>JALAZF010000332.1:2637500-5037500 GCA_022829125.1 Lathyrus tuberosus | reverse complement strand
GATCTTCTTTCAAAATTTCCCCTTTGTTTACCCTTATCAGCTGGTGTTACATAAGGACCACCATGGAACTGTTGCTTCCCTTTCCTCTCGCTCACACTCTTATAGTGAGTAGAACGAGCCTTACTATCCTCCTCATAAATCCTACAACAATCCACCAAATAAGAAAACCTCTGAATCCTTTGATAACCAATTGCCTGCTTTATCTCCGGACGCAATCCGTTCTCAAACTATACACACTTAGAAAATTCCACAGTCGCTTCAGCATAATGTGGATAAAACTGCACAAGCTCCACAAACTTAGCAATATAATCAACAACAGACATACTACCTTGTTTCAACTCCAAGAACTCAATTTCCTTCTTTCCTCTTACATCTTCAGGAAAATACTTCCTCAGAAACTCAATGCTAAACACAGCCCAAGTGATCTCTTCCTCTGCAGCTTCCAACACATGACGTGTACTAAACCACCAATCATCAGCTTCTTCCAGTAACATGTGAGTACCCAGTCTCACCTTCTGATCCTCAGCACAATCCATCACTCGGAAGATTCTTTCAATCTCTTTCAGCCATATCTGAGCACCATCAGGATCATATCTTCCTTTGAAGACAGGCAGTTTGTTCTTCCTGAACTCATCATTACCTGCAGCATTAGGTGCACCCTGCACAGCCCGAGCCATAGCTTGCATAGCAGCAGCCAACACAGCGTCATTCCTACCAGCCATATTCTGTTCATTTCCAATAACAGCAACTATGGTTAAACAAACAGCTCATCCAAACACCAAGACCGACAAGGACTGACACAAACTGACACGGACTGGCTCTGATACCACTTAATGTAACACCCCCAATCTATACACCCAATAAATAAAGCGGTAACAAAATTCAAAATTACATCAGAGTATATTTAGAAATTCACAGCATAGACCGAGGGGTCACATCAATTTGAAACAAACACAATAAACCTGCCCATACAGATATGCAACACTCGCAGGTAGCAAATAAACAGAGGAACTTAGTTCCTACTACCCACAATTCAGCTACAGAATAAAAGCAGAAAATCTGTACTGAATCTCATATATATATATATATATATATATATATCACATAAAAAGTTTGTCATACATCAAGTCATACATGCACAAGCCAAAAGATATATATACATATACACATCAAACTACAAAACGATCCCCCTGACTACCCGGTGCCACATATTAGTGCCGACCGACAAAAGAATGAAGTCCTAAGATTCACAAAAAGACCTTCAGCATCTAATCTGCAATGCCTCATAGAGCATTAACAACAGCAGAAGGGTGAGAAAAACAATCATAATATAATTGCATACAATTATATACTAACACGAAATTATACACATAAATATTCTCACCACAACGTACAACAGAATCCAAATGCCACACAACACAATACATATCTCATTTATCCATCACTACTGCATATCAATTATACACAATGCAATTATCACCAACATATAACAATTCATTCACAATTCTCACACATAGTCAATCATATTCATGATTTATGCAAATGCACAGAGACCGACACAACGACTCTATGCAATGCATATGCGGTACCATCCATCCATCAATCTCATCACTAGTTCACTCAGGAACTCTACTGGAATCATCGCTCGTTACTTAATGTAACTCCCCGTCGGGCATACGATGTTCCCCGTCGCTCACACCCCACACGGGTACACGACGTTTATGGATCGCTCACACCCCACACGGGCACACGATCGTCTATAATCATCGCTCACACCCCACACAGGCACACGACGTTATAGCGGATTCCCTCTGGAACCAAAGCGTCGCTCACACCCCACATGGGCACACGACATTACAAGAATGCATATCATGATGCTTGGCATACAATGACTCATGAAATTTAAATGCACACATATATGCAATCATCTCATTCAACATTAATCATGCTTTATAATTCAAGCCCAAAACAATGCATTTATACCATACCACAGCACGCAAATCATACCATATCCATATCAATAGCACATTGCATGATACACACCAATTACACACAATTATAACGACAAAAGTTGACAAAACGACACTATTCCAAATTCCCGACATAATTAATTCAGCTAACAATCTCAATATATTATAATAAGAAAGTACGGTTCAATAGTTACTCAACGATACCAAGAATGTTAAAAATGGATAATCGAAACATAAGTTACGGACTAAACAAGAAAAGACATCGCGTAAAAAACCCCATTTTGCAATTCTCCTTGCCATACGCGTATTGCCCTGAGCCATACGCATATTGCCCTACTTCCTCACCCATTCCATACGCGTATTGCCCAAGGTCATACGCATATGGGCAGAGACCCATTTTTCCCCAAAATTCCCATAAAACTCCAATACGCGTATTGCCCTACATTATACTCGTATTGCCCTAAACCTTACGCGTACCATTACGTAAATGGGCAGATGACCGAGAAAATGAAGCTCCATACGCGTATTGCCCAGTTTTCTTCAATGCCATACGCGTATTGCCTTGACCAATACGCGTATTGACTTGAGTGATACGCGTATGGGCAGTGGAAAACTAGAATTTTTCTGCAGAATTTTCTCTGCGTTTTCCAACCCAAAATCATCCAATTCCACCTATACACAAGAAAATTACCAATACAATGCCTAACAACATGTATCTAACATGTATCAACTATAATGGACCTGAAAACATGATTTCCGACACAATTTAATCGATTTTTAATCAATTTCTACATAATATGGTTTTTACTATATATTTCCATTTCAATCCAATAACAACCAAAAACATACATACATAATCATACACAAGCATATAATAATCTAGTTTCGCACCCTTACCCGATTTAATCGTGTTTAGAAAAGTCGGGAGATTGATTTCTTGAATTCCAAGTTTTCTCTCTTTTTCTTTCCCTTTTCCTTCTTCTCTTTTTCTTTCTCTCTATTTTTCTCTCTTTCTATTTCTATTTTCTAACTTAAGAAAAAATAAGATGAAATTACCAAAATTCCCCAGTAGAGTCGGCAAATGGCGTCTCCAAACAGAGAAGTTTGTACACCTCTACAACTCAGACGACTGGGTTCCCCAACGAGTCTGACATCAAATCTTTTTCCGTCAAATGGCATCTCACCAGGAAAATTCGGCGAGAAGTTTGAGGAAAATCGCTACGAATAGCGTCCCTTGTTAAGAAAGTTTATTGACAAAAGAAACTGAGACTAGGTCCTTGGTAGGAAACCAGGATCGAGGGGAAGTTTATTTCAGAAACTGAGACCAGGTCCTCGGTAGGAAACTAGGATCGAGGGGAAGTTTACATCAGAAACTGAGACTAGTTCCTTGCCTGAAGACCAGGATCGAGGCGAAGTTTTTACCTTTTCTAGGCATCATTTCTTAGCAAAAGAAGATGAATGCGTAAGCTACCATTCATAATCACCATCAAAATTTCGGGTATTCCGATATTTAATCCTTTTGCACCCTGAATGCCCGAATACCTTCGCCATTCACACCTTTGGGTCCAAGAAGATTAAATAGGGGGATCTGTCATACCCCAAATTTTGACCACTAAGATTTCCCATTATTGTGCAAATCATCATCACAATGTGGATGGACCATCATGCCTCATTAGTCTCCCCAAAGATGGGTGAACACTTACTACAGTCAAAATTAGGGTTTCAAGCCCTCTCAGAGTTCTTAGACAAAGGATTAATCAAGAAATGACATGATCTTCAACTTGTCTAACCTCCCAAACATCTACAATGGATCAAGAGGACTCCCACTTTAAGGATTAAGCACAAGGCTGCTCCCTTCCAGGTGAATCAAGCCTCAAGATCGCCAGTGTCACCAAATTAGGGTTTGGTCGACCAGGGCCTCCAGATGGAAATTTTCCTCTGGGCATGAGCCAATGCTTCAAAGCATAACCTAAAATACTCCAAGGGACCTCATGGGCCCAAGCATCAAGTCAATTTGACCTCAGGGGATGCATACATCAAAAATCAGGAATTAGGGTTTCCTGACCTAATTCACCCCTAAGTTAACTTTTGGGACAAATCATGAGCCAAGACCTCAAGGCATGATTTGAGGATCTCCAACATACCACATGGATCCATTTGTAACAATGGATTGTGTTGCGGTGAGAATCGGATAACAAGATATTAATTAACTTGCATCACATTTCTTTAAATTCACAACCGACTTTGATTTATCCAAAGGAAAGGTTCAAGATCGAGAAAACCTAAAGGGGGGAGATCTAAGGTTCGGGGGTTGGTTATACTAAGGGAAGGTATTAGCACCCTTAATATCTGTAGTATTCTACAGGAACCTCTTGTTTAAGCTTGTGTTATGTTATGTTTGCTTGCTAAAGGTGCTATGCTAAAGGATGGAACCCTAGGGGTTAGTATCTAAGTATACTCGACAAGGTATCGCGCCTTGCGCCTACGTATCCTGACGGGAGTGGAATCAGAGTATCCGTAGTTCACCTAACTAAGGGTGAATAAGGAACCATTGACTATGGCCAAAGTTCCAAGGGGAAATGAGTGTGAGCTCATTTTAGAGTTCACGGCAACTCTCTAAATCTAAGTTATAGGGGAAAAGTGAATTCTCATGATGGTGAGAATCACATAGAGTTCAAAACTTTAACCTATTGCTAAGTTATGATTTCATGGCTCTCATGAGGCCAAGAAATGGGATAAGCTCTTACGAGGTTAAGGTAGGGTTGTTTGTTTAGTGACTCATGAGTCAATTTAGGAGGACTCTCCTTTGGAATGGGGGAAGATAACAGTTTTAAAATTACTATGAAATAAAGAGGGATGAATTTAATATGATTATGTAAAGAGACATGAACAAGATATTAGGATGAGACAAAGTTTATAACATCATGTCAAGTTGAAATTAAATACATTAAACATTGCTTAAACAAAATAAACAAGGATAACATAATGAAATAGTGCAACAAAAACCCTAAAAGAGAATTTCCAACTTCTACATGAATAAAAGCCATCAAGATTAAATATTTTCAACCATTTCTTTTTATATTCAACAAGTGAAATCGATTAGAAACAAATAGCAAAAAGAATGGAAGAAATAGGATGGAAAACAAATAAGTTGTGAAGGTTTGAAAATAAAGTGTAAACTAAAAGAAAATGAGGCAACATGTTATAAAAAAACAAGGAAAGGTCCCCATGGGTGTAGAACCCAGGACCCTACGCATCCAGTCCAAAACTAATACCAAACCAGCTATGCGCGCGCTTTGAACATATAATGGCAGCAATGATATATATGTGAAGCGAAGTAAATTGGAAAAATAAAATAAAAGGACTGGGGCGAGGGGGATTCGAACCCCAGTCCCAAGGGTCAAAGGTGAGTGTGTATGTGTGTGCTTGCCACTGGGGTGGCTGTTTCATCCGGTATAAAACATAACTTAATAAATACATAACCCTTCGCGCGTGTGTCGCACCTCGAAAAAAATCGCTTCATCGAAGACACGACCCTACGCGCGAAAGGCGCAGAACGGTTCGACAGAGTCGCCACCGAACTTTATTTATCCCAAAAGAGGGAAAGGAAAATATCAAGAAAACCTTTAAGGAGGGATAAAAACATGGTCGTCGCAACCACATTCTGGTTTTGGGAGTCGGTTACGTGAGGGGAAGGTACGCGTACCCCCTCACGTCCGTTGTACTCAACGGGAACCTCCTGATTCGAATCGTGATACTCATTAGCTAAGCTTGTTTGTTTTCTTCTAAAAAATAAATGCAAAACGGTAAGATAAAAGGGAAAAGATGCTAAGGGGAAATAGGTGGTTTAAGGATAGAGTGCTCGGCAAGATCATCACAATCTTGTGCCTACGTATGCCCATTCGGGCGAGAATGTGTAATCAGAGCAATTGTAGTTCGTCTACAGGGTTTGACGGAAAAAGATGAAAGTGTGCACGCAAACGGGGAAAAAGAAAAAAAAGTGTGGAAACGGGGGAAAAAGATGGTAATGTGGAAAAGGTGGAAAAAGAAAAAGTGTGCTCGCCAAGATCATCGCAATCTTGTGCCTACGTATCCTTACTCGGACGAGAGTAAAGAATCAGAGCAGTCATAGTTCGTGGTACGCCCACGAAACAAGGGAGTGGTGATTTGTTTTAAAGAGGCGCCAATTGCTCACACACGAGTAAGAGAACTCGCACCCAAATAATCGAAGAGAGATCAAAGACTTGAACCCCCATTTTTCACCTTGAAAAAGAATTATGATAGTTGTTAGTTGTTTTTGAGTTTTATTGTGAAAATCCGCTTGACGTGGGATCAAGGGTTTATTGTATGCGCTTGGTTATTTTGAAAAGGGTTTGATTTGTTAAAAGAAGAGGCGTCAATTGCTCACACACGAGTAAGAGAACTCGCACCCAAACAATTAAAGAGAGATCAAAGACTTGAACCCCCATTTTTCACCTTAAAAGAGTTACGATAGTTGTTAATTGTTTTTGAAGTTTGATTAAGAAAATCCGCTTGACGTTGGATCAAGGGTTTATTTGTTATGAAAAGAGTTTGGTTTGAAAAAGGATTTGGTTAGAGGTTGATTTGAAAATGGCTCGACGACGAATCGAGGGTTTGGTTGAAAATGGGTTTGTTTGAAAATGGCTCGACGACGAATCGAGAATTAGTTTGAAAATGGGTTGTCTATGCTAGTCCCTAGGGGTGCTCCTAGTAAACAAACCACAATCAAAGAAACAACGAATGCGTACATCGGAATGGGAGAGGGGTACATGTAAAGTACAGGGGATGACATGAAATAAAAGGTCTCATTGTAAGGTAGCCCAAGAGGAAGCCGTGTGTGTGCAAGGTGTCCTAAACTAAGCCTTGAACCAAATCTCCAAGCGAAGTATAGTAACCAACAGTCCATCAAATTATTGTTTTAGGGTTTCGATATTTGTTAATGTTTTTTTATTAAAGTATGAACAAAGAAAATGGTTAGATGAATAAGTATGAATAATATGATATGGACAATATGAATAATATGAACAATATAATAAAGATAAAAATGAACAATATATAATATAGTTGGTCTCATCTTAATCAAGACTTAGATCGATAATCGACAAGCTATGATTTTTGACTTTCATTGACCAAAAGTGAAAATAAAAGAATATATGAAATATAAATCGTAAGAAATGAAATAAAATCGAGAAAAAGAAGAAAGGTCTCACCTTTATCAAGATTTTAAATCAAAAATCGATAAATCTTTGATGTTTGGTTTTCATTGACCCAAAATGAGCGGTAAAAACAAATAAATCGAAAAGAAAATAAATAGGCCTCATATTAATCAAGATTATAGATCTATTTGAAATAAATCCACAAATCATGATATTTTTGATATCATTGGCCAAAGATAATAGAAATGAAATAAAATCAAAAGGAGGTAAGAAAAAGAATAAAGGTCTCACCTTTATCAAGGTTTTGAAATGATAATCGATAAATCATTGATATTCGGTTTTCATTGACCCAAAATTAGTAGAAATGAAATAATGGAAATAAGATTTAATTAAGAAAACATATTAAAAAACAAGAGGATAGAATGTTTTAAAAAAAGATTATAAACAAATTAAAATGATTAAAACAAAGATGGGGTGCATTCTGAATCGTGAGGTGGGTGAATCATGTAGGCTTCAAGCCCATCATCACCACCCATGGTCAATCATCAACGAACAAATAAAAGAAAAGAAAGGGCTTAGAAATAAAATAAAATGAGAATCACATGGGTCAGATGAAACCCATCATCTCAACATTCTAATCGAAAAATAAAAATAAAAAAACATTCAAAAGGTGAAATGGAAAAGGTCAACATATCATAAACCAGAAATGATGAAAGATCAGAAACAAACGATTGTCACAAAATACTTCCACCTTCTTCGCAAAGTTCGCCTGTCTCCCAGTTGGTTGGCTCGATTCAAAGTTTGTATCTCTGATTTCGCTCGGTCTCGGTGTAAATCGTTTTAGCTCGTGACTTCATTCAGGTTTGCTTTCGTTTTAAATCAGGTTTGAGATTGGTTCGTTTGTGAGTTTTGATTTAGATCTCTCCCCTCATCTTCTTCTCAATCTCTGCTTGGTGTTCGTTGGGATTTTGGGTTGGAATGGTTGATTTGGAAAGTTTGTGGGTTGTGTATGTATCTGTGGTTTTCGGTTGTTTGAAGGTTGAATGAAGGTTTAAGTGGAAGAAGGTTGATTGAAGGTGTTTATTTGAAGAAGGTTGTTCAACAGAGAATGAAGGAGGATTTGGGTGGTTGCAGTGTTTGTTTGAAGAAAAAGGTGAAGAGGAAATTGTGTCGGGTTTTTGTGGCGGCTAGGGTTTTAATTAGAGAGGATTTGAGGTTGCCTTTATAGAGGGATACGAGGGTTAAATGGGAAAACGATCGTACGAAGGAATTGTGAGCTGGAAATTCTAATTTTTTACAGTGTGTATTGTGTGAGTGAAAAGGCTTGGATATTGTTGGGTGAAATTTGGCTTGAGGTGGTGTGCGTATTTTTTCGTCTTGCAGCATAATGGTTTTCGTGTGGTTCTATAGAGGAATGAAGGGTAATTTGGGAAGAGTTGAGGAAAGGATGAGCTGTGTATTTGGGGATGATGTGCGTAGCATTGTGAAACGGTATTTTTGGCATTGTTTGATTGTGTCGTACAGTTTTTTGAAGGGTAGGTTGGAGGTCTTTGTGGGGTGTTAGAAAAGGTTGGTGTGAATCATGGTGAGTGTATTAAGGATGGTACGAGATGCCAGTTGTGGTGCGACACTGTATGTATAAAAAGGAAATGTTGACTCCTGATTTTTCGCAGCAGGTCCGTTGGAAAATTTGTGGTTCGCATTTTACATCAATTTATATTGGTTTTGAATGAGCATCTCTTTTTGAGGAATTTTGTGGGGTCTGCAATTTTGTCATATCTGTTTCATGTTTTCAATTTTCTCACTTTGGATTTGTAATTTGTTTATAGATTGTGAGAGGTGGTTTATCATGGTTTAGATAAAAGTTATGCGTTGTGCGTGATATATTGGCAAGTGGTGTCATGGTACTGAAGGCTTGTGGAAGATATTGCAGGTGTGCTTGTACAACGATTTGCGGCCTCCGTCTTATTATTGATGGTTGGCTTGTGTGTTGTATGAGACGGTTGGAGCGGTGCGTGATACGTCGGATTATGTATAGGACATAATGGTGTGAAAGTGGCTGTTGTGATGCAAGTTGGATGGGAATATTTTGAATGTGGGGTCGCATGCTGAGGTATTTTGCAATTTTGTATAATAGTGTGTATGGCGTGGGGTAGGATGGCAATGTGGCTTAGGATGGCTTATTGGTTGTTGGCTCTGTAGAATGGCTTGGAATTCTATTGAATTTAGGCAAATGTAGTATGTTAACACTAATGGCTCTTTTTTGAAATGGGCTTGGAATTATTTTGTACATGTATTGCTTTTTTGTACCCTTGAATTTACAATGCCAACAAATAGGTAAATTTAAATCCTTAAATCAATTCTTGAGAAATAAATCAATCTTGAATCATCCTTTGAAATGAATAAAGACGTAATTCCATGTTGCACAATCCTAACCACTTTTATACAAAGGCATTGGGCATCACTTGATCAAATGCAAATTCAATATGAACCAAATTGTCCGCTTGAAAACTTTTTTTTTGACAATGTCATGACCAAATGTGATCCTACTTTGATGAATGGATCCACAAATGAATCGATCTTGAACACAACCATTTGAACCATGACTAAACACAATCTTCATTATGGAATTTCTTGAATAACATTATGGACCAATTGAAAAACCCTAATTTACCATGATCTGTTCCTTGATGATTTTCAATCGTGAAACAACTGATAACTTGACACAGCCTAATAACTTGAGTTGGCACAGAAACCTAATGGAAACCTCATACAGAAACACTTGAATCAATTGCAACCAAGCCTTGGCTTTGAAACAAACTTTGCCTGACTGAGATTAAGTCGACCAATAAATGAGCTTCAACCCATACTCATTCCTGACTTGATGAACCTCAAATGAGACCTGATTCGATTCAATTCAACCTCATGATAGAAACAACATTTTTTTTTTGGATTTTCTGAATAATGGTTAGTGGGTGGATGTGCAAATGAGAATTATACATGGGTAGGACAAATTTGGGGTATGACAGCGTGCATAAATCGGAAGACACAAAACAAATAAACCTATATAGCAGTCAGCTTATACAGAAACAACACGACATGCCCTTAATCTCAACAGATTGTAGAACGCATATTAACAGTAAAGGAGGGAAGCATTTGATTAAACTCTCAATGATATATGAATTTTGAAGATAGGAAATATCAAGCAATGCCAAGAACGCGCAAACCAAACATCCACGCAAGCACTTACTTTGTGTAATGCAAACATACAACCAAAATGATGAGACAGCTCTGAACATAGGAGATAACAAGTTTATACATTGGTTTTGCACGAAAGGGTTTAGCAATCTCATTACACATTCATTGGAAATCATAAAAGGACATGTCTTGGATACAATTAACCAAACATTCATACGGATTAAGGATTCAAAACAGCATGGTATTAGGTTGATTTCATGAATATCAAAAGTTAAATACTTAACATGTTGAATGAAAGAAAGCAAAGCTATTTTAGGATCAGATTACATATATCTATATGGTTAATTGACAAAGGGGAAAGAAATGCAATGGAACATGGTAGCAGCATCATTCACTCAAAGTAATAGCATGGTGATACATTGGCAAATACATGGTCAGATATGATGCAGACAGTTTTAATAGCATGATTTCTATGTTCAACAGCAACTCAATCATGTCAGCAGAACAGGGCATGTTATTTCAGGTATTGAAACTTAACAATATCAACATACAATATGGAAGTTCAGAGTAAGCATGACTGCAGCAACACATCAAAGAAAAGACAACATAGGGCATACAAACCATGAGAGATTTAGCAAAGTTCAATGCACTGGCCTTTAGAAGGAATCAACATACCAAATTGGTTCAGATTAAGCATGACATTTTGAAAGCAACCAAGGGAAATGGCATCAAACAAGGAGTTCAGTAGATTCACAAATCTGTCTAAGGTTGTTGGTCCTAGAATCAACTAATTAAAGCATGGCATGGCATGAAAACTCAGCAAAGCAACAACACCTAAGCTAATTGTTTTTTGATAGGGCAGAGCAACATCTATTTCACAAACAAGTCATTATTGGGAATTTTATTCCATAGCTTTTTAACATAACAGTTTATACATGAAGTTTGCACGTATACTTAATGATATGATAATGCAGTAACTTGAACAATTGGATACATGGCAGACAAACAGATCAGCAATCAACACATATCCCACTTGAACACTTAAAGCTTGTACATATATTGGAGACACCAAGTACAACATACTAATAACAGTGGCATATGGACAATACAAGTTTCAAACATGGCAAGACATACCTAACATGGATTCTAGGCCTACAAACTGGTCACAAATCACAATAACAGCAATATAATCATGGCATATGATGTACCAAAAGACTGGTGGAACAAAGATGAACATGCTTGGAATAACATTCTTGAACTTATCATAGCAGCAAGTTGTACACAACAAGTAAATATTCAGCATGCATCTAGCTACTTAATTCTAACAAGATAGCAGCTTAGATGTATCAATTTAAACACCAATAGATAACCAAGTAACAACATAGTGCACATATCCAAACAAATGGTGATGCATTTACAAGTATATGGTTAGATCATCAAAACATGACTTAAAAAAAAACTAGAAACAGATTTCAAGTTAGACAAGTCAACATCAAACATTTTAGCAGTTCAAACATCAAACATCAAGCACGTAAGTCAACAAATATCATGCCATGGTAGAGTAGTGCATATCAAGATGTAAACCAATTCATGAATACCAAAAGTGTCAACACTTAAATACAACAAACATCAACAATAACAAAGTTTGGAAAAAAAGGCCATGATTTCAAGTATACAAAATGATCATCCATTGATGATGACAGAAAAAGAAAACCAGTGTCACCTATATACAGCAACACGACCCTCTCCCTAACTTCGCCATAGCTTGATCATGGCTGGAACTCGAGGAATCAACCATGCTGCAGCGTGCCGCTCACGAATCACACGCCTCCTCTGTTTCGGCTGCTCTCATGGCCAAAGCTCCGGCCACTGAACCTGCACCCAAACCGTCATTCTTTGCTTCAAACTCCCAACCATCTCCATCGACATATCGCGGTCATAGAGGAAAGAAACCGAATTGTGGCGGTCAAAATTCTGGAAAAGGAAATCGCGGGCAGCAGCAACAACAACAGTGGCAGTCATGGAATTACCCAACTTGGCAACAATGGGGTCCTTGGAATTACCCACCTTGCCCTTACCCAACCTCAAATTGGAATAGACAAAATAATGGTCCAAAGCCCCAACAAAATGGAATTCTTGGGCCCAAACCTCAGCAGGCTGCTTTCAATGCTAACACTACCAGCCCAACTGACATTGAAAGTGCTTTCAGGACCCTCAATCTTGCTCAACCGGATCCCTCTTGGTACATGGACACCGGAGCCACCTCTCACATGACATCCTCGTAAGGTAATCTCTCGTCTTATTTTAAATTGAGCAAAAATAATAAAATCATTGTCGGAAATGGTCATTCTGTTCCAATTTATGGTCTCGGTAGTACACATTTAGATAACCCCCACCCACCTCTCGCCCTAAACAATGTGCTTCATGCTCCAAATCTAATTAAAAATTTAGTGTCTGTTCGTAAATTTACTACAGATAATAACGTCTCAATTGAATTTGACCCGTTTGGTTTTTCTGTGAAGGACTTTTAGACGGGGATGCCTATCATGAGATGTGAAAGCCAAGGCGACCTTTACCCCATTACCAACCACATGACCAAAAATAAGGCCAAGCATTCATCCACCTTTGCAGCTTTGTCACCATCTATTTGGCATAATCGTCTAGGACATCCGGGCGAACATCTTTTGTCTTTTCTTAGCAAAAATAAATTGGTTGAATGTAATAACTTCAGTAAATTACATTCTCATTTTTGTAATTCATGTCCTCTTGGTAAACACATCAAATTGCCTTTCACCAATTCTCTTAATAATAGCTTGTTGCCGTTTGATATTCTACATAGTGATGTTTGGACATCTCCCGTTTTAAGCTCAACAGGTCACAAATATTATGTTTTATTCCTGGATAACTATTCAAATTTTTTGTGGACATTCCCTATTTCACAAAAATCTCAAGTTTATCCTGTCTTCCAAAAGCTAAGAGCTTACATTAAAACACAATTTCAACGGGAAATCAAAACAATTCAATGTGATAATGGTGGCGAATACATGTCTCACAATTTTCGAAAAATGTGTGAACTTAATGGCATATCTTTTCGTTACTCTTGTCCTTACACCTCCTCTCAAAATGGTAAAGTTGAACGAAAAATAAGGTCCATTAATAACATTATTCGAACTTTATTAATTCATGCATCTCTACCTCCTTCATTTTGGCATCATGCTCTAGAAATAGCGACCTATATTTCTAACATTTTCCCTAGTAAATCAATTAATTTTCAGTCACCTCTCTACATGTTATATAACAAAAACCCGTCATACTCTCATTTACGTGTTTTTGGTTGTCTATGCTTTCCTCTATTCCCCTCAAATACGATCCACAAACTTCAATCTCGCTCCACACCATGTGTCTTTCTTGGGTATCCGTCCAATCATCGTGGTTATAAGTGTCTCGATATGACAACAAACAAAATATCATTTGTCGTCATGTTTTGTTTAATGAGTCCACCTTCCCCTATGCAAAACTGCACACCCCTCAATCTACTACCTACAAGTTTCTCGACAATGATTTATCCCCTTATCTCATTAACCATATCATGACCCAAGACCAAAACAATTGTCAACCCAGTTCATCGGTCCCTCCTTCAAAACCAAACACCTCCCCAAACATGGCCCACACCACACCTTTGCCAAATACAATATGGCCCACAACTCCCTCAAAACGGCCCCAATCAAATTCAACTTCTACTCTAAACTCATCACTCCCATCTCCACAATCAAATCATACCATGCAAAATAATCTTCCCCCTATCTATCAACCTACCGCCCAAGCTAACACAAAACCCATCACTAGGAGTCAACATGGCATTTTTAAACCTAACCAAAAATACTACAATTTACTCACTCATGTCACAAAATCCCGTCTCCCTAGGAATCCAGTGTCTGCACTTAAGGACCCTAATTGGAAAATGGCCATGCATGATGAATATAATGCTTTAATTAAAAATGAGACGTGGGATTTAGTACCACGACCACCTGATGTTAATGTTATTAGATCTATGTGAATTTTTAGACATAAAGAAAAATCAGACGGTTCCTTTGAGAGGCATAAAGCCCGACTTGTAGTTGATGGTTCAGGTCAACAGGTTAGCATTGATTGTGGAGAAACTTTTAGCCCAGTTGTCAAACCAGCTACCATTCGCACTGTTCTCAATCTCGCTCTTTCTAAATCTTGGCACATTCATCAATTAGATGTCAAGAATGCATTCCTCCATGGTGAACTCAAATAAACCGTTTACATGTATCAACCATTAGGATTCAGAGATTCCAAACATCCTGTTCATGTGTGTCGTCTCCGCAAATCACTATATGGGCTCAAACAAGCCCCTAGAGCTTGGTACAAGAGGTTTGTCGACTATACTTCATCGATTTGCTTTTACCAAAGCAAGTGTGATCACTCTCTATTCATCTACAAGAAAGACTCTCATCTAGCCTACCTTTTACTGTATGTAGATGATATCATCCTCACCACCTCCTCTGATGCTTTGCGGCAATCCATCATCTCTCTCCTCAACTCTGAGTTTGCTATGAAAGACTTAGAACATCTCAACTACTTTTTGGGTATTGCATTTACTCGCCATAAGCATGGTCTATTCCTCACGCAGAAGAAATATGTCGAAGACATCCTCTCACGAGCCGGCATGTCTTCATGCAAAACTTGTCCAACTCCAGTTGATACAAAACCCAAGATGAGTGTCGCACATAGTGTCCCGTATGAGGATCCGTCTCTCTACCGTAGTCTTGCAGGTGCCCTCCAATATCTTACCTTCACACGACCTGATATCTCATATGCGGTTCAACAAATTTGTCTCTTTATGCATAATCCGATGGACACCCACATGCATGCTCTCCGCAGGATATTACGCTACATTCAGGGCACAAAACACTACGGTTTACATCTCTATCCCTCATCTACTACTTCATTAATATCTTATACAGATGCAGATTGGGGCGGATGTCCTGACACTAGACGTTCCACTTTCGGCTACTGCGTGTTCCTTGGAGACAATCTACTTTCTTGGTCGTCTAAACGACAACCCACACTCTCACGCTATAGTGCTGAAGCAGAATACCGTGGAGTTGCCAATGTGGTCTCTGAATCCTGCTAGTTACAAAACCTTCTGCTTGAGTTACAATGCCCTATTCATAAAGCCACTATGGTGTATTGTGACAATGTCAGTGCCATCTACCTCTCAGGTAACCCAGTTCAGCATCAACGAACGAAACACATTGAGATGGACATTCATTTCATTCGTGAAAAGGTTGCTCGGGGTCAAGTCAGGGTTCTCCATATCCCCTCGAAACATCAAATCGCAGATATTTTTACCAAAGGACTTCCTCTCATACTTTTTCAAGACTTCAGAGACAGCCTCAGCGTGCGTCCACCTCCCGCTTCAACTGCGGGGGAGTATTAGAATATCTCTATAATTAGTATAACTATTAGGATATCTCTATAATTAATATAAATCATAATTGTATATTATTAGCTTCTAAATATAGACACTATCAGACTTGTATATTGTGAGCATTCTTATCAATGAAAAGGCAGGGGATTAAATTACTTACAGTTTGGTTTTCAATGCGTTGAGGAGTACCAGCAACATTAGAGAATTTTGAGAAAAGGTTTGTTCTCATGTTATGAACATTGAAGAATTTTGGTGGAGTATCGATTGGACAATTTGTTGCAGATGGTTGTGTTTGTTGTAAAATGGTTTGAATGCGTTGTCCATCAGAGACAATTCAGTTGATAAGTTGTTGTCTTGAATGTTGTTGGGTGATATCTGAAAGGGGTATCCGATAGGTGGACGAGTCACTGATGGTTGTGTCGTTCAATTTAGACCGCTTTGTCCGCTTCTGTTTGAGAATGCAGAATCTGCGTAGTCTAGCTCGTTTAGCTGAATGTTTCCTCCAAAATAGTTGGTCATCAGTGTGAACATGTTTTTTAAACGTCCTATTAGTGATGGACAACCAATGTTAAAAAGAAAGCAACGACAATATCGAGATAATAAACAATGGCATAGATGATAAGTTTTATTAATGCATTATTTAAACAACATATCAATATGATGATATCTCTATTGGACAATCATAATGAGTAAACAAACATATCATGCAGGTAGAAAAATAAAGAGTGACATCAAAATAAAATGTGATAGAGTGATCTGGCCATAATAACACTTCCAAAACAACATTAACCTATGTATATTACTACAAGTTTAATGTTATATAACAATTGAACATGTATAATACTACAGGTTTAATGTCATCTAACAGCAACTACAACATAATTGAATCATAAGCATTAGTCAGGGGTTTATCAACATAAATGTGACTACTTCAAGTAAATGTGACATACATATATTCTCATTATGGCTGACATAAAATGATACGGTTGTAGAAGCTTGCTATTATATAGAATTTTTTTTATTAATTGCTCATATTGAATATGTGAAGGCATCGTGTATTTAATAAAGGTTGGAACATTTTATTGCTTTCGAAACCAAAGCAGAAGAATATTGGTATTGTCCGACATTAATGTAAGTCAATATATGCGTGTTCAGGCATAATAAAAAACAACCTTACTAACAAACACTTCCTACCAAAGTATGGTTGTTACGCCGATAAATATGAATGTAAACAGAATAAGTATTAAATAAGTGGTTAAATGGGTTGTGATAATTGCAAGAATCAATTTGTTTGACAATATAAAATTACAAAATGGAGGACCTCCTATGTTTGGATGGAGATAGTTTGTCACCCATTTTTCAGTAACCTGTTAGAACAGTGGAAAAACCTAATGAGTGCAACTATGGAAATATCATAGAATCACTTGCACCAATGTTACAAAGCAACAATGGAGTATAGTAGTCTATACAATGTAAATGATGGAACTTTATTGAAAGAAAATATTCATGTTATACAAACCAACATTCACTGTTGAGATGCCATTTGAGAGTTGATGGAAGGTATTCCACTTGTAATAACTCTGGTTGACTAATTTTTTGGCAAAAAGTCCTAAAGTCAAAGTTAATACCTTAAATACTATGTTCAGGTATCATATTTTTAAAAGTGCGGAATTAACTTAAATGAATTATTTAATATTTCCAATTTTTCAGCAACACAAGTTACAATTGAATAGAACTAATAGAAGGAGAATTGAGATGGAACTATGGATTAGACCTAACAATATTGCTAACAGCAAGAACAACAGGGCATTTATTAGCTAACATTACGAACATTTTCCAAATTGTTGATATATAGCCTGTACAATCGAAAATACATTTCTCAAATATGTATGATACCTTACCTTGTTTAATAAAGTAGTCTTTTGGATGATGAGGATAGTGACAGGAGATGCCACGGGTTTCAAGGAAAAGCAACTTTTATTAAGGTATAGTAAGCTTAGCAAGCAATGTTCTGCCTTTGAAATGGCAACCGCCCCAATTTGTACCTGCAAACAGAGCACTTTTGAAACTGTCACATCCAGCAAGAACTAACAAAATGCAGGAAAAGGCAATTTTGAGTTTGTACAACAGGCAATATAAATTATAGCATGATAAAGCAATGAAGGATAATTAAAAAACACTATTTTAATGTGATGCACTATAAAGTAGATATCAAAACACTGTATTATAGATTGATGTAAAGTTGTATATCAAAAATTTGATCTTCATATGAGAAATTGATGTAAAACAAGCTGGCATGTCAGTTATCAAAACATATGGAAAGTATATTAATTGATGTAAAGTATATTAAAAACGTATGTCAGTTTTCTACATGAAATAGAAATTGTGTAATTTTCCTAAACATAGTGTTTCTTGCGATTGAAACACACAAGAAGGTAATACTGCTTTAAATGTTTTGGCTGTCATAAACGTTACAATGTAAAGTAGTAATGTAAAGCATGCAATGATATGTATAGCAAGCAATAACAATGTAAAGGATAACTAAAAAAACACTCTTTAAAAGTGATACAATGTAAAGTAGTATTAGAAATTGATGTAAAGTTGCCTATCATAAAGTAGTATTAGAAATTGATTTAAAGATGAATATCTTAAAGTAGTATTGATGTAAAGTAGTATATAATAAAGAAGTTTTTGTTGAGAAATAGCACATTCATATGGAAAATAGAATTACAAATGTGAACCAGAAGAAATGTTCACCAGAAGATATTCATATCATTTCCATAAGATATTTATATCATTAGGACAGAACAAAATAGCATTACAAATGCTCACCAGAAGAAATGTAAGTCAATCATATGGAAGTAACATTACAACAAAAGATGATGTCTTGTAGGGAAGGTTTGATTGTTCAAAAGAGAAGTGGATAATAATGAATGTCTTACACAAAATAAGTAGATATGCAAAATAAGACAGCAATGCATATCATTTTGTAGTAGTTCGATACATGAAAAAGTTCCCATCATTTGCCTTTGGATAATCTTACACTCTTGGGCCTTGGATTATTTGTTGCGGATTTCTTAGGAGTCAAGAAATCCGACGGTCCAGATTCTTCGTTAGAATCATCTCCCAAGAACCTTTTAGAAGGAGTATTGCTGTAACAACCATCAGGACTCTAGTTCTAGGCAACAGAAGCAGAAGTCGAGTTCTGATTGAAAAAAATAGTATGATCAGGCATTGTCCCTTATTAAAAAAGAGTCAAATAATGGACACTCATGTTAAATTAGAATACGTACTGTTTAAGCAGATGAGAGTGTTAGGGCCTTAGGGACAATGATTTCTTCTGTGGGCATGATTTTTTTTCCTTTAGTAGTGGTGTCATTGATGGGGATGCTTGAAGCATGCTAAAGGGAGATAGAAGTAGTATTACTCATGATGTTTATGATGTACTTATGTAATTGAAACAGATTAGTACTCAATAAGTAGAAATGTACGAAAACATACATTAGTTGGAGCAATTACATCCTCAATCTATTGCCTGACTTCCGGATCTTCGGTAAGTTTCACGACAGATACCTGCTTGAAGTATGGTTGGAACTTGACACGAAAAGCAAACTTCTCCTCAAGCAATTTGTCCAGGTGTGATGGGTACATTAGAGGATGATCCTCATTGGTCTAAAGGCAGCATAAGAGATAATATGGAAATAATGTTTGTTAAACATATAGATGTGGAATAGGTTGATGTAAAATCAATTTATCATTGATGTATATATAGTATTGAGCATGGAAAATAATATATTTTAGGATATTATTTGATGTAAATACAATATTGTTTTATATTACGAAGATCAAAGATTTAAAATAAGCATATGTCATTGATGTATATATCATTGATTTATCATTGATGTATATACAATATTTATCATTGACGTAAGTAAGGTACATTATTGATGTATATTACCAAAAGATCAAAGAAGATGCAGTGATTAGAATATATGATGCATTGTAAAATGATTTTTTAAATACTATTTAATTTGAAAGAAATGAGATAGTAATTGAAACCTGCTTCATTATTTGTTGCAAATCATGAGCGGACATACCAACAATTAGTATGCATTCCTTGTCCCAGAATATGAAATTACCAATGGAACTATCATGTTCAACCTCTAGTTCTATCTTGTACCTAATTTTTTCATAAAAAAATAGTTCAATAGATTTTCAAAAAGTTGAGATTAAATCACAATTAATAGGCTAAGTATGTTTACTTGGTGATGGGTTGTGCTGTCGGGTCGGAGCAGGCGCATTTAAAGGGTTCACCAGGTGATTTGTTTGTTACCTTACATGTTGGACAAACCTCATAATACCAGCCAAAACGATTAGCATTGAATCGTTTTGTCTCACCAACTGTGTTGCAGAAAGTTTCCTACAAAGGAAAACAATGCATAAGTAGCCAACCAAGAATTATCATAATTTGTTTCAAAGATAGTGACACTGATCATTTAGAAAATCAGCTTACAACACGTAGACAAATCATCTCCGCAATTGATTTGCCATTTTTAGGAAATGAGAAATATCTGTCTTCAAAAGTCCCTTGAGAACCAGAATATAGGGTTAGTGCCTGTGAACAAACCGGAGTAGGGTTACCCGCATCAAATCTGAATTTTGATAAATTGAATCATAGTCAGATATAATTGATATTAATTTATTAAGTGACTTGGAAACAATGGAAATCAGAAATGCAACATAAAAGATACATATATGAGTAGCATACTTGGTCTTGAATTCAACTAATTGGGGATGGTCATAGTTGAGTAGAAGTTTGGAACCTTTCCAAGCGTTTGAAATATTGGGCTTTCCTGTGGCTGATAGCATGTAAAGAACATGTAAAATTAATCACGTAAAGGAAAAGGAATGCATGTAACTAAGAGGTTGAATGAAGAAAATTACTTGAGCTTTGACGACACCAAGCATGAGTTAGTATGATAACCGGCGGACCATTGTCTTTAGTAAAAGCCATAAGTTGATTGGCATACCCCTCCCAAAGCGTGAGATTAATCTCAACTCCACAAAACAAACAAACAATAATGAAACATCTTGGCATGAATACGAGTTAAAGAAATAGTGTTATATTCAGCAGGTGTGAAGTTGTAACGTGACATACAATTCATCAGATACAGTTAGGTTGATGCAAGGTTTTTTTCCATTTCCTCCAACTTGGGTCCTCACGACCTGCTGCAGAACACCAATGATATCTACTTGGAAAATACAAATTAATCACAGTAGCATATGGTAGCACGGTAGCATATAAAAACATGATGCAACATTATCAAACGACATATGAACAATATATGTTGTTAGCCAAAATACAGGCAGAAGTTATTACCGTATACACAATGAACTTCAAAATATCCATTCAAGAAATCTCCAAAGGGTTTTAATGTGAATTTGTGCAATGGAATATCGGGAATGTCAATACTGGTGATTGTTGCGGTAGCATTAAAAATAAGTTTCTAGCGGTTGTCACAAACTTTCAATGGCAGGTCATTGATCAGAGCTTCACCGTTATAAACCATATAGGTATGACCTTCTAGTAATGTATTCTTCCAGATGTCAAGTTCATGGTTGCGGGTTATGACATGGATATGGTTCTCCTAGTGAGTCGAAAAAATCACATAACAGTTATACGTACAAATTAGACATCCATGCATACAAATGAGAAGCATTTTATTATGAATGACATCCATACAAATATATTTTATATTTTATTAGCTACTTTAATATGGTACATGCTAAACAAATATATACATGCTAAACAAATTAAACAAATTCTTTTCAATCCACTGTTAATAATTTCTGAATGTATTTATCAACAAATAAATAACATTTCCTGAATATACATATTTATTTTCATTGTGTGTAAGTTGCAAGTTGGTGAGGAAAAAACAAAGTGAGAAAAGTTAAGTTCATAATTATTTCATAATACACGAAATAAAAACCTTTGCATCTTGTAAAATAGCCTCAACATGTTGGTTTTCATTGAATTCCTTGACTATCCACAGGTCGACAACACGTATAGCAATTATCCAAACATTCAGATCAGGCCTCAAGTCGGTGATAAAAGTGGTGCTCCTGACATGATAACCAGCTGATGTAATACATATTCACACAAATGCAAATACGCAAAAGGTTATAGTCATTGTAAGCAAGTAATAAAAGTCAAAACTTGGTGTTAAAAAAACAAGTACATTAACACCATAACGCAACCAAAAAGATTCAGTTCTACCATAAGTACAACCAACAAACCAAAAAAGCCATAAACGATATTGTTGAACTTTTTTTGGGTTAAACATACACACTAAAAATCCAAACCACATAAAACACAAAAAACGCAACTCAGACAACATAAAAATCAAAACTTGGTCAATATGCTTTGTAAGAAAATTCTGCAACTTGGGAAGAAAACGCAAGTACGAACATTCGTTAAGCTGGGTGTTCAAAAAGCAACTAAAAACTCAATGAAAGACGTCCATAAAAGGTAAATAAAGGTTTCAGAAGAGCCACACGGTTACCTTCGAAGAAAACACAGATGAGATAGTTGAAGGTTGAAGAACATCTCAGAAGATGACCGAGACGATATTATGAGATTTTTGCTGAACAATGAGAATGATAAAGTAGTATAAGTTACCAATGTATGTATTGAAAGGAAAAATAAAACCCATACCAAAGGGACACACTAAGATTTTCACAAGAAAATAAGTAAAATAAACAGCTCTATTTTTCAGTTACCTCCTTGTCCTGCGCAGCTCATGAATCTTCTTTCTCTGTTGTTGAAGGTTGAACAATGAGAAAGATAAAGTAGTATGAGTAACCAATTACTAATGTATTGAAAACTTGTGGGTGAATCTTTAACCGGGTAAATAAAATACCCTGAAGATATTAGTGTATTTGAATTCATATGTGAGAAAAGTAGATGTCATATATGAGAAAAGTAGCCACATGGCAAAAAGCTTTGTTAGGATCGGGGAAAGTATTAGTAGTTAGTCAATTACAATAAGGGATATAATTTAGTGCAAATTAGTGGTACAGCAAAAGGGTAATTTCGGAATTTAATATGTATTTCCAAGGTTAGTTGATGTGTCTATTTTCAATGAGTTCAGTTAAAAAGTTGTGGTTAGGTCTAACTCAACCCTACAAAATCTGTTGGTAGAGTGAGGATTATCCCCACTTATAAACATATGTTCATGTCATATATTGTCCAATGTGGGACTCTTAACATGTTCAAAAGCTTGTTGCCCATTATTGACATCAAATTTTAGTTTTTCTGCAACAACCAAATTTGGCTTTTTATTACATCAGTACTTTTCTGAGAAAGCGGTTAATTTATAGTGTAGATAGATAAAACATGGATTGTGTGAGAAATGCTTTAGCAAACTATTGCACTACATCAATTTATATTGTGTGTTTTACTCATATATGATAGTTGTTTATATACAACAAAGAATCTCTCAAAATAAGGAAAATAGGGAACTGGCGAAGACTATAATAAAGGTAATACAGAGAGAGATTATAAATCAAAATTAAAACAAATTGAACAAATAATTGTAATACCCTTATCATAATCTAGGACCGTACTGTTTGACATAAGCGCGTAGTAATGCATCCTCTTCCGCTCTCCACCGCTGCCTATCCTTCATTTCCAAGTGCATATCCCACAGCCGGTTTCTCGAAACCTGAAATCTTCATAATGTCTCTGGAAAATTCATGACAATTTCAATGCATCAATTCACTGTGAAACAAAGTAGTATCTATCAAGGAGAGATGTGAATTCATTCAGGAACAAAAGAAAATCATTGATCTAATAAGAAAAGTTAAAAAAAAAAACTGCATCAATTTGTCATACAAAATAACACAAGAAACGGATACTCCATATAAGTCGGAAATGTATGTTTCTACATGCTACAATGAATTAAAAACTGAGTCAAGGCAGAATCTAGCAGAAGCAAACAATGCACATATTCTCGAGTACTCCCTCCGTCCCAAAATATAAAAGAAAAACTCAAAAACATACTTATTAAGAAAAGTAAAAAATATAATAGTTTGACTAAGATTTTGTTGAAAATTTTGTTTTGAAAGATGTAAAAACAATTATAATTGGTTGTTGTTTATAGAAAATATGAGAGAGAAAGCAAATTAAATGCAACTTGCATTTAATTTTATCTTGAAAATGATGAAAGTTGATTTTTTCTCTTATATTTTGGAACAAGAAAAATGCATTTTTTTCTCTTATATTTTGGGACGGAGGGAGTATCAATCAATAAAGCATTAAAGTTTCTCAGCTCAAGTACAAATGATGATATCTATTCTTTGCAAAACCAATATGTAAAGTCAATATGCCTAATACGGATTTTCCTGGGGAAACTTATCCGCAAGTATACCAGCGAATTTGTATTTTGAAACATTATTTCTTGTGAAAAATGAGGTAGCAGCAAATTCCGCGTGAACTTCTTAGACTTTACCTGCGATTTTTTGATTTTAAAATAATGGGATAAATATACTTCAGCCTTTGCCAATGTAGTGAGTTTTGGTTTTACCCCCTGAAGTATTTTTTTTTTAATTCCCCCTCACCAAACCAAGATTCTATTTTCACTCCCTCTTGTTGCTGACTGGACAACGAAATCTGCTGGACGACGGAATCTACACATGTGGTCTATGTTAATTTGCTGACTAGATTAATTTTGAATTAATTTTTTTTTAATTTTTGTTTTATTATTAATTTTTTTTTTTCGTTTTGTTTTTAAATATTATATATTAATATTGATTTTTTTTATTTTTGTTTTGTTTTTATATATTATATATTAATATTTTTTATGAATCATTATTTTAAATTATCAATATTTTTAATTTTGAATTTCAAAATAAATGTTTTGGGCTTAACACCCATGTTTAACACAAGTAGCCCATCACTTCCAATTGAGTCATAAGAACTTGTGTGAATTTGATATATAAACATTACTATGTCAAAACCCACAAACGATTTGGGACTAAGAATATAATAAAATTCTGATGCAGCTCTTCTTCCAACTCTTCAAAACCCACAAGTGACAGAGGCTGAAAGGGTAATACACAAACACATGAAGGACCAATAACTACCAACACAACAACATTCATCTCAGAAACCACAGGTTTGTAATTCACACAACAACTCATCTTTTGAATATTAATACTTCCTATCTGTTATTTCATCAGAACTTTAGTCACTTATAGATTCTAGGTTTTTATTATGTCTTCATGTGTTGAAACAAATTATATTCAAGCTGGAAAGTTGTCTGAAAAGTGTAAGCTCTTCACTTCTAAGTTTCATATTTTTTATTTATTTACTTTCTGATAAATATCCATAGCTCAATAAAAATTTGTAATTACTAATTAGTGATTGATTCATACTTTCTAATTTCTTTAGAATTTGTATTTTAATGAGCAAGTGGACTTTTTCAAAGTTTGTGAATGGTATGTTCTGCTAATAGTATGTTCGCAGCTTATGTTTATAGTTTTGGAATGGCTTTTGGTGGAGGTGGTTCTGCTATAATAGCAAATGTTTTATCTAGAGTTTTTGATTCTTGTATTGAAAGATATTCTCATCTTTATGGAAGTGATGCTAGGGTGTTCTCTTGTTGTATTATTTTCTTGACAATATACAAATTCAATTATCAATTAAATGGTATGCATAGTAAAAGAAAATTAATCACTTATTCTAAACTAAAACTATATGATAAACTAATGTAGATACAGACCTGCGAAGAAGAAAAAACAGAGGAAAGAGTAATGAGCATAAAGGAAGTTTTCAAGAGTAATAGTGTGTTTCTCATGTCCCACATCGGCTGGTACAAAAATGATTTTAGGCTTTATATAACTTACTTGTTCATTATGCTTCAAACCAAAAATACATATAGGCCAAAAAGAGTAATGAAGATGATGGGTTATTGGATGTTTAGAGTGACCCATCAAAGTAATTTTTTAAAAGAATTAAAAATACAAAAAAAAAAGAATTAGAATAAAGAATAAAGAAAAAAAATCAAATTAAATAAAAATAAAAATATATAATATATAATATATAAAAACAGTTAAAATGTTAAAATATTTATAAAAAAAAGTGAAGTGTGTGCCACATGGCAAAACGTGACATTTTTTAATCTAGTCAGCAATTTAAAATAGGCCACATGTGCATATTGCTTGATACCGTCAGCAACAGGTGGAGTGAAAATAGAATCTTGGTTTGGTGAGAGGAGAATTAAAAAAAAATACTTCAGGGGGTAAAACCAAACCTCGCTACATTGGCAGGGGGTGAAGTATATTTATCCCTTGTAGCGAGCGATTTCTGTCGGTGACGCGACCACCTTATCGCTGGGCTTTCCTCACCGCAATGGTAGGAGGGAGTGCTACTTTCTGATTTCTTATTTATCCCATGTGTAACGAGCGATTTTTTTTCGGTGACGCGACCACCTTATCGTTGGGTTTTCCTCACCGCAATGGTAGGAGGGGTGCTACTTTCTGATTTCTTATTTATCCCATGAAGCTGGAAGGGAAAGGGAAGGTATCTAAAACTAACCTTGCACGCGAATGTTTAGCTGAACAAACGCTTAAAGAGATTCGGGGAGTTCGGGGTCAGGTTATACAATGGGTAGTTGTCAATTACCCATCCTATATGTGGTTATCTACAAGATATTAGCTTTAGGTTTTGCTTTATACTTGGTGGGGTTTATCTGTTAATGGGTTTGGAAAAGTTTCTTGGGAAATGTGACAGGGAGAGTGAGTTTTTGTTGATGTTTTTGGTAAGGTGCTGGACCTAAGTTTTGATTGATGTATGAAGGTATTGGACCTAGAGTTTTGGATTAGTATGCTCGCTAAGATTTCGCAATCTTATGCCTACGTATTCCCGTTTAAACAAAACAGGGAAATCAGAGCAATCGTAGTTCCTCCTATTCTAAGGGAGGAAAAAGATGTTTTGGTGTCTCGTTCAAAGCCCAAGACAAAGGCTAAAAGGAGTATTTGTATCTTGTTTAAAGCCCAAGATTGAAGCTAAAAGGTTGCCTAAAAGAGAATTTGTCATCTCTAAAGAGGGATTGTTGATTTTTGTATGCCTTGATCAAAGCCCAAGGTTGAAGCTAAGAGGTTGATTGACTCCACTAGGGAAGGTCTTTATACAAAGCCTAAGAGGAGGTTGTATGAGACCGACTCAACAAGAGAGTGGATATTTTGGTGTCTTGTACAAAGCCCAAGACGAAAGCTAAAAGAGACTGACTCTTTGGGGATATCATTATATGAAGCCTAAGAGGAGGCTAACTCCACTGGGGAGGTACCTATCTGTCTTGCATAAAGCCCAAGATTGAGGCGAAAAAGGTTTGACTCAACAAGAGAGTGTTTTTATCTGTCTCATACGAAACTCGAGATTGAGGCTAAAAGGGGTTGACTCAACAAGAGAGTGTTTTTTATCTGTTTCGTATGAAGCCCGAGATTGAGGCTAAAAAGGGTTGACTAAACAAGAGAGTCTGGAACGTGATTGACTCAACAAGAGAGTCTGAAAAGTGGTTGACTCAACAAGAGAGTCTAAAAAGGTGATTGACTCAACAAGAGAGACTGAAAAGGTGATTGACTCAACAAGAGAGTCTGAAAAGGTGATTGACTCAACAAGAAAGTCTGAAAAGGTTAGCTCCGCTGGGGAGAATCATTGTACAAAGCCCAAGAGGAGGCTGACTTTCCTGAGGAAATGATCATTAAACAAAGCCTAAAAGGAGGCTATCTTATGCTGGGAATTATTGAGATCCCGAGGCAGGTCCAAGTGGGGAATCAACTCTTGCTGAGGATTACAGAAGAGTTGAGGCATCAGATGCCTTGAGGTTCTAATTTGGGATAGTCTTATATGATGATAAACTAACCCTGGCTTGGGGATTTTGGAAGAGAGACGAGGTTTTCGAACCCACAAGTTTTAACTCTTGCTGGAGATTAATCCAGAATCTGGGGTTTCTTCCTATGTTCGTGGGGTACTTGAGAATGTCTTTGAGACTCAAGGAGATTTTGACTGTCCAAGTCTATTAGTGTGTGTAACACCCCAAAATTTTCCCTTTTACTTTTAGCTAATTGGCTTATGTTTCTTTGCATTTCTTGCATTAGCATTTGTGCATGGCATTGGTTCTTAGCATGGGATCAAGGTGCTTGGTTCATCTCAAAGGAGTCTCAAGCCTCAAGATGGTTTGAGGAGTTCATCATATCTTCATAAGGTCAAGAATGGCAAAGGATTTCAAGTGAATCTTTCCCTCATAACCAGAGGGACCAATTAGGGTTTTGGTTTCAAAAGAGCTTCTTGTTGAACTTTGTGGGTTCAAGCATGCTCTCATGGGGTTTCATATGCTCACAAGTGCTCATAGAGGAAGGTTTGGCTAGTGGTTCATTGGGGAAGATGTTTAGTGGATCAGTTACTTGTGAAGTAAGCAAAAGCCAACTGTAAGGAGGAAAGTCAACCATGGAATTTTGAGGTTCTCTTCAGGGTTTTCAAGGTCTCACATCCTCATATGGTCTTCAAGGGTCAATTTTCATACCATTTATCAAGAATCAAGGGTTTGTACAAAAGTTACTAAATTTGGAAAATGACCTATAATGAGAAGTTTCCATTTTTGGCAAGTTTCTACACTACATGCAACTTGACTTTTCATCATCAAAGAAGCTTCAAATGAATTTTCCTCCAACATGAAAGTTGAAGATCTTTCTCTCCCATTTCCAAAAAGTACTAGTTTGTCTCCATATCATTTGTGAAACTCTAGATATAACCAAAACAAGGCAAGGTGATTTTAGGGTTTTCTTATGGTGTCATTTTTACACCTTTTGCATTTTGGTTCATATTGACCTATATTTGGTTCTATTGCTTCATGTCACATTACAACATCAAAGTACATTCTATGAGGACCATTTTTGACCTTTATTTCACTCCATTTCATGACTTGTACCTCACTTATTTCACAAAGTACATTTTTGCAAGAAGCATCAAAACTCACAAATCAAGACATTTCAAACCCCAAATTCAATTCAGGTGTGATTAGAAAATGAAATATGAGTGATCCATCATAGAAAGCATGGGAATGCACGTGTGAATCAAGTGGTACAACACAAAGTGCAATTTTGCATAAACCATCCAAAGTCATTAACCAAGGGATTAATCAAGTTTTAATTATGATCAGAGGTCTAATGGGATATATATAAGCTAACTCATGCCCTCACTACTAGGTCATGCACTCATTCTTGCTCAGAATTTCATTTTTGCTCTCACACTTTCTCTCCTTCGAAACTCTCTCATCTTAAGGGTTTCTGAAGATTTTCTTCCATATTCTTGATCTACACACTCCATAGAACAAGAATCAACCATTGTTTTGAGCTGAGAGCAAGGTTTTCATCAAGTTGATTTCAAGAGGGTTCAAGTTCGAAATCCTAGATCTAGCCAGTTTCAAGTCTCTATTTGTATTTATTTTGCAAATAGAGCTCAAAAGAGGAAGATCTGCAGCTTTTGGAAGGGTTTCTTGGTGTATTTCGAGCTCTGCAATCTTTAGGTTAGCTCACTTTTCATGATCATATAACTTGAATTTTAAGCTTGCATGATGATCTATGATGTTCACTGATGATGCTGATATGTTTGGTTTTGATTTTGGACGTGTAAATTGCTTGGATTTTGAGATTGAAAGTTTTAGATCCAAACTTATTTCTTTCGATTTGACTTGTATGTTGATCTTTTGGTGAAATGGACATGATATTTGAGATCCTTGTTGAATTCTGTTTAATTTGATGTACTCATGTGTGATTTCTGGAGATTTTCATGTTGAGGTTCACCGGAGAAGATGACCGGAGCTAGGGCTCCGGCACCTGGTTTGTTTTCCGGCCAGTGAGGGTTTCAAAGGTTGAAGATGAAATCTCAGCCTTCCATTGCTTTGATCCAACGGTCCTGAGCGTGCCAGATCTTTTATTTTCTTATTTCAATTTGTGATGTGCGTGTGTGTTAGTCCATGATAGTTATCATGTGCATTAGATCTGGACCTCTCATCTTGCGTGCTTTTGTGATTCATTGACCTAATCTGGAACGTCTGATGCATCTTGTGGTTTAGATCTTGCCAGCGCATTAAAAAGTCACATGTCTCTCACGTGTTTTCTTTTTTTATTCTGAGTATTTGTATGTATGCGCGTGCATGTTTGTTATGGTATGAGTGTGGATCTGAGCCTTCCATCTTGATTACCGTGTATTCTTGTTGACTGATTGCGTGCATTGGATTGATCGTATGGTCATGATTGAGTCTGATGGTTGACTAAATTCCATGTGTTCCTCTCTGACTTCGCTTGTGGACTTCCTGGTTTGGGCTTACTTTTTGCACCCCCCTGCTTTGATCCATTTCATGTTCCAATGTGCTATGCTTGCTGTTTGCACCCCTCATGTTTATTTCAATTATTTTTATTTTCATTAATTGTTGCAATTTCATTTTTTATTTTTAAAAATAGATTTATGCATCAGAAAATTATGAAAAAAATCATGGATCATATTTGGCATTTTATAAAATTTTGGAAAATTTTATTTTTCATTTTTATTTTATTTTGTGCCTCTGATTTAATTGTTCAATTAATTTCTTTTTGGATTGTTTCATATATGCACACCCTGCCTTGTTGATTTTTGTTCTCATCATCTATACATGATTTGCATCTCATTCTTTTTGCATTTATTAGAGGACATGTTGAGGTTCCTAAAAACATTTTTCTTATATTTTTAAACTCTTTTCATATTGCATTTTAGTCCCTTTCCTTTGCATGTTGGTTCATGGTTCCTATGTGATCTTTGCCTAATTGTTTGAGGTCCTTAAACTTTGAATTCTTGTGAGATCTGTTGACATGTAATTGGCTTCTGACTTAGGTCATTTGAGTTTTAATTTCATAATTTTTGAATGTAATTTGATATATGCTTGATTATTTGTGCTTAAATGACTTATGCATGATTATATCTTGACACCTCTTTACACAAATTGTTTTGCCATGCCTAATTGATTGAGTTTCTTGTGATTCTTTGCATGAACTTTTGGTATGATGTTTACCCCTGGTTGAGGTCCCTGAAGACTTATTTTTGCAATTTGTGAATCATGTTTGGCATGTGCTAAGTGTTTGGACTTTGAATTTCCATTTGTGGATTACTTTGGTGCATGTCTTGAAGGTGTTGCTTGATGTTTGGACTTGTATGACTTAAGTTTGGTTTTGATATGATATTGATGCATATGCTACTGCCCCTTGAGTTCCTTACTTGGTTTTCATTTCACTTGAGCATAGTTAAATGCATTGGGTTTGAATTGTATGATGAATATCATTACCTTTCCTTTTGTGGACTTCTTTGGATCATAATGCTTCATGATATGGATCACTTTTGAATATGTGAATTGTTGATGATAATATAATCTTGGTTCTGACTTGTTTTCATCTTTATCTTATCTTTCTAATTTCATTTTGACATGAAGGCCATGTATGCTTAATTGTGCATTTCATACAAGTATGCTTGCATTCTTTCATGATTACCTTTGCATGCTTACTTGAATTGTTTTGCATTGATCTTTGAAACATGTTTGATGATTTGAGTTGGACACTTATGATGTGATGTGCTTGCTGCCATTTATTGTATCTCATCTTCTCCTTCTCTTTCTCATTTTCTTCTCTTTCACTCTCTTCCTCCCATGAATCTCAAGACTTGTTTAAGTCTTGGATTCTCTCCCTTTAGAGCTACCTAGTCCAACTTAATTTTTGATTTAGCTTGGAGTAGGATTAGCATTAGGTTTTAGGTAGTTATCCCTCCTAAGCCTCACTAACCATAGGTCATCCATGCATGATAACATTAGGACTCTTAGTTTCCCTTTAGAGTCTCCTTTGTGTCTTCTCTCTTCTCATCTCAAAACTTCTTGAAAACACTTAATAAAGATAAAGTGTATTGCGCACGAGCCTTAAGCATGGAGAATGAGAAATGAGGGGCTTCCTCTCATCTTTCTAGAGTGCTTAGTGAGCGTCCTGTCTTGGGACGATTCGTTAAGTATTCGTCCCTGTGCCTTAGACTTTGGTGCAATGCAAGTTATGAACTAACTTAAGAAAACACTTCTGTCTAAAAAACACAAAAACAAATTCAAATCTTTTTATCCTTCGGGATTGTTTGGTTCCAGACCATTTTCAGAAAAGAGCACGTTACCTTCCGTCTGAGTCGCAAACAGGCATCGACCCTAACTGCCGGACGCGAATCTAACGTCGCTCATAAAAAACACTTACTCATTCGTGGTCGTACCCACGAACTACATTAGCTCTTATTCCTCTCTCTCGTCCGATTGAGGATATGTAGGCACAAGACAGCGATTGTCTTGGCGAGCAACCTTCCCCCACAGTTCCCGTCCGAACTAAGTTGACTCTGACTTTCCCATTGCACTGAGGGAGTACGTAGGCCTAGGGCATCAAATATGTCCTACCGAGTCCGTCTTAGTCACCCCCATCCCCGTTTTCTTTTGTTCAGCCATAGATAGTAGGACAGCTCACCCTCTGTTTAGACAACAAGCGTGGATCCCATCGAGTACGATGGATGCGTGGGGTGCTAACACCTTCCCCTCACATAACCGACTCCCGAACCCGGACTATGGTTACGATGACCATGTCTTTCCCCCTTTCTCTTCAGGTTTATGCAGTGTTTCCTTTCCCTCTCTCGGGATAAATACACATTGCTGGCGATTCTGTGTTTTCTGCGCCACTCTCACGTTTGTACCGTTAGATGCGAATCTTTCGGGAGCGACAGCTAGCGACTCTGTTGGGGACTCTGGTTGACCTCTTGCTGGTCCATCCCCTTTAGCGAGTCGATCCTAGCGCTTGTTTGTTTTTTCGTTGGGTGTTTATTTGTTGTGCTTTATTATGTTGTATATTACTGTTTTACAGCTTTTACTGCATTGCATTTCATTTTATTACTGTCATACTGGATATTATTGTGCTGTGCTGGCTGGTTTCTGTTTGGCAGGTTGGGTTGTTCTGAGAGATAAGCCCAATACCCAGGCTTGAGTACACCCTAGGACTAGAGTGGAAAGTAGTGGGACCTACGTGCCCGCTTGGTACGTTTGTGTGTTCACGAAATTCACAACCAGTCGAGGCTATCTTGGGATGCATTCTGACGTGTGTGTCTTGCGCATGTTAGGGTGTTGATCTAGAGAGCTGTAGACTCTGGTGACCGTTTCTCCGATACCTCAGTTACGCCTCTCCTCCCGAGATGTGACAGTGGCAGACCACGTTCCGTGGCAAACCCATTGCACATTCTCGATCCGAGGACCCAATGCTGAGGGACTCGCATAGGATGATCTTATTTTTTAGGGGAACCAGTTAAGGCCTCCTCGATTGATGATGATGCCAAACCAGAAATGGTGAACGTATCATCATTTCTCGACCTGAGAGCCCGTGATATTGAGGATCCTCTCCTTTCTAGAACCCACATGTGAGATGAGATGGGTGTTTGCAGGTTTGCATGAAACCGAAGCCTTCAACCTACCCGGTTTTCTGGATTTCTCATCAGTGTTTGATTATCTGGGTTTCTGGTTATCTCAGTGGTTCGGTATTCTAGAATTCTGGTTTTCTAGGTTGTGGTTCTTATCCAGTCATCAGCACAGCAGTTGTTCAGAACTTATGGATACCTTGATTCCATGTCTGTTGCATATGCATCATCATTCTTGCATACATGTTCTTGTATTTCCAAGGATATCATTGTTGAGGCTCACTGTTGAGCATTTCCATTTATTCCTTGTGGTTCTTCTGAAAAGTCTTGAATTAAAACAGAATGATTCCTTGGAAATATTTGAACATGGCATTTGCATTTGCATAATCATCTCATGTGCATAACAGGTGTTCAAGGCTGGTTATTCTCGTTCTGATATGGTTTTCTTCAGAATTGTAGACTTAACTCCTCAGGCCATTCAAGAGTTGATCATGGAGCAAATTCAAGCTGAGTTGAGGGAAATGCGAGGCCAGATGGGGCAGTTTATGGGAGATGTAACACCCCATTTTTTACCCAACGTTTATTAAAAATCAGAGTGCAAAATTTTCAACATAAAACAAATGAGATGTCACATTTTCAACTTTAACAACAAAACCAATAACATAAACCTGTATTTCTTTTTAAAATAGATACATAGCATTCGGCCTTCACAACTTATAAATCATATTCACTTTATTCAACTAGATCAAAACTTCAATTTATAATTATTCAAGAATTATTATAATAACAACAGTTAGGAACAACAACATAAACAAAACTTTCCCCCCGAGTGCTACGTATCAGAGCATGACACCAACTTGAACTAACAGCGACTAAGACTTCAAACCTTCACAGCTATTCTTGAGTACCTGCTCAGTTACCCATAATAGGTAACATCATTACAGAAGGGGTGAGATATCGAAAAATATAATCAAAGGCATGATAATTAATATATTAGATTAGAATCACACAAATTTCACCGCTTCATACAACAGTCATACAACAACTATTAGTAAACAACTTAAGAGCAACCACAACTTATAACAAACAACAACTTATAACAACAACCTGTATCAAGCGACAACTTACAGCAATAACAATTTATAACAACAATAACTCACAACAATAACAACTTATATCAACAACACCAACAATCAACAACAACGTAATAATATTAACAACTTCAACATGCAACTCAAATGCGACTCAACTATGCACATGCATGTGGTACCATTGGAGTAAAACTCCCAACTTAAACATATGCCAGGTTATCGAGGCATTTTCAACTTAATCGGATGCCATCAAGGCCAACTTAAACAGGTGCCATCAAGGCCAACTTAATCAATGCAAATGTATGCATGCAACAATAACCACAACGTCACAACAACAACAACGCAATAACAACAACGAGAACAACAACTTAAACATGCACCACTTGCATCAACTTAATCCAACATTGGTCGTTCGACCTACAACTTAATCAACAACATATTCAACATCACATCACTAACATCACCACATCAACAACGTATTCAACATCAACATAAAACATTGGTCATAAGACCTACCACTTAACAGTGCCCATAAACCGGGACAATTCAACCTATTCAACTGTACCTGCAAGTCAGCGTAATCAACCTATTTTAACAAAATAAACACAATTCACGTATCTACTCGTATACACGAACTACCTCGTAAATTTTCAACTAATACCGGACAGCTAATCTTACCGCTTAATTCTACTTATTCGACTAACTCCATACATCAACCAACCAAAAATAACTACAACCACTTACGAATTACTTCTGCAAAATTTCAACTAATTTCGGTTAGACAATTATATCGATTAAAACTACTAATATCACTATTCGGTACTATTTTCATCAACCTCCATTATTGCTACTAATTTCCACTGTTTCTATTTATTTGATTCCCTGATATCAAATCTCGAATGCTACTAAATCAAGTTACTGTCATTAAATTCAACTCTGATACAAAACCTGCTACTGTTATTTCTAAGTCCCCACATTATTGCTATTCCTCTACATTATTAATCGGTTAACAATGTTGAGGCATATTGCACGATAACACCTCAATCGCACACATTCACGACGGTAAAAATCAACACAACGATACGGTTTCAATTTTCTACTATAATTGAACTAGATACAGACCTCAAAACCATTTTTCCTAGAAAGAACATCTCGTTAGCTTTCCAATGCTTCGAACGGGGGTTAAAACTGACTTACGGATCAAAAGATCGAATTTTCCAAACTTTCCGAAACCAGAATTTTTCTGCATAACAGCCCTACGGGATTTTGCATTTTCGTCCGAAAATCTGACCGATTCAATTATTTTCTTCGAAACAAACACCTACTCATTCATACCAAACATATAGTAGTGATTTGGAACCATCAAACGTGAATTCTACGACTTTCGATTTCAATCCGAATCTTAAACCCCCAAATCTCCAAAAATGCAAAAACTTACAAAATCAACCAAATTCGATGAAACAAGCATACTCGATCACGGCCTAACATTTCTCGACACAACTACGCAATCTATTCCGACTTTCGTCCGCGGAAACATCGGTTTCTATCGATTTAACCAAATTCCAACCTAAGTTTAACACTATAGAACAATAACCAAACAATCTAGCAAACATCAAATTCCACAAAAACAAAACCAATTCATCAATACACTTCAACACATTCAGTAGAAAATTATATAAATCCCAATCCCACGTATCAATTATCATATACCCGGTTATAAAATTCGAACCCCACCCTTACCTTAGATTGATGACTGCTCGAATTTCCGATCGACTTTTTCGACTTGGCTCCGACGACAATTCTCCCGTATCCCCTCTGCAAAACTCCAAGCCTAACTGCTTCTCTCTTCGCTCTGCCTCTTTTCCTCTCCTCTTGCATCCATGGAGATTAGAAATATGAACATGCTGCCATTGAGTTCCTATCTTGACCAAAATTCAGCCTCCATCATCATCAATCCCGTAACTACTATTTGACCCATTTCCAGCATGAACTCCCAAACTTCAAATGCGTTTTTCTCCTTTAATACCGAACTTATTGACATGAAATCATATATCAAATTGAAGGGAATTTCGTACGCTTTCCAGAAATTCAAGAATCGCTTTAATCGGAATTACAAGTAAAAAGTTATCACCTGTTTAGTGGAGGCTGTACCATAAGTGCGAAAATAGAGATATGATCATGAGTTCTTCTTTCTCCTTATTTGCTTCCAAGCTATTTTCTCTCCTCTAAAACCCTTATTCTTCTCTAAGACTTTTTCCTCTATAACTTCCACGATCAATTTCTCCAAAACTTCCTCTTGCAACTTTTCACGTACAACATGTTTTACTCCTTCTCTCAACCCTTATTTTTCTCCACTAATCAAAACCTAATTCCCCTTTTTTCTCAACCAACCCAATTAATAATAATACTAATAATAATAATACTATTATTTTATTATTCTTATTGGGCCTACTATCTTCACCCCCCAATCTTACTACACACAACCATAAAATAAGCTCACTTAAATAAAATACGCTCATATTCCATAATATTAATTCTAATATTATTTCTCTCGACTAAATCGACTAATTACCAACTATCAAATAAATCGTCCAAACCACCAAATCAACATATTTAACCATAGACGGAAAATATCCAATATTATTTCCACAACTTAAATCAATTCAACTCGAACCAACTTAGAAACATCAACATAATATTCCGATATTCCGGAATCAACTTAAATCGACACAAATACTCAAATCAACGCGAATCAACACAACATACTACAATTATATTTAATTAAATACTTAATTAAATAAACGGGCGTTACAGGAGACATGCAAGCTTTGTCCCAAGAACAGAAATTGCTAAGAGAGGAAGTCAATCAGATGAAGACTCAGATGGGCCTGGTCATGGAAATCTTGAATAAGGTGTTAAAGAAGGAAAACGATCATGTGCTCGCATCCGCAACAGAGGTCCTTACTCCTCCCATCTCTTTGGGGCCTTTTCTAGATCATGGAGTGTCTCTTGAATCCTCTCCACAATCTGAAGTTTCTGAGCTCTCTCATCAGCAATCACTTCCTGCTCCCCAAGAGGATCCTAAGTCAGAGAGGCCTAAGAGGAAGTTTAATCCCATTCCAATGTCGTATGCGCGGTTGCTTTCTTATTTGCTCGAGCTTAAACTAGTCGAACGTGTTAGTTTGGGACCTCTTTCCACAAAGATTCCTCTGGGACCCAATGTTAATGCTAGATCTGACTTCTATTCTGGGGCACCTGGTCACAATGTTGAGAATTGTACAAGGTTCAAGCATAAGGTCCAGGAACTCATTGATTCAGGGGCAATCAAGTTCTCATCAGAAGTAGAGACTCCTCCCCTCTTTGCAGGATCCATCTCATGTCATGGACTTTCTCCACAACCTTTTGCAGCTCTACGTCAGCAACCTTTGTTTGTGCCTCAGCCAAATGTGGAAAGGAAAGTGCAAGCGCAGGTGAGGCGCCCAAATCAGTATTGACAGCAGAATTATCAGCAGCAGGGGCAACCGAGACCAAGAAGGCCCAAGAGGATATTTGATCCTATTCCTATCCCTTATAGTCAGTTGTTTGCTCGTCTGCTCAAGAACTCTCTGATTCAAACGAGGAGTACCACGCCGGTACCGTACCCTATTCCTCCGGATTATGACATGAATGCTAGGTGTGAGTTCGACTCGGGAACGTTTGGGCATACAATTGATAATTGTAATGTATTCCAACACAAGGTGCAAGATTTGATCGACTCAAAGGTCATCACCCCAGATGGTACCCCCATGAGGTGAAGTTTCTTTATCAGAGTGAGCACTCGAGGCTGCGAAGACATCATCAGAAGCAGTAAGTCCAGAGGGAGTCAAGTCTCCTCAACAATGGCAATCTTCGGCTTTCTTTACTGCATTTTCATCTGTAGCTTTCATTTGTTTGTTTAAACATTGTTTGCATGTAAAAACTTGTTTTTGTTTTGAATGATGATTGTTAATGCAATGAGTATGTTTTTCTTGAAGAATTTCATTCGTATTCACTCATTTAATATTTTTGTGCACTGCAATACCAACTTTCTTGCTTAAACTCCTTGAGGGGGGATGATGAAGTGAAAAATGCAAAATCTTCGGTTGTGTGCTTTTGGATAAAACCCTGTTGAGGATGTACAGGCATTGTTTCAAATCCCTAAACACTGGATATATAAGGGAGATAGACCCTCGTTAACCCCTTTGAGCCTTGAAGTAGGAGTTTCTTTCTAGAAATGAAAAACCCTCAATCTTAACCTGGGGCAGGGTAGGCGTCATTTAGATTGACCGAGCGTTCGAATTGCAAAATGAGTGTGCATCTGAGGATCCATTCCCTTCTATTACACCGTCAAGAGGTTAAAAGATGTGAAACCACAATGGTTATCCCGCAACAATCAAGGAGTGAGGCAGTCAAAACCCTTTCAAACAAGTCAGACAATCCACTGTCACACGATTTGTTCAAAAAATAGAATAAAAGAAAGAAAGCCCGCTAAGTCGAAACTTGAAAACAAGCGACTTAGGCAAAAGTTAGGGCATCCCGCTTGGCTTCAAAAAATCGAAAAACTCAAAAGAGTCAGTCCAGGAAAAATCAGGGAAATAAAAAAAAACGAAAAGGATTACAAAAGAAAATCCTCGATAAGAACAAAGTCGTGTGACTATAGACACAAAAGACAAAAAGGGGCGACTGTTAGTCCAAAACCTCGTCAGGTGTCGAATCACCAGTTGCATGGATTCCCTAGAAATCGGGAAACCTTCTGAGAGACAAGCGCTTGTGTCAAATTAACTGAACATAGGACTGGAGAATATCATGAAGAGTGGGTGGGTACCAATAAACTTTGAGCCATAAATCCTTTTTTATAAAACCATGAACCAGGCCACGATACAACCCTCAAAAAGTCCTAATTGAAACAAGGTTCATCCCGAAAGCGTACTTCGGCGAGATAGCGTTCCTGACTCCTACGAGTTATGCTAATAAGATTTTTGTTGGTATTGCATGTGCGTATTGTTTTCCATTCAAAAATCAATGTCGCACCCTAGCTAGTGATTCGTTCACGAGGCTTGGCAACGCATGTTCGATAAAACTTCAAGGTTAACACGAGTGTTGCATTAGAATTGTCATTCTCATAATAAAAATTTTCTGCTTGCATGTGTTAGACATCAAAGGAGCTTACATGATGAACATTAATTGAGAAGCTCGATCACGCCAAGTTGAGATGGTGAAAACTCCGAAGGACAGTCATGTCAAGGGGTATGGAGCAAGAGGTTGTGCGTAGCCCAGACGTTCTCGATAAATGGTGATAAGATGCGGCCAATCTGAAGCAGTCACATTGAAAACTCTCCCTAAAGCAGCCAAACAGGGGCAATCACGTCGATTTGACAAAACTCTGTAAGATCAGTCAGGGGCAAAGTTTCTTCAAGACTTGGGGCAGGCCACCTTTAGAGCGTGAGAAGTTGTCCACTCCTGAAGACGGTTAATTGAAAGCACCTATTCAAAGTTCAGAATACTAGGGCAGAATATTTCAGGTCATTGCAAATCCTTTCGAGGTAATTTATTTCATGGATTATGAAGCCTGAGGCAGTTGCGTCGAGATCTGATAAATCTCTCCAAGAGTTAGAAGGCCCTGGGGAAGTTTGAATGCCCGGTCTTCTTTAAAATCCTCTTGAGATGATTTCTTCCCTTAGACCTGGTGCTCTGAGGCAAGTGAAGAGTTCAAAGGGCCGTTCATGACCATAGAGACAGGTCAGGCTGGGTGACAAGTTTATTTTTCCCCGGTAGTGTTACTCTCCCTAGCACTGAAAATTCATCATCCGCAGCAGAACTCATTCTCCCCAGCAAGCAGTTTAAGTGGATTGCTCCGAGGTGAATGTGGTTATACCTCCAGCAGGAGGTGTGTTGAATGTCTTTGAAAAGACTTTATTTTCCCCACAGATCCGGGTAATCACTTTCCTCAGGAGGTCAGGAAGTGTAGTTCCGTCAGCAACGACATGCTCTAATCCCCAGCAGGGTAGCAAGGTTTCTCCCCAGTAGAGCTACTCCCCTCAACATTGAAATTTCATCCTCCTCAGCAGGTTGTTGCTTTCCCCAGTCAGAGTATCGAGGATCGTCTTCCTCAATAGAGTATAAAGAAGTGATTTCCCAAGCGGAGCCGTTGAGGATCGTCCCCCTCAGCAGGGTATAAGGGGTTTACCCTCAGCCAGAGTTGTGATTTGGCTCATCTTTCCTCAGCAGAAGTGCAGAGGGTTGTATACCCAGCCGAGGTTGTGTTTGGATTATTATTCCCCAGCAAGCATTCAGAGGTTGATTGCTCTAAGGTGGATGTTGTTGTATCTCCAGCAGGAGATTCATGGACAAAGATGTTATTATCCCCACAAGGTCCTAGGGTCTACTTTCCTCAGTTTGTTAGAAAGTATAGTCTCACCGACAATGGTTTGATCTAATCCCCAGCAGGTTGAGGGTAAAGTTATTTCCCTAGCAGCAGATTAAGCTCACCGACATTCCCAAGCAGAGTCTGGTGGTGAATGGTATCCCCAGCAGGTCTTGAGTCCAATCGTTTTTGGCAGGCGTCAAATCCAAGTTCTAAAGTATTTGGTGATCCCCGGCGGAGGAGTTTCCATCTTTAGTATTCATCTCCCTCCCCAGCTGAGTGGGTATTCTCTCGGAGTTTCGTCCATCTCCAGCAAAATTGTTGATCTTGATATTCCCCGGCTGAGTGGGTATTCTCTCGGAGTTTCGTCCATCTCCAGCAGAATTGTTGATCTTGATATTCCTCGGCTGAGTGGGTATTCTCTCGGAGTTTCGTCCATCTCCAGCAGAGTTGTTGATCTTTCCATCCCCAACGGAGTGGGTTTTCTCTCGGGGCTTTCATCTCCAGCAGAATTTGTGATCAATGTCTTCCTCAGCGGAGTGAAGTATTTCTCAGCAGAGCCTCTTATTTTAGAGGACAATTTATTTTGTCGTCCCCAGTGGAGTTTTCCTTCGCCTTCAACATTTATTTTGCCGAGGCACCTCTTTTGCATTGCATAAGCATTCTTGCATGGCATCCTCCCAAACGCGTAGCATTTCCATTTCGTATGGAGCATTACGGAAAAATTCAAACATATGCATTCGATGCATAAGCCAGGTTTGATTTCCTTACCAGTTCCTTTCCCTAGCAGAAAGGGACATGATTCAGGAGATGTTGTTTAACATGACACCGCAACCAGTGGATTCGTCCTTCGTTGGTCCTTCCTACACTCACCCACAGAGTTGCCTGTTTAGATTTCTCTCTTCCCCAGCGGATTCATCTTTGTAGATCTGTTGATTCTACTTATTTCGGGTTTGAAAGTCCATCTTTTTGAGTTCGCCTTCGACCGTCTTCTTTTATCCCAACTATTGGTTGGTATCTTTTCTTGGTTATCCCAACTATTGGTTGGTACCCTTCTTTTATCCCAACTATTGGTTGGTACCCTTCTTTTATCCCAACTATTGGTTGGTATCTTTTCTTGGTTATCCCAACTATTGGTTAGTACCCTTCTTTTATCCCAACTATTGGTTGGTATCTTTTCTTGGTTATCCCAACTATTGGTTGGTACCCTTCTTTTATCCCAACTATTGGTTGGTATCTTTTCTTGGTTATCCCAACTATTGGTTGGTACCCTTCTTTTATCCCAACTATTGGTTGGTATCTTTTCTTGGTTATCCCAACTATTGGTTGGTACCCTTCTTTTATCCCAACTATTGGTTGGTAACTTTTCTTGGTTATCCCAACTACCGGTTGGTACCCTTCTTTTATCCCAACTATTGGTTGGTATCTTTTCTTGGTTATCCCAACTATTGGTTGGTACCCTTCTTTTATCACAACTATTGGTTGGTATCTTTTCTTGGTTATCCCAACTATTGGTTGGTACCCTTCTTTTATCCCAACTATTGGTTGGTATCTACTGTGTCTAAATCCACTTTCGGTTGGCAAACACTTACCTTTGATCTCCACAGGTTGGAAATTTCTGGGTTCTTTTTCGTATTCAATCACCTTCTACCTTGAATGTCTGAGAGCCGTTGCTATCACCCTTTCAGGTCCAAGTTGATTGAATAGGGGCAGCTGTAACACCCCAAAATTTCCCCTTTTACTTTTAGCTACCTGGCTTATGTTTCTTTGCATTTCTTGCATTAGCATTTGTGCATGGCATTGGTTCTTAGCATGGGATCAAGGTGCTTGGTTCATCTCAAAGGAGTCTCAAGCCTCAAGGTGGTTTGAGGAGTTCATCATATCTTCATAAGGTCAAGAATGGCAAAGGATTTCAAGTGAATCTTTCCCTCCTAACCAGAGGGACCAATTAGGGTTTTGGTTTCAAAAGAGCTTCTTGTTGAACTTTGTGGGTTCAACCATGCTCTCATGGGGTTTCATATGCTCACAAGTGCTCATAGAGGAAGGCTTGGCTAGTGGTTCATTGGGGAAGATGTTCAGTGGATCAGTTACTTGTGAAGTAAGCAAAAGCCAACTGTAAGGAGGAAAGTCAACCATGGAATTTTGAGGTTCTCTTCAGGGTTTTCAAGGTCTCACATCCTCATATGGTCTTCAAGGGTCAATTTTCATACCATTTATCAAGAATCAAGGGTTTGTACAAAAGTTACTAAATTTGGAAAATGACCTATAATGAGAAGTTTCCATTTTTGGCAAGTTTTTACACTACATTCAACTTGACTTTTCATCATCAAAAAAGCTTCAAATGAATTTTCCTCCAACATGAAAATTGAAGATCTTTCTCTCCCATTTCGAAAAAGTACTAGTTTGTCTCCATATCATTTGTGAAACTCTAGATATGACCAAAACAAGGCAAGGTGATTTTAGGGTTTTCTTATGGTGTCATTTTTACACCTTTTGCATTTTGGTTCATATTGACCTATATTTGGTTCTATTACTTCATGTCACATTACAACATCAAAGTACATTCTATGAGGACCATTTTTTACCTTTATTTCACTTCATTTCATGACTTGTACCTCACTTATTTCACAAAGTACATTTTTGCAAGAAGCATCAAAACTCACAAATCAAGACATTTCAAAGCCCAAATTCAATTCAGGTGTGATTAGCAAATGAAATATGAGTGATCCATCATAGAAAGCATGGGAATGCACGTGTGAATCAAGTGGTACAACATAAAGTGCAATTTTGCATAAACCATCCAAAGTCATTAACCAAGGGATTAATCAAGTCTTAATTATGATCAGAGGTCTAATGGGATGTATATAAGCTAACTCATGCCCTCACTACTAGGTCATGCACTCATTCTTGCTCAGAATTTCATTTTTGCTCTCACACTTTCTCTCCTTCGAAACTCTCTCATCTTAAGGGTTTCTGAAGATTTTCTTCCATATTCTTGATCTACACACTCCATAGAACAAGAATCAACCATTGTTTTAAGCTGAGAGCAAGGTTTTCATCAAGTTGATTTCAAGAGGGTTCAAGTTCGAAATCCTAGATCTAGCCAGTTTCAAGTCTCTATTTGCATTTATTTTGCAAATAGAGCTCAAAAGAGGAAGATCTGCAGCTTTTGGAAGGGTTTCTTGGTGTATTTCGAGCTCTGCAATCTTCAGGTTAGCTCACTTTTCATGATCATATAACTTGAATTTTAAGCTTGCATGATGATCTATGATGTTCACTGATGATGCTGATATGTTTGGTTTTGATTTTGGATGTGTGAATTGCTTGGATTTTGAGATTGAAAGTTTTAGATACAAACTTATTTCTTTTGATTTGACTTGTATGTTGATCTTTTGGTGAAATGGACATGATATTTGAGATCCTTGTTGAATTTTGTTTAATTTGATGTACTCATGTGTGATTTCTGGAGATTTTCATGTTGAGGTTCACCGGAGAAGGTGACCGGAGCTAGGGCTCCGGCACCTGGTTTGTTTTCCGGCCAGTGAGGGTTTCAAAGGTTGAAGATGAAATCTCAGCCTTCCATTGCTTTGATCCAACGGTCCTGAGCGTGCCAGATCTTTTATTTTCTTATTTCAATTTGTGATGTGCGTGTGTGTTAGTCCATGATAGTTATCATGTGCATTAGATCTGGACCTCTCATCTTGCGTGCTTTTGTGATTCATTGACATAATCTGGAACGTCTGATGCCTCTTGTGGTTTAGATCTTGCCAGCGCATTAAAAAGTCACATGTCTCTCACGTGTTTTCTTTTTTTATTCTTAGTATTTGTATGTATGCGCGTGCATGTTTGTTATGGTATGAGTGTGGATCTGAGCCTTCCATCTTGATTACCGTGTATTCTTGTTGATTGATTGCGTGCATTGGATTGATCGTATGGTCATGATTGAGTCTGATGGTTGACTAAATTCCATGTGTTCCTCTCTGACTTCGCTTGTGGACTTCCTGGTTTGGGCTTACTTTTTGCACCCCCCTGCTTTGATCCATTTGATGTTCCAATGTGCTATGCTTGCTGTTTGCACCCCCCATGTTTATTTCAATTATTTTTATTTTCATTAATTGTTGCAATTTCATTTTTTATTTTTAAAAATAGATTTATGCATCAGAAAATTATGAAAAAAATCATGGATCATCGTTGGCATTTTATAAAATTTTGGAAAATTTTATTTTTCATTTTTATTTTATTTTGTGCCTCTGATTTAATTGTTCAATTAATTTCGTTTTGGATTGTTTCATATATGCACACCCTACCTTGTTGATTTTTGTTCTCATCATCTATACATGATTTGCATCTCATTATTTTTGCATTTGTTAAAGGACATGTTGAGGTTCCTAAAAACATTTTTCTCATATTTTTAAACTCTTTTCATATTGCATTTTAGTCCCTCTCCTTTGCATGTTGGTTCATGGTTCCTATGTGATCTTTACCTAATTGTTTGAGGTCCTTAAACTTTGAATTTTTGTTAGATCTGTTGACATGTAATTGGATTATGACTTAGGTAATTTGAGTTTTAATTTCACAATTTTTGAATGTCATTTGATATATGCTTGATTATTTGTGCTTAAATGACTTATGCATGATTATATCTTGACACCTCTTTACACAAATTGTTTTGCCATGCCTAATTGATTGAGTTTCTTTGTGATTCTTTGCATGAACTTTTGGTATGATGTTTACCCCTGGTTGAGGTCCCTTAATACTTATTTTTGCAATTTGTGAATCATGTTTGGCATGTGCTAAGTGTTTGGACTTTGAGTTTCCATTTGTGGATTACTTTGGTGCATGTCTTGAAGGTGTTGCTTGATGTTTGGACTTGTATGACTTGAGTTTGGTTTTGATATGATATTTATGCATATGATACTGCCCCTTGAGTTCCTTACTTGGTTTTCATTTCATTTGAGCATAGTTAAATGCATTGGGTTTGAATTGTATGATGACTATCATTACCTTTCCTTTTGCGGACTTCTTTGGATCATAATGCTTCATGATATGGATCACTTTTGAATATGTCAATTATTGATGATAATATGATCTTGGTTTTGACTTGTTTTCATCTTCATCTTATCTTTCTCATTTCATTTTGACATGAAGGCCATGTATGCTTAATTGTGCATTTCATACAAGTATGCTTACATTCTTTCATGATTACCTTTGCATGCTTACTTGAATTGTTTTGCATTGATCTTTGAAACATGTTTGATGATTTGAGTTGGACGCTTATGATGTGATGTGCTTTCTGCCATTTATTGTATCTCATCTTCTCCTTTTCTTTCTCATTTTCTTCTCTTTCACTCTCTTCCTCCCATGAATATCAAGACTTGTTTAAGTCTTGGATTCTCTCCCTTTAGAGCTACCTAGTCCAACTTAATTTTTTATTAAGCTTGGAGTAGGATTAGCATTAGGTTTTAGGTAGTTGTCCCTCCTAAGCCTCACTAACCATAGGTCATCCATGGATGATAACATTAGGACTCTTAGTTTCCCTTTAGAGTCTCCTTTGTGTCGTCTCTCTTCTCATCTCAAAACTTCTTGAAAACACTTAATAAAGATAAAGTGTATTGCGCATGAGCCTTAAGCATGGGGAATGAGAAATGAGGGGCTTCCTCTCATCTTTCTAGAGTGCTTAGCAAGTGTCCTATCTTGGGACGATTCGTTAAGTATTCGTCCCTGTGCCTTAGACTTTGGTGCAATGCAAGTTATGAACTAACTTAAGTAAACACTTTTGTCTAAAAAACACAAAAACAAATTCAAATCTTTTTATCCTTTGGAATTGTTTGGTTCCAGACCATTTTCAGAAAAGAGCACGTTACCTTCCGTCTGAGTCGCAAACAGGCATCGACCCTAACTGCCGGACGCAAATCTAACGTCGCTCATAAAAAACACTTACCCATTCGTGGTCGTACCCACGAACTACATTAGCTCTGATTCCTCTCTCTCGTCCGATTGAGGATATGTAGGCATAAGACAACGATTGTCTTGGCGAGCAACCTTCCCCCACAGTTCCCGTCCGAACTACGTTGACTCTGACTTTCCCATTGCACCGAGGGAGTACGTAGGCCTAGGGCATCGAATATGTCCTACCGAGTCCGTCTTAGTCACCCCCATCCCCATTTTCTTTTGTTCCCTCCGTTTAGACAACAAGCGTGGATCCCATCGAGTACGATGGATGCGTGGGGTGCTAACACCTTCCCCTCGCATAACCGACTCCCAAACCCGTACTATGGTTGCGATGACCATGTCTTTCCCCCTTTATCTTCAGGTTTATGCAGTGTTTCCTTTCCCTCTCTCGGGATAAATACACATTGCTGGCGACTCTGTGTTTTCTGTGCCACTCTCGCGTTTGTACCGTTGGATGCGAATCTTTCGAGAGCGACAGTGTGGTCTATCTTTGTACAATGCCCAAGAGGAGGCCGACTCGTTTAAGGGATGAGTATCAACCTAAAATTGGTCTGAGGGCTTTTGTGATTCTTTTAAGAAAGACAGCTTTAGCGAAGGATGGCTAAGTTCTGTCCTATACCTCTAAGAGGTCGGGAGGGTCCTTGTACAAAGCCCAAGAGAAGGCATGAGAACTTTTAAGAAGCCGACGGGTCCTTGTACAAAGCCCAAGAGGAGGCGGTGATGCTTTTAGGAACCCTGTGGATCCCCAAACCAAGAGAAGTTCAAGAAATGAAATTCACAGAGAAGAGATCATTCCAGGAAGGTTCGAGTATTTGGAAGAAACTCAAGAGATGCTATTCACGGAGAATAGATCAACTCCGGGGAGTAGAATTTCTTTGACAATTTCTAAGGGTGACAGTCTGAGAAAAGGTTCACCGAGAATACTACCTTTCTCTTTGTTCTATATTGATTAACCCCAAGAGAAGGGAAGACTGTATCTGGAAATCCTATGAGGATCTAGTTTTGTTTGTATGTAAGAGTGACCAACATGGCTTTACCTAGTTCTAGACCTAGTTACCGGGGAAAACTCTAAATAACTATACTGGTATATATACAGTTGATATATGACAAGTATTTAAAGGAGTATGAAAGAAGACTAACCATGCGCAGCTTCCCACAATACAGTTATATATATTTGACATGTATTTAAAAGAATGAAAGAAGACTAACCATGCGCCGCTTCCCACAATACAGTTATATATATTAAAGCGAGTAAATGAAAGCGGATAAAAACTTACAGGTGAGCAAGCTTCCATGATGTATTGTTAGTTGTTCAAAGAAATTGAAGAAAGTTTTGATAACAACTGTATATTTGAATCTAAATCAAAAGGGAAACTGTTTTGAAAAGATTGTACTGGGACTTATACAACGTCTGAGGCCCAAAAGGTTTTCTGTACAAAGGTATGTGTCTTACAACTCAATGAGAGGCCCAAAGATTATTTTGGAAAAGAAAGATGGGACTTACAACACAAGGGTTGGCCCAGATGGTTTGTTTGAAAACGGCGATCGCGCCGAGGTTTTTGAAAACACAGTGGGTCTTATACAATTTCTGAGGCCCAACAAGGTATCTTATTTACAAGGAATGGGTCTTACACTCTATTAGAGGCCCAAAAGTATTTTTGTACAAGTTATGGGGCTTACAACTCCAGGAGAGGCCCGTGGGTTATTTTAAACTGGCGATCGCGCCGAGATTTTTTATCGTGTCGGGACTTATACAATATCTGAGGCCCAAAATGGTTTTGGTTAAAGGGGATTGGGTCTTACACTCTATTAGAGGCCCATGAGTGTTTGAAAAAGATTGATGATTGTTGAATTAATCAAAACCCTAATTTTGTTTAAAATGTAATTAATTTTGTTTAAAAATAAATAAAAATGATTGAAAACACGTGAAAAATGAGTGGTGATCTTGGATCAATGCTTCAAAAATCATGTTTTTATCCACAAAATGATTGAAAATCAATTAAGTTTGGAAAATCAAGAAAGAAAAAATATTTTAAATGTTAAAAACAAATAAAAATTAAGTCTTTTGCAAAAATATCAAGTATATGAGATAAATAATATTTTTGGGAATTTTTGGTAAAATAAAATATTTTAACATTTTTGTGAATTATTAAAAAAAGAATCAACTCAAAATCATTAAAATTCATAGAGAAATTAATTTTTGAATCAATTAATTTTTGAAATTAATTTATTTTAAGCATGGATTAAGAAATCAAAGAGAAACCTCAAGAACCCTAAATTCTGCATGAAGGCTCAGAAATTCCACACACGATTCATACAAGGCAATTAATAGAGGGGAAATATTCTATGCATGATTATGAACATTTGGCAAAAGTTTTGTGCGAGGAAATATGCATAGATTAAGAGATGACCAAGTTTAGGCTAACTTGAAGGTCGTGGCAGCAAGAGCAATCTGATTTTTGAGTTAGAGGTGTTACAGATGAGTTGTGATGATCTGAAGAGCTTCCCTACACCATATGGAGTGTGTTTGAATGTTTGTACTTGGTTGGAAATGGTTGGATCACTTCATGGCATCTCAGCTGCATATAGGCTTCAAGTGGACTTGGAGCTTTGTGATTTTGGTGTTCCAGATGGCTGGAAGTGGTTTAATCAGCTCAGGTATGATGTATATGAGGTGTTAGAGCAATTGGTTTGAGTGGAATTGCTCTCTACTGAAAAATTTGATAGTGACTTGCTAAGAAAGGCATTTTTGAGAGTGAGAGGATGATTTTGAGAAAGGCAAGTGTTATAGGCCTTTGGTGTACTCAAACTGATCAGAAATAAGGTCTATTTATAGTGTGTCAAGTTTGTTTTGCAAGGAATAGGGAATGGCAACTGCAGCAGGCCTTTGGCCAATTGGATCACTTTGGAATCTCAAGTCTCCTCTAGCCATTGACTTAAGATTAGAGCACATGCCTATGGTTCTCTGATTCAAGGATAAGTTATGACTGAAGTGTTCATCTTTGCTCTGATATATGCCACCTCTAAGCATCCATTGAATGCTCCAAAACAAAATTGGAGTCTTGAAGCATCTTTGGCTTTTTAGGTTTGGCATGCTACTTATAGTTCCAAAGACTTGAGAGGCTTATGGATCAGTGTTTGTCCCTCCTTTGTCTCCCCTTGAGGTGTGCAGATGGATAAACTTGTTTGTCATTTGCACAAATTGATCAAATCGAGCCATAATGCACAAATCTGCCTTGTCATGACAGTTGCAGCAAGGCATGTTGCAGCTGTCATAATTCTTAGCTCAGATGGAATTTGATGGAGTTCTTGGCCATTTTGGAAAGCTCTCATATGATAAAACATATGTGTGATCATAGTTTGTCTTGACACTTTTTGGATCCAAGTGAAATGGCCCTACATTTTGAAAAAAGTGAAACAGATTCTGACTTAGTGAAAATTTCACTAAGTGTTGGAAAAAGTGGCATTTTCATGTTTTTGTCATTTTGGTCACTCCATAACTAAAAATCCATGAGGAATTGGAATAAGGTGTAGTTGACACTTTTAAAGTATGCCATGAGAGCTACAAATCCATCTTTGGATCATCCAAAATGGTAGCTTGGATCTCAAGTTATGATCCTTGGAAGTTGGTACCCTAACCACTTTGTTTCATAACTTAGAAAAATTATAAGTTTTTTATGGTTACCCCTTTTCTTTGGTTTTTCTTGATGAATGATGATTCCAATCACACATTAACATTATTTTAGGGTTAAGGAACCTTGGTTGACCAAAAAATCAAAAAGTCAAACTTTGACTTTTTGTACAGTTGACTTTTTCAGCAGATGAAATCCAAACTGTGCGATCCTCTATGAAATCAAGCCCTTGGCTTAAATTAAACTTAATAGATGGAGTCCATAGGTGTTGTAGGGTGTATTGAATCATGTCTCAAGGTTTGGGATGTCCTGGTCAAAAATCAAAGGTACAGTTGACTTTTTCTTCAAAACCCTAATTGTGGTTCAGATGAAATTGAACTTGTGAATCTAGTTTCTTGGATCAATCCATTGTTGCAAATGGATCAATGTAGTGTATTGGGGGCCCTCAAATCATGTATTGAGGTCTTGGCTCATGTTTTGTCCCAAAAGTCAACTTAGGGGTGAATTGGGTCAAGAAACCCTAATTCCTGATTTTTTATGAATGCATCCCCTGAGGCTAAATTGACTTGATGATTAGGTCCATGAGGTCCCATGGAATATCTAGGGTTGTGTTTTGAAGCATTGGCTCATGCCCAGAAGAAAATTTCCATCTGGAGGCCTTGGTCGACCAAAACCCTAATTTGGTGACACTGGCGATCTTGAGGCTTGATCCACTTGGAAGGTAGCAACTTTGTGCTTGATTCTTGATGTGGGAGTCCTCTTGATCCTTTATGGGTGTTGGAGAGGTTAGACAAGTTGAAGATCATGTCATTCCTTGATTTATCCTTTGTCTAAGTGCTATGAGAGGGCTTGAAACCCTAATTCTTGTTAGTGGTGAATGCTCACCCATCTTTGGGGAGACTGATGAGGCACAATGATATATCCATATTGTTGTGATGATTTACACAATGATGGGAAATCTTGGTGGTCAAAATTTGGGGTATGACAGATGCCCCTATTTAATCTTCTTGGACCCTAAGGTGTGAATGGCGAAGGTATTCGGGCATTCGGTGTGCAAGATGATTAAAAATCAGAATACGCAAAATTTTGACGGTGGTTATGAATGGCAATTTGCTCATCCATCTTCTTTCGCTAAGCAATGATGCTTAGAAAAGGTAAACTTCCCCTTTATCCTTGTCTTCAGCCAAGGAACTGGTCTTAGTATTCTTTTGAAATAAACTTCCCCTCGATCCTGGTTTCCTACCAAGGAACTGGTCTAAGTTTCTGAAATAAACTTCCCCTCAATCCTGGTTTCCTACCAAGGAACTGGTCTCAGTTTCTGATATAAACTTCCCCTCGATCCTAGTTTTCTACCAAGGAACTGGTCTAAGTTTCTGAAATAAACTTCCCCTCGATCCCGGTTTCCTACCAAGGAACTGGTCTCAGTTTCTTTTGTCAATAAACTTTCTTGACAAGGGACGCTATTCGTAGTGGTTTTCCTCAAACTTCTCGCCGAATTTTCCTGGGGAGATGCCATTTGATGGGAAAAACTTTTGATGTCAGACTTGCTGGGGAACCCATTCGTCTGAGTTGTAGAGGTGCACAAACTTCTCTGTTTGGAGACGCCATTTGCCGACTCTACTGGGGAAAACGAGTCTCTTGAGAGTCTGCTTTCGGCTTGGGGATATTACATCATACTTTTCTTCAAGATCTTCTCAGAGAAATGTGTAGCGCGATTTTTTTGTGGTTTCGAATCACGATCGCTTGGGTACTACAGTTCGATTCTTTTTTTTATCCTGTTGAGCTGATTAAGGAAGGGAAATAGATGTCTCCAATTAACCCTGCTCGCAAACTGAGGTTAAATAGTCAAAACTGTTGGTTTACAGATGCTATCAAAATAGGGGGTTCGTTTTTTAAGGTTATTTGCTTAAAAATAGTGTCTGGACTATGGGCTAGGTTTATGGTAAGGTGTTAGGTCTGATGCTTTTGATGGATATATGAAGGTATTGAATTTTGGGTTTTTGATTAGTATGCTCGCTAAGAATTATGCAATCTTATGCCTACGTATTCTCGAAATAGGGAAATCAGAGCGATCGTAGTTCCTCCTATTCTATGGGAGAAAAAAGGTTGTTTTGGTGTCTTGTTCAAAGCCCAAGACATGAAGCTAAAGGTGATTTGTATCTTGTTCAAAGCCCAAGATGTGAAGCTAAAGGGTTTTGAATGAGAGAATTTGTCATCTCTAAAGAGGAGTTGTTGATGTTTGTATACTGTGAGCAAGGCACAAATTTGATGCTAAAAGGTTGATTGACTCAACCAAGGTTTCCTTATACAAAGCCTAAGAGGAGGCGATTGACCCAACAAGAGGGTGCCTTTTATTTGTTGTCTCGTACGAAGCCCGAGATAGAGGCAAAAAGGGTTGACTCAACAAGAGAGTGCTAACAAGTGACTGACTCAACAAGAGAGTGCTTTTATGTGTCTTGTACGAAGCCCAAGACGGAGGCTAAAAGGTGTGACTCAACAAGAGAGTACTTTTATTTGTCCTGTATAAAGCCCAAGATGGAGGCTAAAAAAGGTTGACTCAACAAGAAAGTCTACTTGACAGGTGATTGACTCAACAAGAGAGTCTTTTATACTCAACAAGAGAGTGTTTTGCTGTCTCGTACGAATCCCGAGATAAAGGCTAAAAGGAGATTGACTCAACAAGAGAGTCTTTTATACTCAACAAGAGAGTGTTTTAGTGTCTCATACGAAGCCCGAGATGGAGGCTAAAAGGAAAGTGACTCAACAAGAGGGTCTTTTATACTCAATAAGAGAGTGTTTTAGTGTCTCGTACGAAGCCCGAGATGGAGGCTTAAAGGAGATTGACTCAACAAGAGTATCTTTTATACTAAACAAGAGAGTCTGAAAAGGTTAGCTTCGTTGGGGAGAATCATTGTACAAAGCCCAAGAGGAGGCTGTGTTACTGCTGAGGATTAAATCTATAGGCGGGCCAAAGGGTGGGAAACTCTCATGAGAGAGACCGGGTTTGAGAGTGATCAGTGTTTTTTCCTATATTTGAAAGGAACTAGAGAATGTCATTGAGACTCAAGGGGGTTTAGACTGTCCAAGTCTAGAGTTTTATCTTTTGTACAATGCCCAAGAGGAGGCACGGGCTTTAAGGGATGAGTATCAACCTTAAAGTGGCCAGAGGTTTGACACTAGAAAGTCTGCTCTAGCAAAGGATGACTAAGTTCTGTCTTATACCTTTAAGAGGTCATCAGGGTCCTTGTATTAAGCCCAAGAGAAGGCATGAAAACTTCTAAGAAGCCGAAGGGTCCTTGTACAACGCCCAAGAGGAGGCGGGGATGCTTTTAGGAAGCCTGTGGGTCCCCAAACCAAGAGAAGTTCAAGAAATTCAATTCACAGAGAAGAGATCATTCTAGGAAAGTTCGAGAATTTGGAAGAAACTCAAGAGATGTTATCCACAGAGAATAGATCAACTCTGGGGAGTAGAGTTTCTTTGACAATTTCTAAGAGTGACAGTCTGAGAAAAGGTTCACCGAGAATACTGTCTTTCTCTTTGTTCCATATTGTTTAACCCCAAGAGAAGGAAAGACTGTATCTGGAATTCTACGAGGGATCTAGTTTTATTTGTATTTAAGAGTGACCAACAAGGCTTTACCTAGTGCTAGACGTAGTTGCCGGGGAAAGCTCTAAATAACTATACTAGTATTACACAGTGGATATGTGACAAGTATATAAAAGGATGTGAAAGAAGACTTACAGTGAAGCAGCCCCACAATACAGTTATATGCATATGAAAGCGATAAATGAAAGCGGATAAACACTTACCCGTTGTAGAGCTTCCATGCTGTTTTTTAGTTGTTCAACAAAGAAAGTTTTGATAACAACAGATATTTGAATTCAAAATCAAAGGAGAAAGTGCTTTGAAAAGTTTGTTGGGGCTTACAGCTCAAGGAGAGGCCCAAGTTTTAACGATGACTACACCGTTGTTTTGGAAATTGTACAGAGGGACTTATACAATATATGAGGCCCAAAAAGTTTTTATGTACAAGAGATGGGACTTACAACTCAAGGAGAAGCCCAAGGTTCTTTTATTTTAAACTGGCGATCGCGCCGAGATTTTGAAAACACGGTGGGTCTTATACAATACCTGAGGCCTAAATCATTTTTGGTTAAAAAAATGGGTGGGGTCTTACACTCTATTAGAGGCCCAAAGAAATTTAAAGAAAATAAATGGGGCTTATAACACGAGGGTAGGCCCAGATGATTTGATTTTTGAACTGGCGATCGCGCCGAGAATTTTTCTTTTAACGCAGAGGGACTTATACAATATCTGAGGCCCAAAATTGTTTTGGTTAAAAGGGGATTGGGTCTTACACTCTATTAGAGGCCCAAAGATGGGTCTTATAGCTCAAGGAGAAGCCCAAGGATTTTTGTTAAAAAGGCGACGATCGTGCCAAACTTTTTGACGGTGTCGGGACTTATACGATACACTGAGGCCCAAAAAGGTTTTATTTACTAAAAGGTTGGGTCTTACACTCTATTAGAGGCCCATGAGTGTTTGAAAATGATTTGTTTAGGGTGATTAAGATCAAAACCCTAAATTAATTTCAAAATGTATTTTAATTAAATAAAAATTTAATTAAAATGATCAAAATTATCAAACATGTGTGAAAAACAAGTTGTGATCTTGGATTAATGTTTGAAAAATCATGTTTATATCCATAAAATGATTGGAAACCAATTAAATTTGGAAAATCAAGGAGGAAAAAATATTTTAAATGTAAAAAACAAATAAAAGATTAATTCTTTGCAAAAATATCAAGTATATGAAATAAATAATATTTTCTGGAATTTTTGGAAAAATAAAATATTTTAACATTTTTGTGAATTATTAAAAAAAGAATCAACTCAAAATCATTAAAACTCAGAGAGAAATTAATTTTTGAATCAATTAAATAAAATCACAAAATTCAAATATTCAAATATTCAAAAAATGGCGCCAAGAACATGCGCCACCCCTCTGTTTCTGCAGATTTTCGTTTTCTCACCAATCTCACGGAATACTTGATGAAATCACACAATCCACATATCAATCTACTCGTGTTCACCTCACGATCATGTCTATGGTCTTTAATTTCATTTATTTTAAGCATGGAATAAGAAATCAAGACAAAACCTCAAGAACCCTAAAATTTGCATGAAGGCTGAGAATTTTGATACACGATTCAAACAAAGCAATTAATTGAGGGGAAACATTCTATGCATGATTCTGAACATTTGGCAAAAGTATTGTGCGAGGAAATATGCATAGATTAAGAGATGACCAAGTTTAGGCTTACTTGGAGGTCGTGACAGCAAGAGCAAAGTGATTTTGGAGTTGGAGGTGTTACATATGAGTTGTGATGATCTGAACAGCTTTCCTACACCATATGGAGTGTGTTTGAATGCCTGGACTTGATTGGAAATGGCTAGATCATTTCATGGCATCTCAACTGCAACTTGGTTAAAACCTTGAGCAATTGGCTGGTGATTTTCTGAAATTGGTGTTCCATATGCGGTTTAAGTGTTTGCATCACTTCTATATGATGTTTATGAGGTGTGTGTGTGATTGGTTTGGTTGGAATGACTCTCAAACTCAAAACCCGATAGTGACTTGCTTTGGAAGGCAATTTTGGAGTGAAAGAAGAGATTTTGAGGAAAGCATCAGTTTGATGGCTTTGGTGTACTTAAACTGAGCACAAATGAGCTCTATTTATAGTAGAGCAAGTTTGTTTTGCAAGCAATAGTGAATGGCAACTGGTACAGGTCTGTGACCAATGGTTGCATTTTGGAATCTCAAGTCTCCTCTAGCCATTGACTAGAGGTTAGAGCACAGACCTTTGGTTCCCTAGTTCAGAGATCATCCTTGACTCATTCAGTTGGAAAAGACTCAGTTCATGCCACCTTGCTGCATCCATTGAATGCTCCAAAACAAAATTGGAGTCTTGTCCCCTCTTTAGGCATTTTTAGGTTTGGCATGCTACTTTTAGTTCCAAAGACTTGGGAGGCTTATGGATCAGTGTTTGTCCCTTCTTGGTCCCTCCCTGAGGTGTTCAGATGGATAAACTTGTTTGTCATTTGCACAAATTGCTCAAATCGAGCAAAATGCACAAATTTGCCTAGTTATGATAGTTACAGCAAGGCATTTTGCCACTATCATAACTCTTGGCTCAAATGGAATTTGATGGAGTTCTTGGCCATTTTGCAAAGCTCTCATATGATACAAAACATGTGTGATCATAGTTTATCTTGATACCTTTTGGATCTAAGTGAAAAATCCCCCTACTTTTGGAAAAAAAGTAAGACAGATTCTGACTAAGTGAAAATTTCACTAAGTGTTGGAAAAAGTGACATTTCATGTTTTCAGCCATTTTGATCACTCCATAACTAAAAATCCATGAGGAATTGGAATGAGGTGTAGTTTACACTTTTAAAGTATGCCATGAGAGCTACAAATCCATCTTTGGATCAGCCAAAATGGTTGCTTGGATCTCAAGTTATGATCCTTGGAAGTTGGTACCCTAGCCACTTTGTTCCATAACTTAGAAAATTTCTAAGTTTTTTATGGTTACCCCTTTTATAAGTTATCCCACTTTTCTTGATTTTTCTTGATGAATGATGATTTAAATCACACATTAACATCATTTTAGGGTTAGGGAACCATAATTGATCAAAAAATCAAAAAGTCAAACTTTGGCTTTTGGGCACAGTTGACTTTTTATCAGATGAACTCCAAACTGTGCGATCCTTTATGAAATCAAGTCCTTGACCTAAATCAAACTTGATGGATTGATTTCATAGGTGTTATAGGGTGTATTGAATCATGTCCCAAGGTTGGGGAGCATGTCTTGGTCAAAAGTTAAAGGAACAGTTGACTTTTTTCGCGAAACCCTAACTGTGGTTCTGATGAACTTGAAACTTGGGAATCAAGCTTCTTGGATCAATCCATTGTTGCAAATGGATCAATGTGGTGTATTAGAGACCCTCAAATACATTCTTGAGGTCTTGGCTCATGTTCTATCCCAAAAGTCAACTTAGGGGTGAATTAGGTCAAGAAACCCTAACTCTCGATTTTTAGAGAATGCATCCCCTGAGGCCAAATTGACTTGATGATTGGGTTCATGAGGTCCCATGGAGTATATTATGTTATGTTTTGAAGCATTGGCTCATGCCCAGAGGAAAATTTCCATCTGGAGGCCCTGGTCGACCAAAACTCTAATTTGGTGACACTGGCGATTTTGAGGCTTAATCCACTTGGAATGTTGCAACCTTGTGCTTAATCCTTGATGTGGAAGTCCTCTTGATCCTTTGTGGATGTTTGAGAGGTTAGACAAGTTGAAGATCATGTCATTTCTTGATTGATCCTTTGTCTAAAGCTCAGAGAGGGCTTGAAACCCTAATTTGTTTGTAGTGAATGCTCACCCATCTTTGGGAAGACTGATGAGTCATAATGGTTCATCCATATTATGATGATGATTTGCACAATGATGGGAGATCTTAGTGGTCAAAATTTGGGGTATGACAGATGCCCCTATTTAATCTTCTTGGACCCGAAGGTGTGAATGGTGGAGGTATTCGGGCATTCGGGGTGCAAGAGGATTAAATATCGGAATACCCAAAATTTTGATGGTGGTTAGGAATGGTAGTTCATGCATCCTTCTTCTTTTGCTAAGCAATGATGCTTAGAAAAGGTAAACTTCTCCTCGATCCTGGTCTTCAGCCAAGGAACTGGTCTCAATTTCTGAAATAAACTTCCCATCGATCCTGGTTTCTTACCAAGGAACTGGTCTAAGTTTCTGATGTAAACTTCCCCTCGATCCTGGTTTCCTACCAAGGAACTGGTCTCAGTTTCTAAAATAAACTTCCCCTCGATCATGGTTTCCTACCAAGGAACTGGTCTCAGTTTCTGAAATAAAATTCCCCTCGATCCTGGTTTCCTACCAAGGAACTGGTCTTAGTTTCTTTTTTCAATAAACTTTCTTGACAAAGGGACGCCATTCGTAGCGATTTTCCTCAAACTTCTCGCCAAATTTTCCTGGGTAGATGTCGTTTGAAGGGAAAAACTTTTGATGTCAGGATTGCTGGGGAACCCATTCGTCTGAGTTGTAGAGGTGTACAAACTTCTCTGTTGGAGATGCCATTTGTCGACTCTACCGCGGAACACGAGTCTCTTGAGAGACTGTTTTCGCTTGGGGTATTACATCATACTTTTCTCGGGATCTTCTCGGAGAAATGCCATATGATGTGATCCAATTTTGAGGTGTTGATGACCTTTTCATCAGCGGATTTTTTTGGAGAAAAACTGTTGTATTGCCAAATCTCTGATTAAGAGGCTTTCTGGGGATTTTCCTTAATCCGGGAAAGCGAAAATATCATCTTCAATGTCGAAGAGTGATGTTCGTCGACGGTCTTCTTGTCTTTCAGAGGTTCAAGTTATCAAAGTGGTCAAGGGACCGTCTCCAATCCAGAAATAAACGGGAGGAGAGATTGTTCGGACGCAACATTTCCTGATGAGGAAAAAACTGACAACTCGATTGAGAGGACTTTTATTACTTGGGGATAAGACTGACCAGAGTAATAGTGATGCAATATGAATGTGAATTTAAATCAACAATGCATGATGTATGTATGTTTATGCTGACAAAACTGACGCGACATACAGACTAGTAGATGAACATGACTGGATACTCGGCCACAGTGGGAGATGAAAATTATCACTGGTTCACGATAGCAATTCTGCCTTGCTTAGGAGACATAGTCCCTGCGGGGAACAACCGTTGGTCGGGCTTAGGAGGTAAGAACTCTGCCGGGGATGTTAGATTGAGTATTCGCATCTGACATAGCTGATCCTTCATTCAGGCGCACTGTTTAAGAAGGAGTACTTTGATTCTCCACTTTAAAGCTCGATCGCCTTTGGAGACGCAATCGATGTTCTTTCGATGTTCAACAGTCAAATGAATTGCCATCTTTGTTTTAAAAGTAGAAAAATTTGACAAGTAAATTCATTTTTGTTTATTTCAAGAATCGTTAATCATGTTAAAACGTCGTTCTGTAAAGCTAAACAAATAAGAATTGCAAACAAAAGAACAAGGGCTCAAATTTTATTGATAGGATGGAAATCAGCCAAACGTATGATTCCATAGAGTATTTACAAAGTTAGAAAATGATAATTTAAGGGAAAAGGGCTACATTGAAACATAACGACCACTATCCTTCTACCAACTTTGAATTCGGGACATCCTGAGCTTCTGTCGAAGATGACCTTAATTGGAGTTTTCTGATGGACAGCATTACTGCTACTGGAGGATTTGCCCCTGTTGGACGTAGTTATAAGCCAGTATCCCTAACTTTTTCTTGGATTGTACTTTGAGATTTCCAATCCATCGGGATGATTTTTGATCATGTCTCTAATTTTTGCCTAGACAGCCCTTTCGGGTTTTTAATCCACCGAGACGTTTATTATATTTTTTTTAGTTTAGGCGAAGTATTTCTTGACTACATCAACATTTATAGGGTAGGCAAATTCTTCTCCATCCATGGTTGCGAGTCTCAAGGCACCGCCTGAGAAAGCTTTCTTGACCACATAGGGGCAATCATAATTCGGAGTCCACTTGCCCCGAGAATTAGTGAGAAATGATTGTATCTTCTTGAGCACAAGGTCTTCTTTCCTGAAGACGCGAGGTCGGACCTTTTTGTCAAACGCCTTCTTCATCCTTTGCTGATACAACTGACCATGGCATAGTGTCGTCATTCGTTTCTCTTCGATCAGATTTAGTTCTTCGTGCTGACTTTGACACCACTCAGCTTCTGTAAGCATAGCTTCCATCAATACCCTGATTGATGGGATCTCTACTTCTATAGGGAGCACTGCCTCTATGCCATAACTAGAGAGAAAGGGGTTGCCCCTGTTGAAGTTCAGACAGATGTGCGATAACTGTGAAGAGCAAAGGGTAGCATCTCATGCCAGTCTTTGTAGGTTACAGCCATCTTCTGAACAATCTGCTTGATGTTCTTGTTAGCCGCTTCTACCGCTCCGTTCATCTTAGGCTGGTAGGGAGATGAGTTATGGTGTTCGATCTTGAACTCAGCGCACAACTCTTTCATCATCCTATTATTCAAGTTAGATCCATTATCCGTAATGATCTGGCTTGGAACACCATAACGGCAGATGATATTGTTTTTGATAAATCGGACTACCACTTGTCGGGTTACATTAGCGTATGACGCTGCTTCGACCCACTTGGTGAAGTAGTCAATGGCTACCAGGATGAACCGATGTCCGTTTGAAGCTTTGGGTTCAATCATGCCAATCATGTCGATTCCCCATATAGAAAAAGGCCATGGGGAAGAGAGAACTTTGAGATGTGTTGGCGGTACATGGATTTTATCTGAGTATATCTGACACTTATGACACTTCCTCATGTACTTGTAGCAGTCGGATTCCATGGTCAACCAGTAGTACCCTGCTCTCAGAATTTTTCTCGCCATTGTGTGTCCGTTGGCATGTGTACCAAAGGATCCTTTGTGGATTTCTTTTATCAGCATGTCTGCTTCTACTCTGTCTACGCATCGGAGTAAGACCATGTCGAAATTTCTCTTATAGAGTGTATCACTGCTCAGGAAGAAGCTGCCTGCTAACCTTCTGAGGGTCTTTCTGTCCTTTCTAGATGCCCCAGGTGGGTACTCTTTTTTCTGAAGGAAGCATTTGATATCGTGATACCAAGGTTTGCCGTCTATGACTGCTTCAATCGCGAAGATGTAAGCAGGCCTTTCAAGGCGCATCATGTCGATTTTAGGTAGGTCATTCCATTGACCTACACTAATCATGGAAGAAAGAGTGGCTAATGCATCAGCCATGTGATTCTCTTCACGAGGGATATGATGAAACTCAATTCTGTTGAAGAAGGATAACAACCTCCAAGCGTAATCTTTGTAAGGAATTAGTCCTGATTGGTATGTGTTCCAATCTCCTTTGATCTGATTGACAACCAGGGCTGAGTCGCCATATACATCCAAGTTCTTGATCCTTAAATCGATCGCTTCTTCGAGACCCATGATACAAGCTTCGTATTTGGCCTCATTGTTCGTACACTTGAATGTCAGTCGGACGGTGAAAGGAATGTGGGTACCCTGTGGCATTATGATGATTGCCCCCATTTCGTTTCCATAATGATTGACAGCTCCGTCAAAGATAAGTCCCCATTGGGAACCTGGTTCTGGCCCCTCACTGGGTAGCAGTTCATTGCAATATTTCATTTTCAATTACATGACATCTTCGTCTGGGAAGTCAAACCCGATCGATTCCTGATCGTCAATCGGTTGATGAGCCAAATGATCGGCTAAAATACTTCCCTTAACGGATTTTTGAGCATGGTATTCGATGTCGTATTCTGATAACAACATCTGCCAACGGGCGATCCTTCCCAGGAGAGCAGGTTTTTCAAAGACATACTTGATAGGATCCATTTCGGAGACTAACCAAGTAGTGTGGCGAATCATATACTGGCGAAGACGTTTGGCTGCCCAAGCCAGAGCACAGCAAGTTTTCTCAAGCATAGTGTACCGAGTTTCACACTCAGTGAATTTCTTGCTCAAATAGTAGATGGCAGACTCTTTTCTTTTTGTTTCGTTCTGTTGGCCAAGTACACAACCCATTGAGTCTTTCAAGACTGTGAGGTAGATGATTAGTGGTTTTTCTTCCACTAGAGGTGATAGAATCGGTGGGTTTGATAGGTATTCTTTAATACTGTTGAAGGCAATTTGGCAGTCTTCTGTCCAAACGCAGTCCTGGTTCTTTTTAAGTAATTTGAAAACCGACGCGCATGACGCGGTCATGAGGAATATAAATCTGGAAATGTAGTTCAAATGTCCCAGGAATCCTCTGACTTGTTTATTAGTCTTTGGAGAAGGCATTTCTTGAATGGCCTTGACCTTTTCTGGATCAACCTCAATTCCTTTCTGGCTGACGATGAACCCTAAAAGTTTCCCTGACCGGACACCGAATGCGCACTTATTGGGATTCAAGCAGAGTTTGTATTTTCTCAACCGTTCGAATAGCTTTGACAGGTGGGTCACATGCTCCTCTTCCGTCTTAGATTTGGCAATCATATCATCGACATATACCTCGATTTCCTTGTGTATCATGTCATGAAACAGAGTAGTCATGGCCCTTTGATAGGTTGCCCCGGCATTTTTCAAACCGAAGGGCATTACCTTGTAACAAAAGGTGCCCCATGGGGTAATGAATGAAGTTTTCTCCATGTCTTTCAGCGCCATTTTAATCTGATTCTAACCATTGCAAGTTCATCTTTATGCTGGATAGGTTCTGAGTACCCTGAGTGTTGATCCCATGACATGGTGGGGACGCATGTATTCTGTTCAATGATGCTCAGCTGATTTTCATTGTTCAGCTGATTTTCTTGCCCCAAGTCTCCTAAGTACGGCTACCAGATAAGCAGGCCATCCATCGGGCTATAATAGTCGTGGTCAAAGTTGTCCTTCATCAGAGTGTCTTCCTCTAATGAGTTTGGTGGAGCACGGCATCCTTCTGGATCACAATCTCCGTATATCGTTCTGACATCTGACCTGGGTATAAATCTCGGACTCTGTGCGGGATAGCAAAGTGGCGTAGACACTTCTTCCTGAGAGATATAACCGTCCTCGTTAAGATAGGACTTCCACTCCTCATCTGTATCGGAGGAATCTCCCTCGTTGATGGTATGTACTTCTTGAGACACTGGGTGAAGGAAACCTCCACCGCGGAAGAAATCCTGAATGGGATGAAGACTTTCATCGTTAGTAGCAGCCTGGGTACAGGTTGAAGAAAAACCAAGACCTTTCTTTGCTTTGTTATCATTAGGAATGACAAGTTGTCCCCATCCTTTTGCATTGCTATTTTTGATCACCTCAAGAGCATCTTTGTACGAGGAAATTGACGTTCATTTTTCTGATTGATTCTCATTGCTCACCGAAAGTGCTTGGAACTAAGTTCCAACAACCTCCTCGGGTTCTACACAAGTGGACAATGAAAGGTTACTCACGATCAAGGCTTGTTCTCCACAGACTGTGACGAGTTGATCGTTCGTGACGAACTTCAGTTTCTGGTGCAGCGACTAAGTGACTGCCCCAGCCTGGTGTATCCAAGGTCTTCTTAATAAACAGTTGTACGCTGCCCGGACCTCTATGACCTGGAAAGTGACTAGGAAAGTGTGAGGACTGATAGTTATGGGAAGATCGATTTCACCAATAACTACTTTCCGAGACCCGTCAAACGCTTTGACGATGACCTCACTGCCCCTCATCGGGGATCCTTTGAATGATAGTCGCATTAAAGTGGACTTCGGCATAACTTTGAGAGACGATCCATTATCTACCAGTACGCTGGCTAAAGCATCATCCTGGCAGCTAACTGTAATATTGAGCGCCATCTGTGACTTTTGCCTTCCTCTGGCAATTCCTCATCACTGAACCCTAAGTTGTTGCAGGAAGTGATGTTAGAGACGATACTATCGAACTTTCTTATTGACACATCCTGTTCCACAAAGGCTTGCTCTAAGACCTTCTGCATAGCCTCCCTGTGAGCCTCGGAACTGAGTAAAAGAGATAACACAGAGATCTTTGAAGGAGTTTGTAACAGCTGATCAACAATGTTGTATTCACTCCTTTGGATAAGCTTCAGCATCTCATCATTGTTCTTTGAAAGGTCGGGATCACTGGACTGACCGACCGGTTGATCGGGAACTTCTGTTTGAGGTTCCTTTTCTTTGTTAGGTTCACTAACTCCTCGGTTAAAGATTCGACCACTCCGTGTTACTCAACTGATGTCTGCAATATTCACGACGGAGGGTAATGGAATTTCCTTTCCATTCTCAATTATTGTTGCACCGTATTTGTAAGGGATCACCTTATCAGATTTGTACGGCACTAGTCCCGGTAGATAGATTACTATAGGAGCCTTCTGATTTTTCTAACTGTCGTAGGTAACTTTAATCAGTTCCTGGCTAAGAACCTTTGATTCGTCCAGTAGAGGAATGATGGTACAAACATCCTTGGTCCTCTCAGGATCAGAGATTACAACCACATCTTTGATTTGATCAGTGAAGTAGTCTGACGTCCAGTTAATGGACCCCAAAACTGAATATGGTTGAATCTTTTCACAGTCCAACTGACTCTGAAGGGCTGCTCGCACGAGGTAGCATCCTTGGTTATTCTCCGAGTAGAGTCTACAGTGCTCATAGTTATGTGGTGGCACCTGGCCACGTCTGCTTTGAATGCAGTGTAACCTCACTAGATCTGTTTCCATTGATCGAACATCCTGACTTTGATGCCTAGTAGGGTTCCCATTAACCACACTGATTTGTTGCGTGTCTTCGTCCATATAGATCGGAAGCCACCAGTGGTTTAACAAGTGTTGCAAAGTTCTTTGAACGAGAGCACATCCCTGGTCACTCTCACAACATCCTTTACAGTTCTGATAATTATGCGAAGTCAGAAAACCGAGCTGAACTTGCTTAGCATGTAACTCCACCAAGCTGATATTCATTAAGAGAATATCGAAGATCTGAATCATGTTGATCTGATAAAGATTTTTATCATGGTAGTCCTGGATCCATCCAAGATCCATCTGACGTTGGAGGGCCTCTTGTACAAAAGAGCATCCCTGTTTGTTTACCGAGCAAATCAGACAGGAATTGTAATCGTGCCGCGGCAGATTATGATACTGGCTTTGCCTTGAGTGCATTGCCACCAGGTTAACATTCATCGCACGGATGTCGTGGTTTTGAATGATGTTAGAATTCGTATAAGTCATGTTAATCCCACGAATTCGGTGCTCTTGGATCCATCCGAGATCCAATTGTTCCTGTAGAGCTGACTGCACCATAGAACATCCTTGATTATCCTTAGAGCAGATATCACATTGGTCATAGTTGTGAGATGGTATATGGCCATACCCGCTCTGTCTGCGATGCATCTTGATCAGATTGGTCCTCAATAAGAGTACATCATGAACTTGATAGCTGTTGTTAGACTCTCCCTCTATCAAATTGACTGCAGCTTTCTCGTGTTGAGGCAACGGGTTCGTGAGAACATTTGGATTCGTATCTTTGAAAGATAAGACCCCGCTCCTAACAAGCTTTTGTATGTCGGATTTAAAACTGAGACGGTTTTCTATGTTATGCCCTGGTCCTCCTTGATGGTAAGGACAAGTCTGATCCGCCTTGAACCAAAAAGGTGGATTTTCTGGTACTGTAAGAGGAGACCTGGTTTGGACGTGCCCCTTGACCAGTAAGAGTGGAAACAGTTCTACATACAACATTGGTATAGGGTCGAACCCTGGCGGTCGCGTTGTACGGTTGTTATTGTATTGAGGACGAACCTGCTGAAGAGGTTGTTGTGTCCCTTGCTGATATTGTTGTTGATTCAGTTGGTTCTGAGCAACCTGAGGTTAATACGTTGTAACTGGCGTTGGGTTGATAGCAGGAGTTACTGCTGCTACTGGTTGATACCTTCACCTTTGCTTTCCGAGAGAGATATTACCAATATCTTGCTCTTTTTTCTTAGGTAAAACACTACCGTATCTGTTGGTACTGCTTGATGGTCATGTATCTTTGACCAGGCGTCCTTCTCGGACTGCTTCCTCAAGGCGTACTCCCATGTTCACCATCTCAGTGAAGTCACTGGGCGCACTGGCGACCATTCGGTCGTAGTAGAATGAGCTCATGGTTTTCAAAAAGATCTTTGTCATCTCTTTTTCCTCAAGAGGGGGACAGATCTGGGCGGCAATTTCACACCATCTCTGAGCATATTCCTTGAAATTTTCCTTGTCCTTCTGCGACATTGCTCTGAGTTGATCTCTGCCCGGTGCCATGTCCATGTTATACTTATATTGTTGAACGAAGGCAACGCCAAGATCTCTGAAAGTAGTGATCTTAGTGCGGTTTAAACCCATGTACCATTTGAGTGCGGCACCGGTTAAACTATCCTGAAAGTAGTGAATCAGTAGCTCCTGGTTCTTTGTCTGAGTTGACATTCGCCGAGCATACATCACTAAATGACTTTGAGGGCAAGAGTTACCCTTGTATTTTTCAAATTCGGGCACTTTGAACTTGTGCGGAACTTTCACATTGGGGACCAAGCAAAGGTCTGCGGCATCCTTTTCGAATAGATCTTGACCGCAAATGGCTTGCAGTTCTCTCTGCATCTCAAGGAACTGTTCCTGGAACTCATTCATTCTGTCGAACATACTTTTGTTTCCACCAGATGGTATCTGGGAAACCTTTCCTTCTGAGACAGTGTGTACCACGGGTTATGGTACAGTCATTACGGCAGAGACTCTTGGTGCTTCTCGAAGTTTGTTACCTTCAGGAGTTGTTGTCATGCCCCTGGCATCTTCGCTTTCCCGAAGTTTGTAACCTTCAGGCCCAGCGGCTCCTGCTTCAGTTTCCGAATCTTCTATGATCGGCGGAATATATCCTTCCGGGATATAGTTGAGTGGTATGTCCCAGGGACAATCTTACGGCATTTTATACCTAGGATCATACTTCTCCACTATGGGCGTAGATGTGATCTCTGAGATCACAGTCCGTTGTTGTTGCATCTGAGCTTCTGCTAGAGCTTGCATGTTGTTATGAAGCTTTCTCAGATCTTCTTTCAGAGTGTCGATCTCTTCTCTCAACTCTCTGTTCTCTTCCTCGAGATCATCCATCTTTTTCTGTCGATTGGCCTGAGTATTGTACGAATGAGACACTTTGACTCTAGAATCGAGACACAAACGTGAGATTCGCAAGGAAGAAGAATACGTTTATGCGAGAATGATGAATTATATGCAATGATTAATTATTTTTGTTATTTAATCAAAAGAAACTTCCACAATAGGATTGCAAATATCAAACAGTGGGAAAACCCCGTTTTATTGAATTCAAAGATTGCGGAAATGGAAATACAGTAGATTACAAAGTGTTGTAAAAGGAAATATCTAAACTAATGGATCCTGAGTCCTCTCTGAGGAGGACTCAGGTGCTGGTTCTGGTGCTTTCCTTTTCTTTGACCAGGGCTCTTGAGCCGTTGTCGGGTTGTCATTCCTTTGCCAAGTGAAAGAAGTGAGCAAATTCCTCTGGTCATCCTGATTTTCTACAACATGTTGCTCTAAAATCTCAATCAGAGCATCTTTTTCTTTCAATAGCAGCTGTATTTTCTTACACTCCACATTGAGAATGCGGTACTTGTTCCTCCAAGACCTCTTCTCCTGCTGAACTTTGTTGAGAGTAACTTGAAGTTTTTCCGTATCAGACATAAAATAAAGGATAGAGTCCCTTAACAGAAGAACTTCCTGACGAGGGTAAGGCATCCTCAGCTTGAGAGCTCTGGTTTGAACCCAATGGAGATAAGGCTCCACCGAGACACAATCTAGTTTTCCTAGAGACTCTCGTCCTTTCCTATGAATGTGTTTCCAAGCATGCATTATTTCTGTCTTTAGTGCCCTGTCGTTTTCTCCTTCTTTGAAGAAAAGACCTTCCAGATGAGCATTCCGCGGGACATGCCTCATCGGGTATCCGAATTGACGACGAACTAAAATTGGATGATAGTTGATTCCTCCCTTAGTTCCTATAAGGGGTACGTTTGGGAAGTTTCCACAATGGTCAATGGTCCTGATCCCATCATAGATTCGATTGTACCAATCGATGTCAGAGTTGGTAAGAGACAAGATTCTCTGCGACCAACGTAAAGTACTTTTTTGATCCCAAAATGCAGCAGACTTGGGCAAGTGGGAAATGAACCATTTGTATAGCAGAGGTACACAACATGTGATAATTCCTCCGCTGTATAAATTCCTTAAGTGTACAGAATTATATGCATCTGCGAGTAAGGTCGGTACAAGATTTCCAATCAGAAATATCTTAATGACATTGATATCTACGAAGTTATCGATGTTGGAAAACAAAAATAAACCGTAGGTGAGCAAAACAAAGATGCTCTCGAAAGCGGACATATTCCCTATACTAGCAAAGTACAAGGCTTTCTTTATCAAAAACTGGGCTGGCAAACCTTGGATTCCACCCTTAGTGGTCATGTGAGTCCTGACTTCTAACTCGTCCAAATAGATTGCTCTTGCAATGGTTTGATCTTTTGGAATTTCTTCCAGTCCAGAAAAGGGAGCTTGATCAGTGATATGTAAATCAGTTAGATGAGAATATTCCTCCAGTGCTGGTGCTAGCTGATAATTCGGGAATGTGAAACAGCGATAGATCGGATCGTAGAACTGAATGAGCGTAGACAGGATTCCTTCAATTACACGGACCCTTAATAGAGACAGTAGTCCTTCATACTTGGCTCTGAAAGCCTTAGGGTTGGTGATCATCCTAGCCAACCCTCTTAAATCCTATAACTTTGGAACCTTGAAGGTATACTTGTGAGTCTTTCTTCTACCGAAATCCATAACGCAATATCTTTCTCTGATATTTGCAAACATTGTCTTAGTTTAATTTGAAAAAGAGAGACTAGAAGAGAAAATTTTCTTTATTTTAATGTTTTTTAAATGAATGTATGAATGCAGCACACAAAAACATAGAAAAAACATGGGGTCAAAGGGTCGGTGTCATGAAGTCAAGGCTCTACCCATCCCCAAAGGTTTATACTGGTGATTTTTTGTTCCTGTCCACAAAATCATTGACCCCTCTTGGGATAACAACAGCAAGCGGATCGTCAGCGAGCTGATGTATCTTAGAGTGATCTCAAATGAGGGTAGTATCGCGTTACAACTATTCCCGATAGCTTCCGCACTACAAAATGGTTTCAGTCTACTAAAAACCTCAGCTTCTCAGATAACCCAATCGACCACACTACTTTCAACAACCGAAGTCGTATAGGCAACGCATCTGGAAAGTGAGTCTCCACTGACTTTGATGGTCGACCAGGGACTCTTAACTGGGATTCACTCCCCATAAGATTACCCGTATAATGTCATCACTTATCTTAGGTGTATACTCAATCTTTCCACATGCGGCATCACACGCATTCCCATTAGCAGAAAAATAAACACAGATATCAATTAGGAAAAACAGTATATATATTTGTCCTAACATCCTAGACCTCTAGTCTTATGATCTTATACAGACAATGACTCCCCAGCAGAGTCGTCATTTCTGTAGTGTTTGGTGAATTTAAGGACATCACCTTAAAAGAGGCTAGAAAGAATACCTCCCACTGTGGTCGCCATTTTTTTGTAGCACGATTTTTTTGTGGTTTCGAATCACGATCGCTTGGGTACTACAGTTTGATTCATTTTTTATCCTGTTGAACTGATTAAGGAAGGGAAATATATGTCTCCAATTAACCCTGCTCGCAAACTGAGGTTAAACAATCAAAACTGTTGGTTTACAGATGCTATCAAAATAGGGGGTTCGTCTTTTAAGGTTATTTGCTTAAAAACAGTGTTTGGACTATGGGCTAGGTTTAAGGTAAGGTGTTAGGTCTGATGCTTTTGGTGGATATATGAAGGTGCTGGATTTTGGGTTTTTTGGGTTAGTATGTGTAGCACCCCAAAATTTGCTCTCCTTAATTTAGTACTAACTGGCTTATGTTTCTTTTCATTTTTGCATTATCATGTGTGCATATCATTGGTTCTTAGCATGGGGTCAAGGTGCCTGAGGCAAGTTCAAGAGGAGAAGATGTTCTTCAAAGGGTCAAGCAAGAGAGTTCAAGTGGATCACTCTCTCCTAACCAGTGCAGAAACTAGGGTTTTGAGATTCTTGGGTTTATTGCTCCAATGGGCAAGCTCCTTGTGTTTTTATCATCACCAAATGGCATATATTATCTTTGTTGGAGAGGATACACATCATATTCAGAGGAATTTGGATTTAGAGACTGTGTTATTTCCTCCAAGACTGAGGGTACCAAAACTAGGGTTTGCTATAAAGTCAGTTTATTTCTGATTTTTTGGGCAAGACTTGATTCCATGGTATTCCTTGGGTCCCTAAGTATCTAGGAATGGAAGATTGTCCATCAGTTTGGTTCATGAGAGGTTCAATTGGCCAATGGATTGGGAATCAGGGGAAAAGTCAATAGTGAGAGGGGAAGTCAACTGTGAAAGTCTGAGGTTCTCTTCAAGGTTTTCAAGGTCTCACATCGTCATATGGTCTTCAAGAGTCAAGTTTCACACCATTTATCAAGAATCAAGGGTTGGTACAAAAGTTACTAAATATGGAAATGACCTATAATTTGAAAGTTTCCTTTTTGGGCAAGTTCTTACACTACATTCAACTTGACTTTTCATCATCAAGAAAGCTTCAAATGAATTTTCCTCAAACATGAAAGTTGAAGATCTTTTTCTCCCCTTTCTAATAAGTACTAGATGGTCTCCATATCATTTGTGAAACTCAAGTTATGATCAAAAGAAGACAAAGTGGTTTTTAGGGTTCCATTTTCACAACTTTTGCATTTTGGGACATAGTGACCTATAATTGATTCCATTGCTTCATGTCACATTCTAACATCAAAGAACGCTCCTTAAGGATCATTTTGGGCCTTTGAACCAAGAAATTTCGTGACTTATTCATTACTTATTTCACATGGTGCAAAATTGCCAAATTATTGAAAACTCATGAACCAATACATCTCAAGGCCCAAATCAAATTCAGGTGTGATTAGCAATTGTTAAATAAGTGATCCATCATCAAGGTTTTGGATATGCATGCATGGAGGAGGGTGTATTTCACATTATGCAATATTCTAAAAACATCCAAAATTCATTAAACAAAGAATTACCAAGGCCCAAATGCTGATCAGTGGATTAACCTAGTCTATTTAAGTTAACTCATGCTAGGGTTAGAAGGGAGGACACGTGATTTTGAGGAGAACAAGAACTTTCAACCCTAAAGCTTGATTCCTTCGCATCTCACAATCCACAAGGGTTTCTCAAAAGATTCTTTCACAACTTTCATCCTTGGCATCTGCAGAATACAAATCACCCATCATTGGAGGCTAAGAGCAAGGGAATAAGTTGCTTGATCTCAGGTTAGTGATGTTTTTCATGATCTTAAAACTCAGATTTTTGACGTGCATATTGATGTGTGATGCCCACTGATCATTCTGATATAGTGTTTTTTGAGTTTGGATGTGTATATTGGTCGTATCGTGTGTTTAAAGTTTTTGAACCCTAACCTTTTTCATTCGAATCTCCTTATGCATTGGTTATTTGTGATTTTTGATTGGATATTTGAGATCCTGATGATTTTCTGGTCAAGATGATGTACTAGCATGAAATTTCTAGGCAAGTTTTGGTTGCACGTCACCGGAGAAGACGACCGGAGCTAGGGCTCCGGCGTCTGGTAGGTTCTCCGGCCGGCTAGGGTTTCCACGAGGAAGAGATAATCCCAGCCATTCATTTTGTTGATCCCACGGTCCATATAATGCCACGCGTTCTAATTTTTTTTTGTTTTATTTATGGTTTGCGTGTTTGCTCACCCACAGGTATTATCATGCACCCTCTGGTCATAACCATCCATCATGCGTATTTTTTATTTTGTTGACTGTTTTGCACGTGCAAGATGAATCGTGTGGCCATAGTAATGCCAACGCATTAAAGTAAACACGTGCCTCTCACGTTTTATTTTTATTTTTCTGAGGAATTTGGTGTGTGTGTGTGCACCGTTGTTAGCGTGGGTGGATGGATCTAGGCCTCTCATCATTATTACTTGGACTTTGTTTGACTCAATAAGGAGCGTATGATCAATCTGAAGGTGAGGATGAGTCAACCCATGGACTGAAGTCCACACGTGGACTCTTTTTTTATTTTTTATTTTTTGATGGGTTTTTTATCTGGGTCTTGTTATTCGCACCCCTTGTATGAGCCCATTAGCTTTTTGAACGTGTTCTAGCTGCTAAACACACCCCCATGCCTATTTCTCTTCTTTTATTTTATTTAATTTGCATTAATCCATTTTTAATTTTTAAAAATAGTTTCTTGCATTAAAAAATTACCAAAAAAATTCATGAATCACATTTAGCATTTAATAAAATTTTCTCAAATTTTATTTTTTATTTTTTATTTTATTTTATCATCTGAATTAATTATTTGTTTATTTTCTTTCTGAATTTATTTCATATATGCATACCATGACTTGTTTATTTTATTTCTCATCATCCATAAAGCATTTTGAACTCATTCGTTTTGCATTGTTTCACCAACACATTGAATTGCATTAAAATATTTTCCTCTCATTTTTAAAATCATTTCGTATTGCAGTTTAGTCCTTTTCTTTAGCACATTGAACCATATTTCTCATCTGAATTTGCGTAATTGTTTGAGTGACCTATCTTGGGAATTTCGGCATGAATTTTGGACATGTTGTTTGCTTCTGGTTGAGATATGTTGATAATTAATTTGGTGATTTTAGAAGATGTTTTGCTAATTGTTTGATTGCTTTTATTTGAGGTCTTCTTGTATGCATATCTCTGATCATGTCTGGTTACCTGTTTGAAAAGGCACTTGTGCCATTGTTTTGGGATTGTGTCTTTGACTTCATAAACCATGTTTAGATTGGCATAGGTCACTTGATTACCATTAGATTTCATTGGTTGAGTTTCACTTGGTTTATTGTCACTTATGTCTGTTTGTACTAACCTTTTACGCAGGGGCTGAGGTAAGTTATTTGAGGGTGTGGATAAGTATCCATATCCACTCTCATTCTTTCTTTCTCTCATCTTTTCTCTTCTTTAGGCTTAGGTTGTTGTCAAACCCCACTAACCATAGGTCACCCATGCATGATAACATTAGGACTCTTAGTTCCCCTTTAGAGTTTCCTTTGTGTCTTCTCTCTTCTCATCTAAAAACTTCTTGAAAACATTTAATAAGGATAAAGTGTATTGCGCACGAGCCTTAAGCGTGGGGAATGAGAAATGAGGGACTTCCTCTCATCTTTCTAGAGTGCTTAGTGAGCGTCCTGTCTTGGGATGATTCGTTAAGTATTCGTCCATGTGCCCTAGACTTTGGTGCAATGCAAGTTATGAACCAACTCAAGTCACTTCTGTCTTAAAAAATACAAATAAACTTCAAACCTTTTTGTCCTTCAGGATTGTCAAACTAAAGGCTATTTTCAAAAAGGGCACGTTACTTTCCGTCTGAGTCGCAAACAGGCATCGACCCTAACTGCCGGACGCGAACTTAACGTCGCTCATAAAAAACACAAAAAGAACTTGGTCCGAACTACGTTGACTCTGAATTCCCCATTGCACAAAGGGGGTACATAGGCCTAGGACGTCGACGTCCTACCGAGTCTGTCTTTGTTTTCCCCTCCCCCATCTTAGTACAGCCATAGATGATAGGATAACTCACCCTTAGATTAGACAACAAGCGTGGATCCCATCGAGTACGATGGACGCGTGGGGTGCTAGCACCTTCCCCTCGCGTAACCGACTCTGGAACCCAGGCTATGGTTGCGATGACCATTCCTTTCCCTCTTCCTCAAGTTTATGCGGTGTTCCCTTTCCCTCTTTTGGGATAAATTTGCACGGCTGGCGACTCTGTTTTCCGCGCCACTCTCGTATTTGTACCTGGATGAAAATCCTGGGAGCGACAGCTGGCGACTCTGCTGGGGACTCTGGTTGACCTATGCTGGTCCATCCCCTTTAGCGAGTCGATCCTAGCGCTTGTTTATCTTTTGTTGGGTGTTTATTATGCTATATTATGTTGTATATTACTGTTTTACAGCTTTTACTGCATTGCATTTCATTTTTATTACTGTCATACTAGATATTGCTGTGTTGTGATGGTTGTTTCTGTTTTGCAGGTTGGGTTGTTCTGAGAGATAAGCCCAATACCCAGGCTTGAGTACACCCTAGGACTAGAGTGGAGAGTAGTGGGACCTACGTGCCCGCTTGGTACGTTTGTGTGTTCACGAAATTCACAACCAGACGAGGCTATCTTGGGACGCATTCTAACGTGTGTGTTTTGCACATGTTAGGGTGTTGATCTAGAGAGCTGTCGACTCTGGTGACCGATCATCGAGGACCTTAGTGGAAACATCCCTCTTTAGTGGTGATAGTGGCAGACCATATTCTGTGGCAAACCCATTCGCACCCGAGGGCCCACTTTGGAACTCGCATAGGATGGCCCCTATATTTTGAAGAGAATCAGTGGAGGTACTCCTCGATTGACGATAGTACTGTACCCCGAGGGATGAATGTACTATTGTTTCTTGACCTCAGTGCCAGAAGCTGAGGACCTTCCGTTTTGGAGAATCAGTTGAGGCCTCCTCGATTGATGATGATGCCAAACCAAAAATGGTGAACGTATCATCATTTCTAGACCTGAGAGCCCGGGATACTGAACATCCTAGTACCCACACGTGAGAGGGGATGGGTGTTTGCAGGTTTGCAGGTAACCGAAACCTTTAACCTACCCGGTTTTTCTGGATTTCTCATCAATGTTTGATTATCTGGGTTCCTGGTTATCTCAGTGGTTCAGTATTTTGGAATTCTGGTTTTCTGGGTTGTGGTTCTCGTTCAGTTAACAGCACAGCACATCCAGCAGTGTTGCCTTGATCCCATGTTTGCATGAGCATATCATTTTTCTTGCATTCTGACATGTTTGACATTTTTCAGGGCTTGCATCTTACTCTTGATTCCGGTTTTCTGAGGTTACCTTGGCATGGATGTCCAGAGAAAGAAGATTCTTGCCTATTCGTTCCCAGATCCGACCTTAACATTGATTCACAAGCTGATTAGTATGGCTGGTCCCAGAGTTCGTACAGAGTTCAGTGGAGGGTATGGGAGACTTCTGAAGTTTTTCTACAATATCTCCAAGTATGAGAAGGATGCCATTCATACACTTTTTCAGTTTTACGATCCGTCTTTGCGTTGCTTCACTTTCCCAAACTACATCTTGGCCCCAACGTTGGAGGAGTTCTCATTTATTTTGGGAATCCCCATCAGACATGACATAGTATTCTTTTCTGAAGAACGCCCCGGGATAAAAGAAATGGCTATTGCTCTTCATATTGGTGAATCCGTTCTGAGCAGTAATATTGAGGAGAAACAAGGAGCTAAAGGTTTCTTATTGAAGTTCTTGTTTGATCAAGCTTGCATACATGTTAAAGAGAAGAATTGGACTGCTTTCCGGGCTATTCTGGCTATGTGCAACTATGGGATTGTCCTGTTTCCCAATGTTCCTGATCTGGTGGATATGCATGCTGTCAGAATCTTTATTTCAAAGAATCCTATACCTACCTTGCTAGGTGATGTGTATCACTCAGTCCACTACAAGAATGAAAATAGGCGTGGAAAAACCGTGAGTTGTTGTCCACCGCTCTTATCTACTTGGTTTCTGAGCCATCTCCCCGAAGCTGGCGCCTTCGTTGATACGAAAGATTCTCTGAAGTGGTCAAAAAGGTTAATGGGCTTGACTGCTGACAACATTGTCTGGTTCAACCGTGACTTGCTAGGAATGGAGATTATTTGCAAGTGCGGAGAATTCCCTAATGTACCCTTGATAGGGAGAAGAGGTGGAATTAATTATAATCCTTCCCTTTTTATCAGACAGTTTGGGTATCCTTTGAAAGGTCCACCTGAAGAGCGAGATGTTAGAGAGTCCTTATTCTTCAATGGTACGGGGGATCAAGAGATGATAAGGAAGATTGTGAATGCTTGGAAGCAGGTGACCAAGAGGGGAAAAACTTCATTCGGGAAATGTAACAACCGGGTTTTCCCTTCCTATAAAGAGTGGATTAAGAAGAGAGCGGAAGAGGAGCTTCTTCCCTTCCCGGTAGAACCACCATCTTACCCCTTACTGATTGAGCCTCCTACCACAGTTGAGATAGAGAATTTTAACAAGTTGTGGGCTGAAAAGGAAAAGCTGCGAGAAGAAAACAGTGAGCTACTAAGGGAGATTTATCAGTTGAAACATGAGCGGGGTGAAGCTGTTCATATCGCCAAGTTGAAGACAGAGCTTCTCGCTAAGGCAGAAAAGGAGCTAGCTGACATGGTCACAGCCAGACAAAGGATGAAGCAAGCTCTAGATGGTATCAATAAGGTTCTCGAGTCTAAGAAGGAGGAATTGGACGAGGCTTTGTTGAAAATTCACAAGTTCAATGCTCACCGAGAAACTGCAATGGCTGAGAATAAACGAAAGGAAGACAATTATCTAGCTCAGATTGATCAATTGAAGTTGAAGCTCAAGAAGAAAGACGCTGAGATCCTATCAGGGGTATTCCAGAGATAAGCAGTCGAGGGTCGACTCAATGAAGCCATAGCCTCCATAGAGGAACTAAAGATCCAAGCTGAAGTGAAGAGACCTAGAAATGAGGGTCCTAGCATGGATAGTGTTTCTGGAGAAGACGCTTGGGAGTTGCATTGCCGATACTTGGAAGGGATCATGCATAGGAGAGACGTTCTCATTCAAGAGCTAATTCAGAGACCGAAGCATCCCGACACCAAAAGGTTGTTCAAGGAAATTCAAGACTGGAGCAAAAAGCATAATGGATGGGGGGATTGACACTTGTGGACTTTGATGACATGCCGTAGTTTTCTATTCTCTCTTATTGTATTTGGACCACCGCCAGGCTTGTTGGTTGGGATCTATGATTATTGTGTTTAAACTTGTTATCTTGGATTTGTGATACATGAGCGGAAGTTTCGTTCTATCTTGTTGTTAAACTGGAATCAAGGGGTGGATCGCCCTGCGAATATTCAAACATGTTCATTTGCATTTACATATTCATAATAATTTTGCATAATCATTTTGCATAACAGGTGTTTATCTCTGGTGTTCTTATCCTGTTCTAATCTCAGTACAGGATTGCAGATTAACACATTCACCGGTATTCTACCAGACAAGATCATAAAAGACTCATGGACCAACTACAAGCTGAGATGACTGAGATGCGGACCCGCATGAACCAATTCATGGATTTAATGCAAGGGGTTGCTCAGGGCCAAAAGCAGTTAAGAACTGTCGTCCAACCACTGATTGCAAGGGTTGATGACGAAGCTGTCCTTCATGGAGGAGTCCATACTGGTGTTACTGGTACTAATGTTCAGAATGGCCCTCCGGGCGGAGGTATGCCTGTTTCTGGTGTTGTGATCCCTCCGGGCGGGGCTGAAAATGTTGGGGGAGGTGGTATGGGTGTCTGTGCTATTCATGGCCGTCAGTTTGACAATATTCAAGATGATGCATTCTCTGTGCCAGGTGGGGGTGTTGGCTCCCAGATTGACACTGATCAGAGATTCAGGTTGATTGAGGAACAACTAAGGGGTGTTGTAAATCAGGATTCTGTGGGTATGGATCTAGAGGATTTGGGGCTGGTTCCAGGCGTTGTTATCCCGCACAAGTTTCAGACTCCTACTTTTGAAAATTACAATGGTATAACTTGCCCAAGGACTCACGTGAGGGCATACGCAAGTAAAATGGCCGCGCATGCAAAGAATGAGAAGCTGATGATGCATTGCTTTCAGGATAGCCTATCTAGGGCATCCCTGGAATGGTATATGCAACTAGAGAGGAAAGATGTTCGTAGTTGGAGAGAGCTGGCAGGGGCATTTATTAGACACTATCAATATAACACTGACATGGCTCCCAATGGAGCACAGCTGCAGAATATGTCTCAAAAGAGCAATGAAAGCTTTAGAGAGTACGCCCAGAGGTGGCGTGAACTGGATTCTCGAGTTCAACCTCCGATGTTGGAAAGAGAGCTCGTTGATATGTTCATGGATACGCTTCAGGGGCATTATTATGATAAATTGGTTGGATGTTTGTCAGCTGGATTTTCAGGTCTTGTATTGGCAGGAGAAAGAGTTGAAAACGGCATCAAGACGGGAAAATTCAAGTTGCTCCCGGTTCTTTTGAAAATGCGAAGAAACATTACAGGGGAGAAGAAGGAGAGACTAATGTCGTTCAGTACCAATAACCTTATGCTCCTCAACAACATAAGTATCAGCGCCAGAATCAGCATAGGCAGCGCAACAACTTGGAAAGAAGGAATGCTCCTCTTCATCCAATTCCCATGTCGTACAGTCAACTCTTGCCACACCTGGTTCAAAACTCATTGGCGGAGCCTAAGACTTTAAAGCCTGTTCCAGAACCATACCCTCCGGGGTACAATCCCCATGTGCAATGTGGATATCATGGAGGATCTATGGGGCACTCAACCGAATATTGCAAAGCCTTCCAAGCCAAAGTGCAACAATTGATTGACAAAGGGTACATATCATTTCCAGAACGAGACTTGGTTGTGCATGTCGACCTCTCATCTGTTTGAAGACTTCAAGGGTCGTCTCCTAAAGCTGGTAGTCCAAGCGGAGCCAAGTCTTCTCAACAACGGCAGTCATCAGTTTCTTTACTGCATTTTCATTTGTGGTTTTTCTTGTTAAAGCATTGTATGCATGTAAGACTTGTTTGTTTTTTTTATGATGATATTAATGCAATGAGTATGTTTTTCTTGAAGTAATCCATTCGTGTTCACTCTTAAATGTTTATATACACTGCAATACCAATTTTCTTGTCTAGAACTCTCGAGGGAGGATGATGAGGTAAAAACGCAAAATCTCTGGTTGTATGTTCAAGGATAGGACCCTATTGAGGATGTACAGGCATTGTTTCAAATCCCTAAACACTGGAGATATAAGGGAGATAGACCCTCGTTAACCCCTTTGAGCCTTGAAGTAGGAGTTTCTTTCGTACGAAAAAACCCTCATACTTAACCCAGGGGCAGGGTAGGCGTCAGTTAGTTTGACCAAGCGTTCAGATTTCAAGGAGAGTGTGTATCTGAGGATCCATTACCTTCTATCCCACTGTTAAGAGGTCAAGAGATGTGAAACCTCAATGGTTATCCATCAACAATCAAGGAGTGAGGCAGTCGCAACCCTTTCAAGCAAGTAAGACAATCAGTGTCACACGCTTTGTTCGAAAAGGGGAATAAAAAAAAAGAGAAAAGCCCGCTAAATTGAAACCTAAAAACAAGCGACTTAGGCAAAAGTTAGGGCATCCCGCTGGACTACAAAATCGAAAAACTCAAAGGAGTCAGTCCAGGCAAAAATCAGGGATCAAAAAAGCAAAAGAAAGAAAAAGCGAAAAGCATTACAAGAGAAAATCCTCGATAAGAACAAATTTGTGTGATTACATACACAAAAGATAAAAAGGGATGACTGTCACTCCAAAGGTGTCAAACCATTAGTTGCGTGGGTTCCTTGAAGATCGTAAACCTTTTGAGAGATGAGCGTTTGAGTCAGATTAACTTAACATAGGACTGGAGAAGATCACGAAGAGTGGGTGGGCACCGATAAATTTTGAGCCATAAATCCTTTTTTCTGAAACCATGAACCAGACCACGTTACAACCTTTAAAAGTCCTAATTGAAACAGGGTTTATTCTGAAAGCGTACTTCAACAGGACAGCGTTCCTGACTCCTATGAGTTGTGCTAATAAGATTTGTTGGTATTGCATGTGCGCATTGTTTTGCCATTCAAAAATCAAGGTCGCATCCCAGCTAGTGATTCATTCACAGGGCTTGGTGATGCATTTTCAATAAAACTTCAAGGTAAACATGAGTGTTGCATTAGAATTATCATTCTCATAATAAACTTGTTCTGCTTGCCTACATGTGCCTAAGCATCAAGGAAGCTTACACAGTGAACGTCAGTCGAGAAGCTTGATCCTGCCAAGTTGGGATGGTGGAAACTCTGAAGGACAATCATATTAAAGGGCATGCTGCCAAGAGACTCGGTGTAGAGTGGGCTCTCCCCAGTAAGTCGTGTTAAGATGTAGCCAATCTGGGGCAGTCACGTCGAGAAACCTCTCCGAAATTCGGTTATTCTGGGGCATTCATTCTAAGATCAGGAGCAAAGTCACTTCAAAGCTCATAGTGGGGTAGGCCACCTCTAGAGCGTGGGAGATCGTCCACTCCTGAAAATGGTTAATTGAAAACACCTCTTCAAAGTTCAGAATACTGGGACAGAGTCATTACAACTCCTTTCGAGGTAATGTACTTCATGGATTATGAAGACTGGGGCAGTTATGTCGATATATGATAAACCTCTCCAAGAGTTTGAAGACCCTGGGGCAGTGCAAATGCCCGATCTTCTATAAAATCCTCTTGAGATGATTTCTTCCATTAGACCTGGTGGTCTGGGGCAAGTGAAAAGTTCAAAGAGCCGCTTATGACCATAAAGACAAGTCAGGTTGCAGGGCAACAGGATTTTCCTTCCCCAGCAGGGCAAACTTTCCTCAGCAGAGCAGACCTTCCCTAGCAGGAGACTTATGAAGTATTTTCTCCGGATCAAGACGTTATTTCCCCACAGAATCAGGGTGTTCACTTTCCCCATCCAGTCAGGAAGTGTACTTTCACCGACAACGTTATGTTCTAATTCCCAGCAAGGTGAGAGTAAAGTCATTCTCCCCATCAGCAGATTAAGTTCAGCAGTATCCCCAAGCAGGATGGTATTATGGACTGTTTTCCCCGAGCAGGATGATTATGGGCTGGCATCCCCCAACAAGTTCTAAGCCCATTGGTTATTAGGAATCCTCAGCAACTGACTTCTGGTTTTGTCATTGGCATTCATTCTCAACTCCCCCAGCAGAGGAGAAATCTCAGGTTTTGGATGTTACCTTCAGTATAGGTCATGTGTAATCCCCGGTGGTGTGGATGTTCTTTTGGAATTTCATCCCCAGCAGAAGTTGCTGATCCAAAGAGTCGGTCAGTGTGATCCTTCACAGCAGAGTTCCTGGATTCAGAGGACAATTTATTTTTGTCATCCCCGGCTGATTTGGTCTTTTCTCTCCGGCATTTTATTTTGCTGGAGGGACCCTTTTTGCATATCATAAGCATTCGCATTGCATCCTCAAACGCGTAGCATTTCCATTTCTTATGGAGCATTACGCCACAATTCAGACATTTGCATTTGAAGCATAAGCCAGGTTTGATACTTTCTTTGCCAGTTCTCTTTCTCAGCAGAGATGGCATAACTCATGAGATTTTGGTTCATCCTCGGTGAGATCACCGAGGAATGTGTTCGTCCTACTTGTGCTCCCCGACAGAGTCTTTTATTTAGACTTCTCCTTTCCCCAGCTGAGTCATCTTATCTGTGGATCGTGAGTCCGTTGGAAGTTTGCCTTTGTTTGGCATTTCTCTTTGGTGTAAACCCAGTTCTCGCCTGGTAGTCAGTCCTCGTCTGACATCTCTTTGGTAAATCCAGTTCTCGCCTGGTAGTCAGTTCTCGTCTGACTTATTCTATAAATCCAGTTCTCGTCTGGTAGCCAGTTCTCGACTGACTTATTTGGTGTAAACCCAGTTCTCGCCTGGTAGTCAGTCCTCGTCTAACATCTCTTTGGTAAATCCAGTTCTCACCTGGTAGTTAGTTCTCGTCTGACTTATTCTATAAATCCAGTTCTCGTCTGGTAGTCAGTTCTCGACTAACTTATTTGGGGTAAACCCAGTTCTCGCCTGGTAGTCAGTTTTCGCCTGACATCTCTTTGGTGAACCCAGTTCTCGCCTGGTAGTCAGTTCTCGCCTGACATCTCTTTGGTAAACCCAGTTCTCATTTGGTAGTCAGTTCTCGACTAACTTATTTGGTGTAAACCCATTTCTCGCCTGGTAGTCAGTTCTCGCCTGACACCTCTTTTGTAAACCCAGTTCCCGCCTGTTAGTCAGTTGTCGTCTGACCTATTGTTGTGGTAAATCTAGTTCTCGTCTGGTAGTCAGTTCTCGTCTGACTTAGTTCGTGAAACCCAGTTCTTTCACTCAGCAGAGATGGCATAACTCAGAGGAGTTTGTTTCACTTTATCTCCCAGCGTAGTCTGCCTTCGGTCGGTCTACCCTTTCGAGTTCGTCTTCGGCCGTTCTCGTTAGCACTTCATTCTGTATCTATCCACAGGTTGCAAATTTTCGGGTTCCTTTTTGTATTCAATCACCTTCTACCTTGAAGGTCTGAGAGCCGTCGCTATCATACCCTCAGGACCAAGTTGATTGAATAGGGGCAGTTGTAGCACCCCAAAATTTGCTCTCCTTACTTTAGTACTAACTGGCTTATGTTTCTTTTCATTTTTGCATTATCATGTGTGCATATCATTAGTTCTTAGAATGGGGTCAAGGTGCCTGAGGCAAGTTCAAGAGGAGAAGATGTTCTTCAAAGGGTCAAGCAAGAGAGTTCAAGTGGATCACTCTCTCCTAACCAGTGCAGAAACTAGGGTTTTGAGATTCTTGGGTTTATTGCTCCAATGGGCAAGCTCCTTGGGTTTTTATCATCACCAAATGGCATATCTTATCTTTGTTGGAGAGGATACACATCATATTCAGAGGAATTTGGATTTGGAGACTGTGTTATTTCCTCCTAGACTGAGGGTACCAAAACTAGGGTTTGCTATAAAGTCAGTTTATTTCTGATTTTTTGGCAAGACTTGATTCCATGGTATTCCTTGGGTCCCTAAGTATCTAGTAATGGAAGATTGTCCACCAGTTTGGTTCATGAGAGGTTCAATTGGCCAATGGATTGGGAATCAGGAGAATCAGGGGAAAAGTCAATAGTGAGAGGGGAAGTCAACTGTGAAAGTCTGAGGTTCTCTTCAAAGTTTTCAAGGTCTCACATCCTCATATGGTCTTCAAGAGTCAAGTTTCACACCATTTATCAAGAATCAAGGGTTGGTACAAAAGTTACTAAATATGGAAATGACCTATAAATTGAAAGTTTCCTTTTTGGGCAAGTTCTTACACTACATTCAACTTGACTTTTCATCATCAAGAAAGCTTCAAATGAATTTTCCTCAAAAATGAAAGTTGAATATCTTTTTCTCCCCTTTCCAAAAAGTACTAGATGGTCTCCATATCATTTGTGAAACTCAAGTTATGATCAAAAGAAGACAAAGTGGTTTTTAGGGTTCCATTTTCACAACTTTTGCATTTTGGGACATAGTGACCTATAATTGATTCCATTGCTTCATGTCACATTCTAACATCAAAGAACACTCCTTAAGGATCATTTTGGGCCTTTGAACCATGAAATTTCATGACTTATTCATTACTTATTTCACATGGTGCAAAATTGCCAAATTATTGAAAACTCATGAACCAATACATCTCAAGGCCCAAATCAAATTCAGGTGTGATTAGCAATTGTTAAATAATTGATCCATCATCAAGGATTTGGATATGCATGCATGGAGGAGGGTGTATTTCACATTATGCAATTTTCTAAAAACATCCAAAACTCATTAAACAAAGAATTACCAAGGCCCAAATGCTGATCAGTGGATTAACCTAGTCTATTTAAGCTAACTCATGCTAGGGTTAAAAGGGAGGACACGTGATTTTGAGGAGAACAAGAACTTTCAACCCTAAAGCTTGATTCCTTCGCATCTCACAATCCACAAGGGTTTCTCAAAAGATTCTTTCACAACTTTCATCCTTGGCATCTGCAGAATACAAATCACCCATCGTTCGAGGCTAAGAGCAAGGGAATAAGTTGCTTGATCTCAGGTTAGTGATGTTTTTCATGATCTTAAAACTCAGATTTTTGACATGCATATTGATGTGTGATGCCCACTGATCATTCTGATATAGATTTTTTTGAGTTTGGATGGGTATATTGGTTGTATCGTGTGTTTAAAGTTTTTGAACCCTAACCTTTTTCATTCGAATCTCCTTATGCATTAGTTATTTGTGATTTTTGATTGGATATTTGAGATCCTGATGATTTTTTGGTCAAGATGATGTACTAGCATGAAATTTCTGGGCAATTTTTGGTTGCACGTCGCCGGAGAAGACGACCGGAGCTAGGGCTCCGGCATCTGGTAGGTTCTCCGGCCGGCTAGGGTATCCACGAGGAAGAGATAATCTCAACCATTCATTTTGTTGATCCCACGGTCCATATAATGCCACGCGTTCTAATTTTTTTTTGTTTTATTTATGTTTTGCGTGTTTGCTCACCCACAGGTATTATCATACACCCTCTGGTCATAACCATCCATCATGCGTATTTTTTATTTTGTTGACTGTTTTGCACGCGCAAGATGAATCGTGTGGCCATAGTAATGCCAACGCATTAAAGTAAACATGTGCCTCTCACGTTTTATTTTTATTTTTCTGAGGAATTTGGTGTGTGTGTGTGTGTGTGTGTGTGTGTGTGTGTGTGTGTGTGTGTGTGTGTATGCACCGTTGTTAGCGTGGGTGGATTGATCTAGGCCTCTCATCATTATTACTTGGACTTTGTTTGACTCAATAAGGAGCGTATGATCAATCTGAAGGTGAGGATGAGTCAACCCATTGACTGAAGTCCACACGTGGACTCTTTTTTTATTTTTTATTTTGATGGGTTTTTGATATGGGCCTTGTTATTCGCACCCCTTGTATGAGCCCATTAGCTTTTTGAACGTGTTCTAGCTGCTAAACACACCCCCGTGCCTATTTCTCTTCTTTTATTTTATTTAATTTGCATTAATCCATTTTTAATTTTTAAAAATAGTTTCTTGCATTAAAAAATTACCAAAAAAATTCATGAATCACATTTAGCATTTAATAAAATTTTCTCAAATTTTATTTTTTAATTTTTATTTTATTTTATCATCTGAATTAATTATTTGTTTATTTTCTTTCTGAATTTATTTCATATATGCATACCATGACTTGTTTATTTTATTTCTCATCATCCATAAAGCATTTTGAACTCATTCTTTTTGCATTGGTTCACCAACACATTGAATTGCATTAAAATATTTTCCTCTCATTTTTAAAATCATTTCATATTGCATTTTAGTCCTTTTCTTTAGCACATTGAACCATATTTCTCATCTGAATTTGCGTAATTGTTTGAGTGACCTATCTTGGGAATTTTGGCATGAATTTTGGACATGTTGTTTGCTTCTGGTTGAGATATGTTGATAATTAATTTGGTGATTTTAGAAGATGTTTTGCTAATTGTTTGATTACTTTTATTTGAGGTCTTCTTGTATGCATATCTCTGATCATGTCTAGTTACCTATTTGAAAAGGCACTTGTGCCATTGTTTTAGGATTGTGTCTTTGACTTCATAAACCATGTTTAGATTGGCATAGGTCACTTGATTACCATTAGATTTCATTGGTTGAGTTTCACTTGGTTTATTGTCACTTATGTCTGTTTGTACTAACCTTTTATGCAGGGGCTGAGGTAAGTTATTTGAGGGTGTGGATAAGTATCCATATCCACTCTCATTCTTTCTTTCTCTCATATTTTCTCTTCTTTAGGCTTAGGTTGTTGTCAAACCCCACTAACCATAGGTCACCCATGCATGATAACATTAGGACTCTTAGTTCCCCTTTAGAGTTTCCTTTGTGTCTTCTCTCTTCTCATCTCAAAACTTCTTGAAAACATTTAATAAGGATAAAGTGTATTGCGCACGAGCCTTAAGCGTGGGGAATGAGAAATGAGGGGCTTCCTCTCATCTTTCTAGAGTGCTTAACGAGCGTCCTGTCTTGGGACGATTCGTTAAGTATTCGTCCATGTGCCCTAGACTTTGGTGCAATGCAAGTTATGAACCAACTCAAGTCACTTCTGTCTTAAAAAATACAAACAAACTTCAAACCTTTTTGTCCTTCGGGATTGTCAAACTAAAGGCTATTTTCAAAAAGGGCACGTTACTTTCCGTCTGAGTCGCAAATAGGAATCGACCCTAACTGTCGGACGCGAACTTAACGTCGCTCATAAAAAACACAAAAAGAACTTGGTCCGAACTACGTTGACTCTGAATTCCCCATTGCACAAAGGGGGTACGTAGGCCTAGGACGTCGACGTCCTACCGAGTCTGTCTTTGTTTTCCCCTCCCCCGTCTTAGTACAGCCATAGATGATAGGATAACTCACCCTTATATTAGACAACAAGCGTGGATCCCATCGAGTACGATGGACGCGTGGGGTGCTAGCACCTTTCCCTCGCGTAACCGACTCCCGAACCCAGGCTATGGTTGCGATGACTATTCCTTTCCCTCTTCCTCAGGTTTATGCGGTGTTCCTTTTCCCTCTTTTGGGATAAATTTACACGGCTGGCGATTCTGTTTTCCGCGCCACTCTCGCGTTTGTACCTGGATGAAAATCCTGGGAGCGACAGTATGCTCACTAAGATTTTTGCAAACTTATGCCTAGGTATTCCCGAAACAGGGAAATCAGAGCGATCGTAGTTCCTCCTATTCTATGGGAGGAAAAAGGTTGTTTTGGTGTCTTGTTCAAAGCCCAAGACATGAAGCTAAAGGTGATTTGTTTCTTGTTCAAAGCCCAAGATGTGAAGCTAAAGGGTTTTTGGTCATCTCTAAAGAGGAGTTGTTGATGTTTGTATGCTGTGAGCAAGGCACAAATTTGATGCTAAAAGGTTGATTGACTCAACCGAGGTTTCCTTATATAAAGCCTAAGAGGAGGTGATTTACCCAACAAGAGGGTGTCTTTTATTTGTTGTCTCGTACGAAGCCTGAGATAAAGGCTAAAAGGGTTTACTCAACAAGAGAGTACTAATAAGTGACTGACTCAACAAGAGAGTGTTTTTATGTGTCTTGTACGAAGCCCAAGACTGAGGCTAAAAGGTTTGACTCAACAAGAGAGTACTTTTATTTGTCCTGTATAAAGCCTAAGACGGAGGCTAAAAAAGGTTGACTCAACAAGAGAGTCTACTTGACAAGTAATTGACTCAACAAGAGAGTCTTTTATACTCAATAAGAGAGTGTTTTGTTGTCTCGTACGAAGCCCGAGATAGAGGCTAAAAGGAGATTGACTCAACAAGAGAGTCTTTTATACTCAACAAGAGAGTGTTTTAGTGTCTCGTACGAAGCCCGAGATGGAGGCTAAAAGGAAAGTGACTCAACAAGAGGGTCTTTTATACTAAACAAGAGAGTGTTTTAGTGTCTCGTATGAAGCCCGAGATGAAGGCTAAAAGGAGATTGACTCAACAAGAGAGTATTTTATACTTAACAAGAGAGTCTGAAAAGGTTAGCTCCGTTGGGGAGAATCATTGTACAAAGCCTAAGAGGAGGTTGTGTTACTGCTGAGGATTAGATCCATAGGCAGGCCAAAGGATGGGGAACTCTCATGAGAGAGACCGGGTTTCAGAGTGATCAGTGGTTTTTACTATATTTGAAAGGAACTTGAGAATGTCTTTAAGACTCAAGGGGGTTTAGACTGTCCAAGTCTAGAGTTTTATCTTTTGTACAATGCCCAAGAGGAGGCACGGGCTTTAAGGGATGAGTATCAACCCTAAAGTGGCTAGAGGTTTGACACTGGAAAGACTGCTCTAGCAAAGGATGACTAAGTTCTGTCTTATACCTTTAAGAGGTCGTCAGGGTCCTTGTATTAAGCCCAAGAGAAGGCATGAGAACTTCTAAGAAGCCGAAGGGTCCTTGTACAACGCCCAAGAGGAGGCGGGATGCTTTTAGGAAGCCTGTGGGTCCCCAAACCAAGAGAAGTTCAAGAAATACAATTCACAGAGAAGAGATCATTCCAGGAAAGTTCGAGAATTTGGAAGAAACTCAAGAGATGCTATTCACGGAGAATAGATCAACTCTGGGGAGTAGAGTTTCTTTAACAATTTCTAAGAGTGACAGTCTGATAAAAGGTTCACCGAGAATACTGTCTTTCGCTTTGTTCTATATTGTTTAACCCCAAGAGAAGGGAAGACTGTATCTGGAATCCTACGGGGGATCTAGTTTTGTTTCTATTTAAGAGTGACCAACAAGGCTTTACCTAGTGCTAGACGTAGTTGCCGGGGAAAACTCTAAATAACTATATCAGTATTACACAGTGGATATGTGACAAGTATATAAAAGGATGTGAAAGAAGACTTATAGTGAAGCATCCCTACAATACAGTTATATGCATATGAATGCGATAAATGAAAGTGGATAAACAATTACCCGTTGTAGCGCTTCCATGTTGTTTTGTTAGTTGTTCAACAAAGAAAGTTTTGATAACAACAGATATTTGAATTTAAAATCAAAGGAGAAAGTGCTTTAAAAAGTTTGTTGGGGCTTACAGCTCAAGGAGAGGCCCAAGTTTTAACGATGATTACACTGTTGTTTTGGAAACTGTACAGAGGGACTTATACAATATATGAGGCCCAAAAAGTTTTTATGTACAAGAGATGGGACTTACAACTCAAGAAGAAGCCCAGGGTTCTTTTATTTTAAACTGGCGATTGCACCGAGATTTTGAAAACACGGTGGGTCTTATACAATACCTGAGGCCCAAATCATTTGTGGTTAAAAAAAAGGGGTTGGGTCTTACACTCTATTAGAGGCCCAAAGAAATTTAAAGAAAAGAAATGGGGCTTATAACACGAGGGTAGGCCCAGATGATTTGATTTTGAACTGGCGATTGCGCCGAGATTTTTCTTTTAACGCAGAGGGACTTATACAATATCTGAGGCCCAAAATTGTTTTGGTTAAAAGGGGATTGGGTCTTACACTCTATTAGAGGCCCAAAGATGGGTCTTATAGATCAAGGAGAAGCCCAAGGATTTTTGTTAAAAAGGGGACGATCGTGCCGAACTTTTTGACGGTTTCGGGACTTATACAATACACTGAGGCCCAAAAAGGTTTTATTTACTAAAGGGTTGGGTCTTACACTCTATTAGAGGCCCATGAGTGTTTGAAAATGATTTGTTTAGGGTGATTAAGATCAAAACCCTAAATTAATTTCAAAATGTATTTTAATTAAATAAAAATCTAATTAAAATGATCAAAATTATCAAACATGTGTGAAAAACAAGTTGTGATCTTGGATTAATGTTTGAAAAATCATGTTTATATCCATAAAATGATTGGAAACCAATTAAATTTGGAAAATCAAGGAGGAAAAAATATTTAAAATGTAAAAAACAAATAAAAGATTAATTCTTTGCAAAAATATCAAGTATATGAAATAAATAATATTTTTAGAAATTATTGGTAAAATAAAATATTTTAACATTTTTGTGAATTATTGAAAAAAGAATCAACTCAAAATCATAAAAATTCAGAGAGAAATTAATTTTTGAATCAATTAAATAAAATCACAAAATTCAAATATTCAAATATTCAAAAAAATGGCGCCAAGAACACGCGCCACCCCTCTGTTTCTGCAGATTTGTGTTTTCTCACTAATCTCATTGAATACTTGATGAAATCACACAATCCACATATCAATATACTCGTTTTCACCTCACGATCATGTCTATGGTCTTTAATTTCATTTATTTTAAGCATGGAATAAGAAATCAAGACAAAACCTCAAGAACCCTAAAATTTGCATGAAGGCTGAGAATTTTGATACACGATTCAAACAAAGCAATTAATTGAGGGGAAACATTCTATGCATGATTATGAACATTTGGCAAAAGTATTGTGCGAGGAAATATGCATAGATTAAGAGATGGCCAAGTTTAGGCTTACTTGGAGGTTGTGACAGCAAGAGCAAAGTGATTTTTGAGTTTGAGGTGTTATAGATGAGTTGTGATGATCTGAACAGCTTCCCTACACCATATGGAGTGTGTTTGAATGCCTGGACTTGATTGGAAATGGCTGGATCACTTCATGGCATCTCAACTACAACTTGGTTAAAACCTTGAGCAATTGGCTGGTGATTTTGTGAAATTGGTGTTCCAGATGTGGTTTAAGTGTTTGGATCACTTCTATATGATGTTTATTAGGTGTGTGTGTGTGAGAGTGGTTTGGTTGGAATGGCTCTCAAACTCAAAACCTGATAGTGACTTGCTTTGGAAGGCAATTTTGGAGTGAAAGAAGAGATTTTGAGGAAAGCATCAGTTTGATGGCTTTGGTGTACTTAAACTGAGCACAAATGAGCTCTATTTATAGTAGAGCAAGTTTGTTTTGCAAGCAATAGTGAATGGCAACTGGTACAGGCATGTGGCCAATGGTTGCATTTTGGAATCTCAAGTCTCCTTTAGCCATTGACTAGAGGTTAGAGCACAGGCCTTTGGTTCCCTAGTTCAGAGATCATCCTTGACTCATTCAGTTGGAAAAGACTCAGTTCATGCCACCTTGGTGCATCCATTGAATGCCCCAAAACAAAATTGGAGTCTTGTCCCTTCTTTAGGCATTTTTAGGTTTGGCATGCTACTTTTAGTTCCAAAGACTTGGTAGGCTTATGAATCAGTGTTTGTCCCTCCTTGGTCCCTCCCTGAGGTGTTCAGATGGATAAACTTGTTTGTCATTTGCACAAATTGCTCAAATCGAGCAAAATGCATAAATCTGCCTAGTTATGACAATTGCAGCAAGGCATTTTGCCACTTTCATAACTCTTAGCTCAAATGGAATTTGATGGAGTTCTTGGCCATTTTGGAAAGCTCTCATATGATACAACACATGTGTGATCATAGTTTGTCTTGATACCTTTTGGATCTAAGTGAAAAATCCCCCTACTTTTGGAAAAAAAAGCAAGACAGATTCTGACTTAGTGACTTAGTGACTTAGTGACATTTTCAGCCATTTTGATCACTCCATAACTAAAAATTCATGAGGAATTGGAATGAGGTGTAGTTGAAACTTTTAAAGTGTGCCATGAGAGCTACAAATCCATCTTTGGATCAGCCAAAATGGTTGCTTGGATCTCAAGTTATGATCCTTGGAAGTTGGTACCCTAGCCACTTTGTTCCATAACTTAGAAAATTTCTAAGTTTTTTATGGTTACCCCTTTTACAAGTTATCCCACTTTTATTTATTTTTCTTGATGAATGATGATTTAAATCACACATTAACATCATTTTAGGGTTAGGGAACCATAATTGATCAAAAAATCAAAAAGTCAAACTTTGACTTTTGGGCACAGTTGACTTTTTATCAAATGAACTCCAAACTGTGCGATCCTTTATGAAATCAAGTCCTTGACCTAAATCAAACTTGATGGATTGATTTAATAGGTGTTATAGGGTGTATTGAATCATGTCCCAAGGTTTGGGAGCATGTCCTGATCAAAAGTCAAAGGCACAGTTAACTTTTTCTGCGAAACCCTAACTGTGGTTCTGATGAACTTGAAACTTGGGAATCAAGCTTCTTGGATCAATCCATTGTTGCAAATGGATCAATTTGGTGTATTAAAGACCCTCAAATTATGTCTTGAGGTCTTGGCTCATGTTTTATCCCAAAAGTCAACTTAGGGGTGAATTAGGTCAAGAAACCCTAACTCCCGATTTTTAGTGAATGCATCCCCTGAGGCCAAATTAACTTGATGATTGGGTTCATGAGGTCCCATGGAGTATATTATGTTATGTTTTGAAGAATTGGCTCATGCCCAGAGGAAAATTTCCATCTGGAGGCCCTGGTTGACCAAAACCCTAATTTGGTGACACTGGCGATTTTGAGGCTTAATCCACTTTGAAGGTTGCAGCCTTGTGCTTAATCCATGATGTGGGGGTCCTCTTGATCCTTTGTGGATGTTTGAGAGGTTAGACAAGTTGAAGATCATGTCATTTATTGATTGATCCTTTGTCTAAAGCTCCGAGAGGGCTTGAAACCCTAATTTATTTGTAGTGAATGCTCACCCATCTTTGGGGAGACTGATGAGGCATAATGGTTCATCCATATTATGATGATGATTTGCACAATGATGGTAGATCTTAGTGGTTAAAATTTGGGGTATGACACAGCTGCAAGAGGTAAGCCTCAACTTGGTCATCTCATGATTCATGCATATTTCCTTGGACAATAATTTTGCCATATGTTCATAATCATGTATAGAGTGTTTCCCCTCAATTCATTGCTTTGTTTGGATCGTGTATCAAATTTCTGAGCCTTCATTCAGAAATTAGGATTCTTAAGGTTTCTCTTTCATTTTTTATTCCATGCTTAAAATAAATGAAATTAAGGACCATAGACATGATCGTGAGGTGAAAACGAGTAGATTGATATGTGGATTGTGTGATTTCATCAAGTATTTAGTGAGATTGATGAGAAAATGCAAATCTGGGCAAAACAGAGCACGCGGGCAAAACCAAGGTGTTCTTGGCGCCCTTTTTCAAACTTTCAAATATTTGAATTTTGTGATTTTATTTAATTGATTCAAAAATTAATTTTTCTCTGAATTTTAATGATTTTGAGTTGATTCTTTTTTTAATAATTCACAAAAATGTTAAAATATTTTATTTTACAAAAATTTCCCAAAAATATTATTTATTTCATATATTTGATATTTTTGCAAAGAATTAATTTTTATTTGTTTTTTAACATTTAAAATATTTTTTCCTTCTTGATTTTCTAAACTTAAATGATTTTCAATCATTTTGTGGGTAGAAACATGATTTTTGAAACATTGATCCAAGATCACCACTCTTTTTTACAGGTTTTCAATCATTTTTATTAATTTTAAAACAAAATTAATTCTATTTTAGACAAAATTAGGGTTTTAATTAATTCCACCCACATCAATATTTTTCAAACACTTATGGGCCTCTAATATAGTGTAAGACCCAATCCCTCTTTGAAACCAAAATAGTTTGGGCCTCAGTCATTGTATAAGACCCACGGTGTTTTCAAAAATCTCAGCGCGATCGCCAGTTTAAAATAAAACCACTTGGGCCTCTCCTTGAGTTGTAAGCCCCATTCTTTTTCTTAAAATCACTCATGGGCCTCTAATAGAGTGTAAGACCTAATCCTTTGTACATAAACCATTGTGGGCCTCACTTATTGTATAAGTCCCTCTGTACATTTTCAAAACAGCGGTGCGATCGTCGCCTTTTTTTACGAAATAATTTGGACCTACCCTCATGTTGTAAGTCTCATTTATTTTCTTTTAAAACATCCTTGGGCCTCTAATAGAGTGTAAGACTCATTCCTTGTAAATAAGATACCTTGTTGGGCCTCAGATATTGTATAAGACCCACTGTATTTTCAAAAACCTCTGCGCAATCATCGTTTTCAAACAAATAATCTGGGCCTACCCTCGTGTTGTAAGTCCCATCTTTCTTTTTCAAAATAATATTTGGTCCTCTAATAGAGTGTAAGACCCAACCCCTTTGAACAGAAACCTTTTGGGCCTCGGACGTTGTATAAGTCCCAGTACAATCTTTTCAAAACAATTGCCTTTTTTATTTAGATTCAAGTATACAGTTGTTATCAAAACTTTCTTTAATTTCTTTGAACAACTAACAATACAGCATGGAAGCTTGCTCGCCTGTAAGTTTTATCCGCTTTCATTTACTTGCTTTAATATATATAACTGTATTGTGGGAAGCTGCGCATGGTTAGTATTCTTTCATTCTTTTAAATACATGTCAAATATATATATAACTGTATTGTCGGAAGCTGGGCATGGTTAGTCTTCTTTCATACTCCTTTACATACTTGTCATATATCAACTGTATATATACTAGTATAGTTATTTAGAGTTTCCCCGACAACTAGGTAAAGCCATGTTGGTCACTCTTTAAATACAGTCAAAACTAGATCCCCATAGGATTTCCAGATACAGCATTGCCTTCTCTTGGGCTTAAACAATATAGAACAAAGAGAAAGGCAGTATTCCTCGTGAACCTTTTCTCAGACTGTCACTCTAGAAATTGTCAAAGAAGTTATACTCCCTAGAGTTGATCTATTCTCGGTGAATAGCATATCTTGAGCTTCTTCAAACCTCAGAATTTTCACTAAATGATCTATTCTCGGTGAATAGCATTTCTTGAACTTTTCTTGGTTTGGGACCCACAGGCATCCTAAAAGTATCCACGCCTCCTCTTAGGCTTTGTACAAGGACTCGTCGGCTTCTTAAAAGTTCTCATGCCTTCTCTTGGGCTTCGTACAAGGACCCTCACGACCTCTTAGAGGTATAGGACAGAACTTAGTCATCCTTTGCTAGAGCTGTCTTTCTAAAAGCAGTCACAAAAGCCCTTAGACCAATTTTAGGGTTGATACTCATCCCTTAAACGAGTCATCCTCCTATTGGGCGTTGTACAAAGATAGACCATACTAATAGACTTGGACAGCCTAAATCCCCTCTATAGTCTCAAAGACATTCTCAAGTTCCCTACAAACATAGGGAGAAACCCCGGATTCTGGATTAATCTCCAGCAGAGTTAAAACTTGTGGGTTCTGAAACCCAGTCTCTCTCCTAAAAACCCTAAGCCAGGGTCAGTTTATCTAATCCTATCTCAAATCAGAACCTCAAGGCATCTGATCCATCAATTCTTCTGTATTCCACTGCAAGAGTTGGTTCCCACATTTGGACCTGCCTCGGGATCTCAATAATTCCCAGCAGAAGTTAGCCTTCTCTTAGGCTTTGTATAATGATCCTTTCCTCGGGAAAGTCAGCCTCCTCTTGGGCTTTATACAATGATTCTCCCCATCGCAGTTAACCTTTTCAGACTCTCTTGTTGAGCCAATCAATTACTTCCCATACTCTCTTGTTGATTCAATCACCTTTTTAGACTCTCTTGTTGAGTCAACCACTTTTCAGACTCTCTTGTTGAGTCAACCACTTTTCAGACTCTCTTGTTGAGTCAATCACGTTCCAGACTCTCTTGTTAAGTCGATCACCTTTTCAAACTCTCTTGTTGAGTCAATCACTCTCATAGACTCTCTTGTTGAGTCCATCACCTTTTTGTACTCTCTTGTTGAGTCAACCCTTCTTAGCCTCAATCTCGGGCTTCGTACGAGACAGATAAAAAACACTCTCTTGTTGAGTCAACCCTTTTTAGCTTCAATCTCGGGCTTTGTACGAGATAGATAAAATCACTCTCTTGTTGAGTCAAACCCTTTTAGCCTCAATCTTGGGCTTTGTACAAGACAGATAGCACACTTTCGCCGGAAAAGTCAAAACTATTAGCCTCCTCTTAGGCTTCATATAATGATATCCCCAAAGCGTCAGTCTCTGTTTTAGCCTCCGTCTTGGGCTTTGTACAAGACACCAATATATCTACTCTCTTGTTGAGTCTGTCTCATACAGCCTCCTCTTAGGCTTTGTATAAGGACTTCCCCAGTGGAGTCAATCAACCTCTTAGCTTCAACCTTGGGCTTTGATCAAGGCACATAAAAATCAACAATCCCTCTTTAGAGATGACAAATTCTCTTTCAGTTAACCTTTTAGCTTCAATCTTATGCTTTGAACAAGACACAAATACTCAACCTTTTAGCTTCAATCTTGGGCTTTGAACAAGACACCAAAACATCTTTTTCCTCCCTTAGAATAGGAGGAACTACGATTGCTCTAATTTCCCTGTTTCGTTTAAACGGGAATACGTAGGCATAAGATTGTGAAATCTTAGCGAGCATACTAATCAAAAACTCTAGGTCCAGTACCTTCATACACCAATCAAAACTTAGGTCCAGCACCTTCCCAAGAACATCAACATCCACGCACTCTCTCTCTCATACTTTCCCAAGAAACTTTCCCAAACCCATTAAACAGATAAACACCACCAAGTACAAAGAGAAACCTAAAGCTAATATCCTGTGGATAACCACATATAGGATGGGTAACTGACAACTCCCCATTATATAACCTGACCCCGGACCCCCCAATCTCTTTAAGAATTTGTTCAGTTAAACATTCGTGTGCAAGGTTAGTTTTAGATAGCTTCCCTTTCCCTTCCAGCTTCATGGGATAAATAAGAAATCAGAAAGTAGCACCCCTTTCTCCTCGAGGAGGAAAACCCAAACCCCAGGGATAAGGTGGTCGCGTCACCGACAAAAATCGCTCGCTACAGCTGGTTCTGGTATTTTCCTTTTCTTTAACCTGGGCTCTTGAGCCGTTGTCGGGTTGTCATTCCTTTGCCAAGTGAAAGGAGTGAGCAAATTCCTTTGGTCTTCTTGATTCTCTACAGCATGTTGCTCTAAAATCTCGATTAGAGCATATTTTTCTTTTAATAGTTACTGTATTTTTTTACACTCCACATTGAGAATACGGTACTTGTTTTTCCAAAACTTCTTCTCTTGTTGAACTTTGTTGAGAGTAACCTGAAGCTTTTCTGTATCAGACATAAAATAAAGAACAGATTCCTTTAACGGAAGAATTTCTTGACGAGGGTATGGTATCCTCAGCTTGAGAGCTCTAATTTGTACCCAGTGGAGATAAGGTCCCACAGAGACACAGTCCGATTTTCCTAGAGACTCTCTTCCTTTCCTGTGAACATGTTTCCAGGCATGCATTATTTCTGTCTTTAGTGCCCTGTCATTTTCTCCTTCCTTAAAGAAAAGACCTTCCAGATGAACATTACGAGGGATATGTCTCATCGGGTATCTGAATTGACAGCGAACTAAAATTGGATGATAGTTGATTCCTCCTTTAGTTCCTATGAGGGGTACATTGGGGAAATTTCCACAACGGTCAATGATTCTTATCCCGTCATAGATCCGATTGTATTAATCGATGTCAGAGTTGGTAAGAGACATGATTCTCTATGACCAACGTAAAGTACTCTTATGATCCCAAAAAGCAGCAGACTTGGGTAAATGGGAAGTGAACCATTTGTATAGCAAGGGTACACAGCATATGATCATTCCTTCGCTGTACAAATTCCTTAAGTGTATAGAATGATAAGCATCTGCGAGCAAGGTCGGCACAGGGTTTCCAATTAGAAAAATCTTAATGGCATTGATATCAACGAAGTCATCAATGTTAGGCAACAGAAATAACCCGTAGGTGAGCAGAACAAAGACGCTCACGAAAGTAGTCACGTTCCCTATACTAGCAAAGTACATAGCCTTCTTTACCAAAACTTGGCTGGTAAACCTTGGATTCCACCCTTAATGGTCATGTGAGTCCTGACTTCTGACTCGTCCAAATAGATAACTCTTGCAATGGTTTGATCCTTTGGAATTTCTTCCAGTTCAGAAAAGGGAGCTTGGTCAGTGATGGGTAAATCAGTCAGGTGAGAGTACTCCTCTAGTGTTGGTGCTAGCTGATAATCCGGGAATATGAAATAGTGATAGATCGGATCGTAGAACTGAATTAGCGTAGCCAGGATTCCCTCAATTACATGGACCCTTAACAGAAACAGCATTCCTCCGTACTTTTCTCTGAAAGCATCAGGGTAGGTGATCATCCTTGCCAACCCTCTTAAATCCTCTAGTTTTGGAACCTTGAAGGTGTACTTGTGAGTCTTCCTTCTACCGAAATCCATAACGCAATCTTTATCTATGACATTTGCAATCATTGTCTTAGTTTAATTTGAAAAAGAGAGACTAGAAGAGAAAAAATTTCTTTGTTTAAATTTTTTTTAATGAAATGAATGCATGAATGCAGCACACAAAAACATAGAAAAAACATAGGGTCAAAGGTTCGGTGTCATGAAGTCATGGCTCTACCCATCCCCAAAGGTTGTACTGGTGATTTTTTTGTACCTGTCCTCAAAATCATTGACCCCTCTTGGGATAACAACAGTAGGCTGGTTCACCCGAGCGAGCTGCAGTATCTTAGAGTAATCTTAAATGAGGGTAGTATCACGTGACAACTATTTCCGATAGCTTCCTCACTACAAAAGAGTAACAAGGTCTCAGCCTACTAAATCCTCAGTTTCATGGCCACCACAATCGAACAATCTGCTTTCAACAACCAAAGTCGTATAGGCATTGAATCCGCAAAGGGTATCTCCACTGATTCGATGGTCTACCGGGGTATATTATTTGGGAGTCACTCCCTATAAGATTACCCGTGTAATTCCATCACTTATCTTAGGTGTCACTCAAACTTTCCAGATGCGGCATCACCCGCAGTCCCATTAGCAGAAAAATAAACACGGATATCAATTAGGAAAAGTGATATATATATATATATATATATATATATATATATATATATATATATATATATATATATTTATTCCTAAAACTAACATCCTAGACCTCTTAAGAGCTATAATCCTAGTCCTATACAGACAATGACTCCCCAGCAGAGTCGCCATTTTTCTGTTGGAAAATGGGGACGATGCCTCAAGGATCATTCTAAGGACTCCCCAACAGAGTCGCCATTTTTTTGTAGCGAGCGATTTCTGTCAGTGACGCGACCACCTTATCGCTGGGATTTCCTCACCGCAATGGTAGGAGGGGGTGCTACTTTCTGATTTCTTATTTATCTCATGAAGCTGGAAGGGAAAGGGAAGCTATCTAAAACTAACCTTGCACGCGAATGTTTAACTGAAGAAACGCTTAAAGAGATTGGGGGGTCCAGGGTCAGGTTATACAATGGGGAGTTGTCAATTACACATCCTATATGTGGTTATCCACAAGATATAAGCTTTAGGTTTTGCTTTATACTTGATGGTGTTTATCCGTTAATGGGTTGGGAAAGTTTCTGGGGAAGTATGAGTGAGTGAGTGAGTGAGTTTTTGTTGAAGTTCGGGTTTTCCCGATGTTTTTAGTGAGGTACTGGACCTGAGTTTGATTGATGTGTGAAGGTGCTGGACCTAGAGTGTTTGATTTGGTATGCTCGCTAAGATTTCGCAATCTTATGCCTACGTATTCCCATTTAAACGAAACAGGGAAATCAGAGCAATCGTAGTTCCTCCTATTCTAAGGGAGGAAAAAGATATTTGGTGTCTTGTTTGAAGCCCAAGATTGAAGCAAAAAGGTTTATTTGTGTCTTGTTCAAAGCCCAAGATTAAATCTAAAAGGTTTAACTGAGAGAGAACTTGTCATCTCTAAAGAGGTATTGTTGATTTTTTTTGTGCCTTGATCAAAGCCCAAGGTTGAAGCTAAGAGGTTGATGGACTCCACTGGGGAAATCCTTACCCAAAGCCTAAGAGGAGGCTGGGTAAGACCAACTCAACAAGAGAGTGTGTATATTGGTATCTTGTACAAGGCCCAAGATTGAGGCAAAAAAAGAGACTGAATATTTTGGGGATATCGTTATACAAAGCCTAAGAGGAGGTTGAAATTTTGACTTTTTCGGGGAGGTTTGTATGTGTCTCGTACAAAGCCCAAGATTGAGGATGAAATGGGAAATTTAACTGACTCGGGTGAGGATATTTTTTATGTGTCTTGTACAAAGCCCAAGATTGAGGCTGAAATGAGTTTGACTCTGCTTAGGAAATCATTCCTCACAGCCTAAAAGAAGGCTGGGAGGAAGTGACCTTACTGGGGAAGATATCTGTCCCAAGCATAAGAGATGAAGATTTATGTCTTGTACAAATCCCAAGATTAAGGCTAAAAGGGTTTGACTCAATAAGAGAGTGCTTTTATCTGTCCTGTATAAAGCCCAGAATTGTGGCTGAACAAGCTGGAGAAATTATTCTACACAACTTGAGAGGAGGCTAGCTCTAGCTAGGGTAAATCTTTACATCAAACCTACGAGGAGGCTGAAAAAAGATTGACTCAACAATAGAGTATTTTTGTCTGTCTCGTGCAAAGCCCGAGATTGAGGCTAAAAAGGTTGACTCAACAAGAGAGTGCTGAAAGGTGATTGACTCACCAAGAGAGTCTGAAAAGGTGATTGACTCAACAAGAGAGTCTAAAAAGGTGATTGACTCAACAAGAGAGTCTGAAAAGGTGATTGACTCAATAAGAGAGTCTGAAAAGGGTTAGCTCCGCTGGGGAGAATCATTGTACAAAGCCCAAGAGGAGGCTGACTTTGCCGAGGGAAGGTCATTATACAAAGCGTAAGAGGAGGCTAACTTTCTGCTGGGGATTATTGAGATCCCTAGGAAGGTCCAAGTGGGGAATCAACTCTTGCTGAGGGTTCCAGAAGAGTTGAGAAATCAGATGTCTTGAGGTTCTGATACTAGGGATATATTGTCCCTGGTTTGGGGAATTTTAGGAGAGAGGCTGGGTTTTAGACTTTTCTATGTTTATAGGGAACTTGAGAATGTCTTTGAGACTCAAGGGGATTAGACTGTCCAAGTCTACTGGTGTGGAAAAGTTTTATCTTTTGTATGATGCCCAAGAGGAGGCGGGTGTATTAAGGGATGAGAATCAACCCTCAATTGGTCAGAGGTTTGACACTGGAAAGACTTCTCTAGGAAAGGATGACTAAGTTCTGTCTTATACCTTTAAGAGGTGTTCAGGGTCCTTGTATTAAGCCCAAGAGAAGGCATGGGAACTTCTAAGAAGCCAGAAGGTCCTTATACAAAGCCCAAGAGGAGGCGGGGATGCTTTTAGGAAGCCTGTGGGTCCCAAACCAAGAAAAGTTCAAGAAATGCTATTCCCCGAGAATATATCATTTAGTGAAAATTCTGAGGTTTGAAGAAACTCAAGAGATGCTATTCACCAAGAATAGATCAACTCTGGGGAGTAGAGTTTCTTTGACAATTTTTGTTTTGGCAGGAATAGTGAATGGTGGCTGGTACAGACCTTTGTCCAATGGTTTTCAAAAGGAATCTCAAGTCTTCTCTAGCCATTGACTTGGGTCAATCTTGCAGGCCTATGGTCTTCTGATGCTTGAGTTTATCTTGACTCATTTGTAATGTTGTGGACTGATACATTCCATCTCTATGCATCCATTTAATGCCTCATGACAAATTTGAAAGTTTTGGATTTGAACTTTGAATGTCACATGCCAAATGATGAGGTTTTGGACTTGCAAGGCTCTATGGTGTTGTAGCTCTGCAGAGATCATGTTCATTGCACTTTATAAACTTGTCTTGTATGGTGACAAGGCTTGCCAAGTCATGGAAATGACAAAACCGTGGGGCAAGTGCAAGACAGTCTTGCAAAACCAGTCTTGGAGGTGTCATGTTTCCATGCTCATAACTCCCTACTCAAGTTGAATTAGAACGAGTTCTGGTACTCTTTGGAAAGATTGTATATCCTACTTTAACTTTGATGTCCAACAATGGTCTGTGAAAAATGGCCTCAAAGTTGGAGAAAATCCAAGACAGATTATGTCCAAAATTTTCACTAAGTGTTGGAAAAAGTGGTCATTTTCATGTTTTTGTGATTTTGATCAATCCATAACTCAAAATCCATGAGGATTTGGAATATTTTGTAGTTGAAAATTTTGAAGTATGTCATGTGAGCTTTCATTTGAGCTTTGGATAGAAGAAAAATGCCTTGTGGTTTGGAAGTTATGACCTTGCAAAGTTGGTACCAAATCACTTTTGTTCCATAACTTAGAAAATTTTAAGTTTTCTATGGTTGCCCCTTTTGCAAGTAACCCTATTTTTCTTGATTTTTCTTGATGGATGATGATCAAAACCATGCATTAACATTTTTTTTACTTAGGGGAGCCACATTTGTGGAAAAAATTCAAAAAGTCAAACTTGATTTTGGGCACAGTTGACTTTTTGTCAGATAAATTCCAAACTGTGTGATCTTCTATGTAATCAAGTTCTTGAACTAATTCAATCCTAATTGATGGATTCCATGTGTTTTAGGGTGTCTTGGATCATGTCCCAAGGTTTGGGAACATGTCTTGGTCCAAAGTCAAAGGTACAGTTGACTTTTTCTTCAAAACCCTAATTGTGGTCCAGATGAATTTGAAACTTGTGAATCAAGCTTCTTGGATCAATTCATTGTTATAAATGGATCAATGTGGTGTATTTGAGGCCCTCAAAACATGTCTTGATCGTCTTGGTTCATGTCTTGCCTCAAAAGTCAACTTAGGGGTGAATTAGGTCAAGAAACCCTAATTCCTGGTTTTTGATGAATGCTTCCTCCGAGACTATTTTGACTCTATGATTTGACTCATAAGGTCCCTTTGAGAATTTTGGATTATGTTTTGAAGTATTGGCTCATGCCCAGATGAAAAGTTTTCTCTGGAGGCCTTGGTTGACCAAAACCCTAATTAGGTGACACTGTGGATCTCGAGGCTTGATCAGCTTGAGATGTTGCACTCTTGTGCTTGATTCTTGATATAGGAGACCTCTTGATCCTTCATGGATGTATAAGAGGCTTGAAAAGTTGAAGATCATGTTAATTCTTGATTGATCCTTTGTCTGAGTGCTCTGAGAGGGCTTAAAACCCTAATTCTTGATTGTAGTGAATGCTCAATAATCCTTGAGGAGATTGATGAGGTATGATGGTACATCTATATTGTGGTAATGATCTTCACAAATGATGGGAAATCTTGTGGTCAAAATTTGGGGTATAACACTAGGAAAACATCAGATAACAAAGACTCAATCTGGAAGAACATCAGAAAGAGAGACACATCCGGAAGAGCATCAGATGGTAAAAGCAATGTCATTCCGGAAATGCAACAGAATAAACAAAGTGAATATCTGGAAAAATATCAGATAAGTTCTGAAAGAACATCAGAACAAAAGACTCGATCTGGTAAAACAACTCAGAAAGAGACATATCCAAAAAAACATCGGATAGATTTCGGAAAAGCATCAGAATCAAAGGATATATCTGGAAAAACATTAGATAAGTTCTGGAAGAACATCAGAACAGAGTACACATTTGGAAGAGAATTAGACGCAAATTCGTATCTAGAAGAACGTCAGATAGACACAAAAAAGGTTCTGGGAGAACATCAAAACAAATATACATATTCGGAAAAGCATAAGATAAGTACATAGGAGTTTCTGGAAGAACATCAGAAACAAAGTCCTATCTGGAAGAACATCAGATAGACACAAGGAATTTCTGGAAGAACATCATAACAAAAGTACATATCCGGAAGAGCATCAGATAAGTACAAAGGATATCTGTTTGAGAGGTGCCAAGTGAGTTGGACTTTGACCACAAGGTAAGTCGTGGATAACAACACGACCTATGGAGAATGCAAATGAGGATGAACACTCATGCTATGCATATGGTATAAATATGATCAAATGCAAATGCAGATGTAATGCAGACTACGACGACGCGGCTCGACTATTTTATGGAGAAGACCGGACTAGTTGACTGATTCCTCAACACGGAGATTAATACCATTCTGCTTGGGACTAAAGATGCTACTGAGCATAACTCTGCCACCCTGGTAAACTGTATCAAAATTCATGATCCTTGTAGGAATGATGGAGAGCTGCTTGGGGATTTTTCAAGTAAACTGCCCCAGATTAGCTGACTGTTGTAGATGGACTGACCACTGCTTCAACTTGTCTGATTCTGAAATGACTGAATCACTGTGCTCTCGGAAAGCCTGCCCCAGTCTGAGTCTTGAAAAATCTTCTGAATAAACCATTTTCGAGAGGGACTTGCACTAAACCACAAATCTTGGACTGATTCTTCAACAGGATATGGAACGAATTTTCCCCTGATTAGATCACCGACCAAGTTTCTCAACTGTTTGAAAATTCCTTGAGAAGAAAGTCAGTTTGCAAACAAAAGTGTTCATGCAAACATAGTAAATGCAAAGTTTATGCAACTTTTGAAATCAAAATCATTTTTTGAAAGATGCAAAGTATATGAGTCATTGGTCAAAACACAACGGTTTAAGACATCAAAAGTGAAAGATAAAGCAAAAGGCGTAATGCCAAAACAAATGATCTGCAAAGATCTTTTGGAGTCAGTTGACGCAACCTTGTTGTAGTATGCTTTCAAAATAACCTTGCTTCAGTTAGGTCTTTTGAGGGTTATAACGTTGCCTGGTTCACGGTTTAAGAAACAAAGGATAAAGGCTCAAAGTTTATTTGTACCCACCCAATCTTCATGATGATCTTCAATCCTACGCTCAGTTAACTCAGGCTATGCGCTCAGGTTCCCAGGAGGCGGGGAATTGTACTGATGATAATGATGATGGTTCAAAAGTTAAGGGACTCTTGAGATGGCAGTCACTGCTTCCTTACAACATTTGATTGTCATACAAGCTTGTTCTTATTTATCTCTGTATAAGGTAAGGTCATGAGCTTCCCATCTTTCTTAGCATTTGCCTCGAAAGGGACTCGACTCATTCTTTGAGTAAGGATTTCTTGACGATCCTTCTTTATTTATCACTTCGGGAACAACTTGTACAACATTTATTCATTTAATTTGGAATAGTTAAAAGTTTGTGACTTCCTAGCTTAATGATTACAGTGAACCATCATTGGCTTCCAATTTGAAATACATCTTCGACACCTGTTTGTTGTGTGCGCAAGATGACTTATGAATTTAAACTTTTGTTGAAAGGTGTCTTACATGAAACTCTTGTATTTGAATGCACAATGAAGTTAACTGAGAACTACCCTGCCCCAGGTTAAGATTGCGGGGTTTTTTTTTGTAAAGAAAGAAACTCCAACTTCTAGGCTCAAAGGGGTTGACGAGGGATTATCTTCCTTATGTCTCCGGTGTTTGTGAATCGAAACAATGCCTTACATCGTCAGCAAAGTTTTGATTATGAAAGCATACCAGCAATTATGGGTATAACGTTTTCGTCATCCTCCCTCCAATCTTTGCTCAATCAAAAGAAAGTGGAAAAAAGATAAAATATTTTTTTAATTTTAATTTTTTTTTTTATTTTTGAAAAGAAAGCATAAAGATGTAAATAGCAAACACAAATGAATTGAATCCAAAAGTTGCAATGCTCATTTCATTAATCACGAAAGTACAAACATAATTTGAAGGCAAACAAGTAGTACAAAATAAAAGGAAAATGCAAACAATAAGAAACAAGGTCTAGTGACTAATCAACAACAGGGGTGAGCTGGCCTGTCTAAAACACTGGCTTTTAGGAGATAGCTGGCTGAGGTTGACCGAAGCTTCACTTGGCGTGCTCTGGCAGAGGATTGTTCTGAACATTATGATTGCTATCATGAAAGCTAAGGATTCAGACCTTAATCAGATCAGGCATTCTAGCCTTTAGTGCATAGTAATTTTCCAGATCATGGCCTGCGCCACCTTCATGGAATTCACAGTGGAGATCAGATCGGAATCCAGCTGGAAGAGGATTTGGAGGAGGAGGAAGAGTCCTTGTGGTAATCAAACCTTTCTGAACCAGACCAGGATAAAGTTCAGTGTATGTCATTGGAATAGGATCAAATTGATTCCTATTACGGTACTGGTTCTGTCCAACAGCCAGACGTTGAGGAGCTTGAAACACTGGTCTGACAGTTTGACCAGTCATAGCAGTAGATGCAAGAGGTGGAGAATAATTATGGGGTAAACCAAACTCTGGCCAAGTTGAAGGTGGCACCTGAACAGGCTGAGGATCGGCATTTGAAACCTTCTGGATAACAGTCCTTTGGGGTTGCTCTCCTTTAACAATCAAGACCTAGAGCATTTCAGTGAGCTTTGTCATACTTGACTTAAGATCATCTATCTCCATTCGGATCTCTGCGTTGTGTGCTTCTTGTTCTGACATCTTGCGTCTGTAGTTAGCCCTAGTCCTGTATCTGTGTCGAGGAATCAACTTGACGACTGACATATGATGCTGGAAGATAGACAGTTGGAAATGAGTTGTTAGACAAACGGATGTATGCAATGAATCATGCAAAGATGCAAATGATATGCAATGCGTTGCAAACAGGATGCAAAACACATGCAATAAGATCAAGGGTTTGAGATCACAACATGGGGTCTGGGTAAATAACCAACCACAGGGTGTGTACTAGGGTTCTTGTATCCGTAGAACAGTGTTCTAAAGAGTTCTGAGAGTCAGCAACCCATCTTTTGGATATTATCGATTTCCCAAATAACTCGGTAGTCAATAATATTCTCAAGAGAGTCTCGTTCGAGTGTAGTATCGCGTATCAACTATTTTGGGACTACTCCCTCATAGTCATCACACTATATCCTAACAAGGCCAAAGTGGGGTGAAAAGGTGACTAAAGGTTATCAGTGGCATGGGCTCCTAGGTCGAAAGTAGTAATGTTTTCACGAATAACTCATTTAACACGACTACTCCCAAGAGGGCCTCCACTGAGCGATGGTTTCTCAAGTCAACTTTTTTGGGAATCGACTCCCTCAAATTCTCCTTGAATATACCACCACCCTGTATACAGAAAACCCAAGCACAAACATATATATATATATATATATATATATATATATATATATATATATATATATACATATATGTACAGATATACATGCAAGAAAACATGTAAAATAATACCAATACAAATAAGGTAGGCTTAACCCTCTTAGGGGAACTATTCCCTAGTGAAGTCGCCATTTTTGTCGCGGTGAGAATCAGATATCAAGCTATTAGTTAACTTGAATCACAAATCTTAATTCACCACCGAACTTTGATTTATCCAAAGGAAAGGGTAAAGATCAAAAACCCTAATTGCGCTATGTAAGAACAAAGCTAGAGATCTAAGGTTCGGCGGTTGGTTATACTTAGGGAAGGTGTTAGCATCCTAAGTATCTGTAGTACTCTACAGGAACTTCTTGTTAGTATTTGTGTTATGTATTGTTTGCTTGCTAAGGGAATGTGCTAAGGAAAGGACCTAGGGGTTAGTATCTAAGTATGCTCGCCAAGACATCGCATCTCGTGCCTACGTATCTTGACTAAAAGAATCAGAGCATTCGTAGTTCCCCTCAAAGAGGGTGATGAACTCTTGATTGTGGTCAAGGTTCTAGGGGGGAGGTAAGTATCCATAGCAAGATACTTACATGGAGTGCGGCGACTCCAGAATTAAGGTTAAGTTGAAAGGGAGGTAAATGTTCATGGCAGAACACTTACATGGAGTGCGGCGACTCCGATCCTAAGGCTAGGATAAAGAGGAAGAAAAGTGTCTGCAGCGAGACATAGAGCACGACGGTGCTAATCCTAAGGCTAGGATAAAGAGGAAGAAAAGTGTCTGTGGCGAGACATAGAGCACGGCGGCTCTAATCCTAAGGCTATGATTAAAGGGTAAGGTCCTAAAGTTTACATACGTATGACGTGGCAGTCAACAGGATGGGATCCTTTCCTTTCGAATTGTTAAAATGAGAGTTTTATACAAATTAGGCAATATGAAAATAAAAATCCAGATAAGACATAGTATAACTTCAAATGTTAAAATCAGGTTCTTGGATAGGTATAGAGCAATATTCAAACAAGAAGTCAATACAAACTCACAAGACAGAAATGTACAAAACATATACGGCCAAATATCAACTAAGTAGATTTAATAATAAACAAAGGCCAATAACCAGAATAAAATAAAAGACTACACATAAAAAAATGATTAAAATGATTAGCAACTAGACATACATTTGGATTTTTATTAGAATTAATAAGCAAATTTAATTAATTAAATTAAATATAAACATTTAATAAAATTAATTAAAACAATTAATTAATATTAAATATAAATATTTAAAATAACTAATTAAACATTTTTTATTTTTACACATATATTATAAGAAATATAAAACAATTATTTATTAAAAATAGAAAAGAAAATAAAAAGATAAGATAAAATAACTAAAAACAAACAGGGTTGTGGTCAGCAAGCATGGAGGACACAAATCAACCTCAATCGAGATAAGAAGAAGGAACTTGTTACCAACGGCACTGCTCAAACAATGGCGTCTCCGGCGAGAGTAAGAATGAGCTTCTTTCGTTCCCTTCTTTTCCTTCTCTATGCGTATGGGTGTATGGTGTATTTCGAAAAAAAAATTTGGGTGATTTTTCTCTGTTCTGAATAAGAGCAAAACTTGTGATGGGGTTTTTTTTTGTCGTGAACTGGTGTAAGTTCTCTTTTTTTTCTTCTCTTCTGAGTGTGAAAGCTACTTTTTTTATAGGTCTTGAGCATTAAGTGTTGTTTTGAACATGTCGGGAACATGTTTTGGAACAAATTTGAATTAGCATTGAACACACTTGATCAATTTTGTCTGAACATGTTCTTAAACGGTTTTGGAATGTTTTCAAAGTTTGTCTGAAACATGTTTTGGATCAGTTTTGGAATGTTTTCAAAGTTTGTCTGAAACATGTTTTGGATCGGTTTTATTATGGGACAGGGTTCATAATTTCCTTGAATATGTGTTAGATAGTGTTTTGGAAATGCTATAACCTTGTCTTGAACACATGATTTTTTTGTGTTTTGTGTCCTTTGTAAAAAAATAAATAATAAAAATATAAATAATAATAATAATAATAATAAATAAAAATAATAATAATGATAAATAAAAATAATAATAATAAATAAATAAAATAAAATAAAAATAATAAGGCAAATACTCTTTTTGGTCCTTTAACTTTACCTCGGGGTTCATTTTGGTCCCTTAACTTTAAAAAGTGTCATATTTGTCCCTTAACTCTTCAAAACGTTCCATATTAGGCATTTTCGTCTTATTAGCGACAGAAAAATTCAAAAATCAGTCGTTAAATTCGTCGCTAATAAGACAAAATGACTAATATGGAACGTTTTGAAGAGTTAAGGGACCAAAATGAACCCCGAGGTAAAGTAAAAGGACCAAAAAGGGTATTTTGCCAAATAATAATGAAATAATAATAATAAAGAAAATAATAATAATAATGATAAATAAAAATAATAATAATAATAATAATAATAATTAATTAATAAAATAAAAATAAATAAAAATAATAATGAAATAATAATAATAAAGAAAATAATAATAATAATAATAATAAATAAAATAATAATAATGATAAATAAATAAAATTAAATAATAAATAAATAACATATTAACAAAAAAAGAAATAAATTTTAAACTAAATTAGTGATTTAAAAGTCATAAATAAAAACAAAACTCTAAATTAAAGATGAAGGCATAAAGATCTAAGACTCCAACATAAAGATTAAACTTGAAGATTATGCATGAAAAAAATAAAAAATGAGAATAGGTGACAAAAATTAAACTAAAAAAAATGCATGACTATTGACTAATGGACTAAATGACATGTAAACGTTGCAATGGTTGACTTAAAATGATATGCAAAAGATCAGAGTATCTGAGGGTAAAATTTGGGGTATGACATTGTCCAAGTTCAATTCATGCCACACATAATCAATTCCAAACAAAGTTTTCAAGAAATACAATCATGGTACAAATTGAGCAAAGCAACAAAAGTTCAAATGACCAAAATTCAACCATTTTCATACCAAGTCACAATTCACCCGTATGTTTACCTAAGTCAGAATTTTCCATAGCATACATGCTCATTTTTGTGCAAGTCTTTTTTTAAACATACAACATGCTCAAACCAAATCAGAATAACCCGACAAATGGGAGGGGGACCACATGTTCAGGATTAACAGAAATGGTAAAACAAGAGCAACAGCAAGCAACCATGGTACAATCGTTTTAGCACAAAAATGGATAAAAACAAAATTGTAGCAAACAAGACCTAAACCATAGCAGAGCAGAATTTTCAGAGTGGTTGCAAGCATTGTCTGCTAACCCTAATATTTTGGGGTATATATAGTGCTTCATTTCTCATAGTCGAAACCCTAAGTGTCTACACACATAGAAACCCTAAATTTTCATACTCAAACCCTAAGCGGCTGTGTCAAGAAGGAGAGAAGGGAGAAACTCGTACCTGAGCTCGTGGTCTTCAAAGGTGAGTCTCTTTCACGCTCGAAATCTTATGTGTGTCGTTCTTGTTTTTGATATCTCCTGTCGTGCCTCCTGCTTTGGCTAGCTTTGTAGACCTTTGCTTGTTCTCATGTCGATTGCCTTCCCGTTACGTTTCTGCTGCGTTTTGTTTTTAAGTTTTGAGGTTAGGGCTTGGAAAAATAGGGTGTTGCGATCTGGATGATTTGTTAGGTTTTTGCTTAAATTGATGGCAAGATCGGGTTCAGGATAGAATTTGAGTGGGGGGTTGTGTTGGTTTCGAGGTGAGAGGAGAGACCCTCGCCGAAGAAGACGGTGGTTTCTGCCGTGAGTCTTCTTCTCCGGCGAGCCCTATGGTTTTTTGGTGATGGTTTGTTTCAGAAAGAGATAAGGGAAAGAATGGACGAGGAGAGAGAGTGAAGTTGTTTTTTTATCCTTGAAGCTTCTAATACCGTATGAGTCTTCTTTTTCACTTTTGCCTTCATGAACCGTTGTATTGGCTGGTGGCAGTAGTGACAAATGTCCCACCGTGGACGCTTCTCATTGGTAGATGTCTTGTTGTTCATGATCCCGTGTGTACACTTTGGCGAGCCTACCGTGCACCCTTATTTTGGAGCCCTTGATTTGAGTCAACATTGGACTCATCAAGGATCTGACGCCTCTGAACTTCCCTTAGGAGTCAACTGTGTTGACTGCGTCTCCCTAGACCCTCATCAGCGAATGGGCCTTCTCAATTGGGCCTAACTTTCTTTTACTTTATACACCCCTATTCTGCTAGATAGTTCAGCCCAATTACTTGTTTTTGTTTCATTTTGTTTATTCTTTTTAACCTATTTTCTTTTTCTATTTTTTATTGTTAACTTCATAAAAATATAAAAAAAAAATGTGTATATTGTTAATTATCTTAAATATATTTATTTAATATTAATTAATTAAATTATTAATTAATTTTATTAAATATTCATATTTAATTTAGTTAAATAATTTTGTGTGTTGTTTAGTTTGGTTTAATTGTGTAATTCTTGATTATTTATTTTGGTTGTGCGATTTTCTTATATGATATGCTTATACCATGATAATATTTGATTAATATCTCATTTACACATTCAAATCATTTTTTAAAACAATTCTCGATTCAACGTCGAGCCATTTTTACCCTTATAAGTCGATTTCTTTTTTAAGCATCGCCATCAACCTTTTTTATCACCATACACAACATTCAAAAGCTTACTCATGGGCTTCCTTACAGTGAGACCTATTTGATCAATTATTTCTAGTTGGTCGCTGTTGCAATGCGAAAAACAACCGGCGAAAAAAACAGAGTCGCCACCGAATGTTATTTATCCTGACGGGGGAAAGGATACGATCGAAGAAACCTCAAAAGGGAGAAGATATGGTCATCGCAACCAAGTCCTGGGTTCGGGAGTCGATTACGCGAGAGGAAGGTATTAGCACCCCCTAGCGTCCTTTGTACTCAACGGGATCCACGCTTGTTGTCTAATCAAAGGGTGTGTTATCTAAAGCTCTACTACGAGTGGATGGGGGAAGGTTGCTCGCCAAGACATCGCCGTCTTTTGCCTACGTATCCTCATTCGAATGAGAAAGAGGACGTCAGAGCGTCTGTAGTTCGTGGGACACAACCACAGATTGGTTAAGTGTTTTTTATGACCGACGTTAAGTTCGTGTCCCATCAGTTAGGGTCGATGTCTGTTTGCAGTAGAACGGAAATAACGTACTATTTTCTGAAAATGATTCGACACCAATCCCGAAGGATAAAAGATTTTCATTTTTTTCGTGAGTTTTAGACAGAAGTAGATTAATTTTGGTTTGAAATGCGCATCGCACTAAAGTCTATGACATAGGATATAGTACTTCACGCTAACGATCCAAATGTCTCGCGTGCAAAGTACCCTAAGATGAGGTTAGAAATGCATCCGCTCATCTTTTCCCATGTGCTTAAGGCTCGTGGCGCACAATGCACATCATACTTATTAAGTATTTTGATTTTTTTTTACGAGAAAGAAAAGGACTCAAAAGTTGAAAAGAAAACAACTAAGGGAAACTAACTCCTAATGTTGTCAGGCACAATGGTCCTAAAGTTAGGGATAGAATGGGAACCCTACCTAATGTTAGCATGCAAAGAGATAGACCTAAGGTTAAGGTTTAAACGGGATTATCCTAATTGTTATCATGCAAAGGATTGAAACCCTAATGTCTCTCCTACCTCAAGCTTAATCAGAAATTAAGTTGAGCTAGGAATCCTAAGGGATCATGTGAGAAAACACAAGTAAACATTATACTAATCAATCACAAACAAAATTAAACTCAAGACTTAACCAAGTCTCAAGACTTAAAAGAAAAGAAGGAAGGATGAGGTGGAGGAGAAAATGCAACATCAAGTAATCAAACAAAGAAGTTCAAACAATTTGACATAAGCACCAAGAAATACAAGCATTATGTTCAATCATACAAGATAAACATCAACACCATGTCAATATAACAAGAATTTTCACATACTTCAAACCAAGTTCAAAGATTGGAAGTCAAAACAATTTAGGCAAAACAATGCACCAATGCATATACAAATGACTTATGATCCACCAAGAAGCATTATCAATCCTCAAGAAAAATGAAATGAAGTCAAATGCTGTGAGAATTAAGGTAGGGCAGTAGCACAAACATGATTATCAATTCAAACCCAAACTCAAAGTATCAAGCAAGAAACACCAAGCATTATGTTCAAAACATGCACACATAACTAGGTAAACATCAACCATTATCAACTTCAAAAGAAAGTAAGCATCAAGAGGCAAATGATCTTGAAATGGACATCAAGACATGAAGGTCAGAAGCTCACACAAGTCAATTAAGGCATACAAGAATCATTGACATCTAAGGAACATACAAGAGAACATACTCAAGAAACTAGGTCAAAGGTAGGCAAGTATCATGCTCAATACATCATTAAATCGAATCCTCAAGCAAAAATAGTAAAATAACCAAACAAAAGTAGAATTAAGGCTCTAACTCATGGCAAAGAAATCAAGATCCAGCATGAAAGAGGTCTCAAAAAGAATTTCATAAATGCACCATCAAATTAGATCAACAAGTTCATGTACTCCACTAATCGAGCATATATCGAGGACCAAATGAAATAAATTAGGAAGCAATCAAAAACTCAACATCCAATCACCAATACAATCCTTAAAAATTCATCATTTAGGTATCAAAGCATGGCCAAGAGGTTGAATCAAGACAGCATATAAAAGGTATCAAAGGACCAAACCCTAATTCAAGGGTAAAATTGGGAAACCAAACATCAAGATAAATCAAAATAAAATGGGAAAATAAATTTAAAAATAAAATAAAAAATACTAAAATTAACTCAAGACATTGAACAAATAGGAAAATATTTTTAATTATTTTTATAAGGGCCTTATCGATTAAAAACAAAATAGAAGTAGAAAATAAAACTAAAAAGGAGAAATAGAAATAAGGGAGGTGTGCTAGCAAAATCTGAACACAAGGGAACCAATACACACGCGTCTGGGCCTGAAAATGGGGAGGTGTGAATATTAAAACGTCAGGCCTATAAACCAATCCACATACTAATCAGCCAAAAAAAAATGAAAATAACAAGGTACAAAAAACATGTGACCTTGTATCAATCGGTCACCCCAAACTTAAGTCACAAAAGGACAAAAACCCAAATAGCTCCTCCCAGCATGACACGTCGTTGTCTTCCTCATGCAACCCTGAGCAAAACGCAGCAAGCCCTAGCATGTGTACGAGGCAGTGGTTTTCTACTCACTTCATCAATCATTTTCACCATTAAAACATCATCAAATTAAGTCAAATAAGATACTAAACTGAAGCCCTAAATGAGTAGAACAACACTGCACCATTAGTTTTTCAAAATAAAAATTCAAACACAGGAATAAATGGATGTAAATTCACGGAATCAAAAATGAACACAAACATTCAAAAACGCCAACAAGCTCAGATTCAAATATTCATGGTGTGCCATCATTTCAGGACTTTCAGATGCAATGCATGAGCAATATTATAGCCTCCTATATAATTTAAATCTAAGCATGAGAGCAAAAGAGCTAGGAGAAGATCTTACCAAGTGGAGAAAAGTCCACTGCTTCTTCACTTCCAGAGCTTAAGAAACCCAACAAACTTGATCTTCACACTTCAGTGATGAAGAAAAGAGCAAGAAAATGAAGCTTCCTTGGGAGAAAAATAGAGATTCGAAGATGACTTGGAGAGAAGAAAAGAATTTCCAAATCTAGTTTCTTTGCAAATGAATCCTCCTTAGCTCGTTTTAGGGTTTTTAGAGCTTATATATGGTGGGTAGAGGTGCTTAAGTCCAGCCCAAATGAGAAAATTTTGTTTGGAAGTTTTTTGCTAAAAGTGAGGTGAGGAAAAGGGTGGTATGGATTAGCACATGTTGTCATTGTTGTGGTTTTGTATATGAGCAAAAAGCATGATGAGGGGTGGAAACATGGCACGTGAAAGAGAAAGGATGAGGCAGGTTTGTACAATTTCACTTATTTCCAACTTTTGCAAAAAGGAAAGAAAATAGTGCATGGGGTGTATGGTGGATAAGGTATATGTTTAGCTTAATTAGGCAAGGTTCTTTGGCAAGAAAGGTGATGTTTTGGTACGTGTGATTAGTTTATAATAGTCATGATGCAAAAATGTTCATAATGTGCCACAAGGTGATGCATCAAGATCAAATTCATGCCCACCATTTCCATTGATCATAACTCGATGAATTCAACCTCAAATCAAACACACTTGTGCTCAAAATAAACTAGGGAATGTAATGAACAAATTCCCTGTTGGAATCGTCATGAAAAAGAACTTGGAAACATGTGGAAAATGCCTTGGAAGTTGTGTCCTCAAAACTAGTTCATGATACTTAGTGAAAATCAACTAAGTTACCAACTTTAGCAACTTGAAAACCTTGAATTGCAAGCACCATAACTTGAGTTTCAATGGGCCAAATGAGGAGTTCTAGCTATGGTTAGACAGCTTGAAGAATGATATATAACTTTCATGTAAGAAGGAAATTAAGTTGGAGCTTTGATCAAAGTGAAAAATGCCTTGGAAAGTTGGTTCATAAAATTGGCAAACATGTTACTAAATTTGGCATAATGAAAACCCCAACTTTGAGACTTCATAACTTTAGTTCTACACATCCAATGGAGGAGTTCTAGTACTCAAAAGAAAGCTTGGAGAATTCTCTAAAACTTTCATGTTTGAAGGAAAGTGAGATGAGACCTTGATCATGAAGAAAACTGCCCTTGAAAAAGCATGGTTGAACTTGACAATTATCACTTAGAAAAAATTCTAAGTACTAAAGTTCACTTTTCACTTTTTCTCAAATTCATGACTTCATAACTTCTTGTCCTTTGATCTTTTGAACATCATCCCTTCTTCAAACTTGTAGTTCATGATGTCCTCTTTAATTTGATAAAAAGTTTGCCCCATTTGTTTCAAGGATGAAAAAGTTATAGATGTTGCAAGATGGCTAGAAATTGATATTTCCACACTTAGAAAATTCTCCATTAAAACCCTAATTCAACCAATCTCCTGATTTTATGTTTCTCTTTGATTCTTCTTGCTCCAAACACATGAAAACACTTGAGATGACATGAAATGTCCATGATTGACCTCAAAATCCAAGACTTTGACCTTGTGGAGCCACAATTGACTTTTCTTTACCAGATGAAACCCTAGCCCTCTTTCCACTGACTGAGGCTCATGCCATGACTTGTGATGATATCTAACACATGTAGGGAACCCTTAAGATGTGTTTTGAGCCCTAGGACACCACTTTTCTCAAGAAGATAACCCCAAGCGCCCTTCAATCAAAACCCTAATCCCGATGATCAAAAGATATAAGGATAGGCCCAATGCTTGTAACCATGATCCAGATGATTGTGTGAGATGGTTGAGAATGCCTTGATGAGAAAAGGACTTTGAAGCTTGAAGATGCCATAAGATTGAGTACAACCCCTTTCTTGAGCCCCTGAGAAACATACCCTTTTCTTGAGAGCCAACTAAGATACCTTGATCTCATGCTTAGAACCAATGATATGCACAAATGAAGATGCAAATGATATGAAACATAAGCCAAAAGGTTAAGAAAAGATGAGGCAAATTTTGGGGTGCTACAGTTGCCCCTATTCAATCAACTTGGACCTAAAGGAATGATAGCAACGACTTTCAGACATTCAAAGTACACGGAGATTGAATACCAAAAGAACCCAGAAATTTGCAACCTGTGGGGAGGTATATGATAAAGTGATTGTCAGTCGAAGGTGGACTTAAAGATAGCGGATACCAACCAATGGTTGGGATAGCGAACAGATGCAAGATATCGACCAAAAGTTGGGATAACAAAAGATAACAGATGAGTCAACAACCCAAAAAAATGGGAGTCCCAACCAAAGATACCAACCAAGAGTTGGGATTTAGATAGAACGCGGATACCGACCATAAGTTGGAATACAACCGAAGATAAAGATACCAACCAAGAGTTGGGATACGACAATGGATACCAACCAAGAGTTGGGATAACAAAGAAAATGATACCAACCAAAAGTTGGAATACGACAAAGGATACCAACCAAGAGTTGGAATAAAAACAGGAGGCACAAACCAAAAGTTAAGATAAGCACTTGGTACCAACCAAGAGTTGGGATAAAGGAATGGATACCAACCAAGAGTTGGGATAAAGGATAAGATACTAACCAAGAGTTGGGATGAAACTCAAGGGATACCAACCAAAAGTTGGGATACAACAAAAATTACCAACCAAAAGTTGGGATGAAAATGATACCAACCAAAAGTTGGGATACAACAAAGGATACCAACCAAAAGTTGAGATAAAGCAAAGATTACCAACCAAAAGTTGGGATGTGACCAAAGATACCAACCAAGAGTTGGGATAACTCCAACATATATCAACCAAGAGTTGGATAACTCCAACAGATACCAACCAAGAGTTGGGATACAACAAAAATTACCAACCAAAAGTTGGTATACAACTTAAGGGATACCAACCAAAAGTTGGGATACAACAAAAATTACCAACCAAAAGTTGGGATTCAACCAATGATACCAACCAAAAGTTGGGATAAATTCAAAAGATACCAACCAAAAGTTGGGATTCAATAACAGATACCAACCAAAAGTTGGGATAACACGAAATAGAATAACAACCAAAGGATACCAACTAAAAATTGGGATAGAACAAAGACTACCTACCAAGAGTTGGGATAAACAAAGATTACCAACCAAAAGTTGGGATACAACAAAGGATACCAACTTTTATACTCCAAATTTTACCATTAGATTCTTTGATATTTTGCACATCATCTTAGGTCAATCATTCATGCATAGCTAACCAATATATTAGACTTTGTTTCTTTGGTTTCATTTGTGAAATTAGGTGTTGTTGCAGAAGGTTCAAGAGTCATGGAGGCCTTGTGTATGCTCATTGGGCTTCTTGTCCCTTACAAGTTGTGTTGGATTCCTGTGGAGATAAAGGAAAGATGTGCTCTCATTCTTACGGTCCCTTAGTCAATTCAAGGTCAATTGGTCCTCAAGATTTCTCAGAGGTTTCCCCAAGGAGGATTAGGGTTTTCTGTCCATTGGTTTTGAGCATGGTCATTTGAAAACTGGTTGGAATTTTGTGGTGTGTTGCATTACAAGTGGTATCCTCGCTTTCAAAGGATTTCTCAAGGCATGGTTTGTGTATCGAGTTCATCACCATATAAGACTTTGTTCATAAAGTTGGATCATAGTTCATGTTTCTTTTGATATTAAAGAGAAAAAATTTGGATTTCCTTGTTGATGTTCCGAAGTGGTGAAGTTTGGATAAAAGATTTGAATTGAGTTTAGGCGAGAATTTTCCAAATTGAAATTCAAGATTCACGTTCTTTACAAAGTTCAAGTGGATTCATTATATTTTAACCTCAAGTCCAAGATTCATATTCAAGTTATAATTTCTGAAGTTTTTTTGTATCATTACAAGTTGGTATTCAAAAGGGATGACACCATAAACCATCAAGAGTTTTAATTCAAAGGAGTTTTGGCATGATTAAATTCCATTAAATTCGAGAGTTCAAATTACAAAGAAAATTTATGTGATTTGCATCAAGTTTTTCAGTCTTGAGATTCAATCTATCACCATTCAAGATTTAAGGGTGATTCTTTGTCAAAGAAAAATAAGTTTCATCCAATTCTCTTTCAAAGGATCCAAATTACAACATTTTTGCATTAAGCTCTTACAATCTTACTAATTTTTGCATTAATGGAGATTTTAGTGGAAGAACTAGCCAAGCTAAATGGCTCGCAGACAAGCATAAAGAATTGACCGACCTCTGAGGCAACGCAGAATATATTCCGGTTGTGGACATAAGGTAGCAGCATGGCTTCACCATACCACAGATTGTTGCCATTAATGGAGGATCTACTGTGAAATGATTTCAACCAAGGATGGGTGTTACCTAGGGGTGGCAAAATGGATGGATTGGATGGATATGGATTGGATTGTTAATGGATGGATCAAAACAATCCATTAGTCCATTAACAATCCACTAAAATTTTCTTAAAATTATCCAATCCAATCCATCCGTTAAAAATAAAATCCATCCAATTCATCCATTAACATATTTTTAATAGATGGATATCCATCCATCCATTTTTATTTTATTTTAAAAAATTCGGTTTTTTATCGGAAAAAAAGTCGGGTTTTTTTTTCGGAAAAAAAGTCAGTTTATTTGTTGGAAAAAAAAGTCGGTTTTTTTTTTTTGGAAAAAAAGTCAGTTTTTTTTAGGGAAAAAAGTCGGTTTTTTTCGAAAAAAAAAGTCGTTGTTTTTTTTCGGAAAAAAAAGTCAGTTTTTTTTCGAATAAAAAAATCAGTTTTTTTTTGGAAAAAAAAAGTCAGTTTTTTTTTTTTGAAAAAAAGCCGGTTTTTTCTTGGAAAAAAAGTCGGTTTTTTTTTCGGAAAAAAAAGATGTCTATTTTTTTTCAGAAAAAAAAAGTCGGTTTTTTTTTGAAAAAAAAATTCGGGTTTTTTTTCGAAAAAAAAAATCGGTTTTTTTAAAAAAAAAAATCGGTTTTTTTCGGAAAAAAAATAGTCAGTTTTTTTTCAGAAAAAAAAGTCGGTTTTTTTTTGAAAAAAAAATCGGTATTTTTTCGAAAAAAAAATCGGTTTTTTTCGGGAAAAAAATTTGTTTTTTTTTAGGAAAAAATTAATTTTTTTTAAAAAAAAATCCATTTTTAATTATTTTTAAAAAAATAAATCTAACGAAGATAAAAATAATCCATTGGATCCTTAAAATATGTTGGATAGATTGAACCAATCCGTACATATAAATGGATGGATTTAATCCAATCCATTAACTTACTTTTTATGTGGTGGATGGATTGGATGGATTTTTTGATGGATGGATTGGATGGATTTTGTCTTAATGGATCCAATTGCCACCTCTAGTACTGTTACCTAGACAAGAATAACCAAAAATCAGGAAGCATTCCTGACATACAGGATTTTGAATCATGCCCAATCACCATCATCAAATCAAGCATTCAAAGAGAAGTTAACTGAATAAAAATGTGTTCCCACATGTTTGAACTAATATGGAAATGATCATCAAAACAAACCGACACACATTTACAGAATGTTACAAACAATACACAAACATGTCAAATTTGAACATGGAAAGTCTTCAATTACAATCAATATTCATCAGGCAAGAAAGTGAAGACGGAATCGTACAAATCACATTTCACAGTTCAAAACATTTCCAGATTATAAAAAGCAAGTTTCGTTACGATGTCAGTAACAGTTTGGTAAGACTTAAAGGGAGGCATCAAATTTCCACACACAATCAAGCATGATAATGGAGATTCATTCATGATGTTTCAACAACAATCAATAAGGATCCTAATCATCAATTGCTGCATCAAAATTAACTCAGCACAAATGAGCCTATAAATCACAAGCATACGCAGCGAGATTTAAAAAAAATGCATGAGTGTTCACACCACAACACAGATACATTCACAGAAAAAACCATTGAAGTGAAGAGGGTTCACTCAACATCATATCGGTAAGAAACGAACACAATTCACAGATACACATTCACAAAGCTCAAAACGAAAGAAACTCATCAAAAACATCACACAAAATTAAGAACAACAATAGCATCAAACACATTGACAACAACACACAGGTAGCAGTGAGCAGGATCAGAAGTCACCACACTATACACACGCATTGCAGAAAAACAAATCAAAAACCCACGCGAGAAGAGAACAGAAAATTCACACGCCTCATTGCAAAAAATCACAAACCACAATCTTACATACACATAGAAAGGATAGTAGAAATAACCAGAAATTCGCACAAGGAAAGGCACCAGAAACAAAGCATTACAATAGTACACGCGGAGAAGAGGACGAAGGAATCAAATACCGGGATTTGCCGTCGTCGAAACGTCGCGTCGAACTCCTGGAAGGCATGTGATACTTGCGTTTAAAGTTTTAGAAATCGATTGTGTAGCTGCAGAACCTTATTTCGATTCTAATCGTTGATTTTATTTGTGAGGAACGACCCCTCTGCCGCCGCCGGCTTAAAGCCATGGCGCGGCGGGTTTCCATATCGCTGCGAGATGATGAAATTTGAAAGGAGAATATGAGAGCATGGCGCGAGCGACGAATGTGATGATAATGCGCGAGCTATAACATGATTGCCTGACCGATTTCGTTGTAGAGGAAAAGAAGATAGCTGTGTAAAAGAGAGAAAGAGAGAGTAACGGGAACGAGAGAGAGAGAACTGATTGGTTCTCAATCCTTTTCACTATGTTGTTGTTGTTAACTGGGTCGGACCCGGCCCAAAGTTCCTCTTTTTTTTTTTTATTTAGTTTATTTATTTATTTATTTATTTTGTTTCAATTTCAAGTTTAATTGTTTTCTTTTAGATTTAATTATGACTTTTCTTAGGTTTTGATTTTGGTTTTAGTTTTAATTAAGAGTTTATTTCTTGATAGAGTTGTGATCGAAATTTTGGTTTGGTTGATATGCTAATCTCGTTTGCATTTAAATTTCGTATTGTTTCGATCTAATTTTGATTAAGCTTTTGATCTTGATGGTAATTAAATTTTGATCATAGTTTTGATATTAGGTTATTTTGGACTCTGATTAACATTGTAATTTTGCATTAATTTTTAATTAACCCCTAAATGTTACTTGGGAAAAGTTCGAGTTTAGATTATGATTCTGTTGTTGAATGTTTTTTTTCCGGCTAAATTCTTCTGATTTCCCTCATTAAACTTCGCCTTGATCCTGCCATGCATGATTGAGGATGAGTTCTAATGCTTGATGACATTTATGGTTTGCTTCTAATTGTCACACTCCCTGAGAATATCCCATTAAGTGATTAGATCCTATCTTGATCACTTAATGACGAATTAGACACTAGGATGAACTTTCTTGCATGATAACTTATAGGATAGCCTCTCTTTTTATCTTAATTTAGGGCATAGTAGTAGGTTATACTTTTCGTTTCGCTTAAGACTAAGATCTCTTCTCAGTCAAAATTTCAAAGGAAAAGGTCCCTCTGTTGACTGCCATGTCATACTTAGCTTTGCCCACCTCCATTCCCTTTCATCCTAGCCTTAGGACTAGAGTTGCCGTACTCTATGTAAGTTCCTGCCATGGACACTTACTCATCTCTCCTTTTATCCTAGCCCTAGGATTAGAGTCGTCGTACTCCATGTAAGTCTCTGCCATGGACACTTATTCACCTTTCCCTTTTAACTTAGCCTTAGGTTTAGAGTCGTCGTAATCTACGTAAGCGTCTTGCCATGGATACTTACCCCTTCCCTTGGAACCTTGACCACACTCAAGAGTTCCTCACCCCTATTGAGGGGAACTACGAATGCTTTGATTCCATTCCCGTCAGCATACGTAGGCACGAGATGCGATGTCTTGGCGAGCATACTTAGAAATAAAACCTTAGGTCTTCTTTTACCTTTTCACCCTTTAGCAGACAAAATAAAAAATAACACAATAAAACAAGAGTTTCTTGTAGAGTACTACAGATACTTAGGATGATAGCACCTTCTCTAGGTATAACCAACCTCTAAACCTTAGATTCTCTTTTTCTTTGCATTGCATTGCATATTTCGGGTTATTCACTCTTTTTTCCTTCCCTTGGATAAATTAAAGATCGGTGGTGAATTTCAAAGATTTGTGATTCAAGTTAATTAATAGCTTGATATCCGATTCTCACCGCGACACCAACCAAAAATTGGGATACAACGACTGGGTACCAACCAGAAGTTGGGATTGAACTAGGGATATACAGGAAGTAGACTCAACGGACTTACGACCTGAAGAAAATATGAGTCCGCTGGGGCAAAGAAGCTTAAACTGACGACTCTGCATGGGAGCACAAGTAAGATGAACAAATTCATCGGCGACTTCACCGGGGAAAAAGTAACACAAAATCTCCTGAGTTATGCCATTTTTCTGCTGGGGAAAACGTCTGGCAAAGAGAATATCAGCCTGGCTTATGCTTCGAATGCATATGTTTGAATTTTTCTATGGCGTAATGCTCCATATGAAATGGTAATGCTACACATTTTGAGGATGCAATGCAAAAATGCTTATGATATGCAAGAGACACTCCGATGGGAAAAGTACTAAGAAAACCGGAAATAAACTCGTTGAGGAAAACAAACTGAATGACCTTCCTAATTATGACCTCTGCTGAAGAAAGAACCCAAACGAACTTCCCCTCTGCTGGGAAATCGTCCCAAGAATCTAATATAGAAAAACTCCAATGACGATTGGGCTTGGAAACTGCTGGCGATATCAACCGTTGTTGATTTACCTGTCGAGGGAATCTATACCAAACTCTGCTTGGGGAGAGAAGTCATTGGCACCAAACCTGCTAGGGGATACCATTGAGCTTATCCTGTTATTGGGGAAATAGCCTTTAACCTTACCCTGCTGGGGATGAAGGAAACACCAATGTTGGAAATACGAACATGCTCGAGAATCATACACAAACCACCAATACCCTGTCCGGGGTAGCCAACTTTTAAACAGTCGCTGAGGAGTAACAAATAAAACCTGGCTGGGGAGAGCAACCTCCTGAACTCCTGTTGGGGGAGAATGATTAAGAATTTCACCATGCTCTGCTGAGGATGATAAAAATTTCAATGCTGGGGAGAGAAACTCTACTAGGGAGAGGGACCACGCCACCCTGCAAACACATAACAAACGGAATGTTCTATATACAAAATGGCCACCTCAGTTACCATCCGTGCTACTCATCGTTCAAGCAATTTTCAATGTTTTTAATATGCTCTACAAAGCTTAATGTTTTCACATGCAATGTTTATCAAAAAAATATTGGACGTTTTTGCAAACAAAACAGTAAAAAGTAAAAACAGAAATGAATAGCTCTTTGAGTGAAATGATATTTTATTGATTGAATTGGCCTGTAAATAGCTCTTGTTCAATTCTATGAGATTGTGAACAACTGTCCTGATGTGATTCTGTTTGAGGAATTGACTGGGATCCTAAAAGGGATAGGTGGTCTTAAGGATTTATAGAACTCAAATGTCAACTTATTGTTTTGGCTTCCATTAAGAGGGAAGTTGTGTCAATGTTGTTCTCAGAATGTCTCGACATCTTAGTGAACATCTGAATATTCATGCTAAATGCAAAAAAATTTTGGAGATGACTCTCTTCTAGGATTGAGCTAGTCATATCAGGCACTTCTGTTTCAAATTGAAGGTTTGGAAGATGCAGATTGCCTTGTCTCTTTTACCTTTTTGGAGTTGCAACCGAGCATGATTGGTATTTTAGTTGTGGATGTTCCAGAACTCATGTCTGGAGTTGAGGAGGATCTGGCAGGTTCTAAGTATCTCCTTTCATTCATGCTCCTTGTAATGATGGTGTCAAAAGGTAAAATTAAAAGGGTTTGAGAACTAAAATTTCCAGTCTTGATGATGTCTATCTTGATCAAGGTTCTAGTGAAGGGGAGCATGCTTGGTCACTAGTGAGAAGCTTTAAGGAGGAAGTTGATTCCTTAGCCAGTTGCTTCTGTTAGAACTGCTTGCTCTTGCTTATGACCAAGGAAGATGAAGTCTCCAAATGATGCATCATTAGACTTCTACAGATGTTAAAGACTTTCCTCTCATAGTTCTTATGTGGGCAGTGCAAGGAAGACTCTTAGTGGATGAGGGAGCAGACTAAGATGGAAGAGTTTGATAAGTGAACACTTGGTATTGTGGGTAACTCAAATGGTGTTTGTTGGAGGGAACCTCCTTTTGGTTGCATAAGTATTTATGCTGGTACTTGTCGTAACCCAGATTTGACCTCCCTTTTTGCCTTGTTACATAAGCATGTGCATTCGCATTCTCATCATACGCATCGACATTTTTATCTGTAAATTCATTGCAGGCATATAATCAAATCTCCACAAAATCTCAGGACTATGAATATGTTCCTCACTGAGTCATCAAAGCATAAATACAAGCCAAATAGAGGGATTTATATGCCTATATATCAAAGCACATGGTTATAATGTGGAACCACGACTAAAGCACTCTATTTCAAGCCAAAAAAATGAAATGTTGTCTGAGGTAACGGGTCCTCATGAGCTAACCGGTTACATCATAAGTGTTGCGGTGAGAATCGGATATCTAGTTATTATATTAACTTGAATCGCAAATCTTAAGGTTCACCACCGAACTTTGATTTATCCAAAGGAAAGGGTAAAGGTCGAAAACCCTAAGTTAAGAGAATCTAGGTTCGGGGGTTGGTTATACAAAGGGAAGGTATTAGCACCCTAAGTATCTGTAGTACTCTACAGGAACCTCTTGTTACTATTTGTGTTATGTTATGTTTGCTTGCTAAGAGAATGTGCTTAAGGTAAAGACCTAGGGGTATATACACTAAGTATGCTGGCCAAGACATCGCATCTCGTGCCTACGTATCCTGATGGGAATGGAATCAGAGAATTCGTAGTTCCCCTCAATACGGGGTCAAAGGGTGTAAAAAGAAAATGTGAAATCCGAGAAGGCATCGGATGTAAAGGAAAGGTAGAATCCAAGAAGGCATTGGACTGTAAAGGAAAAGGTGGAATAAAGAAAAGGTGGAACCCAAGAAAGCATTGGATGTAAAGGGAAAAGGTGGGAAAGCAAAAAGGTGGCTCGCTAGGATCTCGTAATCCTATGCCTACGTATTCTCAAGGTGAACTTGAGAAACCAGAGCAATCGTAGTTCCCCTCAATACGGGGTAAAAGGGTGTAAAAAGAAAATGTGGAATCCGAGAAGGCATCGGATATAAAGGTAAAAAAGGGTGGAATCCGAGAAGGCATCGGATGTAAAGGTAAAAAAGGGTGGAATCCGAGAAGGCATCGGATGTAAAGGTAAAAAGGGTGGAATCCGAGAAGGCATCGGATGTAAAGGTAAAAAGGGTGGAATCCGAGAAGGCATCGGATGTAAAGGTAAAAAGTCGAAAAAGAAAAAGGTAGCTCGCTAGGATCTCGCAATCCTATGCCTACGTATTCGCAAGATGAACTTGAGAAATCAGAGCGTCTGTAGTTCCCCTCAACGGGGGTGAGGAACTCTTGACTGTGGTCAAGGTTCCAAGGGAAAGTGGGGTCTGACAGCAAGACACCTACGTGGAGTGCGGCGACTCCAAACCTAAGGCTAGATTAAAAGGGAATGAATTGTACACGGGAAAGGAGGGTCTGACAGCAAGACACCTACGTGGAGTAGGGCGTGAGATAAGGGGAATGAGGAACAAGGCTATCCTAAATGACATGACAGTCAATTATAGGGGTCCTTTCCTTTGGAATGTGTAAGGCATAGAGGGACAAGGAGGAAAAACCTCGGGTTAAGTGTATAATAAACAGCAATGTGTACAGTAAATACAATGAAAATTAAATTGGAAATGAATCTCAAAAATTGAATGTAATGAAAATATAAAATTAAGAATTAAAAATCTAATAAATAAAATCTAATTAAAGCTAATTAACTAAATTTTAAAATTAATTAACTAGCTAACTAAGCCTAATTATTAACTTCTAATTAAAACTAATTCTAATAAATAAAAATTAATCCTAATAGAAAAATAAAATAACTACTTAAACTAGGACTAAATTGAGACTAAATGATTAATTCTTAAAAAAGAAAAGTTAGTTCTAAAAGAAACTAATTTCTAACTCTACTAAAGTTCAAACGGTTAATGATAAACTGATTAAAAAAACTACTAATTAACTACTTTCTAAATAAGATTAATTAGCTAATGCCATTATGACTAAAGTATAATTAACTAAATTATAAGCTAAAAACTAATTAAAATAAACTTAGTAAGGAAATGAGGGTGTAGAAGTCCAGCCCACTCTCTAGGAAGTCCAAATCCTAGAACCAGCTGGGTTTGAAACACCTGGCCATGGAGCGGGTCATTTTGACCCGGGTTTATAACATCACTGATCACCAAGTAAACCAAAATACACTAACATAAGGTAAAATAGCTACGTACTTCAGAGAAAGCGAAAAAATCAATAATACTTCAGAAGAAACAAAACCTCACGAATCCTTTTTCGTTTGCCAAACTCGCTTCTTGATCCTCACGCGATCCTCCCTTTCGTATCTTGATCCCTCTCCTTCGTACGATGCATCCTGGTCTTTCCTCCGGTGGTGGTTCGTGATTTTTCCTGCAGCGGCCTATCTCCGGCTTCTCTCTCGGTCGCGTCTGTGCTCTCCTCGCGCGACTCCCTGTCGGTTTTGCTACTTCTTCTTCTCTTTTCTGGTTTATGTGAATGGAGGGTGTGTTTGGTTTTTTTGGGTGTTTAATGGTTGAAAGGGATTGAACAGAGGTCGGGTTGAAGCGACAATGAAGGTCTAAGGTTATGGTTTTGATTGAAGGTTATGGTTTGTGATGAAGATGGTGATTGAAGAGGACTTTTGGTTGTGGCTAGCGCGGGGGGCGGTTGAGATTGGTAGTTGGAGAATGTTGTTCACTTTGAGGAAGATTGAGCCAAGGTATTTGAGAGGATGATGGTCAGAAGATGAGGGAGATTGGGTTTGATGAAGAACAGAAGAAGTCAATGTTGATTGAAAACTAACTTTCTTTTTCTTCCAATTCTGTTTTTGTTTACTGACAATGGTGGATGTAGGTTTGAAGAGGTTAGTGTTTGAAGGGAGTGTAATTGTGAAGGGTCCGCAGAAGAATGAGGAGGTTGAGTGATTGTCTTTGTAATAGGGAGGTGAGCTAAGAGTTCTTAAATACCCACGGTTAGAAAATCTCCTTCCCCCTTGTTTTGTATTGCTCTTGTTCTTTTTCCCTTGTCTTTTTGAAATCAAATAAATTGAACATGACTTGTTGTTATCAATTGCTGCAGGTGGCGCAGGGATTTGAGTCAAAGGTTTACGTTGGTTTTGTTTGATACAGAGTGGATTGTGTCGTTGCTGTCATTTTATATCACATGGTTGGCAGCAGCAAGTGACAGGTTTTGTGGCAGAAGTTTTGTAGCAGAGCTTTAACATGAATGTAGGTTCTGGCGTGTTCGAGATTTTGGGACAGGTCTTGGTGCTTTTGGCATTGAGGTCTGAAGACTTGTTTTGTGGTGTTGGTCAATGGTGTAGGTCTGTGTAGCTCAAGGAGCAGCGTGGTCAAAGGTTTTGGAGAGTGGGAGGAGGATAAGTCCAAGTGACTTTAGCAGCAAGTTTGGTCAAGTTGGACAGGGGTAGCAAGCACGGTTTGTGTAGCAGGGATCTGATATGGTTTTGTGAAAGGTACGGCTGAAATTGGAGGGTAGCGTGAAGTGTTGAGGTTTTGAATGGCAGCAAGGAAAGTCAAGGCGGTACGTTTGGGTGCAGCATGGTTTTGTCTTCATTTGTGTACCTTAGGGAAGGTTGTAACAGGCACATTGGACATTGGCTTTTGTGATAATTTTGTAATATATTACACATGAAAGAAAAAAAGGATTCTATAAAAAAGATTTTTATTATACAAAACAGTTAACAAAATTAAATAGATTAAGCTAAAGTTAAAACCTAATAAAAAACTAAACTAAAATTAACGATTAAACTAAAGTTGAAATTAAGCTAAATTAAAAATAAACTATATTAAAAATTAAAAGAAATTGAAATTAATCTGGATAAATAAAAATTAAACTAATTGAATTTAGACTAAGGTAACAAGTTAAGCTAAAAATTAAAATAAATTACAAACTAACTAAAATTATAAATAAACTATATATAAATAAAAAAATTTTAAATTGAAATTAAATTAAAATCAATTATAGATAAATTTAAAGGTAATAGAAATGAATCTAAAAAAAGTAGGATGGTAAAAAAATGACTAAAAAAAAGTATGATTAATGAGATGTTTAACTACAAATGCAAAAGCTGACCTACGATGATATGCCAATGACCAGACGAATCTGAGGGTAAAAATTTGGGGTACAACAATAAGTTTTCAGCATTTTCAGCCCTGAAAGCCACGTTTTTCCTGAGGTAGCCGGTTACCTCACCATGTAACCGGTTACATCTGTTGATTTTGCTAAAATTCAGTTTTTTTCTCAACAATACAACAACTCCTATCCTGTTCCTTTGGTATACATTGCTCTAGTATTGTGTGGAAGATTCTAGACATTTCAAGAAACCACTTGCATTTGCTACCCTACACTACTTTCAATCATGTTTACCATGCACCCTTATTTTCAAGCATGAGAACCATTTGATCATTGAGCTTGCCTTGGAATTCTCCCACTGAGTTAACAAATAACTAACCGAGTTAGACCCAAACTCAGTGAGTTGGGTATAACTAACTCCAAACCAAATGCCAAACCACCCTTAACTAACCCCAAGCCAAATTCCAAGCCTACCTTACTCCAAACCTAAACTCTATTTAAGCAAACCTTTACATTGTTGCAAAGGACCCTTGATCATTCTCACAATTTTTCACTCTTCACTCTCAATTCTCTCTAAATTTTCTGCAACTTTCTCTCAATCATCTTCATCTTCTTCACCAAACCTTCACTAGAGCTCATTCCTCCATTAAAGCTTAGCAAGCTTTCACAACGAAACTTGCTAATCTCAGATTTATAAACCCCCATTCCACTACATTTCTGTTAGTTCTGTTATTGGCAGCAATTTTGGTAAAACAATGTGTTTGCTCAAGTTGTTATGTCTAATGTCTTGACATGTGCTTCAAACATTCTGCATATGGTGGTTTTATTAGTATTATGCAGATTTTGTGTGATGTCGAACACGATGTTCTGACATTTGTTACCAGAACTTTATGTTTAGTCTGGTATGTGTTTTTAGGGCTGCGCTTTATTAGCTATATCTTGGGAGATTTTGTTAGAGAGATTGCAGGAGAATTTATTGAAGAAGATTTTATCTGATACAATCAATTCTTCATATTTTATGGAGTATATTTCGTTTCTATTTTAGAGAATAGATTTGAAATTGATCAAATCTGAGATTATGTGATTGCCCAAGCCCAAGTATTCTGATTCTTTATAAAGTTGTGCCAACCCTACTTAAAGGTAGAGAGAGAAGAAATCATTGAGTGCAGAGTTCAAGTATTAGGGTTTGAGTTTGTGTGTTATTTGTGAGCCATTCACTCATCTCTTTGATGTTTGAATAGGACTGTTTTAGTTGAGTTGTATGTTGTCCACTCTAAGCTTTTAAGCACGAGTGTTTGTTCTTGATCAAAGCTTTTAAGCAAGATCAAGGTGTGTCTTTGAAGTGTGATCTTCTAAATACTGTAATTGTTATATTGTATTCACTGCTGTGATTGAGGGGGAGTGAGAAGTTTCTCCTATCTAAGTGAGTCTTAGATAGAAATTCCATAGGTAGGGATTAGGTGATAGGGTTGGAAAATAGTGGGTTTAGACCTTTGAACTAATTCTATTGATTGGATATTCTTCCTGGCTTGGTAGCCCCCAGACGTAGGTAGTTAGACCGAACTGGGTGAACAATTCTTTGTGTTGTTTATTGTTTCTAAGCACTTTACTATTATTGCCTTATTCATACAACAGATATTGATGTTGTGACATCTCACTTAACATCACATATCTGATACCAGAATTTCAATTGGTATCAGAGCAGGTCATCCTGCTCTGCATATGGGTGAGATCTAGGGTTGTTACTTTCTGGTGCAATGGACAAGGAGAGTGGTGGATTTGTGAATAGACCCCCTATTATGGATGGATCAAATTATGACTATTGGAAACCTCGAATGGTTGCCTTTTTGAAGTCTTTAGACAGCAGGGCTTGAAAGGCTGTTTTGAAGGAATGGAAACCACCAGTCATTGTGGATAAAGAAGGTGGGTCAAAGTTGAAACCTGAAGAAGAGTGAACCAAGGTAAAGGATGAGCTTGCACTTGGAAATTCTAAAGCCTTGAATGCCATATTTAATGGTATTGACAAAAACATTTTCAGGCTGGTTAACACATGTGAAGTGGCTAAGGAAGCTTGGGATATTTTGAAAACAACTCATGAAGGAACCTCCAAAGTCAAGATGTCAAGACTTCAGCTGCTAACAACAAAGTTTGAAAGCTTGAAGATGAAAGATGAAGAGACCATTCATGACTTTCACATGAATATACTTGAATTGTCAAATGCTTCTAGTGCCCTAGGAGAAAGGATGTCTGATGAGAAGCTTGTGAGAAAAATTCTCAGATCTCTTCCCAAGAGATTTGATATGAAGGTGACGGCTATAGAGGAGGCTCAAGACATTAGCCAAATGAGGGTAGATTAATTGATTGGTTCACTTCAGACATTTGAATTGGGGCTAAATGACAGATCAGAAAAGAAAGTCAAAAGCATTGCTTTGGTGTCTAGTACTGAAGATGAAGAGAAAGAATGTGATATTGAAACACAGGAAGAGCTATCCAATGTCATGGTTCTGTTGGGAAGACAATTCAATAAGGTGTTAAAGAGAATGGACAGGAACTATAGACCAAATGTTAAGAACATCTCATCTGACATTAACAAGTCAAGTGATCAGATGAAGAGAACAACAACTGAAGAGAAGCCTAATCATGACAAAGGAATCCAATGTCATGAGTGTGAAGGGTATGGTCATGTCAGAAAAGAATGTCCTACATATCACAAGAAGCAGAAAAAGGGGTTATCCATTTTTTGGTCTGATACTGATAGTGAGAATAATGAAGAGACTGCCAAGCATGTTAGGGCTTTGACTGGAATATATGCTTCTGATGGAGAGTCTAGTGATGATGAATTGACCTTTGAAGAGCTAGCAGCTTCTTATCAAGAGTTGTGTCTGAAAAGTGAAGAGGTTTGTCAAGAAGGGGATAAGCAGAAGAAAATTATAATTTAGCTTAAGGCAGATAAAGCTGAGCTTGAGAATGAAGTCCTGTTGTTAAAATCCCAACTTGATCAAATGTCCAAATCCATAAGAATGTTGAATAGTGGAACTGACATTCTGGATGAAATTCTTCAGGCTGGAAAAGGGGCAGGTGATAAGACTGGTCTAGGATTTGATGGTGAGAAGAAGATCTCTGCAGATGCTAGTTCCTCTGGAATTAAATAGAACATGTCTCATCAGATGTCTCAACATCATGGGAAAAGACATGTTTCTGGACCTAAGAAGGCTGTACCTCACCAGATGCCACAACGTTATGGGAAAGGTTATATTCATGTACCTAATCAGTTTGTGCCACAACCTCATGGGAAGGCTCACGGAGCAAGACAGTTTATGCATCATCAAGTGCCACAACATCATGGGAGAAGACATCCCAACCACTCAAGAGGTAGATTTTAGAGATGGAGGTGTCATTACTGTGGAAGGTTTGGTCACTTAAAACCTTTCTGCTTCAGGCTTTATGGTTACCCTAAACCTGATCCTCAGCCTAGACAGAATCAGAACGGGCCTCCAATTGTTAAACAATGGGTTCCAAAGACTGTCACTACTTGTTTGTTAGCTCATATGTCTCTAGGAGGTTCTACCAACAAGGAATGGTATTTCGATAGTGGTTGCTCTAGACACATGACAAGTATGAAGAATTTGTTGGTTGAAGTTGAACCTTATTCCAGCTGTGTAACTTTTGGTGATGGTGTCAAAGGAGAAGTCAAGGGGATGGGAAAACTAAATTGTGCAGGTGCTCCTAGGTTAGATGATGTGTTTCTGGTTAAAGGAATGAAAGCTAACTTGATCAGTATTAGTCAACTATGTGAGCAAGGACTTAAAGTTCACTTTACTAAAGCTGAATGTATTGTCACTAATGAGAAAGGTGAAGTTGTCATGAAGGGTGTGAAGTCCAAAGACAACTGCTATCTATGGGTATCTCTAGACTCAGGCTCTTACACATGTGGTGATACTAAAGAAGATGAAGACAGAGTATGGGATCAAAAGGTGGAACATCTAGAGGAAGGGAGAGGTTATGAAGACTGCCAAAGTGAGAAGGAAACTAAGAAGTTTCAACATCTCACTACGACAACAGGGCTGGATCCACCTCACTTGGACCTAATGAAATCCAAAGGTGTTTTCATGACCAAACAGGGTATTCAGCAAAAGCAGTTAGAATCTAAGATGTGCCTTGGTGATAAGATGGACATTTATAAACTCCTAGCTCAGAGTAAGCTGACTAAGTACAATGTCGAGCAAGATGTCATGACATTGTAGCACCCCAAAATTTGATCTCCTTACTTTAGTACTAACTGGCTTATGTTTCATTTCATTTTTTGCATTATCATGTATGCATATCATTGGTTCTTAGCATGGGGTCAAGGTGCTTGAGGCAGTTCAAGAGGAGAAGGTGTTCTTCAAAGGGTCAAGCAAAAGTCCATATATTGTCCTAGAGATCAAGAGGAGAAATGATTATTGATGCCACCATTATTAGAGTCACTAAGGGGCCTTGGGCCTCAAGAGATCCTATTTGGTCTATCACATCATCAAGAGTTCACAATTGGCAAGAGATCTCAAGTGAACCACTCTCTCCTAACCAGTGCAGAAATTAGGGTTTTGAGATTCTTGGGTTTATTGCTCCAATGGGCAAGCTTCTTGGGTTTTTATCATCACCAAATGGCACACCCTATCTTTGTTGGAGAGGATACACATCATATTCATAGGAATTTGGATTTGGAGACTGTGTTATTTCCTCCTAGACTGAGGGTACCAAAATTAGGGTTTGCTATAAAGTCAGTTTATTTCTGATTTTTTGGGCAAGACTTGATTCCATGGTATTCCTTGGGTCCCTAAGTATCTAGGATTGGAAAATGGCCCATCAATTTGGTTCACAAGAGGTTCACTTGGTCAATTGATTAAGCATCAGGAGAATTGGGGAAAAGTCAACAGTGAGAGGGGAAGTCAACTATGAGATTTTGGGGTTCTCTTCAAGGTTTTCAAGGTCTCACATCCTCATATGGTCTTCAAGGGTCAAGTTTCATACCATTTATCAAGAATCAAGGGTTGGTACAAAAGTTACTAAATATGGAAATGACCTATAATTTGAAAGTTTCCATTTTTGGCAAGTTTTTACACTACATTCAACTTGACTTTTCACGATCAAGTAAGCTTCAAATGAATTTTCCTAAACATGAAAGTTGAAGATCTTTTTCTCCCCTTTCCAACAAGTACTAGATGGTCTCCATATCATTTGTGAAACTCAAGTTATGATCAAAAGAAGGCAAGGTGGTTTTTAGGGTTTTCTCATGGTCCCATTTTCACAACTTTTGCATTTTGGGACATAGTGACCTATATTTGGTTCCATTGCTTCAAGGTACATTCTAACATCAAAGTAAATTCCATAAGGATCATTTTTTGCCTTTGAATCAAGTGGATCCATGGCTTATTCATCACTTATTTCCCATTATGCAAAATTGCAAGATCATTGAAAATTCATAAACCAAGACATCTCAAGACCCAAATTCCATACAGGTGTGATTAGCAATTGAAATGTGAATGATCCATCATCAAAGGCTTGGGTGTACATGCATAGAGGAGGGTGTATTTCACATTATGCAAATTTCCAAAATCACCCAAAATTCATTAAGTGAGGAATTAACAAGGCCCAAATGCTAATTCTTGGAATAACCTAATATATTTAAGCTTACTCATGCACTGGTTAGAGGAGGAGGCACTTGATTTTAAGGAGAACCAAACTTTCAACCCTAAAACTTCTCTTCATCAAATCTCATCATCCATTAGGGTTTTTCAAGAACTTCTTTCACAACCTTCTTCCCGGGGATCCATAGAGCACGAAGCAACCATCGTTTGAAGCTAACAGTAAGGGTAAAGGCTGCGTGATCTCAGGTTAGTGACAAATTGCATGATCGTAAAACTTAGTTTTTTGATGTGCAAAATGATATTTGATATTCACTGATGACTCTGATGTGGTTTGTTTTGAGTTTGGACGTATAGATTGGTTGTTTCGTGAGTTTTAAGTTTTGGGTCCAATCTTTGTTTCATTCGATTCTCTTTATATGATGGTTATTTGTGAAAAATAATGTGATATTATTAATCCTCGTGTTTTTCTGATCAAAATAGTGTACTTATATGTGTTTTCTGGGGATTTTGGGGGTGACGGTCACCGGGGATGACGACTGGAGCTAGGGCTTCGGCGTCTGGTTCTTTTTCCGGCCGGCTAGGGTTTGTGTGAGGAAGACGGGTTCCCAGCCATTGATGGCTTTGATCGTGTGGTCCACAGCATGCCACGCGTTTTAAAATTCTATTTTTTTCCATTGTTTGTGTACGTGTCATCCCACGCTTCTTGTTGTGTACTCTCAATTTGGGCCACTGATCTTGATTAATGTTTAATTTGATTGACTGTTTTGCATGCATAGGATGAATCCAATGGCTGAATGGTTGACAACACATTAAAATACCACGTGCTAATCACATGTGTTATTTATTTAATTTCTGATGATCATGGTGTATGCGCATACATGTTATTTATGGTGTACTTCATAATCTGGGCCGTTGATTTGGTTGACCTGGTGATTGTGTGGATTGATGGTGTGCGTTAGATGGATCCTAGGGTGAGTAGTGAGTCAGTTTGGTTGACCGGGTTCATTGTATCTTTTTTTTTTTTCTGATGGATTTTAGTGTTTGGGCCTTCTGTTCACACCCCCTTGCTATTTTCCCTTTTTTATTTTCATTTTATTACTTTGTTTTGCATTTTCATTTTTAAAAATAGATAATTACATTAAAAATTATAAAAAAAATCATGAAGCATATTTATAGTTTTATAAAATTTTCCCAAATTTTATTTTTTATTTTTATTTTATTTTTGGCATCTGAATTAATTATTTGAGTAATTTCTTTTTGATTTGTTTCATTATACATACTCTAACTTGTTTATTTTATTTCTCATAGTCTATGAAACCTTTTGAGTCCATTCCTTTTGCATTGTTTCACCAACATATTGAAGTTCATTAAAAAAAATTATATCATTTTTAAAATCATTTAATATTGCATTTTAGTCCTTTTCTTTTGCATATTGAACCATAATACTCGTGTGAATTTACATAATTGTTTGAGTGACCTATCTTGGGAATTTTGGCATGAGCATTTGACATGTTGTTTGTTACTGGTTGAGGTGTGTTAAGTTTTAATTTGGTAATTTTAGAAGATGTTTTGCTAATTGTTTGATTGCTCTTAGTTTGAGGTCTCTTTTATGCACATCTATGATCATGTCTGATTATTTGTTTGAGAAGGCACTTGTGCCATTGTTTGGGGTTTATTTCTTTGAATTCATGAATCATGTGTGAATCATTATAGGTCACTTGATTATAATTATAGGTCATTGGTGTGAGGTTGTTGCATATTGTGTGCCCATGTTCAATGTTTGATTTACATGCCTCTTTTTGACTTATTTTCTCACTTCTTCTCATCTATGCTTATTCATGACTTATGTTTGGTTTAGGTATGCCATGCCATATCATTCATTTGCATTTCATTTGATGTATGTTTCTGACTTTGGAGCTTTGCATTCATATCATATGTCATTCATGTTTCATCTTGCATACTTGAACATGTTTTACTTATATGCTTCCTTCTCCTTCTTCTATTGATTCTTAATGCTTGGATACTTGTTTGCATGTCTCGTGTGACATTTGCATAGCATGTTTAGGCACACGTTTAGGTCATCCACATTCTGACTTGGATGAGTTTCATTTGGTTTATAACCATTTCTCTTTGGTTTGTGACTTGCTTGGGTTTCATTTGTCTTATAGTTACTTATGTCTGTTTTGCACTAACCTTTTATGCAGAGGCTGAGGTAAGTCATTTAAGGGTGTGGATAGTTATCCATGTTCACCCTCATTCTCTCTTTCTCATTTCTTTTCCTTAAGTATGTGATTGAATTGGTTAATGCTTACTTATGTTTGTTCACATGATCCCCTTAGGATTCCTAGCTTTGCTTAATTTCTGATTAAGCTGGAGGTAGGAGAGACATTAGGCTTTCAATCCTTTGCATGCTAACATTAGGTAGTCTTCCCTCCTAATCCTCCCCTTAGGGCCATCTTTGCATGATAACATTAGGATAGATTTTCCCTGTAGCGTTTTTTTTCTTTTCTTTTGAGTCCCTCTCCTCGTCTCATAACAATTTCTAAGATACCTAATAAGGTCAACTTGCCTTGCACACAAGCCTTAAACATAGGAAATGAAGATTGAGGGGTCCCCCTTCTCTCTTCTAGAGTGTTGAGCATACGTCCCATTGGGGACGACCATGCGATGCATTCGTTCCCGTGTCGTAGACTTTGGTTCAAGGGGAGTTATGAACTAACTCAAGTCACTTATGTCCTAAAAAAATACAAACAAACTTCAAACCTTTTTATCCTGCGGGATTGTCAAACTAAAGGCTATTTTCAAAAAGGGCACGTTACTTTCCGTTTGAGTCGCAAACAGGCATCGACCCTAACTGCCGGACGCGAACTTAACGTCGCTCATAAAAAACACAAAAAGAACTTGGTCCGAACTACGTTGACTCTGAATTCCCCATTGCACAAAGGGGGTACGTAGGCCTAGGACGACGACGTCCTACCGAGTCTGTCTTTGCTTTCCCCTCCCCTGTTTTAGTACAGCCACAAATTTTAGGATAACTCACCCTTAGATTAGATAACAAGCGTGGATCCCATCGAGTACGATGGACGTGGGGGGTGCTAACACCTTCCCCTCGCGTAACCGACTCCCGAACCCATGCTATGGTTGCGATGACCATTCCTTTCCCTCTTCCTCACGTTTATGCGGTGTTTCCTTTCCCTCTCGTGGGATAAATATACATTGCTGGCGACTCTGTGTTCTGCGCCATTTTCGCGTTTGTACCTGGATGAAAATCCTGGAAGCGACAGCTGGCGACTCTGCTGGAGACTCTGGTTCCCTAAGCGGGTCTGTCCTAGCGCTTGTTTGTTTTTGTTCTCTTTGGGTGTTTTTGTTTTTTGTTTTGCTTTATTTGTTGTATTTTATTTTTACCACATTTACTGCATTGCATATTATTATCATCTGCTGCACTATTTTTTCTGTTTGGCGGGTTGGGAGTTCTGAGAGATAAGCCCAATACCCAGGCTTGAGCGTACATGTAGGATTAGCGTGAAAAGTAGTGTGACTTGTGTGGCATTTGGCCAGACGTAGTATACATGAAAACTCCATATCCATACGAGGTTTTCTTTGGTAATGTTCTATCCTGCGCATTAGTGCAGATGATTGAATGTAACTTGGAAAACTGTCGACTCTGGCGGCCATTCCCGAGGACTCAGTAACGACACTCCTCCCGAGACGTGATAATGGCAGACCAGAAATGGCAAACCCATTACACATGTTGATCCGAGGACCCAATGCTGGGAACTTGCTATAGGGTTTCCTTTTGGAAAAGAATCAATGAAAGCACTCCTCGATTGGCGATAGTATTGTACCCCGAGGGATGAATGTACTATTGTTTCTCGACCTCAGTGTCGAAACTGAGGACTTGCCATAGGATGTTTTCTTTTGAGGGGAATCAGTTAAGGCCTCCTCGATTGGTGATGATGCCAAACCAGAAATGGTGAACGTATCATCATTTCTCAACCTAAGAGCCCGTGATATTGAGGATCCTCGGCTTTCTAGTACCCACACGTGAGAGGGCAGGGTGTTTACAGGTTTACAGGTAACCTTGACCTTCAACATACCCGGTTTTCTGGTCAGCAGATTTATCAGTGTGGTATTATGGTTATTCCGGTATTCAGGGTATTTGGGCAGATATTTGAGATGGTTCAGTTAGTACAGTGCAGCAGTGTCCAGTCTGTGTGGCATCTCTGACCCCATGTGTGCATTTGCATCATCATTTTGCATCCCAACATGTTTATTCATTTGTAGGGTTGCATCCTAACTTTGATTCTGGTTTTTGAAATTAAACTGGAATCAAGGGGTGGATCGCCCTGCGAATTTTTAAACATGTTCATTTGCATTCGCATATCCATAATCATTTTGCATAACAGGTGTTTATCTCTGGCGTTCTTACTTGGTTCTCCTCCGCAGTACAGGATTGCAGATCAACACATTCACCGATATTCTACCAGACAAAATCAGAAAAGACTCATGGATCAACTACAAGCTGAGATGACTGAGATGCGGACTCGCATGAGCCAATTCATGGATTTAATGCAAGGGGTTGCTCAGGGCCAAGAGCAGTTAAGGACTTTTGTCCAGCCACTGATTGCAAGGATTGATGAAGAAGGTGTCCTTCATGGAGGAGGTCATACTGGTGTTATTGGTACTAATGTTCAGAATGGCCCTCCGGGCAGAGGTATTCCTATTTCTGGTATTGTGATCCCTCCGGGCGTGGCTGAAAATGTTGGGGGAGGTGGTATTGGTGTCTGTGCTATTCATGGCCGTCGGTTTGATGATATTCTAGATGATGATTCTCTGCGCCAGGTGGGGATGCTGGTTCCCAGATTGACACTGATAAGAGATTTAGGTTGATTGAGGAACAACTGAGGGGTGTTGCCAATCAAGATCCTGTGGGTATGGATTTGGAGGATTTGGGGCTGGTTCCAGGCGTCGTTATCCCTCGAAAGTTCCAGACTCCTACCTTCAAAAAGTACAATGGTATGACATGCCCAAGGACTCACGTCAGGGCATACACGAGTAAAATGGCTGCTCACGCAAAGAACGAAAAGTTGATGATGCATTGCTTTCAGGATAGCCTATCTGGGGCATCCCTAAAATGGTATATGCAGCTAGAGAGGAAAGACGTTCGTAGTTGGAGAGAGCTGGCAGGGGCTTTTATCAAACACTATCAATACAACACCGACATGGCTCCCAATCGTACACAGCTGCAGAATATGTCTCAAAAGAGCAATGAAAGCTTTAGAGAGTACGCCCAGAGGTGGCGTGAATTGGCTTCCCGAGTTCAACCTCCGATGTTGGAAAGAGAGCTCGTTGATATGTTCATGGATACGCTTCAGGGGCATTATTACGAGAAATTGGTTGGATGTTTGTCAGCTGGATTTTCAGGTCTTGTATTGGCAGGAGAAAGAGTTGAAAACGGCATCAAAACGGGAAAGATTCGAATTGCTGCTGAAGATGCAAAGAAACCTTATGATGGGTCCTCCAAGGGAAAGGAAGGAGAAGCTAGTGCTGTGTATATTCCTCCTGTTGTTCAACGGCCTGTTCAGCATCAGCGACCTTATGCTCCTTAGCTACAGAGACAAAAAAGATCACGAAGACCTGCGAGAAGTTTCGATCCACTCTGTATTCCTCACAGTGATGTTCTTGCCCGTCTACTTGAGAGTTCTCTGGTTCAACTAAGGGATGCCAAGCCTGTCCCCGACCCTATTCCTCTTGATTATGATCTGGATGCCAGATGCGAATATCACTCAGACACACTGGGTCATTCAATTGAAAATTGCAACGTGTTCAAACACAAGGTGCAAGACCTGGTAGGCTCAGAGATCATTGCATTCACTGAAGATGATATGTACATCAATTGAAGCCTCCTATCTCAAGTGAGCACTCAGTTTGCAAGGACATCCAGACAGAATCAAGCCTCCTCAGCGATGGCGATCTTCAGCTTCTTTACTGCATTTTCATTTGTAGTTTTTCATTTCTTGTTAAAGCATTGTATGCATGTAAGACTTGTTTGTTTTTAATGATGATATTAATGCAATGAATATGTTTTCTTGAAGTAATTCTTTTTCATTCGTATGATATTTATATGCATTGCAATACCAATTTTCTTGCTTAAACTCTTGGAGGGAGGATGATGAAGTAAAAATGCAAAATCTTTGGTTGTATGCTTTCGGATAAAACCCTGTTGAGGATGTACAGGCATTGTTTCAAACCCCTAAATACTGGAGATATAAGGGAGATAGACCCTCGTTAACCCCTTTGAGCCTTGAAGTAGGAGTTTCTTTCGTACAAAAAAAAACCCTCATACTTAACCCAGGGGCAGGATAGGCGTCAGTTAGTTTGACCGAGCGTTCAAATTCCAAAGAGAATGTGCATCCGAGGAACCATTACCTTCTATCCCACCGTCAAGAGGTCAAGAGATGTGAAACCACAATGGTTATCCATCAACAATCAAGGAGTGAGGCAGTCACAACCCTTTCAAGCAAGTAAGATAACCAGTGTCACACGCTTTGTTCAAAAAAGAGGAATAAAAAAAAACGGGAAAGCCCGCTGAGTCGAAACTTGAAAACAAGCGACATAGGCAAAAGTTAGGGCATCCCGCTGGACTTCAAAATCGAAAAACTCAAAAGAGTCAGTCCAGGCAAAACTTAGGGATGAAAAAAGCAAAAGAAAGAAAAAGCGAAAATCCTCGATAAGAACAAATTTGTGTGATTACAGACACGAAAGATAAAAAGGGATGACTGTCACTCCAAAACCTCCTTAGGTGTCAAACCATTAGTTGCGTGGGTCCCTTAAAGATCGTAAACCTTTTGAGAGATGAGCGTTTGTGTCAGATTAACTGAACATAGGACTGGAGAACATCACGAAGAGTGGGTGGGCGCCGATAAATTTTGAGCCATAAATCCTTTTTCTGAAACCGTGAACCAGGCCACGTTACAACCCTTAAAAGTCCTAATTGAAACAGGGTTTATTCTAAAGGCGTACTTCAACAGGATAGCGTTCCTGACTCTTATAAGTTGTGCTAATAAGATTTGTTGGTATTGCATGTGCGCATTGTTTTGCCATTCAAAAATCAAGGTCGCATCCCAGCTAGTGATTCGTTCGCAAGGCTCGGCGACGCATTTTCAATAAAAACTTCAAGGTTAACGTGTTTGTTGCATTAGGATTACCATTCTCATGATAAACTTGTTCTGCCTGCATACATGTGCCTAAGCATCAAGGAAGCTCACACAGTGAACGTCAGTCAAGAAGCTTGATCCTGCCAAGTTGGGATGCTTGAAAATTCTGAAGGACAATCATATCAAGGGGCATGCTGCCAAGAGGCTCAGTGTAGAGTGGGATCTCCCCAGTAAGTCATGTTAAGATGTAGCCAATCTGGGGAAGTCACATCGAGAAATCTCTCCGAAATTCAGTTATTCTGGGGCATTCATTCTAAGATCAGGGGCAAAGTCACTTCAAAACTCATATTGAGGCAGGCCATCCCTAGAGCATGAGAAGTTGTCCTCTCCAGAAGACGGTTAATCAGAAGCACCTCTTCAAGGTTCAAAAATACTAAAGCAGAGTATTTTAAGTCATTTTAAGTCTTCTCGAGGCAAATCCCTTCTAAGATCATGCAGTCTGGGGCAGTTACATCGAGATCCGATAAATCTCTCCAAGAGTTTAAAGACCGTGGGGCAGCGTGAACGCCCGGTCCTCTGTGAAATCCTCTTGAGATGAGTTCTCCCATTAGACCCTGTGGTTTGGGGCAAGTCAGGAAGGAACCATTGTTCACTCTTGATGATCAGTACATAGTGATCAGCAGAAACTTAAAGTACTGAGTATCTCCCTCAGCAAAGAGCCAGATGGTATCCTTCCAGCGAGGTGTTGGAATTGATATTTTTCCCCAAGCAGAGGGTCGGCCTCAAATCGAAAAGGGTTCTTTATGAAGATTCCTTATCCCCAGCAGTGCAGGTGGATTCCTCATTCTCAGCAGGGTAAGACGATGGAATATGTTCAAGCGGGTTGAAGACAGTGAGAAGTCAGAGTATTCTCTTCCTCAAAAGTCAGATTTGGTATTTCCCCGCAAGTCGAAGTCCAATGGTTATTGGCAGTTTCAGCAGTTCAAAGTCCAATCTTCATTGGCATCTCCCCGACAGAGTTTGCAATTCAGCTTGCAGTTCCCCTACAGAGTTTACATCACCAGTGGTTATTGATGGTACAATTAGTTATCTCCCCACGGGAAATCAGATATTGGTGATCCCTTCCTCAGTGAAGTCTGCTTGTTCTACTCTGCGCATTCCCCGTTGGAGAGTCCTCTCATTCTTGCATATAGTAATCATCATTGCGTTGCATCCTCAAAACGCGTAGCATTTCCATTTCGTATGGAGCATTACGCCATAGAAAAATTTCAAACATGCATCGAAGCATAAGCCAGATTTGGTACCTTGTACGAAAGCCCAGATTAACCCCTAATCAAAACAGTGATTCCAATCCTCCAAAGAGAGCTCCAACCTCAGAGTTGACGCCCTTTTTTCTCAACCTCAGAGTTGATGAAATGTCCTTTCTTCCCCAACTTCAAAGTTGTTGTATACATTTTTCTCGACCTCAGAGTTGATGAAATGTCCTTTCTTCCCCAACTTCAAAGTTGTCGTATACCTTTCTCGACCTCAGAGTTGATGAAATGTCCTTTCTTCCCCAACTTCAAAGTTGTCGTATACCTTTTCTCAACCTCAGAGTTGATGAAAGATCCTTTCTTCCCCAACTTCAAAGTTGTCGTATACCTTTTCTCAACCTCAGAGTTGATGAAATATCCATTCTTCCCCAACTTCAAAGTTGTCGTATACCTTTTCTCGACCTCAGAGTTGATGGTCTACCTTCTTATCCCCAACGGAGTCATCGTTGTAGGTCTGTTGATTCTACAAACCTCCAGTTGTAAGTCCACATTCGGTTGGCAATCACTATGTCATTTCTCTCCCCGCAGTTCGCAAATTTCCGGGTTCTTTTGATATTCAATCTCCGTGTACCTTGGATGTCTGAAAGTCGTCGCTATCATACCTTCAGGACCAAGTTGATTGAATAGGGGCAGCTGTAGCACCCTAAAATTTGCTCTCCTTACTTTAGTACTAACTGGCTTATGTGTTATTTCATTTTTTGCATTATCATGTGTGCATATCATTGGTTCTTAGCATGGGGTCAAGGTGCTTGAGGCAGTTCAAGAGGAGAAGGTGTTCTTCAAAGGGTCAAGCAAAAGTCCATATATTGTCATAGAGATCAAGAGGAGAAATGATTATTGATGCCACCATTATTAGAGTCACTAAGGGGCCTTGGGCCTCAAGAGATCCTATTTGGTCTATCACATCATCAAGAGTTCACAATTGGCAAGAGATCTCAAGTGAACCACTCTCTCCTAACCAGTGCAGAAATTAGGGTTTTGAGATTCTTTGGTTTATTGCTCCAATGGGCAAGCTTCTTGGGTTTTTATCATCACCAAATGGCACATCCTATCTTTGTTGGAGAGGATACACATCATATTCAGAGGAATTTGGATTTGGAGACTGTGTTATTTCCTCCTAGACTGAGGGTACCAAAATTAGGGTTTGCTATAAAGTCAGTTTATTTCTGATTTTTTGTTCAAGACTTGATTCCCTGGTATTCCTTGGGTCCCTAAGTATCTAGGATTGGAAAATGGGCCATCAATTTGGTTCACAAGAGGTTCAATTGGTCAATTGATTGAGCATCAAGAGAATTGGGGAAAAGTCAACAGTGAGAAGGGAAGTCAACTATGAGATTTTGGGGTTCTCTTCAAGGTTTTCAAGGTCTCACATCCTCATATGATCTTCAAGGGTCAAGTTTCATACCATTTATCAAGAATCAAGGGTTGGTACAAAAGTTACTAAATATGGAAATGCCCTATAATTTGAAAGTTTCCATTTTGGCAAGTTTTTACACTATATTCAACTTGACTTTTCACCATCAAGGAAGCTTCAAATGAATTTTTCTTAAACATTAAAGTTGAAGATCTTTTTCTCCCCTTTCCAACAAGTACTAGATGGTCTCCATATCATTTGTGAAACTCAAGTTATGATCAAAAGAAGGCAAGGTGGTTTTTAGGGTTTTCTCATGGTCCCATTTTCACAACTTTTGCATTTTGGGACATAGTGACCTATATTTGGTTCCATTGCTTCAAGGTACATTCTAACATCAAAGTACATTCCATAAGGATCATTTTCGGCCTTTGAATCAAGTGGATCCATGGCTTATTCATCACTTATTTCCCATTATGCAAAATTGTAAGATCATTGAAAATTCATAAACCAAGACATCTCAAGGCCCAAATTCCATACAAGTGTGATTAGCAATTGAAATGTGAATGATCCATCATCAAAGGCTTGGGTGTACATGCATGGAGGAGGGTGTATTTCACATTATGCAAATTTCCAAAATCACCCAAAACTCATTAAGTGAGGAATTAACAAGGCCCAAATGCTAATAAGTGGAATAACCTAATATATTTAAGCTTACTCATGCACTGGTTAGAGGAGGAGGCACGTGATTTTGAGGAGAACCAAACTTTCAACCCTAAAACTTCTCATCATCCATTAGGGTTTTTCAAGAACTTCTTTCACAACCTTCTTCCTGGGGATCCATAGAGCACGAAGCAACCATCGTTTGAAGCTAACAGCAAGGGTAAAGGCTGCGTGATCTCAGGTTAGTGACAAATTGCATGATCGTAAAACTTAGTTTTTTTATGTGTAAAATGATATTTGATATTCACTGATGACTCTGATGTGGTTTGTTTTGAGTTTGGACGTATAGATTGGTTGTTTCGTGAGTTTTAAGTTTTGGGTCCAAACTTTGTTTCATTCGATTCTCTTTATATGATGGTTATTTGTGAAAAATAATGTGATATTATTAATCCTCATGTTTTTCTGATCAAAATATTGTACTTATATGTGTTTTCTGGGGATTTTGGGGGTGACGGTCACCGGGGATGACGACCGGAGCTAGGGCTCCGGCGTCTGGTTCTTTTTCCGGCCGGCTAGGGTTTGTGTGAGGAAGACGGGTTCCCAGCCGTTGATGGCTTTGATCGTGTGGTCCACAGCATGCCACGCATTTTAAAATTCTGTTTTATTTCCATTGTTTGTGTACGTGCCATCCCACGCTTCTTGTTGTGTACTCTCAATTTGGGCCACTGATCTTGATTAATATTTAATTTGATTGACTGTTTTGCATGCGTAGGATGAATCCAATAGCTGAATGGTTGACAGCACATTAAAATACCACGTGCTAATCACGTGTGTTATTTATTTAATTTCTGATGATCATGGTGTATGCGCATACATGTTATTTATGGTGTACTTCATAATCTGGGTCGTTGATCTGGTTGACCTGGTGATTGTGTGGATTGATGGTGTGCGTTAGATGGATCCTAGGGTGAGTAGTGAGTCAGTTTGGTTGACCGGGTTCATTCTATCTTTTTTTTTTTTTTCTGATGGATTTTAGTGTTTGGGCCTTCTGTTCACACCCCCTTGCTATTTTCCCTTTTTTATTTTCATTTTATTACTTTGTTTTGCATTTTCATTTTTAAAAATAGATAATTGCATTAAAAATCATAAAAAAAATCATGAAGCATAGTTATAGTTTTATAAAATTTTCCCAAATTTTATTTTTTATTTATTTTATTTTTGGCATCTGAATTAATTATTTGAGTAATTTCTTTTTGATTTGTTTCATTATACATACTCTAACTTGTTTATTTTATTTTTCATAGTCTATGAAACCTTTTAAGTCCATTCCTTTTGCATTGTTTCACCAACATATTGAAGTTCATTAAAACATTTTTCTATCATTTTTAAAATCTTTTCATATTGAATTTTAGTCCTTTTCTTTTGCATATTGAACCATAATACTCATGTGAATTTGCATAATTGTTTGAGTGACCTATCTTGGGAATTTTGGCATGAGCATTTGACATGTTGTTTGCCATTGGTTGAGGTGTGTTACGTTTTAATTTGGTAATTTTAGAAGATGTTTTGCTAATTGTTTGATTGCTCTTAGTTTGAGGTCTATTTTATGCACATCTATGATCATGTCTGATTACTTGTTTGAGAAGGCACTTGTGCCATTGTTTGGGGTTTGTTTCTTTGAATTCAAGAATCATGTGTGAATCATTATAGGTCACTTGATTATAATTATAGGTCATTGGTGTGAGGTTGTTTCATATTGTGTGCCCATGTTCAATGTTTGATTTACATGCCTCTTTTTGACTTATTTTCTCACTTCTTCTCATCTATGCTTATTCATGACTTATGTTTGGTTTAGGTATGCCATGCCATATCATTCATTTGCATTTCATTTGATGTATGTTTCTGACTTTAGAGCTTTGCATTCATATCATATGTCATTCATGTTTCATCTTGCATACTTGAACATGTTTCACTTATATGCTTCCTTCTCCTTCTTCTATTGATTCTTAATGCTTGGATACTTGTTTGCATGTCTCGTGTGACATTTGCATAGCATGTTTAGGCACACGTTTAGGTCATCCACATTCTGACTTGGATGAGTTTCATTTGGTTTATAACCATTTCTCTTTGGTTTGTGACTTGCTTGGGTTTCATTTGTCTTATAGTTACTTATGTCTGTTTTGCACTAACCTTTTATGCAGAGGCTGAGGTAAGTCATTTAAGGGTGTGGATAGTTATCCATGTTCACCCTCATTCTCTCCTTCTCATTTTTTTTCCTTAAGTATGTGATTGAATTGGTTAATGCTTACTTGTGTTTGTTCACATGATCCCCTTAGGATTCCTAGCTCTGCTTAATTTCTGATTAAGCTGGAGGTAGGAGAGACATTAGGCTTTCAATCCTTTACATGCTAACATTAGGTAGTCTTCCCTCCTAATCCTCCCCTTAGGGCCATCTTTGCATGATAACATTAGGATAGATTTTCCCCGTAGCGTTTTTTTTCTTTTCTTCTGAGTCCCTCTCCTCGTCTCATAACAATTTCTAAGATACCTAATAAGGTCAACTTGCCTTGCACACAAGCCTTAAACATAGGAAATGAAGATTGAGGGGTCCCCCTTCTCTCTTCTAGAGTGTTGAGCATACGTCTCATTGGGGACGACCATGCGACGCATTCGTTCCCGTGTCGTAGACTTTGGTTTAAGGGGAGTTATGAACTAACTCAAGTCACTTCTGTCCTAAAAAAATACAAACAAACTTCAAACCTTTTTATCCTGTGGGATTGTCAAACTAAAGGCTATTTTCAAAAAGGGCACGTTACTTTCCGTTTGAGTCGCAAATAGGCATCGAACCTATCTGCCGGACACGAACTTAACGTCGCTCATAAAAAACACAAAAAGAACTCGGTCCGAACTACGTTGACTCTGAATTCCCCATTGCACAAAGGGGGTACGTAGGCCTAGGACGACGACGTCCTACCGAGTCTGTCTTTGCTTTCCCCTCCCCCGTTTTAGTATAGCCACAGATTTTAGGATAACTCACCCTTAGATTAGATAACAAGCGTGGATCCCATCGAGTACGATGGACGTGGGGGGTGCTAACACCTTCCCCTCGCGTAACCGACTCCCGAACCCAGGCTATGGTTGCAATGACCATTCCTTTCCATCTTCCTCAGGTTTATGGGGTGTTTCCTTTCTCTCTCGTGGGATAAATATACATTGTTGGCGACTCTGTGTTCCGCGCCACTTTCGCGTTTGTACCTGGATGAAAATCCTGGAAGCGACAGACATTACACTATAACATCATAAGAATATTGATCAGAAGTCTTATAGAAGATGATGTGATAATTTTGGGGCTCGTTGACACTGAAAGAAAATTGGTTGAGACTGTGGATGCAAGTAAATTTGAATTCTCAAAAGAAAATTTGGGTATCCACATTTGTGGAAACTTATAGCAATTAAAGGCATGTGGGAAAATCTTTTTAAATTTTAAAAGTCATTTACTGGGTTGTAGAAATATCATTAATTGCCTTTTAGGTTTCCAAAAGCAGCCCACCTATTGTAGGCAATCATTTCAACGTAGTGCTCCCACACGCAACACACGTCTCACACCTTATTTGCTCTGCTCGTTCGTCTTCCCTCTCAGAGAAAGAAATCCTTCTGCTCCTAACCTCACCCTTTGCAAGAGTTTTACAATATCTCAACAACAACCTTCACCATCCAAGAAGTATGATACGAAAAATCCTTTGCATGCTAAAGCTAGGGTTTCTGCTGAAAAGGTCTCGCTTGATGATGCTCTGGATATTGAGCCTCTATCTATGGTTCCTCTCCCTGGTTCTGAAAAGATACGACCAAGCAAGCTGCAGGCGAAGAGGTCTACACGTCCTAGTACATGTAAACCTTCTGATCCTTCTGAGTCTAGAAAGTTTGATGATAGTGAAGCCAAGAGGGTTGTCATTGGAATTTTGTTTGGAGAAAAATCTGTTACTGGAAAATCTACTCAAGGTGATAAAAATCTGAATGAGGAAGAAGAGTATTCTGTAGATAAGAGTCTTGACAGGATAGTTACCAAGGTTCTTGAAAAGGGTATTTCTGTGGCTGGGATATCAAGGCCACTCGCTCAAATGTCTGCCTCTCACTCTGAGGGTAAGAGAGATGATAAGCAAACTGGTGCAGACAATCTGCACAGGTTAGCTATGTTCGTGCTTGAAGATGCTGAAACTGAAGGTGGAACGGATGTTGAACCAGATGTTGGAACATCACCTGCTAAGAAAGGTACCTCTAGTCCTAGAGGACAGAAACCAGCTGATGTGGTAGATGTGGATGATTTGTCAGATAATGAGATTATAGCTAATGTTGTGCCTGGGATAACAAAAAGGATGAAAATAAGAAAAGAGAAGGTTGTTGCAATGATAGGGTCTCTTGGTAGTGGTAAGAAGAAGTCTGTGGTTGGTCCTATAAAATTATGGAGCAAGGTAGCTACCAGCTCCAAGAAAAGGAAGGCTAGGTCTGACTCTGACTCAGACTTTGATGTTGAGGAGGATGTTCCAGACATCTCTCCTGTGAAAAAGGCTACTGTAAAGAAGAGTGTTGACAAAGTTCCTGATGTCCCTTTAGACAATGTTTTATTCCATTCTATTGAAAATGAGAGTAAGTGGAAGTACGTTTATCTGAGAAGAATTGCTCTGGAGAGAGAGCTAGGTAGAGATGCACTTGAGATGAAGGAGATTATGGAATTGATCAATTATGCTGGATTAATGAAGACTGTGTCCAGTTTTTCAAAATTTTATGATATGCTTGTCAAGGAGTTCATTGTGAACATCCCTGAAGACATTACTGATAGCAGGAATATGGATTTTAGAAAGGTGTATGTAAGAGGTAGGTGTATTGAGTTTTCTCCTACTGTTATTAACAGGTACTTGGGAAGGAGTGAACAAGCAGAGAGTGAGCTGGAGGTCACTGACAATCAGATTTGCAAGGAGATTACTGCAAATCAAGTGACTGCATGGCCTTTGAAGGGAAAATTGGTTGCTGGTCTTTTGAGTGTTAAGTATGTTATACTGCATAGGATTGGAGCTGCCAACTGGGTTCCTACCAACCATAAGACTACAGTATCTGTTGGGTTGGGAAAGTTCATCTTCGCTGTTGGAACCAAGAAAGACTTTGATTATGGTTCTTATATTTTTGATCAAACATACAAACATGCTGGGACAATGGCTGTGAAGTTACCAATTGCTTTTCCATCCTTAATCTGTGGAATTATTGTGAATCAACATCCTGGGATCTTGGCTGCTACAGATATTGCTTGCAAAAGGGAGTCTGTTTTGTCTCTTCACTCTAAACTCTTTGTAGGACAACATGTTCCTGATATTGTTTCAACATCTGCTACTGTTGGCAACAAGAATACCACCAAAGGTGAGATAATCAGTGAGTTGAAGGCTACTTGCAAGGAGCTGGAAACAGTGATCAGCATAAATACTGGTAGGAAGCTGAAATTAGAAGCCTTGATCAAAAGTTTGGAACAGGTTGATGATGAGGGAGAAGCGAAAGTCGGTGCTTCGAGTGAGGAGACTGATGAATGAATTGGGTCTGGCACTCTACTGTGTTCTGTTGGTGGTGTGGCTGTTGATGGTTCTTTTGGTTTCTGAACATCTTGGATATTGTTTCCTATATGATTATCTTGTTTGAATGTTCCATGACTTGTCTTGACATTCTGTGGCTAACAAGGGAGAGCTAAGTTGACAGACTGGTAACTAGTATGACTAACTGTGAGTAGAGAGGGTGAGTTCTTGATACTGACTTGACTTCTTTCATCACTCTTTGGCCAATTATGGCTAAAAAGGGGGAGAGTAGTAGTTTTGGTTGCTTTGAAACAGTAGTAGTTTAGGGCTTTGTTGTTATGCCGTAGGGAGTGGAGTGGATGTTCTCTGTGTTGTTCTGTCTTATTGGTTTGAAGTAGTTGGATCTCTGGTTTCTTGGCTTGAAGGGGAGTTTGGAGTTTTGTTTTGTGTGCAGCTGGTTTTCTTGGTTGTTTTTTTTAGAATGTGTTAGATTGGTGTGTTAGATTGGTTTGTTTGAAGTGTGTTTCTGCTGCAGGTATCTCTGATGTGTGCTAATATTGTTTTAGCCAAATTTTGCCAAAGGGGGAGTTTGTTAGTTCTGTTATTGGCAGCAATTTTGGTAAAACAATGTGTTTGCTCAACATGTTATGTCTGATGTCTTGACATGTGCTTCAAACATTATGCATATGGTGGTTTTATTAGTATTATGCAGATTTTGTGTGTGATGTCGAACACGATGTTCTGACATTTGTTACCAGAACTTTATGTTCAGTCTGGTATGTGTTTTTAGGGATGCGCTTTATTAGCTATATCTTGGGAGATTTTGTTAGAGAGATTGCAGGCGAATTTATTGAAGAAGATTTTATCTGATACAATCAATTCTGCATATTTTGTGGAGTATATTTCATTTCTATTTTAGCGAATAGATTTGAAATTGATCAAATCTGAGATTATGTGATTGCCCAAGCCCAAGTATTCTGATTCTTTATAAAGCTGTGCCAACCCTACTTGAAGGTAGAGAGAGAAGAAATCATTGAGTGCAGAGTTCAAGTATTAGGGTTTGAGTTTGTGTGTTATTTGTGAGCCATTCACTCATCTCTTTGATGTTTGAATAGGACTGTTTTAGTTGAGTTGTATGTTGTCCACTCTAAGCTTTTAAGCACGAGTGTTTGTTCTTGATCAAAGCTTTTAAGCAAGATCAAGGTGTGTCTTTGAAGTGTGATCTTCTAAATACTATAATTGTTATATTGTATTCACTGTTGTGATTGAGGGGGAGTGAGAAGTTTCTCCTATCTAAGTGAGTCTTAGATAGAAATTCCATAGGTAGGGATTAGGTGATAGGGTTGGAAAACAGTGGGTTTAGACCTTTGAACTAATTCTATTGATTGGATATTCTTCCTGGCTTGGTAGCCTCTAGACGTAGGTAGTTAGACCGAACTGGGTGAATAATTCTTTGTGTTGTTTATTGTTTCTAAGCACTATTACTATTATTGCCTTATTCATACAACAGATATTGATGTTGTGACATCTCACTTAACATCGCATATCTGATACCAGAATTTCAATTTCTTCTTTAAATTTTGTAGCAGCAGCAACTTTTAATTCATTTCAAGGTTTGGCAGATGATCATTGCAAAATATTCAGTGCAAATTCGGAGTTGAAGCATTTATCGTGTTTTTTTTTTGTTTTTCTACGAATTACAAAAGATCTTTGAATTCTCTAGTTTTCTTAGCTTCTTTGCATCACATTTCGTGCACAACAATAACCAAGGAAAACCTCAGCCTTGTAGGTTGGTGAATTTCTGCTTAATTTGCCACTTTCGATCGATTTCGCATTTTCGCAATGTAGTTCTTAATTGATGATTTGTTGCTTGAATTATTACTTTGCATGATTGATTCTTTTAATTTTCATTTGCTATGAATTAAAATGAATTTTTCATCTCCTTATATGCTTGATTACACTGCAATTGCATGTAATAAGTGATTCTGCAAAGTGCTTTTGGAAATTCTACTTTTACACTTTTTTGCTAAGGTAACGGGTTACCTCATGAGGTAATGGGTTACCTCACCTTGCAGCACCCCTGGAAGTCATGTTTTTCCTGATGTAATCGGTTACCTCATGAGGTAACCGGTTACCACTGTAACTTTGTGCCAAAATCTTGCTTTTGAGGGCTGTTTTGCATAGTTTTCTTGTGTGGCTTCAATTGTTTACTTGTATACATGTACATGCTACTGTTTTAACTCATCCAAGCTTACAATAATTTTTGCTCGATTAATTGCATAATTTTCTTTGATTATTTTGCAATTTCATCAATGTTTGAAGCACTTTTGTTCACATTATTTGCTTAAATGCATGCTAGCTTGTTCTTGTTAACGCTTTGCAACGTGATGCATTAGATTGGTTCTTTATTGAGAAAATTTAATCTTGTTCAATTCCCACACTCGCTTTGATAATATTTTAACTTGTTTGAAAGATTATTGGCAATTTCCTCCCTTTAATTAGTTGATCGAAACTTTCTTTTGATTAATTAATTCTATCCCGCTCTTCTCTTGAGGATCTCTTTAGAGTCTCTCTTTCTTGATCCCCTACTATGTCATATGTCTACAACAAGCTGGAGCATTGTATAAATTGCGTTTTTACTCTGTCGGTTTTATTTCCTGCACTATACTTTTAGAACTAGAGAAGGAATGAGGATGAAGTCTTTCCTACCCTCATTCTGACTATTTTAGATAGGGGCGTTTGACCCTGAACTTAGAATAGTCACCTTTATCTCCAGACTATAGTGTCTTTTGATCCTCAGTGGAGTTGATCCTTGATCACTCATATCCTTTCAGTCTTTCCTTTGATCAATCACCATTTCCATGGTTTAAGATCATTATTTTTCTTCCTTAAGTTACCCACAATCTGTCTGTTAACATACTGAGTTTCACTTGGGTTAATCACCTCTCGGTTAATCACATGTTCTTTTGGCTGATCATAGTCCATCTGTTAAAGCCAATTTTTCTATCTTTGGGTTAATCATCTCTCGGTTAATCACCCGCTCTTTTGGTTGATCACAGTCTGTCTGTTAAAACCAATCTTCCTTCTTGGGTTACTCACCTCTTGGTTAATCACCCGTACTTTCGATTAACGACAGTCCTTTTGTTAACGTACCGAACCTTTATTGGGTTAATCACATTCTCTTGATTAATCATCCATTCCTTTGGTTGATCACAGTCCGTCTGTTAAGACCAATCTTTCTTTCTTAGGGTTATAACTTTATCTTGATTCAAATACCCTTTTCCTCGATCAAGTACAGTCAGTCAGTTAATGTATTGAGTCCCTTTGGGTTTGTAACCTTCGCTTGGTTCCACACTTGTTCTCTTGGGTCACAACCTTCGCTTGGTTCCACACCTGTTCTCTTGGGTTACAACCTTCGCTTGGTTTCACACCCGTTCTCTTGGGTCACAACCTTCTCTTGGTTACACACCCGTTCTATTGGGTCACAACCTTCGCTTGGTTCTACACCTTATCTCTTAGGTCACAACCTTCACTTGGTTCCACATCCGTTCTCTTAGGTCACAACCTTCACTTGGTTCTACACCTGTTCTCTTGGGTCACAACCTTCGCTTGGTTCCGTGCATGTTCTCTTAGGTCACAACCTTCGCTTGGTTCCACACCCATTCTCTTGGATCACAACCTTCGCTTGGTTCCACACCCGTTCTCTTGGGTCACAACCTTCGCTTAGTTCCACACCCGTTCTCTTGGGTCACAACCTTCGCTTGGTTCCACACCTGTTCCTTTGGTTGATCACAGTCCGTCTGTTAAAACCAATTTTTGTTCTTCTTATTGGGTTAATCGCATCTTGGTTCACTACCCTCTCCTTAGGTCGAATGCAGCCCATCTGTTAAAACCAATTTCCCTTTTTCTCTCAAAGTCATAATCTTCTCTTTCTTCGGTTAACCATTGTTTATTAGTTAAAATACCTAATCCATCCAATTTATGTCTTTCCCCAGTAGGTCATCAACTCTCTTGTCCCCAACATAGTCACTGGTTTCTCCTTCCCTTTGTTTAATCACCGAATCTCGGTTAAAATACCCTTATTCTTACTCATTTATACCTTATCTATATCTTTTGGTTTTGACACCATTCCTTTAATTTTCGCTCTTGGTTTTGACACCATTTCCCTTTGTTTCTCCGTCTTGGTTCCCCGAACTACGGTGCTTTGATTTCCTCATTGCACTATGAGGATACATAGGCACGAGATCGCGAGATCTTGGCGAGCAACTGTCATACCCCAAATTTTGACCACAAAGATTCCCCATCATTGTGTAAATCATCATCACAATATGGATAAACCATCATGCCTCACTAATCTCCTCAAAGAGGGGTGAGCATTCACCACAACCAAGAATTAGGGTTTTGAACCCTATCAGAGCACTTAGACAAAGGATCAATCAAGAATTGACATGATCTTCAACTTGTTTAAACTCTCCAACACCTATAAAGGATCAAGAGGACTCACACATCAAGAATCAAGCACAAGGCTGCAGCATTCCAAGTGGATCAAGCCTCAAGATCGCCAGTGTCACCAAATTAGGGTTTTGGTCGACCAAGGCCTCCGGGTGGAAATTTTTCTCTGGGCATGAGCTAATGCTTCAAAACATAACTCAAGATACTCCAAGGGACCTCATGGACCCAATCATCAAGTCAATTTAACCCCATGGGATGCATTCACCAAAAATCAGGAATTAGGGTTTCTTGACCTAATTCACCCCTAAGTCGACTTTTGGGACAAAACATGAGCCAAGACCTCAAGACATGATTTGAGGGTCTCTAATACACTACATTGATCCATTTGTAACAATGTATTAACCCAGGAAACTTGATTCACAAGTTTCATTTTCATCTGGACCACAATTAGGGTTTTGAGGGAAAAGTCAACTGTACCTTTGACTTTTGACCAGGACATGCTCCCAAACCTTGGGACATGATTCAATACACCCTATATCACCTATGGAGTTCATCCATTAGGTTTGATTTAGGTCAAGGACTTGATTTCACAAAGGATCGCACAGTTTGGATTTCATCTGATAAAAAGTCAACTGTACAAAAAGTCAAAGTTTAACTTTTTGATTTTTAGGTCAACCAAGGTTCCTTAACCCTAAAACAATGTTAATGTGTGATTGGAATCATCATTCATCAAGAAAAATCAAGAAAAGTGAGTTAACTTTTAAAAGGGGTAACCATAGAAAACTTAGAATTTTTCTAAGTTATGAAACCAAGTGGTTAGGGTACCAACTTCCAAGGATCATAACTTGAGATCCAAGCAACCATTTTGGATGATCCAAAGATGGATTTGTAGCTCTCACGACATACTTTAAAAGTGTCAACTATATCTCATTCCAATTCCTCATGGATTTTTAGTTATGGAGTGATCAAAATGGCTAAAAACATGAAATGCCACTTTTTCCAACACAGTGAAATTTTCACTAAGTCAGAATCTGTCTTACTTTTTTCAAAATGTAGGGGAATTTTTAACTTAGATCCAAAAAATTTCAAGAGAAACTATGATCACACATGTGTAGTGTCATATGAGGGCTTTCCAAAATACCCAAGAACTCTATCAAACTCCACCTGAGCTAGAGGTTATGACAGCTGCAACATGCCTTGCTGTAAACTGTCTTGGCAAGGAAGATTTGTGCATAAAGGCTCGATTTGATCAAATTATGCAACAACAAGCATGGTTATCCATCTTCACACCTCAAGGGGGAACAACCAAGGAACAAACATTGATCCATAGGCCTCCAAAGTCCAAAAATCTACAAGTAGCATGCCAAACCTAAAAAGCTACAAAGATGCCAAATATCCAATTTTGTTTCCAAGCATTCAATGCATACACAAAGGTGGCATCAACTGAGCCTATTCCAACTGAATTCAGTCCAAGTTTATCTCTGAACCAAAGCTACAAAGTTTGTGCTCTAATCTCAAGTCAATGGCTAGAGGAGACTTGAGATTCCTTTTGCATAACATTGGCCAAAGGCCTGCTGCAGTTGCCATTCACTATTGCTTGCAAAACAAACTTGCTCTATTATAAATATAGCTCATTTGTGATCAGTTTGAGTACACCAAAGCACCCAAACTGATGCTTTCCTCAAAATCCCTCTCTTTAGGCCAAAATGCCTTCTTTTGCAAGGTATCTCTGAGTTTTTGAGTTAGAGAGCATTTCCATCACAGCTCATGATCCAAACACATCCAATATGTCATATCTAAGCTGTTCAAACTCTCATATGTGACCTGTAACACTAAAATCACGAAGTCCCCTCTCAAAACCTCAAAATTGGACTTGTTTGCATTTTTTAAGCCATGTCTTGATTCAGTCACTTTCAAAACCAAATAAGACCTCAAACACACTTCAAATATCATCCTTGAACTGTCCCAAATGGTTCCCCACATCTGGAACACCATTTGAGAGAGTTGCCATATTGGTCACTTTTGCCCCTTTTGCAAGAAAGAGCTTAAACTTATTCCTGAGGATTCCATCTGGTGGTGATCATTCTAAAAGCTTCTAAGGGATCAATTGAGAGTGTCTAAAGCATCAAATTACTTCTGGCACAAGAAACTTGGCAGATAGCACAAGGAGCTTCAAGAGATAAGTGCATCATCACTTGAACTTTCTGAAATATGCATTGCTTTGAAGTCCACTGATCATAAACATCTCATACATGTTATATATGTTATGTTTGAACCAATTTTCCATGTAATTCTTGCTTGTACCATGTGTTAGTATAGAAAATGCAATTAGAGGCCTATTTCAAAAACACTATCGGGTTTTTCAATGGGAGCCTCATCTGAAAATACCAAGACCACCATTGGATTCCTTGTGAAATTCTAGGCAAGATAGACCTAAATTTTGTCCCAATCCATGGAGAAATGAGAAAGTTACAACCTTTCCTTTTTTGGACCAAAACCTTGCCTTGCCTTGCCTTGGCCAGGCCTAAAACAAGGCATGCCTCATATATTCATGGGGTGGTTTTGATACACGGATGTATCACCACCCCAGTGGTAAAAGGCACGCACTGCAACCAAGAGGTCTGGGGTTCGAATCCCCCTCGCCCCAGACCCTCTTTTTACCATTTTTTCCACTTTTTAAATATTTGTCATATTATTTTAAATGATTTGGAAAATTAATTTCTCTCTCAATTTTAATCATTTTTTATTAGTTCTTTTCGCAAAAAATCACAAAAATGTTAAAATATTTTATTCCACAAAAAAATCAAACTTATGTTATTTATTTAATATAGTTAGTATTTTTGTAAATAAATTCATTTTTAATTGTTTTTAAAACATTTTTAAAGTGAATTTTTATCTTGAAAATCAAAACCAAATGAGTTTTAATTCATCTTGTGAGTAAAACATCATTTTTCAAATCTCAACCAAAAATCACAAGTTGTTTATACAAACTTATTTGATGTTTTATCATTTTTTTTTCTTTAAGAAATTACTTTTAAAAATGATGAAATTAGGGTTTCTTGGATTTTCTCCCTAACAAATCTTTTTCAAACACTCATGGGCCTCTAATAGAGTGTAAGACCCAACCCCTTTTGAAAATAAAACTTTTTAGGTCTCACTTATTGTATAAGTCCCTCTACACATTTTCAAAAACCTCGGCGTGATCGCCAGTTCAGAAATCAAATAACTTGGGCCTCCCCTCGTGTTGTAAGTCCCATATTTATTTTTCAAAACAATCATTGGGCCTCTAATAGAGTGTAAGACCCAATCCCTTTGTAAATAAACCATTATGGGCCTCACTTATTGTATAAGTCCCTCTGTACATTTTCAAAACAACGGCGCGATCGTCGCCTTTTTAACAAAATTATCTGGGTTTCTCCTTGAGCTATAAGACCCATCTTTATTCATTTTCAAACTCTTCGGACCTCTCCTTGAGTTGCAAGACCCATACCTTTGTACAGAAAACCTTTTGGGCCTCAGTCATTGCATAAGTCCCAGTACAATCTTATCAAAACAATTTCCCTTTTGATTTAGGTTCAAATATACAATTGTTATCTAAACTTTCTTTAATTTCTTTGAACAACTAACAATACAGCATGGAAGCTTGCTCACCTGTAAGTTTTATCCGCTTTCATTTACCTGCTTTAATATATATATATATATGTATTGTGGGAAGCTGCACACTGTAAGTCTTCTTTCATTCTTTTAAATACATGTCAAATATATATATATATATATAACTGTATTGTGGGAAGCTGCGCATGGTTAGTCTTCTTTCATACCCTTTTAAGTACTTGTCATATATCAACAATATATATACTAGTATAGTTATTTAGAGTTTTCTCCGGCAACTAGGTCTAGAACTAGGTAAAGCCATGTTGGTCACTCTTTAAATACAGTCAAAACTAGATCCCCATGGGATTTCCAGATACAGTTTGCCTTCTCTTGGGCTTAAACAATATGGAACAAAGAGAAAGGTAGTATTCCTCATGAACCTTTTCGCAGACTGTCACCCCTAGAAATTTTCAAAGAAACTCTACTCCCCAGAGTTGATCTATTCTCGGTGAATAGCATCTCTTGAGTTTCTTCAAACCTCAGAACTTTCACTAAATGATCTATTCTCGGTGAATAGCATTTCTTGAACTTTTCTTGGTTTGAGACCCACAGGCTTCCTAAAAGCATTCCCGCCTCCTCTTGGGCTTTGTACAAGGACCCTTCGGCTTCTTAGAAGTTCTCATGCCTTCTCTTGGGCTTAATACAAGGACCTTGAAGACCTCCTAAAGGTATAGGACAGAACTTAGTCATCATTCGTTAGAGCTGTGTTTCTAAAAAGGATTCAAAACCTCAGACTAATTTTAGGGTTGCTACTCATCCTTTAAAAGTGTCAGCCTCCTCTTGGGCATCATACAAAAGATAAAACTCTTCCACACCAATAGACTTGGACAGTCTAAATCCCCCATTGAGTCTCAAAGACATTCTCAAGTTCCCTACAAACATAGGAAGAAACCTCGGTCATTCTGGATTAATCTCCAGCAAAGTTAAATCCCAGTCTCTCTCTTAAAAGTCCCAAGCCAGGGTCGGTTTATCATCATCATAACACTATCCCAAATCAGAACCTCAAGGCATCTGATATCTCAACTCTTCTATAACCCTCAGCAAGAGTTGATTCCCCACTTGGACCTGCCTCAGGATCTCAATAATTCCCAACAGAAGATAGCCTCCTCTTAGGCTTTGTATAATGATCTTTCCTCAGCGAAGTCAGCCTCCTCTTGGGCTTTGTACAAATGATTCTCCCCAGCGGAGCTAACCTTTTCAGACTCTCTTGTTGAGTCAATCACCTTTTCAGACTCTTTTGTTGAGTCAACCACTTTTCAGACTCTCTTGTTGAGTCAATCACATTCCAGACTCTCTTGTTGAGTCAACCCTTTTAGCCTCAATCTTGGGCTTTGTACAAGATAGATAAAATACTCTCTTGTTGAGTCAATCTTTTCTAGCCTCCCTTTAGCTTGGTAAAAAGATTTCCCCTAGCACAAGTCAACCTCCTCTTAGGCTTTGTATAATGATTTCTCCAGCTTGTTCAGCCACAATCCTGGGCTTTGTACAAGATAAATAAAAGCACTCTCTTGTTGAGTCAAACCCTTTTAGCCTCAATCTTGGGCTTTGTACAAAACATAAATCGTCATAACCTTCTCTTAAGCTCGGGACAAATAACTTCCCCAGCAGAGTCAATTCCTCCCAGTCATATGTTAGGCTTCGAGGAATGATTTCCCAAGCAGTGTCAAACTCGTTTCAGCCTCAATTTTGGGCTTTGTACAAGACAGATAATACTCTCTTGTAGAGTCAAACTCAGTTCAGCCTCTATCTTAGGCTTTGTATAAGATACCCAAAATATCCTCAACCGAGTCAGTAAAGTCTCTTTCAGCCTCAATCTTGGGCTTTGTACAAGACAGATAAAGATTTCTTTCCCGCAGAGTCAGCCTTCTTTTCAGCTTCTATCTTGGGCTTTGTACAAGATACATACAAACCTCCCCAGCGAATTCAAAATCCTTTTAGCCTCAATCTTGGGCTTTGTACAAGACAGACAGAACATTTTCCCCGGAAAAGTCTCCTTCAGCCTCCTCTTAGGCTTTGTATAATGATACCCCCAAAGAGTCAGTCTCTTTTTTGCCTCAATCTTGGGCTTTGTACAAGACACCAATATATACCCTCTCTTATTGAGTTGGTCTTATCCAGCCTCCTCTTAGGCTGTGGGTAAGGATTTCCCCAGTGGAGTCATTCAACCTCTTAGCTTCAACCTTGGGCTTTGATCAAGGCACACAAAAATCAACAATACCTCTTTAGAGATGACAAGTTCTCTCTCAGTCAAACCTTTTAGCTTCAATCTTGGGCTTTGAACAAGACACAAATACTCAATCTTTCAGCCTCTGTTTTGGGCTTTGAACAAGACACCAAAATACCTTTTTTCCTCCCTTAGAATAGGAGGAACTACGATTGCTTTGATTTCCCTGTTTCGTTTAAACGGGAATACGTAGGCATAAGATTGCGAAATCTTAGCGAGCATACTAATCAAAAACCCTAGGTCCAGTACCTTCATACCAATCAATCCATAGGTCCAGTACCTTACCAAAAACATTAACAAAAACTCAATCTCACTCACTCATACTTCCCAAGAAACTTTCCCAACCCATTAACGGATAAACACTATCAATTACGAAGCAAAACCTAAAGCTAATATCCTGTGGATAACCACATATAGGATGGGTAATTGACAACTATCCATTGTATAATCTGACCCCGGACCCCCAATCTCTTTAAGCGTTTGTTCAGTTAAACATTCGTGTGCAAGGTTAGTTTTAGATACCTTCCCTTTCCCTTCCAACTTCATGGGATAAATAAGAAATTAGAAAGTAGCACCCCCTCCTACCATTGCGGTGAGGAAAACCCAGCGATAAGGTGGTCGCGTCACCGACAAAAATCGCTCGCTACAGCAACCTTCTTCCACCCTTCTCCCACAATCTTCTTTTAAACATTTTCCTTTTCTCCCCTGGTACCATAAACTACGGAGCTTTGAATTCCTCATTGCATTATGAGGATACGTAGGCATGAGGGCCCTAATCCTCCGCGAGAACTTTCTTCGTCTCTTTCCCTTCCGATCTTAGCTAGTAGCCTTTAGATAGATAACCCATTCGAGCCTAGAAGCAAGCTTAATGGTTCTCGTAGAGTACGACAGATGCGTGAGGTGCTAGCACCTTTCTCTCGCATAATCGACCCCCTTACCCGTTTCTCTTCCCCTTGGGTTTTATCGATATTTTCCCTGTCCTTTGGGACTAAATAAAGTTCGGTGGAGAGTCTGTTGTATCTTTGAGTGTGCGATTCCCTCAGGTATAATCCCGCTAGCTTCAGCTGGCAACTCTGCTGGGGAGTCCTTGCTCTCGCAAGTTGTTGTCTCGCCTAGTTTTGTTTATTTACTGGCTAGCTGTAACTCCCTAGCTTCAGCTGGTGACTTTGCTGGGGAGCCCTTTCCCTCGCATATTGGAGTCTCACCTTGTTTTATTTATTTCCTGGCTAGCTGGGACTCCCCAGCTTCAGCTGGCGACTCTGCTGGGGAGTCCTTGCTCTCGCAAGTTGGAGTCTCGGCTAGTTTTATTTGTTTCTTGGCTAGCTGGGACTCCCCAGCTTCAGCTAGCGACTCTGCTGGAAAGTCATTGCTCTCGCAAGTTGGGGTCTCACCTAGTTTTGTTTGCTTTCCTTGATTGCTTGGGTGTTTATCTTTATGCTTTGCTCACTTTATCTTTATGTTATTTACTGCATTTTTTACTGCTTTAAATATTCATATGCTGCATACTCTGGATATCTGCTATATTTTTTTGTTGTTTTCGGGATGGGTTGATGTTACATGAGAGATAAGCCCACTACCCAGGCTTGAGTACATACACAGGATTAGAGTGGATAGTCGTGTGGCTGGCATAGCGTCTTGTTACGTTTAGTTGACATAAGACACATATTCAGACGAGGTTTTCTTGGGAGACATTTTGTCTTGCGTGTTTTATGTAGATGACAGGGTGTTCCCATAGAGAGCTTATGACTCTAGAGACTGTTCATGGGAAATCAGTGGAGGCCTCCTTGAGGGGTAATAATGCCAAACCAGAAATAGTGAACATATTATTACTTCTCGACCTGAGAGCCCGAGAAGCTGATGACCATTAGGAACCCTTATTCAAGACTAGAAATCACTTGTGAGGGGATATTGGCCTTTTCTGCAGGAAACAAAGACTCTTCATACCTTTGTTCTCTCGCACACGTCAGACCTTTGAACCCGCATCGAGTAGTATATGCAGATTATCCAGAAGATGTAGCATCTCTAATCTACATTATTGCATACTATTATTGCATCATCATGTACGTCGAACTTTTGAATCATGAGTTATTGCATTGTGTATATGCCGGACTTTTTGCATTATCAAATATTTGAATCAATGGATGTTGCATATATATTTGCATTCCATCCGCATAAACAACATATGCATACATACATCTGCATTGCATGCATGCAAACCAGAAAAAGCTCACCTTTTTCCCTTCATCAGCCCAAAGACAACGATTCTCCAATGGCGAAAGCCAAAGAATCATGGAACAGGTTAGGTATAAGAATATAATAGGCAGGAAGGCAAGGTTGACATGGTTGTGGAACTACTTCTGGACCGTATGACAATGAACTTCTCAGATCAGGTTGTGATTGATGAGCAAGCTCAAGATGAACGAAAGGTGGATGAAATCATGAATGTAACTACAAGTAATATGTCGGTTTACTCCCCAACTAATCATAAGCTCACTCAAGAGAATCAGAAGAAAAAAAAAGCAGAAGAAAATCAGCAAAAGGAACAACAATCAAGGGAGGAGACGTCCCTGGTTTGATCTAATTTTGATCTCTTATACGCATCTACTGCCTGTTCTGATTCATGTTGGGGAAATCGTTCCCAAAAAGATCGAGCCAGCCAAGTTTCCCTACCACCCCAAGCATGATCCTAATTCCACATGTGGATACCATGCTGGATAAGTGGGGCATTCTACAGAAGCCTGTATCATCTTCAAGAACAAATTCCAAGAGCTCCTCGATCAGAAGTTGTTATGCTTTACAGAGAAACCTTGCCAGAATTCTGCTCCTGTGATTGCCAAAACATTTGCTAAGGCAAAGAACAGGGTTCCTCCTATTCATATGTTGATTCCTCCAGCCATTCAACCTGTTGGGCGATGCCCCTACCAAGACTTTCAGTCTGTTAATTCTGGAGTACCGTTTACCTATCCTGGGGCATCTCCTGTCGGTGCACCTTCATATTCTCGTCTTGGGGCACTCCACACTCCATATAGGATCCAATTTGGCCATATTTCTAATCAGATGGCCAATCCTAGCTTGATGTATCCTGCTGAAGTGCTCCCACAATATGAAACTCCACAGATTCATCCTCAGTTCCAAGTTCCTCTGGCTCCCACGCCACACTACTCATTCTCTCATGTTGTTGTAGTCAAATATCAACGGCCTCCTCAAGGTTAGGGTCTGCAAAGTCAACAAACTGCACAATAAAACAGAAATCAACGACAGAAATAGAGGATACCAATATGTGGAGGATACAAAGGCTAATCACGCCAGCAATTACATTGCATTTCACTCTTCTAATTTGTAATCTTTTCTTGTGTATCAATGTATTGTTCAATTGAAAACCTATTTCTTTTCGAATGATAATAATAATGAAATGAATATGAATGTTTTGAACAAATCCATTCGTGTTCACTCATAATTTTTATCATTATCAAACATTTGATCAATCAAAATCAAAAAGAGAATGATGAAATCAAAAAGACATGAGATCACTGTCTGTATACTTTGAATAAAACCTTGTTGACGATGTAAGGCATTGTTTCTATTCCCAAACACTGGAGTTATAAGGAAGATAATCCCTAATCAACCTCGTTGGGCCTTGAAGTAGGAGTTTCTTTATGTATACACAAACCCTCAATCGTTAACTTGGGGCATAGTAGTATTCAGTCAGTTTGACCATGCGTTCAAATTTCAAAAAAAAAGAATTACCCCATCTGTGGATCAACTGCATCCCATCCCTCGTAAGAGGTCGGAAAAATCACAAATCCACAATGGATATCCCTCACCGATCAAAGGAATGAGACATTCACACCTCTTTCAAAGCAAACAAAGGTCGCACGATTTGTTCCAAAAAAAAAAAGAAAGAAAAGCCTGCTAAGTCGAAAACTAAAAAATAAATGACTTAGGAAAAAAATTAATCAGGGCATCCCGGTAGACCGCAAATTCAAAATGATGAGTCTACACAAAAATTAGGGAAACAAAAAAAAAGAATCAAAAGGAAAAATCCTCAACAAAAACAAGTTCGTGTGACAACAAATAAACAAAACAAAAGGTGAGTGACTGTCGTTCCAAAAACCTCATTGGTCCCTCTACCATCGCTTCTACCATTAAAAATCCTTTTGAAAGGTGAACACTTGTGTCAAACTAGCTGAACGTAGGACTGGAGAACATCAAGGAGAATGGGTGGGTTAAAATAAATTTTGATCCTTATATCCTTTCTTTCTGAAACCGTGAACCAGGCCATATTACAACCCTAAAAAGACCTAATTGAAGCATGTTTTATTTCAAAAGCATACTACAGTGAGATCATGTTAAAGCTGACTCCTGAAGATTTAATTGTTATTTGTGTTGGTATTGATACGACACTCTAAATAGTGATATATTCACTATATGTCATCATCTTAGTGAACATGCTTGGATTTCAAAACTGACATATGCATAACATTAGCATCATCATTTTCAAAATGAACATTTGCGAACAAGCATGTGACATCAAGAAAGCTTGCACTATGGGAAATCTGATCACACCAAAATGGCAAGCCGGTCCAAGATTCATTCGATACTATGGCAATCACATCGAGATTCGACTAAAACCTCAAAGATAAGTTAAGTCAATGGCATTCCTCCAAAGATCAGTCAGCCAGGGGAAAAATCACTTCGAGGCTCGTACTGGGGTAGGCCACTCCAAGAGCACAAGAAACCAATCTCCCCAAGTGACGGTTAATCAAAGGTATACAGTTTCAAGACGTTGGGGTAAGTAAAATCCAGATCGTCTTAGGACAAGATCACTTCATAACTTGCGACTGGGGCAACCCATATGAAATATACAACAGCCTGGGGCAGAGGCGATCTACTGAGGTACAAACTCTCCCCAGGTTTCAAATCAAGCACAAAGGTGCCTCGTGAAATCTTAATTCTGAAGTAGGTGTCGGAGAATCACGTCTTCATGACCTATATCCTAGTCCTAAATCTCCCACCGCTCACCACATAAGCATCTGGTCAGCCATCATAAATTATCATTATGCATTAGTCATGTCGCTTCACCCGTGCATATCATTCATTTAAGCCTTGTAGAGCAAACCTAAAAAAACCAAAGCCCAAAAATTGGCATTTTGCATACATTAATCACCATCGCATAACATTGCATCCCTAAATACGTGTCATATCCGTCAAAGTATAGCATTACGCCATACAAGTTCGAACATGCAGCCATAACATAAGCCGAATTCAAGTTTTCCGCAAAGCACAGACCTATCCCCTTTGTTGGTAAGAGTTTTTTCCTTATCTTTGGTCCGCCTAAAGCCTTTCTTTTTCTTTGGTCCGCCCAAAGTCTTTTCCTTATCTTTGGTCTGCCCAAAGTCCTTTCCTTATCTTTGGTCCGCCCAAAGTCTTTTCGCCCAAAGCCTTTTCCTTATCCTTGGTTCGTCCAAAGTCTCTCCCTTATCTTTGGTCCGCCCAAAGTCTTTTCCTTTTCTTTGGTCTGTCCAAAGTATTTTCCTTATCTTTGGTCCGCCCAAAGTTTTTTCCTTATCCTTTGGTCTGCCCAAACTCTTTTCCTTATCCTTTGGTCCGTCCAAAGTCTGTTCCTTACCTTTGGTCCGCCCAAAGTTTGTTCCTTATCTTTATTTTGTCTAGAACCATTTACCATCTTTGGCCCGTCCAGAACATTTCAAGTTTTCTTTGGTCCATCCAGAATCTTTTCAATTCTTTCTGGTCCGTCTAGAACCTTTCTAGTTTTCTCTGGTCCATCCAAAATCTTTTTATTCTCTCTGGTCCATCCATAACCTTTCTAGTTCTCTCTGGTCCATCCATAATCTTTATATTTCTCTCTGGTCCATCCAGACCCTGCCTACTTGTGACACTGTACCATAACCTGCATCGCTGCATAACATAATCTCATGCATCATGTAAGATTGAGCATATATTACATTTGTCATATGCATCGAGCATTCCTTATAACCGATGCATATCCCCAACAGATAAACTCACATCGTGTTTCCAACTAATCCAATTTCTAAATACAATACTCCATCTTCAATACACTTCCACCAACAACAGCCAAAATTATGAGCTACTCTTATATTTAATACCCTTCCACCTCGAATTCTCGAAAAACTATCACAATTCGTACATTCAGGTCCATGAGGATTAAATAGGGCCAACTGTCGTAACCCAAAATTTGACCTCCCCATTTGCCTTGTTGCATAAGCATGTGCATTCGCATTCTCAGCATACGCATTAGCATTTTTATTTGTGAATTCATTGCAGGCATATAATCAAATCTCCACAAAATCTCAGGACTATGAATATGTTCCTCACCGGGTCATCAAAGCATCAATACAAGCCAAATAGAGAGATTTATATGCCTATATATCAAAGCACAAGGTTATAATGCGGAACCACGGTTACATCATAATTTTTCAGCATTTTTAGCCCAGAAAGCCATGTTTTGCCTGAGGTAACCGGTTATCTCACCATGTAACCTGTTACATCTGCTGATTTTGCTAAAATTCAGTATTTTCTCAACACTACAGCAGCTCATATCTCATTCCTTTAGTCTACATTGCTCTAGTATTGTGTGGAAGATTCTAGACATTTCAAGAAACCACTTGCATTAGCTACACTACATTACTTTCAATCATGCTTACCATGCACCCTTATTTCCAAGCATGAGAACCATTTGATCATTGGGTTTTCCTTGGGATTCTCCCACCAAGTTAACAAATAACTAACCGAGTTAGACCCGAACTCAGCGAGTTAGGTCTAACTAACTCCAAACCAAATGTCAAACCACCCTTAACTAACCCCAAACCAAATTCCAAGCCTACCTCACTCCAAACCTACACTTTATTTAATCAAATCTTCACATTGTTGCAAATGACCCTTGATCATTCTAAATTTTTTCACTCTTCACTCTCAATTCTCTCTGAATTTTCTGCAACTTTCTCTCAATCATCTTCATCTTGTTCACCAAACATTCACCAGAGCTCATTCCTCCATTAAAGCTTAGCAAGCTTTCACATTGAAACTTGTTAATCTTTGAGCTAAACCTCCATTCCACTACATTTCTTCTTTAAATTCTGTAGCAACAACAACTTTTAATTCATTTCAAGCTTTGCCAGTTAATCATTGCAAAAGTTTCTGTGCAAATTCAAAGTTGAAGCACTTATCGTGTTTTCTTCGGTTTCGCTACGAATTGCTAAAGATCTTTGAATTCTCTGGTTTTCTTTGCTTCTTTGAATCACATTTCGTGCACAACAATTACCAAGGAAAACCTTAGCCTTGTAGGTTGGTGAATTTTTGCTTAATTTGTCGTTTTCAATCGATTTTACGTTTTTGCAATATAGTTCTTAATTGATGATATGTAGCTTGAATTCTTGCTTTTCATGATTGATTATTTTAGTTTTCATTTTCTATGAATTAACATGAATTTTTCATCTCCTTCTATGCTTCATTACACTGCAATTACATGCAATAAGTGATTCTGAAAAGCACTTTTGGAAATTCTGTTTTTGCTGTTTTTTGCTGAGGTAACGGGTTACCTCATGAGGTAACGGATTACCTCACCCTGCAGCGCCCCTAAAAGTCACATTTTTTCTGATGTAACCAGTTACCTCATGAGGTAACCGGTTACCACTGTAATTGTCGCAGTGAGAATTGGATGTCAAGCTTTTGATTAAATTGAATCGCAAATCGTTTATTCACCACCGGTCTTTGATTTATCCAAAGGAAAGGTTAAAGATCGAAAAACCTAAAAGATCTAAGGTTCGGGGGTTGGTTACGCTTAGGGAAGGTATTAACATCCTAAACGTCTGTAGTACTCTACAGGAACCCTTTGTTAGTACTTATGTTATTTGTTGTTTACTTGCTAAGGGTATTGTGCTAAGGGAAAGACCTAGAGGTTAGTATCTAAGTATACTCGCCAAGACATCGCATCTTGTGCCTACGTATCCTGACGAGAGTGGAATCAGAGTATTCGTAGTTCACCTCAATGAGGGTGAGGAACTCTCGACTGTGGTCAAGGTTCCAGGGGGGAAGTCAGCATCTGTGGCAAGACACTTACACGGAGTGCGGCGACTCCGAAGTTAAAGTTGAGTTGAAAGGAGGTAAATGTTCATGGCAGAACACATGTATAGAGTGCGGTGACTCCGATCCTAAGGCTAGGATAAAGCGGGAAGACCTAAAGTTAGGCTAAGCTATCCTAATCGTGACATGGCAGTCAACAAGAGTAAGCTTTCTTTCGGAATTGATTAAAGGGAACATGCAAAATGTCAAGATAAAATGATACTATTTAAACTAGCATTTAAATTAAAACTAATTAATCAATTAAAAACTAATGAAATATCTAATTGGAGGCTAAATAAATTAAATCTAATTAAAAGTTAAATGAACAAAATTTTAATAAACTTTATTAAATTAATTTCTAATTAAATTAATTATACTAAGTACTAGATTAAAAAACTCATTAAATTAAATATTAAACCAAAGAAAATCCTAATTAAACTTATAACTTGTTAAGCTAAATTCCTAACCACATAAAAAAAGGGAATGAGCACCGGCCAGGTGCAGATCAAGGCCCAATTTGGTTAGTGAATACACGTCCAAGAAGAGTTGGGGCGGTTGTTGTTTAGTTGGGTTGTCAAAACCCGACCCATCTCTAAAGAAAAGGGGGACACGGTTGATGTTCTTACCCTAGCCGTCTTCTCCTTCAAAAGAACACATCAGCGTGGAATGAAGCCCAACAAAAACTCACATTCAGAGAAAATAACAATTGAAAAAAAACAAGTTCAACGTTCTCTCTCAATCACGATGCTAGCCTTTCTCCTTCGCTCAGACACCTCGCTCTCACTCTCGCTCACAATCTCTCCACGAATCCCTAATCCTCGCTTCTCGATCGAACAACAACCGAGTGCAATCGATATTCAAGAATCCAAATCAAAGACAACAAATTACAGTAATCTAAGAAGAATTTCACAAGCTTAAACGTGAGAGTTGTAACAATTATGTACCTTTGACAAAGTCGGTAATTGCGAAGGTACCTTCTCTTCTCCCTCTTCAATGCGTATGTGTATGCTTCTGTGAATTGTGTATGCGTGATGCTGTGGTGTAATTTGATCTTCCTTGTGAATTTCTGATGCTTTGCTCTACTGTGAACGAATTTTTGCTGTTATTCTCTCGCTGCAATGCGTGTGACGGTTTATGGATTTTCCTGCTATGAGTCTGTGTGTTTCTGGTGTATGAAGTTTTTGTAATGTGTTATGCTTCTGAATTTTCTGGTGTGGTGGCTTTTCTGCTGTAGATTCCCTTGATTTCTCTACAAAAATGTGAGTGAATTTTCTCTGTGATGCCTCTTTTTCTTTATCAGTGTGTATGTGTTTTGTTTGATTTTGTGAACACTGATTTTTTTCTCCATTTCAATCGATTTTGTTGTCTTTTTATAATGCCTTCTGAATTAATTGTGTGAATGCCAACTTGATGAACTTTCCCATTTCTTCTGATTCCGTCTTGAATAATTTCTACTGCAGTTTGATTTTGTCTATGACATGTCGTAATCTCGTTTCGGAAACAAAATTATGGTTATGATTTATGATGAATGCTTTCCGTTTCTGTACCGACATGTCTCGCAAACTACTTTGGAAAGAAATAACTTTGCCTTGAACCTGTCATGTTATTGTCTTGGAAACAATTCAATGATGTTTGATACATGTTTTTTGGAAGATCTTTGCTGATTATTCTTGTTATGACCGTACGATAAATGTACAGGATCAACTTTGGATGCTTTTGTTTTAAAATCGAATGACAGTGTCAACTTGATGCGTTTTCATTAGAACAGCCCTTATGTGAAACCTTCTTCCTAAGACAGCTTGTTCATCTTTTTTGCAGGGGATGTTAAGTGAGACATTAACAATATGAAGTCATGGTTTCTGAGATGATATAACCTGGCCTGTAAATCCAAGTGTAGTAATCGAACAGCATACCGAGACATAATGCTTCAGGACTCGTGGATTGATATTTCCAGTGGTGATAGGGAACAAGGACAAAGAATTGGGAGCCCTGGTGGAGTTAAACATACTCTGTCAATTTCAAATGCAGCAATCGCTTGTCAACCGGGACGTGATATGTTACATAGCCCAAAAACTAGTTCCAACATGTTATTATTTTTACTCGTCAGTGGATCTTCATTTATTGTAATATTCCACATCCACAACTATAACATGGCAGTTTGATCACGCAAGTTGGCCCTCGCATGTCATTTTCATGATTAGCTTTCCAGCATGATTTTCATTGATTTGCAAATGATTTTTTTCATGTTCTTTCTACATAAGACGTAACAGGATTTGGTGAGATTGTTGTAAGGCATCCTTAATGTAAGGCCTTGTAACACGTCCCCTTTTGAATGGAGATGGTCTTGATCAATTCATATTTTGTGAAGAAACAATGTAAACATGATAAATCCCTAATATCTAGTGTATTCTTCTTTTTGACCTTAGCTTTGAGTTTTCAAACTTTTGATTTTGAATAAGACTTCTTGGATCTTGAAACCACATGGAACTCTCTTGTAACTTGAATAATTTGAATTTTTTGATTTTGCGAATTAAAACTCATGGTAGGGAGAAATTGAGAACATTGTAATTGGAATTTTGTAGAAACAATAGTGAATTCAATTGAATTTGTGAAGAACATGGTCCTTGAATTTCACTTTAAAATCCTTGTAATCTTGACAAGATGAATAATCATGGAACTTGGACTTGAATTTGAACTTCACAATAATTGTGAAACTCTTGTAACCTCGAATTTGTTAGCCCTAGCTTCCAGTTAGATCACACACCAATCACATCCTAACAAAGGGCAACCCTTGTTCTTCTTGAAACGTATACAAAGCCCTTTGAGACATTCTGAGTAAAATGGCCAGTAGAAAATCTTAGAACTATACAGAGTTTTGCTCTGGCTTGAAACGGGGCCCCCGCTAGTGGACGGTGGGTATTGGTCCCTCTTGGATTAGTCGGTCGCAAGGCCGGATACCAAGATTTCCAAAAAAAAAAAAAAAAACCTAGAACCAGAAACCAACGGCCACACCTTGAAATGCTTGGTTGTAAGACTTTATACTTGAAATTACAGCATCTGCGCAAATTGGTTAGTGAAAGTAAACGCACGCATAAAATTCTATGACCTAAAGATACTATGCAAGATGATTCGAAACGAAACAAGGGAATCTCAGGGTCAAAAATTTGGGTGTGACAGTAACATTTTGCCAAAATCTTGCTTTTGAGGGATCTTTTGCATAGTTTTCTTGTGCGGCTTCACTTGTTTACTTGTATACATGTACATGCTACTGTTTTAACTCATCACATGCTTACAATAAATTTTGCTCGATTAATTGCATGATTTTCTTCAATTATTTTGCAATTTCATCAATGTTTGAAGCACTTTTGTTCACATTATTTGCTTAAATGCATGCTAGTTTGTTCCTGTTAACGATTTGCAACGTGATGCATTAGATTTGTTCTTTATTGAGCAAATTCAATCTCGTTCAACATTATTCCCACACTCGCTTTGATAATCTTTTGACTTGTTTGAAAGATTATTGGCAATTTCCTCCCTTTAATTAGTCGATCGAAACTTTGTTTTGATTAATTAATTGTCTCCCCGCTCTTCTCTTGAGGATCTCTTTAGAGTCTCAATCGGTTTTAATTCACGCACTATACTTTGGAAACTAGAGAAGGAATGAGGATAGAGTCTTTCCTACCCCCATTCTGACTATTTCAGGTAGGGGCGTTTGACACCGAACTTAGAATAGTCACCTCTATCTCTAGACTATAGTATCTCTTGATCCTCAGTGGAGTTGATCCTTGATCACTCATATCCTTTCAGTATTTCTTTTGATCAATCACCATTTCCTTGGTTTAAGATCATTGTCTTTCTTCCCTCAGTTAACCACAGTCTGTCTGTTAACATACTGAGTTTCTCTTGGGTTAATCACCTCTCGGTTAATCACCCGTTCTTTTGGTTGATCATAGTCTATTTGTTAAAGCCAATTTTTCTTTCTTTGGGTTAATCACCCGCTCTTTTGGTTGATCACAGTCCGTCTGTTAAAACCAATCTTCCTTCTTGGGTTAATCACCTCTGGGTTAATCACCCGTACTTTCAGTTAACCACAATCCGCCTGTTAACGTACCGAACCTTTATTGGGTTAATCACCTTCTCTTGGTTAATTACCGATTCCTTTGGTTGACCACAGTCCGTCTGTTAAGACCAATCTTTCTTTCTTTGGGTTAGCAAGTTTCTCTTGGTTCAAATACCCTTTTCCTCGGTCCACACCTGTTCTCTTGGGTCATAACCTTCACTTGGTTCCACACCCGTTCTCTTGGGTCACAACCTTTGCTTGGTTCCACACCCGTTCTCTTGGGTCACAATCTTCGCTTGGTTCCACACCTGTTCTCTTAGGTCACAACCTTCGCTTGGTTCCACACCTTGTCTCTTGGGTCACAACATTTGCTTAGTTCCACACTCGTTCTCTTGGGTCACAACTTTCGCTTGGTTCCACACCTGTTCTCTTGGGTCACAACCTTCGCTTGGTTCCACGCCCGTTCTCTTGGGTCACAACCTTTGCTTGGTTCCACACCCGTTCTCTTGGGCCACAACCTTCGCTTAGTTCCACACCCGTTCTCTTGGGTCACAACATTCACTTGGTTCCACACCCGTTCCTTTAGTTGATCACAATCCGTCTATTAAATACAATCTCTCTTCTTCTTGTTGGGTTAATCACCACTTGGTTCACCACCCTCTCCTCTGGCCGAACGAAGTCCGTCTATTAAGACCAATTTCCCTTTTTCCTCTCAAAGTCGTAATCTTCTCTTTCTTCGGTTAACTACTGTTTATCAGTTAAAATACTGAATCCGTCCAATTTCTATCTTTCCCCGGTCGGCTCACCAACTCTCTTGTCCCCAACATAGTCGCTGTTTTCTCCTTCCCTTGGGTTAATCACCTAATTTTGGTTAAAATACCCTTGTTCTTACTCCTTTCTCCCTTATCTCTATCTTTCGGTTTTGACACAATTCTTTTGCTTTTCGCTCTTGGTTTTGACACCATTTCCCTTTATTTCTTCTTCTTGGTTCCCCGAACTTCGGAGCTCTTGTTTCCTTATTGCACTATGAGGATACGTAGGCAAGAGATCGCGAGATCTTGGCGAGAAACCTTCTTTCAACCTTCTTCCATAATCTTCTTTCAACCCTTTTTATTTTCTCCTCTAGTTCCATGAACTACAGAGATCTAAATTCCTCATTGCACTATTAGGATACGTAGGCATGAGGGTCGCAATCCTCCATGAACACTTTCTTCGTCTCTTTCCTTTCCCTTCTTAGCTAATGGCCTTTAGATAGATAACCCATCCGAGCCTAGAAGCAAGCAGAATGGTTCCCGTCGAGTACGACGGATGCGTGAGGTGTTAGCACCTTCCTCTTGCATAACCGACCCCCTTACCCGTTTCTCTTCCCCTTGGGTTTTATCGATACTTTCCATGTCCTTTGGGACTAATTAAAGTTTGGTGGCGACTCTGTTGTATCTTTGAGCGTGTGATTCACTCAGGTATAATCTCGCTAGCTTCAGTATTGTGTTATCAAACAGTTTGTCTTGACACCTTGCTTCTGTGTAGAATTTTTTTTGGGCTCATGCTGTGTGTGATAATTTATTTCTCTCTAAAAAGTCTTCCATGAGTGTCTCTGATCTACCTTTGTAGTCTGTTACTTTTCTGCTGTGTTTATATATTGGTTCTCAAGTAGTTCTTGCTAGTGGATGTGTCTGAGCTGCTATAATGAATGTTGTCCAAAACCAAGGATAATGGTTCAATGGAATGATGTCCAAACAAATGTTGGAACATCATTGCAACGGATTAACTCTTCAGAAAATGAAGCATATTATTCATGAAAGCTAATCATATGGAGTATGTGTTCACCAACTGATTCAAAACTGAAGTTTCTAGTTCTGGTGAAGCTTGAAGTTGAGGTTTGGCCAAGCCTGGTGATGATGGTGGCCTTGACAGTGCTGAAAGGAAGGTTCTGATGTCTAGTGCAGGATGGGATACCTGATGTTGTGGATAACTATGGTTTCTCTAGGTGTTCTACGCTGATGCTGTGATGTGAGGCATGGAAATGACTTCTGAATTTCTATGTGCTCTAAGATGACACTGGGATGTCATGTTCTGACATCATTCTAGCTGTTGATGCTTAAGAGGAAATGTATTTCTTTTGATGTGGTTTGTGTGCTTAATGTCAAACCAAATGTGCATGACATCTTGCCTGCCTGAAGTGCTTTGGAAAAACTATGGGTTTTCCTTAAATGTGTTTAAGTTCATGGATATGTCCTTGTGAACAATGTTGTTTATTGTCTGAGAGAATTTATTTTTCTCTACAGTAGGTTGTGATCTTCAAGGCTTGTACATGTCTGTTTTTGCTGCTGCAGGATTGCAATCTGTACAAAGCATACATGTTCTCGTGTAGCTTACGTTGGTTTGTGATGTCAGAACTGATTTCTGGACATTGTTCTTGAGCTATTCAGCTTCACCTTGCTGATTTCTTCAGTGTTGTAATCCAGAAAGAGCTGTTTTTGATCTCATTGTGTGGTGTTCTTATATTGATACTGATTTGTTTCTAGCATGTGTGCATCTGGTTGTTAAGGATGGTTCTTCTTGAGAAACAATCCTATCTTTGTGGATCAGTAAGAGTTTTTTTTGTCTAAAGATATTGCTGAGGAAGCTGTTGCTCCAAACTGTGTTGGATGCTAGAAGGTTACAATGTCAAAAAGGATGTTACAAAATTGTACTTTGACAAGCTGATCTCAATCAGAAATTTCAAGGTTTCTCTCTTTGTACACCTGAACAATATTGCTATGACTGATCAACATCCTTTCAGAAGTGTTTTAGGAGTTTGTATTAATGAAGAGTTATTGCATCTACAATTTAGAAGGCATGAAACACGTTTTCTTTAGGTGCTTGCGTTTCTTTTAAGAAAAGCGGGTTTTCAATGACATTTAAAATGTCATTTCACACGCTGCAGTCAAAGCTTAGAAAGCGAAAAAGAAGAATGTCTCAATCACCTAGGATAATTTCTCTCTGTTCCACAATGTTATCCTTGGCTGTTCAGGCGTTATAAGTGTGGTTGTTATTCCTTGACTCAAGAAAATTTACAGGTTCAGCCGTGTACCCAGTCGTGTTTCAACAAGAGCCAAAATTCCAAAACCACTGATGCTCCAAAGGCTGGTGTGCTGGATGCCAAGAATGATAAGAGTGTTGATTCAAAGAAGGTTGAGTCCAAAGTTGGGACATTTTCTGGCTCATCTACTAGAGCACTAGGACTAGGAAGGCATCTGTGACAAGAATGAGGCCCTGCAAGAAAAATCATGACTATGATGGGGATGGTGATGAAGACTGGGTTAATTTCATTAACTCAGGAAGTTGGAGTGGATTGACAGATCCATAGTTGCAGTGTTCTTTTGGTTTGGTTTGTGTTTTTTTTATGTTTGTGTTGTAATAAGTTCCTGACAACATTTATTTCCTTCTGCTGCCTTGTTATTTTGCTTCCATTAGAACTGTTTCTAGTCGTAGCTACTTTGTGCTTCCAATTGCTATGTTTCCATTTGTTTTGTTTACATTTACTCTATTTTCTTTTTGTCAATTTTTGGCTAAAAAGGGGGAGTAAAGTGTTGTTTGATGGTTCTAATGTTAAATCAGATGTCGTGACTTTGTGTCATGTTTGTACTACTACTTAGGAAGAGTAGTTTTGTGTGGTTGCTGGAGTGTATGCAACGATTTAGGGGGTGCATGGTAATCTGTCATGCTTGTGATGCTGCCACTGAAGTGAGATATGTGGGCAATGATGAGCAATCACATGTCTTGACATGTTGAGGTTGTGGAAAACCATGGATGCTCTATGGAAATTTATTACTCTGATGAGCTGAGTAACATGGGTGGCTTTTGCTGTATGTGTTTCTAATATGTGTGGCTTCTGTTGTATGCATTTCTAATGCATGAACTTGGAATGTTCATGTTTATTTGCCTCGTGCTTTGGGTGTTCCCCTTCAGGGTGAGTATTAGTGACAAGGGGGAGAAGTGGACCTATCTGAGGTTACTTAGCTGTGATGTCAGACCACATGTCGTGACATATTAGGAGTTTGAAAGGGATGTAATCTCGAATGTTATGTAACTGCATTTTCTCTCTGATATCTTTCTGATTGCAGGTTTTGTGGCATTATTCCTCTTCCCAGAATTGTTGCGCAAAGATTGTTTTAGCCAAAATTTGCCAAAGGGGAAAATTGTAAGTTCTGTGACTTTTGGGTTGGCTGCATTTTGGTGAAACAACATGCTAATAGCAAGATGTTAAACTAGATGATCTGCCATGACAGCCAGACATCATGTTCTGCATGATGTTGTGACATGTTCCAGGAAATGATATACCAGATAGTTAGGGCATGACTATTTTGGTATTTTGAGTGTGATTTTTGAGTATGTTCTGATTCACACGTATGCGTTATCCAAGGAGGGATATTATGGGAACTTCTGTTTTGAGAGGTTGTGATGGTTTTCTAAAAAAGGATCGATGATCATTTTTAGGAAACTTTGTATTTTGTTCCTATTTTTGTGCAGGAGATTATGCTTATGATTCCAAGCTGATTCCTGATGAATTGCGCCTCAAGAGCCCAAGCCCACAAGGCCTGCAAGTTATTTAAAAAAGGCCTAAACCTAATGAATAAACAACTTTCACTTTTGTAAAAACTAGGGGAAGTTTTATCAACTTAGGTTTTGAGAGTCTCTTGTGTGTGATTTTGTAAGTCACTCTTTGTATCTTTTGATACACTGTGGTAGACAGATTATTTATTTTTTGTTGTTCTCACTCTAAAGCTTCTAAGGAAGGAGTTGAGTATTGTTCTTAGTTAAAGCTTTTAAGCAAAACCTAGTATTGTAGTTGGAAGAATGTTCTTCTGTCTTTTTGGTTTCTTGAAGCTTAAGTCACTAGGATTGTGACTGATGGTTAGGAAGTGAGAGGGGGATCTCATATCTAGATGGCGATTTCTAGGTAGAAGTTGCACAATGTAGTGATTAGGCGAGAAGTTGTAACGGGCGAGTTTAGCTTTGAACTAATGATATCATAGTGAATTTCCTTCTTGGCTTGGATGCCCCCAGATGTAGGTGACGTTGCACCGAACTGGGTTACCAATTAACTGTGTTATTTATGTTTCAGCATTTTATTTTCAGTCTGGTTTATTTTACTCTTCTGTCAGACAAACGATGTTGTAACATCTGTCTTGACATTATGTATTGATGTGAAGACATCAGTATTATCAACGTGTGGTACAACGCCAGAATTTCAATATCAAAATACATGCATGCCCTAATGACTGCATATTATACAGGAAAGAGTATGAAAATTTTAATCAATAATCAAAATGTGGGGTGTCGCGTTACAAGCTGAAGGACAACAATGGTGATGACAATGACAATGACAATGTTAGTAGGAATAGGCTTCCTGCTAAAGTGTTATGGTACTTGCCAATAATTTCAAGATTTAAGAGACTTTTTGCTAATGCGGATGACACAAAGAATATTAGATGACATGCAGATGAAAGAAAATGTGATGGAAACATACGCCATGTAGCTGATTCTTTGCAATGGAATAAAATTGATTCGGTGTTTCCGGATTTTGGCACTAAGCCAAGAAACCTTAGGCTTGGGCTTGCCACCGATGGAATGAACCCCTTTGGTAATATGAGTATTAACTATTCTTCGTGACCTATTCTTCTCACGATTTACAACCTATCTTGTTGGTTGTGCATGAAGCGTAAGTATATGTTGTTAAGTATAATGATTTCTGGACTACGTAAACCTAGAAACGACTTAGAAGTTTATCTAAGTCCATTAATTGAATATCTAAGATTTTTGTGGGAGGAAGGCATTGAAGTTGATGATGTATATTCTAGTGAAAAGTTTAAGATGCGTGCAATGTTATTTTGCACAATCAATCAACTTTCCTACATATGGTAATTTGGCTGGATATATTGTCAAAGGACACAAAGCGTGTCCTATTTGTGAATCTGATACATGTTATCACCAACTTTAGTTTGTAAAAAAGACTGTTTACCTTGGGCATAAAAAATTTCTAAAACCCGATCATTCTTATCGTAGATTGCGGAAGACTTTTAATGGAGAGCAGGAGTTTGATATCGCTCCTAAACCTTTAACCGAGGATAAAGTTTATCAACGACAGAAACATATTAATGTTGTCCTTGGAAAGAGAGAAAAAGAAAAAGGGCAAGTTGTTGAGAAAAATATATGGAAAAAGAGGTATGTGTTCTTTGATATTCCATATTGGTCAAGTCTCAATATAAGACATTGTCTTGATGTGATGCATGTGGAGAAAAATGTGTGTGATAGTTTGATTGGAACACTTCTAAACATTCTGAGAAAGACTGAAGATAGTAAGAAATCTCGTCTCGATATGGAGGCGATGGGTATACAAAAACAATTGGCTCCAATAGAATAAGGGATAAGAGCTTATCTGCCTCCGGCTTGTTACACTCTATGTAAAAAGGAAAAGAAATTTTTTTGCGAGTGTTTGCATGGTATCAAAGTTCCCCAAGGTTACTCATCAAACATCCAGAAACTTGTATCAATGAAAGATCTCAAGTTAATTGGTTTGAAATCTCATGATTGTCATGTCTTGATGCAACAACTTCTACTAGTGGGTATCTGGCATCCTACCGAAAAATGTGAGAGTAATTATCACCAGATTGTGTTTGTTCTTCAATGCCATATGTAATAAAGTTCTTGATTTCAAAAAATTAGATGAATTAGAAGATGAAGCTGCCATAATCTTGTGTCAATTGGAGATGTATTTTCCTCAATCATTTTTTGACATTATGGTTCACTTACTTGTTCATCTAGTTAGAGAAATCAAAATTTGTGGTCCAGTTTATTTAAGGTAGATGTATCCAATAGAGCGATACATGAAAATATTTAAAGGATATAAGAAGAATCATCACCGACTAGAAGCTTCAATTGTTGAAAAGTACATAATAGAAGAAGCTATTGAGTTTTTTACAAATTATTTGTCGGAAGCAGAGTCTATAGGAATTCCAAAGCCTCGTCATGCTGACACTGAAGGTAGAGGTATTCAAGGTTTAAATGTTAAGTCAATGTCTCAGGATGTAGTTATTCAAGCACATTCCTATATATTGAATAATCTTGAAGAAATTCAACCTTACGTAGCTACTCACAAAAGACCTTTGAAGAAAAAATATCCACAAATGGGTGAAAAGTTATTGTTGATCGAACATAATAAGAAATTCCTAGGTTGGTTTAATAAAAGGATACCAAAAGATTATAGTGCATCCGAGACAATTAAATGGTTGTCGTTCATGCCAAAATTTAATGTGATAACTTGGACTGCATATGACATTGGTCATTATACCTTTTATACAAAATCAAAAGATGATTGTAGTACAATGCAAAATAGTGGGGTTATGGTTGAGGCCGAATCCATGTATTTCTCTAGTTCGAAAGATAAGAATCCAATATTGGCATCTAGTGTGTTATATGGTGTCATTGAGGAGATTTGGGAGATTGATTATGTTATCTTCAGAGTGCCTTTATTTAAATGCAAGTGGGTTCCCAATAATATTAATGGTGTACAAACTGATGACTTAGGATTCACCTGGGTTGACCTTGGCAAGACTAATTATATGACCGAACCATTCATCATGGCTTCACAAGCAAACAAGTTTTCTATGTGACCGACCCTTCGGACACATCGGGGAAATGGTCAATCGTTCTCCGAGGAAAAGACATTCCTAGTAGTGATGAAAGTTTTGATATTCCTTCTACTCCTTTTTACATAACAAAAGTGCCTACCACTTATAATGAAGTTGATAGAGATGATGTGCATGCTATTTGTATCGATCATAATGAAGACATATGGGAAAATTAACAAGTAATTAGTATTTTATTCTTTATTCATAATTAAATTAATGTAAGTCATTGTTTCTAAGTATATTTACTAACAAGTATGATTATTTGAAATTGTAGGTGTTTGAAGTCAATACATCAAGAGACAAAACACCAAAACACTATAAGATACAATTATGTGATGTTATATAATGTTTAGGTTGTTTTATGGCATTTTTTTTATGTAATATATATACAATGTTTGGTTCTTAATCCAATGTATGGATTTGATGTAATATAATACAATTCTTCATTATAATACAATTGTTGTTTCTGTTCTGATATGGTTCAAAAAAATACAGGTTAAGAAATGAAAAAATTTAAAAATGTAGAAAAATTATACGACGGTTGCAATATATAACCGTAGTTGTATAGTGAACGCTGTCCAGAATAATATATTACATCAAAAGATGCGCGATTGAGAATCGAACCTGAGACCTTTAATATATTGCAACAATTAGTTATAGCAAATGTGATCATATATAGCACACTTTCAGATTTTTTACAAAGGTTATAAGACCGTGATTGTAAGTAGCGCATATACAACCACATCTTACGTAACAACGGCAGATCACGCCTGATGTTATCCCTTTTTTCAATCGTCGTTATATATGTTTTCCGTAATAGTGACTGTATATAGAATATTTGATTTTATATTACAAAAATCATATAGTATAAAGTAACTTTATAAAAAATTAATTGTAAGAATCAAAATAAAATAGAAGAAAAATTTTTTAGTTAAAATTAAAAGACAATATATCTGTAGGGAGTACTATAATTTAAGATAAATTTAATTTTTAAAATTTTCTTAAATAATGATTTAAAACATGTGAAATACAACAAAACAAAACATGATGACAAAACAATATCTAGCTAATGAGTGGGGAACTAGGACTCCACGTGACTACTAATAACAACCACACTTAAGTTAGGTGGAATTAAATTTTTTTTTTTTTTTTATAAAACGAATATCCTCCTCCGTACATAACAAAGATTAATATTTTCAAATTATGTAGATTCGTAATAGATGATAAACCATATAGCACTGACATTTAAAAAAAATATAATTTGCACTGTTATTACATTTAATTTATTTATTTTTTTAAATTGTTAATATTACCATTGTTTTAATATCGTGTTAGTGTCGTGCTCGTATTCAGTGTGTCGATGTTTCATAAATAACAAATTTCTTAAAAATTTAGTGTGTCGATGTTTCATAGATAACAAATTTCATAAAAAATTTTACATTGAACTAAATTCAAACTCAAAATTTATGATTAAAGCAGAAGAGACGCGGACATATCAAGTGTTAATAGGGTAGGTGGAAAATTGTTATTTGTAGGGACATGCACATAAAAACCATTACTGGAGAGTGAGAGACATGTATGTAATTAGTGTTGGTTGCAGACTTTCACTCCCCATTCCACTCCACAAGTATTACTTTCCCAATCAATAACTACTGACATGCACAAGAATTGGGACAACTTCGTTACCCTACCTAAATAAATTGGGTGGCTTAAACCATGTTACTTGTCTTAGAGTGGTGGAAGGATTAGGCCCAGATTAAGAAATACAGTATATAAGTTTTAATTATAGCAATATAATTTTTAATATTAATTATAAATTTGTCCCTTCTTTAAATTATTCAGGAAGGGAGAATATTTTATATACAAGTATTAATATAATTGATTCTTAACAAAACAATTTTAAAAAAATATATTTTTTTCTCAAATTATATTAAATATAATTTGTTCTAAGTAATAATATTTTATTATTTCTATATAAAATAAATGGATTAATAATTTATTTTAATAGTTTTAAATAATTATAATAGTTTAAAAATAAAAATAAAACATAATTTTGATAATAGGTGACAATAATAATTTATTTTATAAAAAAACTATAAATCTATTATTGTATTTGAAAAAAAATATGAGTTTAAAAATATTTATTCTTTTATTAGATCAATTACAATTTTTAATTTATTTTGTATTTCAATTCAGTGTTAAATTTTATTTTTGAAACTCAAAATATATTTTTTGTAATTTCACCCTGAACAATAAAATTGTTATTAGTTTTAATATTATTAATAATTTATTTTATTTTATTAATTTATTTTTAAAAAACTAGAGTTTCATATCAAAACTCGATTTAATTTGATTAAATATGAATATGAAATTGACTTATGATCTTTAATTAATTAAAAATTGGGATCAATTAAAAACTAAAATTTACTTACAATTATATTAAATTTGTAATAAAGTTTTACTAAAGAAAGATAATAAATTAAAGATAATGTAATTTTAAATAAAATAATTTAAAAATATTAGTTTATTTTTAAACATAATAAATATATTAATATTTGACAAATAAGTTGTAAAATGCACACATGAACCTTTTAATGTTTGGCAAATAAGTTGGGTAAAGTTACCTAACTTTTTTAAATGGTTGATAAGAATTAGCTACCTTTGTCAAAACCTTATACTGTATATATATCTCCTATCAGAGGTTGAAGGCAATTACTACTACAGCAACAAAAACAAGTTTCCCAACCAACAGCATGACAATCTCATCCTCTGAGAACAAACATGTGGTAGTTTATGTTTTTCCCATTGGTAGCCATCCAGTTCTACTCTTGAACCTTGTCCTCAAACTAGCACATGCTTCACCAAACACATTTTTCTCATTCGTTGGCACCCAACAATCTAATCAACCTCTTTCTACAAAACCAAACATCCCAAATAACATCAAGTTTTATAGTATTAGTGATGGTGTTCCAGAGGGTCATGTACTTGGTTTCCACCCAATTGAAAGAGTCAACTTTTTTCTTCAAGCTGGTCATCAAAATCTCCAAAATGGAATAGATTTAGCAGTTGCTGATACAAAAGAGAGAGTTACATGTATCATTGCTGATGCTTTTGTTGTTCCTTCTCTTGTTGTAGCTCAGAAACTCAATGTTCCATGGATTGCTGTTTGGCCTCCTTTGTCATGCTGTCTCTCTGCACATTTTCATACTGATTTTATACGTCAAAAATGTGCTGAGAACAATGCTAAAGATAGATCTTTGGATTTTCTTCAAGGTTTATCTACGATGAGAGTTGAAGATTTGCCTGAAGATATAACCAACTGTGGTGAAGAGGAGACACTATTTTCAAAGACACTTGCTACATTGGGTGAAGCGTTGCCTAAAGCTAAAGCAGTTGTTATGAATTTCTTTGAGGAATTAGATCCACCTTTGTTTGTTGAGGATATGAGATCAAAGTTGCAGAATATGTTTTATGTTGGTTTTCTCACGCTTTCAATTCCTCTACCACCTTTGCCACCATCTGAGAGTGATGAAACTGGTTGTCTCTCATGGTTGGACAAACAAAAGGGTACATCAGTAATTTATGTTGGCTTTGGAACTGTAGTGACACCGCCTCCACATGAGCTTGTTGCACTGGCAGAGGCATTGGAAGAAAGTAGATTTCCATTTCTTTGGTCACTCAAGGATCATTTGAAGGGTGTTTTGCCACAAGGGTTTGTTGAGAGGACTAGTGATATTGGGAAAATTGTTGCTTGGGTGCCTCAAACTCATGTTTTGGGGCATGGTTCTGTGGGAGTGTTTGTGACTCACTGTGGATGTAATTCAGTTTTTGAAAGTATTTCTAATGGGGTGCCAATGATATGTAGGCCATTCTTTGGAGATCATGGAATGACAGGAAGAATGGTGGAAGATATTTGGGAGATTGGTGTGAAGATTGAAGGGGGAGTAATTACTAAAAATGGATTGTTGAAGAGTTTGAAGATGATTCTTGTAAAGGAAGAGGGAAAGAAAATGAGAGAGAATGCTCAGAAGGTGAAACAGACAGTGCTAGATGCAGCTGGACCAAATGGTAAAGCAGCACAAGATTTCAAGAATTTGGTGGAAATAGTTTCTAGCTCTTAATTAATTTGTCACCAGTTGCTTGCATGTAATTTGGCTGTTTTCAATTTATGATTATTGTGTTTTATGCAAACGATTAGAGACAGGCAAATGAAGCCCATAAAAAACTTTTCATGTCATGAACATTTGGATTACATCTTTGCCACATGTCATGCTATTATTGAGTAGGTGGATATGATGAAAACATATGTGGGTATGTAGGTCTATACGTGTAAGAAGGGTGATGGGTTGTTCTAATTTATAAGGCAATAGTTATTAAATTATTAAGTTTGTGTGATTTAGAGGTATATTTAGCATGTACTTTAGATTTGTATAAAGAAATAAGTTATAAGAATTAAATCAATTAAAAAATAAAATTAGATTACTTCAATACTTGGTAATCAAAGTTCATGCCTTATAATTATGTCTTTAAAATCATAAAAAAAATTAGTAAATTAAATTAAGACCAATTTTTTCGCTTAGGGATTTTTCTCACTAACACAATTTGTAACCTTGATTTCAAAGGTAGATCCCACTACTCAATTGGAAGATTTTCGACTTATTTTTTAGTATGGTCTCTTTATAAGTTTTTTGCCGAAGTCTTGAGTTGGCGGACCTAGATAAGAGAAAAAAAATCTTTTTTCATTTTTAAAGTGGATTTTGAGAAAACTTATTATTCAGTTATCTGATGCTTTTGGATTATATGCTTTCTAGATTTAGATCTAATAATAGGTGGAAAAGTTGGATTTATCCTTGTGTCTTTTCTGACAATCTTACGATCTTGTTAATAGTTGTCCGACCCAAGAAATTAGTATCTACGGTGAAGTCATCAAAATGACTTTTTTGGTGAAGTAATTGGTTATGTCCACTCAAAACACACCTTAAAACCCTAACTGCCGTATCAATATTTCATTTAAAACCTAACTGCCACATCAGCTTTTCATTTTAAACTTTCATTTATTGCATATCAGTCCTTCATGAAATTCCTTAAATCTCTCTTCGTCGTCTTCTTCTTCTTCTGATTATCCATCATTCTCCCTCACCCAAATTCGTTTCCGTATTGGTGCTCTTCCCTTACTTCAGATCCACAGTGGAATGTCGTCATCTTCTTTAATAGGTAGTCGTTCGTATTCTTCTCAATCTTTATATTTTTCCAAAATAAAGTTGATTTGAGTTATTATACGTAAATTTTTGAATTGGTTATTAGGTTTGTACGTTTAGTTGAAGTTGATTTGAATTCTTATACAAGAATTATGGAATTGGAGATTAGGCGATTTAGGGATTAGGGTTTGTATTTTATATGAAGTTTATTCAATTCTTACACAGGAATTATGGAATTGGGGATTAGGCGATTTGGGGATTGGGGTTTGTATTTAAATTTGAAGTTTATTCAATTCATATACAAGAATTATGGAATTGAGGATTAGGCGATTTGGGGATTGGGGTTTGTATTTTAATTTGAAGTTTATTCAATTCTTACACAGGAATTATGGAATTCGGGATTAGGGTTTATGTTTTATGAAATACATAAATTTTGAAAATTGCATTTACATTGAATTGGTAGATAGTGAAATCATCTTAATTCAGTTGAATCTTTAGGGTTTCGACTGATATTTTAGTTTTTCAGTTGCATAAAAATTAATTTATTGTGATATTTTTCAAGTTTAAGTTGTGTGTTATTGTAAGTAATGGCCGCAAACAGTTTACTCAGAGTGTTTGAACTTAAAAACACATATTGAAGAAGGGCTTGCATGGGTAAACATTATAAAGTTAACTCAAGTAGCTTATCCCACTTAATGGAATAAGGTTTGATTGTTGTTGCTGTTTTACTTTGTTAGATTAAATATTTTGATAACAAACAGTAGATTGGGAAGGAGGGCTTGTTTAGTGGACTGTGTAAGACTTTAACTAATTGGTGTGTTGTTTCTGGACAGAGTTGTTCACCCTTTATTTATGACTGGAATGGGAGAATAGTTAGTTTTTTTGTGTGAATTGGTGCAGTCTTAACATATTGGTTTTGTACAAAATATTTGCTTTTAATACCAGGGAGTTTGTCATATGATATAATTTAGTAATGATAATATGTAGTAGAAGTGGTATTATATGGCTGCTTTCAAAGCATTTTGGAACTGTCCAATTGGTCCTAAAACATCTCACTTTTGGGGACCTGTTGCCAACTGGTGACTAATTATTTCATCCTTTTTTTTTACAGCAATATCATCGCTCATGAGGTTTGCATGGATGGTACAACGAAACAACTATCTAATTCTTGCATGTCATGCTTCAGATGAGACTGTCCAGCTCTATCAACAAACCCGGTGTTCATAAATAGTTTGAACTCAAAAACATACACTGAAGAAGGGCTTGCTTGCATAGGTAAACAAAACAGAGTTAATGCGTGTTATTAAGAACCACAAGTGTTGTGTCTTTGTGGGATGCAAGGTCATAGCATAAGAAACACATGCCTGTAAAATTACGATAGGCTCTTATGCATTAACTGTTATAGAACAATTTTGTAGATAATAATACTATCTATTTGTGTTAAATAATGTATAATTTTTTGACCCAATTAAAGCTTGTTCTTTCTTGATTATAATTTATCCAATGTACTATCTATTTGTGTTAAATAATGTTCTTTATGAAATTTAAACTGAATCAAATACATTGAAGAAAGTTGTTTATGCACAAAATGTTCATTTTTTTGTTATCTCAATATCAATTTTGGAGACAATGCTAAATTATCACGCTGAGCCTATGATTTGAATTCGAAATTTTGCTGCAGTTTGGAACGGTGTAGATGAGTATGCAACATGTTGATTTGAGATCAATCCAACTTGTGTAGAAGGAGAATGTGAATATAAGGGCTCAACTCGGATGTAAGCTCAAGTCAGTTGTACATAGCCAGTTCACAGAGGTATGATCTATCCAGAAGTAACATATCATTATTTTTGTGTTATTTGTAAATAAAAATGTTATCTGTGTTATCTGTTTATCGGTCAACTATAGTAATTGGTTTTGAATTTTGTCAAGGGTCAAAACACGTTAATAAAAAACGATAATATTATACTACAATACAAAATTATCACACAATTATCACACATGGTAACACTACCAAGCTATCCCAAATAATACCACAAATTATCCAAAAGAAGAAAACATGGTAGGACCAAATACATAGAAGAAATTATCCAATGCTACACCAAAAAAAATTATCCCAACAATCATACAAACAGAAGAACTCCAAGCCTCAACGACATTTCTTCTTCACCAATGCCTTTCTCTGCTTTTCAAGATTCTTCCAGCCCGATGTGAACTTGGTCACCACTTCGTCCAACAACATATTATTGGCGGAATGAACCAAAAACAGAGCCATCTTCATTCTTGTCATAGTGGAAACCTGTATAAAATTATGAACATTTAGGACAGTTAGAACTATAATTACAAGGGAAGTTAATAAATTAATGATATTCACATGAATCTAACTTACAGTCACAGCATCAAATTCACACATGAAGGGACACTCAATCATCCATTATAATACCCAAACTCCACAGTCATTTCTGTGGTTAGTAAATGCATTAGTGACCCGTAATAGGTAATACTGTCAAAGAATTAAAATAGAGTAAGGTTTGAGAGTACTTACGATCCGTGTCATTGTGGTTTAACGAACGTTGGTTCAACTAGGTCGAATGTTGTTATTATATTTCCTGGACAAAGTTCATGGGGACCAAGAAAAGATTCGTGCTGCAGAATTTCTTCAAGAAATATGGCCTGCCACATATTTCAAACCAAAGTTATAAAAAGCCAAACAATTTATTGAAAAAAAACAACTTCGCACAGACATGCATACCAATTTCAGGATTGCACGACGTTTGAAGTAATGCCTCTCAGGACAATTCAAATAGTCCAACCAATGTAATTTTTTTTCATAACAATCAACACACAACAAATACCAATGCACTCCTCCGTCATTCATTGGAATAAATATCTGAAAAATGTAATGTTAAGTTGTAGGAACAAAATTATTAATGTGTCAACTTATTTGGTAACGAAGTACTACTAACACACAACTCACCCTGGAAACAAATGGTAACGTTGCCATGAAGCGGGATTGATATAAATTCCTCACATAATCATGATTGTTGTTACCTTCCAATGCATATTGCTGCAATGAAAATAAATGAGGTATTGTATTTTAAGACAATAATTAATACTAAAGAAATGTACGAGTAACAGAAGTATTAGTAGTAGTAAGTACCGCAAACTCAGTAGGAAGATACCAAACAGACTTAGTTTTCCCCTAGAAGAAATGTACCAGTTCTGTCTTGCAACAACAAGATTAATAATCTGTATAGCAATATGAAAATGATATTAACAGAATTATACATAAATGGGATAAATTTAACTAAGTATCATATTAACAATAACCTCCTGGTCCAAGGGGCATCTTGGCATCAGGGGCTTCATTGTTCTCCTATCTCCAAAAACATTTGATGTTGTTTTGACCAAAACCTCATCACTACAGAGAAAATTGATATAATCACCAAACTAACTCTGATAACTAAACTTTTATCAAGTGCATTAAAAAATTACTCATTCATCTCTTCTTCGTCGCGCATAAAAATGTATGTGGATGTGCAAGCACATACGTCATTTAGATTCATGCATGGAGGTGGTCTAAATGACACTGGCATCCACTGTCATTAAATGCACATGAATTAGAGAGTACTGTAATTCCTAGTTTCATATAATGTAACATTAGGTTTTATTCAAAATAAATAATGAATGCTTACTTCAGGAATTTCAACTGGATAATCATTGCCTTCATATCCAATAATACCACCGGGATGGTAGTTGAGGTAAAAGTCATTATCATCAGGAACCGCAGGTGTACAGAATAGTGTCTTCCTGACATTTTGGAATTGTCCGTCATCATCTATATTTCTCTTTCCCTTTCCCTTTAGACCTTTTGGCGGTGCTGATGTTGTGCCAAAAGTTGAAATACCTTTGGATTTTGTTGGCCTCCTTTCAATTGCCGCCATTTTTTTAACCATTTTTTTGCGATTCGCAAGAGGTGTAGACGCTGTGGAGTCATACTCCTTTGGTTCTGGGTGGTAACTCCCAGCACTAGTAGTTTGATGACTACATAAATCATTTAAAAAATCAGTTTAGTAATGGTTTAAATACATAATACAAACTAAAATGATACTTACTCGGGTTAGGATCTGATACCTTTTTGGCTTTGGTGCCTTTGGTAAGTTTGTGTGTTATTTTTCTCAACTAAATGATATCTCATTATTTTATTCATTCATGTATGTTGTTATTAGACTAAAGGTATGAAAGGCATACAACAGTAAAGGTAGGCAATCCTACCCCATATCTTAGAATCAATTTTTGAAAATGCCATATCTAAAATGATACTAAGTTAAATCATATTAACTTTTCAAAACCAAACTAAGTTATAACCAAGGTATACAGAATACAAACTTAAATGATACTAAGTTATAACCAAGACATATGATTTTGAAAAGTTGATTCTAAGATCGAAAAAAAAATCAATCAGACACATATTGTACATGCTAATAGGTAAACAAAAATAAGATTTTAAAACCTCGATTAAATGACGATCAGTTCAGCTTTAAATCCCTTAGTATGAGTCTTAGTGTATTCCTCACTAATGTGTATGGAATAGGTGGTCTTTTCCTTGCTATCTGTTTCATTATTTTTGTTAGGCTTTGTGCGTCTGGTGCTTCTGTTACCTATGGATGGAGATTTTTGCTTCATATTGTAACTTTTAAGTTTGGGTATTTTTTGTGTAGGGAGTTCAAATTGGATTAATGATCGTGATGATATTTCAAGGGAGCTTCAATATACTTATAAAATAGTAACATTATATGAAAGGTTTTTGTATTGATAGGTACTACTACTACTGTAGCAATTAGTAGCCCCCATGTTAGTATTAGTAGTAATCATGATGAATTCACGGTTTACTAAGTGAGGATGACAAAACTGTATTAATTTTTTTTACGGGACAAAACTGGATTTGATGTGTTTAATTTTTTTAATACTAATGTGTTTTATTTAACAAAACTGTTTTATTTAGCTGCAATGTGTTTTGTAATACTAATGTGTTTAATTTTTTAATAACTTCAATTTTTTTTTTTATAATTTGGGTAAATAACTTATTTGGAGTTTATAGGACAAGTGCTTATCAAAATAAACACAAATTAAAGGATTTTTTTACCAATATGCCACACTTTTGAAGTTAAAACACCAAAATTCGTCCATGGGAAGGACAACCCCATACAATTCCTTTTTTTCATTTTTATTTATTTAAATGTTTTAATTAATATATTAATTAATATAATAGTGTTAAAATAATTATTTAATGTTAAATATATTATTTCAAAATATATTTTTAATGTTAAATTAATTTAATCTTAAATATATTATTTCCAGCTATTAATGTTAAATTAACATTATTATATTAATTAATATATTAATTAAAATATTTAAATAAATAAAAAGACTATTTGGCAAACAAACGATAAAATAAATTTAAATTATTTTTATATGTGCTATAAATTATTTTCATATGTTACTACAGTACCTCTCAGGACTTATAACAATTAGAATAAAAAAGGTTATGAAAAATTAGCATAAAAGATTTAATAAGCTTTTCAAAGCATAAGTTGGAACTACTTAACCAAAAATGCAAAAATGTAGCACTCCTAGTTTCACATCCTATTCTACACAGAAAAAAGTCATCACTATCCATTGGATCTTGATCAGATGGATAAAAAAAATACTAAGATTTAAAATTTATTATTTAAATAAATAACAATTTTGAATAACAACAATCCGATGTAAATCAGACGACTATAGATCAGGACTGATCACGATCACGATACACGATACACACATTTAATTAACTGACAAAACGAAATTGGAATCACATCTGTCAAACTTTTGCCGCAATCACGCCGTTAAAGTCGTTGGATTCCCATCTGAGGACTCACATTTAATACAAGCTTGAGATTTTAAAATAAAAAAAATGCGGACTTTAAAATATGGAACGTCAGATGTCGATCGAACGAATGTAGACCCAATAAATAGACCTTCCGCATACATAGATTTTTCTAGGTTACAATTCTTTCCCAGTACTGTTACAGACAAATAAACATTCCAAAAAAAATAATCTCAAGGATTCAATGGAAGGAGGAAATCCAAGAATGGTGACAGTGAAGGTAGGTGGATTCTTGACAATCCATTCGGTGGTTGAGGTTAAATATTGCTGACAACTGCTTTTTTTTTGTTTTTTTTGAGTTTTGGGTTCAGTTTCATCTTATTTTTCTTTTGTCATAACATCCAAAGCCTTATGGCGAGATGTGCTTCAAGTTCGTCCAGGAGTTTTTTTTTCTGAATTCGGCCAGGACTTCTTGATTTTGGGCAGCAAATACACCCGTGTTATGGTGAAGTTCAATGGAAGTAAGGACCACTCATTGATCACAGATGGGTGGAGTGATGTCCAACATACATTCCATATTCAAGGTGATAGAATGGTGTTGCTGACTTATTTGGGGAACAACACGTTCCATATCAAAGTTTTTGAAGACTACCCTATCGATCCATTCAAACTTCCTTCGGACCACACCTACCGATTGGGTTTAAACGACTTTGATGTTTATATCGAACAACTCACTGCTCATAGTGCAACCGCTCCACAGTTGGTAAGAATTTAATAAGTTTTTGTGTCATGCTATTTTTATTGTTTGAACAATCAAAATACAACTAGTTATTTCTTTTCTTTATTGGAAGACACTTCGCAAGGGCTTTGCTTGCTTCATCAGGTCAACGAGTTTGAAGAGGTTGTGTTGTTTGGACCTCAAGGTGCTGAAGTTAGATACATTGTGCTCAACAATGGTCCTGAAAAGAGGATATGCACAAAATTTGGTGCAGGATGGGCCAAATTTGTTAGAATCAATAGTTTTGGTGGTGGTGATGTTTTAAGGTTTAAATTTGTGAAGAAAAATGAATCAAACCTGATTAGAGTTGTTAGGATTGCATAATAAAATGGTTTGGTTATGTTTTTTGTTTTGTTTTGTTTTTGGTATGTACAAAAATAGAATCAATGGTTTTACTGGTGGTGCTGTTTAAAGCTTTAATGTTATTTATTTTGTTTTTGGTATGTAAATTTTTACTTTGACAAAATGAAGTCCTCTTTTTGTGTGGAAATTGATTGATTGCGGTCACCCACTCTCTAAACTAAGCCATTAAAAGTCAAGAATGGATGAAAAATGGTGTTTTCATGTGCAACTGTTGGTTTAAAAATTTAAAAACACTAATCTTCATTCAACCATAAACCATTACTACAAAATACTAACTAAACTTCATTCATTCATAAACCGTACAAAACACGGAGGGAGAACTACCACAAAAAACAACCATGACTTAAAACTTCAAAAAATTCAAACATATTTTACTCAAAAAAAGCAAACAACCACTAAAATATCCACTCCAACAATTCCCTTAAAAAAAACGGTCCAACACGGTGACAGTCATTGTTTATGGAGTAGGCGGGATAGTAAAACTCAAAACTTATCCGGTCTTAAGTCGCTTGTCTTTAACAAACTCATACCACCCCTTTCCAATGTACTTCTCCATCCAATTCCTTCTTGCACTGTGGACAGCACAATCATATCTCTTCCCAGTCTCTGCATCAAGCAAAACTATCTCCCGTTGATTAAAAAATAGACATTCCTTTGCGATTTTCCTTGGAAAGTGCTGCAAAAAAATTATGAACCATGATCAGAATTTTTTTTAAAAAAAAATCTACTTTCCATTTTCATTATAATATTACCATAACATTTTTTCCGGAAGCCATCCCAAGTGTGACAGTGCTCTCCCAATAAAAATCATCCAGGTCGATCGGGTGTAGTGGTTCCATCTATTACATATGCAATGACAAAATCAAACACATAAAATATGGATATCGCACTATGCATGTTACTACAATAGTACTACCAAAACTCAAGGTAACTTAAACCCTATTTTTTTACCTGCTGCTGGAGGAGTTGGAGAAATGTGTTGCAAGTCTGACCTCTCAGATTTTTGCGTTTCCTTTAAAAGTGTGGGAAGTGGGATTAAAATCTTCAAAAATTGGCCAAGTTTAAATTCGGAAAATTAAGATTTGACACCAATAAAATAAAATTAATTTTTTAATTGGAAATATGGTAAACAATTTCGTGTCACTAGAATACTGTAATCAATTAATGCAATCATACCGAAAATTCCTTCAAATCTAATTTTGTACTAGTATCCTTTATACACTGACAACATATGCCTTTTTATGACGTTGATGGACGAGTCATGTAGGGCAACTAAACCAAATATCGGTCATGTGTCCTTGATCGTTTGATCAGAATCAGACGGTTGTGATTTTAAATAATATGACTACATTTTGAATGATTAAATGAAAATTAAACTTATTTATTCTGGACCATGTGATTATGATCATGCAGTTTTTGTTACTATAAACCATAGGTATAATATTTTTCGAATTAAAATATTTACATTAAATCAAATAAAAATTGTAGTAATTGCATTTTCGTAAAATAATTCATTAAGACAAGTTGTTACTCAATAATACAATAAAAATTAATTAATTAATAAAAGTTGTTACTCAATAATACAATAAAAATTAAACATAACTAGCAGCAGTTGTCATGGCACTGCCTTCACTACTTTGATCTACTTCAGAAAAATCATTGCTAGTTGTAGTAGTTGTTTCTATGACTTCAAAATTAAACTGATTTGTCATCGGCAAATAGTATAATTTTATTGATGTAGGAACATTAAAACCAAAGAATGATGCCACTCTACGTGCTTTTCGAATATATGGTTTCCTATTTCTGTAGCGATATGGGACATTGATGAATTTATTGTTGTGGAGATTGTATAGTGAGACTGTAATCTTCTCATTTTTTAGATGTTCCGGAAATAATTCGATGTACTCAGGGCATACATCAATTGTTTTCTGCATAAAAAAAAAATCATGTAAGTAATAATAAAAACTTGAATTAGATAGGAAAAAAATAACAAAATTGTGAATTTGATTTTACCAAAGATGGATCTATAACTGTGTAGAAATAAATGTTGCATTTAAAAAAAAATGCAGTTAAATAAAACACATTAACAAATTAAACACGTCAAAATAATCACTTTGTAAACCGTGTTTACATCATGATTACTGCCTATGGGAAAAAATAGTACTACTAGTATACTCATTTTTTTAATTGAAAAACGTAAAATATAGACTTACATTATGTAAAGTAGGTGAAGGAGTGTGTAGCAATGCCGGGGAATGAAAACACATTATTACACCGTGTAGATGTGGTCTTTATATAGTGGTGGGATATGGGGCTAGTGTGATTCATTGAAAGTTGAAAGTTGAAAGCTGCAACGGTTGGCCATAGTCCATTTTACTTGACTAGTAGTAAAACAAAATTTTTAATGTACGAAACGACACATCCCATTGAATCTGGACCGTTAAAAATATTTAATGGCTCACAACTCATTAAAAAAATTCATAGACCAAGGTACCCTGCAATTGAAATTTCATATAATGACACATTCGATTAAATCTGGACCGTTAGAAAAATATGTAATGGCTCGCAACCCATCAAAACAAATTCATTTTTTTTCAATGGTCAAGATTAGCCGTATTGGGCACAGTATTGAAGCAGAGAGGCATATGCACAATATTGAAGCAGAGAGGCATGGGTACAGTATTGAAAAGGGAAAACTGGGACAAAAAAACGTGCTACATCAAATCAGAGAGGCACGGGTACAATAGTCGCATTTATTGCAAGGTTATCTTGAACAGTTTTGTTTTTAATGGCATGGCTATGTGAAATCATAATGGCATGGCTAATACATGGCACGACTAAATTTTCCAAAAAATGTTACTAGTAATTAATTGCAATTCCCTGCAAACACTGTAACGCCCATATATAAATACATACATCAAAGCATATATTATACATGAAATGCACGTTTGGTACTGAAATACCAATAAGTCCCTAGTAAACACATTATACATATACATGCCCAAAAACCCTAATATACAAAAAACTATGGCATAAATATATGTACAAGATGTTCCAAAGATAAATACTAAGAACTAGATCGACAACGATCTCAAAAAACTCCACAACGGAAGCTACACCATCAGACAAGTAAGGATAATCACACGGCCTTATCCTTACCCATCGCGGAACCTGAAGTACCTGAAATATTCAACAATAGTGGGGTGAGATACATCAAATATCAGTAAGTTCTCTATCTTATAGATTCTCTCGACTTTACAAGGTTCTAACCAAAACCTAACTCAAGTCGGGGGAAAAGGAACGAGACCTTGAGTTCAAACATTTCTGACTAGAGAAACCATCACAAAACACACAACGACAACTAGTTAAGGAATCTTTCCCCGGCCATCCCACTCAAGGAGATTAAACACGGGTCACGGATCCTTAACGTAGATAACTTTCCCCGGCCATCCCGCTCAAAGAAATTAAACACGGGTCACGGCTATCTACGATTGGTACTTTCCCCGGACATCCTACACCAAAGGATTAAACACGGGTCACTAATACCAACCACTTAGTAACTTTCCCCGGCCATCCCTCTCAAAGAGATTAAACACGGGTCACGGTTACCCACTTAGTAAATACTTTCCCCGCCCATCTCACACCAAAGGATTAAACACGGGTCACTAATATTTATTAAGCGACACGAACAAACCGGAGGAAAACGGTCCTCCACTACCAATTACTTAACAAAGATACTCTTCAAGTATCGATGTAAGCAATGCCGCACAATTCTCTAAGTTATTCTAGTGTACTAAGGTTTCCTCACTAGCTCGCCACTTGAAGCTTTTAAAATTTCAAAAGTTCTATTTTATATAATTCACGTAATTCCGATTAATTCCCATAATCGACAAAAACCCAATCATAAATAATATTTCATTTTTCATAGCATAGAACTCTTTTATAGCTTCATAACAATATAAAGAAGGCTTAAATCGGATGCCCGAGTCAAAAGTTATGAATTTTAGAAGAATAGTTTCTTTTGTTCCAGGTCGCGCTAAGTGGGCCCCACCCGCGCTAAGCGCGCTCCTCGCTGCCTGGAAGAGGTGAAAATTCTCCAGACCGGCTAAGCGGGCATACCGCGCTAAGCGCGCTCTGTGTTATGCAGAAAAATAAACCCTTTGACAGTAACTTCCAACCTCTAAATTCATCCTCAACACCATACCCAAACAACCAATAGAGGTATATTATCATGGTTCTATCATGGTTTATCCAACAAACTTCATAAAACATGATATCCAACATTAATTCATAGTTTCTACACAAAACCCTAAGATTTCCAACCAAATCAAACCAATCCAAACTTCATAAAAATTATCAATAGATGATTCTACACATATTTTGATCATGCTACGCAATTTATAACACACTTCAACCGTTAGATTCTTTGATTCTGCAAAAAAACCCATGTTTCCCAAAATCCAACCTAACTCTAAAACCTCAAGAAAATCTACTCTAAATTCTCTATCTAGAACCCACCTGGATTAGAAGATGATAATGAAGAAGCTGAGATGAATTTATGAAGATGAGAGGATGATTCTTGATCTTGAACTCTTGGATTTTCTCTTCTTTCCTTTTCTCCCTTTTTCTTTCCTTTCTTCTTTCTTCTCTCTACTTTCTCTCTCCAATGTTACTATCTTTTGCAAATGAGGGAAAAGGAAGTGATATAGGAAAATATCAATAATTAGTAACACTACTAAAAGTCCAAATTATCTCAAACGCACCAATTAATAAAACCTTAGAATTAGATAATATTAATCTGATCAGCTCTGAGTTCATCAGTTGCTCTAATTATCTTATCAGATAAAATACTCAGAGCACACTGGATCTCAACTGATCTCAACTAATATTATCCAGAGCGTTTATAAAATATGGGGTATTACATCCTCCCCCTTAAATAGAAATTCGTACTCGAATTTAAAAGATTACCTGAACAGATGAGGGTAAGCATCCCGCATTTTCGATTCTAGTTCCCAAGTAGCATCCCCCGGATGCGCCATATACCATTGCACCTTAACAAGAGGAATGTCTTTATTCCTTAATACCTTCGTTTCTCTTCCCACAATACGACTCAGTTGAGGTTCAAAAGTCAAGTCTGCTTCTATTTTCACTAATTCCAGTAAAATTAGCTGAAGAGGATCAGGAATAAACTTTCAGAGCTGAGATACATGAAAGACTTCATGCATCTCTGACAGAGAGGGTGGTAAGGCTAATCTTTAAGCGACTTCACCAATCCTTTCTAAGATCTGATACGGTCCCACGTATCTCGGACTTAACTTGCGTGACTTAAACGGTCCTTTCAATCTCAATCTCGGGGTAACCTTCAAAAACACATGGTCACCTTCCTCAAATTCTAACGGTCTCCTACGGTTATCCGCATAACTCTTCTGACGATCTTGTGCTTGTTTGACTTTCTCACGGATCATTCGAATCTTTTCCGTAGTCTCTTGAATAATTTCCGGTCCCAAAATTCTATCTTCACCAACCTCCGCCCAACACAAAGGTGTTCTACATTTTCTCCCATACAATGCTTCGTAAGGAGCCATACCGATGCTCGCATGGTAACTATTGTTATAGAAAAACTCAATTAACGGTAAAAGTTCCTTCCAATTTCCTCTACTCTCTAGCACACAAGCTCTTAACATATCCTTCAACGTTTGTATCGTTCGCTCAGTCTGACCATCAGTCTTAACTATATACGAACCATGTCAGAGATGCATAGATGATGGTCAATTGAGTGTGAACCATGTCGGAGATGCATAGATGATGGTCAACTGAGTGTGAACCATGTCAGAGATGCATAGATGATGGTCAACTATATGTAAACCACGTCAGAGATGCATTGATGATGGTCAAATATATGCGAACCATGTCAGAGAGGCATAGATGATGGTCAATTGAGTGTGAACCATGTCAGAGATGTATAGATGATGGTCAACTATGTGTGAACCATATCAGAGATGCATAGATTATGGTCAACTAAGTGTGACCCATGTCAGAGATGCATAGATGACGGTCAACTGAGTGTGAACCACGTCAGAGATGCATAGATGATGGTCATCTATGTGTGAACCACGTCTGAGATGCATATATGATGGTCAACTGAGTGTGAACCATGTCAAAGATGCATAAATGATGGTCAACTGAGTGTGAACCATGTCAGAGACGCATAGATGATGGTCAACTATATGTGAACCACGTCAGAGATGTATAAATGATGGTCAAATATATGAGAACCATGTCAGAGATACATATATGATGGTCAACTGAGTGTGAACCATGTCAGAGATGCATAGATGATGGTCAACTATGTGTGAACCATGTCCGAGATGCATATATGATGGTCAACTGAGTGTGAACCATGTCAGAGATGCATAAATGATGGTCAACTGAGTGTGAACCATGTCAGAGATGCATAGATGATGGTCATCTATGTGTGAACCACGTCTGAGATGCATATATGATGGTCTACTGAGTGTGAACCATGTCAGAGATGCATAGATGATGGTCGACTGAGTGTGAACCACGTCAGAGAGGTATAGATGATGGTCGACTGAGTGTGAACCACGTCAGAGATGCATATATGATGGTCAACTATGTGTGAACCATGTCAGAGATGCATAGATGATGGTCAAATATATGCGAACCATGTCAGAGATATATAGATGATGGTCAACTGAGTGTGAACCATGTTAGAGATGCATAGATGATGGTCAACTGAGTGTGAACCATGTCAGAGATGCATAGATGATGGTCATCTATGTGTGAACCATGTCAGAGATGCATAAATGATGGTCAACTGAGTGCGAACCATGTCAGAGATGCATAGATGATGGTCAACTGAGTGTGAACCATGTCAGAGATGCATAGATGATGGTTATCTATGTGTGAACCATGTCAGAGATGCATAGATGATGGTCAACTGAGTGTGAACCACGTCAGAGATGCAAATATGATGGTCAACTATGTGTGAACCATGTTAGAGATGCATATATGATGGTCAAATATATGCGAACCATGTCAGAGATGTATAGATGATGGTCAAATATATTTGAACCATGTCAGAGATGCATAGATGATGGTAAACTGAGTGTGAACCATGTCAGAGATGCATAGATGATGGTCAACTATATGTGAACCACGTCAGAGATGCATAGATGATGGTCAACTGAGTGTGAATGATGTCAGAGATGCATAGATGATGGTCAACTGAGTGTTAACCATGTCAGAGATGCATAGATGATGGTTAACTATGTGCGAACTATGTCAGAGATGCATAGATGATGGTCAACTGAGTGTGAAACATGTCATAGATGCATAGATGATGGTCAACCATATGTGAACCATGTCAGAGATGCATAGATGATGGTCAACTATGTGTGAACCATGTCAGAGATGCATATATGATGGTTAAATGAGTGTGAACCATGCCAGAGATGTATAGATGATGGTCAACTGAGTGTGAACCATGTCAGAGATGCATAGATGATGGTCAACTATGTGTGAACCATGTTAGAGATGCATATATGATGGTCATATATGTGTGAACAAAGTTAGAGATGCATAGATGATGGTCAACTATGTGTGAACCATGTCAGAGATGCATAGATGATGGTCAACTGAGTGTGAACCATGTCAGAGATGCATAGATGATGGTCAACCATATGTGAACCATGTCAGAGATGCATAGATGATGGTCAACTATGTGTGAACCATGTCAGAGATGCATATATGATGGTCAAATGAGTGTGAACCATGCCAGAGATGTATAGATGATGGTCAACTGAGTGTGAACCATGTCAGAGATGCATAGATGATGGTCAACTATGTGTGAACCATGTCAGAGATGCATATATGATGGTCATATATGTGTGAACCAAGTCAGAGATGCATAGATGATGGTCAACTATATGTGAACCATGTCAGAGATGCATAGATGATGGTCAATTGAGTGTGAACCATGTCAGAGATGCATAGATGATGGTCAACTATGTGTGAACCATGTCTGAGATGCATATATAATGGTCAACCATATGTGAACAAAGTCAGAGATGCATAGATGATGGTCAACTATATGTGAACCATGTCTGAGATGCATAGATGATGGTCAACTGAGTGTTAACCATGTCAGAGATGAATGTATGATGGTCAACCATATGTGAACCATGTCTGAGGTGCATAGATGATGGTCAACTATGTGTGAACCATGTCAGAGATGCATATATGATGGTCAACTGAGTGTGAACCATGTCAGAGATACATAGATGATGGTCAACTGAGTGTGAACCACATCAGAGATGCATATATGATGGTCATCTATGTGTGAACCATGTCTGAGATGCATAGATGATGGTTATCTATATGTGAACCATGTCTGAGATGCATAGATGATGGTCAACTGAGTGTGAACCATGTCAGAGATTCATAGATGATGGTTAACTGAGTGTGAACCATGTTAGAGATGCATAGATGATGGTCAACCATATGTGAACCATGTCAGAGATGCATAGGTAATGGTCAACCATATGTGAACCATGGTCGACCATCATCAATGCATCTATGACATGGTTCACACAAGGTCGACCATCATCAATGCATCTATGACATGGTTCACACATGGTCGACCATCATCAATGCAGCTATGAAATGGTTCACTTATTTTTAATTTTTTTTTCAATTTTTTTTGGCTTAATTGCAATTTTGGTCCTCCTATTTTCATTTTTTTAAAGTTTTGATCCCCCTATTTTAAAATCCAGAATTTTTGTCCCTCTATTTTTAGTTTTTGAGTTTTGGTCCCCCTATTTTAAAATTCAAAATTTTTGTCCCTCCATTTTCATTTTTTTTTTAGTTTTGGTCTCCCTATTAAATTATTTCCAAATTGGAAAGGAGGACTAAAATCCAAAACAAAACATAAAATAGAGGACCAAAACTAAACAAAAATGAAAATAGAGGGACAAAAATTCTGAATTTTTAAATAAAGGGACCAAAACTAAAAAAAACTAAAAATTGAGGGATACAAATTTCAAATTTTAAAATAGAGGGATCATAACTAAAAAAAAAATGAAAACAGTGGCACCAAATTTTTAATTAAGCCTTTTTTTTATATCATTCTCTATCTTTTCCAATTTTATCCTCAAATTAATATTACTTTTGTCATTCCCAATACATGATAAGGGTATTTTAGTAAAAATATCATTCTCTTTCATTACTCCTAATTCATTTGTCCTGCGATTTTAATAAAAGATACTCAATCTTCTTTCATTCTAAAAAAACAACAACAAAAATGTCTTCCTAAAATGTCAGTGGGAACTCCATAACAGGTCCAAGCCAACTTCAGCACATGAAATTACGATGTTTTTGTAAAAAGGTTGCAGATCTCAAGATTTCAGGAACTGAGAAAAATCCTCACAAACTTTACTACACTTGTAGGGACAATTTCTGCGACTTTTGGGTATGGGCTCATCCAACAAATTTGTCCACCATTGTTTCAAACATTACTGAAAGGTCTGGCCACAGTGTTCAACAAACCACCTTTCAATCTATCAAAAGAGATCTCCAAAGTTGCACTAAAGAAGTCATTGCGGTAAAAAAGCTTCTTAGGTTTATCAAGTTCATTTCAGTTGTTATTCTTTTTTTAATATTTTTTATTTTGGTTGTTTAAGAATCCGGTGCTTTTAACTTAGTACAATCCTGGGTTATCCCTAAAGATTATTATGAACCTTGTTGTGAACAACTATCATGCAAAAATGAATATAGTTTTTATATTTTCATTACTTTATAATTGTATTAGTTTTCATTTTTGCATCCATTAAACCACCACCATTATGGCATTATGACGATTATGGGCTTGATGGAGATTGATCACGTTCGGCAGAACCCGTCTACTCGCGTCTGCCACTTTCACCATGACTTTGAAAAAAAAATTATTTTATTTGTTGTCCCTCAAGTCGAAAGTCGAATCTGATGATGATGGGACAATAGGCTAGTCTATAAGCTATCCCTCATTTAGCTTTTGGAAAATGAAAAAACCCGGTGTAAAATAAACTACCATGAATAAAAAGTTCCAAGGCATAAACTCCCAGGTGTAAAACAAACATGGGAATGTAAAAAATTCAAATCATATTCCTGGAAATAAATTTAGAATCCATGAAACAAACACCCCTTTGGAGTATATTTTATTCTCATGGGAATGTTGGATTCCCACTCTTTAGACATGGGAATAATTATGAAAAAATTTATGTGTGAAAATATTCCTTGGAATATATAACAAGGTACAATCAACTGATTTTTTTATTCTGGATCAATCAAATTTTTGGTACAAGCACTTTAATATAAGCATTTGTCATTCAAATAACCGTTTATTTACAACTAAACAGCTAAAAAAAAATGCCTCAACTTCCTTGTTAAATGGTCAAATTTTTAGTTTTAAATATAAAAACTAAATACCATAACCAACCAAGGCCAACCAAACGGAAGCAATTCAGAACGCTTTGACGACGACCTCGCTGATTCTCATCGGAGGGCCTTTGAATGATAATTGCATCAAAGTGGACTTCGGAATAACATTCAGGGTTGACCCTGTGTCTACCAGTACGCTGGCTAAAGCATCGTCATGACAGTTAACTGTAATGTTGAGCGCCATGTTATGACTGTCACACCCTAATTTTTGACCCTAAAATTTGGTATTTTTCCATGTCGTATATTTCGTACTGATCTATTTTAGTGTACTCGATTTATTTTTTCGATCACTTGGACGTTCGATTTTTATTTATTTAGGGTCCGTTTATTTTACTTTTTCAACTAAAATTATTTAGAATAAATAATTATAGTAATTAGCATTTTATTTTAATTTTATTTTAAATATTTATTTTCACTTTTATTCTTATTTTTTAATTTAAATAATGTTTAGAATAGATAAATAAGATAATTAGTATTTTTATTTTATTTTATTTTAAATATTTATTTTTATTTTTAACTAATATTGTTTTTCATAAATAAATAGGATTTTTTAGTTTCTGTTTTAAATTTATTTTAATTAAATTGTTTAAATTTCATTTAGTTTAAATTTTTATTTAATTTTAATGTTATTTTGGGCCTCAAATTGGATATTAGGGATATTATTGACAACTAAAAGATAACCCTAATTTATTTTATTATATATATGTGTGCTAATGCTAAGAATAGGGCACCAGAAAAAAGACCGAAAAAAGAGAACACGCCGACCCTATTCCAATTGAGAGACATAGCGGTAGCTGGTACTTTGTCGTTTCACTTCCTTTTAACATCATATGTTGTTTTCATGGTTTCTTAAAAAAAATGTGTATCCTATTTTGATATTGCCAGAACAAAGCCATGCATACGTATGATGTTTTCATGCTTTTGCTAATAGTAAAGTTCACGTTTTCATACAGCGGTAACATCGTGATTCAATTATTTATTTATTTTTCTTTTCTGTTTTTTTTAGCTTAGTATTGTAATATACATATATATTATATAACACGTGCAACTTTTATATATATGTATTTAAAGTACGGCAATGTTTTATTTATGTTAGAATTATGTTGTTTGGATCGAATAATGTCGATACGCTGTTCGTATATTTGTGTGCTTGATGCGTGACATTTATGTTTGGTTCGATCCGGTTGCGATGATCGCATTTTTTGCGTTAGCGACATTGTTGATTTTTAGCCCGTTACATTTACTTGTTCTATGCATTTTCTATCTCTAAAATTTAGATCCTCACGATTTGAATCCGGTTGCGATGACCGCGTTTTCGCGATAGCAATATTGTTGAGGTTTTTATCAAAGTTAAATTTCTCTTTTTTTTTAGTTGCTTTTTTTTGTTATATTTAGATCCGTACAATTCGGATCCGGTTGTGATGACCGCGTTTTCGCGATAGCAATGTTGTTGAGGTTTTTTTAATTTTTTTAAATTTTCTTTTCTTTGTAATAATATTACAATTTTAAAACACTTTAAAATTTATTTTTTATTTTTGTTTCCTTTTTTATAAATTTAGATCCGCATAATTTGAATCTATTGCGATGACCACGTTGAGTGTAGCAAACCATTTGTCGATTTTCATCGGTTTTATGCGGATTTATATTCATTTATTCGTTGCATTTCAATTTCAGAGTTAAAATTCTGATTTAACTTTCGAGAACCGCTTGAGTGCATATAGTCATTTGCTTGGCCTCTCATAGAGTGATTCCTACATGAATCCACTCTTAGTTAGCTTCAAAGCTAAATTCAGTTGTCATTCGATTTCGGCTGGTTTTGGACCCACATTTACCTGTTTAGTATTTCAATCATTTTCTTACTTCCCATTGATAAAATGTATCCCTCACCCCCATGTGTAATTATTATTTGTTTTTACCGTCTCTTTTTCTTTAGATAGATAATTAATAAATTAATAAAAACAAAAAATAAAATAAAATCAATCTTTCATAAAAAAAATTAAAGAATTTGGTCAACACCAAGTTCCATTTTCAAAAATATTGGTCAACACCAATTGAACAATCAACCCAAGCTTTCCTTTAGCACATACCCTTAGCAAGCAAACAATAGATAACATAAATAAAACAAGAGGTTCCTGTAGAGTACTACAGACGTTTAGGATGCTAACACCTTTCCTAATCGTAACCAACCCCCGAACCTTAGATCTCTTAGGTTTTTTTTCGTTCTTGAACCTTTCCTTTGGATAAATCAAAGACGGTGGTGAACCTTAAGATTTGTGATCCTAGTTAACATAATAGCTATGGTATCCGATTCTCACTGCGATAGAAATGGCGACTTCACTGGGGACTTTCGAGGGTTTCCCCTAACTTGTTTATATCTATGTTATTTATTTGCTTATTTGCCTATATATCTTTATATCTGTATATATACCTGTTTTGCTTGGTTTTTCTGTGTGCAGGGTACTATTTGTGTGGTGAGACAAAGTCCTACACCCGGACTAGAGTGAAATTAAGATAGGAAAACGGTGAGACTTCAATGATACTTTGAGGGAGTCGATTCCTGAAAAAGTAAATTGAGACTTCACCACTCAGTCTAGGCCCTCTCGAATAAAATATTTGTCCAACGAGTTCATTCGTGAAGACGATATGGTTTCGATCTAAAGGCCCTCGGGACTGGGGACCGTAGTTACCTTTAACCCAACTTGGCCTATTAGGATGTAGTGCGGGGACTATGCGGGAGTCTATTTCTGCAATAGTCGCTACGCTATACTACACTCAGACGAGATTCTCTTGAGAATATTATTGACGACCAAGTGATTTGGAAAATCGATAATATCCGAAAGATGGATTATAGACTCTGGGAACTTTGTAGAACCCGTTCGGCAGGTACAAATAAACCTCTAGTACATACCTTGGGAAGGGTAGACCATGGCTCCATGCTCGTGATCTTCAAGCCTAGGCCTTTGTTTGCCTGTATATGTGTATACCTGTGCTTATGCATCCATTCATGCATTCATGCATAACCATTCGGTTTCAAGAAACTCAATTGCTCTTTCATTTGCAAAATCAATAAAAAATCCTGGATTATAAAATGAAACTTTTTTCAGCCTTTCCGAAATGTTTGCAACCTACTCTTGAGTTCCTTGAAACCATTACATTACATTGCATATCATTTGCATGATTCATTGCAAACATCCGTTTGTCCAGCAACTCATCTCCAGCTATCTTTATCTTCAGTGTCACCTGTGAGTCGTCAAGTTGATTCCTCTACATCGATACCAGACTAGAGCTAACTATAGACGCATAATGGCAGAGCAAGAAGCACACAATGCTGAGATGCAAATGGAGATCGACGACCTTAAGTCAAGCATGGCAAAGCTCACTGAAATGCTCCAAGTTTTGATTGCTAGAGGAGAACCACCTCAAAGGACTGTCATTCAGGAAGTTTCAAATGCAGATCCTCATCCTATTCAGGTGCAACCTTCAACTTGGCCAGAGTTTGGTTTACCTTCCAACTACTCACCACCTCTTGCATCTACTGGTATGATTGGTCAGACTGCTGGACCAGTTTTTCAAGCTCCTATTTTTGCCGAGCCTCAATCTATAGTTCAGACTACTCGGGCTCCTTTTGAGAACCCTCTCTATGAGTACAATGCTGCCAGTGCTCAGGGTGAAGACCGTGAAGACTTTGTTGAACCTGAGGTTGTCCGTGAACAGTTTCAGACTATAGACAAGAGACTTAAAGCTGTAAAGGGTACTGATTTCTTCAACATTGATGCAGAAAACATGCACTTGGTTTCTGACCTTGTTATGCCTGCTAAATTCAAGACTCTTACTTTCGAGAAGTACAAAGGTAATTCCTGCCCAAAAGCTCATTTGGTCATGTATACCCGAAAGATGGCTGCTCATGCCAAGAATCAGAAGTTGCTTATCCACTGTTTTCAAGATAGCCTGAGTGGAGCTTCTCTCAAATGGTATATGAATCTTGAACAGAACAGCATTCACTGTTTCCAGGATCTTATTAATGCCTTCATGAAGCAATATAAATATAACCTTGACATGGCTCCTGATCGCCGTCAGCTTCAAAACATGTCTCAGAATGATAAAGAGTCCTTCAAGGAATATGCTCAGCATTGGAGAGAACTCGCTTCTCAAGTTAAACCTCCTTTGGCAGAGAAAGAATTAACTGGATTGTTTATGGACACACTGTCTCCATTCTACTGGGAGAAGATGATTGGTAGTGTTTCCTCTAATTTCACTGATTTGGTTACTATTGGCCAAAGACTCGAGGAAGGTCTTAAGAAAGGTAAAGTGTCAAAGACTGCTGAATCTTCTAATGGTGCGAAGAAATCCTATGGGAACTTCCAGAAGAAGAGAGAAGATCAGACTAATGCTGTCATATTTGAAACAAGAGGGCCTCGACCCCAACATTCTGATCACCCTGCTGTTGCTGCTGTTACTCCCGTGATTACTGCTCCACGACCGGCTCAAGCTACTCAATGTCCGGCTGTTAGACAGAATCAGTACCATAATAGGAGTTATTTTGATCCAATTCCAATGACGTACACTGAATTATATCCTGGTCTGGTTCAGAAAGGTTTGATAATTACTAAGGCTTTGCCTCCTCCTCCAGATCCACTTCCACCTGGATTCAGATCTGATCTCCACTGTACATTCCATGAAGGTGCCGCCGACCCTGACTTGGAACATTGCTATCCACTAAAGGCTAGAGTGCGTGACTTGATTAAGGTCGGAATCCTCAACTTTCGTGACACCAATCCTAATGTCCAGACGAATCCTCTACCAGAGCATGCCAAGTGAAGCTTCAGTCGACTTCAGCGGACTTCATTGTTTTAGACAGGACAGCTCACTCTTTGTTTCTGATTAGCCATTAGGCCATGTTTCTTATTGTTTGCACTATCTTTGTACTAGTTGTTTGCATTTGAATTGTGTTTGTACTTTCATGATTGATGAAATAAGTATTTGCAACTTTTGATTCAATTCATTTTGTCCATTATTTACATCTCTATGCTTTCTCTTCAAATAAAATTAAAAAAATATATATATATATAAAAAAAAATTTTATCTCTTGTCTGCTTTCTTTTGATTATGCTAAGATTGGAGGGAGGATGATGAATACAAAATACTCATAATTGTTGTCGGTATGCTTTCAAATCAAAACTTTGCTGAGGATGTAAGGCATTGTTTCAATTCCCAAACAGTGGAGAAATAAGGAAGATAAACCCTCGTCAACCCCTTTGAGCCTCTAAGTAGGAGTTTCTTTTCTTTACAAATAAAAACCCGCAATCTTAACCTGGGGCAGGGTAGTTCTCAGTTAACTTGATTGTGCATTCAAATACAAGAGTTTCATGCAAGACACCTCTCACATAAATGTGGCATTCCCAAATTTTCCTTCGCACGCAACAAGCAAGTGTCGAAGATGTCCTTCAAGTCAAAAGCCGATGATGGTTCGTCGTAATCATTAAGCCAGACAGTCACTTTCTTTCAAAAAAAGATAAAAAATCAAAAAAGGAAAAAGCCCGCTAAGTCGAAACCTACAAAGGAGACTTAGGCAAAAAATTGGGGCATCCCGCTGACTGTAAGATTCACGAGAAACAGTTCAGGCAAAAGTTAGGGATAATAAAAAGAAGAATCTTTAAATCCTTACCATGAAATCCTCAATGAAAAAAACAACCAAGAGTTATAAGGAAGTAGTGACTGTCACCTCAAAAGTTCCTTAACTTCTGAACCATCATCACTATCATCAATGCAATCCCTAACCTATGGGAACCTGAGTGCAAAGTCTGAGTTAACTGAGTGTAGGACTGGAGATCATCACGAAGATTGGGTGGGTACAAATAAACTTTGAGCCTTTATCCTTTGTTTCTTAAACCGTGAACCAGGCCACGTTATAACCCTCAAAAGACCTAATTGAAGCAAGGTTATTTTGAAAGCATACTACAACGAGGTTGCGTAAACTGACTCCTAAAGATCTTTGCAGATCATTTTTTTGGAATCATGCCTTTGTGCTTTATCTTTCACTTTTAAACTTCTTGAACCACCGTGTTCTGACCAGTGACCCTATTGTTTTACCTCTTTCCAAAAATGATTTTGATTTTAAAAGTTGCATGAACTTTGCATTTACTATGTTGGTATGAACACTTTTATTTGCAAACTGGCTTCCTCTTAAGGAATTTTCAAACATTTGAGAAACTTGGTCGGTGATCCAAAGAGGGGCAAGTTCTTTCCAGATCAGGTTGAAAATCAGTTCAAGATTTGTTACAGTGCAAGTCTTTCTCAGAATTGGTTTATTCATAATATCTTCCGAGACTCAGACTGGGGGCAAGCTTTCCAAGTGCACAGTTAAGCAGTCATTTACAGAATCAATCCAGCTGAAGCAATTATCAGTTCATCTACAACAGACAGCCAATCAGGGGAAGTTTACTTGAAGAATCCCCATGCAGCTTTCCATCCCTCCTATAAGGATCACCAGTTTGATACAGTTTACCAGTATGGAAGAATTGTGCTCAGTAGCATCTTTAGTCCCAAGCAGAATGGCAGTGATCTCCATGTTGAGGAATCAGTCTTCCAGTCCTGTCTTCTCCACAAAAGAGTCAAGTCGTGTCTTCGACGTCTGTATTACATCTACATTTGATCATATTCATATACATATGCATAAAAAGAGTGTCATTCTCATTTGCACTCATTTGCATTCTCCATGGGTCGTGATGTTATCCACGTCTTATCTCGTGGTCAAAGTCCAACTTACTTGACACCTACCAAACATATATTTTCGCGTCTATCCAATGCTTTCTCGGGTACCTCCTTGTTCATATTCGTCCAATGCTTTCTTGGGTATATCTTTGTTCACATTCATCTAAAACCATTATTAGATATTGTGATTGTACCTTTCATTTAAGGCCATTATTGGATGTCTGGTTTCCTTTCCATCTGATGTTTTTTCAGATGGGTCCCTCTATCCGACGTTCTTCTGGATATGTACTTTTGTTCTGATGTTTCTCCCAGAACATTCTTTGTGTCTATCTGACGTTCTTCCAGATATGACGTTGTGTCTGACGTTTTTCCAGATATGTACTTTTATTCTGATGTTCTTCCAGAATTTATCTGATGTTCTTCCAGATATTACCTTTGATTCTGATACTTTTCCAGAATCGCTCCGATGTTCTTCCGGATATGTACTTTTATTCTGATGTTCTTCCAGAACCCGTCTGACGTTTTTCCAGACATTCATATCGATTCTGATGCTTTTCCGGAATCTATCCGATGTTTTTCCGGATATGTCTTTATTTCTGATGTTCTTCCAGATTGAGTCTTTGTTATCTGATGTTCTTCCAGATATATCACCTTGTTTATCTGATGTTCTTCCGGATATGTGACTTTATTCTGATGGTTTTTCAGAATGACCTTGCTTTTACCGTCTGATGTTTTCCCAGATGTGTCTGCTCCTGATGTTTTTCCAGAGCCCTTTTATGTCTATCTGATGCTCTTCCGGATATGACCTTGTTTATCCGATGTTCTTCTGGATATGTGACGTTATTCTGATGCTTTTTCCAAAAACCATTTTGTGTCTATCTGATGTTCTTCCAGATATGACCTTGTTTATCTGATGTTTTTTTCAAATATGATGTTCCTTATCTGACGTTCTCCCAGATATGTCTTCAAATCTTCACCCGTACATTTATTGCTTTACTAAATGTTTCAGATGTAACTTTTGGGTCTCTGTCTTTCATTCCATATCATATCATAAGGTATCTTAGGGCCAAACTTGTGCATGTTTGTATTTAAGTCTCTCCTATCACGTCGAGACGAAGATTTCAATCTCCATATCTCCGGATAGAAGAAACTTAAATAGGGGCATCTGTCACACCCTAATTTTTGACCCTAAAATTTGGTATTTTTCCATGTCGTATATTTCGTACTGATCTATTTTAGTGTACTCGATTTATTTTTTCGATCACTTGGACGTTCGATTTTTATTTATTTAGGGTCCGTTTATTTTACTTTTTCAACTAAAATTATTTAGAATAAATAATTATAGTAATTAGCATTTTATTTTAATTTTATTTTAAATATTTATTTTCACTTTTATTCTTATTTTTTAATTTAAATAATGTTTAGAATAGATAAATAAGATAATTAGTATTTTTATTTTATTTTATTTTAAATATTTATTTTTATTTTTAACTAATATTTTTTTTCATAAATAAATAGGATTTTTTAGTTTCTGTTTTAAATTTATTTTAATTAAATTGTTTAAATTTCATTTAGTTTAAATTTTTATTTAATTTTAATGTTATTTTGGGCCTCAAATTGGATATTAGGGATATTATTGACAACTAAAAGATAACCCTAATTTATTTTATTATATATATGTGTGCTAATGCTAAGAATAGGGCACCAGAAAAAAGACCGAAAAAAGAGAACACGCCGACCCTATTCCAATTGAGAGACATAGCGGTAGCTGGTACTTTGCCGTTTCACTTCCTTTTAACATCATATGTTGTTTTCATGGTTTCTTAAAAAAAATGTGTATCCTATTTTGATATTGCCAGAACAAAGCCATGCATACGTATGATGTTTTCATGCTTTCGCTAATAGTAAAGTTCACGTTTTCATACAGCGGTAACATCGTGATTCAATTATTTATTTATTTTTCTTTTCTGTTTTTTTTTTTAGCTTAGTATTGTAATATACATATATATTATATAACACGTGCAACTTTTATATATATGTATTTAAAGTACGGCAATGTTTTATTTATGTTAGAATTATGTTGTTTGGATCGAATAATGTCGATACGCTGTTCGCATATTTGTGTGCTTGATGCGTGACATTTATGTTTGGTTAGATCCGGTTGCGATGATCGCATTTTTTGCGTTAGCGACATTGTTGATTTTTAGCCCGTTACATTTACTTGTTCTATGCATTTTCTATCTCTAAAATTTAGATCCTCACGATTTGAATCCGGTTGCGATGACCGCGTTTTCGCGATAGCAATATTGTTGAGGTTTTTATCAAAGTTAAATTTCTCTTCTTTTTTAGTTGCTTTTTTTTGTTATATTTAGATCCGTACAATTCGGATCCGGTTGCGATGACCGCGTTTTCGCGATAGCAATGTTGTTGAGGTTTTTTTAATTTTTTTAAATTTTCTTTTCTTTGTAATAATATTACAATTTTAAAACACTTTAAAATTTCTTTTTTATTTTTGTTTCCTTTTTTATAAATTTAGATCCGCATAATTTGAATCTATTGCGATGACCACGTTGAGTGTAGCAAACCATTTGTCGATTTTCATCGGTTTTATGCGGATTTATATTCATTTATTCGTTGCATTTCAATTTCAGAGTTAAAATTATGATTTAACTTTCAAGAACCGCTTGAGTGCATATAGTCATTTGCTTGGCCTCTCATAGAGTGATTCCTACATGAATCCACTCTTAGTTAGCTTCAAAGCTAAATTCAGTTATCATTCGATTTCGGCTGGTTTTGGACCCACATTTACCTGTTTAGTATTTCAATCATTTTCTTACTTCCCATTGATAAAATGTATCCCTCACCCCTATGTGTAATTATTATTTGTTTTTACCGTCTCTTTTTCTTTAGATAGATAATTAATAAATTAATAAAAACAAAAAATAAAATAAAATCAATCTTTCATAAAAAAAATTAAAGAATTTGGTCAACACCAAGTTCCATTTTCAAAAATATTGGTCAACACCAATTGAACAATCAACCCAAGCTTTCCTTTAGCACATACCCTTAGCAAGCAAACAATAGATAACATAAATAAAACAAGAGGTTCCTGTAGAGTACTACAGACGTTTAGGATGCTAACACCTTCCCTAATCGTAACCAACCCCCGAACCTTAGATCTCTTAGGTTTTTTTTCGTTCTTGAACCTTTCCTTTGGATAAATCAAAGACGGTGGTGAACCTTAAGATTTGTGATCCTAGTTAACATAATAGCTATGGTATCCGATTCTCACTGCGACAATGACGACGACCCTCTTCGGGTAATTCCTCATCACTAAATCCCAAAATATTGTAGGAAGTGATGTTAGAGACAATGCTATCAAACTGTCTGATTGTTACATCCTGTTCCACAAAGGCTTGCTCCAAGACTTTCTGTAGAGCCTCCCTATGGGCTTCTGAACTGAGTAACAGTGATAATACCGAGATCTTTGAAGGAGTTTGTAACAGCTGATCCACAATGTTGTATTCACTCCTTTGGATGAGCTTCAGCATCTCATCATCATTTTTCGAAAGGTCGGGATTACTGGATTGACCGACTGGTGGATCAGGTGTTTCCGTCTGAAGTTCCTTTTCCTTGTTAGGTTCCCCAACTCCTCGGTTGAAGATTCTACCACTCCGTGTTACACGACTGATGTCTGCAATATTCACGACGGAGGGTAATGGAATTTCCTTTCCATTTTCAACTGTCGTTGCACCGTATTTGTAAGGGATAACCTTAGTTGATTCATACGGTAGTGGTCCCGGCAGATAGATGACTACAGGAGCCTTATGATTTTTCTGACCATCATAATTAATCTCGATCCGTTCTCGGTTGGGAACTTTAGATTCGTCAAGTAGAGGGATAATGGCAAAAAAATCCCTGGTCCTGTGATGACCAGAGATCGTGACAACATCCTCGACTTGATCGGCAAGGTAGTTCGGCGTCCAGTTGATGGGTCCAGAACCCGGATATGGGCGAATTTCTCCACGATCTACCTGACCCTGAAGAGCTGCTCTCACAAGGTAACACCCTCAGTTACTTTCTGAACAAACGCTACAACGGTCATAATTGTGTGGTGGCACCTGGCCACGCCCACTTGGATTGCCCACGTCTTTCCAAATTCTAACACGTTCAAAAAAAACTATATACTCTTTATCTTCCTTGTCCAATTAAAATTAAATTGAGATTATTTAAGACACCAATATAAAAGTTCATCCATCCTCATTTCTGATTCATCTCCCCTGTCAAATACTCCTACAACATTTTTCATTCATCTTCATCAAACAACAAGAATGTCGTGGATGACAGAGATAATCAACCAACACACTGTTGCAACTTGGGTTCATACGCATGCAAGAAGATGGGTAATTTTTTCTCGATTTAAAAACTTTTGTTTTTTCGTATTAGTACTGTATTTTAATGTTGATGTGTTGTCTTTGTTGTTTGACTTTGAAGACTAAAGTTCCACTCCCTCTCTCCTTCTTCCACCATTATTATGATGATCTGTCAAAATCCAAAGATTGGCACGTGTACGATGGTTGTGGAAACTATTTTCGTTTGGTATGTGATCTACACATCACGGAGCCAAATATAAAAAAAAAGGCCGGAGACAGATTTTGGACCACATGGGACTTGAGATTCAAGACAAAGTTTTTTTTTGAAAATAAAGGAAATACAGACTTTTATATTCGATGTGAAAAGCTTAATGCTTTGGGTTCCTTTTCAACCGTAATAACGAATCAGGTACTATTGTACATTGTCAAATCATATCAAAAGTTTAAAAATAATGAGTAGTGCGATTTTAATAAGTTTTGATAACTTTTGATACTATATTTAATTTATTTCAGGTTGAATGTGAAATTGATCCAATGTTTGTGAATAGTTTCATAGACATTTTACCGGCTAGGTGGAAGGTTTATGATAGGGATGATAATATCCATTTGATGCACTTTAATGGAAATGAGGCAGCTCCAAGATTGTTTAATGGGTGGGAAAATTTGAGGGATTTCTACTCCATAACCGAAGATGTTGGAGTTGAGATAACTTACTTTGGTGGCTTTGTTTTTAGATTAGCATTTTCAGAAGTGTAAGACAACTAATATAGTTGTTTTTTTTTTGTCTTTTGTTGGTTGAATGAGCTTGTTTTGTTTGAAGAAATTGATAGTTTGCTATTAACAATGCAATTATTTTGTGAATAATATTTTGTGTCAATCTCTTATTACTAAACTAGTATTTATTATTAATATATAATTAATATTAAGATAAAAAATACTATAGTTAACAAACATTCTTAGATCTTATATTAAAAAATAGTGACTAAATTATATTTATATTTATAGATAATCGAAAAATACTTAATTATTAATAAAAAAAATTATATATATATATATTTAGTTTGTAATATTTAATATTATAAAATATATTTTTATAAATATAAATTGATTTTCTTTAGTTTGTAATATTTAATATTATAAAATATATTTTAAAAATTATAGATGCTACTGAAAAAGTATAGATTTTATTCATAATATTTCATGCTATCTCAAAAGTGTTTCAAACACACATAATTGTCATTCATAAATTGTTCAAGTACTTCAAGCATAAAAACACCAAAAACATAGGCAACATAAAATAAGTACATGTCCATAAACGATTCGTATGCATCCGTCTAAAAAAAGCACCCAAAAATAAAAAATTCCACCATGTCGAAAACTACTTCATATAATAAACACCAAATCAATCAAGCCCTCTTCAATGTCGCATACAAGTAAGGTGAAAAACGTCCAACTTTTAAAACTAACGCATCTCCATCGCAGAAATTCTTCCAGGCAACATATTCATACCATCCTTGCGCCATGTACTTCTCATGTATACTGATCTTATTCATATGTGTGGCCATGTGAACAACACACTTGAAGGTCTTACCAGCTTCAACATCAACTAATTTTATCTCTTTCTGATTTCGTCGAAGGCATTTCTTAGCTATCAACTTAGGAAAGTGCTGCAAAATATCACAACTCCACATAACCCAATTTCACTAAAATATCAATAAAATATCAATTTTATCAAGAATAAATAATCTATAAATATACGCATACCATTACGTTTCTTGCTGTAATTTTTGCATTACTTATGATGATCTCCCAGGCAAAGACATTGTTCCCCATAAAGCTCTCCTGACGGACTCTATTTGGAATTGGAACAACATTATTAGAAACATATTATCTCCTCTTTTTGGTACCCAGTAGATTACCTCCAACCGGTCTCTTACGTGCAACACGTGCATTCTTTGTAACATCGATGTCATCTTCTACCTTAATATGATTCATAACAGCCTTTCCTTTCTCCCCATTTGAAGCTGCAATCTCCACAATTTTCGCAGCCACTACTGTTTTGGCAATCGGTTTCATAGAATCCTTTCCTTTTTCCACATTTTTTGAAGCCACTACGGTTTTGGAAATCGGTTTCATAGCAGCCTTTCCTTTTTCCACATTTGTATGCCTTGCATTAACACTTCCGTTTTTCTTAGTAGATTTTTTCTTTACCGAAGGTTCAGCAACTTCCATCACCACGTGATTAACAATTTCCATAGCTGTTTTATAGCTGAAAAATCGATATCAGCATTGCAGCAATATACCAGTTGTACATGTATACACATAATACTATTTTACAAAATACTGAAAATCCAAACTTCCAAACAGGGAAATCGTTGCAGTCTAAATATAGTCTTAAAATATACTAAACCCTAACACATTTTAAGCAGAAAAGTTAGAAATATGTACCTCATGTCAGACAAACGGCAATCATCAATGTATCCATGGATTGGCTTGCTCGGACCAGACATGTTTCCCATCATCTGTTTCCTTCGACCAGTTAGCAGTGAATCAGCGGGGTGTTTGTGCGTGCTTGGAGTAGAAAACCCTTATTTCAAAACAATAGGCTGACTGTTACCAATTCTGAACAATTGGGCCATGTATACATATTAAGTCACCCAATGGATCATTCCATATTGGATAATAATTCTACACCTCCCATTTGGGCCATGTATACATATTAAGTCACCGAATCAATTACAAGTAATTAATTTATTGAATAATTCAATTATATCACAACGATACTATTTTAATTTGAGATTCTAAAATTATGTAAATGTACGTTATATTAACATCAATCTTCATTTTTAACATTATTTTTTGATTTAGATTTCTTAACCACAATTATATATTTTTTTATTTTGTATTTATTTCATATTGACATTCATGGGCCCGATTGGATCTATTTTATATACTATAGTCCGCTATCAATTTTCTTGCAATAACATAATAAGAATGATAATTGTTGGATTATACATACATATTAAGATGAACACTGGTGCAGCACACCACACAATTCAACTCTAACCCTATAAAAATTACATTACATCCCTACAATCTAAGGTGCAGCACACCACACATGTCAAGTTTAACCATATAAAAATCGCATTACATACCACAACAATCTAAGGCGCAACAGGATCACCAAAATTCATCATTTGTTGCATCAGACCGAAGCACGAAGAATTTTCCCCAATTGGCATTCCATACATTGGGTACATGGGTTGTACCACAGGCATTTGATGAATTACAGGTTGTACCACAGGCATCATAGGTTGAAGTCCAAACATTGGACTCACTTTTCTGCTTGTAACATCGATATGTGGCTTAGGTGCAACGTCACCACATTGACTTTGTGGTGTTTTTGAACATTTTTTTGGCCTGCTACTACTACCAACATTGCAGCTGGCTTTCCTTTTATTTTTCTGTATATATCACTCAATAAATATATCAAAACAAATGTAAATATAATAGCAATTAATGACACTGAATATACCAACTATAGTAATTGCTTACCTTCTGTATTTTACTTAGAGAATCATTTAACGACATTGAATCGAACACGTTATCCGGTTCAGATGTCCCGGCTTGTGTTTCCTGGAAAAAAATACCAAAATAAATATAATGATCCCAACTCATTGCAAAATGTATACTAAGAATAAGACTCCAATCACAAAGAAGGTATGTATATTACCACACAATTCCTCGCATCATGACTTGTACTATTGCAGTTTTTACAGTGTCTGGTTGTTTTGGGTTCATTCTTTTTTTTCTTTGGAGCACCTTTGCTCGTCACTGTTATTGGATCACCGACAGATGACTTTTGGGTCCCAATATGTTCGTCGGAATTACAATACTTTCTCTGTAGATTCATGATGTCATCTATTATATCCCCATAAACACCATCCTTTTTTGAGGCTTCTCTGCAAAAGTTGTAAAAACAGAACAATAAGCACCAAAACGAGCAAGCTCAACCATATTTAAATCTACTTCCCCATTAGTATTCATGTTTAGAAACCCAATTTTGGCATTCTTCGTCCAACGCGACAACACCAAACTCCTAGAAATGTCTTCCATATGCTCTTCTTTCACGACATAAAAAATGTGTGAACATGGAAGTCCGCGAGAATCAAATAATCTACACGAACACCGTAATGTTTGACCTAACGCATCATATACCACTTCTCTTTCAAAACTGACCTCACAATATTTTGTCAATGTAAAAACTGTCGTTTCCCCTTTTGATAATCGCTCATTCACAATTAATGCACCAGCCTTCATAATTTCTTGTTTTACTTCTTTAAAAATCTCTGCTGTATAAATGTTAGCAGCATCGCTCTCAATCCGACGCAGTTGAGTTGTCAACACAGGATCTGTAAGCTTTGATTTAAAATCAGCAACAAGTTCATTATTTCTGTAGTCTCTCAAAGCCTGTTCAAAATTATGCATAAATTCAAAAATGCACCCTTTCTTCCTTACATAACTCTTGATTATTGCATTGACAGCTTCACATTGAGACGTAGTTCTTATACGACCAAAAAACTTAACGCGTAGATATGCAGTTGCCCAAAGTAACTTGTTCTCATATGTTTTGGCAACCCAAGAATTATCTTCAAGTTCATTCTCCTTAACTAACTTTGACCAAAATTCCTCAAATTGCTCAGGTGTAAAATTTGAGTACATTGGTTTTTTTAAAACCATCCAAAAACTGCGACTTATTTACATTTTCACATGCATTCTTGTTCAAATTCCAAGCACACAACCGATGGGTCGCTGTCGCTTCCCAAGATTTTCATCCAGGTACAAACGCGAGAGTGGCGCGGAAAAACAGAGTCGCCAGCCGTGTAAATTTATCCCAAGAGAGGGAAAGGGAACACCGCATAAACCTGAGGAAGAGGGAAAGGAATGGTCATCGCAACCATAGCCTGGGTTCGGGAGTCGGTTACGCGAGAGGAAGGTGCTAGCACCCCACACGTCCATCGTACTCGATGGGATCCACGCTTGTTGTCTATTCTATGGGTGAGTTACTATCATCTAGGGCTGTACTAAGACGGAGAGGGGAAAACAAAGACAGACTCGGTAGGACGTCGACGTCCTAGGCCTACGTACCCGCTTTGTACAATGGGGAATTCAGAGTCAACGTAGTTCGGACCAAGTTCTTTTTGTGTTTTTTAAGAGCGACGTTAAGCTCGCGTCCGGCAGTTAGGGTCGATGCCTGTTTGCGACTCAGACGGAAGGTAACGTGCCCTTTTTGAAAATAGCCTTTAAGTTTGGAAATCCCGAAGGACAAAAAGGTTTGAAGTTGGTTTGTATTTTTTAGGACAGAAGTGGCTTAAATTAGTTCCTAAGTTGCATTGCACCAAAGTCTAGGGCACAGGGGCGAATACTTAATGCATCGTCCCAAGACAGGACGCTCGCTAAGCACTCTAGAAAGATGAGAGGAAGCCCCTCATTTCTTATTCCCCATACTTAAGGCTCGTGCGCAATACACCTTATTCTTATTAAGTGTTTTAAAGAATTTGAGATGAGAAGAGAGAAGACACCAGGGTAACTCTAAAGGGGACTATGAATCCTAAAGTTATCATGCATGGGTGACCTACGGTTAATGAGGTTTGACGACAACCTAAATCCTAAAGGAAGAAGATAGGAGAGAAAGAAAGGATAAGGGTGACCATGGATATTTATCCATACCCTTAAAGAACTTACCTTAGTCCCTGCATAAAAGGTTAGTGAGAAACAGACACAAGTGATATCAAAGCAAATTAAAACCAAACAATGGCATATAATAGTGATGACAATCCAAACATGGATTAAGAAGTCAAATGAACAACCTCAAAGCAATCGCACAAGTGTCTTTTCAAACAGATAATCAGACAAGATCAAGGATACGCATACAAGAAAAATTCACACAAAGAGCCATTAAACAAATAGTGAAACAACTTCTAAAATCACCAAATTAAATATCAAATTTACTCAACCAGAAACAAACCAAATACCAAAAACTCCTGCAAAAAATCAAGATGTTAGTCACTTAAACAATCATACGAAGTTCAGATGAGGAATATGACTCAATATGCAAAAAGGAGGACCAAAATGCAATGTGCAATAATCCTAAAAATGAAAGAAAAATATTTTAATGCACTCAAGAATGTTGGTGAATGAATGCAAAAGGAATGGATTGGAAATATTTTATGGATGCAGAGAAATAAAATGAACAAATTAGGTATGCATGCATGAAATAAATTCAAAAGGAAATTATTCAAATAATATTACAAAAAAAAGAAAATAAAAAAAACTCAACAACATTGCTATCGCGAAAACGCGGTCATCGCAACCGGATCCGAATTGTACGGATCTAAATATAACGAAAAAAATGGCGACTCAAAAAAGGAGAAATTTAATTTTGATAAAAAAACCTCAACAATATTACTACCGCGAAAACGCGGTCATCGCAACCGGATCCGAATCGTAAGGATCTAAAATTTTTTTTAGAGATAGAAAATGCATAGAAAAATAAATTTTAAAACATTTTAAAGCAATAATGTTGCTAACGCAAAAATGCAATCATCGCAACCGGATCAAATCAACAAAAATATCACGCATCATGCAAACCAATATGCAAAACAACGTATCGACATAATTCGATCCGAAAAATTTAAAATAAAATTAACAATACGTATATATAAATTAAATTAAAACTATGTTAAAACAAAGTTATATTATATTCAAACAAAATATTATATATATAACCAAACTTTGGCATGGATACGATGTAAAGAATGCAAGCAGAACATTATAAGCATGAAAATATAGTGCATACGAAACCGCGACGACGCATATATAGAGCATATGATAACCGCATGAATAGAATGAATATATTGGTCCAGTAGGGTCATCATATATGAACATATGCAATGAAAAACCACAAATTCGAGTTACCACTTACCAAGATGATGTAGCAATGACGGCTTACCTGCTGTATGTTAGTATTATTATAACATATATAGGAAAACATATAGAACATGCAATGATAATGTAAGTTATTAACATCATGGCAACATGTGGTTGTTAGTAAACATTATGTATAATAAAACATGTAATGGTGAAAACGTTTAGGATAGAAAACAAACAATTATTGTGAACAGTAGCTATCGTACCGTCAAAACCAAGAGCAAGATTTAGTATAAAACCCCAAACATGTTCGTATAATAAAACAAAATATATGTACCAATAGAACAATAGCTTTAAAAAATAATAGTATCCTATAGCATACCGCACAAAATTTAGATCCGCCGTTTCTTTTTTCTTCTTTTTTTTGGGTCCCCATTCTTAACATCAGCACACACATATATATAATGAAACAAATTAGGGTTAACTAATTTTCAAATTGACACTAATACCCGTAGTGTCCATTTTAAGGCCCAAATAACTAATATTAAAATTAAACAATTCAATTAAGATAAATTTAAAATAGAAACTAAAAATTCTATTTATTTGTGAAAAACAATATTAATTAAATATAAAAATAAAAATAAATATTTAATATAAAAATAAAAATACTAATTATCCTATTTATCTATTCTAAACAATATTAGTTAAAAAAGTAAAATAAACAAAACATCAAATAAATAAAAATCGAATACCCTAGTGATCGGAAAAAACAAACCGAGTACACTAAAATGATTAGTACGAAATATATGACTCGAAAAAATACAGCATTTGGTCAGATTTTAAAATAAATTTTGATTCGTAAAAATGCTCAAATTGATCAAAATATGACGAAAAATTAAAACGAACACGCCGAGTTAAACTACGCGAACCGTAGAATAATATAATTAACGTCTGCAAGTTCGATTTTAAAATTTTCTGTCCCCTGATTTTAAGCACCGCTGAAATTCAATTTGACCACTCTGTCTGTAAATTTCTGAGAAATTATTCCGACCAATATTTTAGGCAGTATGCGAGATGAAAAGCATTATTTTATGCTATTTAGATGATGCAGAGTGGAAATACAGTCAGATGAATGAAAATACGAAAATATTAAAAATGCCTGGAATAAGCTATGAACTCTCAAAATACCCTGTTGCAAAAAGAACGATCTGGTACCAAATTACCGAGCAAAATAACTGTTGGGGCACTCTAATGCCTGCTGCTTAGAATAAGAGAAGTCCTTAACCACAAGGATATCGTGATCCGACGTCTCGAGAGCTCAATGCAATGCGTGATTATGAGTTAAGACCTAAATGAGATGCAAATGAAAAAAGGAAACATAAGCCAGAAAAAGTTAGAAAAAGGTAGGGCAAATTTTGGGGTGCTACAGCTGCCCCTATTCAATCTACTTGGTCCTGAGGGTATGATAGCGACGACTTTCAGACAATCGGGATACACGGAGATTGAATACCAAAGAACCCGGAAATTTGCAATCCTCCACTGGAGAATTAGCCATAAATGATGTACCGCCCAGTTCCAGGTATGAAGTGAAACAAACTCTCCCAGGTCATGTCACTCTCTACTGATAAAGAGAACTGACAAAATAAATCTTCAAAAGATTGCTATCTCTGCTGATAAAGTGAAACTAGCAGAATAAATGTTATCCCTGCTGATAAAGGGAAGAAAATCTTCAAAAGATTGCTATCTCTGCTGATAAAGAGATACTAGCAAAATAAATGCCATCCCTGCTGATAAAGGGAAACTGACGGACGAAAATCTTCAAAAGATTGCTATCTCTGCTGATAAAGAGATACTAGCAAAATAAATGCCATCCCTGCTGATAAAGGGAAGAAAATCTTCAAAAGATTGCTATCTCTGCTGATAAAGAGATACTAGCAAAATAAATGCCATCCCTGCTGATAAAGGGAAACTGACGGACGAAAATCTTCAAAAGATTGCTATCTCTGCTGATAAAGAGATACTAGCAAAATAAATGCCATCCCTGCTGATAAAGGGAAACTGACGAAAGAACATCTTCAAAAGGTTGCTATCTCTGCTGATAAAGAGATACTAGCAAAATAAATGCCATCCCTGCTGATAAAGGGAAACTGACGAACGAAAATCTTCAAAAGATTGCTATCTCTGCTGATAAAGAGATACTAGAAAAATAAATGCCATCCCTGCTGATAAAGGGAAACTGACGGACGAAAATCTTCAAAAGATTTCTATCTCTGCTGATAAAGAGAAACTAGCAGAATAAATGCCATCCCTGCTGATAAAGGGAAACTGACGAACGAAAATCTTCAAAAGATTGCTATCTCTGCTGATAAAGAGATACTAGCAAAATAAATGCCATCCCTGTTGATAAAGGGAAACTGACGAAAGAAAATCTTCAAAAGATTGCTATCTCTGCTGATAAAGAGATACTAGCAAAATAAATGCCATCCCTGCTGATAAAGGGAAACTGACGGACGAAAATCTTCAAAAGATTGCTATCTCTGCTGATAAAGAGAAACTAGCAGAATAAATGCCATCCCTGCTGATAAAGGGAAACTGACGGACGAAAATCTTCAAAAGATTGCTATCTCTGCTGATAAAGAGATACTAGCAAAATAAATGCCATCCCTACTGATAAAGGGAAACTGACGAAAGAAAATCTTCAAAAGATTGCTATCTCTGCTGATAAAGAGATACTAGCAAAATAAATGCCATCCCTGCTGATAAAGGGAAACTGACAGACGAAAATCTTCAAAAGATTGCTATCTCTGCTGATAAAGAGAAACTAGCAGAATAAATGCCATCCCTGCTGATAAAGGGAAACTGACGGACGAAAATTTTAAAAAGATTGCTATCTCTGCTGATAAAGAGAAACTAGCAGAATAAATGTCATCCCTGCTGATAAAGGGAAACTGACGAAAGAACATCTTCAAAAGGTTGCTATCTCTGCTGATAAAGAGATACTAGCAAACTAAATGCCATCCCTGCTGATAAAGGGAAACTGACGAAAGAACATCTCCAAAGGATTGCTATTCCGTCCCTGCTGATAAAGAGATTTAGCACAACAAACGGCGACTTCACTGGGGATAACGTGAAACAAAACTTCTGGTTTAAACCACCTCTGGCAAACAAAATATGTCAAGCAAGAACGGGATTTCACAAAAGAGAAAAGGCCATACAAACTCCTAACGGACCCATGATCCACAGATAAGATGACTCCGCTGGGGAAAGGAGAAGTCTAAACAAAAGACTCTGCCGGGGAGCACAAGTATGAGGACCGCATCCCTCCAAAATCTCCTGAGTTATGCCATCGCTGCTGGGAAAGAGAACTGGTAAGGAAAGCATCAATCCTGGCTTATGCTTCAAATGCAAATGGAAATGCTATGTGTTTGAGAATGCAATGCAAATGCTTATGATATGCAAAAGAGCCCCTCCAGCAAAATAAATTCCGGAGAGAAAGGACCCATTCAGCTGGGGACGACAAAAATAAATTGTCCTCTGATTCCAAGAATTCTGCTGAGAAGGATCACACTGACCGACTCTTTGGATCAACGACTTCTGCTGGGGATGAAATCCCGAAAGAACTTCCGGGGGCCACACCTGTCTTTCACTGAAGGTAATATCCAAAACCTGAGGTTTCTCCTCTGCTGGGGGAGTTGAGAATGAATGCCAATGACAGAACCAGAAGTCAGTTGCTGAGGATTGCTAATAACCAATGGGCTTAGAACTTGCTGGGGGATGCCAGCCCATAATCATCCTGCTTGGGGAGAACAATCCATAATACCATCCTGCTTGGGGATACTGCTGAACTTAGCCTGCTGATGGGGAGAATGACTTTACTCCCCCCTTGCTGGGGATTAGACTATGACATCGTCGGTGAAAGCACGCTACCTGACTGGATGGGGGAAGTGAACACCCTGATTCTGTGGGGAATTAACATCTTGTTTCTGAGAAAATACTCTCCAGGTCTCCTGCTGGGGAAGGTCCGCTCTGCTGAGGAAAGTTTGTCCTGATGGGGAAGGAGCAATCTCAATGCTGGGGAGAGCCCACTGCTGGGGGTGTACAATCCTGTTGTCCTGCAACTTGATGGTCATAAACGGCTCTTTGAACTTTTCACTTGCCCCAGACCGCCAGGTCTAATGGAAGACATCATCTCAAGAGGATTTTATAGAAGATCGGGCGTTCGCACTGCCCCAGGGTCTTCAAACTCTTGGAGAGATTTATCATATCTCGACATAACTGCCCCAGTCTTCATAATCCATGAAGCACATTACCTCGAAAGGGATTGCAATGACTTGACAATGCTCTGCTTTAGTATCTTGAACCTTGAGGAGGTGTTTTCAATTGACCAATTTCAGGAGTGGATGATCTCCCACGCTCTAGAGGTGGCCTGCCCCAATATGAGCTTTGAAGTGACTTTGCCCCTGATCTTAGAATGAATGACCCAGAATAGCTGAATTTTGGAGAGACTTCTCAGCGTGACTGCCCCAGATTGGCTACACCTTAACATGACTTACTGGGGAGAGCCCCCTCTACACTGAGTCTCTTGGCAGCATGCCCTTTGATATGATTGTCCTTCAGAATTTCCAAGCATCCCAACTTGGCAGGATCAAGCTTCTTGACTGACTTTCACTGTGTAAGCTTCATTGATGCTTAGGCACATGTATGCAAACAGAACAAGTTATTTATGAGAATGATAATTCTAATGCAACACTCATGTTAACCTTGAAGTTTTTTATTGAAAATGCGCCGCCAAGCCTTGTGAACGAATCACTTGCCTTGATTTTTGAATGGCAAAAACAATGCGCACATGCAATACCAACAAATCTTATTAGCACAACTCATAGGAGTCAGGAACGCCATCCGGTTGGAGTACGCTTTCGGACTGAACCCTGTTTCAATTAGGACTTTTAAGGGTTGTAACGTGGTCTGGTTCACGCTTTCAGAAAAAAGGATTTATGGCTCAAAATTTATCGGTGCCCACCCACTCTTCGTGATGTTCTCCAGTCCTATGTTCAGTTAATCTGACTCAAACGCTCATCTCTCAAAAGGTTTATGATTTTCAAGGAACCTATGCCACTAATGGTTTGGCACCTAAGGAGGGTTTGGAATGACAGTCACCCCTTTTTTGTGTCCGTAATCACACGAATTTGTTCTTATCGAGGATTTTCTGTTGAAGCGCTTTTCTCTTTTTTGCCTTTTTCTGATCCCTAATTTTGCCTGGACTGACTTCTTTGAGTTTCTCGGTTTTGAAGTCCAGCGGGATGCCCTAACTTTTGCCTAAGTCGCTTGTTTTCAAGTTTCGACTTAGCGGGCTTTTCTTTTTTTTTTATTCCCCTTTTTCGAACAAAGCGTGTGACACTGGTTGTCTTACTTGCTTGAAAGGGTTGTGACTGCCTCACTTCCTTGATTGTTGATGGATAACCATTGTGGTTTCACATCTCTCGCCCTTTTGACAGTGGGATAGAAGGTAAGGGTTCCTCGGATGCACACTCTTCTTGGATTTTGAATGCTCGGTCAAACTAACTGACGCCTATCCTGCCCCTGGGTTAAGTGTGAGGGTTTTTTTCGTACGAAAGAAGCTCCTACTTCAAGGCTCAAATGGGTTAACGAGGGTCTATCTCCCTTATCTCTCCAGTGTCTAGGGGTTTGAAACAATGCCTGTACATCCTCAACAGGGTTCTATCCTTGAACATACAACCAGAGATTTGCGTTTTCGTCTCATCATACTCCCTCAAGAGTTCTAAACAAGAAAATTGGTATTGCAGTGCATATAAACATTTAAGGGTGAACACGAATGGATTACTTCAAGGAAAACATACTCATTGCATTAATATCACCATAAAAAAAAAACAAGTCTTGCATACATACGATGCTTTAACAAGAAATGGAAAAGAAACTACAAATGAAAATGCAGTAAAGAAGATGAAGATTGCCATTGCTGAGGAAGCTTGATTCTTGTCAGGACGTACTTGCCGACTGAGACGACCCTTGAAATCTTCAAGCAGATGAGAGGTCGACATGCACAACCAATTCTCCTTCTGGAAATGATATATACCTTTTTTCAATCTGTAATACCCCTTTGTTGATCATTCTCTGAATACCTGCTTTCAATGAATCACAACCGCCTGGCTGCGACACACACCCTACACAACCTTCATCACAACCAGGAAATACCCCTCCCTTCAACAGTCTTTCCTTTACCACACCCAAGGGAGTTTGGATTTCGTTCACATCTGAAATCAAACTCAAGTCTTCACAGTCTTCAATAATAGCATTGACCTTCGGCCCACCGTGATTCGGCATCGGGTTCTGATTCACATTTGGGACGTCATTGGAGAAATTGATGGCTTTTGAATCCACCAAATCTTGAACCTTATGCTTAAAAGCTTTACAGTTCTCAGTATGGTGTCCGGGTGCCCCAGAATGAAACTCACAGTGAGCGTTGGCGTCATAGCCGGGAGGTGGATTACCAGTAGGTGGAGCCAATGTTCTTGTCTGAATTAACTGCAGTTTTAACAAGTGCTGGAATAATTGAGAGTAGGACATAGGTGGAGTGTCAAAATGCCTGTCCCGCTTATTCTGAGGCTGTGATCGGTAAGGAGTCTGATTTTGTTGTTGAGACGCCGCTGGCTGCTGATGTGCTGCTGGGATGGTTACAGAAGCCACCTGCTGATTGTAGTTCTGACGAGGTCCATCTCTACCACGATATGATGACACAGAGTTTGTATCTCCCTCCTTCTTCTTATAACCACTGGCATAAGGCTTCTTGCTTCCTCCAGATGAGGACCCATCACTGCCTGATATCTTTCCTGCCTTAATTCCGCTTTCTACCATTTCTCCTACCAAGATCAAATCAGCAAACTTTCCCGACATACACGGTACCAACTTTTCATAGTAATGACCCTGCAAGGTGGCCATAAACATAGTTATCATTGCACGCTCCAACATGGGAGGCTGAACCCTAGCTTCCAGTTCACGCCACCTCTGAGCGTACTCCTTGAAACTCTCATTGTTCTTCTGTGACATATTCTGCAGCTGTGTTTTGTTAGGAGCCATATCAGTGTTATATTGGTAATGTCTGATAAATGCCCCTGCCAGATCTCTCCAACTACGCATATCCTTCCTTTCTAGTTGCATGTACCACTCCAGGGATGCCCCAGATAGGCTATCCTGGAAGCAATGCATCATCAGCTTTTCATTCTTCGCATATGCAGCCATCTTGCTTGCGTATGCCCTGACGTGGGTCCTCGGACAAGTCATACCATTATACTTCTCGAAAGTGGGAGTCTGAAACTTGTGCGGAATAACAACGCCTGGAACCAGCCCCAAATCCTCTAGATCCATTCCCACAGAATCCTAATTCACAACACCCCTCAGCTGTTCCTCAATCAACCGGATCCTCTGATCTTGATCAGTCTGGGGACCAGCATCCCCACCTGGCAAAGAAAATACATCATCCTGAACATCATCATACTGACGACCCTGAACTGCGCCAGTACCAATACCACCTCCCCCAGCATTTTCAGCTCCGCCCGGAGGAATCACAACACCAGAAACAGGAACACCTCCGCCAGTAGGACCATTCTGACCATTACCAGTAACACCAGTCTGAAGTCCTCCATGAAGGACACCGTCATCATCAACCCTCGCAATCAGTGGCTGAACGAGAGTTCTCAACTGTTCTTGTCCCTGAGCAACCCCTTGCATTAATTCCATGAATTGGTTCATGCGAGTCCGCATCTCAATGATCTCATTCTGTAGCTGATCCATGAGTCTCTTCTGATTCTATCTAGTAGGATACCGGTGAATGTGCCGATCTGCAATTCTGAGATTTAGAACAAGATAAGAATACCGGAGATAAACGCCTGCCATGAAAAATGATTATGCACAATGAATATGCAAATGCAAATGAACATGTTTGAATATTAGCAGGGCGATCCACCCCTTGATTCCAGTTTAATAACAAGATAGAACGGAACTTCTGCTCATATATTAAGAAGACCAGAGGAAAACCAGATGTCAATGATCACAGCTCGAGATAATAAGTCTGAACACAATAATCATGGATCCCATCCAACAAGCCTAGTGGTGATCCTAATACAATAGAGAGAAAGAGAACTAGGCATGTCATCAAAGTCCACAAGTGTCAATCCTCCCCATCCACTATGCTTTCTGCACCAGTCTTGAATTTCCTCGAATAGCTTTCTGGTGTCGGGATGCTTTGGTCTCTGAATTAGCCCTTGAATGAGAAGGTCTCTCCTGTGTATGATCCCATCCAAGTATCTGCAATGTAACTCCCAAGCGTCTTCTCCAGAAACACCATCCATGCTAGGTCCCTCATGTCTAGATCTCTTCACTTCAGCTTGGACTTTCAGTTCTTCCATGGAGGCTATGGCTTCATTGAGTCGACCCTCGACTACTTGTCTTTTGAATATCCCTGATAAGATCTCGGCGTCTTTCTTCTTGAGTGTCGACTTCAACTGATCAATCTTAGCTAGGTAGTCGTCTTCCTTTCTCTTATTCTCAGCCATGGCAGTTTCTCGGTGATCATCGAACCTGTGAATCTTCAACAACGCCTTGCCTAATTCCTCCTCCTTAGACCTGAGAACGTTACTGATACCATCCAAAGCTTGTTTCATTCGTTCTCTGGATGCGACCATGTCAGCTAACTCTCTTTCTGCTTTAGCAAGGAGCTCTGTCTTCAACTTGGCGGTATGAACAGCTTCACCCCGCTCATGCTTCCACTGATAAATTTCTCTCTTTAGCTCACTATTTTCTTCCTGCAACCTTTCCTTTTTAGCCCATAATTTGTTATACTTCTCCAACTCAACGGTGGTAGGAGGCTCGATCACCAAAGGGTACAAAGGTGTTTCCACCGGGAATGGAAGAAGCTCCTCTTCTACTCTCTTCTTAATCCACTCTTTATAGGGAGGGAAAGCCCGATTGTTACTTTTCCCGAATGGAATCTTACCCTTCTTAGTCACCTGTTTCCAAGCATTCACAACTTTCCTTATCAACCCTTGATCCTCAATACCATTGAAGAACAAGGACTCACGGACATCTCGCTCTTCGGGTGGATTCTTCAAAGGATAGCCAAACTGTCTGATAGCTAGGGAGGGATTATAGTTAATTCCACATTTCCTCCCTATCAAGGGAACATTAGGGAATTCTCCGCATTTGCAAATAATCTCCATTCCTAGCAAGTCACGATTAATCCAAGTAATGTTGTCAGCAGTCAAGCCCATAACCCTCTTAGACCACTTCAGAGAATCTTTCGTATCAACGAAAGCACCAGATTCAGGGAGACGACTCAGAAACCAAGTAGCTAAGAGCGGCGCACAGCAACTCACAGTTTTCCCACGCCTATTCTCATTCTTATAGTCAACTGAATGGTACACATCACCTAGCAAGGTAGGTATAGAATTCTTCGAAATAAAGATTCTGACGGCATGCATATCCACCAGATCAGGAATATTCAGAAACAAAACAATCCCGTAGATACACATAGCCAGGATAGCTTGGAAAGCAGTCCAGTTATTCTCTTTGACATGTATGCAAGCCTGATCAAACAAGAACTTCAACAAGAAACCCTTAACTCCTTGTTTTTCTGCAATATTACTGTTAAGAACAGATTCATCAATATGAAGAGCAACAGCCATATCTTTCACCCCGGGGTGTTCTTCAGAAAAGAAAACTATATCATGACTGATAGGAATTCCCAAAATAAATGAGAACTCCTCCAACGTTGGGGCCAGGATGTAGTCCGGGAAAGTGAAGCAACGCAGAGACGGATCGTAAAACTGAAGGAGTGTGTGAATGGCATCCTTCTCATACTGGGAGATATTGTAAACAAATTTCAGAAGTCTCCCATACCTTCCACTGAACTCTGTACGAACTCTGGAACCAGCCATATTAATCAGTTTGTGAATCAGTGTCAAAGTTGGCTCTGGGAATGAATAGGCGACGGTCTTCTTTCTCTGGACATCCATGCTAAGGTCACCTCAGAAAACCGGAATCAAGAGTAAGATGCAAGCCCTGAAAAATGTCAAACATGTCAGAATGCAAGAAAAATTATATGCTCATGCAAACATGGGGTCAAGGCACACTGCTGGATGTGCTGTACTGTTAACTGAACGAGAACCACAACCCAGAAAACCCAAATTCTGAACCACTGAGGTAGGAACCCAAATAATCAGTCATTGATGAGAAATCCAGAGAAATAGGGTAGGTTGAAGGTTTCGGTTACCTGCAAACCTGCAAATGCCCATCCCCTCTCATGTGTGGGTACTAGGATGTTCAGTATCCCGGGCTCTCAGGTTGAGAAATGATGATACGTTCACCATTTCTAGTCTGGCATCATCATCAATCGAGGAGGCCTCAACCGATTCTCCAAAGCGGAAGGTCCTCAGCTTTGGCACTAAGGTCGAGAAACAATAGTACATTCATCCCTCGGGGTACAGTACTAAAGTCAATCGAGGAGTGCCTCCACTGATTCTCTTCAAAACGTAGGGGCCATCTTATGCGAGTTCCAAAGCGGGCCCTCGGGTGCGAATGGGTTTGCCACAGGATGTGGTCTGCCACTGTCACCACTAAAGAGGGATGTTTCCACTAAGGTCCTCGATGATCGGTCACCAGAGTCGACATCTCTCTAGATCAACACCCCAACATGCGCAAGACACACACGTTAGAATGCATCCCAAGATAGCCTCGTCTGGTTGTGAATTTCGTGAACACACAAACGTACCAAGCGGGCACGTAGGTCCCACTACTTTTCACTCTAGTCCTAGGGTATTCTCAAGCCTTGGTATTGGGCTTAGCTCTCAGCCCCGCCCAACCTGCAAAACAAAGAACAGCCAGCACAGCAGCAGCATGACAGTAATAAAAAATGAAATGCAGAAAATGCGGTAAAAATAAAAATAAAATACAACACATAAAGCAAAACAAAAACAAAACACCCAAAGAGACAAGCAAGCGTTAGGATTGACTCGCTTAGGGATGGACCAGCATAGGTCAACCAGAGTCCCCAGCAGAGTCGCCAGCTGTCGCTTCCCAAGATTTTCATCTAGGTACAAACGCGAGAGTGGCGCGGAAAAACAGTGTCGCCAGCAGTGTAAATTTATCCCAAGAGAGGGAAAGGGAACACCGCATAAACCTGAGGAAGAGGGAAAGGAATGGTCATCGCAACCATAGCCTGGGTTCGGGAGTCGGTTACGCGAGAGGAAGGTGCTAGCACCCCACACGTCCATCGTACTCGATGGGATCCACGCTTGTTGTCTATTCTATGGGTGAGTTACTATCATCTAGGGCTGTATTAAGACGGAGAGGGGAAAACAAAGACAGACTCGGTAGGACGTCGACGTCCTAGGCCTACGTACCCGCTTTGTACAATGGGGAATTCAGAGTCAACGTAGTTCGGACCAAGTTCTTTTTGTGTTTTTTAAGAGCGACGTTAAGCTCGCGTCCGGCAGTTAGGGTCGATGCCTGTTTGCGACTCAGACGGAAGGTAACGTGCCCTTTTTGAAAATAGCCTTTAAGTTTGGAAATCCCGAAGGACAAAAAGGTTTGAAGTTGGTTTGTATTTTTTAGGACAGAAGTGGCTTAAATTAGTTCCTAAGTTGCATTGCACCAAAGTCTAGGGCACAGGGGCGAATACTTAATGCATCGTCCCAAGACAGGACGCTCGCTAAGCACTCTAGAAAGATGAGAGGAAGCCCCTCATTTCTTATTCCCCATACTTAAGGCTCGTGCGCAATACACCTTATTCTTATTAAGTGTTTTAAAGAATTTGAGATGAGAAGAGAGAAGACACCAGGGTAACTCTAAAGGGGACTATGAATCCTAAAGTTATCATGCATGGGTGACCTACGGTTAATGAGGTTTGACGACAACCTAAATCCTAAAGGAAGAAGATAGGAGAGAAAGAAAGGATAAGGGTGACCATGGATATTTATCCATACCCTTAAAGAACTTACCTTAGTCCCTGCATAAAAGGTTAGTGAGAAACAGACACAAGTGATATCAAAGCAAATTAAAACCAAACAATGGCATATAATAGTGATGACAATCCAAACATGGATTAAGAAGTCAAATGAACAACCTCAAAGCAATCGCACAAGTGTCTTTTCAAACAGATAATCAGACAAGATCAAGGATACGCATACAAGAAAAATTCACACAAAGAGCCATTAAACAAATAGTGAAACAACTTCTAAAATCACCAAATTAAATATCAAATTTACTCAACCAGAAACAAACCAAATACCAAAAACTCCTGCAAAAAATCAAGATGTTAGTCACTTAAACAATCATACGAAGTTCAGATGAGGAATATGACTCAATATGCAAAAAGGAGGACCAAAATGCAATGTGCAATAATCCTAAAAATGAAAGAAAAATATTTTAATGCACTCAAGAATGTTGGTGAATGAATGCAAAAGGAATGGATTGGAAATATTTTATGGATGCAGAGAAATAAAATGAACAAATTAGGTATGCATGCATGAAATAAATTCAAAAGGAAATTATTCAAATAATATTACAAAAAAAAGAAAATAAAAAAAACTCAACAACTTTGCTATCGCGAAAACGCGGTCATCGCAACCGGATCCGAATTGTACGGATCTAAATATAACGAAAAAAATGGCGACTCAAAAAAGGAGAAATTTAACTTTGATAAAAAAACCTCAACAATATTGCTACCGCGAAAACGCGGTCATCGCAACCGGATCCGAATCGTAAGGATCTAAAATTTTTTTTAGAGATAGAAAATGCATAGAAAAATAAATTTTAAAACATTTTAAAGCAATAATGTTGCTAACGCAAAAATACAATCATCGCAACCGGATCAAATCAACAAAAATATCACGCGTCATGCAAACCAATATGTAAAACAGTGTATCGACATAATTCGATCCGAGAAATTTAAAATAAAATTAACAATACGTATATATAAATTAAATCAAAACTATGTTAAAACAAAGTTATATTATATTCAAACAAAATATTATATATATAACCAAACTTTGGCATGGATACGATGTAAAGAATGTAAGCAGAACATTATAAGCATGAAAATATAGTGCATACGAAACCGCGACGACGCATATATAGAGCATGTGATAACCGCATGAATAGAATGAATATATTGGTCCAGTAGGGTCATCATATATGAACATATGCAATGAAAAACCACAAATTCAAGTTACCACTTACCAAGATGATGTAGCAATGGCGGCTTACCTGCTGTATGTTAGTATTATTATAACATATATAGGAAAACATATAGAACATGCAATGATAATGTAAGTTATTAACATCATGGCAACATGTGGTTGTTAGTAAACATTATGTATAATAAAACATGTAATGGTGAAAACGTTTAGGATAGAAAACAAACAATTATTGTGAACAGTAGCTATCGTACCGTCAAAACCAAGAGCAAGATTTAGTATAAAACCCCAAACATGTTCGTATAATAAAACAAAATATATGTACCAATAGAACAATAACTTTAAACAATAATAGTATCACTAGAGCATACCGCAAAAAATTTAGATCCGCCGTTTCTTTTTTCTTCTTTTTTTTCGGTCCCCATTCTTAACATCAGCACACATATATATAATGAAACAAATTCGGGTTAACTAATTTTCAAATTGACACTAATACCCGTAGTGTCCATTTTAAGGCCCAAATAACTAATATTAAAATTAAACAATTCAATTAAGATAAATTTAAAACAGAAACTAAAAATTCTATTTATTTGTGAAAAACAATAGTAATTAAATCTAAAAATAAAAATAAATATTTAATATAAAAATAAAAATACCAATTATCCTATTTATCTATTCTAAACAATATTAGTTAAAAAAGTAAAATAAACAAAACATCAAATAAATAAAAATCGAATACCCTAGTGATCGGAAAAAACAAACCGAGTACACTAAAATGATTAGTACGAAATATATGACTCGAAAAAATACAGCATTTGGTCAGATTTTAAAATAAATTTTGATCCGTAAAAATGCTCAAATTGATCAAAATATGACGAAAAATTAAAACGAACACGCCGAGTTAAACTACGCGAACCGTAGAATAATATAATTGACGTCTGCAAGTTCGATTTTAAAATTTTCTGTCCCCTGATTTTAAGCACCGCTGAAATTCAATTTGACCACTCTGTCTGTAAATTTCCGAGAAATTATTCCGACCAATATTTTAGGCAGTATGCGAGATGAAAAGCACTATTTTATGCTATTTAGATGATGCAGAGTGGAAATACAGTCAGATGAATGAAAATACGAAAATATTAAAAATGCCTGGAATAAGCTGTGAACTCTCAAAATACCCTGTTGCAAAAAGAACGATCTGGTACCAAATTACCGAGCAAAATAACTGTTGGGGCACTCTAATGCCTGCTGCTTAGAATAAGAGAAGTCCTTAACCACAAGGATACCGTGATCCGACGTCTCGATAGCTCAATGCAATGCGTGATTATGAGTTAAGACCTAAATGAGATGCAAATGAAAAAAGGAAACATAAGCCAGAAAAAGTTAGAAAAAGGTAGGGCAAATTTTGGGGTGCTACAGTCGCATCAGGAAAAATTTTGTTTTATAGACTCCCTCATAGCCCCATCTCCATCCGTTACCACTGCTTTTGGATGATTATTTTCCATGCACTCTAAGAAACACCTCAACAACCAATTATACGTCTCCGTCGTTTCATCCGACACCAATGCAGCACCGAATATAACAATTTGTGAGTGGTGGTTGCACCCAGAAAATATAACCAACGGATAATTGTACTTGTTCTTCTTGTAGGTGGTGTCAAATGCAACAACATCGCCAAAACAGAAATAGTCTTATCTACTAGGGCCGTCTGCCCAAAAAAGTGATTTCAATCTTCCATCACTACTGACACAGTATTCTGCATACAACATAGGATCCGTTGATGATTTCACGTTGAGAAAGTTTAAAGCAGCTGCAACATCACCATCTTTAATTGCAACACGCATTTTCTTATCAGAATAATTGTACAAATCTTTCTTTGTAAAACCAACATCTTTATATCCACCTTTTTGAGCAACCATGTATCCCATTATGTGACACGTTCTGATTCCACGTGAATGTAGACCATCAATTTGAGCTCTGTCTGCTTCAGATATTTGACGATAAATGGGGTGTAAATGCACATACTTTGAAGGGGTTAATTCATGGTTATGAGCCTCTTCAAAAATTGTCACTACATATTTACCTTTTTTGGGTTTGTAATGCACACGGAGCCTAGCTGCACATCTAGTACGAGTCAGACATCGATGATCTCTTTTCCTATCTACCCTAACTATGAGCTTATCGTTTCTTAATCCATGTTTGTTGCATACAAATTGTCTCATTACTACTATTTCACTACCTTCGGGCCCTCTTCGCTTAACATCGTTTTTCCTAACTGCAAAACCTTTACGTTTTCCATATCTATAATAAAAATCATAAGCTTCACTCACAGTTCCAAACTCCATAGCACGCATTTCATCTGAAGTGATGGAATCAAGACTAACCAGTCCATCACCTAATTGTTCTTGGCTATTTGAGCACTCATCATCCTCATTATCAGAATCATATTCATCATTGGAAGTTTGATGTCCACTAGATAAAATGTCAGCATTATCTTCGTCACAACTATAAATAGAATCAGATGAATCAGTGTAATGAACATTACAAACATTGTTTAAATCAACCCCATAAGTATCACAGAAGTTGTCCATCTGAAATCAGCCAATATATAACACAACATAAGTCAACAACAATCATAAAAACTATTTCCCAAATTTAAATGAAATCTTAACCAACATATTGAGTAACTAACAAATCCAAATAAAGGCAATTACAGCATTCATAAAACGTAATTTCCATATTGAAATAAATTTATCCTAAGTAATGAACATCTAACAAATTGAAAATCGAATCGGAGTCCTCCTTAAATTTGAAATCCAATTACTGATTACAACATTCCCAAATTGAAATCATATAAGAAATTGAAATGATTAAAAATTAAACACAAATACCTTATCAAATCTGTAGGTAGTTCTACAGGTTGGGGTAAAGAAGAAGATGTTGTTGTTGGTTGTTTAAAGAAGATGAAGTTGACGAAGATGAAGTTGATGAAGATGAAGTTGACGAAGATTCTATAGGTTGGGGTAAGGAAGATGAACTTGTTGTTGAATGTTTAAAATAGATGAAGTTTACGAAGATTGAGTTGACGAAGATGAAGTTGACGATGATTCTATAGGTTGGGGTAAAGAAGACGAAGTTGTTGTTGGTTGTTTAAAGAAGATGAACTTGAAGAAGATGAAGTTGACAAAGATAAAATAAATGAAGTATCAGAAAATATTTATTAATTTTGATTTTCAAAAAAATAAAAAAGTTAGGGACTTGTTTGCACTATTTAAAAAATCAGGATACATGTAATCCTACATGACAAATGAAATCCTACATGGCAAATGAAAGTGTGAAATCTTACATGGCAAATGAAAAGTAATGGTTTAATGCTGATTGGTCAGAATAATGACTTCGCCAAAAAAGTCATTTTGATGACTTTACCATAGAATTAGCCAATATTGAACTGGTATAAATGATATGGAAATGTTTTTATTGGAAGAAGTAGGATGAGTTTGTTATAATGATGTGTGTGAGAATTTGTGGACCCCAATTTGCTTCAATATATGCTAATTTGGTATGTGCACTTGGTGATGATGTATGACTCTCACGCATTATCTTTGCTGTACTGGCTTTTATTTGCTTTGTTTTTTTTTAAATGGCATGGTGTAATATGTATGTATGGATGGTGACATGGTGATGCTACTCATAATTTATTTTTCTCTTGTTCTCCATGATGGCGTATGTCTTTATGAAAGAGAAAATGGAAGTGGCATTTTTATGGGGTGCATGCATGCATGGTATTATGGTATTTCACAAACAAAGATTAAGACCAAAATAACTTTTATAAACTTATTTAACAAGTATTTTTATAAAAAGGATAAAACAAACTTTAAATATAATATATATATATATATATATATATATATATATATATATATATATATATATATATATATATATATATATATATAATAAAATAAAGTAAACTATTTAAATAAATTTAAAAATGAAAATCTGGTTAATTTAAATAATCTATTATCTATCCAATACAAACAAGTTCACCAAACTGACTAAATTGCCCTTTCCACAAAAAAAATATAACACTATCTAAAGGGTGGTTAGGTAAATAACAAAAGACAAATTTTTTCACTTCCATTGCCTCTTTGAAGACCACGTGTCAACGATGTATTGGCATAATGATACTACCTTTTTCCACTTTTCTCTCTCTTGCTGTTTCATTTCCCATTTTTCTTTCTCTTTCTCCCGTTTTCTCTCTTCCATCTCTCACTTTCCCACAAACCCTAAACATGAACCCCCGCCGCCGCCCCCTTTCTCCGCCCTATATACCACCACCCCCACCTCCAATGAAAAAAATCAAAGCCATATTCTCACTCTTCATCTCACGACATTTCTAATGAACCGGTAGGAATTTTGTTTCGATCAACTTCATCGTCGACAGTTTTTCTCCTTCCCCTGCTTTTCTCCCTTCTCTCTGCTTCACAAACTGGTTTCGCCTCTAAACTGTGTGTTTTGTCTTCCAATGTTTCAGTTAAGAATTTCACAACAACGCTCAAAAGATTTTTATACCAGACTGCATACATCTGACGATTAGGGTTTCATTGCCCATGGTGAGTGTTTGTTTTATCTTTATTTATGATTTTATTGTTTGTTTTCTTGCCAAATCTGTTTAGATAAGTATCTGGAAAAGTTGAAGGATCTACTACTGACTAAGAAAAGTAAATTTGAAGATCTCTACATCTTGAATTAATTGTTTATTTTTCTTTGTTTTTATTTGCTGCAGATGACCTTGAATCGTTTAAGCTGAGCTGTGAATTTATTTGCCCCAATGATGGTTTGCCGCAGATGCCCTTGAAGGTCACTTTGTATGCTGTAAATGTTGGTTGGACTACTTTATAATGAGGAATATGACCTTCTTTATGTGTTTTTATTGCCTTAGTTGAACAATAGTTTTTGATATATTGCGTGAAAATGACAAACTGGTTGTTATAAACTGCCTATTGCCAAATGAAATTCCTTCATAATGTTTCTACCCCAATGATGGTTTGCTGCAGATGCCCTTGAAGGTCACTTTGTATGCTGTAAATGTTGGTTGGACTACTTTACAGTGAGGAATATGACATTCTTTATGTGTTTTTATTGCCTTAGTTGAACAATGGTTTTTGATATATTGCGTGAAAATGACAAACTGGTTGTTATAAACTGCCTATTGCCAAATGAAATTCCTTCATAATATTTCTGTTATCATGGGTACCATTTTTTGTACGGGTGGTTCAGTGATGTTTTGAAATAATATTTTGATGATTCTTTAAGTTATTATATATTTTAGTTGCTAGATTCATAAGTGATTGATTACAAAATACAACTTGCAAGACTCTTCCCATTGTTAGATTTTGTATGATAAAATAATGAATCTATATATGAAAGGCAGAATCTGTTTTGGTTTTGCTATTATTTGCGTTTGAATGTATTTATTGGTATTCACCAATTTTTGTAGCAGCTTGGCAGGCGATAGTTTCGTCGTCGGAGGTGGCTAAGGAGAACTAGCATCAGATTGTGGAGACGGAGCACCTAACAAAGGCTTTGTTGGAGCAGAAGAATGGACTTGCTCACAGGATCTTTTCAAAAGTTGGAGTGGATAATACTGAGCTTCTTGAAGCAACTGACAAGTACATTCAGCGGCAAACCAAGGTATTTAATTAAGTTTGAACAAGTTTTAATAGCAATATGAGCACTTGGCAGTTTTGTATTTTGTTGATTGAGACAGTTAAGCCTCACTACTACTTTGTATTTTGTTGTTATTCTAAATAAATATAACATATATTTTCAATGCATTGATTTCATTATATATGTGTATAGGCATCATCCGAAACCACTACAAAAAAAAGGCCATCCGCAACGGACAGAAAACCGCGGTTATATGTAAAATAACCGTGGTTGAAAGCTTTAGCCACAGTTTGGCCACGAGAAATCAACTGTGGGATATGCAGTCGTGGCCTAAAGAATAAGCCGCGGTTTTTATGTTTGTGCCACGTTTTATATACATCTGTGGATTTAATAGGCCACAGTTTAGGTATCTACGTTAAGGCCGCGGTTTATCATGAGTCGCGGTTCTTAACAGTGGCTGAATCTTGCCACGATTATTATTTAATGAATAGGGTTTTAATTTATGGCCACTAATTAAAACCGCGGCTACATTTTGCTCATGGTTTTACACCATTTACGTAGGCCACGGTTTCTATTTGTGAAATATATGTGTAACCATGTTTTTCTTCATGAACCATTGTAGATCAATATAATGTCTTCCAACAATACTCATTTTTGTAGATATTGATTAAAAAAATTAAAATCTAATTATACAAGAAAACATTAAGCCACAACATCAAAATATTCATTAAGAAATAAGTAAGTCTATACATTAAGTGACGCTACCGACTAATAAGTCGCAAAAATATAGATAAGTTTTGATACTATCATTCTTAAACGAAACCAAGTTTCTCTCGAGAGAGTCATCCCAAATTCAAAACAAAACTTCTAAGAGATACATAATATAAAACACAACTACTATTAATTAACTCATGCATCATAATATTCTTCTACATCATCTCCTCCTTCTTCTTCTTCTTCCATATCTTGATGACACGCTTCTTCGTCTCCATTCTGCAAGGAACATGATACATAAATTAATATAAGCAATTTTATAAATTTAATGTGTTTTTGGAGATTTTAATGCATTTTGAAATCATATATCATTTATCATTTGTAGGAATGTGGTTCATTTGTAGGCAAAAAGAGACAAAAAGAGAACAGGCAGTAGTTTAGAGTATACCTCTTCACAATGAGGAATATGAGTTGATGCAGACGAATGTGGAGTAGCAGGAGCATCATTAGTACTATTGGAACTTCCCAAAGCAGTTTCCATCATATTAGAGATCTCTTCGTCACTCATATGTGGGTTTTGTTGCTTCATCATGGTCTTAAAAAGTGCCTTCATACCATCCATCTCCCTCTTCATGCCAGCCACTTCATCACTATGCTGCTTTTTAATAACCAAAATTTCTTCATTTCTTTTAAGCATGGTTGGTGTCGTTGTTCTTCCATAGCAACGAACTCGACCAAATTTTTCTTTCCCAAACAATGACTTAAATGTCTCGGATTCAGTTGAGTTCTGAACTGAATCTTGAAGCTTATCCTAATTAAAAAATATTCAACACTACTGTAAGAAACACAAACTTCAACAACAGCTCAAGATACTATAAGTATATGTGCATGAGCTGAACTGATACTATAAGATACTATAACTATAACTATTTATCATTCAACTTTAACAAAATGACATGACCATCGTGCACTCTAACTCACATAGCTATAATCATATAGACTCACACCAATGTTTTACCAATTCAAATCACACATGATTTTGAGACTCAGAAAGCAATACTTTACAACAACAGCAGCAAATTACTTTACACCAATGAAAGCAATACTTTACACCATGCAAACATAGTGAGCTAAAAAAGAACAACAACAACAGATGATCACTCCTCAAATCAATCCACCAGTCATGTCTCCAACACTTTCCAAATGACACAAATTACAACGACATCTCAAACTAACTCAAGTCATAGATTACAAAGTGATATAGGTTTTAAAACCAAACAGGATTAGTGAAGAAAAACCAATTGGAAAAAAGCATGTTGCGAACATAACATCTTTAAAACAAGACCAAACAGCATTCTATATTGTCATGCAGTAGTAGACTTATGCATATCCTAAGACCTTCAGACTGTAACAAAATAAAACATACTTTCCCTGCTCCAAATTTCCAAACTGGTAGTGTCCAGATTACACAAATTCAACAGGCATGGTTTGAAAACTCATATTCTAACCAAAAGGCATGGTTTAAAAACCAGTCCTCAACCATTCAGAGCAAAGCAAAAAGATAGACTTGTTGCTAACAGTCATTGATGAGGTGAGATCAACATACATGTCTCTTTTCTTAGCAACTAAATCCATCAATAAAACAGAAAACTTACAATTGCAGTTTGTGTTTCCTCATCCACTTGTTTTCCTTTTCGACTTTGTCGAGTCTCAATGAACATCTCTGCTTGGCTAACTTCCTTTCCGTCATCTTTCTTTGCACGCTACATTGGTTGATATTAAACACAGACAATTATGAATCACTCAACCAACAAAGAATTATAAATTAAAGAATGTATAAACACCCTACCAATTTTGCACGAATCCTTGCAAAGTTCGTTGGTCTCATACGATGCATGTACTTTTGCTTAGATCTGTTCGCAACATTTACTTTGCTTATTGCCTACATTGTGGAAAATCAAATTAATGTTAGACAATAAAATATCAAAGTTTTGAATAAGTCATAAAATTATCTTACTTGGATTTTACTATTTTTCCAATAGGATATCAATTTCTTGAAATGAGCTACAGGTACGGTCTAGGGACGATGTTTCAATCTTTCACTCATAGTAGTGTACTTTAAAAAGCAACTCTTTTTGATATCTTTCTTGTAACGCCTCCAAGCATCATTTATGCAAGAGAAAACTGCTTTAGTTCCGTTTTCAAAGATAATGAATTTATCCTACAACAAAGAAGGAAATTAGATACAAGTAACAAATTAAAGGACACTAGTAACAAAATGAGAAAAAACTCCTTTTGATCTTACAGTAACAAATTCCCATATACGGTCTTGGTTAGCATTCTTCAAAGCTTTGAAGTTAGTGAAAACTAAAGGACACAAGTCTGAATTCCTCGCGACAGTGCCAAGGAAACAACTCAAATCTGACATGGTTCGATCATTGGGTCCAATAGGCTCTCCATCATCGTCTAATACCACCTCTTCACGATCCTCGCTCTTTCTAGCATGGATTTTCAAATATTGTGTTGGTCCACGTGTCTTTTTCTTACTTGTCCCTGTGTTAGATAAACTATTAAAATGGGATATAAATTTGAATGAAATAATAATTAAGAATAATGCATGCCACAAACAAATTTTACTACCATCAGTTTTTTCACTTTCAATTTGCTCGGTGTTTTCTTCTTAACCCATTATATTTTCTTCTTCCTCAAAGTTTTCACCTTCATCTTCGTCTTCACCATTTTCCCCATTTTCTTCGAGGAATTTTTCAACTGAAGTCGATTTACACATTGGTATTCTTTTTGTCTTCTTCAAGGCACTTTCTTGCTCTGTCCTTGAATTTCCATCATCTTCCATCACTGCCCTTTTCATAGGATTCTTCTTTGACCTTGAATCAGCAGTGTCAACCACCTGTTTCTCCTTAAGTTGATGGTTTGCACTTGAAGGTTGCTGCTTTGCACTTGAAGGTTGTTGGTTTGCACTTGAAGGTTGTTGGTTTGCACTTGAAGGTTGCTTGTTTGCACTTGAAGGTTGTTGGTTTGCACTTGAAGGTTGTTGCTTTGCACTTGAAGGTTGCTTTGCACTTGAAGGTTGTTTTTTTGACTTTGAATCAGCAACTTCAGCCCCTGTTTTTGTGGAAGCTTGCTGCCTGGTCCTTGAATCAGCAACTTCAGCCCTTGTTTTTCTGGAAGCTTACTGCCTGGTCCTTGAATCAGCAACTTCAGCCCCTGTTTTTCTTGGTGTCGTTGTCCTCTTTTTGGTTGGATATAACACATTGTTTGAACTATCAATTGCTTGACCAGTAGTTTCAAGGTTAGATAGCTTGATTAGTTCCCCAGATGCAGACACAAATGGAGGCCGGATGCCTACTTTTCTCGTGAGTTGGTTGTTACTATTTACCATCTCACATTTTATATCATACTTCTTAGCCAATTCAGCACTAGATCTAAATAGAGGCAACCGAAAATTGGCTGTAACTTGTTCACCCTTTCGTGCTGTATTCGTCTTCTTTTGTAAGTTTGATACCTTCTTCATTTTCTGTTAACATTGAAAAAAACATAACATTAGGAATAATTTAATCAAAATAAAAAAGTAGCATTTTAACCGATAGTATGCAACAAATATGAAAGTAACACTATACATCAGTCCATGAAATCAAATAGAGTATCATCATAATCAGAATCCTCTCCATCACTTTCAGCTTCTTTCATTTCGTGAGAAGGTGTTTCAATTACTGTTGCAGGTATGTCTTCCCTAACCCAATTTAGTTCACCATCACCATCACTATTTTCTCCATGAGAAGGTGTTTTAGCTTGTAAGTTTGAAGGGACACCAATGTTAAAGAAATCTCGTGGAACTGTTTGCAGAGCATAATGCCTGTTTGGATCAAAAGGGTCTTGGACATAGCAACATTGATGAACTTGAGAAGGTAGCATAAACGGATCATTCTGATAAATTCTCTTATTGAAACGCACACAAGTAAGTCCGTATTTGTCTTTTTCAACCTCAAACCAATCGCATTTAAACAACACAAAGTTAAAGTTGCCATAGTAATATAACTCAATTATATCAACAATTGCTCCATAATAAGTGATGGGTTCTGTCCTAGGATTTCCATCCTTGGAGCTAGCAAAACTTGAAGTTAGTGAAACTAAAGTTACACCAGAATTTTGAGTTTTGCGGCTTGTATCTCGTTTCATAGTATGGAACCTATATCCATTAATGATGTAACCTGGATACCTCTTTGCAACAAAATTTGGACCTCTAGAAAGTTTTTCAAGTTGTAATGGCACATCATCTTTCTGGGCACGAGTTTTAAACCATTCACCAAAATCTTTACTTTGACTTTTGGCCTTGGTCCACTTCCGCTTATTAGTGTTTGAATTAACAGTCTAATCATGCTCACTACAAAAGTCAATAATTTATATGTTAACATAACCTAAAACTATGATTAGTAGATAAATACATAGGTGGACACATAGTTATTGCAGTACCTGATGTAAATTTGAACTTCATTGCAATTGAATAAGATATATCGATGGGCATCATCCTTTGATTTCACATCAAGATGAAAGGGTTCACCTGCCCCCCCTAAAGGACGACCCGCCGTTGTAAAGTAATCATCTGAATCTACTTCAAGTGAATCACTATCATCATAATTCTGACTCTTCCTATTCAACCTTGTATCTATATTGCTATGCAAATACCTTGAGCAAAATGTTATAGCTTCTTCAGCCAAATACCCCTCGGCAATAGAACCTTCAGGATAAGCTCTATTGCGGACATAGTTCTTAAGTTTATATAAGTATCTTTCGGTGGGATACATCCATCGAAATTGAACAGGACCACCCAATCTAACTTCATTTACCAGGTGAATAGGCAAGTGAACCATTATGTCAAAGAAACTTGGAGGAAATATCATCTCCAACTGACAAAGTATCTCTGCAATCTCCACTTCTAAGTAATCTAAATCTTCCACTTGTATAACTTTCTGACATAGAGAGCGAAAAAAAGAGCCAAGACGAATTAGTGAGGTCGCCACCTCCTTGGGCAGTGTGCTTCTTACTGCAATTTGCAACAAATAGTGTAACATGAAATGTGCATCATGACTCTTGTAACCGGATATTTTTTTGTCAGTAACTTGTACGCATTTTGAAATATTTGATGCAGTCCCATCTGGTAACTTGGCAGCCTTTATAACTCCACAAAAAATTGACTTCTCGTGCGGAGTCATTGAGAAACATGCTTTTGCAAACTCTGAACGTCCTCCACCAATCTCCCTTGGATGAAGTCTTTCTCTAATTCCCAAATCTTGCAAATCATAGCGGGCTTTAATATGATCTTTTATCTTCCCCAGGATGTCCAAAAGAGTTCCAATAATACTATCAAATATGTTTTTTTCAATGTGCATTACATCTAGATTATGGCGCAATGTATTTTGAGCCCAGTAAGGCAACTCAAAAAATATTGACCTCTTCTTCCACAGGCCATCAACTTTCTTCTTTTTCGTCTTCCTGAATTCATTATTGAAATCTTTTAAGATTTCAAGGATTTCTGCCCCATTTAACATGGATGGTGCAGTCCTATGTTCTTCTTCTCCATTAAATGATTTGACATCATTTCTCCAAGAATAAGTTCTTGGTAAAAAGATACGGTGGTCCATATAACACATCTTATGACTGTGTTTGAGGTAGAACGAATTGGTGTTAGATTTACAACACGCACACGCCAATTTTCCTTTGGTGCTCCAACCCGACAACATAGCATAAGCAGGGTAGTCACTAATTATCCACAAAAGAGCTGCACGCATTCGAAATGTTTGGTTTATTGAAGAATCATATGTCTCTATGCCAGATTCCCAAAATTCCTTTAGCTCCTCTATCAGTGGCTGGAGGTAAACATCAATATCATTTCCTGGAGATTTTGGTCCAGGAATCAACAATGACAACATTGTATATTCAGGTTTCATGGACAGCCAAGGTGGTGTGTTGTATACCATCATCAAGACAGGCCATGTACTATGAGATAAGCTCATTGTCCTAATCACGAGCAATCACGAGCAAAATCCAGATGGAGCTCGTCAAAGTCCTTCCACGCTTTACCATCAGCAGGATGCCTCAATTTCCCATCCTTTGAGCGCTCTTCTTCATACCATCTCATTGACTCAGCTGTCTTTGAACACATGAACAACCTTTGTAGTCTAGGAATCAACAGAAAGTGCCTCAAAATTTTTGCAGGAACTCTATAATCATTTTTCGATTGCTCAGACTCACATCCTTCAGTTGGAGCATTTTCTTTCCACCGTGAAGCTTCACAAATCGTGCAAGAATTGTCCTTTTCATGGTCTTTCCAAAATAGCATGCAATCGTTTGGGCATGCATGGATCTTTTTATAATCAAGGCCTAAACCACTTATCATGGCTTTTGTCTTGTAAAATGATACATGAATGTTTAAATTAGGCATTGCTTCTTTCAACAATTCTAAGAGGGCAGTGAATGAGGTATTACTCCAACCGTGAAGACATTTCAACAAGTAGAGTCGAATCACGAATGATAGAGTAGATAAGTCTTTACATCCAGGGTACAGTTCTTGTTTTGCCTCTTTAATCAAATTGTAAAACTTTCTAGCATCGTCATTGGGACCTTCATGAACTCCTTGTGCTTTTTCCCTATCTAAATATATGTCATGCAATAAGCCAGGAATGTCGTCATGTGATTCCTCTTGATCTTCCATCTCATCACCAATTTCCATAGACCTTTGTAGTTGCTCCCCATGGTGCAACCATACGTCATAACCTTTTAAAAAACCTTTGGCTATTAAGTGATCCTTAATATTATCTCTTGTTTTCCAATACAAATTTTTACACTTGGCACAAGGGCATAAAAGCTCATCTCCTTGAGGTCTTCCATTAGTGTACGCAAAGTCTAAAAATTGAGTAACACCGTTGATGTACTCTTGACTAAACCTTGGAAATTTAGTCCACTCTTTGCCCATCACTTTATAATCTAACTATTTGAAACACACAACACAGAACAGATTCAAAACTGCATGCATACATAACACATACATAAACATATACAAAACAAATATCTTTGGAGCTGTACTAACAGGACCAATGCGATTACTTAATATTTGCAGTACAATTATTAATGTGTATCACCTAGCATCTATATCTAAAACACTAACACATCCTAAAATTTGATCATGAATGGCTAAAAATACAATTTAACATTAACATAAACTAGAGCTACGTACCTCTAAAGCTTTGGTCAATTGTGGAACAACTGTTTCCTTCAATGTTCCCTCTGCCTTTAAACACATGAAAATAAACAATTAGTTTAGTTTCAACAAGAGTAATTACATTGTAAAGTCTAGGTGAAGAACTAGTTGCACAACCATTTAAAAATAACAGTCATGAATGGCTAAAAATACATTGAAGGAAACAGAAAAACAATTTAACATTAACAATACTAACAGTCAATTAACAAGACTAACAATCTAACAATTTAACGGAAATTACTGACATAGTTTAACAGAAAAATTAACAAGAAAAACTAACAGTTAACATCACTAACACCAACATAAATAGTACTGCTGCTATAATTGCAGAACTAGTATTTGAGAAGACAAAGGGAAAGTATACCTACTGATTACTATAAAGATGCACTTGCTATTGCTATGGCTTTACACAATTATCATTGGTATGTTTCTGATTCATGTAATATATAACACAAAAGATTGTACAATTTGGAACTACTCTACTATTTTTTGTAGCAACTAATCGAAAGTCAAAACCTATGTATTGAAGAAATCACAAGGTGTTTGTGCACATCAGAGAAGAATAAAACCTCAGTCAACCTAACATAGACCTTAAATCCTCCAACCTAGCCTCAAATCCATATCAGTTTCAACCCTAGTTACTCACCCTAAAAAAACTCAATGCCACTCTCATTGTCAAGACCTTCAACCCTAGTTACTCACCTCAATCCACTGAGTTTCAAATCACCATAACAAAATCTAACCTTAATAAACACAACAGTGATAACAAAACGGGTAAAAATGAAACCATAACAAAAGTAATAATGAAACCCTACCTTCGGTATTAGCAGACGAAACTCCAACGGAAATCGGCAATGGGAAGCTTGTGTATCAGAACTGCAAAACAAAAATATAGATTAGGTCAACTGCAAAACAAAAACTACATGAATCAAAAATATAGATATAAACAGTGAGAATGAGGAACAGGGGAATGAGGAACAGGAGAAACGGAGTAGAAGAGGAGAAGAGGAGAACATCAGAAGATGAGAAGACGGAGGAGACGCGAGGAGAACGGAGGAGACGCGAGGAGAACGAAGGAGACGCGATCGATGAGAAGACGGAGGAGTATTTTGTTTTGAACAGTGAGTGAGTGAGTGAGAGTATTTGGTTATTAGAGAGGAGTATTGACTTTTTCAATTTTTTTCCTTTAATTTGTTTAATTTATAAAAAATTAGAAAACAAAATAATTTACGAGAGGGAAACGAGGGAATTTCTGGCGGGGCATTTTTTTTGGGCTTGGGCCACAGTTTTTAGTGAAAATTATAATTCCGCGGTTTTTCTTTGTGGCTTAAAATATCTACAGTTTTCTGACCGTGGCTTAAATATAAGTGTGACTTTGTAACTGTGGCAATTAAAGAAAAGGCCACAGTTTCACACTCCGGATTTCAATATTTTTAAACATATGTCTACGATTTTAAAACCCTGGCCAAAGCATGTATGTGGCCACAGTTTTTGAGTTGTGGAAAAATTTAGTGTGGCCGTAGGCCATTTTTCTTGTAGTGAACACAAGTACTGTAATGGAATGCTTGCATCACTTTTGTAGAGAGTGCATACACAAGAGCATACGACATAGGTTTGTCCTCAAACTAACCCTAACTGACATGGAGTATATATGATGGTTGCATTGATTTCATTATATATGTGTAAGCATCATTCGTTACACAAGAGAATGCATAGACCAATGCTGACATGATCTTTTTGTTTCCACTCTAGGCACACATCAAATAAATGATTAAGCCTCTCAGTTGATTCTAATGAAATATGGAGCCAATATCATTTATAATGGAACTGTTGCATTTTATGAACATGAGTTCATGATGATTACAACAGGTATTATGTATTGTATTGAGTCTTAGTGTAATAAACAACTATATTTGGAATGAAATTTTGTTGAATGATATGAATATGAATTAATCTACTATTTTTCAATACTTAACAAAATGGCTCTCCTCTAATTAACTAGCTACCTTTACTATTGCTAATTAGTTTTATCACCCTTTATTCTTTATCCTAATAGTCTAAGATGGGTTTTTGCAGTGTCTGATATGAACATTATTTTGAGGTCTATGATTCCATGATTCATATGTCATATGTTGTTATATGTACTTCTTTTGGTCGCAACTGCTTAACTGTTAGCATTGAAGAAAGACTAGTTGTGTAGCATGAGGTGAGAATCAATACAAGAAAAAGTCATGAGACCATCACTTGAGTTAAGTTGCTTTGCATTTTTCCCCTACAAGATAAAAACTAAGACATTACTTGAGTTAATTAATTCATTGTTTAATATTAGGTTCTTTCTTTAATAGGTTTGTCTGTTTTTTTAGATTGATACTCACCAAGAGCAAAGAACAGAGAGGAAAAATTAAACAAAAAGATGTGTCGAGCTGGAGCTTCCAGTTTCCAAGAAACTCTAGGTTGGGTTCTCTCTCTCCATACCAAACTCTGGGTTCAGCTTTCAGTTTTACATGAGGAATATGATTTTTATTCAAAGCTATAGATTGATTCACGTGCCCAGTTTCAGGTATAGTTTATCTTCAACTAAAAATTCCATATAATTCCAACTTAGTTACCTTTATATTTTTTATTTGGTTGGTCTTTTATGCAAAATTGTTTAACATATTTAGATTTAACGATGATATGTGACTGAAAGGATAGATGAGCTTATAATAGAATTGATAGATGAGCTTATAACGATGATAGCTCTGCCATAAATTCTATACAACTAACTTATAATCCAAGTGATACCAGCACTGCAAGTAACCAATACCTAATAGAGTTGAAAATTTCTTTAACTTAATAAGTAGAAATTGACTATTTGGAATGGTATGTTCATCATATCATGTTTATGTGTCCAATTTTGTCTTGAATATTGAAAAATAGTTGTAAACTATCAAACATCAAATAATCTCCACTATTTCATATGTTGTTGTTTAATATTGGTAAACATTGTCATATTCTTTTGGAAACTAGCCGGGAAATACTTTTTCCACTATGTAGTTATGACTGTATTTTCAATTTTCAATTTTTATCGTTTGGCATTAACACTACAAGGAACATTTCAAATACTATCTTGCCAGACTCATTATGCATGTCTGGCCTTACATAAATGGGTTGTTGTACATGACTTTAGTTAGTTGTATTTCATATAAGTCTATTTTTTTCTACATAAAGTACAATTAGTGTAATCTATTAGAAACTACAAATTATCATAAGTCCATAGTAAATGATGTTGATGAAGCTGGTCCACTTATTGATCACTTTTTATGGGATGAATATATTGTCTTTTTAAAATTGTTAATCATAACTGCCTTATTTTTATTACCTAATTAATAATTTAATTATTACCACTTATTTGAGTTTCAATTATCAATTTGTTCTATTTGATAAAATTATGTTTAGTTTCAAGAACTATCATAAGCTTAAGCTTGTCGGCTAGCAGTGCAGAAGAGTTGGTGTATAGCGTTCACTAGTGTAGCGAGCGATTTTGGACGCGGTTCTTAAGCGCTGGTCGCTCTCTGCGGTTGAGCTTTAACTACAGGTCGATTCATTTTTTATCCTATTGTGAGCTGAATAAGGAAGGGAAATAGATGTCTCCAATTAACCCTGCTTTGCATACTGAGTTTAAACAGCGGTCTGTTAGGTTACGGATGCGATCAATGTGGTGGGGCCTTTGTACTGGTTATTTGTATTTTCGCCAATAATGTTTTCTTTCTTTTTACCTTGACAGAAGGTTTCTGGCGGGGAACAAGGATTAGGATGTTAGGACTGATGCTTTTTGAATTACTGCTTTTGATTGATGGAGATATGGGATTTTGGTTTTTTTGTTGAGTGTGCTCGCTAAGATTTTTCTTTCAATCTTATGCCTACGTATTCCCGTTTACCGAAACAGGGAAATCAGAGCGTTCGTAGTTCCTCCTATTCTATGGGAGAAAATGGGTGTTTTTGGTGTTTTGTTCAAAGCCCAGGACATGAAGCGAAAGGTGATTTGTATCTTGTTCAAAGCCCAAGATATGAAGCTGAAAGGTTGACCTTAGAGAGAATTTGTCATCTCTAAAGAGGGGGTTGTTTGTCACAACTGTTTATAAAGGAGAATTACTTTAACCGGGATGTGTGAATCCGGCAATGCCATAATTTCCTTTAAAGGGGATTTTTAACCTGAAGGAGAAGACTTTAACTCAGTGTAGAGCAATGCCATCTTTCCTTAGGAATTTCTCATGCTAAAAGAGGGACAGTGGCATGGATGTAGATGATCCAGAGGCTTGCCGCTTACAGCGATTAGATGAAAGGGAAAGAGTTATTGATGTTTGTGTACTGTGAATGAGGCACAGCTTTGATGCTAAAAGGTTGATTGGATCAACCAGTGGTTTTCTTATATAAAGCCTAAGAGGAGGCTAATATGTGTCTCGTACAAAGCCCGAGAGAGAGGCTAAAAGGTTTTGACTCGACGATGAAGTCTTTTAGTATCTCGTATAAAGCCCGAGATGGAGGCTAAACGTTGTTCGACTCCGTTGGGGAGAATCATTTGTACAAAGCCCAAGAGGAGGCTGTGGTTACTGTTTCAGTTAAGTGACAGGTCCAGTATACTGATTTTAAAAGAGAAAATCAGTTCTTATATGAGCAATGTTGTACTCAAGGATTTGATCCAAGGATCTAGGTTATTCCTGTTCTTTAAGGAATCGGGAAATCCGAAGGGTATTGAGACTGTCCGAGTCTACGGGTTTCCTTCCTATTTAACGAAGGGGTCACTTGAGAATGTCTTTGAGACTCAAGGAGATTAGACCGTCCAAGTCTAGAGTGTCCTCTTTTATACCATGCTTTGAGAAACGGTAGTAGACTCTATGAAAGGACTGCTCTATGAAGGTGACTAAGTTCTGTTCCTATACCTCTAGGAGGTCATCGGGACAATTTGTACGAAGCCCAAGAGGAGGCTGGAAACTTTTAAGAAGCCGATCAGTCCTTGTACTAAGCCCAAGAGAAGGCTATCATTCTCGGAGGAAGAGATCATTATACGAAGCCTAAGAGGAGGCTGTGAATACTTCTAAGAAGCCGTAGGGTCCTTGTACTAAGCCCAAGAGGAGGCGAGGTTGCCTTTAGGAAGCCTGTGGGTCCTTGTACGATGCCCAAGAGGAGGCCGATGCTTTTAAGAACCCCGTGGGTCCCCAAACCCCGAGAAATTCAAGGCAAGCTATTCACAAGGAATATATCAAGTCAGGAAAGTTCGAGAATTTGGAAGAAACACAAAGATGCCATTCACGGAGAATACATTCATCTCTGGGAATAGAGTTTCTTGACAATTCCTAATGAGGATAGCCGAAGAGAAGACTGTATCTGGTGATCCTATTGGGGATCTAGTTGTCTATTTCTACGAATAAACGAAACGGCGTCACCTAGTTCTAGACGTAGTTGCCGGGAAAACTCAAAATATCTATACTATTATTACACAGTTGATATGAGTTTACGAAAGAAGACTTACAGTGAAACAGCCCCACAATACAGTTATATATATATGAAAGCGGTAAATGAAAGCAATAACCACTTACTCGGTTGTAGAGCTTCCATGTTGTTTGGTTAGTTGTTCAACAAAGAAAGATTGAAAACAACAGTATATTCAAAATCAAAGGAGAAAGTGCTTTGAAAAAGAAAGATTTGGGGCTTACAGCTCAAGGAGAGGCCCAAGGTTTTATCAGTGAGCGCACTGTTTGAATTTATACAGAGGGACTTATACAAGTGACTGAGGCCCAAAATGTTTTTCAGTACAAAGGGATGGATCTTACACTCTTTCAAGAGGCCCAAAAAAGTTTAGCAAAAGAGTGGGGCTTATAACACGAGGGTAGGCCCAATTGATTTTTCCGTTTAAAATGGTGATCGCGCCGAGGTTTTCTTTTAACGCGGAGGGACTTATACAATAAGTGAGGCCCAAAATGTTTGGTTAAAAGGGGGTTGGGTCTTACACTCTATTAGAGGCCCAAAAGTTTTGAATGGGTCTTATAGCTCGAGGAGAGGCCCAAAAGGTTATTTTTCAAAAGGCGACGATCGCGCCGTTTTTTTTTACGGTATCGGGACTTATACAATACACTGAGGCCCAAAAATGGTTTGGTCAAAAAAGGATTGGGTCTTACACTCTATTAGAGGCCCAAAGTGTTTTGAAAATGATTTATGAGGGTTGAATTAATCCAAAAACCCTAATTTGTTTTCAAAAATGTATTTAATTGAATAAAAATTCAATTAAAATGATCAAAATTGTTTAACATGTGAAAAACAAATTGTGATCTTGGATTAATGCTTCAAAAATTAAGTATTGACCTACAAAATAATTAGAAAGCATTAAAAGTTGCAAAATCAATGTGGAACAAATATTTAAAATGTCAAAAACAATTAAAATATTAATTCTTTGCAAAAATATAAATTATATGAAATAAATAATATTTTTGGGATTTTTTGGGAAAATAAAATATTTTAACATTTTTGTGAATTATTAAAAAAAGAATCAACTCAAAATCATTAAAACTCAGAGAGAAATTAATTTTTGAATCAATTAAACAAAAATCACAAAATTCAAATATTTGAAAATTCAAAAAAGGCGCCAAGAACAGCTGAAGAACACGCGCGTGTTCTGGGTTTGGCTGATTTGCATTTTCTATCCAATCTCCCTGAATACTTGATTATAACATGCAATCCATATATCATTATGCTCATCTCAACCTCACGATCATGTCTATGTCCATTAATTTCATTTAAATTAAACACATAACAAGAAATCATGAAAAATCCTCAAGAACCCTAATTTCTGCATGAAGGCCAGGATTTTTGATACACGATTCAAACAATGCAATTAATTGAGGGAAAACATATCATGAATGATTATGAACATATGGCCAAATTATTGTGCAGCAAAAATTGCATGGATCATAGAGTTAGAAGAGCCCATGCTTACCACTTGCAGCTGGTGATCGTGATTTGTGTTGGAGGTGTTACATCTAGGTTCCAATGATGTGGATAGCTTCCCTAGGTACCAAGTGATGTGTCTGAGTGCTTGGAATGGATTGAAATGGTTTGGAGTTGAAGATGGCACCTCAACTGCAAAACTGTCAAGAACTTGAGTAATTGGCTGGTGATTTTGTGAAATCAGTATTCCAGATGTTATGTGAGTGTTTGGATCACTTCTATATGATGTATGTGAGGTGTGTGAGTGATTGGTTTGATTGGAAAAGCTCTCAAACTCAAAACCCGATAGCTACCTTGCTAAGAAAGGCATTTTTGCCAAGAGAAAGAGATTTTGAGGAAAACGTCTGTTAAATGGCTTTGTTGTACTCAAACTGATCACAATTGAGCTCTATTTATAGTAGAGCAAGTTTGTTTTGCAAGGAATAGTGAATGGCAACTGGTAAGTAGGTTTGGCCAATGTTGGCCAATGAAAATCCAAGTCTCCTCTAGCCATTGACTAGAGGTTAGGGCACAGAGCTTTGGTTCCCTTGGTCTTGGATAAGTCTTGACTGATTTTAGATGAGAATGGCTCAGTCCATGCCACCTTGATGCTTCCATTGAATGCTTCAATCCAAATTTGGAGTCTTGTCCCTATTTTGGCCATTCTAGGTTCAACATGCTATTTCTTGTTCCATGGACTTTGGAGGCTTGGCTCAGTGATTGTCCCCTTTAGATTCAATCCTCAGATGTGTCCAAGTGGATAGGAGCATTTGAATTTGGCTGATTTTGGCAAATCGAGCAAAGTTACAAATTCTGCCATGCCTTTGACAGATTTCAGCAAGGCAACTTTCCAATGTCATAACTCATGGTGTAAGTTGAATTTGGTAATGCTCTTGACCATTTTGGAAAGCCCTTACATGATACAAAAACTGTTTAAACATGTTTGGTTTTGATCTCTTTTGAATCCAAGTGAAAAATCCCTCTACATTTGGCAAAAAGTGAAGGCAGATTCTGACTTAGTGAAAATTTCACTAAGTGTTGGAAAAAGTGATATTTTCACATTTCAGCCACTTTGATTACTCACTAACTCAAAATCCTTAATGAGTTGGACTTAGGTCTAGTTGAAGTTTTTGTAGAGGGTAATGAGGGCTACAAATCCATCTTTGGATGAAAAAAAATGGCTTTGTGGTTTAGGAGTTATGATCCTCCAAAGTTGATACCCTTGTCACTTTATTTTTAACTTAGAAAATTTTCTAAGTTTTTATGGTTACCCCTTTTACAAGTAATCCCACTTTTCTTGATTTTTCTTGATGAATGATGATTCAAATCATACATTAACATCATTTTAGGGTTAAAAATCCATTTTGGTGAAAAATCTCAAAAAGTCAAAGTTGACTTTTGTGCACAGTTGACTTTTTATTAGATGAATTCCAAACTGTGCAGTTCTTCAGGAAATCATGTCCTTGACCTAAATCAAACTTGATGGACATGTTCCATGGGTGTCATAGGGTATATTGATGCATGTCATAGGGCTTGGGAGCATGTCCTGGTCAAAAGTCAAAGTTACAGTTGACTTTTTCCTTAAAATCCTAATTGTGGTGCAGATGAAATTGAGACTTGTTGCTCAAGCTTCTTGGATTAATCCATTGTTCCAAATGGATCAATATAGTTCATTAGAGACCCTCAAACCCTCCTTTGAGGTCTTGGCTCATGATTTGCCCTAAAAGTCAACTTAGGGGTGAATTAGGTCAAGAAACCCTAATTCCTGATTTTTGATGAATGCATCCCCTGATGCAAATTTGACTTGATGATTGGGTCCATGAGGTTCCATGGAGTATATTAGGTTATGTTTTGGATCATTGGCTTGTGCCCAGATGAAAAATTTCCATCTGGAGGCCCTGGTCGACCAAAACCCTAATTTGGTGACACTGTCGATCTTGAGACTTAATCCACCTAGAAGGGAGCAGCCTTGTGCTTGATCCTTGAAGTGGGAGTCCTTTTGATCCATTGTAGTTACTTGAGAGGTTAGACAAGTTGAAGATCATGTCATTCCTTGATTGATCCTTTGTCTAAGGCTCTGAGAGGGCTTGAAACCCTAATTCTTGATTGTAGTGGATGCTCACCCATCTTTGGGGAGACTGATGAAGTATGATGGTCCATCCATATTGTGATGATGATTGACACAATGATGGGACATCTTAGTGGTCAAAATTTGGGGTATGACAGATGCCCCTATTTAATCTTCTTGGACCCGAAGGTGTGAATGACGAAGGTATTCGGGCATTCGAGGTGCAAGAGGATTAAATATCAGAATACCCGAAATTTTGATGGTGGTTATGAATGGTAGCTTGCACATTCATCTTCTTTAGCTAAGCAATGATGCTTAGAAAAGGTAAACTTCCCCTCGATCCTGGTCTTTAGCCAAGGAACTGGTCTCAGTTTTCTTTTGTCAACCTCCCTCCCGTTCCTGGTTTCCTACCAAGGAACTGGTCTCAGTTGCTGATTTAAACTTCCCCTCGATCCTGGTTTCCCGCCAAGGAACTGGTCTTAGTTTCTGATTAAACTTCCCCTCGATCCTGGTTTCCTACCAAGGAACTGGTCTTAGTTTCTTTCATCAATAAACTTTACTGACAAGGGATGTTATTCGTAGCGGCTTCCCTTCAAACTTCTCGCCGAATTTTCCTGGGGAGATGCCATTTGAGTGGAAAAAGTTTGGATGTCAGACTTGTTGGGGAACCCAGTCGTCTGAGTTGTAGAGGTGTACAAACTTCTCTGTTGGAGATGCCATTTTTCAATTCTACTGGGGAAAGCGAGTCTCTTGAGAGACTGTTTTCGTTTGGGGGCTTACATCATACTTTTCTCGGGATCTTTCCGGAGAAATGCCATATGATGGGATCCAATTTTGAGGTGCCGATGACCTTTTCATAGGTGGGTTTTTCGGAGAATGGGAGCTGTACTGCCAAATCTCTGCTTAGGAGGCTTTCTCTGGGGATTTTCCCTAATCCGGGAAAGCAAGGAGATCATCTTCAATGGCGAAGAGTGACATCGGTCGAAGGTTCTCTGGTCTTTCAGAGGTTCAAGTTATCAAAGTGGTCAAGGGCCAATTCTGATCCAGAAATAAACTGGAGGAGAGAGAATGTTCAGACGCAGCGTTTCCTGACGAGGCAAGAACTGACGACTCGATTGAGAGAACTTCTATCACTAGGGGACAAGACCGACTAGAGTGATAATGATGCAATATGAAATGTGAATGCAAATCAATAATGCATGATGTGTGTATGTTTATGCTGACAAAACTGACGCGACATACAAACTGACAGGTGAACACGACTGGATACTCGGCCATCGCAGGGCGAAGAAGTACCGTTGGTTCAGAATAGCAATCCCGCCTTGCTTAGGAGATATAGTCCCTGTTGGGAATACTGTTGATCGGGCTTAGGAGATAAGAACTCGGCCGAGGTGTGTCAGACGAAACAAGGTCTCTGACACAGTTGATCCCTTTATTCAGGCGTACTAGGCCTAGAAGGAGTACTTTGATTCTGTACTTTGAAGCTCGCTTACTTCTGGAGAAGCGACCAATGTTCTTCTGATGTTCAACAGTCAAAAGAAATTGCCAACTTTATTTTAAAAGCAGAAAAAGTTTTAATAGATAAATTCATTTTTGTTTTATTTCAAGAATCGTTAATCATGTTAAAACGTCGTTCTGTAAAGCTAAAACAAATAAGAATTACAAACAAAAGCACAAGGGCTCAAATTTTATTGATGAGATGGAGATCAGCCAAACACATGATTCCAAAGAGTATATACAAAGTTTGAAAATGGTAATTTACGGGGAAAAGGGCTACGTTGAAACATAATGACCACTATCCTTCTACCAACTTTGAATTCGGGGCATCCTGAGCTTCTGTTGAAGATGACCTTAACTGGAGTTTTCCTCCGATGGATGGTGTAATTGCTGCTGCTGAGGGACTTGCCTCTGTTGAACATAGTTACTTACCACTATCCCTAACTTTTTCTTGTATTGTACTGTGATGTTTCTAATCCACCGGGATGATTTTTTTCTCTGTCTCTAACTTTTGCCTGGACCGCCCTTTCGGGTTTTCAATCCACCGAGACATTTTTTTTTTTTTAGTTTAGACGAAGTATTTCTTGACTACATCAACATTTGTGGGGTAGGAAAATTCCTCTCCGTCCATGGTTTCAAGTCTCAAGGCACCGCCTGAGAAAGCTTTCATGACCACATAGGGGCCATCATAATTCGGAGTCCATTTGCCCCGAGAATCAGTGAGAAATGACTGTATCTTTTTTAGCACGAGGTCTCCTTTCCTGAAGATGCGAGGTCGAACCTTTTTGTCGAACGCCTTCTTCATTCTTTGTTGATACAACTGACCGTGGCATAGTGCTGTGATTCTCTTTTCTTCGATCAGATTCAGTTCATCGTGTCGGCTTTGACACCATTCAGCTTCGGTGAGCTTGGCTTCCATCAATACTCGGATTGAAGGGATCTCTACTTCTATGGGGAGCACTGCCTCCATGCCATATACTAGAGAAAAAGGGGTTGCCCCTGTTGAAGTGCGGACAGATGTGCGATAACCGTGAAGAGCAAAGGGTAGCATGTCGTGCCAATCTTTGTAGGTTACAACTATCTTTTGAACGATCTTCTTGATGTTCTTATTGACCGCTTCTACCGCTCCGTTCATCTTGGGTCGGTAGGGAGATGAGTTATGGTGTTCAATCTTGAACTCAGTGCACAACTCTTTCATCATCTTGTTGTTCAAGTTAGATCCATTATCTGTAATGATCTGGCTCGAAACACCATAACGGCAGATGATATTGTTTTTGATAAATCGGACCACCACTAGTCGGGTTACATTGGTGAATGACGCTGCTTCGACCCACTTGGTGAAATAGTCAATGGCTACCAGGATGAACCGATGTCCGTTTGAAGCCTTAGGTTTGATCAAGCCAATCATGTCGATTCCCTATATGGAAAAAGGCCAGGGGGAAGAGAGAACTTTGAGATGTGATGGCGGTACATGAATTTTGTCGGAGTATATCTGACAATTGTGACACCTCCTCATGTACTTGTAGCAGTCGGATTCCATGGTCAACCAGTAGTACCCTGCTCTTAGAATTTTTCTCGCCATTGTGTGTCCATTGGCATGAGTGCCAAAGGATCCTTCATGAATTTCTTTCATAAGCATGTCTGCTTCTGGTCTGTCGACGCATCGGAGCAAGACCATGTCAAAATTTCTCTTATAGAGAGTGTCACCGCTCAGGAAGAAGTTTCCAGCCAATCTTCTGAGGATTTTTCTGTCTTTCCTGGACGCCCCAGGTGGGTACTCTTGTTTCTGAAGGAAGCATTTGATATCGTGATACCAAGGTCTGTCGTCTATGACTGCTTCAATCGTGAAGACGTAAGTGGGCCGTTCAAGGCGCATTATGTCGATCTTAGGTAGGTCGTTCCATTGACCTACACTAATCATGGAAGAGAGAGTGGCTAATGCATCAGCCGTGTGATTCTCATCACGAGGGATGTGATGAAACTCAACTCTGTTGAAGAAGGGTAACAACCTTCTTGCATAGTCTTTGTAAGGAATCAATCCTGATTGGTATGTGTTCCAATCTCCTTTTATCTGATTGATAACCAAGGCTGAATCACCGTATACGTCCAAGTTTTTGATCCTTAAATCAATTGCTTCTTCGAGACCCATAATACAAGCTTCGTATTCGGCCTCGTTGTTCGTACATTTGAACGTAAGTCTGGCAGTGAAAGGAATGTGTGTACCCTGAGGGGTAACAATGATTGCCCCAATTCCGTTTCCATAATGATTAACTGCTCCATCAAAGATAAGTCCCCATTGGGAACCTGGTTCTGGCCCTTCATTGGGTAACGGTTCATCGCAATCTTTCATTTTTAGATACATGACATCTTCGTCTGGGAGGTCAAACCCCGGTTGATTCTTGATTGTCAATCGGTTGATGAGCCAAATGATCGGCTAAAATACTTCCCTTAACGGCTTTCTGAGCAAGGTACTCTATGTCATATTCTGATAACAGCATCTGCCAACGGGAAATCCTTCCCGTGAGAGCAGGTTTTTCGAAGACGTACTTGATTGGATCCATTTCGGAGATTAACCAAGTAGTATGACGAATCATGTACTGGCGAAGACGTTTGGCTGCCCAAGCCAAAGCGCAACAAGTTTTCTCAAGCATCGTGTACCGAGTCTCGCAGTCGGTGAATTTCTTGCTTAGATAGTAGATGGCAGACTCTTTCCGTTTAGTTTCGTCTTGTTGGCCAAGTACACATCCCATTGAGTCCTCTAGAACTGTGAGGTAAATGATCAGTGGTCTTCCTTGCACTGGAGGTGATAGAATCGGAGAATTCAACAGATATTCCTTGATACTGTTGAAGGCGGTTTGACAATCTTCTGACCAAACGCAATCCTGGTTCTTTTTCAGTAATTTGAAGATCGACGCACATGTGGCGGTCATAAGGAATATGAATCTGGAGATGTAGTTCAACCGTCCCAGGAATCCTCTGACTTGTTTTTCAGTTTTCGAAGAAGGCATTTCTTGAATGGCCTTGACCTTGTCAGGATCAACCTCAATTCCTTTTTGGCTGACAATGAACCCTAATAGCTTCCCTGAACGGACACCGAAGGTGCACTTGTTGGGATTCAAGCGGAGCTTGAATTTTCTTAGACGTTCGAACAATTTCGACAGATGTTCAACGTGCTCACTCTCTATTTTTTATTTTGCAATCATATCATCGACATACACTTCTATTTCTTTGTGTATCATGTCATGAAACAGAGTAGTCATGGCCCTTTGATAGGTTGCCCCGGCGTTCTTCAAACCGAACGAAATTACCTTGTAACAAAAGGTACCCCATGGGGTAATGAACGAAGTTTTCTCCATGTCTTTCGGCGCCATTTTGATCTGGTTATAGCCCGAGAATCCATCCATGAAGGAGAAGACTTTGAATTTTGCTGTACTGTCCACCAGCATGTCAATGTGTGGTAAAGGAAAGTCATCCTTTGGACTAGCCTTGTTTAGATCCCTGTAGTCGACACACATTCTGACCCTTCCGTCCTTTTTGGGAACGGGTATGATGTTGGCTAACCATTGAGGATATTCTGATGTGGCGAGGAAACCCGCGTCAATCTGTTTCTGTACCTCCTCTTTGATTTTGATGGCCATGTCTGGGTGAGTGCGTCTCAACCTTTGCTTCACTGGCGGACATTCCGATCTCAACGGTAGGTGATGTTCCACGATGCTGGTATCCAACCCTGGCATATCCTGATAGGACCAAGCGAATACATCGGGGAATTCTTTGAGAAGCTTTATCAAACTTTCTTTGACATTTGGACTGAGCAGTGCCCCAATCCTGATTTCTTTTCTCTCTTGCTCTGAACCCAAGTTTACCGTTTCCAACGGCTCTTTGTGAGGTTCAATGGACCTTTCCTCTTGTCTGAGTAGTCGGGAGATCTCTTCTGGAATTTCATTGTCATTTTCTTCTTCAGCCCCAAATACCGGGAACTCAAAGTTGGGAGAAGGCATCGGATCGTATGTTTCAACTGGGTTTAAAACAAGCAATCAGCATGACGTGATGATTCGTGTTTAGAAGAGATAGAGGAAAATGCAAGTGTGTGCAGTGTTTTTATTTTATTACTGCTTGTTTTTATTATTGAATTGTTTTTTAGGATTATCATTTTCTGAAAAAGCGAAAAGAGAAAACAGCAATTAATGCGGAAATTACAGAACGACGTTATTTTATTAATGAGCAAGTCGAATCTTGAAACTACAGCCCTATAAAACAAAACTCCGTCTCTTTGGGCGGAGCGAAGAGGGAAATTTACAAAAAGCGAGCCCTATCAAAACATCCATTTCACCTGGGCAGGGTGAAAGGTTAAAGATGGAAATTACTTTGACTGATGAACGATCTTCGGAACCTCGACGGCAACCCATTGGCGGCGAACTCCTCTGTGAATCACAAAGTCTGGCACCTTCCTTGATTTGTCTTCAGAAATAACACTGATTTCTGGTGGAGCGGGATCATTGGAATTTGTCTACCAGGCAGAGTTGTCGTAGGAGAATTCCTCTATTGTATTAGGCATAGCATTTGTGCTCTCAGCTGTACCTCCCCATCCAGTAGGCTGGATATCTTTGAGCCTGATACGAGAGCTTTCAGGAGCGGTGTATTTGACCATAAAGTTGTATTTCCCACTCGGTTGTCCCAAGGTGTCCCACACTTCTTTCAAACTGGAGGAGTCATCCCTCTCGATGACGTTGACCTCGGGAAAAGCATAGTTGATAAATTCAAGTCCTGCAAACGTTGCAAATTCATCGTCATGTTGAGTAGTTTCTGAATGACCTGAGTGTTGATCCCATGACATGGTGGGGACACGGGTATTCTGTTCAATGATGCTCAGCTGAGTTTCATTACTCGGCTGCCTTTCTTGCCCCAAGTTTCCTGGGTAAGGCTGCCACATTGGCAGGCCATCCATTGGGCCATAGTAGTTGTAGTCAAAATTGTCTTTCATCGGAGTGTCTTCCTCTAATGAATTTGGCGGAGCACGGCATCCTTCCGGATCACAATCCCCGTATATCATTTCGATGTATGACCGTGGTATAAATCTCGGACTTTCTGTAGGAAAGCAAAAAGGCGTAGGCACCTCTTCCTGAGACATATAACCGTCCTTGTTAAGGTAGGACTTCCATTCTTCATCTGTGTCAGAGGGATCTTCCTCATTGATAGCATGTACTGCTTGAGACACTAGGTGAAGAAAACCTCCACTATGGAAGAAGTTTTGAAGGGGATGAAGACTTTCATCGTTGGCAGCTGTCTGTGTACAGGTTGCGGAAAAACCAAGACCCTTCTTTGTTTTATTGTCAATAGGAATGACAATTTGTCCCCATCCTATTGTATCGGTACTCTCAACTGCTTTGATAGCATCTTTGTATGAGGAAATGGAAGTTCCTCCTTTGAAATGATTGTCCTTGCTCACCGACAGTGCTTGGAACTGAGTTACAATAACCTCCTCGGGTTCTACATAAGTAGATGATGACAAGTTACTCACAAGCAAGGCTTGTTCCCCACAAACCGTGACAAGTTGATCGTTCTTGACGAACTTTAGCTTTTGGTGGAGGGTTGAAGTAACTGCTCCAGCCTGATGTATGCAAGGTCTTCCTAATAAACAACTATATGTTGCCCGGATGTCCATGACCTGGAAAGTGACTTGGAAAGTGTGAGGACCGATAGTAATGGGAAGATCAACTTTGCCGATAACTGTTTTTCTAGATCCGTCGAACGCTTTGACGACGACCTCGCTGGTTCTCATCGGAGGGCCTTTGAATGATAATTGCATCAAAGTGGACTTTGGCATAACATTCAGGGTTGACCCTGTGTCTACCAGTACGCTGGCTAAAGCATCGTCCTGGCAGTTAACTGTGATATTGAGCGCCATGTTATGACGGCGACCCTCTTCAGGTAATTCCTCATCACTAAATCCCAAATTGTTGCAGGAAGTGATGTTAGAGACAATACTATCGAACTGTCTGATTGTTACATCTTGTTCCACAAAGGCTTGCTCCAAGACTTTCTGTAGAGCCTCCCTGTGGGCTTCTGAACTGAGTAACAGTGATAATACCGAGATCTTTGAAGGAGTCTGTAATAGTTGATCAACAATGTTGTATTCACTCCTTTGGATGAGCTTCAGCATCTCATCATTATTTTTCGAAAGGTCGGGATTACTGGATTGACCGACTGGTGGATCGGGAGCTTCCGTCTGAAGTTCCTTTTCTTTGTTAAGTTCTCCAACTCCTCGGTTGAAGATTCGACCGCTCCGTGTTACACGACTGATGTCTGCAATATTCCCGACAGAGGGTAATGGAATTTCCTTTCCATTATCAATTGTCGTTGCACCGTATTTGTAAGGGATAGCCTTAGCTGATTCATACGGTAGTGGTCCCGGTAGATAGATGATTATGGGAACCTTCTGATTTTTCTGACCATCATAAGTGATCTCGATCCGTTCCCAGTTGGGAACTTTAGATTCATCAAGTAGAGGGATAATGGCAAAAACATCCCTGGTCCTGTGATGACTAGAGATCGTGACAACATCCTCAACTTGCTCGGCAAGGTAGTTCGGCGTCCAGTTGATGGGTCCAGAACCCGGATATGGCGAATCTCTCCACGATCTACCTGACCCTGAAGAGCTGCTCTCACAAAGTAACACCCTTGGTTACTTTCCTAACAAACACCGCAACGTTCATAGTTGTGCGGTGGCACCTGGGCACGCCCACTTTGAATACAATGTAACCTCACTAGGTTAGCTTCCACAGATCGGACATCCTGACTCTGACGCCGAGTGGGGTTTCTGTTATTGATACTAATCTGTTGAGTATCTTCATCCATATAAATTGGCATGCACCAGTGATTTAACAAGTGCTGAAGTGCCTCCTGGACAAGGGTACAACCTCGATCATTTTCGCAACCCGCTTTACAGCTTTGATAGTCATGTGATATTAAGAATCTGAGCCGGACCTGCTCAGCATGTAACTCTACCAGGTTGGTATTCATCACGCGAATATCAAAGATCTGAACCATGTTGATCTGATAAGGGTTCATATCATGGTAGTCTTGGATCCATCCAAGATCCATCTGACGCTGGAGGGCCTCTTGTATGAAAGAGCATCCCTGTTTGTTTACCGAGCAAGTCAGACAGGAACTGTAATTGTGTCGCAACAGATTATGATACTGGCTTTGCCTTGAGTGCATTGCCACCAAGTTGACATTCATTGCACGGATGTCGTGGTTCTGAATGATGTTAGAGTTTGTGTAAACCATGTTAACTCCACGAACTCAGTGCTCTTGGATCCATCCAAGATCCATTTGTTCCTGTAGAGCTGCTTGCACTACAGAATATCCTTGATTGTCTTTAGAGCAGATATCACACTGATGATAGTTATGAGGTGGCACATGGCCATATCCACTCTGCCTACAATGCATCTTGACCAAATTGGTTTTCAACAAGAGTACATCGTGAATTTGATAGACATCGTTAGTCTATTTTTCAATCAAATTGACTGCAGCCTTCTCGTGTTGAGGCAGCGGATTTGTGAGAACATTAGGATTCGTATCCTTGAAGGATAAGACCCCGCTCCTAACAAATTTTTGCACGTCGGACTTGAAATTGAGACAAGTCTCTATGTTATGCCCTGGACCTCCTTGATGATAAGGGCAAGTTTGATCCACCTTAAACCAAAAAGGCGGATTTTCTGGTACTGTAAGAGGAGATTTAGTCTGAATGTGCCCCTTAGCCAGTAGTAATGGAAATAGCTCTGCGTACGTTACGGGTATAGGATCAAATCCTGGTGGCCGTGTTGTACGGTTGTTGTTATATGGAGGTCGAGCCTGCTGAAGAGGTTGTTGTGTCCTTTGTTGGTCAGGTTGGGTTTGCGCAACCTGAGGTTGATACGTAGGAATAGACGTAGGGTTGATAGCAGGAGTTACAGCTGCTACCGGTTGATAACGTCGCCTTTGCTTTCCGAGAGAGATATTCCCAATATCTTGCTCTTTTTTCTTAGGGAGAACACTACCGTATTTTTTAGTGCCGCTCGCCGATCCAGCGTCTTTTACCAAACGTCCTTCTCGGACGGCTTCCTCAAGACGTACGCCCATGCCGACCATTTTGGTGAAGTCACTGGGCGCACTGGCAACCATTCGGTCATAGTAAAATGAGCTTAAGGTCTTTAAGAAGATCTTTGTCATCTCTTTTTCCTCAATAGGTGGACAAATTTGAGCGGCAATTTCACGCCACCTTTGAGCATACTCCTTAAAGGTTTCCTTGTCCTTTTGCGACATCGATCTGAGTTGATCTCTGTCGGGTGCCATGTCCAAATTGTATTTGTATTATTGGACGAAGGCAGTACCAAGATCTCTGAATGTGCTGATCGTAGTACGGTTTAAACCCATGTACCATTTGAGTGCGGCACCAGTTAAACTATCCTGGAAGTAGTGAATCAGTAGGTCCTGATTCTCCGTCTGAGCTGACATTCGCCGAGCGTACATCACCAGATGGCTCTGAGGGCAAGAGTTACCCTTGTACTTTTCAAAGCCGGGCACTTGGAATTTGTGCGGGACTTTCACATTTGGGACCAGACAAAGGTCTGCGGCGTCCTTTCCAAATAGATCCTGACCGCGAATGGCTTGCAGCTCCTTCTGCATTTCCAAGAACTGCTCCTGGAATTCCTCCATTCTATCAAACATAGTTTCCTTCTTACCAGAAGGTGTCTGTGGAATCTGCCCTTCCGGGACAGTGTGCACCACATGGGGTGGTACCGTAACTACGGTAGTGAGTCTTGGTGTCTCCCGAAGTTTGTAACCTTCAGGAGTCTTCAGTATGCCCCTGGCATCTTCGCTTTCCCGAAGTTTGTAACCTTCAGGCCCAGCGGCTTCTGTTGTGATTCCCTAATCTTCAGTGATCGGCGGAACATATCCTTCCGGGATATAGTTAACAGGCATGCCCCAAGGACGATCTTTCGGTATCTGATACCTTGGATCATACTTCTCCACTATGGGCGTTGAGGTGATCTCTGAGATCACAGTTCGTTGTAGCTGAGCTTCCGCCATGGCTTGCATGTCGTTACGAAGCTTTCTTATATCCTCTCTCAGAGCATCGATCTCTTCTTTCAACTCTTTGTTTTCTTCCTCAAGATCATCCATCTTTTTCTGACGATTGGCCCGAGTATTATACGAATGAGACAGTTTGACTCTAGAACCGAGACACAAACGTGAGATTCGTAGGTAAGAAGAATACGCGGTGTGAGAATGATGAATGCAATGATTATATTAATTGTTTATGGTTTAATCAAAATAAACTTCGACAATTAGATTGCAAATATCAAACGGTGGGGAAACCCCTTTTTATTGAAATTCAAAGGATTACAGAAACGGAAATTCAGTAGATTACAAGATGCGGAAACAGAAACCTAAGCTAATGGGTCCCGAGTCCTCTCTGAAGAGAAATCGGGTGCTGATTCTGGTATCTTCCTTTTCTTTGACCGGGGCTCTTGGGCCGTTGTCGGGTTGTCATTCCTTTGCCAAGTGAAAGGAGCGAACAAATTCCTTTGGTCATCTTGATTCTCTACAGCATGTTGCTCCAAAATTTCAATGAGAGCATCCTTTTCTTTCAGTAATTGCTGTATTTTGATGCACTCTACGTCGAGGGTGCGGTACTTGTTCTTCCAAGACCTTCTCTCCCGTTGAACTTTGTTGAGAGTAACCTGAAGCTTTTCAGTTTTCGTCATGAAGTACATGACAGATTCCTTTGGCGGAAGAATTCCGTAACGATGATAAGGCATTTTTAGCTTGAGAGCTCTAGTTTGTACCCAATGGAGATAAGGCTCCACCGAGACACAGTCCGATTTTACTAGAGACTCTCGTCCTTTCTTATGAACATGCTTCCAAGCATGCACTATTTCCATCTTTAGTGCTCTGTCGTTTTCTCCTTCCTTGAAGAAAAGACCTTCCAGATGAACACCCAGTGGGATGTGCCTCATCGGGTATCCAAATTGACGGCGAACCAATACCGGATGGTAGTTGATTCCTCCTTTAGTTCCTATGAGGGGTACGTTGGGGAAGTTTCCACAACGGTCAATGATTCTGATTCCCTCATAAATCCTATTGCACCAATCTATATCAGAGTTGGTAAGAGACATGATCTTCTGCGACCAACGTAAGGCACTCTTACAATCCCAAAAAGCAGCAGACTTGGGCAAGTGAGAGATAAACCATTTGTAAAGCAGAGGTACACAGCATGTGATCTCCCCTCCGCTGTACAAATTTCCCAAGTGTACAGAATGATACGCATCTGCGAGCAAAGTCGGCACAGGGTTTCCAATGAGAAAAACCTTAATAGCGTTGATATCGACGAAATTATTAATGTTGGGAAACAAAAATAACCCGTAGGTGAGCAAGACAAAGATGCTTTCAAAAGCAGTTATGTTTCCTATACTGGCAAAATACAGGGCCTTATTTGTCAAGAACTGGGCTGGCAAACCTTGGATGCCACCCTTAGGAGTTAGGTGAGTCCTAACCTCAGACTCGTCCAAATGAATTGCTCTTGCAATGGTCTGATTCTTTGGAATTTCTTCCAGTCCAGAAAATGGAGCTCGATCTGTGATGTGTAAATCGATCAGATGAGAATACTCCTCCAGCGTTGGTGCTAGCTGGTAATCCGGGAATGTGAAACAGTGATAAACTGGATCATAAAACTGAATGAGTGCATCCATGATTCCCTCAATCACATGGACTCTTAACAGTGGTAGCAAACCTCCGTGCTTGGCTCTGAAAGCCTCTGGGTTAGTGATCATCCTTGTTAACCTTCTCAAATCCTCTAGTTTTGGAACCTTGAAGGTGTACGTATGAGTTCTCCTTCTACCGAAATCCATTAGTGCAATCCCTTTCTCTGATATTTGCAATCACGGTCTTAGTTTAATTTGAAAAACAGAGAGACATGAAGAGAAGATTTTTTTTTAATGTTTTAATGTTTTTTAAATGAATGCATGAATGCATCACTCAAAAACATAGAAAAAACATGGGGTCAAAGGGTCGTTGTCATGAAGTCAAGGCTCTACCCATCCCCCAAAGGTTTATACTAGGGTGATTTTTGTACCTGTACTCATTATAATCAGCTCCTCCCAGGAAAGTAAAACAACAAGCGGATCGCCAGCGAGTTGTAGTGCAATCTTAGAGTAAGTTCCATTCACCGAGAATAGATCACCAGCCTCAAATGAGGGTAGTATCGCGTAACAACTATTTCCGATAGTTTCCGCACTACGAAAGGGTTTGGCTCCTCAGCTTCTCAGAATTAACAACCGGCCCATTGTCTAGGTGAGAGAATGGGTTGCGTTGGTCAGCCTCCACTGAGGTTGATGGTCGACCCCGTCGCCATCACTTATCTTAAGTGTATACTCAATCTTTCCACATACGGCATCACCCGCATTCCCATTAGCAGAAAAATAAACACGTATAGCAATTAGGAAAAGCGGTATATATATTTGTCCTAAACATCCTAGACCTTTAAAGCTATGAATCCTAGGTTCCTGACAGAAAATGGGTTCCCCGGCGGAAGCCCCAATCTGTGGTATTCACACAAGAGGTGAAAAGAAAGACCGTGCCTAGATCTAACTTTGAACAGCCGCACGGTGGGCGCCATTTTTCTGTTGGCGGCCACCGCCATGAAAATGACTTACCCAAGGTTTAAATTGTAAGAAAGAAATAACCGGCCCCACGGTGGGCGCCATTTTTCTGTAGCAAGCGATTTTGGACGCGGTTCTTAAGCGCTGGTCGTTCTCTGCGGTTGAGCTTTAACTACAGGTCGATTCATTTTTTATCCTATTGTGAGCTGAATAAGGAAGGGAAATAGATGTCTCCAATTAACCCTACTTTGCATACTGAGTTTAAACAGCGGTCTGTTAGGTTACGGATGCGATCAATGTGGTGGGGCCTTTGTACTGGTTATTTGTATTTTCGCCAATACTGTTTTCTTTCTTTTTCCCTTGACAGAAGGTTTCTGGCGGGGAACAAGGATTAGGATGTTAGGACTGATGCTTTTTGAATTACTGCTTTTGATTGATGGAGATATGGGATTTTGGTTTTTTTGTTGAGTGTGCTCGCTAAGATTTTTCTTTCAATCTTATGCCTACGTATTCCCGTTTACCGAAATAGGGAAATTAGAGCGTTCGTAGTTCCTCCTATTCTATGGGAGGAAATGGGTGTTTTTGGTGTCTTGTTCAAAGCCCAAGACATGAAGCGTAAGGTGATTTGTATCTTGTTCAAAGCCCAAGATATAAAGCTGAAAGGTTGACCTTAGAGAGAATTTGTCATCTCTAAAGAGGGGGTTATTTGTCATAACTGTTTATAAAGGAGAATTACTTTAACCGGGATGTGTGAATCCGGCAATGTCATAATTTCCTTTAAAGGGGATTTTTAACCTGAAGGAGAAGACTTTAACTCAGTGTAGAGCAATGCCATCTTTCCTTAGGAATTTCTCATGCTAAAAGAGGGACAGTGGCATGGATGTAGATGATCCAGAGGCTTGCCGCTTACAGCGATTAGATGAAAGGGAAAGAGTTATTGATGTTTGTGTACTGTGAACGAGGCACAGCTTTGATGCTAAAAGGTTGATTGGATCAACCAGTGGTTTTCTTATATAAAGCCTAAGAGGAGGCTAATATGTGTCTCGTACAAAGCCCGAGAGAGAGGCTAAAAGGTTTTGACTCGACGATGAAGTCTTTTGGTATCTCGTATAAAGCCCGAGATGGAGGCTAAACATTGTTCGACTCCGCTGGGGAGAATTATTTGTACAAAGCCCAAGAGGAGGCTGTGGTTACTGTTTCAGTTAAGTGACAGGTCCAGTATACTGATTTTAAAAGAGAAAATCAGTTCTTATATGAGCAATGTTGTACTCAAGGATTTGATCCAAGGATCCAGGTTATTCATGTTCTTTAAGGAATCGGGAAATCCGAAGGGTATTGAGACTGTCCGAGTCTACGGGTTTCCTTCCAATTTAACGAAGGGGTCACTTGAGAATGTCTTTGAGACTCAAGGAGATTAGACCGTCCAAGTCTAGAGTGTCCTCTTTTATACCATGCTTTGAGAAATGGTAGTAGACTCTATGAAAGGACTATTCTATGAAGGTGACTAAGTTATGTTCCTATACCTCTAGGAGGTCGTCGGGACAATTTGTACGAAGCCCAAGAGGAGGCTGGAAACTTTTAAGAAGCTGATCGGTCCTTGTACTAAGCCCAAGAGAAGGCTATCATTCCCGGAGGAAGAGATCATTATATGAAGCCTAAGAGGAGGCTGTGAATACTTCTAAGAAGTTGTAGGGTCCTTGTACTAAGCCCAAGAGGTGGCGAGGTTGCCTTTAGGAAGCCTGTGGGTCCTTGTACGATGCCCAAGAGGAGGCCGATGCTTTTAAGAAGCCCGTGGGTCCCCAAACCCCGAGAAATTCAAGGCAAGCTATTCACAAGGAATAGATCAAGTCAGGAAAGTTCGAGAATTTGGAAGAAACTTAAAGATGCCATTCACGAAGAATGCATTCATCTCTGGGAATAGAGTTTCTTGACAATTCCTAATGAGGACAGCCGAAGAGAAGACTGTATCTGGTGATCCTGTTGGGGATCTAGTTGTCTATTTCTACGAATAAACGAAACGGCGTCACCTTGTTCTAGACGTAGTTGTCGGGGAAACTCGAAATATCTATACTATTATTACACAGTTGATATGAGTTTACGAAAGAAGACTTACAGTGAAACAGCCCCACAATACAGTTATATATATATATGAAAGCGGTAAATGAAAGCAATAACCACTTACTCGGTTGTAGAGCTTCCATGCTGTTTGGTTAGTTGTTCAACAAAGAAAGATTGAAAACAACAGTATATTCAAAATCAAAGGAGAAAGTGCTTTAAAAAAGAAAGATTTGGGGCTTACAGCTCAAGGAGAGACCCAGGGTTTTATCAGTGAGCGCACTGTTTGAATTTGTACAGAGGGACTTATACAAGTGACTGAGGCCCAAAATGTTTTTCTGTACAAAGGGATGGGTCTTACACTCTTTCAAGAGGCCCAAAAAAGTTTAGAAAAAGAGTGGGGTTTATAACACGAGGGTAGGCCCAATTGATTTTTCCGTTAAAAATGGCGATCGTGCTGAGGTTTTCTTTTAACGCGGAGGGACTTATACAATAAGTGAGGCCCAAAATGTTTGGTTAAAAGGGGGTTGGGTCTTACACTCTATTAGAGGCCCAAAAGTTTTGAATGGGTCTTATAGCTCGAGGAGAGGCCCAAAAGGTTATTTTTCAAAAGGCGGCGATCGCGCCGTTTGTTTTTTAAAGTATCGGGACTTATACAATACACTGAGGCCCAAAAATGGTTTGGTCAAAAAAGGATTGGGTCTTACACTCTATTAGAGGCCCAAAGTGTTTTGAAAATGATTTATGAGGGTTGAATTAATCCAAAAACCCTAATTTGTTTTCAAAAATGTATTTAATTGAATAAAAATTCAATTAAAATGATCAAAATTGTTTAACATGTGAAAACCAAATTGTGATCCTGGATTAATGCTTCAAAAATTAAATATTGACCTACAAAATAATTAGAAAGCATTAAAAGTTGCAAAATCAATGTGGAAAAAATATTTAAAATGTCAAAAACAATTAAAATATTAATTCTTTGCAAAAATATCAATTATATGAAATAAATAATATTTTTGGGATTTTTTGGGAAAATAAAATATTTTAATATTTTTGTGAATTATTAAAAAAAGAATCAACTCAAAATCATTAAAACTCAGAGAGAAATTAATTTTTGAATCAATTAAACAAAAATCACAAAATTCAAATATTGGAAAATTCAAAAAAGGCGCCAAGAACAGCTGAAGAACACGCGCGTGTTCTGGGTTTGGCTGATTTGCATTTTCTATCCAATCTCCCTGAATACTTGATTATAACATGCAATCCATATATCATTATGCTTGTCTCAACCTCACGATCATGTCTATGTCCATTAATTTCATTTAAATTAAACACATAACAAGAAATCATGAAAAATCCTCAAGAACCCTAATTTCTGCATGAAGGCCAGGATTTTTGATACACGATTCAAACAATGCAATTAATTGAGGGAAAGCATTCCATGCATGATTATGAACATATGGCCAAATTATTGTGTAGCAAAAATTGCATGGATCATAGAGTTAGAAGAGCCCATGCTTACCACTTGCAGCTGGTGATCGTGATTTGTGTTGGAGGTGTTGCAGCTAGGTTCCAATGATGTGGATAGCTTCCCTAGGTACCAACTGATGTGTCTGAGTGCTTGGAATGGATTGAAATGGTTTGGAGTTGAAGATGGCACCTCAACTGCAAAACTGTCAAGAACTTGAGTAATTGGCTGGTGATTTTGTGAAATCAGTGTTCCAGATGTTATGTGAGTGTTTGGATCACTTCTATATGATGTATGTGAGGTGTGTGAGTGATTGGTTTGATTGGAAAAGCTCTCAAACTCAAAACTCGATAGCTACCTTGCTAAGAAAGGCATTTTTGCCAAGAGAAAGAGATTTTAAGGAAAGCATCTGTTAGATGGATTTGGTGTACTCAAACTGATCACAATTGAGCTCTATTTATAGTAGAGCAAGTTTGTTTTGCCACGAATAGTGAATGGCAACTGGTAAGTAGGTTTGGCCAATGTTAGCCAATGAAAATCCAAGTCTCCTCTAGCCATTGACTAGAGGTTAGGGCACAGAGCTTTGGTTCCCTTGGTCTTGGATAAGTCTTGACTGATTTCAGATGAGAATGGCTCAGTCCATGCCACCTTGATGCTTCCATTGAATGCTTCAATCCAAATTTGGAGTCTTGTCCCTATTTTGGCCATTCTAGGTTTAACATGCTATTTCTTGTTCCATGGACTTTGGAGGCTTGGCTCAGTGATTGTCCCCTTTAGATTCAATCCTCAGATGTGTCCAAGTGGATAGGAGCATTTGAATTTGGCTGATTTTGGCAAATCGAGCAAAGTTGCAAATTCTGCCTTGCCTTTGACAGATTTCAGCAAGGCAACTTTCCAATGTCATAACTCATGGTGTAAGTTGAATTTGGTAATGCTCTTGACCATTTTGGAAAGCCCTTACATGATACAACAACTGTTTGAACATGTTTGGTTTTGATCTCTTTTGAATCCAAGTGAAAAATCCCTCTACATTTGGCAAAAAGTGAAGGCAGATTCTGACTTAGTGAAAATTTCACTAACTGTTGGAAAAAGTGATATTTTCACATTTCAGCCACTTTGATCACTCACTAACTCAAAATCCTTAATGAATTGGATTTAGGTCTAGTTGAAGTTTTTGTAGAGGGTAATGAGGGCTACAAATCCATCTTTGGATGAAAAAAAATGGCTTTGTGGTTTAGGAGTTATGATCCTCCAAAGTTGGTACCCTTGTCACTTTAATTTTAACTTAGAAAAATTTCTAAGTTTTTATGGTTACCCCTTTTACAAGTTATCCCACTTTTCTTGATTTTTCTTGATGAATGATGATTCAAATCATACATTAACATCATTTTAGGGTTAAAAATCCATTTTGGTGAAAAATCTCAAAAAGTCAAAGTTGACTTTTGTGCACAATTGACTTTTTATCAGATGAATTTCAAACTGTGCAATTCTTCAGGAAATCATGTCCTTGACCTAAATCAAACTTGATGGACATGTTCCATGGGTGTCATAGGGTATATTGATGCATGTCATAGGGCTTGGGAGCATGTCCTGGTCAAAAGTCAAAGTTACAGTTGACTTTTTCCTTAAAACCCTAATTGTGGTGCTGATGAAATTGAGACTTGTTGCTCAAGCTTCTTGGATTAATCCATTGTTCCAAATGGATCAATATAGTTCATTAGAGACCCTCAAACCCTCCTTTGAGGTCTTGGCTCATGATTTGCTCTAAAAGTTAACTTAGGGGTGAATTAGGTCAAGAAACCCTAATTCCTGATTTTTGATGAATGCATCCCCTGAGGCAAAATTGACTTGATGATTGGGTCCATGAGGTTCCATGGAGTATATTAGGTTATGTTTTGGATCATTGGCATGTGCCCAGATGAAAAATTTCCATCTGGAGGCCCTGGTCGACCAAAACCCTAATTTGGTGACACTGTCGATCTTGAGACTTAATCCACCTAGAAGGGAGCAGCCTTGTGCTTGATCCTTGAAGTGGGAGTCCTTTTGATCCATTGTAGTTACTTGAGAGGTTAGACAAGTTGAAGATCATGTCATTCCTTGATTGATCCTTTGTCTAAGGCTCTGAGAGGGCTTGAAACCCTAATTCTTGATTGTAGTGGATGCTCACCCATCTTTGGGGAGACTGATGAAGTATGATAGTCCATCCATATTGTGATGATGATTGACACAATGATGGGACATCTTAGTGGTCAAAATTTGGGGTATGACAACTAGCAGGAGAAGTGTGGTTCTAAATTTTGGGTGTTCTTGGATTGGCTTGGAAATCCCTTGATATATGTCTGTTGGGGAGCATTTGTGCTCTTTTGTATGTTTTGGTTGTTATAGCTGATGTTAGCTTTGGAGTATCTTTCGGATTTATCGTTTTTTCTCGGTTTGGACTCAGAGGTGTGGTCGGGTAGTATAGCTGGTATTTATCAGTTGCTTTGTGGGTGGATTTTTAGGAGCCTTATTCTTTTGAATTATTTGTCTCTTAGCTTGTGTTGCAGCTAGTGTTATTCTTGTATTTTTCAGGTGCTTTTGGTCCTAATTGTATTGTTTATGAGCCTGAATTTTGGTTCTTGGTCTGGCTGTATCTTCATTTCATTCTGCAGCATTCCTTATGCTTAAAATGAGTTTTTAATAAAATTTTCCTTTTGCCTTTTGAAAAAAAATATACTGTGAAATCCTTCCATCTATCAATATATTATTTAGATACAATGAAAGCACATATTCCAATATACTTATCCTGTTTTGGATGCAACCACTAATTGAAAAAAAAAAATTGGACGTAGCACATACAAAAAAATACTTTCTTTACTATTTTTTGTTTGTTTTTGCTCTTATATTGTATTTGCACGTTTTATTGTAAAAAATTATTTTAGTATTTCATGCACTTCTATTACAACTTTGCAATATTAAATTAAATACTTCATTTTCTGATTTTTATTTCAAATGTATCTTTCACAATCAGTTGATTTTTTTCTCACTACACTTAATTACTACTTTGGCTTAAATATAACTAATGATGTTTAATTTAATTGATTCTTATAGACTTTTACAACTAAGTGTAAAAAAAATTTGCAGTGTAAAATTAATTAAAATGTCAATTTTGTTTTTATCTTTGTACATTTCACGGGGCCTTTTTTTCTTCTTTGGTATGATTATTTAATATAATTGAATTTATTTAATCATTAATTATTTTATAATTAAATAATTCATTTCAAAATTTTTCCCATCTTAGACACAATTTACAATTCTAAATAGGTAGTTATTTATAAAATGTTGTGTGAATATTATTTTAGAGCAAAAGAATTATTGATGTTTTGTTTAAAAAAACATACAAATACTTTAATATTATTTTAATACTTATTTTGATGTTTTTCAACATTTAACAAATTAACATATTAACATATGTGTACTAGAATTGTTTGATAACTCTCCTTCATGATTAATGGATATTATACACAAAATTAGTATATAAATACGATAGAAAAATATTTAATTTTACGGGTCATTATCAACACAATATCTATTTTATTTTAATCAACAATATCTTAATTTAAGAGACAAAATTTTTATTTTCAAATGTAAAAAAAAATCTATCTTCATCTCATTGATTCTTTTTTTTATATATATATTTTGTATGATCATTTAATACAATTGAACTTTATGTTAATTGTTCATTTTTAAATTAAATAAACTCATTTTAGATTTATATACTCTAAATATATAATATACCGTATCAAATAAATTTACCCGTGCGGGAGCACGGGTATCTTACTAGTTGTTAATTAAAAATAGAAATAAAAGACGGTAAAAAACGAATAATTGGTCCGGTATTGAAGTGCTCAGAAAAATAAAACAAATACACCAAAATGATCAGCGAAAAATATACGATTCGGAAAAATACAGCATTTGGGCAAATTTTGAAATAAATTTACCCAGTTAAATGGCTTAAACTATCCTGAAATGCGACCGAAAAGTGGTCAAAAAATTAAAATGAGCACGTCAGGTTAAACTATGTGAAACGTAGATTAATATCGCTGACGTTTGCAGGCTCGATTTTAAAATTTTTTGCTCACTAATTTTACGCACAGTTGACTTTTAGTTTGACCGATTCGGCTGTAATTCCAACAAGTTTATTCTAGCTGATAAATTGGGTAATATGCAAGATGCAAGACATGACAAACTATATAGATGATGCAAAAATTTGTGGGACCTTAGAGTCAAAAATTAAGGTATGACACTCATCATAGGAACTTCGGTATGCATCGAACACTCACTGAAACGCCTCCAACTCCATAATCACTTTTCATTTTTATCACTTGCAAGTGGATTTGAGAATAACAATTTGGAAGGTTTCAAGACAAAGTAAATACACCATAACACTTCTTGAGGTTCAAGGAAGCTAAAGAGATCAAAATTTCTCATCAGGAAGTGCTCTAGAAGGTGCAACAGACACACACTGTTAGGTAAGACTTTCGTTTCTGGAACTCTGTTTAAGACATCATTTTCATCCATTCAAGTTACCATTCTACTTGCCTTAACATGTTGGTTGAAAGCCCCGTGGAAATGGGCATTGGTTTATTGTGTATGGAATTTAATTTTAGTTTGAAATTTTAGGTTTTCTCTGGTTTTGCTTAAAATTTGTGAGCTTGAGATAAAATAAATAAAATCTAATGGCATATTTGAAATCCTTGTGAAATTCTGATCAAGATGCTATATCCACATTCCTTATTTAGTTCAAAAATGAAAAAGTTGTTTTTTTTTAATTTGAAGTTACAGTAACGATAACACGAGGAAGAACATAAAGTTTTGTGTTTGTTTTATTTTTTAAAATTTTGTTTTAATATATTATTTATTGGTTGCGCATATTGAATGGAAAGCTAGCCTTGGCCTAGTGGTTGTGATGTTGATCTACCATATTGTATAGGCAGAGGGTCTTGGGGTTCAATCCTCCACCCAGACCCTTTTGGTTTTTTTTTTCACATTTCCTTCCTTTTTCCTACTTCCTTCCCTTCTTTTTCTTTTTTGTTTATTTTTTAATTCTTTTCCATTTTTCTTTTCTTTATTCCAAATTTATTTAAAATAAAAAAAACTTTCAACTACATTTTTTTGTTACATTTAAAAAATACTTAAAAAATTATTTAATTATTTATTTCTTTTATCTTTTTATTTACACTAAAAATATAAAATATAAATTATCTTTTTAATTATTCTTTTTTATTTTAAATTAAACTTTAAAAATCAAAAATAATTTTATTTCTATTCTTGTTTATTTTTATTTCTCATATATAAAAAAGGTTAAAATATTTGTCCCTTTTATTTATTTATTTATTTGGTTTCGTATTCATTTATTTATAAATATACCTTTGATTTTTATTTTTACTTTAAAATACTTTGTTTAATATAATGGTTGGTTATGATATTCATACTTGCTTCAATAGTCTAGGACTTTGTTGATTACATTGCTGACCTAAAATCTTTGATGAATCCATGTTCTTGTGTCTTGTTCATGTGTTAATGTTGTCTTGTATAAATATTGATGACACATACCATGTTTATGCTTGATAATCCATGTTGATCTTGCCCTTATTTGAACCATGTCTTATACACATTTTTGCTTATGTCTTTGATGTTACTTTGTTGAAGCATGCTTTGATGAATGATATATTCATACCTTGTGTTCATATGTGGATTCTAGCTTGTGTTTAAGTATGTATTGATCAAATGTATTGCTTGTATACCATGTCTATGATTGTGTTAATCTTGTCCATACTTGTGCCATGTTTTAAAGTAGCTCCTTGTTTAGTCATGTGTTTAAAGTTATGTTGAGATTTTGTATCATGTTTCTCACACTTAACTTCTTTGCTTGAATGTTTGTACATACATGTTCATCTTGTTCTATTGTTGCCTAATCCAAGGGGAAGGACCTCATCTTGACTTATTGTCATGTGCATATGCATCATTGCTAGTTCTTTCTTGCATATTCCCTTTACTTGTGTGATCATTTTTACATTTAGCATGTTTACCATTAGGAAGTTTCCTTTATGGTAATTCAACTTTAGATGGTTCAATATTAGGTTCCCTTTTCTCAAACTTAAACCTTTTTCAATAGAAACCTTGACATTAGGTCATTGACTTTTCGAACCCTTTTCTTAATAAATGCTTCAAGACATATTAACCACATTCAAACCTTTTCATAAGACTAAAATACACAAACCTTATTCAAATTTTGCCACTTAGCTTTTCAATTTAAAACTTTTTCAAATATATTAGACATTAGTCATCCCTAGTTGAGATATAATTCTCCTACCCCATGACATTGTTGAGAAAGATATTGATTCTTTTCCACTTGAGAGAGGTATGTGGCATACATGTTGATTCTATATCTAAGTTGGATCCCTTCTCTCAATGTGAAGCAAAGATCCCTCTTCTACATGTTTGTGGTGGATAAGTTGAGTATTCTCCTTAAGATGATAACTTGTATCTTCTTCATTAAAATCCGCCATAACAAACCCTTTTCAATTTATACCCTGAACTACGAGGTTTTGATTCTTGATTGGTACATAGGCACAAGACTTTGTGTCTTGCCAAACACAAAAACAATAAAAAACATTTCTCTTCTCATCTTCCCAATCAATTAAATAGCAAACAACTTTAACCATAACACAAATATAATAAGAGGTTCCTATAGGATAATATAGATACTTAGGGTGCTATTTGTTGGGAATATAACCAGAGTAAATCTCCAATAATTGATACAAATAAAATAAAATAAACTCCCAATCAAAAATTTATTACTAACTTGCAATTTTTGGACGGAAAAATTGCAAACCCTGTCAAAAACTATTTTTTAAAGGAAAAATAGAAAACCCTCTAACAACTATTTTTGGACGGAAAAATAGAAAACCCTCTACCACAATTTTTGTACGGAAAAATTATAAACCCTCTTTAGACACACAACTACTCAAATCCCCAATACACCCAAAAGATTATAATTGTTGTGGTGAATAAAATCAAACTAACTCTCCATATTTATGTCACGGTGAGAATCGGATATCAAACTATTGAATTAACTTGAATCACAAATCATAACCACCGATCATTAATTTATTCAAGGGAAGGGAAAAAGAACGAATAACCCAAAATATGCAATGCAATGCAAAGCAAAAGAGAATCTAAGGTTCGGGGGTTGGTTATACCTAGGGAAGGTGCTAGCATCCTAACTATTTGTAGTACTCTACATGAACCTCTTGTCTTATTGTGTTATTTGTTATTTGTTTGCTAAAAGGATAGAGATGGAAGACCTAAGGTGCTATTCCTAAGTATGCTCTCCAAGACATCGCATCTCGTACCTACGTATCTTGACTAAATGAGTCAGAGCATCCGTAGTTCCCCTCACTAAGGGTAAATAATGTTTGTTGGTTAGTTTTAGGAGAAGAGACAAGTCGTCATCTTAAGGAGAATACTCAACTAAACCGCCACAAGCATATGAAAGATGGATCTTTGCTTCACATTAAGAGAAGGGCTCTAACTCGGATATAGAATCGACGAGTATGCCATATACTTCTCTCAAGTGGAAAAGAATCAACATCTTTCTCAACTATGTCATGGGGTAGGATAATTACATCTCAACTAAGGATGACTCATGTCTAATTCTCTTATGGGAGAAGAAGGGAACCTAATTGTAGGTTATCTAAAGTTGAGAACATCCTAAAGGAAACTAGCCTAAGAGAAAATATCCTAAGGGGATGATCATTCTAAGCTAGAGTTAACAATCTAGGTATGTACAACCTAGAGGGAAATAAGGGTCATACAAAGAGGGAAAGTGGAAAAAATTGAAATGCAAAAGAGATGCAATGCATGTGACAGTATAATCAAATAATGAACCATTCCCTTGGATTGGGCATAAGCAAGCAACATCAATGGAGCACAAAGAAAATGGATTCAATAAGAGGAGAGCTCGTAAGATTCAGTAGTTACATAAACACATGTTCAACATACTCCAAGAATTGAGAAATAAGTATAAGAGCATCAAAACATGCATCACATGATAGCTAAACAAATGTCAACAACTAACACATGAGAAACAAGTATCAAATGAATCAAACAAAGAGATTAGGTCAAGAAACCAAGATGGGGCAATAGTATACTGAAACATTTTAAATCAAAGCAAGACTCGTGTCATCAAGAAAAGTTCAATGGGCATCATGCTCAAAACATAGACAAAGAACCAAGCAAGCATTACTCAATGTTATTCACAAAAGATAGTAAACATCATTGAGAAGCGAAAGGGACAAAGGAGCAAGCAAATAGGCATGGAAACATCGAAGTCAAAAGCTTAAGCATGTCATTCAAGTCACTTAAATGCACCAAGCATCAAAAAGATTCACACAAAAAAGCATGTCCAAAAGATTAGGTCAAAACAAACCAAAATCATGTTCAAAGCAACCCTAACTTGAGGCATCAATGAAAAATGGTGAAATGGCCAAATAAATTCAAATGATAGGCTCTACCTCATGGCCATATGTTCAAGAATATGTGTGGAAAAGATCTCTAAAATAAATGCACAAATGCTCACACAAAATCAATTAACAAGCTCAAGGCACCCCACTAATCGAGCATAAATCGAGAGTTAAATTAAACCACATGAAAACAAATCTAAATGCAACATTCAAACTCTAACCAGCAATCAAACAAATCTTATTCTCATACCAAATCATCACCAAAAACATATCTCAAGAAAGCACACACAAGGCCTCAAAAATCAAAACCTTAATTCAATGGTAGTTTAGGAAACACTCCTTAAAAAATAAATAAAAATAAAATATAAAAGTAATTTTTAAAAATAAAATAAAAATGTGGAAAAAATCTTAAGACATTAAAGTATCCAAAAATATTTTTTATGAATTTTTTAAGTGAAAAAAATATTTAAAAAAATAAAATTAAAATGAAAAGAAATAAAATGGAGAAAAATAAAAGACAAAAGAGAGGAGAGGGTGCATCGGAAATTGACAAATGAACTGGGTTTTAGTGTTACACGTGTTTGGGCCCAGAGAATGAGGGTGTGAAAATCATTTTTGTCAGGCCCACAACCATTTTAAAACAAGTTTCAGAAAAAAAAAAGGCTGCCACGCGTGCTCACTTAAATGAGGTGTCATCCACCTCAGTGTCATGTGGGCGCCATTTGGACTAGTCAACAAGTCAAAACGGAGAAATAGGTCAGACGCCGGAGCTAGGGCTCCGGTCGTCTTCTCCGGCGGCCTCGCCGGAGCTGGCCTGAAAATCCCACCAAAACCTAAAAACAAAAGGTCCTTCTCACACGATTTTTCACGCTGGCTTCAAAAATGAACTTAGTTTTTCCATTTAATCACTCTAACCCCATTAAAACAGGAGCACAAAATGAAACTTCACGAAACTAACACAACAAGAGCACAAATATGTTCCTCATGTCCTCAGATCAACAACAACCCACATCACAAGTTGAGATACATGCTAGGAGAATGGGAAAGAGAGAAAAGAAATTACCCACAGTGAGCACTTGTATGTGATGGTTTCACGTGTAGACCAACTTCTAAACTCTTCTTTTAGCTCTTAGGGGTCCTCAGAAGGTTGATGCAAGCAAAGGAATGAAAGGAAAAGCCTTGAGGAGTCAGATTCGGAGGGAGAGGATTTTAGAGTGAATGAGTGATTTTTTTGGGTGTTTTGGCTGCAGAAAAATGAGCATCCATCCTCTTGGATTTGATTTTGGTTTATATATGATGGTTTGAAGAGGTAATAAGCTAGTTATTGTGGTTAAAAATCATGGTTAAGATTTGAGGAAAATTTGAAATATGGAGGTCATGGTGAGGTAGTACGAATATGGTCCCCAAATGGTGTTGTTGGTGTTGTTCTTTTGAGTGGAATGAGAGGATCAGAATTGAGGGATAGTGGAGTAGCACCCTTAGTGAACAAGTTTTTGCAACTTTCTTCATCTTGCTTCTTTTGGCAAATGGATTCAAAATGCATACACATGGTACACTTGCTTGATTGTCTAGAAAGAGCAATGTTTAGTGAGGTTAAAATAGGGCATGATGCGCATTAAAAATGGACAGAACAAGTTGCTACAAATTATGATTCATAATGTGCAAAAATGATGTGAAATGTGTTGCATGGAGAACACTTGACATGGCCACCTTTGAACCATCATAAGTTCATGAATCTTGCTCCAATTGACGAGTTCTTTGGCTCAATGCAAAGTAGGGAGACTAGGGAACAAATTTCTTGTTCAAAGAAAGATGAGATGGAGCTTGGAAGCATGAGAAAAATTGAGTTAAAAGTATGCCCATCATTATGTCACAAACAACTTAGAAAATTTTCTAAGTTATTGAATTTTGCCATCTTTAAAACCTTGATTTTGAAGCCACATATCTTGAGTTCTATTGATCCAATGGAAGAGTTCTTGTTATCTTTGGAAATCTTGGAACAAGAGGAACAAAATTCATGTGGAACGAAAATTGATTTGAAGCTTGGAAGTCTATGTAAATGTTCTTGAAGTTAGCCTCAAAAAGTCGAACATCATGATCACCTTAACTTCAAGACATCATAACTTGAGTTGTATTGATCCAATGGAGGAGTTCTAGTTATGCATGGAAAGCTTGGATGACATACAACAACTTTCATGTTGCAAGGAAAATGAAATGGAGCCCACAACCATGAGAAAGAAAGCCTTGAAAACTCATCCTCCAAGTTAAAATTCTATACTTAGAAAAATTCTAAGTACAAAACTCCAAAATCTTGTTTTTCATAACTTTGAGCCCTCATAACTTGAAATCCATGCATTTTTTGAGAATCCACCCACATGGACAAAGTTGTAGTATGTGAAATGCTCTTCAAATTGATCTTTGAACCAAGGGAAATGGATGTGTAGATTATGAGTTATGACCTTTGCAAGTTGGCATGAAATCACTTATCATCCATAACTTAGAAAAATTCAACTTTCTTCTTGTTGCTCTTTTTGCAAGTAACCTTAATTCTCTTGATTTTCTTTGATTTATTATGATTCAAATCACATGTTATCATCACTCATGACTTGAGGAAGCCCTAATTGACCCATATTTCCAAAAATAAAAACCCTAATTTGGGGGAATAGTTGACTTTTCCTCAGATGAAATCTTCACCTCCTGATCTTCAATGAAACCAACCTCTTGAAACAATTGAATGCCATTGATGGACTCCAAGGGCACATTTTTATGTCTTGAATTATGTCCCAAGGCTTGAGATCATGTCTTGACCTTAAAGTCAAAGATTGCAGTTGACTTTGGTTGAAAACCCTAGTTTCATGACCAGATTGACTTGATCTTTGAAGAACTTGATATGAGGCTCTTTTGTGCTTGTCATTTGATGGAGATGAGACTCTTGGGAGTGTGAGAACTTGCTTGATTGATGATACACTCAAAATTTGACTGACCAATCTTTGTGGCTCTTTGGAGTAAACCCTAATTCATCAGTGAACAAAAGCAAGCAAAACAAAACATAAAGACTTGGTTAGCTATGCATGTATGATTGACCTAGAGATGTTATGCAAGATAATGCAAAAGAGAGGTGGAATCTTAGGGTTAAAAATTAGTGTATGACAATTTATAATAATATTTTACTCATTTTTTCTTCACATTACTCGACGTGGGACTTGGATAAGTACCCACTTTAACACAACATATCCTCCCTTCATTCAAAGTCTCGCATCTTTTCACTTCATAGTCACTTTCATCCTCACAAGCTAAAAGATCGTCTACACAACTAACCACATTTGCAGAAGGAGCGCTTTTCAATTCTTCTGTCTTCTTCTTTATGCTTCACACATCCTCTATAAATTCTAGATATCTAGATTGCACGTGACCAAATTGTTGACAATAATGACACTTGATAGAACTCATATCTCTTGGTTGAAAACTTCTACCATATTAATCACCATAGTTCTTTCTGTGTCCTCCTTTGGCTACTAGTACCTGATTTTCTTTGGGAGATTGATCAATACCCATCATTTGTTGACTCTCCTTCAATGATTTCACTACTTCATCTAACTGTAGTGTGCTCTTCCCTGCTAACATTGACTACACTAATGATTTGTAAGATTTAGGTAGTGAAGCCAACAAAAATAGCGCTTGCTCTTCATCTTTGATATCTTCCCCTGCATTCATGATTCTAGATACCAACTCATTAAATTTATTAATATGATCAAATACATTGCCTTCATCTTCCATCTTCAATGAGTACAAATTCATTCTCATCGTCAATCGACTGGTTAATGTGGTTGATGCAAACATGCTTTCTAACAAATCCCACAATTTCTTTGGGGAGGTTTCTTTCAACACAGTCAATTTAATTTGTGGAGCAAGTGCCTTGTACTCACTGCCTTTTTTTGTATTGAATTCCAATCCGAATCTTTCATCTCACTTGACTTTTCTTTATCCAAAGCACAATCAAGACCTTGTTGGACCAAATAGTCTTATATCGTGCATTGCCATAAGGGGAAATCCATTCTACCATCAAACAAAGGAATATCCAACTTCAATGTAGTCATAATATTGTTTAAGAAAATAAAACTCAAATCAAATAAGATGATATCAAACCTGTGATTTCCTCCCTTGATCGAAACATTTGCTCTGATGTCAGTTGTTGGGAATATAACCAGAGTAAATCTCCAATAATTGATACAAATAAAATAAAGTAAACTCCCAACCAAAAATTTATTACTAACTTGCAATTTTTGGACGGAAAAATTGCAAACCCTCTCAACAACTATTTTTGAACGGAAAAATTGAAAACCATCTCAACAACTATTTTTGGACGGAAAAATAGAAAACCCTCTCTACCACAACTTTTGTACGAAAAAATTGTAAACCCTCTCTAGACACACAACTATCCAAATTCCCAATAAACCCAAAAGATTAGAATTGTTGTGGTAAATAAAATCAAACTAACTCTCTATGTTTATAATAATCTTTTGCTCCTTTTTTCTTCACATTACTCGATGTGGGACTTGGATGAGTACCCACTTTAACACAACACTATTACCTTCTCTTAGTATAACCAACCCTCGTACCTTAGATCTCCTTATTGCTTTATTTTGCATTGCATATTTATGGGTTTATTTGATCTTTTCCCCTTCCCTTGGATAAATTAAAGTTTGGTGGTAACATTTTGTTTTGTTAGCCTAGTTAACTAATAGCTATGGTGTCTGATTCTCACCGCGACAATATGGTTCTGTAATACAGGTACAAACGAAAGTATAAAAAATATATATAATGTTATATCCTTGGTTTTCACTTATAACCGAGGTAAAAATATTGCGTATTACCTCGATTTTACACAAAACCAAAATTTAATTTTGGGCCCGTCATCCAGTTTTGAAAATAATAAAAATGCAAATGTTGGAGTTCAAACCCATGTGCAGATAACTTTACCTCTCGTTTATTTAAAAACCGAGGGGTAAAGTGACAACTTTTCATGATGACCTTCGTTACCTCGCTTCTGTAGGCGAGGTTAAATGTATTTCGCGTCTGATGTTAAATGTGTTTTTGTAGTAGTGTCTTTTTGAAATTTCTATCTAATTATCTCATAGTCAAAACGTTTAATTTCCAAACATGAACACAATATTCTCAAACTCTTTTGTACATTATTTCTATGATTTTGTAGAAAAAGTAGCTAAGAATTAACGCCATAGAGATGTATTGGTGTTATAGTGAAGCTTAGCCATAATCACTTTCAATATATATTCAAACTATTGACAAACACCACGAGGTTTAGCTCAAGCCTCATTTGTCACACCACCACATATCTATGCAAATATTAGAAGAATTCTTGAAATGGATCATTATCCAACAAAATCTCTCCTTGTGTTTTTAACTCTTGTAATTTCCCTCGGATTTCCATATTTTAACCATGTGACACACTATTATTTTGTTACTAGCTAATACTTTGTTTTCCAAAGTTTGGTCGAAACAGTAAAAAGTAGGGCATTTCCTAATACACCACCCAAGTTTCTTAGGCACCGCGCGAAATTTCTTTTTTGCCCCCTGATTCGAGATGTGGACATCCGAACGCACCAATTTTTTAAATAACATTGATGCGTTCCGGATATGCATATCCAGAAAACTACCTGATATGCAGATCCGGAACAATGGTTTATTAATTCGCGCCAGACCTTCTTCCTCCCCCTCATTCTTCACATTTTCATATTCCAAACACCAAACTCTCTCAAACTCTCAAATTCTCAATCCCGCAAATCTCGACTTTTTTCACTCGAGTTCGGCGCAGAGCAACTTCTATAACGATCAAGACACTCCAAATCCTTCGTATCTCAATTTAATCGGTAAGTTTTTGAAATTTAGAGTTTCAGAGTTATTTTCGAGTAATCGATTTAGAGTAGACATTTAGGTATAGAAATTGTTAGGTAGTATGAATAACATAGGTTAGAGACAATGTAGGTATTGTTTGTTGCTTCAAACGGACGATCAGGGTATTAAAATGACCTTTTCCATGGTACAGTAGCCATGGCTTCTATTTTTGAACTTGAAAATACGTACTGGATATGCAGATCCGGAAGGATTTTAACGTTAAATATTCTGAGTGCTTTCGGATGTGCAAATCCGGAAACACCCAATGTTAAATATTCTGCCTACTTCCGGATGTGCAAATCCGGAAGACACTTGGTTTTTTTGTTTGTTTGTTTTTTTAATTATTTTAAAAAAATTCTAATTTATTTATTATGCTTTGCAGATTACATGGCTGGCAGAGATGATCGTATCATACATGGACGGACAGCTCAGCACGCATCTGTCCGACGTGAGCGGACGCAGTCTACAGCCGAGGCTTCCGACGCAGAGGGAGTTGGGGTAGCCCCTACAGCTGAGGGATATCCTACACCACAGCCTTCCACGGCACAGGTTCAAGCCACTTCCACATCACAGGTTCAGGCCACTCCCCCGTCAGCCACCGATTCTACATCTCGGAGGCGTCGGGCTTCTACTGCTGGTTCATCAGGTTCCCAGCCCCCACGTAGGCGTCGTCAGGAGACTCCAGTTCCATCAGTTGCTCCTATTTCATCCCCTGTTCCTATTCCTGAGGGTGATCACCCAACACATGAGGGTGGTGATGACGATGACGATTTTGATGAGCTGGACGGTTACCCCGGGGGACCATCTGATATGTCCCTACTCGTGGGGTACTCTGAGCATACTGCCAGATATGTCTGGCTAGGACAAGTAACCTTTCTCGGTTTATTTATAGAATTTTTTTTGTTGAAAATATTTTCATTTGTAACATTGTTTTATTTGGAAATTTTCAGGAGAAGGATTCCCATAAGTTCTATAACCATGGGGGCAAGGTTATAGACATGATGGCGGAGCTGCCAGGGGATGAGTGGTTCCAGTCTGCACTTGCTACCTCTGGTCTCGGAGGCCTTTCTAGGATTGGGTATCCCTAGATCATGTACGGTATGCTGATGGCCTTTGTTGAGAGATGGCACCCTGAGACATCCTCATTTCATCTACCGTACGGCGAGCTCACCATCACACTCGACGACTACTCGTGCCTTTTACATCTACCGATCACGGGTACCCTTCTCCGCCACGGTAAGATGTTGAAGGTGGAGGCGATGGAGATGCTGACTAAGGAGCTTGGGGCTACCCCAGATGAGGCACTTGCGGAGGTGACGCAGTTGAGAGGCGCACACGTCCGTTTCTCCTTTCTGACACACAGATTTTGTGAGGAGCTTGCAGAGGCCGGACGAGCAGCAGGTGATACAGCTGAGGTGGCGATCCACAGGCAGCGTGCCCTGAGATGCTACTATCTATTTTTGCTCGGCACACAGCTATTTGTGGACACCAGCGCCACTTACATTGATATCGTTTACCTCAGGTACCTTTTGGATCACACAGAGATCTATGGGTATAACTAAGAGGCGGCTACGCTGGCATTCACCTACTCTAGGCTCTCAGTTGGTTGCCGCTTGTCATACCCCAAATTTTGACCACTAAGATTCCCTATCCTTGTGCAAATCATCATCACAATATGGATGTACCATCATACCTCATCAGTCTCCCCAAAGATGGGTGAGCATCCACTACAATTAAACTTAGGGTTTCAGGCCCTCTCAGAGCTCTTAGACAAAGGATCAATCAAGGAATGGCATGATCCTCAACTTGTCTAAACCTCTCAAACATCCACAAGGGATCAAGAGGACTTCCACAACAAGAATCGAGCACCAAGCTGCAACATACAAAGTGGATCAAGCCTCAAGATCGCCAGTATCACCAAATTAGGGTTTTGGTCGATCAGGGCCTCCAGATGGAAATTTTCCTCTAGGCATGAGCCAATGCTTCAAATCATAACTCAAAATACTCTAGGGACCTCATAAACCCAATCATCAAGTAAATTTAGCCTCAAGGGATGCATTCACCAAAAATCAAGAATTAGGGTTTCTTGACCTAGTTCACCCCTAAGTTGACTTTTGGGACAAAACATGAGCCAAGACCTCAGGACATGATTTGAGGGTCCCTAATAAACTACATTGATCCATTTGTAACCATGGATTGACCTAAGAAGCTTGATCAACAAGTTTCAATTTCATCAGAACCACAATTAGGGTTTCGCCGAAAAAGTCAACTGTACCTTTGACTTTTTGCCCAGGCATGCTCCAAAACCTTGGGACATGATTCAATACACCCTATAACACCCATGGAACATGTCCATCAAGTTTGATTTAGGTCAAGGACTTGATTTCATAGAGGATTGCACAGTTTGGAATTCATCTGACAAAAAGTCAACTGTGCACAAAAGTCAAACTTTGACTTTCTGAGATTTTTCACAAATATGGTTCTTTGACCGCAAAATGATGTTAATGTGTGATTTGGATCATCATTCATCAAGAAAAATCAAGAAAAGTGGGATAACTTGTAAAAGGGGTAACCATAAAAAACTTCGAAATTTTGTAAGTTATGGAACAAAGTGGCTAGGGTACCAACTTTGGAGGATCATATCTCCTAAACCACAAGACCATTTTTCCCCATTCAAAGCTGGATTTGTAGCTCTCATGGCCCTATACAAAAGCTTCAACTACACCTCATTCCAATTCAACATGGATTTTGAGTTATGGAATTATCAAAATGGCTGAAAACATGAAATGTCACTTTTTCCAACACTTAGTGAAATTTTCACTAAGTCAGAATCTGCCTTGTTTTTTTTCCAAAAGTAGGGGGATTTTTCACTTGGATCCAAAAAGTATCAAGACCAACTATGATCACCCATATGTTGTATCATATGAGGGCTTTCCAAAATGGCCAAGAACTCCATGAAACTCCACTTAAGCCATGAGATATGACCATGCCAATATGCCTTGCTACAAACTTTCATGGCAAGGCAGCTTTGTGCATTTTGTTCGATTTGCTCAAATTTTACAAAGGGCGAGCAAATCTATCCATCTGAACACCTCAAGGGGGGACCAAGGAGGGACAAACACTGATCCATCAGCCTCCCAAGTCTTTGGAACCAAAAGTAGCATGCCAAACCTAGAAATGCCTAAAAGAGGGACACGACTCCAATTTTGGTTTGAAGCATTTAATGGATGCACCAAGGTGGCATGGACTGAGCCTTTTCCAACTGAATTCAGTCAAGGATGATCCAAGAACTAGGGAACCAGCAGCCTGTGCCCTAACCTCTAGTCAATGGCTAGAGGAGACTTGGATTCCTATTGATCAACATTGGTCAAACCTCTGCAGCAGTTCCTATTCACTATTGCAGCCAAAACAAACTTGCTCTACTATAAATATAGCTCATTTGTGCTCAGTTTGAGTACACCAAATCCATCAAACAGATGCTTTCCTCAAAATCACCTTCTCACTTCTAAATTTGCCTTCCAAAGCAAGTCACTATCGGATTTTGAGCTTGAGAGCAATTCCAACCAAACCAATCACACGCACACCTCATAAACATCATATAGAAGTGATCCAAACTCTCACAAGTGACCTGTAACACCAAAATCACAAAGTCCCCTCTCAAAACCTCAAAATAGGACTTTTGTGCATTTTCCAAGCCATGTCTTGATTCAGTCACTTTCCAAACCAGATAAAACCTCAAACACACTCCAAATATCATTCTTGAACTGTCCCAAATGGTTCCCCACATCTGAAACACCATTTGAGAGAGTTGTTATTTTGGCCACTTTTGCCCCTTTTACAAGAAAGAGCTCAAACTTGTTCCTGAGGTTTCCAGCTGATTCCAAGCATCCTAAAAGCTTCTAAGAGATCATTTGAGGGTGTCCAAAGCATCAAATCATTTATGGAACAAAGCACTTGGCAGATTGTACAAAAGCTCCAAAAAGAGGTAAGCCTCACAACTTGAATTCTTTGAATCATGCTTTCCTTTGATGTCCACTGATCATGCATATCTTATACATGTTATATGTGTTGTGTTTGCACCAATTTATCATGTAATTCACACCTGTACCAAAAGGAAGCACAGAAAAAGCAAATCGTGGCCTATTTCAAAACCACTATCGGGTTTTTCAATAGGAGCATGATCTGAAAAAACACCACCACCATTGGATTCCTTGTGAAATTCTAGGCAGGATAGCCCTAAATTTTGTCCCAATCCATGGAGAAATGAGAAAGTTATGGCCTTCACATTTCTGACCAAAAACCTTGCATTGCCTTGCCTTGGCCAGGCCAAATACAAGGCAAGCCTTGTATATTTGTGGTTGTGTTTCAATACACGGATGTATCACCACCCTAGTGGTAAGGCGCACATGCTGTACACAAGAGGTCTGGGGTTCGAATCCTCCTCGCCCCAGACCCTCTTTTTACTATTTTTTCCCACTTTTTACTATTTTTCATATTATTTTTAATAGTTTGAAAAATTAATAACTTCCACAATTTTAATTATTTTTTATTGGTTCTTTTTGCAAAAAATCACAAAAATGTTGAAATATTTTATTCCACAAAAAAATCAAAGTTATATTATTTATTTAATATAGTTAGTATTTTTATGAATAAATTCATTTTAATTATTTTTAAACATTTTTAAAATGAATATTCATCTTGGAAATCAAAAACCAAATGAGTTCTAAATCATCTTGTGATTAAAACCTCATTTTTCAAACCTTAAACAAAAATCACAAGTGGTTTATTCAAATCTATTTGGTATCTTTATCATTTTTTTTATTTTCTTTATATATTTACATTTAAAGAAAAACAAAATTAGGGTTTCTTGGTTTTCACCCTCATCAATCATTTCAAACACCCATGGGCCTCTAATAGAGTGTAAGACCCAACCTCTTTTTGAAATCAAAATAATTTGGGCCTCAGTGTATTGTATAAGTCCCGATACCATCAAAAAGTTCGGCGCGATCGTCGCCTTTTTAACAAAAAACCTTTGGGACTCTCCTTGAGTTGTAAGCCTCATCTCTTGTACAAAAATAACCTCTTTGGGCCTCTAATAGAGTGTAAGACCCAACCCCTTTTTGAAAACCAAAATGATTTGGACCTCAGTGTATTGTATAAGTCCCGATACCATCAAAAAGTTCGGCGCGATCGTCGCCTTTTTAACAAAAAACCTTTGGGCCTCTCCTTGAGCTGTAAGCCCCATCTCTTGTACAAAAATAACCTCTTTGGGCCTCTAATAGAGTGTAAGACCCAACCTCTTTTTGAAACCAAAATTATTTGGGCCTCAGTCATTGTATAAGACCCACGGTGCTTTCAAAAATCTCGGCTCAATCGCCAGTTCAAAAATAAATCATCTGGGCTTATCCTCGTGTTATAAGCCGCATTTCTTTTCCTTAAACTCTTTGGTCCTCTTGAGAGAGCGTAAAACCCATCCCTTTGTACAGAAAACCTTTTGGGGCACACATATTGTATAAGTCCCACTGTACGAATTCAAACAACAGTGCATTCACTGATAAAACCTGGGGCCTCTCCTCGAGCTGTAAGCCCCAACAATATTTTCAAAAATACTTTCTCCTTTGATTTTGAATATGTTGTTATAAAAACTTTCTTTGTTGAACAACTAACTAAACAACATGGAAGCTCTACAACGGGTAAGTGTTTATCCGCTTTCATTTACCGCTTTCATATGTATATAACTGTATTGTGGGGCTGTTTCATTGTAAGTCTTCTTTCACAAACATTCATATACTTGTCAAATATCTACTGTGTAATACTAGTATAGCTATTTAGAGTGTTCCCCGACAACTACGTCTAGCACTAGGTAAAGCCCTGTTGGTCACTCTTAAATACAAACAAAACTAGATCCCCATAGGATTTCCAGATACAGTCTTCCCTCCTCTTGGGGTTAAACAATATGGAGACGTGAAAAGCAGCATTCTCGGTGAACCCTTTCTCAGACTGTCACCCTTAGACATTGTCAATGAAACTCTAACTCCCCAGAGATGATCTTTTCTCCGTGAATGGAATCTCTTGAATTTCTTCCAAATTCTCGGACTTTCCTGGCTTGACCTATTCTCGGTGAATAGCATGTCTTGAACTTATCGGGGTTTGGGGACCCACAGGCTTCCTAAAAGCATCCCCGCCTCCTCTTGGGCATTGTACAAGGACCCTTTGGTTTCTTAGAAGTCTCACGCCTTCTCTTGGGCTTCATACAAGGACCCCGACAACCTCTTAAATGTATAAGACAGAACTTAGTCATCCTTTTCTAGAGCAGTCTTTTCAGTATCAAAAAACTCCGGCCGTTGTAGGGTTGATACTCATCCCTTAATGCCTGTGCCTCCTCTTGGGCATTGTACAAAAGATAAAACTCTAGACTTTGATAGTCTAAGACCCTTGAGTCTCAAAGACATTCTCAAGTTCCCTTTCAAACATAGGCAGAAACCCGGTCTCTCTCATGAGAGTTCCCCATACTTGGACCCGCCTCCGGATCTCCCAAATCCACGGTGGTAAGACAGCCTCCTCTTGGGCTTTGTACAATGATTCTCCCCAGCGGAGCTAACCTTTTCAGACTCTCTTGTTGAGTCACCCACTTTTAGTCTCTATCTCGGGCTTCGTACGAGATAGAAAATCACTCTCTTGTTTAGTATAAAAGACTCTCTTGTTGAGTCAACCACTTTTAGCCTCCGTTTTGGGCTTTGTACAAGACATAGAAAATCACTCTCTTGTTGAGTATAAAATACTCTCTTGTTGAGTCACCCACTTTTAGCCTCCATCTCGGGCTTCGTACGAGATAGAAAATCACTCTCTTGTTGAGTATAAAAGACTCTCTTCTTGAGTCAACTACTTTTAGCCTCCGTCTTGGGCTTTGTACAAGACATATAAAAACACTCTCTTGTTGAGTATAAAAGACTCTCTTGTTGAGTCAGTCACTTTTAGCCTCCGTCTTGGGCTTTATACAAGACACATATAAAACACTCTCTTGTTGAGTATAAAAGACTCTCTTGTTGGGTCAATTAACTTTCAGACTCTCTTGTTGAGTCAATTTCCTTTTAGCCTCTATCTTGGGCTTCGTACGAGACAGCAAAACACTCTCTTGTTGAGTATAAAAGACTCTCTTGTTGGGTCAATAAACTCTCAGATTCTCTCGTTGAGTCAATCACCTTTTCAGACTCTCTCGTTGAGTCCATCTTCCCTTTTCGCCTTCGTCTCGAGCTTCATACGAGACACCAAATTACTCTCTTGGTGAGTATGACAGACTCTCTTGTTGAGTCAAACCCTTTTAGCCTCAATCTTGGGCTTTGTACAAGACAGAAAGAACATTTTCCCCGGAAAAGTCAACTTCTAGCCTCCTCTTAGGCTTTGTATAAAGAAAACCTCGGTTGAGTCAATCAACCTTTTAGCATCAAAGTTGTGCCTTGCTCACAGCATACAAACATCAATAACTCCTCTTTAGAGATGACAAATTCTCTCTCTGCATAGACCCTTCAGCTTCACATCTTGGGCTTTGAACAAGATACAAATCACCCCTTTAGCTTCAATCTTGGGCTTTGAACAAGACACCAAAACACCTTTTTCCTCCCTTAGGATAGGAGGAACTACAATCGCTCTGATTTCCCTGTTTCGGGAATACGTAGGCATAAGATTGGAAAAATCTTAGCGAGCATACTAATCAAAAACCCAAAATCCCGTACCTTTATACATCAATCGAAAAGCATCCGACCTAACATCCTACCAATAGCCTAGACACTGTTCTTAAGAAAATAACCCTAAAGAAGAACCCCCTCTTGATAGCATCTGTAAACTAATAGTTTTGACTGTTTAATCTCAGTTTACAAGCAGTGTTAATTGGAGACATCTATTTCCCTTCCTTAATCAGCTCAACAAGATAAAAAATGAATCGAACTATAGTACCAAAACGATAGTGATTCGAAACCACAAAAACCGCGCTACAGAAAAATGGCGACCACAGTGGGAGACATTCTTTCTAGTCTCTTTTAGGGTGAAAACCTTTAAATTCAACAAAATGTCACAGAAATGGCGACTCTGCTGGGGAGTCATTGTCTGTATAGGATCATAAGACTAGAGATCTAGGATGATTAAGACAAATATATATACTGCTTTTCCTAATTGATATCTGTGTTTATTTTCCTGCTAATGGGAATGCGTGTGATGCCGCATATGGAAAGATTGAGTATACACCTAAGATAGGTGATGGAAATGAGGGTAATCTTGCGGGGAGTGAATCCCAGTTAAGAGTCCCCGATCGACCATCAAACTCAGTGGAGACTCCCTTTGCAGATACATTGCCTATACGACTTTGGTTGTTGAAAGTAGTGTGGTCGACTGGGTTATCCGAGAAGCTGAGGTTTTTAGTAGACTTAAACCATTTTGTAGTGCTGAAGCTATCGGAAATAGTTGTCACGTGATACTACCCTCATTTGAGATCGCTCTAGGATACATCAGCTCGCTGGTGATCCGCTTGTTGTTGTTATCCCAAGAGGGGTCAATGATTTGCGGACAGGTACAAAAAAAAATCACCAGTATAAACCTTTGGGGGGGGTAGAGCCTTGACTTCATGACACCGACCCTTTGACCCCATGTTTTTTCTATGTTTTTGTGTGTTGCATTCATGCATTCATCTAAAAAACATTAAAACAAAAAAAAATTTTCTCTTCTAGTCTCTCTTTTTCAAATTAAACTAAGACTATGATTGCAAATGTCAGAGAAAGGAGATTGCGCTAATGGATTTCGGTAGAAGGAAAACTCATAAGTACACCTTCAAGGTTCCAAAACTAGAGGATTTAAGAGGTCTGGCGAGAATGATCACCAACCACGAGGCTTTCAGAGCCAAGTACGGGGGGCTGCTGTCCTTGTTAAGGGTCCATGTAATTGAAGGAATCCTGTCCACACTAATCCAGTTCTACGATCCAGTCTATCACTGTTTCACATTCCCGGATTATCAACTAGCACCAACGCTGGAGGAGTACTCTCACCTAATTGATTTACATATCACTGATCAGGCTCCCTTTTCTGGACTGGAAGAGATTCCAAAAAATCAAACCATTGCAAGAGCAATCTATTTGGATGAGTCAAAGGTTAGGACTCACATGACCACTAAGGGGGGAATCCAGGGTTTGCCAGCCCAGTTCTTGACAAAGAAGGCTCTATACTTTGCTAGTATAGGGAAAGTGGCCGCTTTCGAGAGCATCTTTGTTTTGCTCACCTACGGGTTATTTTTGTTTCCCAACATCGATAACTTTGTAGATATCAATGCCATTAAGATTTTCCTGATTGGAAACCCTATACCGACTTTGCTCGCAGATGCTTATCATTCGGTACACTTAAGGAATTTGTATAGCGGAATGATCACCTGTTGTGTACCCCTGCTGTACAAATGGTTCACTTCTCACTTGCCCAAGTCTGCTGCATTTTGGGATCAAAAGAATACTTTACGTTGGTCGCAGAGAATCGTGTCTCTTACTAACTCTGACATCGATTGGTACAATCGAATCTATGACGGGATCAGAATCATTGACCGTTGTGGAAATTTCCCAAATGTACCCCTTATAGGAACTAAGGGAGGAATCAATTATTATCCAGTTTTAGTTCGTCGTCAATTTGGATACCCGATGAGGCATATCCTGCGTAATGCTCATCTGGAAGGTATTTTCTTCAAGGAAAGAGAAAATGACAGGGCACTAAAGACGGAAATAATGCATGCCTGGAAACACTTTCATAGAAAAGGAGGAGAGTCTCTAGGAAAACCAGACTGTGTCTCGGTGGAACCTTATCTCCACTGGGTACAAACTAGAGCTCTCAAGCTGAGGATGCCTTACCCTCTCCAGGAAGTTCTTCCATTAAGGGACTCTGCCCTTTATTTTATGTCTGAGACGGAAAAACTTCAGGTTACTCTCAGCAAAGTTCAGCAGGAGAAGAGGTCTTGGAGGAACAAGTACCGTATTCTCAATGTGGAGTGCAAGAAAATACAGCAACTGTTAAAAGAAAAGGATGCTCTGATTGAGATTTTAGAGCAACATGCTGTAGAAAATCAAGAGGACCAGAGGAATTTGCTCGCTCCTTTCACTTGGCAAAGGAATGACAACCCTGAAGGTGCGAGAAAGACACAAGAAAGAGGGGTTTGAATTGTGTATTTACTCTTTTCATAACTTTTCGCATCTTGTTAAAGAGACGCTCAAGAGCCTTCAACGTTCGTTGAGAGATTCTGATCTCTTAACTATGGAGCATGAGAACCATATAGGTTCTGATCATAAGATACGATACTCAGAACTTGCAGTGCGGAAGCTTATCAGAGATAGGCTGCAAGGTTCTGACTTTGCTTAATATGAGGTTCTAATATTCACTGCAGAAACATAAATAGAGATACTAAGCAAGAGAGTAAAGGACACGCGATATATCCTGGTTCACCACGCGAGCTAATCCAGTCCACCCTCCTCAGGTGATTTCGCCTTGAACACAAGGTCTTAATCCACTATAACTAAATCATGATTACACTTGCACGGGCCACGCCGGTGACTAACAACTTGCATAGCCGCACTGTGACTAACAACCTAATGAACCGTTCAGGGATACAACAGGATATAACGTTCATTGACGAGTAGACCCACTGATGGGATTTCACAGCTAGCCGTTCAGGAATTCATCACAATGAATATAACGCTACTGACCATATTTCAGGATTTTTCACAATGACACCCAGCCGTTGTCATCTCAAGTATCTGATCACCACGTGATCTACTCAAGGGCCTCAACTCACAGCTGAACCGTTCAGGGATCCCATCAGGATATAACGTTCACTTGAGGAGTCTCAATTCATTTAGTTGAATTGGCAAACTGGAGATTACAAATTGTGCTTCTTAATAAGCAAGTTTCTCCTAAGTTTAAGTACAAAGAACACACACATGTGTTCAAGCAAGATTTGAGCAACAGCTCCTTGCTATCCTAAGAAACTACAAAGATGTATTTAGATATTACAATTGTTGACATCTTGTAGATCTTCTTCTTCTTCGTCTTCTTGGTTGAGCAAGCTTTGAGAAGCAACTCCTTGCTTCAGATCTTCAATGTAGTCCTGACGAGAAGGTAGGTTGATGACTTGACAGATCTCCAATGTTGTCTTCTTCATCAACAGCTTCTGTTCTTGATTATTGTTGTTGTGTTGATTTGTCTTCTTGAGTTTCAACAACAATTGCCATTAGTGATATAATGACAGCTTTGAATATGTTAAGTGTTACAACGAGAACTCATCGTTGTTGCTATCTTCACACAATGACTTGGTCAATTTTGTAGATGAACATTCAGTTCATGATTCTATAAGTGATTGACACATCAGAAGCAAAAACTTTTTCCATTAAATAGCCAGTAGAAATATAGCCATTTGAGAATACTGTTGGCTATTTGGAAAAGAGACGTTGTGATATAATGAGTTGTACTGACACGTCTCCTTTTTGCAGAGGGAGAAGTGACCGGACATCTTTTCTTGGGCAGTGTGTACATTTAACACACAACGGTAATATTTAGACTTCAAAAATTCAGTGGCTTCTGATGTTAATTTGATGAAGCATGAGTAGAGTTTTCTTAGCAGAATATCTGATGCTTTATGTCTTCATTCGATTGAAGAAGTCCATTAGGAATCAATCTTCAGAACTTCAGCACTTGGTCTTTAAGAACGTTATTATTTTCTGCTTCAAGTCTTCCAAATCTTCAGAACCTGTCTTCAGAGTCTTCAGAACTTGATATTTGAAACCTTAATCTTCAGAACTCATAAGTCTTCAGATTCTTTCTGCACTTGGTCTTTAGCGCCTTCAGCCATCAGAACTTCAAGTCATAGGAGTCTTCTGCACTTTGGTTCTTTCAGAGTGTACTTCTTCAGAATCTCAATCACTTTCAGAGAGCATCCACAAGAGCATTGCAACAGCAATCTTGGCATCCTTGGATCTGGCTGATCATGACTAGATAAAGAAGCGTTCTTGCTTCTCGCGACTTTAGTCATACATAGTAACTTCGCATATGTATACATTCAATCATAGTACATCTAGCTGGTGCATGTTGGTTCTGATGTCTTTAGTTCTTATGATCTGCACACAACACACGTTAGACCATAAAATGGTTCTTTCACAAATACTTATTATTATCATCAAAAACATAGATTGACTTGTAGAGAGAATTCTTGCTCTCACAATCTCCCCCTTTTTTATGATGACAAAACCAAGTATTTTGATTGAACATTTTATACAATGTAATCACCAAAGCAAACAAATTCAGAGTTTGGAACAACAACTCCCCCTGAATGAGTTGTCCTCAAAGCTTCATCTGAGATCATCTAGGATTTTATGTAATCCAAAGATATACAGAGTAACAACTTGAGTTGTCAGAACAGGAATAGAAAAGAGTTACTTCTCTATCTTGTCTTTAGGAAAACGAAGAGTCTTTAGCATCTGGACTAGTTCATTAGAACTTCCATCTTCAGATCTTCAGAACTCAGTTTTGTTTGTTGTCGTATCAGAGCTTATTATCTTCAGAGACATCTGAAGCATTTCTACTTTTCAGCAGATTCCATTAAGCATAAGATCAGAACAGTACTTGACTGATAGTTATAGCCTTGCTATCTATCAGAGACAAACACTGTCTTTAAAGGAAACTTCCCCTGAGTTTCAGACTATATGAAGATTTTTTATATTATATTTTCATCTTCTGGGTAGTCTCCCCCTAATTACCATAAGTCATATATTGGGATCTTCAGATTCGAGATTCAGAGTTGTAAGATTTTAATCACCAATGTGGGGCATGACTTTTCAGAGTTTGACATTTGACCATAGGTTCTTATCTTGTTAATGTCACAGCTCAGTGGTTTATCAAAGCTTGATTTCTGATCAGATACCAATTTCAGGTTAATTTATGTGATCGATCAACGCTTGATTTTGAATCTGGTACACCTCGTTTTGTGTTGATATAAACTGATGTGCTGACTGAAGAAGTTCTTTTGACTTGAACAGTAGTTCCTTGATGTGCAGGGAATGGATACCAATGAAGGTATATAATGCTTCTCACAGCTTTGTCCTGATTGATATTGCAGACCTAGTCTGATACCAATCTTTGGTTTGAGACCAAATTGTTTACTTTTATATTGGTTCTTGGTAATCAACAGAATTACTTGTTCTTGAATCTTCAATCTGGATTTTTACTTCTGATTCATTCATTCAGTCTGTAGAAACTTAACCTATTCTTAAAATGCCTAGTGAACTTTTTTAGAGTTCCTCGGATAATCAAACAGTTGTTAGTAATAACCGCATAAAAGAATTTTTCCACAGAGATTTCTTTCAATCAAAATCATTTAATTTCTCCCCCTTTTTGCATCATCAAAAAGTGTCAGGGCATATGAGCAATTAATAATAAATTCACGTTTCTGACCAAAAACCTTGCCTTGCCTTGCCTTGGCCAGGCCAAATACAAGGCAAGCCTTGTATATTTGTGGTTGTGTTTCAATACCCGGATGTATCACCACCCTAGTGGTAAGGCGCGCATGTTGTACACAAGAGGTCTGGGGTTCGAATCCCCCTCGCCCCAAACCCTCTTTTTGCTATTTTTTTCCACTTTTTACTATTTTTCATATTATTTTTAATAGTTTGAAAAATTAATAACTTCCACAATTTTAATTATTTTTTATTGGTTCTTTTTGCAAAAAATCACAAAAATGTTGAAATATTTTATTCCATAAAAAATCAAAGTTATATTATTTATTTAATATAGTTAGTATTTTTATGAATAAATTCATTTTAATTGTTTTTAAACATTTTTAAAATGAATATTCATCTTGGAAATCAAAAACCAAATGAGTTCTAAATCATCTTGTGATTAAAACCTCATTTTTCAAAAGTTAAACAAAAATCACAAGTGGTTTATTCAAATCTATTTGGTATCTTTATCATTTTTATTGATTTTCTTTAAATATTTACTTTTAAAGAAAAACAAAATTAGGGTTTCTTTGTTTTCACCCTCATCAATCATTTTCAAACACCCATGGGCCTTTAATAGAGTGTAACACCCAACCTCTTTTTGAAATCAAAATGATTTGGGCCTCAGTGTATTGTATAAGTCTCGATACCATCAAAAACTTCGGCGCGATCGTCGCCTTTTTAACAAAAAACCTTTGGGTCTCTCCTTGAGCTGTAAGCCCCATATCTTGTACAAAAAAGAACCTCTTTGGGCCTCTAATAGAGTGTAAGACCCAACCCCTTTTTGAAAACCAAAATGATTTGGGCCTCAGTGTATTGTATAAGTCCCGATACCATTAAAAAGTTCGGCGCGATCGTCTCCTTTTTAACAAAAAACCTTTGTGCCTCTCCTTGAGTTGTAAGCCCTATCTCTTGTACAAAAATAACCTCTTTAGGCCTCTAATAGAGTGTAAGACCCAACCTCTTTTTTAAACCAAAATTATTTGGGCCTCAGTCATTGTATAAAACCCACGGTGCTTTCAAAAATCTCGGCGCAATCGCCAGTTCAAAAACAAATCATCTGGGCCTACCCTCGTGTTATAAGCCCCATTTATTTTCCTTAAACTCTTTGGGCCTCTTGAGAGAGTGTAAGACCCATCCCTTTGTACAGAAAACCTTTTGGGTCGCACATATTGTATAAGTCCCACTGTACGAATTCAAACAACAGTGCAATCACTGATAAAACCTTGGGCCTCTCCTCGAGCTGTAAGCCCCAACAATCTTTTCAAAAATACTTTCTCCTTTGATTTTGAATATGTTGTTATCAAAACTTTCTTTGTTGAACAACTAACCAAACAGCATAGAAGCTCTACAACGGGTAAGTGTTTATCCGCTTTCATTTACCGTTTTCATATGTATATAACTGTATTGTGGGGCTGTTTCACTGTAAGTCTTTTTTCACAAACTTTCATATACTTGTCAAATATCCACTGTGTAATACTAGTATAGCTATTTAGAGTGTTCCCCGACAACTACGTCTAGCACTAGGTAAAGCCCTGTTGGTCACTCTTAAATACAAACAAAACTAGATCCCCATAGGATTTCCAGATACAGTCTTCCCTCCTCTTGGGGTTAAACAATATGGAGACGTGAAAGGCAGCATTCTCGGTGAACCCTTTCTCAGACTGTCACCCTTAGGCATTGTCAAAGAAACTCTAACTCCCCAGAGATGATCTTTTCTCCGTGAATGGCATCTCTTGAGTTTCTTCCAAATTTTCAGACTTTCCTGGCTTGATCTATTCTCGGTGAATAGCATGTGTTGAACTTATCGAGGTTTGGGGACCCACATGCTTCCTAAAAGCATCCCCGCCTCCTCTTGGGCATTGTACAAGGACCCTTCGGCTTCTTAGAAGTTCTCATGCCTTCTCTTGGGCTTCATACAAGGACCCCGACGACCTCTTAAAGGTATAAGACAGAACTTAGTCATCCTTTGCTAGAGTAGTCTTTCCAGCGTCAAAAAACTCCGGCCGTTGTAGGGTTGATACTCATCCCTTAATGCCCGTGCCTCCTCTTGGGCATTGTACAAAAGATAAAACTCTAGACTTGGACAGTCTAAGACCCGGTCTCTCTCATGAGAGTTCCCCATACTTGGACCCGCCTCCGGATCTCCCGAATCCACGGTGGTAAGACAGCCTCCTTTTGGGCTTTGTACAATGATTCTCCCCAACGGAGCTAACCTTTTCAGACTCTCTTGTTGAGTCACCCACTTTTAGCCTCCATCTCAGGCTTCGTACGAGATAGAAAATCACTCTCTTGTTGAGTATAAAAGACTCTCTTGTTGAGTCAACCACTTTTAACCTCTGTCTTGGGCTTTGTACAAGACATAGAAAATCACTCTCTTGTTGAGTATAAAATACTCTCTTGTTGAGTCACCCACTTTTAGCCTCCATCTCGGGCTTCGTACGAGATAGAAAATCACTCTCTTGTTGAGTATAAAAGACTCTCTTGTTGAGTCAACCACTTTTAACCTCTGTCTTGGGCTTTGTACAAGACATAGAAAATCACTCTCTTGTTGAGTATAAAATACTCTCTTGTTGAGTCACCCACTTTTAGCCTCCATCTCGGGCTTCGTACGAGATAGAAAATCACTCTCTTGTTGAGTATAAAAGACTCTCTTGTTGAGTCAACCACTTTTAGCCTCCGTCTTGGGCTTTGTACAAGACATATAAAAACACTCCCTTGTTGAGTATAAAAGACTCTCTTGTTGAGTCAATCACTTTTAGCCTCCGTCTTGGGCTTCATACAAGACACATATAAAACACTCTCTTGTTGAGTATAAAAGACTCTCTTGTTGGCTCAATTAACTTTTAGACTCTCTTGTTGAGTCAATTTCCTTTTAGCCTCTATCTCGGGCTTCGTACGAGACAGCAAAACACTCTCTTGTTGAGTATAAAAGACTCTCTTGTTGAGTATAAAAGACTCTCTTGTTGAGTCAATAAACTCTCAGACTCTCTCGTTGAGTCAATCACCTTTTCAGACTCTCTCGTTGAGTCCATCTTCCCTTTTCGCCTCCGTCTCGGGCTTCATACGAGACACCAAATTACTCTCTTGTTGAGTATGACAGACTCTCTTGTTGAGTCAACCCCTTTATCCTCAATCTTGGGCTTTGTACAAGACAGAAAGAACATTTTCCCCGGAAGATTCAACTTCTAGCCTCCTCTTAAGCTTTGTATAAAGAAAACCCCGGTTGAGTCAATCAACCTTTTAGCATCAAAGTTGTGCCTTGCTCACAGCATACAAACATCAACAACTCCTCTTTAGAGATGACAAATTTTCTCTCTGCATAGACCCTTCAGCTTCACATCTTGGGCATTGAACAAGATACAAATTACCCATTTAGCTTCAGTCTTGGGCTTTGAACAAGACACCAAAACACCTTTTTCCTCCCTTAGAATAGGAGGAACTACGATCGCTCTGATTTCCCTGTTTCGGGAATACGTAGGCATAAGATTGCAAAAATCTCAGCGAGCATACTAATCAAAAACCCAAAATCCCGTACCTTCATACATCAATCGAAAAGCATCCGACCTAACATCCTACCAATAGCCTAGACATTGTTCTTAACCAAATAACCCTAAAGAAGAACCCCCTTTTGATAGCATATGTAAACCAACAGTTTTGACTGTTTAATCTCAGTTTGCAAGCAGGGTTAATTGGAGACATCTATTTCCCTTCCTTAATCAGCTCAACAGGATAAAAAAATGAATCGAACTGTAGTACCAAAGCGATAGTGATTCAAAACCACAAAAACCGCGCTACAGCGCTGGGCAGCCAAGACTGTGGCAGGTAGTTGTACGCTATACATGGTAACATTCTTATATTCTAAGTTTTTTTTTTCATTTCTTTTCTTTCTATATTCATTATAATGTTTGACACCGATGTTATGTTTTCCATTTCAGGCGCGGATTTTACAGCACTTTCCCAAGATTACTGGTTAGGGGAGTGTCGAGGGGTACATTGAGGATATGCCACGTGCTGCTGCATTTCTCCTGCTCAGAGGGAACCAGGCGCCCGACCCCTACAGAGTTTATCTTGATCGGATGGCTGCTGAGGACGTTTTTTATGACGCCTATGCCGATCACCGTGTGACGCGCCCGTTCGATGAGGTTTTGCTGTTCTCAAGATGGCTGGCATGTAGTTCGACCATTACTGCTCGATACCTACCGGAGCGCGTCTTGCGTCAGTTCGGTTACACGCAGACCATCCCCAGGATGCCTCATGAGTATGCTCCTCTAGGCTTGACCCGCGTGCAGATAGATGAGTTATATGCTGACTTCCAGTCCCACTTGGTACCGGAAGAGGCTTGGACGACCAGAGCGCCGAGAGACTGGAGCGTTGCGGCCGGGTACATCATGTGGTTCTATACCGTCTCACACCCATACATGGTGCCCACTGTTGAGGGATCGCCACCGAGACATGCTTATCAGGAGATATTAGAGGAGCGGCAGTCTCAGCTGGACCATACTCAGGATGTCCTACCTCGCTGTCGTGAGATAGAGGAGATATCGCGACAGGCCATTATGGATGGTCACCTCCCTGAGGGCTCTGGTGGCAGACTTGCCGTTGATAGGATTATTGAGATTGCTCGGGGGGCGCTTCAGTACCGCAGACATCGAGCCAGGACAGCGGGTAGGGGCAGAGGAGCAGGGGAGTCATGACAGATCCTTCGCTATACACAATAATTTTTTGTTTGATGTATTCTATTTTTATTACATTTATGTACTGTATTTTGATAGAAGTATTATTATGTATATATATTATTTTATTTTATATATGGATGTTTTCGAATGTATATTAAGTTGCGACGATATATTAACATATACGACCAACTAACAAAACTGATTTTTTAAAAAAAATTCTGCTATTTTCCGGATCTGCAGATCAGGAATTTTTCCGGATTTGCACATCCGGAACACATCAACGTTTTTTAAAAATTGGTGCGTCCGGATGTGCACATCTGGAATCAGGGGGCAAAAACAAAAATTCGCGTGGTGCCTAAGAAATATGAATGGTGTATTAAGAAATGCTCAAAAAGTATTTAATAAAATTCTAGTGGGCTCGGTATTTTTCTCATCACTTACTATTATTTTCATTGTGTACTTGCACACACATAATGAAACAACAATCCTCAATATGGACTCACAAAATAACACTTTATCAAATGAAACTCCTTTAATTTCTCTTACGGTATTATTAATGTTGATAGGAGTTGTATTAGAACACTTACTTGTGCGGGTTTTGGCGACCTTATACGTAATTCTTTTGGAGTCACATCCTTGCCGCTTACACTGCATATACCTCTTCTTTCTTAATTACAATTTTATTTTGTGCGCATCATCCAATTCTGAAAATAATAAAAATGCAGATCTTGAAGTTCAAACTCATGTGCAAATAACTTTATCCCTTGGTTATTTAAAAATCAAAGGGTAAAGTGACAACTTTTTATGACAGCTTTCGTTACCTCGCTTCTGTAGACGCGGTTAAATACATTTTGCATCTGATGTTAAATGTGTTTTTTGTAGTAGTATGTTCTTGAAGTTTCTATCTAATTATCTCACAGTCAAACGTTTAATTTCCAAACATAAACACAATATTTTCAAACTCTTTTGCACAATATTTCCTAAGATTTTGTAGAAATAGTAGCGAAGGATTAAGGCCAAAGAGGTGTCTTGGTGTTATAGTGACGCTTAGCCATAACGTACATAATTACTTTCTATATATATTTAAACTATTGACAAACATCACGAGGTTTAGTTCAAGCCTCATTTGTCACAACACCACATGTCATATGCAAATATTAGAAGGATTCTTGAAATGGATCATTATTTAACAAAATCTCTCCTTGTGTTTTTAACTTGTCATTTCCATCGGATTTCCATATTTTAACCAGGTGACACACTATTATTCAGTGTTTTAAAAACCGGACCGATCATCAAACCAGTGAGGGTACTGGATCACTGGTTTATCGGTCGAACCACTGGGTCATTGGTCGAACCGCACGACCAAACCGGATTAAACCGGATAACTCGGTTGAATAAACCTGTCATTATAATAGGTATAAAACCGGTAAAACCGGTCGAACCGGATGATTCAGTTTCTAAAAAATATAACTAGCACTTAAATTTTTTGAAAATATCATATCATAAATTCACAAGTTCATAATTTAAATTCAAATTTTAAACAGAGTCTAATTGTAAATTTTAAACAGAGTTTAATTTAAATTCATAGTTTTAATGTTAATAGAAAATCAGTTTTAATGTTAATAATTAAAACAATACAAATATTAACATTATTCTAAATAATAAATTTTCCAAGTCTATATATATAATGAAAATCAGTTAAGTCTAAAATTATATTATATTTAGTTTTTTAATCTGTGTTCTTAAATTTCTATACAAATATTTGTATGATGGTTTTTCAATCAATATAAATACAAAATAGTAAATATAGTTTTGTGGATATTACGAAACTTAATTTGTGTATCACTTGAATCAAATAAGTGATCACTATTATTCTTGGAGAAAAGTTCCTATGTATTTGAGTAAAAATAAATTTTTTTTCTAAATTTTAAAAAAAAATTAAAATTTTTTTTTTTAAAAAATAAGCAGTTGAACCACCGGTTTGCGAAAACCGCCGGTTTTCCCGATTTTTCCGGTTCACACCGGTTCCCACCGGTTCAAAGATATGGCCGATCGAGCAAGTGAACCCGACCGGTTATCTGGCCGGATCCCGGTCCAACCGGTCCGACCAGCCGGTCCGGTCCGATTTTTAAAACCCTGCTATTATTTTTGTTACTAGCTAATACTTTGTTTTCCAAAGTTAGGTCGAAACAGTAAAAAATATGGCTTAATTGCAACTTTTGTCCCCCTATTTAGCATTTTTTTGGATTTTGATCCCCCCATTTTAAAAACCACTATTTTGATCCCTGTTTTAACTTTTGAGTTTGATTTTAGTCCCCCACCCCATTTAAGTGTCTATTTGAATGACATGGCAAATGAATTGATGACGTGACATGACTTAATAGAAAAAAAAAATTTCCACATCATTCATAATTATTTTTTATTTAAATAATACATAAAAATATTAAATAAAAAATTAAATCTACATGAATAAATAAAATCTTCATATCTTCATAAATCAATTCTTCATATCTTATCTCTCTATTTTTTCAGATTTTTTTCCACAAATCTTTATAAATCAAATCAAATCAAGAAAAATGGGATACTTTTTGGCTATCATATCTTGTTACAAAGAAAACACACAGTATTGATATAATAACAACTCCATTATTACTCTCTTCCTCCTCATCAATTCAACCACATCTAAAAAAAACCAAAAACACAACAGTAATTTACAAAGAAAACACAGCAAGTTGTTCTAATTTTTTGAACTCAAACTACACGATTTATTTGCTCTCTCTGAAACATTCAGCGAAATCGAAATAGAAAGAGGTGAAAAAAGGAAACCTTCTACAATGTCAATGGCATTTTCCAGCGAAATCGAAGCACAAAACGAAACACAAATCGAAATAGAAAGAAAGTGGAAGTGAGGTCACGGCCGAACATGTTGCATTTTCCAACGAGTTCAGTTTCGCGATGGCAATGGCTGGTTCTGTGTGGTGGCAGCATGAATGACATTTCGTGATCGGTGGATCTGCGCATTTTTGGCGACCGTGTGCGAACGGAGGATTCCGGTGGATTTCGAAGTGATGAGTTTCTACTTATTTTTCTTCTACTTATTTCTCTAATTTCAGATCTGTTGTGCTTATGAATTTTTTAGGATCTAATGTTTTTGTTGATTTGTTGTTGTGATGTTCTGTTGTGGTGTTGCATATGATGGATGTTTATGTCGTGTTTATTTGCAGAAAATGGTAGAAGAAAAAGAGAATAGAACAATATGATGAGAAGAAGAAGAGAATGAGTAGAAGATGAGAGATAGGGTTAGATTCGATTTGGGGAAGAACACTTTTTTTGGAACACGATGAAAGTTGTCTGGGTTGTAAAACACGATGAAAGTTGTGATGAAGAAAGTGGAAAAGAGGTTGTCAATTGCAAAAGGGAATTTTTAGGGTTTTATAACATTGCATTTTTTATGTATTGATTAAATTATTATTTTTGAAAATGAAATCAAAATACATTAAATGTATATTAAATTAAAAAAATAATGAGGATGAATTTTTAAATGATATGGCATTGCCACATAATCATTGAAGGTGCCACATCATTAAGAATAATATTTAAAATGGAAAGGAGACTAAAATCAAACTCAAAAGTTAAAATAGGGACCAAAATAGTGGTTTTTAAAATGGGGGGATCAAAATCCAAAAAAAATGCTAAATAGGAGGACCAAAGTTGCAATTAAGCCAAAAAATATTTAATAAAATTTTAGTGGGCTGGATATTTTTCTTATCACTTACTATTATTTTTATTGTGTATACTTGCACACGCAGAATGAAACAACAATACTCAATATGGACTCACAAAATAACACTTTATCAAATGAAACTCCTTTAATTTCCCTTACGATATTATTAATGTTGATAGAAGTTATATTAGAACACCTACTTGTGCGGGTTTTGGCGACCTTATACGTAATTTTTTTGGAGTCACATCCTTGCCGCTTACACTACATATACCTCTTCTTTCTTAATTATAATTTTCCTTTTTGTAACCTTATAATAAAAAAAATAAATAACAGAAATAGTATAATAACTGATAGGAAAAGCGAGCACCACGTCATTTTTTTTTATTAGTTGAAAGAGTACCACGTTGATAAGAAAGAGAGTACCACAGGAACAAAAGTTGCCCTTAGGTTTGACTGTTTGAGTTAGAAGTCACAAATGCATGGGAATTAGGACTTCACCTAACAGCAACAACAACCACACTTAATGTTAAGTGTAAGAACGTCAGATGAAAGAGTGCGGATTCGAAAAAGTTCATCTAGCTAAAATTAGTTGAGCTACCTATTATATATGTCTTAGGAGAGGTTGAGGATGTTAGAAACTCCCAAGTCTCAAATCTCAGATTGTCAAAGAACATGATGACAATCTCATCTGAGAACAAACATGTGGCAGTTTATGTTTTTCCCTTCGGCAGCCATCCTGTTCCACTCTTAAACCTTGTCCTCAAACTAGCACATGCTTCACCAAACACACTTTTCTCATTCATTGGCACCCAACAATCTAATCAGCCTCTTTTCTCAAAACCCAACATCCCTAATAACATCAAATTTTATAGTATTCATGATGGTCTCCCAAAAGGTCATGTACTTGGTTCCAACCCAATTGAAAGAGCCAGCCTTTTTCTTCAAGCTGGTCATCAAAATCTTCAAAATGGAATAGATTTAGCAGTTGCTGATACAAAAGAGAGAGTTACATGTATCATTGCTGATGCTTTTGTTGTTCCTTCTCTTGTTGTAGCTCGGAAACTCAATGTTCCATGGATTGCTGTTTGGCCTCCTTTATCATGCTCTCTTTCTGTACATTTCTACACTCATTTTATACGTAAAAATTGTGCTGAAAACAATGCAAAAGATAGGTTTTTGGATTTTCTACCAGGTTTGTCTAAGATGAGAGTTGAAGATTTGCCGGATGATATAATCAACTGTGGTGAAGATGAAGAGGAGACTCTATTCTCAAAAACACTTGCTTCATTTGGTGAAGTGTTGCCTCAAGCTAAAGCAGTTGTTATGAATTTCTTTGAGGAATTAGATCCACCTTTGTTTGTTGAGGATATGAGATCAAAGTTGCAGAATATGCTTTATGTTGGTTTTCTCACTCTTTCAATTCCTCTCCCACCTTTGCCACCATCTGAGAGTGATGAAACTGGCTGTCTCTCATGGTTGGACAAACAGAAGGGTACGTCAGTAATTTATGTTGGCTTTGGAACTGTAGTGACACCGCCTCCACATGAGCTTGTTGCACTGGCAGAGGCATTGGAAGAAAGTGGATTTCCATTTCTTTGGTCACTCAAGGATCATTTGAAGGGTGTTTTGCCACAAGGGTTTGTTGAGAGGACTTGTGATGTTGGGAAAATTGTTGCTTGGGTGCCTCAAACTCAAGTTTTGGGACATGATTCTGTGGGAGTGTTTGTGACTCACTGTGGATGTAATTCAGTTTTTGAAAGTATTTCTAATGGGGTGCCTATGATATGTAGGCCATTTTTTGGAGATCATGGAATGACAGGAAGAATGGTGGAAGATATTTGGGAGATTGGTGTGAAGATTGAAGGTGGAGTGATTACTAAAAATGGATTGTTGAAGAGTTTGAAGATGATTCTTGTGAAGGAAGAGGGAAAGAAAATGAGAGAGAATGCTCAGAAGGTGAAACAGACAGTGCTAGATGCAGCTGGATCACATGGTAAAGCAGCACAGGATTTCAATACTTTGGTGGAAATACTTTCCAACTCCTAAGTTATTTGTGACCACTTATATGTCCGGAGACGAAGTCTTACTAATCATTAGAAATTTACATATAGATTCTGGATCAAATCCGGAATAAGATGTCTCGCCTATAAGAGATTGTGACCATGTTATTTGTGTTTTTTATCTGTAGTTCTTGTGTTTTAAGCAAATGATTAGAATGGTTTATTGCAAAATAAAAGACATACCTGCATAAAATCATCGTACTCAATATAATAGCAAGAAATTGTTATCTAAGAAGCTGCATATAAATGTCAAAGGAAGAAATGAGAAAAACAGGGATATGCATTTTATTGTGCACGAGCAAATTCCAATAAATTTCATTTAAACTAATTTTGAATCGCCTCCTTTCCTTTCTCTATTCTCTATCTTTCTTCATTTCATTTTCAACAATCATTTTGATCCCTACTTCATCCATCACAACAATTAGTTTCTCACCACCTCACCGGTGAAATTTTCAACTCATGGCTTCATGCGATCAAGATGGCGCTAATTAGAAGAAACAAAATTAATTTTCTTGATGGATTCTTTCCCCTCGTTGCCTTCACAACATAAGGATATGGAAAAATTCTTGGGTATAAACAAATGAACGTGTTTGGTTATTTGTGTCATGCTGCTAATGTCTCTGCTCATAAACATAAGGATAGTCCTAGAGCCATACCATGTGTTTTCTTTGGTTATCCACCCCACTTTAAAGGATATAAACTTTACAATCTCAATGGTCCAAATTCTACCCTGATTAAGTCAACTCAAAGTATGATGGCACTCCATTTCAAGTTAAAAGTTATTGGAGATTTAAAGTGTTTTCTAGGACTTGAAATAGATAAATTCACTAAAGGTATCCACCTATGTCAAAGGAAGTATGTCCTTAAACTGCTTCTTGAAGGCACAGGTTTTCTGGGAGTCAAGTCCATGAGTGTTCCTATGGAACCAAACATTTACTTAGATAAAAATAAAGGTGAGCTACTACCTGAACCTTCTTTCTACAAAAGACAATATTAAGACATGGCATCACATTTGTCGTTATTCTTGTGAAATACAATGAAAATGATGATCTTGCTCACGTGTGTAATCGCAAGAGGATTTTCTCAAACTGAATCTGTGAGATTATTCCATCCCTTTCAACCCTAGAGTTTGTGATCTTTATAGATAGACTTCTTGGCTGGGCAATGGAAAAGAAACAACTTTTTCCCTAACTTCCCAAGTACATGGGAGTAAGGGGAAGATCGGTTCTTCCTCAAATATTAGAGGGATGATTTCCTCCTTTATTGTTGTGACCCAAACTTACTTTTCTTGGACACCTCGTGTGCCATGTGTTGATAAGACATATGGGTCATGGGTAGGGGTGGCAAAACGGTCGGCCCGTCGGGAATGCCCATTTTGCCCGCACTTTTTCACAGGACAGGTCAAAGTTTTAGGTCTGCGCCCTCTTAATATGCACACCCCGCCCTGTCCGGTTTTTTTGCAATCATGGACATTAACATAAATCTTTGCATTTTTTAGACTTTTGAAGTGCCCGCAGGCCCACCTGTCCTGGGCAAAGGTTCGGCCGGGCAACCCAAACCCCAATTGAGTGACCCGGTAGCGCGCCTGACCAACACGGCGACACTTCCGCAATTCCCTTTGGGCCGCTTTGGCCATGGGCTGCTCTTCTAATGAGTCCAATAAGATTATCCCAGTCCACAGTCCGTCAAGAACGAAGTCTAAGACGGGGATCATTAGATTTTTTTAGTTGTTTTTGCTCTAGAACGTTTCAGCTTTAAAGTTAAAAGTTCATTAGTTATTGCTTCAACGAATGACTGACACCAGTTCTTGACATAATACTCAAACTCAAATCCAGTTGAAACATAAGATCTTACAAAACTTCATAACAAAGTGTATTATTAACACAATAATTTAACAGAAACAAGAAGTTGAGAATGTATAAAATAATTAATTGTGACATGAGTACAAAGATTTCTTAAGCAACATACATTTAGTCACTCTTAAGCTTTTTGAGAAGTTGGCATTGCCATGTTAATCTTGTCCTCGTTAACCGAATCCTTCCAGTTCTGAGTTATTGTTTTGATTTGTGTATAGAAGTTAACCCCTGCCTTGCCTGTGATCATACAAAAGAAAAAACAGCATCAAATCCAAAACTAAGTTCATGAAAAATAGCATAACAGTATAAGTGACAAAGGAAGAGCTAGCTTTGTGGTACCGTAGAAATTGAGATCGCCTGCAAATGATGCTTTGTTTCCGGTAAAGGAGAAAAACGGCAAAGGAACCGGAATAGGAACGTTGATGCCCACCTGGCCTGCCTCGATTTCGGTCTGAAATTTCCTAGCAGCAACACCAGATCTAGTGAATATAGTAGCACCATTTCCATACTTGTTTTCATTGACAAACTTTATGGCCTCATCCAAGCTATCAGCCTGAAGTGAAAAAGAAAGAAAAAAAGACTATCAGAGTAACATTGTATTGTTGACTTTTGAGGAAAATGAAAAATCTAATAAATGAGTTTCTAATTCTAACACATGACCAAAAAATGACAAATAAAACTATTCAAAGTTTGAGGTTTTAAAGATGAAGCAAATAAAATGCACCTCAGTAAGAAGAAGAACCGGGCCAAAAATCTCCTCCTGCACCAGCGTGATAGATAGTCAAATTAAAGTCTAAACTTCAAGTAGGAATACTTAAGTTAACGCTAATGAATAGGAGATTAATTAGAAAATACCTCGTAGCACTCCATGTCGGAACTCACATCTGCTAAGATGGTTGGGCCGATAAAATTGCCGGATTCATATCCAGGGACCTAAAAGACATGCGTGTAACACAAATAACTAAGATGTAAATATCAGTTCAAATGCTATATATCTAACAGGTAAATTGATCAAATACAAGCGATTGTAAAGAAATTTGTGAACTAGTAGTATAAAATATGAAATGGTAAGCTACCACTATACTTCTTCCATCAAGCAATAGTCTGGCACCACTTTCAAATCCAGATTGAATTAATTTGTGTATTCGCTCCTTTGCCTGTGAAGTTAGTGAGAATTTTTAAAAACATGTACACAAGAATTTGATGCACTGAATGCTTATTACAGTAATTCTTAAACAATTTTCAGAGGATTTGATATTAAATTTGAGCTCAAGTTCACAATCGAGAAAAAGTAAAATAAGAACCATATACAAAACCTGTATGCTAATGACAGGACCAAGATCAGTATCAGGTTCAGTTCCAGCATTTACTTTTAAAGCTTTGGCACGCTCTACGAGTATACTTTCCCTGAGCAAACATTGTGAAGACTAAAGGATGAAATTATACTTGAATACTTATAAGTGCATGGCTAAAAGTAAGTTAAACAAGGACGAGAACGAACTTAGTCAATTCTATAAAAAAAAAAAAACTAATAGAGTATCATACCAAGGTTTTGAGCCACCAACAAAAACAACTGTGCTTAAAGCCATGCATCTTTGTCCAGCAGCACCAAAACCCGCAGCAATTAAAGCATTTATGGTAGCATCAACACTTGCATCTGGCATGACAATTGCATGATTTTTGGCCCCCATATTAGACTGCAAAACAAAATTTTATTAGGTGCGGAACTTGGGTATTGGTATGAGTAGAAAGAAACAATTTCACTATGGAAAAGAGAAAACTGAGACTAAGTGCATCCACCTGAACACGCTTCCCTTTAGCTGCTGCTCTTGCATATATGTGCATTCCAGCCTCAAATACAAAAATAAGAAAATCAAATAAGGATATGTAATGCATAACTTCCATTTGAAAGAAAGAGCATTTAAATCACTTTCTTTCTATGTAAGTGCAACGAATTGTAAAGGGACTTAATTCTTCTGTCATACATCATTCAGTGTGAAAGAAAAGGAAGCGCGTAGAAGCAATAAAATTTGAGAAAGAAAAAACATTAGATGACTTACAACATTTGAACCAACGAAAGATATAGCTTTGATGTCATCATGATCACAGATAGCATTCACAGTATCCTGTCACCAATTGGATTATCACAAACAACAATAAACAAGTAAAACAAAAAACAGCAAGGGGCATTGATGCATCACAATGTGACGGTGTAAAGTTATGTGCAAATCTTTGATTTAAAATTCAAATACATGATGAAATATCGATTGCAAAATGAGCCATTGAGTTTCTTTACTTGAAAAGTTCACACGAAAAAAGGAGAAGATAAAAAGTTTAATTAAAAAATATTATGGCGTACGTGGGCTCCATGAACTATATTTAAGACACCCTCAGGCAAGCCAGCCTCCATTGCCAAATGTGCAAGAAGCATAGAAGCACCTGAAAAAATGCAAAAATTATAATATGACCACCAATTTTCTCTATCATAAGCTGTAAGAAATAAAAAATATGATTCATGAAATCTGACACAAGACTTTATACTTGCGAGTTTTGCGATATAAAAGTTTCATTATCATAGGAGTATGCTGCATGTACCATCACCTATGAAGTGCGGACACTGTCTCAGACACTGGACACGACACTGACGCGTTGACACCAGTAATAATTTGAAAATTGAATAAATTGAAGATAATCACAAGTGTCGGTGACGTGTCAGGTCCGTGCCAAGGAGTTAAATCCAGGGTAAACAACTGAAATAAGAACAAAATAAATCACCTGGATCTTTCTCTGATGGTTTCAGAATGAAGGTATTGCCACAGGTAACCGCCACTGGGAACATCTGCATAATAACGATCATATACATTTGGAATTGGTTACAATGTCTTTTTTATATAACGGGAATTTCACAGCAAAATGAAAAATCGCAAAAGTATAAGTCAGCTTACCCAGAGGGGAATCATCGCAGGAAAGTTAAAAGGACAAATACCGGCACAAACACCAATTGGTTCTTTAATGCTAAAAGTATCAATTCCATTTGCTACATTGGAAACATACTCTCCCATCTGTAGTGTCGCCATCCCACAAGCATGTTCCACCACCTCTACACGACACATATTAAAATATGCAGAGAACTCCATCAGAAAAAACCACGAGCTCAATCGTTATCTCACCAAAATAACTTCTCAAGCAACATATCCAAAAAGACCCACCTAAACCACGGAAGACATCTCCTTGCGCATCCTTTAACGTCTTTCCTTGTTCAGTGGTCACACTAATGGCAAGTTTATCCTGAAACAATTCCAAGTTAATGATAGCATTTTAAAATATAAACCAAATATGTCATATGGTGTCAAATTGATAGAAAACTGTAAAGTGCTAACTGCTAACCATATCTCTGCGTATAAGCTCCTGGAACTTCAACATAACACGTTGACGTTTTGTTATCGGAGTGTTACGCCATGAAGGAAATGCCTTCTTTGCGGCAGCCACTGCATCTTTAAACTCTTCATTTGTAGTCAAAGGAACTTGTGAAACAACGTCTTGCGTTGCCTATTATATCAAAATATCAACATTAGAAGCATGAGTTTCTTAAATGGAAAACTAAAAAGTCAAATATAAAGTCAATACTTCAATAAAAAAAACACTTACTGGGTTTATAACATCTATGAAAGTCAATGATTTTGACTCAACAAACTTGCCCCCAATGAGATTTGGAACCCTCTGAATCAATACATTTCAACAAACATGAGAGGTGCAATATTTACAAAAAGCCATCTTTTCTCTCACTGTACAACAAATAAACCAAAAAGATACTCTTTTTTCTTGTTCATTTCAATTTGGCATATTCTTCATAACTAGTTCAATGAGCAAGATTAAAACAAATTGAAATGAACAAAGAAATGCAGAAATTTTGAAAATTTTACAGCCATCTTTATGAAAAGGGGCAAAATTGAAAAGTATAATCTTCAATGAAGAGAAAGGTTGAGGTTTACCAGGGAATTAGGTTGAATTGAAAAATGAGAAGTTGCCATGATGATGAATGTGTTCACTGCAACAGTATCAAAATTGATAAGATTTTCTTTCAAATCAACTAATTAATTATTCATACAAGTTATTTAAATAAGAGTTTAATGGCAGTGTCCTGTCACTAAAAAATATTAAATATAAATTCAATTAAAATATTTTAAAGTGTTAAATTATTTAAATAATTTAAATTTTACAGATTAATTTGACAGGATACATAGTTGTCATTAATTAACAGTATAAAAATATTTTACAATGTCCGTGCATCATTCTTTTTCTCTTTAAATAAATGGAGTTTTTATAATATTTTTTAATAAGTATGATTGATGCATAATATCTTTCTATGTATTTAACAGTAATAAAGTTGTATTTTTAAAATGTTTTAAAAAAAATTATCTTTCTTTTGGGCAACGTGCAATTGGAAAATTATTGCACTTGTCCCACATTTTCTAATTTAACAGAATAAAATTTTGTATTTTTTAAAATGTTGTAAAAAATTTACTCCTCCCTTTTTTTCTAAATGTCTCTTTTTCTAATAATTTTTTTTTAATTGTCGTAATATTACGGAGAGAAAAAAAATAAAATAAATGTAATAAATAAATAAGAGTATTATAGAAGAAAAAAATTATTGTTTGAAAAGTAATATTATTTATTAGTTTTTTTTATATATGTAAAAAATCAAAAAATAACACTTAAAAATGAATAAAATGAGTATTTTTTTTTGGAAATGTGCAATTGGAAAAATATTTGACTTGTCCCACATGTTCTAATTTATATTTCGGCATTACTAGTGTGAGTGAACACTATAAATCCAAATTTGATTTTTTTATATTGATCGTGAAGGCTGGATCAGATCCTGTAGAATCAGGTCGTCAAGTGCGTCAGGGATGCTGGTCGTGTGGAGAGGAGAGGGTGTACCTGCAAGGCACTCCGACGCTCAAGTGAGAAAGGGTCAGAGAAAAGGAGCAAGTACAAAGTATGAATTCTTAAGGTGAATATTGGATACCTGACCCTCTCAAGCGAGAGGGTTTATATAGAGCCCCCAGCGTGTGGCCAACGGTCCTATTTTCGGGGCGAAATAACTGTTTCCCCCAAAGAATGGGTAACTGCTCAAACTAGTCGTTAGGTCGGGCAGGGTGCTCGAAACTAGCCGTTATGTCGGGCATAAACGCAGTTTCGGGCACCTGTCCTTTGTTGTTCGGGTCGCGAGGAAGCCGTGCATAACGGGCATAAACGCCGGGGAGGAACGTTGCGTTCCTTGCCCGATTGGAGGGGCAGAAAGGTCACTTTTGCCCCTCTGTGGATTGGACTTAGGCAATTTGGGCCGCTCTGGAGCAGAGGCGGATCGGGCCAATTCTAGCCATTGGTCCAGTCCAGAACAGGAGTCCCCCCAAGTCGTTACTCCCGAGCATGGGAATGATGACTTAAGGACTGCTCGTTGCTCCGGGGAGCCAGCATGGAGATGTTGTTTGTAGACGAGGGGGATAGTCTCAAGGTGCTCGTGACCCCCCATGTCCGTGAGATTCATGGTCGTGACCTTGTTGCCCGGTATTCGGGGAGTCTAAGAGTCAGACAGAATTGGAAACGATGGGACGCCACGTGTACCTAGAGCCCCGTGTAGCAGTTAATAGGCAATGATGGCTAGCGGATAATCATGATGGCCTACGGGCGCGTGGCTACACGTGCCCCTTTGTATAAAAAGGAGGGGAACCGTCTCATTTGAAATGTTTTCCTTTCTGATTCCTCTTCGTCTCTTCTAAGCTCTTGTTCGTCGCCGTCTTCAGTGCTCCCGGCCACCACGTCAAGCTTCGAGCAACCTTTTTCTTTTACTCAAATCAAGTAAGTTTTCTGATTTAAGACTTGTTTTACTCCTTTTCATTGTTGCTGGTAGATTTGCATGCGGTCAGGGCTAGTTTAGAGGACGAAACGTGCGATTTTCCGGCGATTGTTGGTGGCGCACGGTGGTTGTGCCATTTTTAATCTCCCAACATGTCGCCGGACCTGTTAGAGCGTTTGGTGGGGAAGGTGGTTCACGGCGAGGTTGCATGTGTAACCACCTCGTTCGTTCATCTTCTGGTAAAGCGATGAGTTTTCCGGTAGATCGTTCCCAGATTCCGGTGAAGCTTTGCGATTTTCGGCGAAGCTTCAACCGAAAACTGGGCGTGAGCGCGGGGAGGCTCCTCGTTCTGGGTTGAGAGTTCCGAGCATATCCTCGCGGGGAGGTTTTTGCTTTCCCTTTGATGTTAGGGCTTAGGCCGGGGACGTTGTCCTCAGCCCTTTGCGCGCCCTTTCACTTGATTTAGCAGTGGAAGGGTGGATTTGATTTGCTGTCGAATTCACTGTCTTTCTCTGCTTTTCAGGTGATCGTAATGGCGACGGGGCCAGACAAAGAAGTTATTCTAGATACGTCCGAGGAGGAAACTGGCTCCGAGGAAAATAGTAGCTCGACGGCTTCGAGCTCGGCGGCCTCAAGTTCCTCCAGCAATGTCGGGGAGGAAGAAGAGGTTCGGGATGATATGGAGGAGGATGGCATTGAAGGGTTCTCCGCGGAGGAGTGGGAGGTGGCCGAACCTTCCGAGCACATTTCTACGTTCGCAAAGTCTTTGGTGGACGTCTTTACGGAGGTAGGACCGGAAGGGGAGTGGAAGGTGCATTTCCCTACTGTGAACGAGCGGGTTTGTACGGACTTCGGGGACCGCTTTACAATGTACGAGTACGCCTTCAAATAGCTGGGACTGAGGCTGCCTTTTACAGATTTTCAGCGGTCGGTGTTCGAGCATCTGAAATTAGCCCCTACCCAACTGTACCCTAATTCGCTGGCCTTCATCCGGGCTTTCGAATTGGTGTGCGAGCATCTTTCTTTGGGGGTCACTCTCCCTCTATTCTTCGTTGTTTTTCATCTACAAAGGCAGCTGACGGGGAAGAAGTATGGCTGGGTTTCTCTAAAGTAGCCTCGCAAGCTGTTTAAACTATTTTCGGAGTCAGTCTGGACATTCAAGCAGCGGTACTTCGTTGTCGAACCCGTGTCCGAGGTCTCCCAGGACAGCACATACGTCTGGGAGATAGAGGTTGATGCCGACGGAAACAAGCTGCTTAACGAGGAGGGGAAGTACATCGGGCGGAGGCTTTACAGGTTCCCCATTCATTGGTCACCCGAACACTTCAGCAAAGAGCCCAGTGATTACGTTTTTCAACCAGGCGACCTGCGCGGGCAGGACGTCGTGGCTTACGGGGCGTTGGTGAAGTGGGTCAACTCCTTCAATCTCGTTGCGTGTTGGACTAGCAAGGGCAACCCGATCTTCGAGGAAGATGGGAGTCATAGGGTCGAGCGCCGGTTTATCAATGTTAAGGCACTGCTGGAGTGCAAGACTCCTGCGGATGCTGAGAAATTGCTCGGTAGTCTTTAGTTGTTTAATTTTTTTCATGTTATTTCTTTTCTTCGTATCTAACATGCCCGTGTTTTGTTTGTGCAGGTGAGATGCCTCATGCTCATGATCGGGTTGTGAGGAATGCTATGGCGAGGAACAAGGCTGGGACGGCTCCTCCGAAATCTCGGTTCGCTGGTGCCCGCGCTCCTCCTCCCGTTCAAGCTGCCGCGGGGACCTCCACTTCTCCGACTCCTGCTCCCCGGGGATCTCCTTTGCCTTTGGCTGGGCGACCGAAGCGGCCAAGGATTACTGATGCCGTGGACCTTACTCGGGTAGCGGAGAAAAGGAAGTTCGAGCTTTCTCCCTGCATCCTCGATAGGAGGTTCTTCGAAGGCAACTCTTTGGTTGTTCCCCGGGCGGAATCTCTTCGCTTGGAAGGCATGGACCACCCGAGAAAGAGTGCGTTGGTGGCCCAAGATGCTTCAGCCTTGGTCCGGATGCTGGAGATGGCGGCAGTTTATGCTGAAGGGGACTCTGCAACTGAGTCCGAACTCAACGCTGCTCGTGCTTCCGTGGCATCCCTCAAGGAAGAAGTCAAGGGTACCGGTGAGGCTCGGAAAAAGGCGGAAGAGGAAGCGGCCAAGCTAAAAGAGGAGAACTCTAGGTTGTCGGTGGAGAAGAAAGCTGCCGAGGAGCTGAGGGAGGCCAATGCCCCGGGTGCTGACAAGCCAGACGATGTGAGGAATTTGAAGACTAGATCCAAGCTGGTCGCTCGTATATTGCTGGCCGAAGATGATGGCATAGCCGTTGCGGAGGAATCCTTCAGAAACACTGTGGCTCAGCTGCGCGTGGTGAACCCTGGGCTTGAAATCTCTGCCGAGGGCACTCACTATCTTGTGTGCGTTGATGATGGTCGCATCGTCTTACCCGAAGGTCTCTTCGCCGTTACCCCCGAGGATCAGCCCGCGGAGGAGCAGGGGCCCGAGCCAGAGTCAACCGAGCATGCTAATGAATGAGGAATTTGTTATTTTGTTGTAATTTGACCGGCCTGCGTGCCGTTGTAATTTATTTTTGGGGGGCATGGCCCCCGTTTCATGTAACAATGTATAATTGTGGTCCTTGCGGGCACTTGTTAAATTATCGCATATTTAGTTCTGTTGTTTGCATGACTTTACTTGCTTTTATTTTTGCTAAGTGTTGTATGCATGCTCGTTGTGAATGCATGTCCGCCCGTAGTAGGGGGTACTTGACTTGAGTGACTATCTTTTGGGGAGATTGCTCGTAATAGATGTGTTCGGCAGTGTGGGGAACTGGTCGAACTGTCGGGGAATGTCCTGGCGGGGAGCAGAGCTCAGGTCGCGTTTGAGGCCTGAGTTCGCGGCGTGAACGTCCCATCGCGAGCTGGGGTTCTGCCAATCATGGTACTTTGACGATGACGATGCTCGATCGAGGACCGCTGTCGAGCACTTACCGGGCTCGTTATTGAGCAGGGTTATGCTTTAGTCGTATGCGACGCTTGTACCTAGACGCGCATAGTGGTCGGTAGCTGACGTTCGTCATTGCGACGAGTCGAACCGAGGATTTAGCTGTAGTATTGTTTTAGCTTTTCAGCGTTCCATGGTCGAGCGAGTTCTTCCCCAGTGAGATGTTCTAGGTAGTAGGCCCCATTTTCCGTTTTTGCCCGGACGCGATAGGGTCCCTCCCAATTGGCTGCTAGTTTGCCTTCACGAGAGTCTTTGTGGTTTCTTCTCAGGACAAGGCTTCCCACGTCGAACTCTCGTCGTATCACTTTGGTGTTGTGCCTGATGGTGATCTTTTGTTTCAGTGAGGCTTCGCGGAGAGTTACCCCGGTTCTGATTTCCTCGACGAGGTCGAGCTCTTCCCTTAAAGATTCATCGTTCATCTCCTCGTCTAGGGGCGACTCTATCCTCCTAGAGGGCACGTGAACTTCGACTGGGATTACAGCCTCGGTTCCATATGCCAGACAGAAAGGTGTTTCCCCGGTCGTCGAATAGGGAGTTGTACGGTACGCCCAGAGCACGCTGTGTAGCTCCTCGACCCATGCCTTCTTTGTTTCATCTAGCCTTCGCTTGAGACCTCGAAGGATGACTCGGTTAGCTGCCTCAGCCTGCCCATTTGTTTGGGGGTGTTCGACGGATGCGAAGTGTTGCTTCGTGCCCAGTTGGGCGACGAAGTCCTGAAACTTCCTGTCCATGAACTGCGTCCCGTTGTCCGTTACTATCGCTTGGGGAATACCGAAACGTGCAAGGATGTTTCGTTTGTCGAAATGCAGGATGTTGAGGGCAGTTATTTTGGCTAGAGCTTCTGCTTCTATCCATTTTGTGAAGTAATCTACGCCCACTATGAGGTACTTGTTCTGACTTGATCCTACCACGAAGGGTCCTAGGATGTCTAGGCCCCACCAGGCGAATGGCCACGGGGAGGACATAGCCTTGAGCTTATTGGGCGGAGCCAGGTGCATGTCCCCGTGCCGTTGGCATTTGTCGCATTTCTTCACATGTTCTTTCGCGTCGTTTTGCATGGTTGGCCAGTAGTATCCTGCTCGGAGAGCCTTGCGAGCAAGGGACCTTCCTCCGAGATGTTGGGCGTTGATTCCCTCGTGAATTTCGCGCAGAATGTGTGTGACCATCTCCTCCTCGACACATTTGAGCAGTGGAATGGAGAATCCCCGCCTGTATAGTTTACCTTCGACCAGGACGTACGAGCAGGCTCTTCGCCTGATCGTGCTGGCCTCCTTTGCGCCAGACGGGAGTTCGTCTTTGGCGAGATAGTTGTAGACTGGTGTCATCCAGCAGTTGTTGTCACCGATCACCTGCACGTCGAGTGTCGGGGAGGTCTTCTCGATGCTGGGTCAAGGAAGCACTTCCTGTATGACGGATTTGTTTCCGCCTTTCTTCTTCGTGCTGGCCAGTTTAGACAGCACGTCTGCTCGTACGTTATGTTCGCGGGGAACGTGTTTCACTTCCACTGTTGTGAATTTCTCCATTTCCTTCTTTACCAGGGCCAAGTATTCGGTCAGGTTGTCGTTTTTGGCTTGGTATTCACCTCGGACCTGGAGGGCCACGAGTTGTGAGTCCGTGCAAATGACGACTTCTTGTGCGCCCAGGTCCTCGGCAAGGCGTAGCCCAGCGAGGAAGGCTTCGTATTCCGCCTGGTTATTGGAGATTGGGAAAGACATCGTGAGTGATACCTCGACGATAATTCCTTCGTCGCTCTCTAGTATGATGCTCGCGCCGCTTCCTGCCGAGCTTGAGGCACCGTCGACGAAGATGGTCCACTTGCGCGCTTCGCTAGCGGGGGAGTCTGCGAATGTCATCTCCGCGACGAAGTCGGCCAGAGTTTGGGCCTTGAGGGCTTTTCTGCCTTCGTATTGGATGTCAAATTTGGACAGCTCCAGCGACCATTTGAGCATTTGGCCGGCCATATCTAGTCGTCCGAGCAGCTGCTTTATGGGCTGGTCTGTTCGAACCACGATCGTGTGAGCCAAGAAGTAGTGTCTTAATCTTATGGCTGCGTTGATGAGGGCCAACGCCACTTTCTCTATCTGCTGGTATCTTAACTCTGGTCCTTGCAATGCTTTGCTTGTGAAGTAAATGGGGTTCTGCCCGTCAGGCGTCTCGTGGATGAGAGCGGCACTCACTGCCTCGGTCGCGATAGCCAGATATAAGTACAGTGTTTCGCCGTTGTCTGGTCGAGAGAGGACCGACGGCTCTGAGAGTGCCCGTTTCAGATGGAGAAGGGCCTCGTCGCACTCCTCGGTCCATTCGAATGCTGTCTCTTTGCGGAGGAGTTTGAAGAATGGCAGGGCGTGCTGGGCGGACTTGGCCACGAAACGAGATAGTGACGCGAGTATCCCGTTGAGGGACTGGATGGATTTTTTGGACTTGGGCGTAGGAAACTCGGAGAATGCCCGGAACTTATCGGGATTGGCTTTGATTCCTCATTTCGTTAAGTAGAAGCCAAGGAACTTGCCTGCCCGGACACCGAACATGCACTTCTCCGGATTAAAACGCATTTTGTATTTCCTAGCCTGTTCGAAGACCTTTCGTAAGTGGGCAGTATGATCCTCGTGGGACTTAACGATCATGTCGTCTATGTATACTTCGAGCATGTCGCGTATTTCTCCCCGAAATACTTTGTTCATCATTCGTTGGTACGTTACTCCGGCGTTCTTCAGGCCGAAGGGCATTACGTTGTAGTAATAGTTCCCTGATTCGGTCATGAAGGCCGTATATTTTTTGTCGGACATTGCCATTGGGATTTGATTGTAGCCCGAGTAGGCGCCCATGAACGATAAAAGTTTAAAACCAGCAGAATTATCAACAAGTTTATCAATATTGGGGAGGGGTAGGCATCCTTCAGGCATGCCTTATTGAGATCGGTATAATCAATGCATATGCGCCATTTTCCATTAGATTTTTTAACCAATACAACGTTGGACAACCAAGTGGTGTACTTGGCTTCCGAAATAAATTTGGCCTCGAGGAGGTCCTTTATAGGTTTTTCGGCAACCTCCGTTTTCTCCAGAGACTGCTTCCTCCTACGTTGTGCTACGGCCTTGATGGTTGGGTCAATGGTCAGATGGTGACATGCGACGGACGGATCCAAGCTGGGCATTTCTGCGGCGCTCCACGCGAGCAGGTCGACATTCTCTCGGAGGCACGCTTTGAGCTGCTTCCTCGCGATGTCAGGCAGGTCTGCTCCGATCTTTACTCCCCGTTGGGGGTCTTCTCCGAACAGGACTAGCTCAAAGTTGCCATCCGGGATTGGGCGCATCGGATGGGAGCTGCTGCTGAATGACGTGGATGGGCTGGCTGAAGCTGCTCGTTCCTCCTGTTGGTCCTCGGGGAAGTGACTGTCAAGGTCGATAGAGTCGACCTGGGGCAGAGGCTTGGCCTCCTCGAAGCTGCTTGGCAGTGCTGGCTTGCTCAACAGTTTAGGCATGGGCGCAATGGCGTTGAGCCCCTTTGTAGCTACTTCAAAACACCGCCGGGCAGCTTCTATATCACCGTGGAGGGTGGCGACCATTCCTTTCGAAGTGTAATACTTCATCTTCAGGTGGACGGTCGATGGCACCGCTACCAACTCGGCTAGAGTTGGCCTTCCGAAAATGCATTGGTAAAGTGATGGGCAGTCGATTACCAGAAATTGCACCTTGATGGATCTGGCCGTTTCAGCTGCTCCGAAGGTAACGATCAACTCGACGTAACCCCATGGCTTGGTCACAGACCCGTTGAACCCCTGCAAATCAGACCCTACGTAGGGGGTAAGGTGCGATTCATCCAGCTGCAGCATTGAGAACAGCTGGGAGTACATGATGTCGACCGAGCTACCCTGGTCGACTAGGATTTGGCGAACGTCGAAGTTTGCCATTTGGGCTCTGACAAGCAACGAAATGCTTGAGTTCGGGGAGCCGCCAAGGAGTTCCTCCCTGTAGAAAGAGATGGGGACGAAACCCTTTGGGGCCTGATCAAGCGTAGTCACTTTGTTCGAGCTGGTGTTGATCAGGTGTTCGAACTTCCGTTTCACGGAACCCACAGTGACTTTGTTGAATCCCCCGCCAGAAATGACCATGGCGGAAGGAAAAGTCTCCCACGGGCTGTGGGCCGCGAAAGAAGCAGGGGCGTTGAGCCCGTCTGGGACACAAAAGTCCTCTGGCCGCGAGATGGACATCGCGACCTGTACGTTGGCGTCGTCTGAGGAGGGTACCTCTTCCTCGACCTTCTTGGACTCCTGGGCGTCCTGCCGAGGAGTGTCCTTCTTCTTCGCGAACTGTTTCAGGTGCCCGTCCCTGATCAGTATCCCTATGGCATCCTTCAGATGGATGCAATCCTCCGTAGTATGGTCGTGACTTTTGTGGAAGCGGTAGTATTTCGACTTGTCCACGTTTGGTCTGTTCGGCAGCTGTTTGGGGAAACGGACCCCGACTTGTTTGAACTCCGAATTGGCACATTCGGACAAAATCTTTTCCCTGGAAACGGTCAGGGGAGTGTAATCATGGAAATGCCCGGAGGGCCCTTTCCTGTCACGGGAGTCGCGGGGACGGTCCTCGTGCCTTCGATCACCTCGACGAGACGTCGAGGCTTCTTCTCCTTTGGAAGCCCGAGCGTTCTCCTGGCGGTGAGACGCTCGGACATTGTTGGCCGCAATCTTCTCCTCGTACTGAATATGAGATTGGGCTTTGAGGAGGAGGGCGTCTAAGTTCCTCGGTGGCGCGAGGCCAATGGCTTTAGCGAACTCAGAGTCCGGGCGGACCCCCTGTTCGAGCAGGAACTTCTTCATCTTATCTGTCGTAGGGACCTGGACAGCTTCCTTGTTGAACCTCTCGATATATGCTCAGAGAGGTTCGTCTTTCCCCTGGATTATGGCTCCGAGGGAGGCCTCAGTTTTGGGATGGCGGCAAGATGCCGTGAAGTGCCGCGAGAACATCCTGCCGAGCTGTTTCCACGAGGTGATGGACTCCTCGGGCAGTTGTTTATACCATGTCATTGCTCCCTTTCGGAGCGTGGTCGGAAACAATCTGCACTTGATGGCGCCTCGTACGCCGCGGTAGTCTAAGAGCGCATTGATATTTTCAATGTGCTCGTCTGGGTCAGTGGTCCTGTCGTACGTGCCAAGTGACGGGGGTTTCTCCAAGCCTTTCGGGAGACGGGTAGCCAGGATCTCTTGGGACAACGGGCCGCGAGGCTCGTCGTCGTCACTAGAACTGGTGTATGATGGTGACCGGATGGGTTGCTTGCTTCGGCAGTTCCTTCGCGGAGAAGGTGAGCGGTTCCTTCGAGGAGAAGGTGAGCGGTTACTTCGAGGAGAAGGTGAGCGTGTCCGTCCTTTGGACTTGATCGGAGATTCCTCATTCCTTCGAGTCCTTTTGTGGTCATGAGCGTGCTGGTCACGCGGGGAGATCTGGTCGCGCTTTCGGGTTACGCGAGGATCGTGCTCTTGGCGCAGTCTTCGGTCGATTTTTCTCCGTGGCTGCGGGCTTCTAGATCGTCGCTGGTTCCTCCGCGTAGGAGGGGATCTTGGACGGTGAGACTCTTCCAGTGCCCCGATCCTCTCGTTCTGCCGCAGGATCAGGGTGTTAGTCTTGTTGAGCGCCTCCAGGAGAGCTGCCACGGCCGGGTCGGCGTTGGGCGGAACAAGAACAGACTGGAGGTCAAGAGAAGGTTGATCGTTGTGGCTATCAGCAGGGGTAGGGGAAGGAGAAGCAGTGGCTCTATCCCTAAGAAAACGGGCATCTCGGAGAGAGATGATTGGCCATCAATGTCAGATTTATTGACGGGGAGGATGGTGGAATGAAGAGCATCCTGGGTGCGATCTTGGGAGGCCATGATCATGATGATGTTCAAAAGTTGTTTTGATCTTCGGTTAAAGAATGAAGGGGAGAACAAAGCTTCCCAAAGACGGCGCCACTGATCATGAAGGCTGGATCAGATCCTGTAGAATCAGGCCACCAAGTGCGTCAGGGATGCTGGTCATGTGGAAAGGAGGGGGGTGTACCTGTAAGGCACTCCGACGCTCAAGTGAGAAAGGGTCAGAGAAAAGGGGCAAGTACAAAGTATGAATTCTTAGGGTGAATATTGGATACCTGACCCTCTCAAGCGAGAGGGTTTATATAGAGCCCCCAGCGCGTGGCCAACGGTCCTATTTTCGGGGCGAAATAACTGTTTACCCCAAAGAATAGGTAACTGCCCAAACTAGCCGTTAGGCCGGGCAGGGTGCTCGAAACTAGCTGTTATGTCGGGCATAAACGCAGTTTCGGGCACCTGTCCTTTGCTGTTCGGGCCGCGAGGAAGCCGTGCGTAACGGGCATAAACGTCGGGGAGGAACGTTGCGTTCCTTGCCCAGTTGGAGGGGCAGAAAGGTCACTTTTGCCCCTCTGTGGATTGGACTTAGGCAATTTGGGCCGCTCTGGAGCAGAGGCGGATCGGGCCAATTCTAGCCATTAGTCCAGTCCAGAACATATATTTTTGAGATTCATCTCCGAACACGCTTTAAATCCAGACAACGCTTTAGAAGTGAGTCATTCACCTCATATTTGTCAAAAGAATGATTTTGAGATGCATCTACGGAATCACTCCGAAATAATTGTGGAGATGCATATCCAAATTAATCCTTAAAAGCACTTTGTACTTAACAAGTGAACCATCCATACCAAAATTGTCAAAAAAAAAATGGTCAGAAGATGCATCTCCGTAATTTGTTAGGGATTATTTCGTATATTCATTTTTGAAATAACCCTAAAAACATTTAGTAGTTTTTTCCTTAGTAGCAAGTGTGTCAAATTGATATTTTTTTAGATCATTCATATCAAGGATATCATAACATCGTGCTAATTATACTAATGTAATTCAAACATGTCATATATAAAATCAAACAATAATACAAATTTAAATTTTAATTAATTAATCGAAAACGTTACTATTAAAATATCTTCATATTAATGTAGATGGTTTGTTACTATTTTTATATGATTTGTTATTATTCCATGTGTAATTATATTCATGAGACATTAATACCTTTCTAAAATAGAACTTGGTAACAATTGTATATATTGAGAAATCACATCAATGAAAATGAGGAAATAATATTTCTTTGTAGTATCAAACCTCGATCAAAACATATCCCTCATAGCCACTGCACCTCTTTTATTCCACCATGACTAACAACTCTTCTTCCCCATGAAGCAGTGATGACACTTCGTCAACGACAACCCAATCCCCTCCGGTGGCGAAAACCAAATTTCATTCCGCTTTCGCCATTACCAACGTCAAAAACATTATACCACTGATGTTGGATAATGAAACTGATCTTTATCTCTCTTGGTCCTCCCTATTCACCGTGTAAGCATGTGTTCACAATGTGCTCGATCACATCATACCACCTATTGGTGCGCAAGCTCGTGCCGAGGCAGCCACCGTCAAAGCAAATAATCTCGATCTTTGGAATCGTCTAGATGTCGTTGCGTTGCAATGGATGTATGCAACTGTCACACAAGACATACTCAATTTCGTTCTTGTGATTAATGACATCGCTGAATTATATTGGAATCGTATCGGCGTTATGTTCGATGATAACAAACATTGGGTCGTTCAACTCGAAAAGCAATTTAGCAATACCAATATGGCAGGCTTTCGCGCCACTAAAGCATATTGCAACCATCTCAAGCTCCTCTCTAATCAACTCACAAACGTCGATTCTCCAATAAAAAATACTCGTATAGTATTAAAAATGATTTTCGATATTACCGAGGCCTATGTCGGGTTCATAACATACATGCAACAACACGACCCTCTTTCAACCATTGCAACCGCAAAATCAAGACATGAACTTGAAGAATCTATGATTCTTCAATAAGTCGCTTATGACTCCGGCTCTTCCTCCATTCCAGAGGCACTTGTAACGCCCCAGACTATTTTCAGGATTACCGAATGACCCCACAAACCAACACGAGTCTTTTCAGTATATTTTGTCCTTACTCACACGTTTTCCAGGAAATTTCTCAGAAGGTCGCCCATCCAAATACTACTTCAAGAAGAGCATAGAGATAGCCTCGTACAACCTATTACTAAAAAGGAAATGTGGGAAACTCTTAAGGGGATATAAGATAATAAAGCTCCAGGAATAGATGGTTATAGTGCAAAGTTTTTCAAGGCAAGCTAGAAAGTAATCAAGAATGATGTTATAGTTGCAATCAATGATTTATTTTACTAATAATAGATTATATGCAACAACAAATTGTGCCTTAGTCATTCCGATCCCCAAGTTTAATGATGATAGAACTAGGAAAAACATGAAACTTATTACTTGTTGTACCATTATCTATAAAATCATCTCTAAAATTTTAACTTCAAGACTCAGTAAGGTGATAACAGTGTTGGTAAATGACAGTCAATCTCCATTTGTACCAAGCAAGACCATACATGACAACATCATCATTGCTCATAAATTACTAAGAGGCTATAATAGAAAGCATATATCTCCAATATGTGCATTAAAACAGACCTGCTAAAGGCTTATGACACTGTAGAGTGGGCAACATTGGAGACTATCATGAGAGAAATGAATTTCCCTTCAAGATACATCAAATTGATAATGTTTTGTATCAACTGGTCTCATACAAGTATGTAATCAATGGACAAAATAACAAGGTTCTAAAAGTGAATAGGTGTCTTGTAGCGGTGAAAAACTAAGGTTAAGCTTTTGATTAACTTAACTCACAAAGCAAGAGTCTCTACCGCTCTTTATTGTTTCCAAAGGAATGGGAAAAAAACAAATAAAACTCATAGAAGTTTTAAAAGAAAACTAATAAAACAAAGAGATAAGGGTACGAGGGCTGGTTATGCAAAGGGAAGGTGTTACCACCCAAAACATCTATAGTACTCTATAGGAACCTCTTGAAAATCTGTGTTTGGCTTAAAAAAGGGTTGTTTGCAAAAGATTGGGGAGATGAGAAGAGAAATATTTTTTAAGGTTTTTGTTTGACAAGACTTCATGAGCCTCGTGCCTACGTACCCACAAAGTGCAATGGAGGATCAAAATCTCGTAGTTTGTGGTAACAATAACAAAAGTGTTTGTTTTGATTGATTTTAAATGAATAGGCATTTCGTCATATTCGAGTGGAAACTCAACTTACTACCCACAATTAATGAGGAAGGTGCATTTGCGTCATCTTAAGATGAAGGACTTTTGCTTGGATTGAAATCAACAAGTCTATCACTCAACATCTAAGTGGAAAATGTCATCACTTCTCAACATTATTGTAGAAGTATAGGAGTTTCATCACTACAAGAACACAACTAATGACCATCCTTGAGAAAAGGTTTAAAAGGAAAAGGTGCACAAAGGCACAAAAGATTTGAATGATTTTTGTGTTTTTTAAGTCTTTTGAAATTGTTTTGATATGCTTAAGATGTCTTACATTTATTTAAGAAAAAGATTTTGAAAATCACTTGACAAAGTCAAGGTTTATTGAGAAAGTGATTCAAGTTTGAAAACAAGAAGGTTTTGAAAAAGGAAGAAGATTTTGAAAATTTAAGAAGGGGAAGGAGATGAAGAGGCTATCCTAAAAAAAGCAATAAAGTGGAAGTGTGTGACAGTGCACTAACCAGGATCTAGCTAGTACTTGACAAGAGTTAAACCAATGTCTCATTCCTTTAGAGTAAGCCATAAGCAATAGGTAAGCATAGGATAAAACAAGCATCAATTGAAAGAAGAACTCAAGCTATAAGGTCCAAGCTATGTATCAGAGCCAGGTCTTCAAAATTCAACCAAAAGTCTCAAGTATCAGATGAATCCAATATCATAGAGAAAAGTAACCAAAGTTCATAGGTCAAACTCCAAGTTAAACAAAGGATAGTAACCATTAGTCCAAGAGAGATTAACGATTTTTTAGGGGTTTTCCTTTATTAATGTCTTTAAAAGAAAAAGAAATGTCCAAATGGACAAAGGAAAAAAGAAACATAAACATAAACAATATGAATTGTAATGCTAAAAATAAAGGCGTAAAAGAAAAGAGCAAGAAATTAAATGATAAGAAAAATAAATGGCAAGAAAAGTAAATGACATAAAGTAAAGTTAGCACAATAATAATGTTAGTATTGATGTTAGAGTTAATGAATCGATTCGGGACAAATTTAGTGTTATGTTAAACAATCGTAGCACAATCTATTAGAAAGATCATACTATGGGAGGTCGATTAATAATAATATATGTACCATACACGTTAGAGATATGGTAGAAACCATACTCCTAAAACATGTAGCACAACTAAAAACCAAGGAGGGATCAAGCACTAAGTCAAGAAGATTGGTCCATTACATCAATCATCCTTCATGACAACTTAGGACAAACTTATGCATCAATCCAAAGTACCTCAAATGATCCATGATTAATTGGAAGGTAGATTTGAAATGATGAAAGTTCATCAAGCATCAATCCAAACTTCATTAACAAGATGGACACTTAATCATCCAATTGATTAAGAGAAAATAAAAAAAGAAAAAGAAGGAGAATGAGAGATGAAGAGAGAACCCAAATTGAATCATGACTTGAGATTCATCTATCATCAATTTCAATCACCTCTCTTGATGGATTAAGGTACTAAACCTATCATCAATCCAAAGTACTAAAAATGATCTAAATGATCATTTAATAATAAGTTTGAATTGATGAAGATACATCCTGTAACGCCCCAGTTTTTGTTAGATTTATTTAATCGAGTCGATTTAATTATTTTTATTATTATATTATTTTATTTTTGACATTTATGTGATAATATATTATTTTTCATCGTGATTATGTTTTATCGCGTTTTGAGAGCGTTTGCGAGATATTTGAGTGTAGGGGTAATTTGGTCATTTTACTTTATTTTTCTTAAGTTAGTAAAAATAAAAATAGAGAGAAAAATAGAGAGAAAGAAAAAGAGAAGAAGAAAAAGAGAAAGAAGGAAAAGAAGAGAAGAAAAAGAGAGAAAAACTTGGGATTTAAGAAATCGATCAACCGACTTTTCAAACACGATTAAATCGGGTAAGGGTGCGAAACTCGATTATTCTATACTTGTGTATGATTATGTATGTATGTATTGGTTTGTGGTTGAGTTGAAATTGGATGTAGAACAAAAACCATAATATGTTGAGATTGTTAGAATTCGATTAAATTGTGTCGGAAATCATGTTTTCAGGTTCCTTATTATTGATACATGTTAGATAGATGTTGTTGTGCACTCTATTGGTAATTTTTTGGTGTTTAGGTGAAAATTGGAGTGATTTTTGGGTGAATTTCGCAGCAGAAATTCTGCAGAAAAATTCTGGGTTGTCGTTGCCGTTACGTGTATCAAAAATGTCCATACGCGTATTGGGTTGGGCAATACGCGTATGGCAGGTTCAATGGAGGGCAATACGCGTAATGAAATCCATTTTTCTCGATCATTTGCTGAAATACGTAATTGTACGCGTATGAGGCTGGGCAATACGCGTATGGCTCAGGGCAATACGCGTATGGCCAGCAGGGGTGCAGAATTTTCTCATTTCGCGATTCCTTTTCTTTTACTTCCATAACTTGTGTTCCGATTATCCGTCTTGAACATTCTTGGTATCGTTGGAAAACTAATAAAATGTTCTTTCTTATTAAAATGGTTTAGAGATTGTTGGCCGATTTAATCATGTCAGGAATTTGGAAATGTGTCGTTTTGTCGACTTTTACGTTGTAATTGTGTGTAATTGATGTGTATCATGCAATGTGCTGTTGATATGGATATTGTATAACTTGTGTGCTGTTGTGTGATGAAAATGCATGTAATGAAATGTTGTGATGATGGTTTGTGGCCTAAGGGCAAGAAAACGCATTGTGTTTTATTTGATTATATGCATGATTATGGTTGCATATATGTGTGCATTTGAATGTCATGAGTCATTGTATGCCAAGCATCATGATATGCATTCTTATAATGTTGTGTGCCCTTGTGGGGTGTGAGCGACGAAACGATTCCAGAGGGAATCCGCTATAACATCGTGTGCCTTATACAAAGAGGTGTGAGCGATGATTATAGACGATCGTGTGCCTTATAAAAAGAGGTGTGAGCGATCCATAAATGTCGTGTGCCTTATACAAAGAGGTGTGAGCGACGGGGGAACATCGTTTGCCCGAAGGGGAGTTACACTAAGTAACAAGCGATGATTCCAATAGTTCCTGAGTGAACTAATGATGAGATTGACGGATGGATGGTACCACATTTGCATAGAGTCGTTGTGTCGGTCTCTTTGCATTTGCATAAATCATGAATGGATTGATTTTGTGTGGAATTGTGAACGGAATTGATGAGTTGAGATACATATATATATATATATATATATATATATATATATATATATGTTGTTGATAAATGCATTGAGCATGATTGATATGCCTTGGTGATGGATATATGAGATATGCATTGTGTTGTTTTGTGTTTGAATTCTGGAGTAAGTTGTGGTGAGAATATTTTACATGTGTATTTTGGTGTTATTATATAGTTGTATGCAATTATATTATGATTGTGTTTCTCACCCTTCTGCTATTTTGAATGCTCTATGAGGTATTGCAGATTAGATGCCGGAGGTCTTTTTGTGAAGCTTAGGTCTTCATTCTTTTGTCGGTCGGCACTGATATGTAGCACCGGGTAGTCGGGGAGATCGTTGTGATTTATGTGTATATGTATATATATATCTTTTGGATTGTACATGTATGACTCTGTATATGACAGACAAACTTTTTATGTGATATATATATATATATATATATATATATATATATATATATATATATATGAGATTTCAGTTGCAGATTTTCCGCTTTTATTCTGTACCTGAATTATGGGTATTAGGAACTAAGTTCCTCTGTTATTTGCTACCTGATTGTTGCATATATTTATGAGCAGGTTTATTGTGTTTTGTCTCAATTGATGTGACGCCTCCGTCTATGCCATGAATGTGTTAATTATACTCTGATTATTTTTATCGCTTTATCTAATTGGGGGTATAGATTGGGGGTGTTACATTAAGTGGTATTAGAGCCAGTCCGTGTCAGCTGTGTTAGTTTGTGTCAGTACTTGTTGGTCGTTGTGTTTGGGGTGAGCTGTTTGTTTAACCATAGTTGCTGTTATTGGATATGAACATAATATGGTTGGTAGGAATGATGCTTCTTTGGCTGTTGCTATGCAAGCTATGGCTCGGGCTGTGCAGGGTGCACCTAATGCTGGTGGGAATGATGAGTTCAGGAAGAACAAACCGCCTGTCTTCAAAGGGAGACAAGATCCTGATGGTGCACAGATTTGGCTTAAGGAGATTGAAAGAATTTTTCGAGTGATGGACTGTGCTAAGGAACATAAGGTGAGACTGGGTACTCACATGTTGCAGGAGGAAGCTGATGATTGGTGGGTTAGTACGCGTCATGTGTTGGAAGCTGCAGATGAGGTGGTCACTTGGGCTTTGTTTAGCAGGGAGTTTTTGAGGAAGTATTTTCCCGAAGATGTTAGAGGAAAGAAAGAGATAGAGTTCTTGGAGTTGAAACAAGGTAACATGTCTATTGTTGATTACACTGCTAGGTTTATGGAGCTTGTTCAGTTTTATCCACATTATGCTGAAGCAACTGCGGAGTTTTCCAAGTGTGTCAAGTTTGAGAACAGATTGCGTCCTGAGATCAATCAGGCAATTGGTTATCAAAGGATTAGAAGGTTTTTGGACTTGGTGGATTGTTGTATGATTTATAAGGAAGATAGCAAAGCTCGTTCTACTCACTATAAGAGTGTGAACGAAAGGAAAGGGAAGCAACCGTTTCGTGGTGGTCCTTATGTGACACCAGCTGACAAGGGTAAGCAAAGGGGTAGTTTCGATTAAAGGCCAAGTGGGGGAGGTATGTCTAATCCTCTGAGATGTTATAGGTGTGGTGACTTAGGACATCGTCAGTTTGAATGTAGAAAAGATATGAGAAATTGTTCCAATTGTGGAGGTTTAGGACATGTTGCAGCTGATTGTAAGAGGAATGTGGTGAAGTGTTTCAACTGTGGTGATCCTGGTCATATTAGTACGAAGTGTCCGAAACCAAAGCAAGCTCAGGCTGGTGGGAAAGTTTTTGCATTGGCAGGAACTCAGACTACTAGTGCAGACCGTCTGATCAGAGGTACTTATTTTATTAATAGTACGCCTTTAGTTGCTATTATTGATACCAGAGCGACTCATTCGTTTATTTTGTCTGAGTGTGCGAAGTGTTTGAATCTGTTGTTGTCTTCGATGGGTGGAGAGATGGTTATTGATACTCCAGCAATGGGGTCGGTAACTACTTCTTTGGTTTGTTTAAGTTGTCCTTTGACCATTTATGGTAAAGATTTTGAGATGGATTTGGTGTGTTTACCATTTGAGGGTTTAGATGTGGTTCTGGGAATGAATTGGTTGCAATTCAATCGGGTTCATATTGATTGTTATCATAAGTTGGTGCGATTTCCTTCTCTTGAAGAAAACGAGGAATCGAGTTTCTTATCTACCAAAGAGTTGAAGAAACTTTTGGCGGATGAAACTCAGTTGTTCGGGTTGTTTACATCGTTGACTGTGGATAGTCAAGTTGTACTTGATGTGTTTCCAGTTGTGTGTGAATTTCCAGAGGTGTTTCCTGACGATATTTCAGATGTACCGCCAGAGAGAGAGAGAGGTGGAGTTTTCTATTGATCTAGTTCCTGGTACTAGACCTGTGTCTATGGCACCATATCGTATGTCGGCATCTGAGTTTGTTGAGTTAAAGAAGTAGTTGAATGAATTGTTAGAAAAGAGGTTCGTGAGGCTAAGTGTATCGTCGTGGGGTGCTCCAGTTTTATTGGTGAAGAAGAAAGATGGAAGTATGCGATTATGTATTGATTATCACCAGCTGAATAAGGTGACGATTAAGAATAAGTATCCTCTTCCGAGAATTGATGATTTGATGGACCAGTTGGTAGGTGCGTGTGTGTTTAGTAAGATTGATTTGAGGTCAGGGTATCATCAGATTAGAGTGAAAGAGGAAGATATTCAGAAGACGACTTTTAGGACACTCTACGGTCATTACGAATATTCGGTGATGTCGTTCGGGGTTTCTAATGCGCCAGGTGTGTTTATGGAGTATATGAATCGTATTTTCCATGAGCATTTGGATCGATTTGTGGTTGTGTTTATTGATGACATCTTGATTTATTCTAAGTCTCGGGAGGAACATGCGGAACATTTGCGTGTTGTGTTGCAAATTTTGAAGGAAATGAGACTTTTTGCCAAGTTGTCCAAGTGTGAGTTCTGGTTGTCCGAAGTGAGTTTTCTTGGGCATGTGATTTCAGGTAATGGTATTGCTGTGGATCCATCTAAAGTAGATGCAGTTCTACAATGGGAGGCTCCTAGATCTATTACTGAAATTAAAAGCTTTTTGGGTTTAGCTGGTTATTATCGAAGGTTCATTGAAGGCTTTTCCAAGCTAGCACTTCCTTTGACCCAGCTGACTTGTAAAGGTAAAGCGTTCATTTGGGATATTCAGTGGGAGGAAAGTTTTAGTGAGCTGAAGAGAAGATTGACTACAGCTCCGATTTTGGTCTTACCGAATCCTAGCGAACCGTTTGTGGTGTATTGTGATGCGTCTTTGATTGGTTTAGGTGGAGTGTTGATGCAAGAAGGTAAGGTTGTGGCTTATACTTCGAGGCAATTGAGGATTCATGAGAAAAATTACCCTACTCATGATTTGGAATTAACGACAATGGTTTTTGTATTGAAAATTTGGAGGCATTATCTCTATGGTGCAAGATTCGAAGTCTTTAGTGATCATAAAAGTTTGAAATACTTGTCTGATCAGAAAGAGTTGAATATGAGGCAACGGAGATGGTTGGAATTTTTGAAGGACTACGATTTTTGCTTGAATTACCATCCTGGTAAAGCTAATGTGGTAGCCGATGCGTTGAGCCGGAAATCTTTGCATATGTCTGTTTGATGGTTAAAGAGTGGGAACTTTTGGAAGCATTTAGAGATTTGAGTTTGGTGTGTGAATTGACGTCTGGCAGCGTGAGGCTTGGTATGTTAAAGGTTACTAATGATTTTCTGTTAACCGTTAGTGAGAAACAAAAGTTGGATGTAAAATTTGTTGATTTGATGACGGTTGGAGATCAAAGTGTGAATGGTGGCTTTAAAGTGGATGATAAGGGTGTTTTGAGATTTCGTGGTAGGATTTGTATTCCTGATGATTCGGACTTGAAAAAGATGATTTTGGAGGAAGGACACTGGAGTAATTTGAGTATACATCCGGGAGCTAATAAGATGTATCAAGATTTGAAGAAGATCTTTTGGTGGTCTGGATTGAAGAGGGATGTGGCTCAGTTTGTTTATGCGTGTTTGATGTGTCAGAAGTCTAAGGTAGAACACCAGAAGCCTAGTGGATTGTTGCAACCGTTGGATATTCCCGAGTGGAAATGGGATAGCATTTCTATGGATTTTGTGACATGGTTGCCGAATACACAGAGGGGACATAATGCCATTTGGGTGATTGTGGATAGGCTGACTAAATCGGCACATTTCATTCCGATTGACATCAGTTTTTCTTTGGAGAGGTTGGCTGAGATTTATATCAGTATGATTGTGAAATTACATGGTATTCCGTTGAGTATTGTTTCAGATTGAGATCCGAGGTTTACTTCCAGATTTTGGGAAAGTTTGTAAAAGTCATTAGGTTCTAAGTTAAGATTGAGTTCTGCTTATCATCCTCAGACGGATGGTCAGACTGAGAGAACTATTCAGTCGTTGGAAGATTTGCTGAGAGCTTGTGTTCTTGAGCAAGGTGGTGCTTGGGATAGTTATCTTGCATTGGTGGAATTCACGTATAACAACAGTTTTCATTTGAGTATTGGAATGGCACCTTTTGAAGCGTTGTATGGAAGAAGATGTCGAACGCCGTTGTGCTGGCATGAATCTGGTGAGAGTTCAGTGGTTGGACCGGAGTTAGTGCAACAAACTACGGACAAGGTGAAACTTATTCGTGAGAAAATAAAGGCTTCTCAGAGTAGGCAAAAGAGTTATCATGATCGAAGGAGGAAAGATCTTGAGTTTCAAGAAGGCGATCATGTATTCTTGAGAGTTACACCGGTGACGGGTGTTGGTCGTGCTTTGAAGTCGAAGAAGCTTACTTCTCGGTTTATTGGTCCTTACCAGATATCCGCGAGAGTGGGTGTTGTGGCTTATCGGGTGGCGTTGCCGCCGAATCTTTCGAATTTGCATGATGTGTTCTATGTTTCACAGCTTCGGAAGTATGTTTCGGATCCGTCGCATATGATTCCGATGGATGAGGTAGAGGTAAGGGAGAACCTTACGGTTGAGGCATTACCAGTGAGAATTTTGGATCGCGAGTTGAAGCGGTTAAGAGGCAAGGATATTGCGCTTGTGAAAGTAGCGTGGGGAGGCGCTGCTGAGGGCAATTTGACTTGGGAGTTGGAGAGTCGGATGCGGGACTCGTATCCGGAGTTGTTCGTCTCAGGTAATATTTTCGAGGACGAAAATCTCTAAGTGAGGGAGAGTTGTAACGCCCCAGTTTTTGTTAGATTTATTTAATCGAGTCGATTTAATTATTTTTATTATTATATTATTTTATTTTTGACTTTTATGTGATAATATATTATTTTTCATCGTGATTATGTTTTATCGCGTTTTGAGAGCGTTTGCGAGATATTTGAGTGTATGGGTAATTTGGTCATTTTACTTTATTTTTCTTAAGTTAGTAAAAATAAAAATAGAGAGAAAAATAGAGAGAAAGAAAAAGAGAAGAAGAAAAAGAGAAAGAAGGAAAAGAAGAGAAGAAAAAGAGAGAAAAACTTGGGATTTAAGAAATCGATCAACCGACTTTTCAAACACGATTAAATCGGGTAAGGGTACGAAACTTGAGTATTCTATACTTGTGTATGATTATGTATGTATGTATTGGTTTGTGGTTGAGTTGAAATTGGATGTAGAACAAAAACCATAATATGTTGAGATTGTTAGAATTCGATTAAATTGTGTCGGAAATCATGTTTTCAGGTTCCTTATTGTTGATACATGTTAGATAGATGTTGTTGTGCACTCTATTGGTAATTTTCTGGTGTTTAGGTGAAAATTGGAGTGATTTTTGGGTGAATTTCGCAGCAGAAATTCTGTAGAAAAATTATGGGTTGTCGCGCGTATTGGGTTGGGCAATACGCGTATGGCAGGTTCAATGGAGGGCAATACGCGTAATGAAATCCATTTTTCTCGGCCATCTACTGAAACGCGTAATGGTACGCGTATGAGGCTAGGCAATACGCGTATGGGTCAGGGAAATACGCGTATGGCCAGCAGGGGTGCAGAATTTTCTCATTTCGCGATTCCTGTTCTTTTACTTCCATAACTTGTGTTCCGATTATCCGTCTTGAATATTCTTGGTATCGTTGCAAAGCTAATAAAATGCTATTTATTATTAAAATGGTTTTGAGATTGTTGGCCGATTTAATTATGTCGGGAATTTGGAAATGTGTCATTTTGTCGACTTTTACGTTGTAATTGTGTGTAATTGGTGTGTATCATTCAATGTGTTGTTGATATGGATATCGTATGACTTGTGTGCTGTTGTGTGATTAAATTGCATGTGATGAAATGTTGTGATGATGGTGTGTGGCCTAAGGGCAAGAAAATGCATTGTGTTGTATTTGATTATATGCATGATTATGGTTGTATATATGTGTGCATTTGAATGTCATGAGTCATTGTATGCCAAGCATCATGATATGCATTCTTGTGATGTCGTGTGCCCTTGTGGGGTGTGAGCGACGAAACAATTCCAGAGGGAATCCGCTATAACATCGTGTGCCTTATACAAATAGGTGCGAGTGGTGATTATAGACGATCGTGTGCCTTATACAAAGAGGAGTGAGCGATCGGGTCGTGTGCCTTATACGAAGAGGTGTGAGCGATCCATAAACGTCGTGTGCCTTATACAAAGAGGTGTGAGCGACGGGGGAACATCGTTTGCCCGACGGGGAGTTACACTAAGTAACAAGCGATGATTCCAATAGTTCCTGAGTGAACTAATGATGAGATTGACGGATGGATGGTACCGCATTTGCATAGAGTCGTTGTGTCGGTCTCTTTGCATTTGCATAAATCATGAATGGATTGATTTTATGTGGAATTGTGAATGGAATTGATGAGTTGAGATACATACATACATATATATATATATATATATATATATATATATATATATATATATATATATGTTGTTGATAAATGCATTGAGCATGATTGATATGCCTTGGTGATGGATATATGAGATATGCATTGTGTTGTTTTGTGTTTGAATTCTGGAGTAAGTTGTGGTGAGAATATTTTACATGTGTATTTTGGTGTTATTATATAATTATATGCAATTATATTATGATTGTGTTTCTCACCCTTCTGTTGTTTTGAATGCTCTATGAGGCATTGCAGATTAGATGCTGGAGGTCTTTTTGTGAAGCTTAGGTCTTCATTCTTTTGTCGGTCGGCTCGGATATGTAGCACCGGGTAGTTGGGGAGATCGTTGTGATTTATGTGTATATGTATATATATCTTTTGGATTGTACATGTATGACTCTGTATATGACAGACAAACTTTTTATGTGATATATATATATATATATATATATATATATATATATATATATATATATATATATATATATATATATATATATATATATATATGAGGTTTCAGTTGCAGATTTTCCGCTTTTATTCTGTACCTGAATTGTGGGTATTAGGAACTAAGTTCATCTGTTATTTGCTACCTGATTGTTGCATATCTTTATGAGCAGGTTTATTGTGTTTTGTCTCAATTGATGTGACGCATCCGTCTATGCCATGAATGTTTTAATTATACTCTGATTATTTTTATCGCTTTATCTAATTGGGGGTATAGATTGGGGGTGTTACACATCCAACCTCATCAACACCCAAAGTCCATTGAGATTGATGAAGATTTTGATCAAGAAGTCATAATCCAATGTAGTCCGAAGTCAAATAATATAAAAATGCAATAATAAACAATTAAAAATCCTTAAAATGATCTTTAAAATGATTTTAAATTGAAAATAAAAGAGAAAATACAAATGAAGTCTCTAAACATCAAACGAAGGCTCAATAAAATCAAGATAGGTCAGAAACAAGTCAAGGATCATAAGATAATTTTTGAATAATTTTAAAACGTACAAAAGTATTTTTTTTTAACTAATTAAAATGCATGAATAAAGAGAAAAATAATGAAAAATATCAAATCATGAAATAAAAATGTGAAAAAAAATAACAATAGGTAGAAAATATTTTTAGAAAATTATAGAAAAAAATTTGGAGTGAAAAATGTTAAGGGAGCTATTTTTTATGATTTTTTTTAAATAAAAGAAAAATAAAAAGCAGTTGAAATGAAATTAAAATGGAACAAAATACTACTGTTAGACGATGGCTATGGATCTAGAAGGGGGGGTTGAAAAGATCCCTTGAGTTTTACACGCAAATGGTTTACAAAATTTGTTTTAAAAAATTGTTTAACGGAAGCTACCACTGGATAAAACGTTTACAATGAACCTTCTACCAAAAGGATCGGATATGCGCGAATATATCACTGATGAGTATGGAAGAGAAAAATTCAGTTTTGAATACTACACTTAATAACGCAGTCAACAAAATATTCGTTGCTTGATGTTTATTCCAATCCAATGAGGTAAAGTGATAAGCAATTAAAGGCAACGAGTTCGAATTTTGCTTTGAAACAAATTATCAAACACCTAGTGTGCGTAAACACGCTAAGTGCAGAATTTCTATGGAGGGTAATGTAAAGCTGCTCCAAGATACAATTCAAGGAATTGTATCAATTTAACAAAACAGTTTATCAGCTTACAATTACTCTACGACAGAAATTTCGATGACTTGCAACTTCACAAATTCGAACAAACTGAATTGTAAAAGAGTTAAGGAGAAAGAGAACAAACGTGGTTTGATTAGGCAGTTCCCCAATCGTCCTCGCTTTGGGTACGTCTGCCCCCAACTCTACAAATGGAGTTGATATATATATATATATATATATATATATATATATATATATATATATATATATATATATATATATATATATAGTTGTTGCAAATTGTTTATTACAAGAGAAAACTATGAACATCCAAACCCTCGAAAGTCTTCGATCGTTGATGCAGAATTTTCTCTTCCGTTGATTCGAGATGAATCAAGTCCTTCAAATATGGTTGATCCAATTACCGTCCCACGCTACTAAACCGAAAGACACAATCGTTCTTCAGTTACCTTCACTCGGTCAATTGCGATCTACCAAGAATTCAAACCCAAACCTCCCTTCTACGATCCTCTTATTACAGCTACTAAACCGAACAATTCCGCCAATTTCTGGTTACCTTCGCCCAGCCGAACCCCTGTAGAAAGAACAGTTTGTGCAAAAACCCCCCAAAAATCTATCCGATTCTCGGAGGACAAAACCAACTGGTTTGATTCAAGAAACACCTGCCAAACTCTCAACCCAGAAGATGAAGATCACACTTCCTAAATTCTGAACGTTATCACTTCGATCAATGGGAGACACAAACCAAGATGATTATGTGTAATTGTTTGTTTACACAATGAAGAAGATGAAGATGAAGAGAGAAATGACATATATCTTTCACGTTTCTTGTTGTTGAACGAAATGATGACCACAACTATTTATATGAAAATAAAATGACCAACAAAAAATAATAACAGAAATAACAGAAAAATAAATTAAGTGAAAAATGCAGAGTTTTGAAGTCATGCGTCGACCTCCTAACTCCATGCGTCGACGCATAAACAAATATTTTTGTGTCCATTGAATTGTGCGCTTTCCCACCGGTTTTGGAGGTTAGCGCATGAAATTAGAGGTTAGCGCATGAACTGGGAGGGTCAGCGCATGAAGTGCATTTTTTCAGGAAATTCAATTTTCTGAGCATTTTCACCAAACCAAGATCAGAAACACATACTAGACACAACTAAAACGATAGTGGACATTTATTTTTGGGAAAGACAAGATCTTATGCATCTAGACACATGAACAATAATGGTTAGACGCAATATGCCCGACACGTGTAGTGATACCGCTCAAATTACAGTCTAGTTTCTTACATGTTTGTTGACATCATTAAAACAAGGTATATAGAAGAATATCCCTCACATACTCCCCCTTTTTTATGATGGCAACACTTTCTTAGCTGTCATGAGATTTGTAATTTGAGAGTGAGCAACATGAGCAAAGCTCCCCCTGTCTTTGACATTAGTTTAGTAAAATTTCTGCATTTGTTGTTATTCTTCTTCCCCTTTGACAACATCAAAAAGAAGAAAAGACGGTGGTCAAAATAAAACACTATAATACGTAAAGGATCATCACAAATTTGCAACACACAGACATTAACAAACACTTAAATAAGGGAAAAACTTAAATGCAATACATTCAATCTGATAAAATTCAAACAAACGGAAGCAACATTCAAAGTTCAACAGCAGAGAGGAAAAACAAAACAGAAATGCAAGCACAAATGATATATGATGCCCTAAACTCTATGGCCTTCTCCCCCTAAATGGATGACATTTTCCCTTATGGTATTGGCTTGGTGGTGGAAGGTCCTCTAGATGTAGGTTGAGTTCAAGCAATGTGCTGTTTAGGTTTCCAAGACTATTTTCCAGGTTCTGGTTTTGTTGAGTCAAGTTGGCGTCCATCTGATTGAAACGATTCATAATGGCATTGGCAAAATTGTTGAAGTTGGTAATGTGAGATAAAACTTGATTAGACAGATTGGTGAACCGTTCTTACTGAGCAGAGTAAGGAGTATCTTGCAGAGCTTGAAATTCTTGATGCTGAAGAGTCAATTCGTTCAACCTAGCCAGAATTTCTTCAGAAGCCTGCGGATCATGCTGAGGCGGTGGAGTTGGAGGAGCAGAATTATCAGGTTGCTGCCATTCATAGTCCTCACCATAGGTTGGAGGCACATAGGCGCTTCCAGACGCAGTCCAACAATTTTGTTGCCACTGACCCCAGCCCTGATTTTCAGAAGTTTTTTCAGGTTGATAGCCCATTCATGCCTTATTGTCCTCTTCTTGCATAGCCACATTTTCTTGCATAACCACATCTTCATCATTAACAGCTTGATTTGCATTTCCTGGAATGCCCTCATCATCACTTCCTTTAAGGTGAACAGGTTCATCATGTTCAGGATGGGTGGATCTTGGTCGATAAATGAACTTGTTCTCACGTGAATGCCAAAAGTAACCCATCATGGAAAGGGTTTTGGCAAGAAATTGTTGTTCAGCGGTAATATGAATGTGACAAATCTGTGGAACAGGAATATCAAAGTGATTCAAAATGTTTGCAACAGCAGATGCATAACCAAGTGTCGGGAATTTGCTGGAGCTGCGAGTAATGAACATCCTATAAGCAAAATAATAAGGCCAGTTAATTTTGATCTTATTCTTGAGGATATAGATGAGATGAACCTCTACCTGCTCAACTCTTGAGTACCCTCCTTTCTTAGGCCTCAAGATGCGAGCAACAATCCACTGAAAAATACGGTCTTTAAATTTTAAATGACCGGTAGTGACACTTTTAGGAAATAATCCACTTTCCATAAATCATCTGAATACGCTTCCCGCAACATCGAATTCAGAGCAGTTTTGAACTCATAGTCCTTAACAAAGGTTTTATCAGTAACCTTTGGGAGAGTGTCATTGTAACGCCCTAGTTTTTGTCTTATTTATTTAATCGAGTCGATTTAATTATTTTCGTTTTTATATCATTTTATTCTTGACTTTTATTTGACAATATATTATTTTTCATCGTTATTATGTTTTATCGCGTTTTGAGAGCGTTTGCGAGATATTTGAGCGGAGGGGTAAAATAGTCTTTTAGGGGTTTAGATATTTTTATATAAATAGAGATTTGAGAGAAATAGAGAGAAAAGAAAAAGAAGAGAAAGAAAAGGAGAAGAAAGAAAGAGAGAAGAGGAGAAAGAAGAAAATCGAGGAAATCTCCGTTTCAGTCGCGATTAATCGGGTAAGGGTAAGAAGTTTCAATTATATCTTGCTTGTGTATGTATATGTGTTGTTCGTGGTAATTGTTTTGGTTGTTTTACAACTTTTTTTCTCATTTGATAAAATAATGAACAAATGATTGGAAATCGATGTTTTCACGGTCAGAATTCGATATAAATTGCGTTGTATGATCACACTGTGTTTATGAACAATCGTTGATACTTGTTTTGCCGTTGGAATTGATTTAGGATGAAAAATGGGATTTTTGGGGGTTTTGGAACCATGAAACCCGCAACAGAAAATTCTGGTTCTGGTGCGATTTGCCAGGAAAATTAGGTCTCGCCACTAGTTCGCCAGGCGAAGTTCTGGCGAAGGGGGATTCGCCAGGCGAAATCGTAAGTCGCCAGGCGAAATCGAAAAGACAGAAATGGGTTAGCTTCTGTAACACTTGGGGTTTTTCTAAATTTGTGGTTCGCCACTAGTTTGCCAGGCGAAGTGCTGGCGAAGGGGGATCCTCCAGGAGAAATCCTAAGTCGCCAGGCGAATCTGGCTGTTTCTCAATAAATTCTTTTCTTTGAAAATTCACAACTTTTAATCCGTAACTCGGATCGAGGCGTTCTTGGTACCGTTAGAAAACTATTGAGATGTTCTTTCTTATTAAAATGGTTTTGAGATTGTTGGCCGATTTAATTGTGTCGGGAATTTGGGAATGTGTCGTTTTATCGACTTTTACCATTTTAATTGAGTGTATTTGATGTGTTATCATGCAATGTGCTTTTGATGCATACCGTATGACTTGTGTGCTGTTGTATGAGATAAATGCATGTGATCAAATGTTGTGATGATGGTTTGTGTCCTAAGGGCAAGAAAATATATTGTGTTGTATTTGATGGTATATGCATGATTATGGATGTGTATATGTGTGCATTTGAATGTCATGAGTCATTGTATGCCAAGCATCATGATATGCATTCTTGTGAAGTCGTGTGCCCTAGTGGGTGTGAGCGACGAAACAATTCCCGAGGGGATCCACTATAACATCGTGTACCTTATATAAAGAGGACCTAAAGCGATGATTATAGACGATCGTGTGCCTTATACAAAGAGGACCTAAAGCAATCGGATCGTGTGCCTTATACAAAGAGGACCTAAAGCGATCCATAAACGTCGTGTGCCTTATACAAAGAGGACCTAAAGCAACGGGGAACATCGTTTGCCCGACAGGGAGTTACACTAAGTAAGAAGCGATGATTCCAATAGTTCCTGAGTGGACTAATAATGAGAATGATGGATGGAATGGTACCGTATTTGCATAGAGTCGTTGTGTCGGTCTCTTTGCATTTGCATAAATCATGAATGGATTGATTATGTGTGGAAAATCATGAATGGATTGATTATGTGTGGGAAATTGTGAATTGATTGAGTATGTGTTGAGATTTATGATTGGATTGGTGAATTGACGTGCATACGTGATAAATGCAGTGGTTATGGATGATATGTTTTGTGTATAGACATATGCTATGTGATGTGGTGATGTGTTTCCATATGTTATAACTGTGGTATGCCTTGTGTGTGAATATGTGATTATGTTGGTATAATTGATATATGCTATGTTGTTGGATTGTTAGAAATATGTTATGTATCTGTGGTTTGCCATGTGTATTGGTATGCGATGCGTGTGGTGGGAATAGCTATGCATGTGAATTTATATGTGTTGGCATATTATTATGCAATCTTGATTTAGTTGTTATTTCTCACCCTTCTGCTGTGGTTTGTTGCTCTATGAGGCAATTGCAGATCTGTGTCTTGGAGGCTTTTGTGAAGATTAGTCCTCTGTCCCTTGTCGGTATGTCTGGTCTGATACGTAGCACGGGAGTCGGGGAACGCTTTTGTTATATATGTATATTTTTGTTGAATATATTTTGTATTACCTTTATATGTATATTTTGATGTTATAAAAATGATTTATTTTGTAAACAAGTCAGTTATGGATCTTTCCACTTTATTCCATAATTGAACTTTCCATTTGTTGGAAAAAGTTTCCCTTTGAGGTCATTCCATTTTGTGTTATGTATCAAATAGTTGAGCAGGGATTGTGTTTTCTTTCTTTAAATGTGGCATCCTTATTTCTGTCGGAAAAATAAATTTTTATTCACTCTGATTTAATTAGGTATTATTTATTCGCGATGGGAATTGGGGTGTTACAATAGTGGTATCAGAGCAGGTCGGTCCGTCCGGCCAAGTTGTTGAGTCAGTTGGTGTGACAGTTGAATACTGTCGATGTTGTTTGTTCCTTAGTATGTGATAGGTGTGTGAAACACTGTCAGTACTTTCTGGTTCTTTTAATCTTTTGTCTTCAGGATTGAGAATGAGATAAGTGGGGGAGAAGCTTGTGCTTCTCCAAGTTGCTTCGTTTGTGTGTCGTTGGTTAGAAGAGTGTAAGTGTTGTTTGGACAGTGTTGTTCCCGGTTCCGGAGGGAATGCGGAGGTAAGGTTTGTGTCGACTAAGGATTTGTGCCTTAGGTAGTTTTGTGCACAAGATGCGAGGAATGCTATTATAGTTTGGTAAAGATGGTTTATGCCCCATCATGATTGTTGGCTGTCTATTGACAAATTGAGGAACTGATCACCCTTAATCTCTTATTGATAGTAGATGAAATTATGTTGGATGGAATAGACGTGTCTTTCCGGCTTTGATAGTGTGTGCAATGAATTGTTTGGAATTAAGGAAATGATTACGGATTATTTTGTTGAGTCGATGAAGATTCTAATATCGGAAGATGAGGCAGATTAGAAGTTTTGGTATGTTGGTCCAGTTGGGAAGTCATTGAGAGAGAACGATTGGGTATTGTTAAAGGTTGTTCTCAGAGAGTAGAGTGTGAACTCAAATTTGACGAAGGGGAAAATTTGAGGTTTGGATCTGCTAAGTAAGTAAAGGAACTTTTAGGAAGTGAAACTCAGATTGAAAGAGCGGTTGGAAGATTTACTGGAAAAGGGATTTGTGAGACCAAGTGTGTTGTCTTAGAGAGCTCCAGCTGTGTTAGTAACAAAAAGGATGGATGATTGAACGGAATAACAAGCATGATGTGTATGATGGTATTGAGACTATGGAAAGCAAAATTAGAGTTCTGGTGAGGTTTGGAGTCTTTGGAGTTTTAGAGCATTAATGGAAATCTTAAGAAAACCCTTATGTGTGGATGTAATATTGATATTAAGAGTTATTTTTGGTTGGTTGTTGATACATGTTGGAATTTGTGGAATTGGACGGTCAAGAGAAGAAATTGTGTATGGATTACTAACAGTTGAATAGGGTAATGATTGAGAACAAGTGTCCACTTTCATGAACAGATGACTGGAATGGTTTGGTTGAGTTTGAGTGAAATTACAATTAGTTGGAATGTTTGATAAGAGTGGTGAATTTGTGTGAGTTGAGGCTTTGATCGATTTCATGTGACTGGTTATGGTTGTTATCATCGGAATAGGCTGTTATTTACTCGGTTAAGCTTGTATGTGAGTAGCCAGTTACCCAGTGAAAAATTTAGCAAAAGCTTTAAGAATTTATATCTTTTGGAATTTGGTTGGGCATTACAACGTACAGTGATGCTATTTGGTGTTAGTAATGCGTATGTAATGTTTATGGAGTAGATGAATCGTATCTTCCATATTTATTTGGATAAGTTCGTAATGGCTTTGATTGAGGATAGTCAGATCTGTTATAAACTCAGAGGAAGAACAGGTAGAGTGTTTGAGATTTGAATTACAAGTGTTGAAAAGAGAAGAAGTTTTATGCTAAGTTATTCGAGTGAGAGTTTTGGTTGAAAAAGGTTAGTTTTCTTGGATATGTTATTTCGGATGAGAGTATGGTTATGGATCCATCGGAAGTAGATGCAGTTCTACAATGAGAGGCTCCGAAGTTGGTTAAGGAGATTAGAAATTTTTGGGCTTAGTTGGTTGTTACTGCAGGCTAGGGAAGACTTTGCTAAGTTCGTACTTCTGTTATCTCAGTGGACTTGCAAAGGGTGAGTCATTTGTTTTGGATGTTCGTTGTGAGTAAGTTTTGGTAAGATGAAGTAGAAGTTGTCTATGGCTCCAGTTTTGATTCTGTGCGATCCTAATGAACCGGTTGTGAGGTATTGTGACGTGTCTTTGATGAGTTTAGTCTGTGAGTTAATGCAAGAGGGTAAAGTCGTGGCTTATGCTTTACGACAGTTGAGGATTCATAAAAGGATATATACTATTCTGGATTTGGAATTGGTTGCGGTTGTATTGTGTTGGAATATTTGGAGGTATTATCCTTATGGTTCTAGGTTTGAGGTGTTTGGTAATCACAAGAGTTTAGAGTACTTGTTTGGTCTGAAGGGATAGAGTATGAGACAACGAGGATGGTTGGAATATGTGATGAGTTATGACTTTAGCTGGAATTATCCTATTGGTAAAGTTCATGTCGTGCGTGATGAGTTAAGTCGGAAGTTTCTATGCATGTCTATTTTGATGGTCAGAGAATTAAAATTATTTGAGCAGTTCAGAGACTTGTGTCTGGTGTGTGAGATAACACAGTAGAGTGTGAGGTTGGGTATATTAGAAGTGAACTATGATTTTTCTGGTGAATTCAAGAGAGAGTCAGAAGTTGGATATGAAATTGGTAGATTTGATGGTTACAAGTAATTAGAGTGCGCAGCGGAAGCGTGATGTGGCACATTTTGTATATGCGTGTGTGACATGCAAGATTTCATAGGTTGAACATTGGAAACATGTAGGAATGATGAGACTATTGGACGTTTCAGAATGGAAGTGTTAGGTGAAAGGTTTAAATATTATTCATGGGCTACTATGTAGATGGATGTTTTGGTTATATGTTTGATTGGCGAATCGTAGCATTGTTGTAATATTGTTGTGTGACAAAGATGTTGGTATTGTGGTTATGTAGAGGTTGTTGAATCGATGTTGTGTCGTGGAACTTTATGTTCTTGTTTGTGATGTTGCCTCGTTTCCATCGTGTTGGTTCGAGTACGAGTAGCTGATTCCTGTGTGTGTTCGTAACTTGGGTATTCTTTGAGTTATGAGTTGGTCGTCAAGTGCATTGTATGGGCTTTGCATCTTGTCGTTGTAGTTGTCGTCGTTGTCGTGTCATTGTTGTAGCTGCTGTTAGCAAGGTGGTTTGTCAGTTTGTGTTATTCGTGGTGTTGCCTTTTGAGTCGTTTGTCTTAGTTATATTTTCGAGGACGAAAATGTCTAAGTGGGGGAGAGTTGTAACGCCCCAGTTTTTGTCTTATTTATTTAATCGAGTCGATTTAATTATTTTCGTTTTTATATCATTTTATTCTTGACTTTTATTTGACAATATATTATTTTTCATCGTTATTATGTTTTATCGCGTTTTGAGAGCGTTTGCGAGATATTTGAGCTGAGGGGTAAAATAGTCTTTTAGGGGTTTAGATATTTTTATATAAATAGAGATTTGAGAGAAATAGAGAGAAAAGAAAAAGAAGAGAAAGAAAAGGAGAAGAAAGAAAGAGAGAAGAGGAGAAAGAGGAAAATCGAGGAAATCTCCGTTTCAATCGTGATTAATCGGGTAAGGGTGAGAAGTTTCAATTATGTCTTGCTTGTGTATGTATATGTGTTGTTCGTGGAAATTGTTTTGGTTGTTTTACAACTTTTTTTCTCATTTGATAAATTGATGAACAAATGATTGGAAATCGATGTTTTCATGGTTGGAATTTGATGTAAATTGCGTTGTATGATCACACTGTGTTTATGAACAATCGTTGATACTTGTTTTGCCGTTGGAATTGATTTGGGATAAAAATGGGATTTTTGGGGGTTTTGGAACCATGAAACCCGCAACAGAAAATTCTGGTTCTGGTACGATTCACCAGGAGAATTGGAAATTCGCCAGGCGAATAAGGTCTCGCCACTAGTTCGCCAGGCGAAGTTCTGGCGAAGGGGGATTCGCCAGGCGAAATCGGAAAGACAGAAATGGGTTAGCTTCTGTAACACTTGGGGTTTTTCTAAATTTGTGGTTCGCCACTAGTTTGCCAGGCGAAGTGCTGGCGAAGGGGGATCCTCCAGGAGAAATCCTAAGTCGCCAGGCGAATCTGGCTGTTTCTCAATAAATTCTTTTCTTTGAAAATTCATAACTTTTGATCCGTAACTCGGATCGAGGCGTTCTTGGTACCGTTAGAAAACTATTGAGATGTTCTTTCTTATTAAAATGGTTTTGAGATTGTTGGCTGATTTAATTATGTCGGGAATTTGGGAATGTGTCGTTTTATCGACTTTTGTCGTTTTAACTGAGTGTATTTGATGTGCTATCATGCAATGTGCTTTTGATGCATACCGTATGACTTGTGTGCTGTTGTATGAGATAAATGCATGTGATGAAATGTTGTGATGATGGTTTGTGGCCTAAGGGCAAGAAAATGCATTGCGTTGTATTTGATGGTATATGCATGATTATGGATGTGTATATGTGTGCATTTGAATGTCATGAATCATTGTATGCCAAGCATCATGATATGCATTCTTGTGATGTCGTGTGCCCTAGTGGGTGTGAGCGACGAAATGATTCCCGAGGGGATCCACTATAACATCGTGTGCCTTATATAAAGAGGACCTAAAGCGATGATTATAGACGATCGTGTGCCTTATACAAAGAGGACCTAAAGCGATCGAATCGTGTGCCTTATACAAAGAGGACCTAAAGCGATCCATAAACGTCATGTGCCTTATACAAAGAGGACCTAAAGCGACGGGGAACATCGTTTGCCCTACGGGGAGTTACCCTAAGTAAGAAGCGATGATTCCAATAGTTCCTGAGTGGACTAATGATGAGAATGATGGATGGAATGGTACCCGCATTTGCATAGAGTCGTTGTGTCGGTCTCTTTGCATTTGCATAAATCATGAATGGATTGATTATGTGTGGAAAATCATGAATGGATTGATTATGTGTGGAAAATCATGAATGGATTGATTATGTGTGGGAAATTGTGAATTGATTGAGTATGTGTTGAGATTTATGATTGGATTGGTGAATTGATGTGCATACGTGATAAATGCAGTGGTTATGGATGATATGTTTTATGTATAGACATATGCTATGTGATGTGGTGGTGTGTTTCCATATGTTATAACTGTGGTATGCCTTGTGTGTGAATAGGTGATTATGTTGGTATAATTGATATATGCTATGTTGTTGGATTGTTAGAAATATGTTATGTATTTGTGGTTTGCCATATGTATTGGTATGTGATGCGTGTGGTGAGAATAGCTATGCAAGTGAATTTATATGTGTTGACATATTATTATGCAATCGTGATTTAGTTGTTATTTCCCACCCTTCTTCTGTGGTTTGTTGCTCTATGAGGCAATTGCAGATCTGTGTCTTGGAGGCTTTTGTGAAGATTAGTCCTCCGTCCTTTGTCGGTCTGTCTGCTCTGATACGAAGCACGGGAGTTGGGGAACGCTTTTGTTATATATGTATATTTTTGTTGAATATATTTTGTATTACCTTTATATGTATATTTTGATGTTATAAAAATGATTTATTTTGTAAAACAAGTCAGTTATGGATCTTTCCACTTTATTCTATAATTGAACTTTCCATTTGTTGGAAAAAGTTTCCCTTTGAGGTCATTCTATTTTGTGTTATGTATCAAATAATTGAGCAGGGATTGTGTTTTCTTTCTTTAAATGTGGCATCCTTGTTTCTGTCGGAAAAATAAATTTTTATTCACTCTGATTTAATTAGGTATTATTTATTCGCGATGGGAATTGGGGTGTTACAGTCATCAGTGTCCAATACAAACAATGTAGACCATACATTATTGGTCATTTCAAATTCTGCATTATTCATAGAGAATTTTAATTAAGCCCCATGAAATTTGCCCTTGATCCCACAGTAGAACAACCGAGTCAAATCTTCACTATACTTATCATCACATTCTACAAATTCACCAAGATTTTGAAAATTTATAAGTTCAGAGGATAAAAGCCATGTTGTCTTATAACCGCACGATTACAAAATAGTTCCTCAAAAGGAGTAGTCAGCCTTTCATAAATTAAAGACTTAAAGGTTACCCGTTGTGAAGATGATGTTCTGGTTGGTGCTGATTGTGAAGATGAGCCTCTTTTTCCCCTTCCACTAGGATTTCTTCTTGAGGCCATGGTTGAAGAAGAGTTGGAAGAAGATGATGACACTTGATTTTCGCAGAGAGTGAAGAGGAGAGATGTGCAGCCCTTAGAAAACCTTGTAGCAGTAATATAGATGATTTTCTCTTGGCGGGTGTTTGATTTTTAGGGTTTTGATGAGGATTGAATGGAGAATAATGGTTATTGATGAGGTTTAATGGAGGAAGATAAGGAGAGATTGACCACAAAGTCTAATGAGATGACATGCAATAACCATAAATCAATGTGCAGTGAGAATATGTAGGGAAAATAGACAATGCTAGGTCGGCGCATGCGTCCCAGTAAAGTAGGAAGTCTGGACGTTTGATTTATGCGCCGACCTATGAATCTGTGCATCGGCGCATGATTCATGAATTTTTTGAAAAAGTTGAACATATGGTTATTCGCTATCCCGAACATTTTTACTAGGTCAGCGCACAAATCATGCGTCGACGCATGAACATACAGAAGTGAAATTTTGCAATTTTTTCAAGTTCCAACCAGATAAATAGATATATGCACATACAAAACAAAACATCCACATGAACTATAAGTGCTCAAAATGCATTAAACATCAAGATTAGATTAATTAATATAGCACAAAATATTGATAAACATCTATAAATCGGAACGATATTACCTTGATCATCATGACAATAAGATCCCTCACATATAGCTAAATATCTCTTTGCATTGTTAGTTAAAAGAATAAACAAGCATGCATATATGTGAAGATCACTACTTTAAAGGATTATTAAGCACGATTCGAGATATCGAGAATGCCAAGTTCCCTACGGATGTGAAAGAAAGGCTCTGTAGCTAACGGTTTTGTGAAAATATCAGCAAGTTGATTTTTAGTGTCAACATGCTCAAAAATAACATCACCTTTCTCTACATGATCCCTAAGAAAATGATGGCGTATTTCGATATGCTTGGTGCGTGAATGTAATACGGGGTTCTTAGTTAGATTAATCGCACTAGTGTTATCGCACAAAATTGGAATACGTTCAAGTTTTAAGTTGAAATCAAGTAATTATTGTTTAAGCCATAAGACTTGAGCACAACAACTACCGGCGGCAACGTATTCCGCCTCGGCTGTTGATAAAGCAACGAAAACCTGTTTCTTGCTATGCCAACTCACCAAGGAATTTGCGAAAAGGTGACACGTGCCACTAGTACTTTTCCTATCCAACTTGCACCCGGCAAAGTTGGAATCGGAGTAGCCAACTAAGGAATAAACACCACCTTTGGAATACCACAACCCATACTTTGGAGTACCAGAGAGGTATAGAAGTATGCGCTTAATTGCCTTTAGGTGGGATTCCTTGGGATGTGCCTGATACCTCGCACACATGCATACACTAAACATTATATCGGGACGTGACGCGGTAAGATAAAGAAGAGACCCTATCATACCTCGATACTTCTTTACCTCAACATCCTTACCCTTTTCGTCATGATCAAGATTAGCACTTGTAGGCATAAGAGTGTCTATTGCTTTGCAGTTTAGCATATCAAAACGTTTTAGTAACTCAAGACAATATTTTGTTTGACTCACGAATGTGCCCTCTTCAAGTTGTTTGATTTGCAATCCGAGGAAATAGTTGAGCTCCCCCATCATGCTTATTTCAAACTCCCCTTGCATCAAACTAGAAAACTCCTTGACCAAGGTCATGTTAGTAGACCCAAATATGATATCGTCAACATAAATTTGTACCAAAATTAAGTGTTTTCCTTGACGTTTAATAAAGAGGGTTGTGTCAACCTTTCCTCTTGAATACCCTTGATCTAGTAGAAATTTGCTTAGACGTTCATACCAAGCCCTAGGGGCTTGTTTAAGTCTGTACAAAGCTCGTTTAAGTTTATAGACATGATCAGGATATTCGTGGGATTCAAAACCCGGAGGTTGGGCTACATAAACCTCTTCATTTATGTATCCATTAAGGAACACACTTTTAACATCCATTTGGAATAATTTAAAGTTCTTTGTGCAAGCATAGGCAAGTAGAAGGCGTATGGCCTTGAATTGGGCAACCGGCACATAAGTTTCCTCATATTCGATTCCTTCCTCTTGGTTATAGCCTTGTGCTACAAGCCTAGCTTTGTTACGCGTTATTACTCCATTTTCATCAAGTTTATTCCTAAACACCCATCGGGTGCCGATTACTCGATGATTTTCCGAAAGGGGGACAAGGTCCCAAACCTCATTTCTCCATAATTGATTTAGTTCATCTTGCATTAATAGAAACCAATGCTCATCGAGTAACGCCTCCTTAGCGTTTTTAGGTTCAACTTGGGAGACAAAAGAAGAGTAATAACAAAAGTTACTAAGTTTAGAGAGAGTAGTTACTCCCTTAGAGATATCACCGAGAATGTTTGAAATTCTGGTATCAGACATGTGATGTTAAGGTGTGATGTCACAATAACACACTCTGCACAATGTACAGCAATAACAGTAAAATAACACCAAGAATTGTTGACCCAGTTCGGTTACAACCAACCTACTCTGGGGGCTACCAAGCCAGGGATGGAATTCACTACTTGTAGATATAATTTACAGACTCAACAACCCGTTGACAATCTCCTAAACTTATACTCTACTAATGACTTCCTACCTAAGAAACCACTTAGGTATGAGAACACCACTCAATCCCTTACAAACACTCAAAGAACCCACTCTGAGTACCCTTGATCTTACTTCACAGCTTTGATCAAGCAAACACTCTCTATAACTTCACAGCTTCTAGAGAGGACAGAAACTCAACACCTATTCAAACCCTAGAATAGTGTAAATACAACTCGTACAAAATACTCAAGACACTCAGCCTATGCTCTTGATCTTCTCTCTGTATTTCTGTACCTTTTTCCTTTGGTCTTGTGCGCTTTATATAGCTCCTTGAATTGGTCTTGGACTTGCTACAATATCTCCCAGATTTGTTATTTAAAACTGAATATTTAAAACAGATTTTCTCCTAAAATCTTTTTAAATCTTCAACCTTTTAAATCTCCTATAAATCTGCAACAGATCTCCTATGCAGCAGCAAATATCTATCCCAAGATATTCGCATCCAATGAGACAGCTTGCTCTCCACAATTCCAGCTAATATGCAACCCTAACAAACTCACAACCTGATGTTGTTAATTCTGCAGATCTGATGTTACAACATCACCTGTGTGACATCAGACATCCACTTACACAACTTAACACAGCCCAGTGTTAAGCATAATGTTGTGACATCAAGCCCATGACATCAAACATTGTTAACCTTCACAACTTAGTACAACCCAGTACTAAGACTCAATGTTGCAACATCAACACCATGACATCAACACTGAACACCTAGTTGTTTTACCAAAATTCCAGCCAATCCAGGAACTTACAATCTCCCCCTTTGGCTAATATTGGCTAAAACACCCTCTGAACCCTCAGAGTCTTCAGCAGCGGAAAATCTTCAGTAATTTGAAAAACACTTCATCAGCAGCAGTTTGACAATCTTCATAGTCTTCATTACTTGATCTGCTGCAGCACCATCTTCATTATTGACAATAGCCAATTGGTGCTCCCCCTTAAAAACATGAACCAGCATCACAGCTGTTCAGTAGCTCACAATGTGCAACATTTCTCCCCCTTGATGTCTGCTTGGCTGCACTCTTCAAATGCTATGATATCTTCACTAGCAGCTCATCAGATTCTCCCCCTTAATATCTGCACTACTGCATCACAACTAGCAGCATTTGGCAATCTTTGACACTTGAACCTCTTGGCTATTTCTCATCTCCCCCTTTTTAGCCACAATTTGACAAACCTCAACAAGAAGTCCTATGACACCCATCTATTCAAGGCCACACCAATCAACAACCTAATGTCATAACATGCTATCTGACATTATATCCTCATAAGAGGCAACCAATCTCCACAAGCTTGATCATCATGCAATCTTCACAATAAATTCACCTTTGCTGCAAAATCCATAGACAAGTACTCCCCCTGTCATGATTAACAAATGCTCTAGATGGAGATGAACATTTGAGCACATTTTCTGAGTACATGCATTTTGGTACCACTGTCCCTTTCTCCAAAGGCTATCATACAATTCATCTTCACCATCCAAGGCAAACCTTATACTTCATCATTCTCCCGTATGACTATGTAGATGCTCCTTAGATATAATGTAAGCACTAAGCTTCAGATCCAGAACAAAGACATCCTTCACCAAGGATACTCTTGACACTCTTGATACCAGGGTATTACATATGCTCCACTACTGGATTTACTATCAGCAAAATAATCCAAACTCAACACTGTGTCACAAACTCCACAAATTCTCAGCTTACTTATAAGCTTTACTAAGATCCAGTCTCTTCAAGAGATCACAATTCCTCTATCCTTACATCCACCAGTAGTTGTTGAAGCTGGTGAAGTCTTCAAAGACAGTAGTCATGCTTTGCCAGAACAAGCTACTAAACACTTGACCATAATTTCCACCTCTTCTGACAAAAAATGCTAGAGCATCCAACTCCACATGTCCAATCTTAATCATCTTCCAGATATAACCACCAGCAAACATGATGATATAACATCTTTTGGGACATCAGTTTCTCATCACCATTCCAAGGACTCATAGCACAAAGAAGTCCTTCAAGAAGCTCCCAATAAAACACAGTCAGAGCAACTTATTCATACACACCTGAATACCATAAGTTCCCACACCCTCTCTGAACCATCTCCTAGCAAACTCAACCATATCCAGAGTATCTATACCAAATTCTTTTTCCAGACCATACTTCCACCATTTTATGAAAAACACAGGAATGTGATCTAGTATGGCCTTTTGAATTTTCTCAGAAGTTCTAACACCAACGGCTTCCTTCATTTGAGATATATCCTGGACATTATCATCATACTTATCTCTGATCTTCCTATTTCTGGAAGAGATGAACACTTTACTCCTGGATTTTGTAGTACCATCCACATAGATCTTCTGCTTATTAATTCTCATCTTTGGAGGTGACTCAATAGCTTTCCTCTTCCTTGATTTCAGTCGTTTAGCAACCCTATGAACCACTTTTGCAATTAGTTCATCATCACTCTTCTTTATTTTAAGGCTAGAAGTACCTTTCTTGACTTAAGATGTTTTAACATCAGCTCTAGCATCTACATCTTCCAACCTAAGGATTGTCAACTTGTGAAATTTTTCTTCTGAACTATAGGAGTCATTAGTCAGGTTGCCATCTTTCTTGGCCTTGCAAGTATTCAGCTCCCAACACTTCTTAAGGTCACAGCTTTTGATCCTTCCATCAGCATTGTTGACTCCTTCATCTTGCTCACATAACTGACTACTCAAGTTGGCTTTTAACACATTATCAATCGTAGGAGTAACAGCAGCATAAGTCATTAACCCAGATTGACTTTTCACCATACTTTCACATTTGATGTCACCATCTGATGTTACAGCATCATCACCAGATGAGCTGTCCACTTGAGGTATCCACTGATAGCAATTATCTTTGGATCTTACTCCCTTCATCACTACCTCATTCTGCTCATCAGCTACCACACATTCATCTTTGGTGTAGCTTACCTTGTAACCTTCATCACAAAGTTGACTTATGCTAATTAAATTAGCACTCAACCCTTGAACAAGGAGCACATTATCAAGAGTAAGACCATCATGATTCTTCACTCTTCCAACTCCTTCTACTACTCCTTTTTCACCATTTCCAAAAATAACATCATTTGCATGGCAAGGATTGAACGCTACCAAATGCTTCTTGGATCCAGTCATGTGCTTTGAACATCCACTGTCAAAGTACCATGCATCCATAGCAAAATGTCCATCTGATGTGTGAGCCAATAGACATGTGACCTGAGCATTAGGAAGCCATTGTTTTACTACTTTGGGCCTGACCTCCTTCTGTCTGGGTTGAGGAGCAGAATTTGGATAACCATGAAGCTTGAAGCAAGAGAACTGCATATGTCCAAATCTGCCACAGTAGAAGCATCTAACTCTGTCATCTCTAAAGTGGTTAAACCTTCTGCCACCATGATGATAATGTTGCTGGTGCTGCCATCCATAGTGTTGATTTCTTCTTCTATGATAAGGCTGTTGTCTTCTACTACCATAGTTTGTCTGTCTTCTATGGTAAGGATACTGTCTTTTGAACTGTCTCCTATGGTGATGAGGCTTCCTTCTTCCATAGTTATGAGGCACAACATTGTTGTATCCATATTCATACATGTTCCCCTGATGTTGATGAACCATGTTCTGATTGAACCTAGCAGCCTTCATGTTCTTGTGATATTGAGGTGGCATATACTGACTAGCTCCCTGAGACTGCACCTTCTTCTGATGATGAGCACTCTTCTTCTCAACATTCTGAGGCTGTGGATGAGTAACCTTCTTAGGTGTAGAATCATGTCTCTTTGTTTGATGCTGAGACATTGGTTGAGATATCTCCTTCTTGGTTCCTGAAGTACTTGCTTCAGCAGATACCTTTTTCTCAGCCACAAATCCTAATCCAGTCTTGTCTCCAACTACCCTTTCTGTCTGAAGGATCTTATCAAGTGTGTCCGTACCACTGTTCAGCATCCTAACAGATTTGGTCATATGATCAAGATGAGCTTTGACCAATAAGACTTCATTTTCCAAATAAGCTTTAGCAGTCTCAAGCTGGACAATCTGTATCTTCTGTTTTTCACTTTTTTGACAGATTTCTGCACTCTTCAGACACAGCTCATGATAGGAGGCTGCTAACTCCTCAAAAGTCAGTTCCTCTTCACTAGAATCACCATCAGAAACAATTGTTCCTGTTAAGGCTCTAACATGCTTTGCTGACTCACATTCACTTTCACTATCAGATTCAGACCAAGAAACTGTCATGCCCTTCTTCTGCTTCTTCAAGAATGTGGGACATTCTTTCTTGACATGTCCATAACCTTCACATTCAAAGCACTAAACTCCTTTATCTTGGGTAGTTTTCTCTTCATCCTTCTTGCTGGTGTCAGAAGTCATGTTCTTGACATTAGGCCTGGAGTTATTATTCATTCGCTTGAATACTTTGGTGAACTGTCTTCCTAACATCACTATGGCCTGAGATAGATCCTCCTGCGATTCAGAACTCTTTCCTTTTTCTTCTGCATCATTTGACACCAAGGCTATACTTTTTGGCTTCTTTTCTGGTTCTTCCTCATTCAACCCAAGTTCAAAAGTTTGAAGAGATCCAATGAGCTCATCTACTCTCATCTTGCTGATGTCTTGTGATTCTTCAATGGCAGTAACCTTCATCTTATACTTCTTAGGTAGGGACCTAAGGATCTTCCTCACAAGCTTTTCATCTGACATCTTCTCTCCTAGAGCACTAGATGCATTGGCCAGCTCAAGAACACTCATGTGGAAATCATGAATAGTCTCATCTTCCTTCATCTTCAGGCTTTCAAATTTTGATGTTAAAATCTGAAGTCTTGACATCTTGACTCTAGATGTTCCTTCATGAGTAGCCTGCAAGATATCTCATGCTTGCTTAGCAACTTCACAGGTATTGATTAACATGAAGATATTCTTATCCACTCCATTGAAGATGGCATTTAGGGCTTTGGAATTTCCAAGTGCAAGCTCGTCTTCCTCCTTGGTCCACTCTTCTTCAGGCTTTGGCTTAGAGGTTCCTTCTTTATCTTTACCAGCATCATCCTTCTCACATACAACAAGTGCTTTCCACTCCAGCCTTCCAAGCCCTACTGTCCAAGGATTTTAAGAAGGTGGTCATCCTTGGCTTCCAATAGTCATAATTGGATCCATCCAAAATAGGGGGTCTGTTGACGAATCCTCCAACTTCTTTGTCCATCTTTACACCAGAAAGTAACTTCCCTAGATCTCACCCAGAGACAGACAGGATGCCTGCTCTGATACCAATTGGAATTCTGGTATCAGACGTGTGATGTTAAGGTGTGATGTCACAACAACACACTCTGCACAATAGACAGCAATAACAGTAAAATAACACCAAGAATTATTGACCCAGTTCGGTTACAACCAACCTACTCTGGGGGCTACCAAGCCAGGGATGGAATTCACTACTTGTAGATATAATTTATAGACTCAACAACCCGTTGACAATCTCCTAAACTTATACTCTACTAATGACTTCCTACCTAAGAAACCACTTAGGTATGAGAACACCACTCAATCCCTTACAAACACTCAAAGAACCCACTCTGAGTACCCTTGATCTTACTTCACAGCTTTGATCAAGCAAACACTCTCTATAACTTCACAGCTTCTAGAGAGGACAGAAACTCAACACCTATTCAATCCCTAGAATAGTGTAAATACAACTCGTACAAAATACTCAAGACACTCAGCCTATGCTCTTAATCTTCTCTCTGTATTTCTGTACCTTTTTCCTTTGGTCTTGTGCGCTTTATATAGCTCCTTGGATTGGTCTTGGACTTGCTACAATATCTCCCAGATTTGTTATTTAAAACTGAATATTTAAAACAGATTTTCTGCTAAAATCTTTTTAAATCTTCAACCTTTTAAATCTCCTACAAATCTGCAACAGATCTCCTATGCAGCAGCAAATATCTATCCCAAGATATTCGCATCCAATGAGACAGCTTGCTCTCCGCAATTCCAGCTAATACGCAACCCTAACAAACTCACAACCTGCTGTTGTTAATTCTGCAGATCTGATGTTACAACATCACCTGTGTGACATCAGACATCCACTTACACAACTTAACACAGCCCAGTGTTAAGCACAATGTTGTGACATCAAGCCCATGACATCAAACATTGTTAACCTTCACAACTTAGTACAGCCCAGTACTAAGACTCAATGTTGCAACATCAACACCATGACATCAACACTGAACACCTAGTTGTTTTACCAAAATTCCAGCCAATCCAGGAACTTACAATGTTGTCAATTGGATGGTCTTTTGAAGACTTCCAAGCTGGAGGAAGTTCATCTTTATCAGCATGATGATCATCCTCACTTTTCACTAGTTGGTGATCCTTTTCCTCCTCAATACGCACTGCTTCAGGTTGATCAATTTCCTTATCAGTGTCCTTGAGTATGTCTTCAGTAGGTACACCTGCACCATGAAAAGAACTACCTTCTCCGACATTTCTCGGATAAGACTCGTCAAAAGTAACATGAACTGACTCTTCAACTACGCGTAACCTCTTATTATAAATTCTATATGCTTTACTTGACTGAGAGTATCCAAGAAAAATACCCTCGTCGACCTTGGCATCAAATTTACCAAGAGTCTCTTTCCCATTGTTTAACACAAAGCATTTGCAACCAAATACATGAAGGTGAGAGATGTCTGGCTTACGCCCTTTTAAAAGCTCATACGATGTCTTGTTTAAAATAGGCCGGATGAGCACCCTATTCAAAACATAACAAGTCGTACTTATGGCGTCGGCCCAAAAGTATTTTGGTAATCCACCATCATTGATCATAGTCCTTCCAAGTTCTTCTAAAACTCTATTTTTACGTTCCACTACCTCATTTTGTTGAGGGGTACGTGGTGCGGAAAAATTATGGTCAATTCCGTTGGAATCACAAAATGCTTCAAATAAATGATTTTCAAACTCACCCCCATGGTCACTTCTAATTGACCCAATGTTTGTGTTTAACTTGTTCTGAGATAACTTAGCAAATCGTTCAAATGCCGAAAAGGTATCACTCTTATTTGCTAAGAAAATGGTCCAGCAAAACCTAGAAAAATCATCGACTATAACAAACCCATAATAGTTACCACCTAGACTTTTAACCCTAGATGGTCCAAAGAGGTCCATATGGAGGAGCTCAAGGGGTCTCATAGTTGAAACGATGTTTTTAGATTTGAATGAGATCCTTGTTTGCTTTCCCATTTGACACGCATCACAAAGGTGATCCTTTGTGAATTTAATTTTGGGCAAACCGATGACTAGGTCTTTAGAGACAATTTTGTTAAGCAAATCAAAGTTGATGTGAGCCAACCGTCTATGCCACAACCATGAATCTTCATTCATAGTGACTAGACACTTGTCTCCATTCAACGATACCTCATTTAAGTCTAGCATATAGACGTTGTTCACCCTCAAGCCCTTAAACACATTCTTTTTGTTGCTATCTTCAACTATGCAACAATCCTTTGAAAAAGATACTTTATAATTCTTGTCACATAGTTGACTAATGCTTAAAAGGTTGTGTCTAAGGCCTTCCACAAGCAACACATCCGAGATAGTAGTAGATGAAGGGTTACCTACACTACCTTTGCCGAGAATCTATCCCTTATTGTTATCTCCGTAGGTAACAAACCCCTTTTTCTTCGCCACAAAGTCGATGAAAAGGGATATGTCCCCGGTCATATGTCTCGAGCAGCCACTATCCAGAACCCATCTTCCTTCGGTGGTCTCAAGACTTTGTACCTACAAAAACAATCAAGGGATAGTAGGTACCCAATTCTCATTGGGTCCTTTAAGGTGAGTGAAACCAAGACCGCACTTGGGCAACCATTGGTAGATGCCTTTCGGAACAAGAAACCTTCTGAAGCGGCATTTCGCAATAGTATGACCAGGCTTACAACAGTAAAGACAATTACGGTTCATTTGGAATTTACTTTTGCTATCACTATCTCGAATCACATAGGTATACTTTTGATATGGATTATTCATGCTCTCACGAAAATGTGATCGATCAATAGCAAACGTAACTTTTGGCTTAAGAGCCTTGTCCAATTTGGCCTTGAGGGTTCTCACCTCTCGTTGCCAAATATGACAAGTGTCATAGCCCCAATTGAACCAAGAGGTAGGATCCTCTTCAACCTTGGCTTTTGATGTGTCTACTATAGAATTTTTGAGAGCTTCCAATTCCTTTTCGGAATCGGAAACCTTCTTCTCCAAATACGTGAAAATCCTTTTATTTGAGGCTAAACGTTGAAATGCTTCCTTAGCCTCATAGTGTAACATGTCAAAAGCCTTTCATAACTCTAAATGCGACATAAATGCGACATAGTATTAACATGATCATATTTAGAATGCTTTACCTCTTTTTCTTTGTTGTGGCATGCCATAAGACAAAAGTTAACGGATTCACTTACGTCACTTGAGGAATCATCTTTCTCTGACTCACTATCGCTTTCCCAAGCGATGTATGCTCGTCGAGACTTGTTGGACTTTTTGTTTGAGCGACTCTTGTCATTATCCTTATCTTTGTCTTTCTTTAGATATGGACAATCCGACTTATAGTGCCCGGATTTTCCACAGTTGTAGCACGTCCCTTTTACCTTGCCATTTTTATTTCCTTCGCTTCTAGATTGCTTCCTAAACTTGACCAGATTTCTATTCGAGTGTTGAATATCATTCTTACGAACATATCTATTGTATCTCTTCACAAATAAGCCCATATCATCACCAGATTTTTCATCTTTGTCATTATTGGTTTCATCATCACTTAGCTCTTGATGTGTGGACTTTGAACAAGAAGCCTTAAGAGCTATCGACTTCTTCTCCGTATCTTTTGCCTTCTCTTTCTTGATACTCTTTTCATGTTTATCCAAGCTAATGAGCACTTGCTCATGCTCATCGAGTTTACCAAATAGTGTTGTGAGGTCTAGTGTAGCAAGATCATTGTCCTCCTTGATAGCGGTGACCTTCGGTTGCCATTCCCTGTTAAGACACCTCAGAATTTTGTTACTAGAAACCTCATTTGGAATTGGTTTACCAAGAACATGCAATTTTTTGATAATGTGAGTAAATTGTTTTTGCATATCCGCAATGGTTTCCCCTTGCTTCATGTAAAACAAATCAAACTCTTGCGTTAGTGTATTAATACGAGCCATCTTAACATCATTAGTGCCTTCGTGGGCTACTTGTAAAGCATCCCACATGGCTTTGGCCGTTTCACAATGGGAGACTCGATAATACTCATCAATTCCCAAGGAGGAGATGATCATATTACGAGCCTTCCAATCATAGCTGTAATTTTTCTCGTCCTCCTCGGTCCATTGAGCTTCGGGTTTAGGAACGACAACGCCTTCCGCGTTAGTCATAGTAATTTCCATGGGACTGTTTAAAATAACGTTCCAAACCTTTCGATCTATGGAATTAATATGGACGCGCATACAATCCTTCCAGTAGCTGTAGTTTTCACCTGTAAAAACTGGAGCTCTATTATAAGCCCCCTTAGGTTCGTTCGCCATGATCCAAGAAGTTTTACCGAAGCACCAAAATTAACCGGAGCTCGTGATACCACTTGTTAGGCGATGGCTATGGATCTAGAAGGGGGGTTGAATAGATCCCTTGAGTTTTACACGCAAATGGTTTACAAAATTTGTTTAAAAAAAATGTTTAACGGAAGCTACCACTGGATAGAACGTCTACAACGAACCTTCTACCAAAAGGATCGGATATGTGCGAATATATCACGGATGAGTATGGAAGAGAAAAATTCAGTTTTGAATACTACACTTAATAACACAGTCAACAAAATATCCGTTGCTTGATGTTTATTCCAATCCAATGAGGTAAAGTGGTAAGAAATTAAAGGCAACGAGTTCGAATTTTACTTTGAAACAAATTATCAAACACCTAGTGTGCATAAACACACTAAGTGCAGAATTTCTATGGAGGGTAATGTAAAGCTGCTCCAAGATACAATTCAAGGAATTGTATCAATTTAACAAAACAGTTTATCAGCTTACAATTACTCTACGACAGAAATTTTGATGACTTGCGACTTCACAAATTCGAACGAACTGAATTGTAAAAGAGTTAAGGAGAGAGAGAACAAATGTGGTTTGATTAGGCAGTTCCCCAATCGTCCTTGCTTTGGGTACGTCTGCCCCCAACTCCACAAATGGAATTGAGATATATATATATAGTTGTTGCAAATTGTTTATTACAAGAGAAAACTATGAACATCCAAACCCTCGAACGTCTTCGATCGTTGATGCAGAATTTTCTCTTCCCTTGATTCGAGATGAATCAAGTCCTTCGAATATGGTTGATCAAATTACCGTCCCATGCTACTAAACCGAAAGAAACCACCGTTCTTCAGTTACCTTCACTCAGTCAATTGCGATCTACCAAGAATTCGAACCCAAACCTCCCTTCTACGATCCTCTGATTACAGCTACTAAACCGAACAATTGCGCCAATTTTCGGTTACCTTCGCCCAGCCGAATCCCTGTAGAAAGAACAGTTTGTGCAAAAAACCCCAAAAATCTATCCGATTCTTGGAGGACAAAACCAACTGGTTTGATTCAAGAAACACCTGCCAAACTCTCAACCCAGAAGATGAAGATCACACTTCCTAAATTATGAACATTATCACTTCGATCAATGGGCGACACAAACAAAGATGATTATGTGTGATTGTTTGTTTACACAATGAAGAAGATGAAGATGAAGAGAGAAATGACATATATCTTTCACGTTTCTTGTTGTTGAATGAAATGATGACCAAAACTATTTATATGAAAATAAAATGACCAACAAAAAATAATAACAGAAATAACAGAAAAGAAATTAAGTGAAAAATGCAGAATTTTGAAGTCATGCGTCGACCTCCTAACTCCATGCGTCGACGCATAAACAAATATTTTTGTGTCCATTGAATTGTGCGCTTTCCCGCAGGTTTTGGAGGTTAGCGCATGAAATTGGAGGTTAGCGCATGAACTGGGAGGGTCAGCGCTTGAAGTGCGTTTTTTCAGGAAATTCAATTTTCTGAGCATTTTCACCAGACCAAGATCAGAAACACATACTAGACACAACTAAAACGATAGTGGACATTTATTTTTGGGAAAGACAAGATCCTATGCATCTAGACACATGAACAATAATGGTTAGACGCAATATGCCCGACACGTGTAGTGATACCGCTCAAATTATAGTCTAGTTTCTTACATGTTTGTTGACATCATTAAAACAAGGTAAATAGAAGAATATCCCTCACAACTACAACCATTGGATCAGATCAAAAGATGCCATTCACACATACATGTGGCCATCAGATCAAATTTAAAACAAATCCAAGGGATCTAATCAAAGGGAACATGGCGGCCTTAAGTGAAATAACACGCTGGATCATTTTAAAATTAAAACAAAATCAGGCCAACGCTGCTGATCTCCAATTGTCTTCTCCGATAGCTCCTCACCGGAGCTTTGGTAAATAGTGATATTAGAGAATGAGACCACCACCAATATGATTGTTACCTCATCACAAATCCAACTATAGGCTCAAAATTCATTTATATAAACTGAGCGTGGAGAATTTAAAAGAAACACGAGAAGAAAGCAAAAACGAACATCAAAATTAAATGACATACAAGATCAATCAAAGCAAGATAAGTTAGGGGAAAGCATCAGGGAGTATCAGGCTACATTATGGTAACTTGTTTGAGTGAAAACGAAGCCTCTAACTACCTTTTCCAAATACGATCAGAAGAGGTTGAAAGGTTGATCTGGTTAGCATGATTCAGAGGCTCTTAAGTCTTGGGAATTGTTGCAATAGCTTCAGAAGATGTCGAAGGTGATAATGGAATCAAGAAATGGAGTTGAAAATGCTTAGAAATTAAAAACGAAATCTCAAAATTTCAGTGGAAAATGTGAGCTTGAGCATGGTTTCTAGAGGCTATCCAAGCTTGGAAATCAGTGCAAATGCTTCCTCTATTTATAGCTGAGGTGAATGAAGCTCATACGTGTGGAAATTAGTTGCAATTCGTGTGAAATCATATGCACCAAAAGTGTGATCATTCTTTGTTGTGAAGTCACCAAAACGCAGCTCAATCCTTCATATTTTGGGTTGTTTTTGACCCTCGGGTATCACTTAATATCATCATGGACAAAACACGTGCAAAGATTGACTTAAAATTGAGAATTGATTGAATTGCTATTACTGACCATGGGCAATTTTTAGTTCCATAAGGCTATGTTCAAACCAATGAGAAATCTTGTACACTTGACCTTTAATGCTCATTCTTTTTGCAAAATGAACACATCATAACAAAGAATACAATGTGAAAAGAAAGGTTTCATTTGGATGCTTGGGAAAAACGTTATGAGCTTGTAAAGTTGGCACGATGACCTGTAATCAGAGGTTAAAATATTCAAAGTCCAAAATGACCTATAATGTCTTCAAACTTGTTATGGCTTTCCAAGCATAATTGGCCTTTGATCCCTGAAACAAACTTGTAGAGGGCATCAAATATGATAATTGGCAAAATGAACCGCCCATAGAAGTTGAAAATTGGGAGAGTTTTGACCATTGGAAGTTAGGCAAATATCACTTGAATTTATGCCAAATTTCACTAAGTCCACAAAATGACCTATAATGTTTCCAAACTTTTGATGATCTTCTAAGCATAATTGGCTCTTGACTTGTAAAGAGAAGTTGGAGGGGATGTCAAGAAGAGTCATTTGCCTAAAGAAGCACGTAAAAATGTTGAAGTATGAAGAAGTTATGATATTTGAAAGTTGGACTTAAAATGTTGACTTTTTAGGTCAAACCTCTTTGAACAAACTTGCAACCTTGGACTTTTTCTTGCATTTCAAGGTACATTGATGATCATATGAACTCAAAATGATGTACTCTTGATTGTCGTTTGATAATACTTGCAATGGCTTGAGGAAAATTCTTAATGAAGGCATGAAAATAAACAATGAACCTTTGAAGTTTCTTGAAAAACAAGCTATCAAACTTTGAGACTTCTTTGATAAAATGAAATTGAATGATGCTTGAGACCCTATGCTTTGAGATTAGAGGTCATGCTTTAATGAATAACCCTTAAAAATCAATAGTTGACCATACTTTGACTTGAGGAACTCAAACCCTAGCTGAGGATACAATCACTTGATGCTCTTAATTACAAACCATACCTTGCAAAAGAAACAAAAAGGGGACAAGGCATGCTTTTTGTATTTTGATTAATGGTTAGTGAATTATAAAGCATATAAGTACAAAAATGAAAGATACACAAAGATGTGCTTCATGATCTCTACAAAGGCAAACCCAAAGATGAGAGGATTAGGGGACAACCAAGGTTGTGATCTTGATTCATTGTAAAGATGTAAATAAGGTGGGATCTTAGGGGTAAAAATTAGGGTATGACAGATGCCCATATTTAAGTTTCTTTTATCCGGAGATATGAAGATTGGCATCTTCGTCTAGACGAGATTGAAGAGACTTAAATACAGAAGACCCAATTTTTGGCCCTAAGATACCGCAAAATGTTCATGATATGAATGCATGCACAAGACTCTATGGGAAAAAGGTGCCACAAGAGATGAACTACTGCTGGAGAAACTTAGCAAAGGAAACACAAACTCCGCAGGGGAAAAACAAGAAGAGACTCAGCTGGGGAATACAAAATTCCACAAGAGATGAGGAAAGTGTGTAGATGAAACTATAACTTGAAATTGCTGGAGATAAACAATGACTCTGCTGGAGATACTCAAAAGAGATGTGAGCAGGTCAGATCACACAACAGACTTCTCAAATAAAGAGACAACCATCTGTTGGGGACGAAGTATTCACTGGATCGCAACAGGATTCTTAATTAAGGGGATAAACACCTGTTCAAATAACGAACCAAGTTGAATTGATAACAAGCTTCCACAATTAGAATAGGGCTCAGCTTCTTCTATAATCAAGTTTCTCACTTGAAAAAGGACCAAATACAAGTTGTCTTCATTAAAGAGACTGACACCTGCTAGGAATTAGCACAAAGTTCCCAAATCTCTGGTCGTCAACCAAGGATGGGTCACAATTTCTTCTTCAATCAAGCCTTTCACTTGAAAAAGGACCAAATACAAGTTGTCTCTGCTAAAGGGACTGCCACTTACTAGGAATTAAGAATCAATAACTCTACTGTGGATCTTCAAAAGAGATACGGGCAAGTTAGATTGCACAACAGATTTCTCAAATAAAGAGACAACCATCTGTTAGTGACGATAAAGATTTCACAACAAGCTTCTCTGACGGGAATATACCTTAGAGATGCCATTTGATGAAATAGTTGATGGAGTCGTAAAAGGCTTCTCAAATAAAGAGATATCACCTCTTCAAATAACGAGTCCAGGGTTTCACTTAATTAGATGAGGATCAAGGATTTCAAAAAAAACTTCTCTGCTGAGGATAAACTAGAGAGATGTCATTTAATGTGAAGATATAGATTGATATATGGGGACATACAAATTGATCAAATAAAGAGACCGCCACTTGAAGTCACACAAAAGTTGAATATAACAAACAAGCTTCTCAAAGAGACCGCCACTTGTTACCAGGTAAGGCTTACCGTGCCGGAGACATACAAGCTTCTTGTGTAAAGAGATTGCCACTTGTTATCAGGTAAAGATTCTAATAAAGTGTTATCAGAACACTGCTGGGGAAACACAATCTTTATCTTTTGATGGGGAATCATAAATAGATTTCTGCTGAGGAAAATAAATCCTCAAAGGTGCAAAAATAAATTCCTTCTCATCATCCAGGTTTCACAGCCTAGAGAGATTTAAAATAAATGCTGCAGGGGACCAAAGTTCAACCCAAGGACAAACTGGAGAGAAACGGTCAAACAAAACTCTTCCTGATGAGTAAATAACTCAACTGGAGAATGATTCCATCTAGATAATGAGCCGAAAAGGAATACTAATGAAAATCTTCCACGAGGAATAAACTCAATGGGGAATTAGAAAGGATGTACACTTTCTGCTTAAGGTAGATACTTTAATGAAGAGAGGATACACACACTCTGTGGGGCAAACAACACCAGAGAGAGTGGATAAGAAACACCAAGAAATGCGACATGAGCATGAATCTTCATTCAGCTATGCATGATGTATGTATGTATGAATGAATGAATGAATGAATGTACGTATATATGCTGACAAAACAAATACAAAGATAAATTAGGAATGACCAATCACTACAGTACAATCGGATACTCGGCTAAATCTGAGCAAGATAGAAATACCACTGGAGATCCTGCTGAAGGTTCTGCTAGGGATTCAGCTGAAGATAAATAGAAGCCACTGAAGGAACGAAGTCCTGCTTCAAGGCTTACATTTCTGGGGAGAGGAAGATATTGTTTGGGAAGAAACCCAATGTTCTTTCTTCTAACATCAATAATCCACTGAGGGGATATCAATATGAACTCTATTTCGATGGAATGGAAAGATCTGCTGGGGAAACATAACAATACAAATCTTCCAAACTCTTCTCGGGGAAAAGAAAATCCACACAAAAATCTGCTACAGGAAGATGAAGACTTGTTAGGGATACACACAACGCAAAACTCGTTGGGGGAAATCAACCTCTAGGAGGATAACACTTGTATCAACTCTGCTAAGGGAATAGAAAAACCAGTTGGGGTAAACACAACATGAATCTTCCAAAAGACAATCTTTGAGAGGAAAATCACATCTTTGCAGGAACTCTGTTATAGGAGAAGATGGATCTGCTGAGGATCAACACCATAAAAATTCTTTCAAAACCAAGAGTAACAATTGAATAAACTTCGCTGAGAGAAAAGTAAACCTGAAGATCATCAAAGAAAACTCTTTGGGGATAAACAAACTTCGAGGAAAACATCCGGGACTTGCAGGGGGAACTAAGAAGTTAACATCACAGCAGAAAGTCAACATGCAGGTGATTTTAAATCAAAACTCAACACGTGGTGAGAGAAAACCCAACAGTTGACTGCTATTTCAACATTTCTTAGTAGGAAACACTGTTCTAGATTTACTGCTTAGGTGGCACACAAAAGCAACAAAACCATAACAGAGAAGGTAAAAAACCTGCAGGGGATTCCACATCAAGTCTTAACATAAAAAGCGATGGAATCTAATAACCTGAATAAAACTTCACAACTTCACATATCTGCTTGATCTCAAACTGGCTAGAGAATCACACTCAAGTGGAGAAATCTGAACCAAGACTTAGCTGGAGAAACCCAGGTTCAGGATTCAACTTGGAAATATTGAATTCAGTACTTAGCTGGGGAACACCCGAATTAATGCTCAACTGGGGGAACTATATCCCAAAACCCGACACATCATATCAATTTGGAGGAATCCATTATCTGATTAACAACGGTAGGGGAAACTTGAATACATCCACAAGAACAACTCTGCTTGGGAGAACACTGAGTTGTGAACTTTGAGATTTTACCATTCTTGGAATAACTGTTGACATTCCTTTTTGTATTCACAAATCAAAGGAAAATATTTTTTTTGTAATTTCCAAAAGCGTGATTGTTATTTATCTTTTTGTTTCAAAAATTATTATAAAAAATAAATGAAATTTTGCAAAACAGAAATAAAAATAAGAATTGCAAATAAATGAACAAAGACTCAAATTTTATTAATAGAATGATAGTCCGCAAACGCCATGACTCCATGGATCATTACAAAGTTGGAAAATGGTAAATAAAGGAAAATGCTACATTGAAATACAAAGACCACTATTCTCCCTATCAACTTTGAATTCCACTGTGCTCAAAACTTCTATCGAGAATGATGAGAATGAGAATCCTTGATGGGAAATATTGCTTCAAATGATCAAGACTGGCGTGATGCAATTATTTACCATAATTCCTAACTTTTGCCTAGATTTCCCTTTCGGGTTTTCAATCTTCCAGGATGATTATTTTCTGTTTATGTCTTTAACTTTTTCCTGGATTGCCCTTTCGGGTTTATATCTCTAACTTTTGCCTGGACTGCCCTTTCGAGTTTATGTCTCTAACTTTTTCCTAGACAGCCCACCAAGACGATAATTCAGATGAACTTTTCAAGAAACATTGTGACTTTGAGAAAATTTCAACATAGCTTGAAGCTTGAAATCTTGAACATGGACTTTAGGTTCAAAATTTGAACACTTGCATTTATTGAATTCAAATCACACTTGAATGAATACCTCAATCTCAAATCCAAGATATCTTGCGCTTAGAGCAACACGTAATTGAGAAAATAATAAAGCCTTAATCACAATGAACCCACAACTTCATCTTTTGCGCCATGATTTGTACCTTGCACTTTATTCAAACAAAACCCTCGTTTTAACAAGCCTTTCCTTTCTTGATGATTTTGACGAAGGAATAACTTGAGAAGTTGAGAAGAATTAGAACCCTAATTCCAAGTATTCTCATTAATCGAACACCCTAGTATCTTGATCCCGGGGCACCCTTGATCTATTTAGAGACCAATGCCCGACCTTGACTTTAAGGAAATATAGTCACAAGAATCCATCCAAGATGTCTTCAAAGTAAATGATCCTAGGATGGCTCAAGAATAAGAAAAAGTTCTAACAATGAGGCTTAGATCAAATAGAGACCCTAAGACCATTTTGAATCAGGCTCAACTGGTCATGCCCTGAAATGCTTGATTGTGAGAATGAGTACTATCTTCGCTTGAAATTAATGCACCTGTACAAACTTGTTAGTTATAATAAGCATGCACACATGATCCTATGACGTAATTCTCAGAAGATCATGGCCAAAGGCCAGATGATCTTACAAAGAGAAAGTTGAGAAAGGTATGACAATTTTGGGATATGACAGGTGCCCTTATCTAGTTGCCTTGAACCCGAGAGAATGAACTGTTGCATGAAGCTCGTTCTTAGGGTAGAAGTCAATTAGATACAAGAGGACCTCGAAATTTGTCCACTCATAAGGTAAAATAAAGGTAACAGTAAAAAGCAAAAGGAAACAACATGATACAAGAAGAATAAAACAACATAAGATTCTTTGGATTGCCAAAGTAGTATCTCAGAAAATGTTGAAATCTCTAGGTCGTACGAAGCAATACCTTACAGATTAAGGCTCTTTGGGCACCTTTAGAGCAGTTTAATAAAGATAATGGGATTCTCTATATCGCATGAAGCAGTACCTTATGGGTTAAGGCTCTCTGGGGATATTCAGAGCAAAATTTCTGTAAGAGGGAAAAAATATTAGATTCTCTATACCAATGAAGCAACATCTTATCTACCGAGATATTCCAACTAAAGGGAACAATCACTCAACCTAAGACTCTTCATGGGTACTAGAGAAGTATCTCCAACGAGAGCACGAGATTTCCTAGACAATATGAAGCAGTACCTTATGAATTAAGGCTCTCCAAGGATGCTAGGACAGTATCTCAATAAAAGGTATGAGACTCTCTGGGCCTTGCCAATCAGTACCTTATAGATTAAGGCTCTTCAGGGATACCAAAACAGTGTCTCAACAAATGAGATTCCCTAAATTACACAAAGCAGTACCTTGCATGGCAAGGCTCTTTGGGAATAATAGAGCAGTGTCTCGACAGAGGTATGATACTTTTCGATCATGTGAAGCAGTACCTTATTAATTAAGGCTCTCCAGGGATACGAGAACGGTATCTCAACCAAAACATGAGATTCTTTGGTCCAAATGAAGCAGTACCTTAAATGCTAAATGTGAGATTTTATAATTCGTATGAAGCAGTACTATTGTACCCCAAATTTTACCCTTAGATTCTTTGATCTTTCGCATATCAGGTTAGGTCAATCATACTGCATAGCTAACCATTTTATCAATTTTTGTCTTGTCTCACCTAGGGAATTAGGGTTTGACTTCAGAGACTTCAAGGGTCGATTAATCAAGGTTCTGGATAGAGCATTCACCAATTAAATTCTCATACTTTCAAAAGACCTTTTTTTTCTTTGGTAATCCAGTATAATGTGGCTTCATCACAAGTTCTTCGAGGCTAAGGGTTTTGTAAGATTGAATCAAGGGTTAGGCTAGGCTATCTGGTCGAGGATGTATGCAGTGTGACTTGAATTTAGATGTTTTTATGTTAAATGTCATCAAGAGTTTAAACTCATTTCTAATTAGGGTCTTTGCATACTGAGGTCCATATTTCAAGTTATGGTTCCAATTTCAAGGCATTATTTTGTTCATTTGGCATCCAAGTGACCAATACAGATAAATTTATCAAGATACCAGTTCATCTGAAGTCCACGGTAAAAATCAAGGTCGATTTGTGTTTCAAAGCCAAAATTTGAGTTATACTTGATCATATTTCTCAAAGTTGATTAGAGTTTCATTCAATTCAAGTGCAAAAGTTCATTACAAGAAAATTCTAAAAGGATACAAAATTATTTCACACAAGTTTGTCAAGAGTTTCAATACAAGGAATCAAGGGCCCATTATCTTGCAAGGCCCACTAAGGTTTTTCTTTTACAATCAAGGTTACAAAAAAACAAAAATGAAAGAAAAGATTCCTTTGGTCAAAATCTCAACGCCATGAGATTAATATCCAAGATGCCACCGAAGTTCTGAACCATGCATCTGCAATACCAGGACAAAGACTTATACCAAAATGAAAAAAGTTCGATCTGCTCCAAAAACTTGTGCGACATGCCCTTTCCCAAAACCATGACAAACCTCTGTTGCAAGGTGATCCATGCTTTTTCTCTGCCACAACAGAACCAATACACCTCACGCTGTTGCATCTACTACAAACCATAATGCCAAAACAAACTCCCTTTATGCACAGACTTGTCTCGTTCCTACCAGAAAACCCACATTAGTGAAAGTTTTTCAAATTGAGTCAATTCTTGCAACATCAGATCTGTAGGATGAAAGTGACTTTTCATTCAATACAAGACAAAGTTTCTGTACTGTTAAACTTAACCAACAAGTATGAATTGGATTTAAAAAGAGTGGGATGGAAGGAACAAAGGGGGACACTCGGTATCAAACGAAAAAATAGAGAGAAACCTCCATCATATCAAGAAAAACCTTACTCATACACTCATAAAAAATTTCAGAAAAAACTCATAAATTCAAAGGTTTTCACCCATCACCAAGAACAGAAAAACCATCACATCATTTATCAGAAAAGGAAGGATTCAGGCCAATATCTAACAAGGTAGAAAGATTAAGTACCTGTTAAAGCATCGCCGGTATATTTTCGATCTCCTTTAGCTTTTGCGTCTTCGTTTCTGATTTTTTTTTTCACTTGCGACATTTATTTTGATGTTTGTATCGCGAATCATTATGTACTTGATGTCGTTGGTTTTGACTTTGATTCTTGGATATCGTTAGTTTCGGCTTCAGATTAGTGATAACAATCGTGTGAATAAGAGGGATAGGATAAGTCTGTGAGAAATCGCGGAATGAAACAAATACAAGAAAGAGAGAACTGCGAGAGGAAGATCGTGAGAGATAAACAGAGAGAGGGTTACGAACCTGAACGAAAAAAGACCGTGAGAAATGATAGATATTAGGGAAAGTTTCGTATAAGGGAAAGGGACAGCGAATCTTCATCGCCTTTGATTTGAGAGAGAACAAACAGAGAGTATCGCGAGATCGAGGATTAGGAGAAATAAGGTCGTTTTCTCGAAGGATTGAGATCGACATAGATCGTTTCTTTTCCTTTCTGAAATTTTTTTGGCATTTGGTTTTAAACAGAAGAGAATATGGTTATTGAGGGATTGAACGACTGATTAAGGTTGGTGGTGTAGCGAGCGATTTTGGATGTGGTTGCGAAGCACTACCGCTCTTTGGTATCTATAACTCGATTTATTTTTTATCCTATTGAAGCTGATGAAGGAAGGGAAATAGATGTCTCAAATTAACCCTGCTTGCAAACTGAGGTTAAATAGTCAAAACTGTTGGTTTACAGATGCTACAAAGATTCAGGGTCTCTATTAGGTTTATTTTGTTAAAAGTAGTGTTCGGTCGATCGGTGGGAGGTTAAGATGTTAGGACGGATGTATGAAAGTATGGGATTTTGGGTTTTTGTTTAGTGTGCTCGCTAAGATTTTTCTTTCAATCTTATGCCCACGTATTCCCGTTTACCAAAACAGGGAAATCAGAGCGATCGTAGTTCCCCTTATTCTATGGGAGGAAATGGTGTTTTGGTGTCTTGTTCAAAGCCCAAGACGTGAAGCTTAAAAGGTGGTTTATACCTTGTTCAAAGCCCAAGATGTGAAGCTGAAGGGTCTATTTGTATCTTGTTCGAAGCCCAAGATGTGAAGATAAAAAGGTGTTGTCTTCAGAGTGAATTTGTCATCTCTAAAGAGGTTTGTTTGTCACAACTGTTTATAAAGGAGAATTACTTTAACCGGGATATATGAACCCGACAATACCATAATTTCCTTTATAGGGGATTTCCAACCTGAAGGAGAAGACTTTAACTCAGTTTAGAGCAATGCTATCTTTCCTTAGGAATTTCTCATGCTAAAAGAGGGACAATGGCATGGATATAGATGATCCAGAGGCTTACCGCTTACAGCGATTAGATGAAGGGGAAGAAGTTGTTGATGTTTGTGTACTGTGAACGAGGCACAACTTTGATGCTAAAAGGTTGATTGGATCAACCAGTGGTTTTCTTATACAAAGCCTAAGAGGAGGCTAAAAGGTTTTTGACTCGACGAGGGAATCCTTTGGTATCTCGTATAAAGCCCGAGATGGAGGCTATTTGACTCAACAAGAGAGTTTTTTGTATCTCGTACGAAGCCCGAGATGGAGGCTAAAATTGTTAGCTCCGCTGGGGAGAATCATTGTACAAAGCCCAAGAGGAGGCTATGGCGCTGTTTCAGTTGAGTGACAGGTCCAGTATGCTGATTTAAAGAGAAAATCAGTTCTTATATGAGTAATGATGTACTCAAAGATTTTGATTCGAGGATCAGGATTATTTCCTGTTCTTTAAGGAAGTGGGAAATCCAAAGGGTATTGAGACTGTCCGAGTCCACGGGGTTCCTTCCTATTCTTGAAGGGTGCTTGAGAATGTCTTGGAGACTCAAGGAAATTAGACTGTCCAAGTATAAAGTTTCATCTTTTGTACTATGCTTTGAGAAATATTAGTAGACTCTTGGAAAGACTGTTCTATTAAGATGACTGATTTCTGTTCCTATACCTTTAGGAGGTCATCGGGACAATTTGTACGAAGCCCAAGAGGAGGCTGGAAACTTTTAAGAAGCCGATGGATAATTTGTACTAAGCCCAAGAGGAGGTTATCATTCCCGGAGGAAGAAATCATTTATACGAAGCCTAAGAGGAGGCTGTGAATACTTCTAAGAAGCCGAAGGATCCTTGTACAACGCCCAAGAGGAGGCAGGGATGCTTTTAGGAAGCCTGTGGGTCCCCAAACCCCGAGAAGTTCAAGACAGGTTATTCACAAAGAATAGATCAAGCCAGGAAAGTTTGAGATTTTGGAAGAAACTCAAGAGATGCCATTCACAGAGAAAAGATCATCTCTGGGGAATAGAGTTTCTTGACAAGTGCTTTTAAGAAGCCGATGGGTCCCTAAACCCCGAGAAGTTCAAGACAGGCTATTCACAAAGAATAGATAAAGCCAGGAAAGTTTGAGAATTTGGAAGAAACTCAAGAGATGCCATTCACGGAGAAAAGATCATCTCTGGGGGATAGAGTTTCTTGACAACTTCTAAAGGTGACAGTCTATGAAAGGGTTCACCGAGAATGCTGCCTTTCATGTCTCCATATTGTTTAACCCCAAGAGGAGGGAAGACTGTGTCTGGTAATCCTATGGGGATCTAGTTTTGACTATTTAAGAGTGATCAACGGGCTTAATGCAAGACGTAGTTGCCGGGGAAACTCTAAATATCTATACTATTATTACACAGTTGATATGAGTTTATGAAAGAAGACTTACAGCGAAACAACCCCACAATACAGTTATATGTATATGAAAGTGGTAAATGAAAGCATATAAACACTTACTCGGTTGTAGAGCTTCCATGCTGTTTGGTTAGTTGTTCAACAAAGAAAGATTGAAAACAACAGTATATTTCAAAATCAAAGGAGAAAGTGCTTTGAAAAAGAAAGATTTGGGGCTTACAGCTCAAGGAGAGACCCAGGGTTTTATCAGTGAGCGCACTGTTTGAATTTGTACAAAGGGACTTATACAAGTGACTGAGGCCCAAAAATTGTTTTCTGTACAAAGGGATGGGTCTTACACTCTCTCAAGAGGCCCAAAATGTCTTAAAGAAAAGAAATGGGTCTTACTACTCGAGGGTAGGCCCAAGATTTGTTTTTTCAACAGATGGTGATCGCGTCGAACTTTTTGAAATACAACGGGACTTATACCATAAGTGAGGCCCAAAATAGGTTGTATTTACAAAGGGTTGGGTCTTACACTCTATTAGAGGCCCAAAAGAAAAATAGTGGGGCTTATAACACGAGGGTAGGCCCAAGATGATTTTTCGCTTAAAATGGCGATCGCGTCGAGATTTGCTTTTAACGCGAAGGGGCTTATACAATATCTGAGGCCCAAAATGGTTTTGGTTAAAAGGGGATTGGGTCTTACACTCTATTAGAGGCCCAAAAGTTTTGAAATGGGTCTTACTACTCGAGGGTAGGCCCAGAGTTTGTTTTTCAACGGACGATGATCGCGCTGAACTTTTTGAAATACAACGGGACTTATACAATAAGTGAGGCCCAAAAAGGTTGTATTTACAAAGGGTTGGGTCTTACACTCTAATAGAGGCCCAAAGTGTTTTGAAAATGATTTATAAGGGTTGAATTAATCAAAAACCCTAATTTGTTTTCAAAATGTGTTTTAATTGAATAAAAATTCAATTAAAATGATCAAAATTGTTTAACATATGGAAAAAAAAATTGTGATCTTGGATTAATGCTTCAAAAATTAAGTATTGACCTACAAAATAATTAGAAGGAATTAAAAGTTGCAAAATCAAGGTGGAAACAATATTCAAAGTATCAAAAAAACAATTAAAATATTAATTCTTTGCAAAAATATCAATTATATGAAATAAATAATATTTTTGGGATTTTTTGGGAAAATAAAATATTCTAACATTTTTGTGAATTATTAAAAAAAGAATCAACTCAAAATCGTTAAAACTCAGAGAGAAATTAATTTTTGAATCAATTAAATAAAATCACAAAATTCAAATATTTGAATTTGTGAAAATGGCGCCAAGAACATGGACCAAGAACACGCGCATTTTCTGCCTTGCCCATATTTGCATTTTCTATCCAATCTCACTGAATACTTGATCATATCATACAATCCACATACCAATCAACTCGTTTCAACCTCACGATCATGTCTATGGCAATTAATTTCATTTAAATTAAGCATAAAACAAGAAATCACGAAAAATCCTCAAGAACCCTAAATTCTGCATGAAGGCTGGGATTTTTAATGCACGATTCAAACAAAGCAATTACTTGAGGGGAAACATTCCATGCATGATTATGAACATTTGGCAAAAGTATTGTGCGAGGAAATATGCATAGATTGAGAGATGACCAAGTTTAGGCTTACCTCTAGGTCGTGACAGCAAGAGCAAATTGATTTCTGAGTTGGAGGTGTTACAGATGAGTTGTGATGATCTGAACAGCTTCCCTACACCCTATGGAGTGTGTTTGAATGCTTGGACTTGATGGAAATTGGCTGGATCACTTAATGGCATCTCAATGCACTTTGGTTAAACCCTTGAGCAATTGACTGGTGATTCTGAGAAATCAGTGTTCCAGATGTTGTTTAAGTGTTTGATCAGCTCACATATGATGTATATGAGGTGTGTGTGTGTGATTGGTTTGAGTGGAATTGCTCTCTAATGAAAAACCCGATAGTGACTTGCTAAGAAAGGAATTTTTTAGAGTGAGAAGTGGATTTTGAGAAAGGCAAGTGTTGTAGGCCTTTGGTGTACTTAAACTGATCACAATTGAGCTCTATTTATAGTAGAGCAAGTTTGTTTTGCAAGGAATAGTGAATGGCAACTGCTGAGTAGGTTTGGCCAATGTTGGCAAATGAAAATCCAAGTCTCCTCTAGCCATTGACTAGAGGTTAGGGCACAGGCTGCTGGTCCCCTTGGTCTTGAATAAGTCTTGACTGAATTCAGTTGAGAATGGCTCAGTCCATGCCACCTTGATGCTTCCATTGAATGCTCCAATCCAAAATTGGAGTCTTGTCCCTATTTTGGGCAATTCTAGGTTTAGCATGCTATTTCTTGTTCCAAGGACTTTGGAGGCTTGGCTCAGTGATTGTCCCCTTTAGATTCAATCCTCAGATGTGTCCAAAGTGATGACAAGGCTTGGAATTGGCTGATTTTGGCAAATCGACCAAAAGTGCAAAAATCTGCCTTGCCTTGGCAGATTTCAGCAAGGCAACTTGCCAATGTCATATCTCATAGCTCAAATTGAATTTGGTGATGTTCTTGGCCATTTTGGAAAGCCCTTACATGATACAACAACATTTTGATCATATTTGGTTTTGATACTTTTTGGATCCAAGTGAAAAATGCCCCTACATTTGGAAAAAGTAAGGCAAAATCTGACTTAGTGAAATTTTCACTAAGTGTTGGAACAAAGTGACTTTTCTTGATTTTGATCACTCCATAACTCAAAATCCATGAGGAATTTGGACATAGGTCAGTATGAAGGTTTTGTAGAGGGCAATGAGATCTACAAATCAAGCTTTGGATGAAAAAAATGGCTTTGTGGTTTAAGAGTTATGATCCTCCAAAGTTGGTACCTTTGTCACTTTTTTCCATAACTTAGAAAATTTTCTAAGTTTTTATGGTTACCCCTTTTACAAGTTATCCCATTTTATTTGATTTTTCTTGATGAATGATGATTCAAATCATACATAAACATCATTTTAGGGTTAAAAATCCATTTTTGTGAAAAATCTCAAAAAGTCAAAGTTGACTTTTGTGCACAGTTGACTTTTTATTCGATGAATTCCAAACTGTGTAATTCTTCAGGAAATCATGTCCTTGACCTAAATCAAACTTGATGGACATGTTCCATGGGTGGTATAGAGGATATTGAATCATGTCTTAGGGCTTGGGAGCATGTCCTGGTCAAAAGTCAAAGTTACAGTTGACTTTTCCCGCGAAACCCTAACTGTGGTTCAGATGAAATTGAAACTTGTTGCTCAAGCTTCTTGGATCAATCCATTGTCCCAAATGGATCAATATGGTATATTAGAGACCCTCAAATCATGTCTTGAGGTCTTGGATCATGAATTGTCCCAAAAGTCAACTTAGGGGTGAATTAGGTCAAGAAACCCTAATTCCTGATTTTTGATGAATGCATCCCCTGAGGCAAAATTGACTTAATGATTGGGTCCATGAGGTTCCATGGAGTATATTAGGTTATGTTTTGGATCTTTGGCTTATGCCCAGATGAAAATTTCCATCTGGAGGCCCTGGTGGACCAAAACCCTAATTTGGTGACACTGTCGATCTTAAAGCTTGATCCATCTAGAAGGGAGCAACCTTGTGCTTAATCCTTGAAGTGGGAGTCTTCTTGATCCATTATGGATGTTTGAGAGGTTAGACAAGTTGAAGATCATGTCATTTCTTGATTGATCCTTTGTCTAAGAGCTCAGAGAGGGCTTGAAACCCTAAGTCTGATTGTAGTGAATGCTCAACAATCCTTGAGGCACTTGGTGAGGCATAAAGGTACATCCATATTGTGATGATGATTTGCACAATGATGGGAAATCTTAGTGGTCAAAATTTGGGGTATGACAGATGCCCCTATTTAATCTTCTTGGACCCGAAGGTGCGAATGACGAAGGTATTCGGGCATTCGAGGTGCAAGAGGATTAAATATCGGAATATCCAAAATTTTGACGGCGTCTATGAATGGTAATTCACACATTCATCTTTTTTCGCTAAGCAATGATGCTTAGAAAAGGTAATCTTCCCCTCGATCCTGGTCTTCAGCCAAGGAACTGGTCTCAGTTTTCTTTTGAGATGAACTTCCCCTCGATCCTGGTTTCCTACCAAGGAACTGGTCTAAGTTTCTGATTTAAACTTCCCCTTGATCCTGGTTTCCTACCAAGGAACTGGTCTTAGTTTCTTAAATAAACTTCCCCGTGATCCTGGTTTCCTACCAAGGAACTGGTCTCAGTTTCTGATTTAAACTTCCCCTCGATCCTATTTTCCTACCAAGGAACTGGTCTTAGTTTCTTTTTTTAAACTTCCCCTCGATCCTGGTTTCCTACCAAGGAACTGGTCTTAGTTTCTTTTTTTTTAAACTTCCCCTCGATCCTGGTTTCCTACCAAGGAACTGGTCTTAGTTTCTTTTGTCAATAAACTTTATTGACAAGGGACGCTACTCGTAGCGGTTTTCCTCAAACTTCTCGCCGAATTTTCCTGGGGAGATGCCATTTGACGGAAAATTTTTTGATGTCAGACTTGCTGGGGAACCCAATCGTCTGAGTTGTAGAGGTGCACAAACTTCTCTGGTGGAGACGCCATTTGTTTCTACTGGGGAAAGCAAGTTTCTTGAGAGACTGTTTCTGCTTGGGATCTTACATCATACTTTTCTCGGGATCTTCCCAGAGAAACGCCATATGATGGGATCCGATTTTGAGGTGCCGATGACCTTTTCATCAGTGGTTTTTCGGAGAAAAACCGCCGTACCGCCGAATCTCTGCTTAAGAGGCTTTCTCTGGGGATTTTCCTTAATCTGGGAAAGCAAGGATATCATCTTTAATGACGAAGAGTGATGTTGACTAAGGTCTCTCTGATTCCTCAGAGGTTCAAGTTATCAAAGTGGTCGAGGAGCCAACTTCATTCTAGCAATAAACTGGAGAAGAGATTGTTCAGACGCAACATTTCCTGATGAGGAAAGAACTGACAACTTGAATGAGAGGATTTTTATCACTTGGGAACAAGACCGACTAGAGTGATAGTGATGCAATATGAATGCGAATGCAAATAAAATGCATGATGTATGTATGTTTATGCTGACAAAACTGGTGCGACATACAGACTAATGGATGAACATGACGGGATACTCGGCCATCGCGGGGCGAAGAAGTACCGCTGGTCCCAAAAGTAGCAATTCTACCTTGCTTAGGAGAGATAGTCCCTGCGGGGGAATACCGTTGATCGGGCTTAGGAGGTAAGAACTTGGCCGAAGAGGTCAGATGGAATAGTCGCATCCGACACTGTTGATCCTTCATTCAGGCGCACTAGCGTAGAAGGAGTACTTTGATTCTGCACTTTGAAGTTTGCTTACTTCTGGAGAAGCGGTTGATGCTCTTTTGATGTTCAAAAGTCAAAAGAAATTGCCATCTTTATTTTAAAGCAGAAAAAGTTTTACAAATAAATTAATTTTTGTTTTATTTCAAGAATCGTTAATCATATCAAAATGTCGTTCTGTAAAGCTAAAACAAATGAGAATTACAAACAAAAGCACAAGGGCTCAAATTTTATTGATAAGACAGAGATCAGCCAAATGCATGATTCCAAAGAGTATTTACAAAGTTAGAAAATGGTAATTTACAGGGAAAAGGGCTACGTTGAAACATAACGACCACTATCCTTCTACCAACTTTGAATTCGGGACATCCTGAGCTTCTGTCGAAGATGACCTTGACTGGAGTTTTCCTCCGATGGACGGTGTAACTGCTGCTGCTGGGGACTTGCCTCTGTTGAACATAGTTACTTACCATTATCCCTAATTTTTTTCTGGATTGTACTGTGATGTTTCTAATCCACCGGGATGATTTTTTTTAATTTTTGTCTCTAACTTTTGCCTGGACCGCCCTTTTGGGTTTTCAATCCACCGAGACGTTTTTTTTAGGCGAAGTATTTCTTGACTACATCAACATTTGTGGGGTAGGAAAATTCTTCTCCATCCATGGTTGCAAGTCTCAAGGCATCGCCTGAGAAAGCTTTTGTGACCACATAGGGGCCATCATAATTCGGAGTCCATTTACCCCGAGAATCAGTGAGAAATGGTTGTATCTTTTTTAGCACAAGGTCTCCTTTCTTGAAGACGCGAGGTCGGACCTTTTTGTCGAACGCCTTCTTCATTCTTTGTTGATACAACTGACCGTGGCATAGTGCCATGATTCGTTTCTCTTCGATCAGGTTGAGTTCATCGTGTCGACTTTGACACCATTCAGCTTCTGTTAGCTCAGCTTCCATCAATACCCGGATTGATGGGATTTCTACTTCTATGAGGAGCACTGCTTCCATGCCATATACTAGAGAGAAAAGGGGTTGCCCCTGTTGAAGTACGGACAGATGTGCGATAACCGTGAAGAGCAAAGGGTAGCATCTCGTGCCAATCTTTGTAGGTTACAACCATCTTCTGAACAATCCTCTTGATGTTCTTGTTAGCCCCTTCTACCGCTCCGTTCATCTTGGGTCGGTAGGGAGATGAGTTATGGTGTTCAATCTTGAACTCTACGTACAACTCTTTCATCATCTTATTGTTCAAGTTAGAACCATTATCAGTAATGATCTGGCTCGGAACACCATAACGATAGATGATATTGTTTTTGATAAATCGGACCACCACTTGTCGGGTTACATTAGCGTACGACGCTGCTTCGACCCACTTGGTGAAGTAGTCAATGGCTACCAGAATGAACCGATGTCTGTTTGAAGCTTTGGGCTCAATCAAGCCAATCAGGTCGATTCCCCATATGGAAAAAGGCCATGGGGAAGAAAGAACTTTGAGATGTGTTGGTGGTACATGAATTTTGTCGGAGTATATCTGACACTTATGACACCTCCTCATGTACTTGTAGCAGTCGGATTCCATTGTCAACCAATAGTACCCTGCTCTCAGAATTTTTCTCGCCATTGTGTGTCTGTTGACATGAGTGCCAAAGGATCCTTCATGAATTTCTTTCATCAACATGTCTGCCTCTGGTCTGTCGACGAATCGAAGCAAAACCAAGTCAAAATTTCGCTTATACAGCGTGTCACCACTCAGGAAGAAGCTACCTGCTAGCCTTCTGAGGGTTTTTCTGTCCTTTCTGAATGCCCCAGGAGGGTACTCTTGTTTTTGAAGGAAGCATTTGATATCGTGATACCAAGGTTTGTCGTCTATGACTGCTTCAATCGTGAAGATGTAAGCGGACCGTTCAAGGCGCATGATGTTGATCTTAGGTAAGTCGTTCCATTGACCTACACTAATCATGGAAGAGAGAGTGGCTAAGGCGTTAGCCGTGTTATTCTCATCACGAGGGATGTGATGAAACTCAACTCTGTTGAAGAAGGGTAACAACCTTCTTGCATAGTCTTTGTAAGGAATCCGTCCTGATTGGTATGTGTTCCAATCTCCTTTTATCTGATTGATAACCAGGACTGAGTCACCGTATACGTCCAAGTTTTTGATCCTTAAATCAATTGCTTCTTCGAGACCCATAATACAAGCTTCGTATTCGGCCTCGTTGTTCGTACATTTGAACATAAGTCGAGCGGTGAAAGGAATGTGGGTACCTTGAGGGGTAACAATTATTGCCCCAATTCTGTTTCCATAATGATTAACTGCTCCGTTAAAGATAAGTCCCCACTGGGAACCTGGTTCTGGCCCTTCACTGGGTAGCGGTTCATCGCAATCTTTCATTTTGAGATACATGACATCCTCGTCTGGGAAGTCGAACCCAATTGATTCTCGAACGTCAATCGGTTGATGAGCCAAATGATCGGCTAAAATACTCCCCTTAACGGCTTTCTGAGCGTGGTACTCGATGTCATATTCTGATAACAACATTTGCCAACGGGCAATCCTTCCTGTGAGAGCAGGTTTTTCAAATAAATACTTGATTGGATCCATTTCGGAGATCAACCAAGTAGTGTGACGAATCATGTACTGGCGAAGACGTTTGGCTGCCCAAGCCAAAGCGCAACAAGTCTTTTCGAGCATAGTGTACCAAGTTTCGCAGTCGGTGAACTTCTTGCTTAGATAGTAAATGGCAACCTCTTTCCTTTTGGTTTTGTCTTGTTAGCCAAGTACACACCCCATTGAGTCTTCCAAGACTGTAAGGTAGATGATCAGTAGTATTCCTTCCACTGGAGGTGATAGAATTAGAGGATTCAACAGATATTCCTTAATACTGTCAAAGGTGGTTTGGCAATCTTCTGTCCAAACGTAGTCCTGGTTCTTTTTGAGTAATTTGAAAATCGGCGCACATGTGGCATTCACGAGGAATATGAATCTGGAGATGTAGTTCAAACGTCCCAGGAATCCTCTGACTTGTTTTTCAGTTTTCGGAGAAGGCATTTCTCGAATGGCCTTGACCTTGTCAGGATCAACCTCAATTCCTTTCTGGCTGACGATGAACCCTAAGAGTTTCCCTGAACGGACACCGAAGGTGCATTTGTTGGGATTCAAGCGGAGTTTGTATTTTCTCAGACACTCGAAAAGTTTTGACAGGTGGGTCACATGCTCCTCTTCTGTCTTGGATTTTGCAATCATATCATCAACATATACCTCGATTTCCTTGTGTATTATGTCATGAAACAGAGTAGTCATGGCCCTTTGATAGGTTGCCCCAACGTTCTTCAAACCGAACGACATTACCTTGTAACAAAAGGTACCCCATGGGGTGATGAATGAAGTTTTCTCCATGTCTTTCGGCGCCATTTTGATCTGGTTATAGCCCGAGAATCCATCCATGAAGGAGAAAACATTGAACTTTGATGTACTGTCAACCAGCATGTCAATGTGTGGTAAGGGAAAGTCGTCCTTTGGACTAGCCTTATTTAGATCTCTATAATCATCACACATTCTGACTTTTCCGTCCTTTTTCAGAACGGGTACGATGTTGGCTAACCATTGAGGATATTCTGATGTGGCGAGGAAACCCGCGTCAATCTGTTTCTGTACCTCCTCTTTGATTTTGATGGCCATTTCCGGATGAGTCCGTCTCAACCTTTGTTTTACTGGCGGACATTCCGATCTCAACGGTAAGTGATGTTCCACGATGCTGGTATCCAACCCTGGCATATCCTGATAGGATCAAGCGAATACATCGGGGAATTCTTTGAGAAGCTTTATCAAACTCTCTTTGGCAGTTGGACTGAGCAGTGCCCCAATCCGGATTTCTTTTCTCTCTTTTTCTGAACCCAAGTTTACTGTTTCCAACAGCTCTTTGTGAGGTTCAATAGACCTTTACTCTTGTCTGAGTAATCGGGAGATCTTTTCTGGAATTTCGTTGTCAACTTCTTCTTCAGCCCCAAATACCGGGAACTCAAAGTTGGGAGAAGGCATCGGATCGTATGTTTCAACGGGGTTAAAAATAATCAATCTGCATGACGTGATGATTCGTGTTTAGAAGAGATAGAGAAAATGCAAAAGTGTGTGCAGTGTATTTTTCTTTATTACTGCTTGTTTTTATTATTGAATTATTTTTTAGGATTATCATTTTCTAAGAAAAGCAAAAAGAGAAAACAACAATTAATGCGGAAATTATAGAACGACATTATTTTATTAATGAACAAGTCGATTCTTGAAACTATAGCCATATAAAACAAAACTCGGTCGCTTTGGGCAAAGCGAAGAGGGAAAATTTACAGAAAGTGAGCCCTATCAAAACATCCGTTTCACCTGGGCAAGGTGAAAGGTTAAAGATGGCAATTACTTTGATTGGCGAACGACCTTTGGAACATCGACAGCAACCCATTGGCGGCGAACTCCTCGGTGAATCACAAAGTCTGGCACCTTCCTTGATTTGTCTTCAGAAATGACGCTGATTTCTGGTGGAGCAGGATCATTGGAATCTGACTCCCAGGAAGAGTTGTCGTAGGAGAATTCCTCTGTTGCATTTTGCATAGCATTTGTGCTCTCAGCTGTATCTCCCCATCCAGTTGGCTGGATATCTTCGAGCCTGATACGAGAGCTTTCGGGAGCGGTGTACTTGACCATATAGTCGTATTTTCCACTCAGTTGTCCCAAGGTGTCCCACACTTCTTTCGAACGGGAGAAGTCATCCCTCTCGATGACGTTGACCTCGGGAAAAGCATAGTTGATGAATTCAAGTCCTGTAAACGTTGCGAATTCATCGTCATGTTGAGTAGTCTCTGAATGACCTGAGTGTTGATCCCATGACATGGTGGGGACACAGGTATTCTGTTCAATGATGCTCAACTGAGTTTCATTACTCGGTTGACTTTCTGGCCCCAAGTCTCCTGGGTAAGGCTGGCACATTGGCAGGCCATCCATCGGGCCATAGTAATTGTGGTCAAAGTTGTCTTTCATCAGAGTGTCTTCCTCTAATGAGTTTGGCGGAGCACGACATCCTTCCAGATCACAATCTCCATATATCATTTCGACATCTGACCGTGGTATAAATCTTGGACTCTGTGCAGGATAGCAAAATGGCGTAGGCACCTCTTCCTGAGACATATAACCGTCCTCATTAAGATAGAACTTCCATTCTTCATCTGTGTCGGAGGGATCCTCCTCATTGATAGCATGGATTATTTGAGACACTGGGTGAAGGAAACCTCCACTGTGGAAGAAATTCTTAATGGGATGAAGACTTTCATCGTTAGCAGCTGTCCGGGTACAGGTTGCAGAAAAACCAAGACCCTTCTTTGTTGTATTGCTAGTAGGAATGACAAGCTGTCCCCATCCTATTGTATCGGCACTCTCGACCGCTTTGATAGCATCTTTGTGTGAGGAAATTGACGTTCCTCCTTCTGGTTATTCGTCCTTGTGTAGCGAAAGCGCTTGGAACTGGGTTCCGATTATCCCTTCTGGTTCCACATAACTGGATGACGATAAATTGCTGACGAGCAAGGCCTGTTCCCCACAGATTGTGATGAGTTGGCCGTTCTGGACGAACTTTAGCTTTTGGTGGAGGGTTGAAGTGACCGCTCCAGCCTCATGTATCCAAGGTCTTCCTAATAAATAACTATAACTTGCCCGGATATCCATGACCTGGAAGGTGACTTGGAAAGTGTGAGGTCCAATAGTTATGGGAAGGTCAACTTCGTCGATAACCGTTTTTCTGGATCCGTCAAACGCCTTGATGACGACCTCGCTGGTTCTCATCGGAGGGCCTTTGAATGATAATTGCGTCAAAGTGGACTTCGGCATAACATTCAGGGCTGACCCTGTGTCTACTAGTATGCTGGCTAAAGCATCGTCCTGCTAGTTGACTGTGATATTGAGCGCCATGTTATGACGACGACCCTCTTCAGGTAATTCCTCATCACTAAATCCCAAGTTATTGCAAGAAGTGATGTTAGAGACAATGCTATCAAACTGTCTGATTGTTACATCCTGTTCCATAAAGGCTTGCTCCAAGACTTTCTGTAGAGCCTCCCTGTGCGCTTCTGAACTGAGTAACAGTGATAACACCGAGATCTTTGAAGGAGTCTGTAACAGTTGATCGACAATGTTATATTCACTCCTTTGGATGAGCTTCAGCATCTCATCATCATTTTTTGAAAGGTCAAGATTATTGGGTTGACCGACTGATGGATCGGGAGCTTCTGTCTGAAGTTCCTTTTCTTTGTTGGACTCTCTAACTCCTCTGTTAAAGATTCTACCACTCCGTGTTACACGACTGATGTCTGCAATATTCACGACGGAGGGTAATGGAATTTCCTTTCCATTTTCAATTATCGTCGCACCATATTTGTAAGGGATTTCCTTAGCTGATTCATACGGTAGTGGTCCCGACAGATAAATGATTATGGGAACCTTCTGGTTTTTCTGACCATCGTATGCAATTTCGATCCATTCCCGGTTGGGAATTCTTGATTCGTCAAGCAGAGGGATAATGACAAAAACATTCCTGGTCCTCTGATGATCAGAGATGACGACAACGTCCTCAATTTGACTGGCAAGGTAGTTCGGAGACCAATTGATGGGTCCGGAACCTAGATATGGGCGAATCTCTCCACGATCCACCTGCCCCTGGAGAGCTGCTCGCACAAGGTAGCACCCTTGGTTACTTTCTGAACAGACTCCACAACATTCATAATTGTGTGGTGGCACCTGGCCACGCCCACTTTGAATACAATGTAACCTCACTAGGTTAGCTTCCACGAGTCGGACATCCTGACTTTGACGCCGAGTGGGGTTTCTGTTATTGATACTAATTTGCTGAGTATCTTCATCCATGTAGATTGGCATCCACCAATGATTTAACAAGTGCTGAAGTGCTTCCTGGACAAGGGCATATCCCTGATCGTTTTCGCAACCCGCTTTACAGCTGTGATAATTATGTGATATCAGGAATCCGAGTCGGACCTGCTCAGCATGTAGCTCTACCAAGTTGGTATTCATCAAGCGAATGTCAAAGATTTGAACCATATTGATCTGATAGGGATTCCTATCATGGTAGTCCTGGATCCATTCGAGATCCATCTGACACTGGAGGGCCTCCTGTATGAAAGAGCATCCCTGTTTGTTTACCGAACAAGTCAGACAAGAACTGTAATCGTGCCGCGGCAGATTATGATACTGGCTTTGCCTTGAATGCATTGCCACCAGGTTGACATTCATCGCACGGATGTCGTGGTTCTGAATGACGTTGGAATTCGTGTAAACCATGTTAACTCCACGAACTCGGTGCTCTTGGATCCATCCTAGATCCATCTATTCCTGTAGAGCTGCTTGCACCACAGAACATCCTTGATTGTTTTTAGAGCAGACATCACACTGGTGATAATTATGAGATGGCGCATGGCCATATCCACTCTGTCTACAATGCATCATGACCAGATTGGTCCTCAACAAGAGCACATCGTGAATTTGATAGACATTGTTAAATTCTTTCTCAATCAGGTTGACTGCAGCTTTCTCATGTTGAGGCAGCGGGTTTATGAGAACATTGGGATTCGTATCTTTGAAGGATAAGAGCCCGCTCCTAACAAGCTTTTGCACGTCAGATTTGAAATTGAGACAGTTCTCTATGTTATGCCCTGATCCTCCTTGATGATAAGGGCATATCTGACCTGCTTTGAACCAAAAAGGCGGATTTTCTGGTACTATAAGAGGAGACTTAGTCTGGATGTGCCCCTTAGCTAGTAATAACGGAAATAGTTCTGCGTACAACATGGGTATAGGATCAAACCCTGGTGACCGTGTTGTATGGTTGTTATTGTATGGAGGACGAGCCTGCTAAAGAGGCTGAGGTTGATACGTAGGAATAGGCACAGGGCTGACAGCAGGAGTCACAGTTGCTACTGGTTGGTACCGTCGCCTTTGCTTTCCGAGAGAGATATTCCCAATATCCTGCTCTTTTTTCTTAGGGAGAGCACTACAGTATCGTTTTGTACTACTTGATGATCCAGTGTCTTTTACCAAACTTCCTTCTCGGACGGCTTCCTCAAGACGAACTCCCATGCCCACCATCTCGGTGAAATCACTGGGTGCACTGGCAACCATTCTATCATAGTAAAATGAGCTTAAGGTCTTTAATAAGATCTTTGTCATCTCTTTTTCCTCAAGAGGTGGAAAAATCTGAGCGGTAATTTCACGCCATCTTTGAGCGTACTCCTTAAAGGTTTCCTTATCCTTTTGTGACATTGATCTGAGTTGATCTCTGTCCGGTGCCATGTCCAAATTGTATTTTTATTGTTGGACGAAGGCAGTACCAAGATCTCTGAATGTGCTAATCGTAGCACAGTTTAAACCCATGTACCATTTGAGTGCGGCACCGGTTAAACTATCCTGAAAGTAGTGAATCAGTAGGTCCTGATTCTCCGTCTGAGCTGACATTCGCCGGGCGTACATCACCAAGTGACTTTGAGGGCAAGAGTTACCCTTGTATTTTTCAAAGTCGGACACTTGAAATTTGTACGGAACTTTCACATTGGGTACCAGACAGAGGTCTGCGGCGTCCTTTCCAAATAGATCCTGACCGCGGATGGCTTGCAGTTCCTTCTGCATTTCTAGGAATTGTTCTTGGAATTCATCCATTCTATCGAACATAGTTTCCTTCTTACCAGAACGTATTGGTGAAACCTGTCCTTCCGGGACAGTATGCACCACAGGGGGTGGTACCGTGACTACGACAGTGAATCTTGGTGTTTCTCGAAGTTTGTAACCTTAAGGAGTCTTCAGTATGCCCCTGGCATCTTCGCTTTCCCGAAGTTTGTAACCTTCAGGCCCAGCGGCATCTGTTGTGATTCCCTGATCTTCAGTGATCGGCGGAACATATCCTTCCGGGATATAGTTAACAGGCATGCCCCAAGGACGATCTTTCGACATTTGATACCTAGGATCATACTTCTCCACTATGGGCGTTGAAGTGATCTATGAGATCACAGTCCTTTGTAGCTGAGCTTCTGCCATGGCTTGCATGTCGTTACGAAGCTTTCTCATATCCTCTCTCAGAGTGTCAATCTCTTCTTTCAACTCTCTGTTCTCTTCCTCAAGATCATCCATCTTTTTCTGACGATTGGCCTGAGTATTATACGAATGAGACAGTTTGACTCTAGAACCGAGACACAAACGTGAGATTCGTAGGTAAGAAGAATACGCGATGTGAGAATGATGAATGCAATGATTATATTAATTGTTTTTTTGGTTTAATCAAAATAAATTTTGATAATTAGATTGCAAATATCAAACAGCGGGGAAACCCCTTTTTATTGAATTCAAAGGATTACAGAAATGGAAATACAATAGATTACAAGGTGCAGAAATAGAAACCTAAGCTAATGGGTCCCGAGTCCTCTCTGAAGAGAAATCAGGTGCTGATTCTGGTACTTTCCTTTTCTTTGACTGGGGCTCTTGGGCCGTTGTCGGGTTGTCATTCCTTTGCCAGGTGAAAGGAGCGAGCAAATTCCTCTGGTCATCTTGATTCTCTACAGCATGCTGCTCTAAAATTTCAATCAGAGCATCTTTATCTTTCTGTAGTTGCTGTATTTTGATGCACTCTACGTTGAGGGTGCGATACTTGTTCTTCCAAGACCTCCTCTCCCGTTGAACTTTGTTGAGAGTAACCTGAAGTTTTTCAGTCTCAGTCATGAAGTACATGACAGACTCCCTCGGTGGAAGAACTCCATGACGAGGATAAGGCATACTCCATGACGAGGATAAGGCATCTTTAGCTTGAGAGCTCTAGTTTTCTTATGAACATGTTTCCAAGCGTGCACTATTTCCGTCTTTAGTGCTCTGTCACTTTCTCCTTCCTTGAAGAAAAGACCTTCCAGATGAACACTCCGTGGGACGTGCCTCATCGGGTATCCAAATTAACGACGAACGAGAACTGGATGGTAATTGATTCGTCCCTTAGTTCCTATAAGGGGTACGTTGGGGAAGTTTCCATAACGGTCAATGATCCTGATCCCATCATAAATCCTATTACACCAATCTATGTCAGAGTTGGTGAGGGACATGATTTTCTGCGACCAACGTAAGGCACTCTTGTGATCCCAAAAAATAGCAGACTTGGGCAAATGGGAGATAAACCATTTGTATAGCAGAGGTACACAGCATGTGATCTCCCCTCCACTGTACAAATTCCCTGAGTGTACAGAATAATACGCATCTACGAGCAAAGTCGGCACAGGGTTTCCAATGAGAAAAACCGTAATGGAGTTGATATCGACGAAGTTATTAATGTTGGGCAACAAGAATAACCCGTAGGTGAGTAAAACAAAGATGCTTTCAAAAACAGTCACGTTCCCGATACTGGCAAAGTACAGGGATTTCTTTGTCAAGAACTGGGCTGGCAAACCTTGTATGCCACCCTTAGTGGTCATGTGAGTCTTGACCTCAGACTCGTCCAAATGAATTGCTCTTGCAATGGTCTGATTCTTTGGAATTTCTTCCAGTCCAGAAAATGGAGCTTGATCTGTAATGTGTAGATCAATCAGATGAGAATATTCCTCCAGCGTTGGTGCTAGCTGGTAATCCGGGAATGTGAAATAATGATAGACCGGATCGTAGAACTGAATGAGCGCATCCACGATTCCCTCAATCACATGGACTCTTAGCAGAGATAGCAAACCTCCGTACTTGGCTCTAAAAGCCTCTTGGTTTGTGATCATCCTCGCCAAACCTCTTAAATCCTCTAGTTTTGGAATCCTGAAGGTGTACTTATGAGTTCTCCTTCTACCGAAATCCATTAGCGTAATCCTTTTCTCTGATATTTACAATCACAGTCTTAGCTTATTTTGAAAAAAAAAACAGAGAGACTAGAAGAGAATTTTTTTTTGAATGTTTTAATGTTTTTTTTAAATGAATGCATGAATGCAACACACAAAAACATAGAAAAAACATGGGGTCAAAGGGTCGTTGTCATGAAGTCAAGGATCTACCCATCCCCAAAGGTTTATACTAGGGTGATTTTTGTACCTGTACTCAAAATCATCAGCTCCTCCCAGGATAACAAACAGCAAGCGGATCGCCAGCGAGCTGTATGAAATCTTAGAGTAAATGCTATTCACCGAGAATAGATCATTAGCCTCAAATGAGGGTAGTATCGCGAGACAACTATTTCCGATAGTTTCCGCACTACAAAAGGGTTGGCTCCTCAGCTTCTCAGACGTCACAATCGGCCCATTGCCTATGAGAGGGAATGGGTTGCATTGGGAAGCCTCCACAGAGGTTGATGGTCGACCTCGTCGCCATTACTTATCTTAAGTGTATACTCAATCTTTCCACATGCGGCATCACACGCATTCCCATTAGCAGAAAAATAAACACATATATCAATTAGGAAAAGAAATATATATATTTGTCCTAATGTCCTAGACCTTTTAAAAGCTAAGAATCTTAAGTTCTTGACAGAAAATGGTTCCCCGGTGGAGACGCCATTTTGTGGTTCTTTCCCCACTTAAAGGGTTTTTTGGCCTAAGATCCTAGTGAAGTCAACAAAGAGTCCTATCCCAGAAAAGAAAGAAATACCGGCCCCATGGTGGGCGCCACTTTTAAAGTTTCCACCTAATAGATGGGAAGAGAACAAGATCTCGCTACAAAGGTGAGACAGATCCTAATGACACCTCCCCAGTGAAGTCGCCATTCTTCTGTAGCGAGCGATTTTGGATGTGGTTGCGAAGCACTACCGCTCTTTGGTATCTACAGCTCGATTCATTTTTTATCCTATTGAAGCTGACGAAGGAAGGGAAATAGATGTCTCAAATTAACCCTACTTGCAAACTGAGGTTAAACAGTCAAAACTGTTGGTTTACAGATGCTACAAAGATTCGGGGTCTCTATTAGGTTTATTTTGTTAAAAGTAGTGTTCGGTCGATCGGTGGGAGGTTAAGATGTTAGGACGGATGTATGAAAGTATGGGATTTTGGGATTTTGTTTAGTGTGCTCGCTAAGATTTTTCTTTCAATCTTATGCCTACGTATTCCCGTTTACCGAAACAGGGAAATCTGAGAGATCGTAGTTCCCCCTATTCTATGGGAGGAAATGGTGTTTTGGTGTCTTGTTCAAAGCCCAAGATGTGAAGCTTAAAAGGTGGTTTATATCTTGTTCAAAGCCCAAGATGTGAAGCTGAAGGGTCTATTTGTATCTTGTTCGAAGCCCAAGATGTAAAGCTAAAAAGGTGTTGTCTTCAGAGAGAATTTGTCATCTCTAAAGAGGTTTGTTTATCACAACTGTTTATAAAGGAGAATTACTTTAACCGGGATATATGAATCCAGCAATGCCATAATTTCCTTTATAGGGGATTTCCAACCTGAAGGAGAAGACTTTAACTCAGTTTAGAGCAATGCTATCTTTCCTTAGGAATTTCTCATGCTAAAAGAGGGACAGTGGCATGGATATAGATGATCCAAAGGCTTACCGCTTACAGCGATTAGATGAAGGGGAATGAGTTATTGATGTTTGTGTACTGTGAACGAGGCACAACTTTGATGATAAAAGGTTGATTGGATCAACCAGTGGTTTTCTTATACAAAGCCTAAGAGGAGGCTAAAAGGTTTTTGACTCGACGAGGGAATCCTTTGGTATCTCGTATAAAGCCCGAGATGGAGGCTATTTGACTCAACAAGAGAGTTTTTTGTATCTCGTACGAAGCCCGAGATGGAGGCTAAAATTGTTAGCTCCGCTGGGGAGAATCATTGTACAAAGCCCAAGAGGAGGCTATGGCGCTGTTTCAGTTGAGTGACAGGTCTAGTATGTTGATTTAAAGAGAAAATCAGTTCTTATATGAGTAATGCTGTACTCAAAGATTTTGATTCGAGGATCAGGATTATTTCCTGTTCTTTAAGGAAGTGGGAAATCCAAAGGGTATTAAGACTGTCCGAGTCCACGGGGTTCCTTCCTATTCTTGAAGGGTGCTTGAGAATGTCTTGGAGACTCAAGGAAATTAGACTGTCCAAGTCTAAAGTTTCATCTTTTGTACTATGCTTTGAGAAACAGTAGTAGACTCTTGGAAAGACTGTTCTATTAAGATGACTGATTTCTGTTCCTATACCTTTATGAGGTCGTCGGGACAATTTGTACGAAGCCCAAGAGGAGGCTGGAAACTTTTAAGAAGCCGAGGGATAATTTGTACTAAGCCCAAGAGGAGGCTATCATTCCCGGAGGAAGAGATCATTTATACGAAGCCTAAGAGGAGGCTGTGAATACTTCTAAGAAGCCGAAGGGTCCTTGTACAACGCCCAAGAGGAGGCGGGGATGCTTTTAGGAAGCCTGTGGGTCCCCAAACCCCGAAAAGTTCAAGACAGGCTATTCACAAAGAATAGATCAAGCCAGGAAAGTTCGAGAATTTGGAAGAAACTCAAGAGATGCCATTCACGGAGAAAAGATCATCTCTGGGGAATAAAGTTTCTTGACAAGTGCTTTTAAGAAGCCGATGGGTCCCCAAACCCCGAGAAGTTCAAGGCAGGCTATTCATAAAGAATAGATCAAGCCAGGAAAGTTCGAGAATTTAGAAGAAACTCAAGAGATGACATTCACGGAGAAAAGATCATCTCTGGGGGATAGAGTTTCTTGACAACTTCTAAAGGTGACAGTCTATGAAAGGGTTCATCGAGAATGCTGCCTTTCATGTCTCCATATTGTTTAACCCCAAGAGGAGTGAAGACTGTGTCTGGTAATCCTATGGGGATCTAGTTTTGACTATTTAAGAGTGATCAACGGGCTTAATTCTAGACGTAGTTGCCGGGGAAACTCTAAATATCTATACTATTATTACACAGTTGATATGAGTTTATGAAAGAAGACTTACAGCGAAACAACCCCACAATACAGTTATATGTATATGAAAGCGGTAAATGAAAGCATATAAACACTTACTCGGTTGTAGAGCTTCCATGCTGTTTGGTTAGTTGTTCAACAAAGAAAGACTGAAAACAACAGTATATTTCAAAATCAAAGGAGAAAGTGCTTTGAAAAAGAAAGATTTGGGGCTTACAGCTCAAGGAGAGGCCCAGGGTTTTATCAGTGAGCGCACTGTTTGAATTTGTACAGAGGGACTTATACAAGTGACTGAAGCCCAAAAATTGTTTTCTGTACAAAGGGATGGGTCTTACACTCTCTCAAGAGGCCCAAAATTTCTTAAAGAAAAGAAATGGGTCTTACTACTCGAGGGTAGGCCCAAGATTTGTTTTTTCAACGGATGGTGATCGCGTCGAACTTTTTGAAATACAATGGGACTTATACCATAAGTGAGGCCCAAAATAGGTTGTATTTACAAAGGGTTGGGTATTACACTCTATTAGAGGCCCAAAAGAAAAAGAGTGGGGCTTATAACACGAGGGAGGCCCAACATGATTTTTCGTTTAAAATGGCGATCGCGCCGAGATTTTCTTTTAACGCAAAGGGGCTTATATAATATATGAGGCCCAAAATGGTTTTGGTTAAAAGGGGATTGGGTCTTACACTCTATTAAAGGCCCAAAAGTTTTGAAATGGGTCTTACTACTCGAGGGTAGGCCCAGAGTTTGTTTTTCAACGGACGATGATCGCGCTGAACTTTTTGAAATACAACGGGACTTATACAATAAGTGAGGCCCAAAAAGGTTATATTTACAAAGGGTTGGGTCTTACACTCTAATAGAGGCCCAAAGTGTTTTGAAAATGATTTATGAGGGTTGAATTAATCAAAAACCCTAATTTGTTTTCAAAATGTGTTTTAATTGAATAAAAATTCAATTAAAATGATCAAAATTGTTTAACATATTGAAAACAAATTGAGATCTTGGATTAATGCTTCAAAAATTAAGTATTGACCTACAAAATAATTAGAAGGCATTAAAAGTTACAAAATCAAGGTGGAAACAATATTCAAAGTGTCAAAAAAATAATTAAAATATTAATTCTTAGCAAAAATATCAATTATATGAAATAAATAATATTTTTGGGATTTTTTGGGAAAATAAAATATTTTAACATTTTTGTGAATTATTAAAAAAAGAATCAACTCAAAATCATTAAAACTCAGAGAGAAATTAATTTTTGAATCAATTAAATAAAATCACAAAATTCAAATATTTGAATTTGTGAAAATGGCGCCAAGAACATGGACCAAGAACACGCGCGTTTTCTGCCTTGCCCATATTTTCATTTTCTATCCAATCTCACTGAATACTTGATCATATCATGCAATCCACATACCAATCAACTCGTTTCAACCTCACGATCATGTATATGGCAATTAATTTCATTTAAATTAAGCATAAAACAAGAAATCATGAAAAATCCTCAAGAACCCTAAATTCTTCATGAAGGCTGGGATTTTTAATGCACGATTCAAACAAAGCAATTACTTGAGGGGAAACATTCCATGCATGATTATGAACATTTGGCAAAAGTATTGTGCGAGGAAATATGCATAGATTGAGAGATGACCAAGTTTAGGCTTACCTTTAGGTCGTGACAGCAAGAGCAAATTGATTTCTGAGTTGGAGGTGTTACAGATGAGTTGTGATGATCTGAACAGCTTCCCTACACCCTATGGAGTGTGTTTGAATGCTTGGACTTGATGGAAATTGGCTGGATCACTTAATGGCATCTCAACTGCACTTTGGTTAAAACCTTGAGCAATTGACTGGTGATTTTGAGAAATCAGTGTTCCAGATGTTGTTTAAGTGTTTGATCAGCTAACATATGAGGTATATGAGGTGTGTGTGTGATTGGTTTGAGTGGAATTGCTCTCTAATGAAAAACCCGATAGTGACTTGCTAAGAAAGGCATTTTTGAGAGTGAGAAGTGGATTTTGAGAAAGGCAAGTGTTGTAGGCCTTTGGTGTACTTAAACTAATCACAATTAAGCTCTATTTATAGTAGAACAAGTTTGTTTTGCAAGGAATAGTGAATGGCAACTGCTGAGTAGGTTTGGCCAATGTTGGCAAATGAAAATCCAAGTCTCCTCTAGCCAATGACTAGAGGTTAGGGCACAGGCTGCTGGTCCCCTTGGTCTTGGATAAGTCTTGACTGAATTCAATTGAGAATGACTCAGTCCATGCCACCTTGATGCTTCCATTGAATGCTCCAATCCAAAATTGGAGTCTTGTCCCTATTTTGCGCAATTCTAGGTTTAGCATGCTATTTCTTGTTCCAAGGACTTTGGAGGCTTGGCTCAGTGATTGTCCCCTTTAGATTCAATCCTCAGATGTTTCCAAAGTGATGACAAGGCTTGGAATTGGCTGATTTTGGCAAATCGACCAAAAGTGCAAAAATCTGCCTTGCCTTGGCAGATTTCAGAAAGGTAACTTGCCAATGTCATATCTCATAGCTCAAATTGAATTTGGTGATGTTCTTGGCCATTTTGGAAAGCCCTTACATGATACAACAACTGTTTGATCATATTTGGTTTTGATACTTTTTGGATCCAAGTGAAAAATGCCCCTGCATTTGGAAAAAAGTAAGGCAAAATCTGACTTAGTGAAATTTTCACTAAGTGTTGGAACAAAGTGACTTTTCTTGATTTTGATCACTCCATAACTCAAAATCCGTGAGGAATTTGGACATAGGTCAGTATGAAGCTTTTGTAGAGGGAAATGAGATCTACAAATCAAGCTTTGGATGGGAAAAAAATGGCTTTGTGGTTTAAGAGTTATGATCCTCCAAAGTTGGTACCTTTGTCACTTTTTTCCATAACTTAGAAAATTTTCTAAGTTTTTATGGTTACCCCTTTTACAAGTTATCCCATTTTCTTTGATTTTTCTTGATGAATGATGATTCAAATCATACATAAACATCATTTTAGGGTTAAAAATCCATTTTTGTGAAAAATCTCAAAAAGTCAAAGTTAACTTTTGTGCACAGTTGACTTTTTATCCGATGAATTCTAAACTGTGCAATTCTTCAGGAAATCATGTCCTTGACCTAAATCAAACTTGATGGACATGTTCCATGGGTGGTATAGAGGATATTGAATCATGTCTTAGGGCTTGGGAGCATGTCCTAGTCAAAAGTCAAACTTACAGTTGACTTTTCCCGCGAAACCCTAACTGTGGTTCAGATGAAATTGAAACTTGTTGCTCAAGCTTCTTGGATCAATCCATTGTCCCAAATGGATCAATATGGTATATTAGAGATCCTTAAATCATGTCTTGAGGTCTTGGTTCATGAATTGTCCCAAAAGTCAACTTAGGGGTGAATTAGGTCAAGAAACCCTAATTCCTGATTTTTGATGAATGCATCCCCTGAGGCAAAATTGACTTAATGATTGGGTCCATGAGGTTCCATGGAGTATATTAGGTTATGCTTTGGATCTTTGGCTTATTCCCAGATGAAAATTTCCATCTGGAGGCCCTAGTCGACCAAAACCCTAATTTGGTGACACTGTCGATCTTGAAGCTTGATCCATCTAGAAGGGAGCAACCTTGTGCTTAATCCTTGAAGTGGGAGTCTTCTTGATCCATTGTGGATGTTTGAGAGGTTATACAAGTTGAAGATCATGTCATTTCTTGATTGATCCTTTGTCTAAGAGCTCAGAGAGGGCTTGAAACCCTAAGTCTGATTGTAGTGAATGCTCAACAATCCTTGAGGCACTTGGTGAGGCATAAAGGTACATCCATATTGTGATGATGATTTGTACAATGATGGGAAATCTTAGTGGTCAAAATTTGGGGTATGACAGGTGGTTTATTTCTCCTTTTCACCTTCCGTTTCTAAGTGTGATTGGGTTATGGATTGGTAGAATCCGAACCGCCCCATTCGGCCAGGCCCATAAGGGCATTTGTTTGGGTCTTACATCCTGGCCCATCACCTTCATCTTTTTGACATAACAACACAAAATAACTTCATTTTTATGATAACTTTTTATGGTTTATAGGTTTTTATTCCCTCTCATGAATATATTGAAAAAAAACTATAAAATAAAAAGTAAACTTAAATTTAGGTGCTTCTAGGTAGAGTTTTAATCTTTTTGTTAAAAAAGTTCAAATCCAAAGGAACCGCCTCGGTTTTAATTTGTTCTTGATTGAATATTGATTGTTTTGGTTATCGCATACTTGTGTGAATATCGTATTAGCCATTGGTTCTATTTTCGCATAGTCTCAAACCTCTTAGCTATACGAAGAATGGATAGGCACGATTTAATCTTATGAGATAAGTTTTAAGTGCTTCGTATCCTATTAATTTTTAAAGCGTTACTAATTTCAAGTTATCTTTAAAATCAAATCAGACGCAACTTTGAACTTTCTTCTAAATAAATACGATAGGAGATGACTGTTGGAATCTAGCATTTCGGCATAAACCTCGAGCGAATGGTCTCAAGTCTCGCCCTTTGGGGTAGCCATTATTCATTTTTTTCGCTCCTAAAAAACATCTAATTCTAATTTGGACGAATCACAGCCGTCAAGATCTAGCATCTTGGCACAGCTCTTCGAACAATTGATTTTTCATCAAATGTTCATTGTCCATTGAACAACTTTTATATTAACTTGGACAAACAAGGACCGTTAAGATCTAGCATCTTGACATAATCCTTTTGAGCGATTGATAGTATCAAGAGCTCGTTGTCCTCAGAACAATCTTAATCAAAACTTGGACGAATAAGAGCCGTGAAGATCTAGCATCTTGACATAACTCTTCGAACAATTGATTTTATCAAGCGTTTATGGTTCGTTAAACAACTTTCATTACCAACCTGAATGAATAAGAGTCGTTAGAGTCTAGCACTCTAGCATAACTCTTTGAACATTTGCTCAAATGTTCGCCAGTCACTTAACATATCATAGTTCTTGGTAAGCCACGTTCCACCTTTTTCCACCACTTACCTTTGTCAATCGCCATCTCAAGAATCCATCCTTCTTTAAGGATTGCAATACTTCAAAGTATATCATACTCTTTTGAAATAAACTTGAAAGAAAAGGATTGTTGGAATCTAGCATTCTGGCATAACCCTTGAAAGATTGGTCTCAAGTCTTGCACGTTGAGGTAGTCAATCATTTCTTTATTTCATCCTTAAAACACTTAATAACAATTTGGATTAAGAGATGTTAGAGTCTAGCATTCTAGCACAACTCTTTGAACCATTGATCTTTATCAATGTTCGTTGTCCAACAAACAATTTTCTCAAACTAATCTTGAATGATAGAGAGTGTTAGAGTTTAACACTTTAGCATAAACTCTTTGATCATTTGATGATCATCATTCTTAAAATACATTCAATCATACTCAAAACTCCATTTTATGGACAAATCTTGATTTTCATCAAGAGACCAAAACACCTTCAACCCTTGACCTCAAAGTCATAAGATACCTACCTTTCCCTTTGGCCTCATAGCCATTCAATCCCATCACAACTTAGACTTAGAGAGTTTCTTAAACCCTATATGAGTTCATACTCATTCCCCCTTGTAACTTTGGCCATAGTCAATGGTTCCTCACCCTTAGTTAGGTGAACTACGATTGCTCTAATTCCATCCTCCTAAGGATACGTAGGCACGAGACTGCGAAGTCTTGGTGAGCACCCTAATAATAAAAACCTCTTTAGGTTATCTTCCCCTTTAACATAAAATCTAAAAACATTTATCTATCTCTCATTTCTCAACTCAATAAGTAGAAGACTAGAAACTAACTTTCAGCTAACACTATTTTAACATTTACTAAATGGTTCCCGCTGAGTACAACGGACGTGAGGGGTGCTAATACCTTCCCCTTGCGTAACCGACTCCTGAACTTAGACATTGGTTGCGATGACCATATCATATCCTTTCTTTTAGGGATTTTATTCTATATTTTCCCTTTCCCTATTTGGGAATAAATAAAGATCGGTGGCGACTCTGTTAAGTCCATCCCGCGGGTGTGCGATTGCGCTTCGCGAGGTCGTTCTCATTTTTTGAGGTACGACAAGTACCTTAAGGCTCTCCAAGAAAACTAGAACAATATCTCAACAAAAAGGGCATGAGACTTCCTAAACCATACGAAGCAGTACCTTATGAATTAAGGCTCCCTGAGGACATTAGGACAGTATCTTAGCAAAGATGTGAGACTCTCTGGATCACACAAAGCAGTACCCTATGGATTAAGGCTCTTTGGGATCACTAGGACAGCGTCTCAGGCATTAAATCTGTTGGTGAAAATAGTTTTAAGCAAGATTCTTTTTGAAGGAAAAGGATCAACAAAGCTCTGCAGGGGAAAGTTCACAAGAAACTTTTACAGGATAACCTCTGCTTGGGGAGCAACAAGAGCAAGAATGTCGGGGATTATTATTATCAACTGTAAAGTTGAAGAATGCCTTGCTGGGGAATATAAATCCCATGAGCATGTGCGATATATCAACTCTTTTCAGAGGAATACCACCGACTTTGAAGAAGGATCGGCCGGGAAGCTTGCTGATTGATCTAGGATCCTGTTATCATATGATGTTCCACTTTTGGTGGAAATGACATGCATTGCATGATGCACACGGTTATGTATGAGGATGCCAATGTTTGGGATTCTTATGCATGTATGAATGCACATGATTTTGTTATGTTGATGATTGCAATGACTGTGTTTGATGACAAACTTGTTTTGGGCAAGAATGTTATGCATGTAATGCATGCAAATGAAGGAGTATGCTTGGAATAGGTATCGCTTTGATGGTGAGACCCTTTTGGATGTCATTGGGGATTGGATTTAGGAATTGCCAATTGAAATTGGACTTTAGGTTTTATGAAGGTGCCAATAAGGCTAGACTTTAAGTAGTTGCCAATAACAATTGAATCTTAAGGGTGAACTTCCAGACGAGAACTGGATTTTGAGGGTAGATTACCAGACGGGAACTGGTGAAAGTTTTTATTTGTCAGACAAAAACTTGGATTTTTAAAAGGTTTACCAAATGCAAACTTGGACTTTTGGATGGTTTTCCAGACGAGAACTTGGACTTTGAAATAGTTCTCCAGGAGGAAACTTGGACTTTTGGATAATCTACCAGACGAGAACTGGTGAGAAAAAGTATTCGCTAGACGGGAACTGGACTTTGAGTTGATTTGCCATACGGGAATTGGACTTTTAAATGGTTTTCCATACGAGAATTGGATTTTCAAAAGGTTTTGCCAGACAGGACCTGGACTTTGAATTGCCAAGTTGTGTTGGACTTTGGTGTCAAATATTGTGTTACAAGGTTTTGAGATGCCAGATTCATGTTGTAGGGGTTAGGCCCAATGATTGATATGATATGCATGGCTCTATGCTTGAGCAAAGCGACATGACTAATTCATGCGAATGATCTATGCAATGATATAAAGGGTTCCAAAAATGCCCCAGCTGAGGGTAATGGAAGGAAATAGTTCCTTTGCAGCAAAGCTTCTTGTCAAAAGGCAAAATATTATTTGGTGGGGTGATAACATGATTCCCCGACACTCATCTTGAACTCAACAGTTATTGACAAAATTTGCCTAAATAACTTGAAAGTATGGAGAAGAGTTACCCCAGTGTAGCTCATCTTGCCCCAGTCTGGGTCTTTAAAGAAGTTTTCCTTAAAAGGAAGTCAGAAGCAGTTGTACCATGAGATGACCTCGAGATGGCTTGCCCCAGAGCTTTGAGTCATGAAAGGATTTGCCCTTGAACGAAAATTCGGAAGCAATCACACCATGAGATGACCTCGAGATGGCTTTCCCCATGTCGTACCCCATATTTTACCCCTAGATTCATTTATCATTTGCATAACATTCTAGTTCAATCATTCATGCATAGCTAACCAAATTAGCAGACATTGTTTTGTTTTGTTCATCTGTGAATTAGGGTTTGCTTTAAGAGGCTCAAAGTATTGATCAGTCAAAGTTTTGGATGCATCATCAACCAATCAAGTTCTCATACACTTAAGAGATCTCTCTTCATCAAATATCAAGTGCAAATTGGCTTCATTACAAGTTCTTCAAGGTTCAAATTCATCTGGCCATGAAATTAGGGTTTTTCAACCAAAGTCAACGACATCTTTGACTTTTGATCAAGACATGATCTCAAGCCTTGAGACATGATTCAAGACATTCAAATACACCCTTGGAGTCCATCCATGGTGTTCAAATAGCTCAAGAGATTGGATTCATTGAAGATTAAGAAGTGAAGATTCATCTGATACACAAGCCATTGACTGCAAAGTCAAACCTTTGACTTTAGGGTTTTTTGGTCAAATGTGAACTCCTCAAGTCAAATTCCATGAAAATATGTTTAATGTTTGAGTTTGATCAAGAAAAGTCAAGAGAATTAAGGTTACTTGCAAAAAGGGCAACAATGAAGAAATTGGAAAATTTTCTAAGTTATGAGAAAACCCTAATTTGATGCTGACTTGCCAAGGCCATAACTTCCAATCTAGAAATCCATTTTCTTTGATCCAAGGATCAATTTGAAGACTTCATCCCACACTACAACTTTGCCAGTGAGGAGGAACTCCCAAAAAATGCATAGATTTCAAGTTATGATAGCATGAAGTTGAGAAAAATAATATTTGAGATTCCATACTTATAATTTTTTCTAAGTGTTGAAGTTCAACTTAGAGGGTGTGTTTTCAAGACGATTTTTCTCATGGTTCTAAGCTCCAATTCAAATTTCGTTTGACATGAAAGTTGTTAAGCATTCTTCAAGCTTTCCATTGATGCCAAGAACTCCTTAATTGGATCAATACATCTCAAGTTATAGCATTTAAAAGTTAGGGTTTCCAAGTTGACAAAATTCATGACTTAGTGAATCTTTTTTCTAAGTTACTTTGGGCATATTTTTGGACATGACCTCAAGGCTAGTTTTCTCAACCTTCCAATCTTCAATTCAAGATACAATGAACATGATACTTGGTCATGATACTCATAGCTTTCATTTGATACTAAGCTCTCATCAACAGGAACTAAATTCATCAAGATATAATCATCCAAAATGGGTTATGTGGACATGTTTTATGGCATGTCATGTTGTCATTCTTGTTCACATAACTTGAACCTTTCATGCAGCAAGTTGTCCTCATCCAAATCACATGCCTCCCACCTCATTTTTCTTGCCAAAAACATTACCCTAACAAGCCAAACCAAGTCACATTACATGCACCCTTCATGATAGCATTTTTCCAAAAAAGGCAGATGCCAAAATGTACATAAAACTTGCACACCAAGAATTGTCTCCACACTTTATCATTCTGATTCTCCCGAAACTTCTTTTGCCACTGACAAAACCACAACAAACAACCTCAAATGATACAACTTGTGCCATGTTCATGCTCACCCTCATTTTTTCAAATTTTGCAAAACCAACACACCAACCTTTTTAACCACATTAAAAGTTTTCTAACCTCACTAAACCCTCCTATATAAAGCTAAAAACCCTAGCAAGTAAGGGGAGGACCTCATTTTTTGCTCAAGTCAGAACATAAACACCCTCTCAATCTCAAATTTTTCTTGCCTTCGAATCTCAGTCTACAAGGTTTTTCTCTCCATTTCCTTGCTATTATCATCACTCTTGAAGTTGTTAGAGCCAAAAGGAGGAGTTTGTTGAAGTTTTGGAGCAAGAACCAGAAGCTACAAATCTCTCCGTTAGGTTATTTTTCTTCAATTCGATTCTCCCTTTTTAAATCCATGTTTGTTGCATTTGAAGTTTTGGGATGATGCAATTCATGTTTGTGTTGTTGTTGTTGTTGTTGTTGTTGTTCTAGTTTGGTGATGTTTCAAAATATGTTCCATATTTTCGTGCTCTTTTTTAACTGTGTTAGAGTAGCTTTTAGTGAAAACCATTGCCATATTTGAGATCAACGTGAAAAATCGTGTGGGATAGAGCTTTTGTTTTGATGATTTGGTGATGTTCACAGTGGCCTCCGACGAGGACCACCGGAGAAGACGACCGGAGCCCTAGCTCCGACATCTATTGTTGTATTTTGTTTGAACCCTTTACTTGCATGTGTGGCAGTGAGGTGGCATCTGCGTGGCACTGACTAGTTTAATGAAAAGGTCCACGTGTGCTTCCTTTTGTTGTTTCTGATTTTTTTAATTTGATCAATGGACCGGGCTTGTATATTTTATTATTTTCACCCCAAATTTTTAGGCCCATAAGCGTGTATACATGATTCATGTTCATCTTGAAATTGCTGCTACACCCGTCTCATTTCCTTTGGTTTTTATTTATTCTATTTTTTATTTCTTTTCATTTTAATTTAATTTTAATTAATTTCCTCACCACAAAAATTCACAAACATATATTTTAGATGCTTTGATGTCTCTAGATTTTTATAATAATTTTTATTTATTTTTCCCTTTTTATTTTGAATTAATTTGAAAGGTTGTTTTACATATTTATCCTTGGATTAGGGTTTGTGCTTTAATGCCTTTTAAGATACTTTCTTAAGCCAATATTTTGCCATCTTTTGACACATGATTACTTAATGTTAGAATGGTTTTATGGTGCTTTGTTGATGCTTGTTTTATTACTTTTTATTTGATTTTGTGGAGCCTCGATTCATGCTCGATTAGTGAGATATGCTTGACTTGTTGATTTTATTTGATGATGCACTTGTGCAATCCATTTGGGGATCTTTCCCTCACATATTATTGAGTGTGTTGCCATGAGATAGAGCCTTAAGCTTGTATTTATTTGGCCATTTTAATATTTTTGATTGATGCCTCAAGTTGGTGATGTGTTAAACGTGATGTTGGTTTATCTTTGACCTAGTTTTAGGGCTTGTTTCTTGTGTGAATCTTTTTGATGTTCATAAATCTTATATGACTTGAATGACATGTTTGAGTTTCTGACCTTCATTGTTTCAATGTCTATTGCTTGCTCATTTGTCTCCTTTACTTTCATTGAATGTTTGCTTCCTTTTATGGATGATATTGATTGATGCATGCCTAGTTGTTTGTTCATGTTTTGAATGTGATACTTGTTGAACTTTCTTTATATCACGAGTTTGGTTATGAGTTGGAATGTTTGGTTATGCTACTGCCCCATCTTGGTTTAATGCCTTAATCTCAATGTTTGAATCATCTGTGACTTGTTTCTTATGAACTTGTTATTGACAAGTGTGTGACTAATGATGTGATGCATGTTTGATGTTCTTGTGATCATTTATCCATATTTGAAGTGTGTTAAACTTGTTATAGTGTAGCTACTGATGTTGTACCCCAAATATTACCCCTTAGATGTCATAACATCTTGCACTTACATGTAGGGATCAATCATCTGTGCATTATTAACTAATACCATATCTTGCTAGTTTGTTTCTTTTGTGAAAGTCAGGTTTGCACAGGAAAGAGAACCAAAGGCAATAAACCAGACTTTCATGTTATTCAGTGTCTCCTGAAACATTCTTTGGCTCCATACAGTCGTCACAAATGTTCACCATTTTGGGTGTGATTCTTATGAGAAGCCATTTGTTCAAGGGAGATAACTGAAACTCCAAAGTGCAACCATCCGATCTTGGAGGCTGATTATGAAGTCCTCCAATCATATGCCATGATCTTAATGAGATTTGGTCAAGATAAATCAAGGAAATATCATCTGGTCAAGAGTTGTGAAACTAGGGTCTTAACCAGAAGATTCATTGAAAAGCCTTGTTGTGACCAGGCATTAGTTTAGAAGGTTCATCAACCATTTGAGCGCACATACTCTCAAAAGATCCCACTCAACAAAAATCAAGTGTGTTTGGATCCTGTTACAAGTGCCTTGAACCACAGGATTCACCGGGACAAAACTAGGGTTTTATCAGCATCCGTCAACCAGTGCCTTTGATTTTGATCAAGACCAGTTTCCAAGCTTCAGAATACGATTTCACCTGATACTGTACATCCTTAGAGGCCATCTATGGACCTTGGAGGAGAGTGAAGAAACAAGATCCTCAAAAATCATCCATTGGAATTCCTGAGGAAATTAAGGTTTTGACCGAAGAAATCAAGCCTCCGATTCTGACGATTTTGGACCAAAAAGAAACATCCGAGCCAGTCTCGTTTCAATGTGTTCGACCATTGACTGAGGACACAAGGAATCAACACTTGTAATTTTTATTTTATTTGAAAAAAAAAGAAAAAGAAATGAAAGAAAAAGAAATGAAAGAAAAAAAAAAAGAGAAAAAAGAAATGAAAGGAAAAAAGAAAAGAAAAAGAAAAAGAAATAAAAAAGAAAGAAAGAGAAGGTGGCGTCTACCACCATTCTATATGGCGCCCACCACCCTTTGATCACTAGATGTGGCGCCCACCACATTGGTGTGGCACCTGCCACATTATTTTGTGGCACCCGCCATAAAATAATGTGGCGTTGGCCACCTATTCTTTTTTTCTTATCATTTCTTCTCTTTACTTTGTTGTTCCGATTAAATAATGTTTTTAAACAAGGCCAAGCAAGTGGACGTAAAACTCATCATGATATGAAACAGAGCCTTTTCAGTAAAGCATGGCTCATGTCTATTCAGCACAACCTAGTTTCTGAACCTACTTATGGTAACAAAGACTTTTGCAACTAAACAGCTTGCACTTGCACGATCTTGTGAAAAAATGAATCCTCACCCAAACCGTCAAGCTTCACATTTTTCCTATAAATAGGACACCACACTTCAGCAATTTCCACCAGCTTCACCGAAAAATAGTGAATGCTCTCATTTCTTTCTCCCCGTTACTTTGATAAAATATTTTCCCAAGTGTTTTTTTCGGCTCGAAGTTTCCACAGTCCAACCTTGCCATGGTACTTTGACGAAAAGGTGGTTCGTTGGTTTCTTTCTAAGAACGTATTGAAGAGGCATTGGACCGTCTCCACTAGGTAACATTTCATCCTTAGTTTTTATTTTCATTACTGTACGTTGAAATATCATAACATGTTCATCTTTTTGTTGAAATTTGATTAAATGTTACAGGCATTATGTGTGTTTTGTTTTCATGTTTATGAAGGACTTTATTTTAAAAGAATAAAATAAAAAAAGAAGAAATAAGAGTGTGGTTTTATGATTTAATGGAATTTATTTAACAAAATGAAAAAAAATATAAGTGTGGCGCCTGCCACTACCCCATGAGCATTCATGTGGCGCCTGCCACAAGAGAGTGTGGTGCTTGCCACCTCTCTTTCCCACTCATAGCACTTGCCACAATGTTGTGGCACCTGCCATACATTGTGGCATTTTATGTGGCGACTGCCACTTCACTTTTTCTTTTTTTTTTGTTTTTTATTTCAATTATCATTTTGTCATTTTTTTTCTTCCTAAAAAGAACTTCAAAATAAAAAATAAAATACATTTTGGCTTGTGTTTAATTCCTGAGTTTTTGTAAGAAAGGAAAATCACCAACCGATTCAACGTTTTCTTTGATGCTTTGCAGCAACGTAAAAATATTTGCTTGAAATTTATTTCGTGACTTTATCAATACCATGCCTCTGGTTTAAAATTAAAAAGAAATGTCATGTTCATCTGTGAAATATTGATTGGTTAATGCTTACTGTTTCTGAGTTTTTTTGAAATCATATATGTTATTTCGACTCCTGTAAATTGGTCCCCGCTATTCCAAAGGAAATTCTCTCTATTGACTTCATTGTCATAGATAGCTCATTACCCCTCGGCTTCCTAAGAGCCATTTCCAATCCTCCTAAGGATCATCCTCATAGTACTCTCTTTTCCCTTGGCATCACGAGAGCCATTTACATCACAACTTAGAACTAGGATAGAGTTCTTAAACTCTACGTGATTCTCATCATCATGAGTACTCACTTCCCTTTATAACGTAGACTTAGAGAGTTCCTCGACTCTATACGAGTTTCATACTCGTCCCTTTGGAACTTTGGCCATAGCCAATGGTTCCTCCAAAACCCTTAGTTAGGTGAACTATGGAGGCTATGATTCCTTAATCCTAGTCAGGATACGTAGGCACAAGATGCGATATCTTGTCGAGCCCTCTAAATACTAACCACTAACACTTGCTTCCCACTTACCAGCTTTGACCTCATAGTCATAGCCACCTACCAGCCTTGACCTCATAGTCATGGCCATCTTCCCTTTGACCTCATAGTCATAAGATACTTTCCTTTTGGCCTCATAGCCATTTTTCTCACAACTTAGAATTAAGTTAGAGTTCTTGGACGCTATGTGAACTCATCACCTTGAGTATTCACTTCCCCCTATCACAACTTAGAATTAGAGAGTTTCTTAAACTCTATATGAGCTCATACTCATTCCCCCTTGGAACTTTGGCCATAGTCAATGGTTCCTCACCCTTAGTTAGGTGAACTACGGTTGCTCTGATTCTTTAGTCAGATACGTAGGCACAAGATGCGACGTCTTGGCGAGCAAACTTAGTGTACATACCCTTAGGTCTTTACCTTCACCTTTAGCATAGATATCTTAAGCAAGCAAGCATAACATAACACAAACTAAACAAGAGGTTCCTGTAGAGTACTACAGATATTAAGGGTGCTAATACCTTCCCTTAGTATAACCAACCCCCGAACCTTAGATCTCCCTCCTTTAGGTTTTCTCGATCTTGAACCTTTCCTTTGGATAAATCAAAGTCGGTGGTGAATTTAAAGTTTTGCGATGCAAGTTAATTAATAGCTTGTTATCTGATTCTCACCGCAACAGAAATGGCGACTTCACTGGGGAAACTTTGATTTTGAGGGTTAAGCCCACCTTCTTTTTGCTTGTGTTGCTTATGCTTGTTTGCTATATTTGTACATATCTGTATAGTTGTTTTGGTTCTTCTGTGTGCAGGGTGTTACTATTGAATGGTGAGATAAGTCCTAACCCGGACTTGAGTGCACTTATTATAGGACGATGGTATATTCAAGGAGGCTTTGAGGGAGTCGATTCCTGAAAAAGTTGACTTGAGACACCATCACTCAGTTTAGGCCCTCTTGAGAGTTTAGTCATGTTGAACGAGTCCATTCGTGAAAACGTGCTACTCTCGACGTAGGTGCCATCCATACTGAGAACCGTAGTTATTTCCGAACCCCACTTAAGCCTTTTTAGAATGTAGTGCGAGGACTATGAGGGAGTTTATTCTTGAATTGGTTGCTACACGATACTACACTCAGGAGAGATTCTCTTGAGAATTTTATTGACTACCAAGTCATTTGGGAAATCGATAAAATCTGAAAGATGGGTTGTCGACTCTAGGAACTTTTTAGAACCCTGTTCTACAGATGACAAATCCATAGTACATACCAGTTGGGATGGGTAGACAATGGCTTCATGCTCGTGATCTTTAAACCTAGGCCCTTATTCTGTTTGCCTGTATATATGTGATTATTTGTATATGTGTGTTTGTGCATGCATTCATTCATGATAACCCTTTCGTTTCAAAGAACTCAGATGTTATTTCCCTTGCAGAAATCAGTAAAGATCATGGGTTTTAAAGCAAAACTCTTCAGCTTAAAAAAAAAGGGATATTTACAACTTGCCTTTGAGTTCCTTGAAACCACTTGGCTTGCGTTTGCATCCCATGCACATTTGCATTGCATTTACATTTCTCAGTCTTGAGTCTCTTCTTCTATGTCTGAAGGATACCTAGCACACCTATTCAAGACAATGGCAACAATGAATGAAATTCTGAAGAACCAAGAAGACTTGAAAGAGGAGGTCAGAATCCTCAAATGCCAGATGAATTGGGTTCTAGAAACTTTGAAAGCTCTAATGAAGAAAGAGGAGTATGCTCACCCTGTTACTCCGAGAGAAGTTATCAGTTATTCATCTACTGTGGTTCTCCCATACCAGGGATCTGTCTTTGGAGAAATTTCGTACCAGCCAGCATTTGATCTTGGTCTTACACCAGAATATCATAGTCTTCAGGTGTCTACCAAAAGGGCGTCTCACCCTCCAACAGTTGTTTCTCCTCGAAGTTCCCGAAACCAAAACAAGAAGAAGTGCTCTGTCAAAAGAGGAAAAGTTAACTACCAGTCCATTCCAATGCCTTTGAGCAAACTCTTCCCACTGTTGATGCAGAATAAGTTGGTAACTCCTCGACTTCTCAACCCTGTGCCAGGACCTTGGCACAATCCAATCTGACTTGTGAATTCCATAAGGGAGCCGAAGGGCATGACTTGGATGGTTGCCGAGCCTTAGAATCTAGTGTGCAAAGGCTGATCCACGACAAGGACTTGATCTTTGAAGAAGATCATCCAAAAGTTGAATGAAAATTCTGCACTGGGACAAGGGGGCATCCCATTGAAGAGTGCAGAGATTTCAAAGCAAGGCTGCTAAGTTTGCTAAAGACACTACAACCTCAGGAAGGTACGTCAGACGTCTATGTCTCCACTTGTGAAGCAAAAGGCAAAAAGGTTGCAAGGCCTCTCAAAGTACTGTATCATAAGCAACTAGTGATCAGTGGTGAAGGTGTTCCCCCGCTTGTGCCCGGAAACTGGAATCTTCTGAAATCAATTCGCCAGAGCTGGCTGTATTTTGTTCATTTCAGTATTTTTCAATTGTATTTTCTTTGCACTTTGAATTTGTATTTGCTTATAAGCTTTGTTGTATTTTCAAATTGGCAAGATTAATGAAATATTTGTGCACCTTTTGATTAAGTCCATTCGTTTCACTCATTTACTTTTGTGTTCATAATATATATATATATATATATATATATATATATATATATATATATATATATATATATATATATACCACTTATCAATTTGTTGTTAAGCAAAATATTGGGGAGGATGATGAAAATATTATCCATAATTGCTGTGATATGCTTTCGATTTAACCTTGCCGAGAATGTAAGGCATTGTTTCAATTCCCAAACACTGGAGAAATAAGGATGATAATCCCTCGTTAACCCTTCGAGCCTAGAAGTATGAGTTTTTTTTTCCAGACATAAAAAAAAACTCTTAAATCTCAACCTTGGGGTGGGTAGTTCTCAGTTTAACTTGGTTATGCATTCAAATGCAAGCGCTTCATGCAAGACACCAGTCAGCTTTTTCAAATCAATGACAATGAAAAGACAATATCTCATAAATGAAGATAAAGAAAAGGTCTCATAACCTCAACAAAAAAGAAGAGGTCTCATAACATCAGTAAAGGAAAGACGAGGTCTCAAAACCTCAGAAGACAAAGAAAAGGTTTCATAACCTCAGCAAAGACAAGAAGAGGTCTCATAACCTCAAGCAAAGTCAAAGAAGAGGTCTCATAACCTCAACAAAGGCGAAGAAGAGGTCTCATAACCTCAAGCAAAGACAAGAAGAGGTCTCAAAACCTCAGCAATAAAGGATAACCAAGTTCTGCAAAGAGAGTAATGACTAGAAATATGTCTGAATCATAGTCAACTATCATCAATGCATTTCCTAGCTTTTGGAAACTTGAATGTATAGCTTGAGTTAACTGTGTGTAGGATTGGAGTTCATCACGAAGATTGGCTGGGACAAATAAACTTTAAGCCTTTATCCTTTGTTTCATAAAACCGTGAACCAAGCCACGATACAACCCTTAAAAGACCTAATTGAGGTAAGGTTATTTTGAAAGCATACTATAACAAGGTTGACTAACCTGACTCCTAATGATCTTTGCTAAATGTGTGTGTGTTGATCACAAAATCTGTCCTTCTGTAAATGACCAGATATATATTGTGTGTGATTATTAACTCATTTCACTGTGTGTGTTTTCATTAATAAACTTTGTTTTCAAAAGTTTGCGTGAATCTTGCATTAAGATTGCCAATTTTTAAATGAATAATACTTGTTTGTAAAACAATTCAATATCAAAGAAATCCCAACAAATGCAGCTAGCTAGGGAATTCAATTTGATAAAGGAAGCTTAGTCAGGGGCAACCAAGCGGAAGGATTTGCCAATCCACCGTTCCAAGTGATATTGAATCAAGGGCAGAATTCTTCAAGTTCAGAATATTGGGGCATGTCTTCTTGAGGTCATCTTATGACAAGTTTGTTTCAAGTTTGGACTCCATTAACCCATCAGCAAGGGCAAGTTTGTTCCCCAGTCGTCTCTACCACAGCCTAAAGGACTCTGTATTGCGAATATAGTGGGGCTGAGGGAGTTATGTCGAGGTTCATTTCTCTTCAAAAGTTTAAAGATATTGAAGCATCTGGTATGCCATTTCTTCTGTGAAATCCTTTTTGATGACCTTTTCTCACAGATCAGTTAATCAGAAGCAGTTAGGTCAAGATTCAGCTAATCTCTCAAAGGTCAACTAGTCTGGGACATCTCCTCCACAAGTCAACCAAGCTGACAGGGGCAAGTTTGTTCCCCAGTTGTCAAACAACCAGGCTGAAGCACAAGTCCAAGAACCTTATTTTGTAAATGCAATTAATTTGGGGCAGTTATGCCAAAATTCATAAACCTCTCCAAGAGTTTGAAGATATTAAAGCATCTTGCATGTCAATTCTTTTGTGAAATCCTCTTGGTATAGTCTTCTAACAGACCATATAGCCTGGGGCAGATAAGATTTGAAGACGAACATTATGCCAGTGGGATGCAGAGTTAATTTATCTTGTAATATCCTTTGCCGGCTCCCCAGTAAGCTGTCACTTCAGCTAATCTTGGCAATTCTCCATGGATTTCCCTCCAGTAAAGAAACCAAGCTAATGATGGCAATCCTAGTGAAGTCATGACGCTATACCCCAAGTGGATCACTTTTTCCCAGAGAAGTTTGTAATCTGGAAGTAGAACCACTGATCCTGTAAGTTCATCCCCAGTAATGGTCCATTCTGATAAGCTTGGCTGGGTATCCTTATCGAGATGTTTATTTCATCTCCAGTTTCACTTTTTGCCTGTTTTGTCAGCATAAGCATGGCATAAGCATGCATAGCATTTTGCTACTTTTCTTTTGGTGTTTACCTGCTTTGTTCACTTTGGCGTTATATCCCCAAGTGATTGGATTTGTCTTTTCTCTCCGATAGAGTTGTCAACCCTAAGCATAAAGTGCCCATCCTTCTGAATTCCCCACAGAGTTTTATCCTCGTGGGTGATGGTTGGTTCAGTTATCTTTTCCATGCTCGGATAAGATAAATCCCCATTTAAGCTCATTCCTCAATGGTTGGAGTCTTGTTTGACCGTATCTTTCTAGTTTGTTCCTAGATCGATCTTTTGTCCCTAGGCCTGTTTAGGTTGTTGAACCTAATTTGAAATGTGCATTTATTTTGCACCGTGTCTCGCAGGAAGAATCTTTTGCAAATCCTCGTTGAAGACAAAATCCTTTCTCCAACAGTGTTGTGATATCAACATCTCTTTGGAACTTATACCCAACAAGTAGCAATCTCGTGGAGAAGCTTGTCTTCATATGGTGATCAGTGGCTTATCTATCTCTGGTGTTGTCCAACCCTTTTTGCAACCATAATTGGTATTCCCCAGGAAGTCTAATCTTTATGTTATGCAACCCGGTATTGACATATCTGATACTTAAACACCTAAAGTCCAGTAATTACTGGCATTGTTTATCCCAGGTCAAATATGAACCTAAACCTCAGGTCAAATATGAACCCGTTGTGTGAAACCAGGTCAAATGTGAACCTAAACCTTAGGTCAAATAAGAACCCGTTGTTTGAAACCAGGTCAAATATGAACCTAAACCTCAGGTCAAATATGAACTCGTTGTTTGAAACCCAGGTCAAATGTGAACCTAAACCTCAGGTCAAATGTGAACCCGTTGTTTGAAACCCAGGTCAAATGTGAACCTAAACCTCAGGTCAAATGTGAACCCGTTGTTTGAACCAGGTCAAATGTGAACCTAAACTCCGGTCAAATGTGAACCCAAAGTTTGAAAACCAGGTCAAATGTGAACCTAAACTCAGGTCAAATATGAACCCAAAGTTTGAAAACCAGGTCAAATGTGAACCTAAACCCCGGTCAAATATGAACCAAAAGTTTGCAAACCAGGTCAAATGTGAACCTAAACCCAGGTCAAATGTGAACCCGTTGTTTGAAACCAGGTAAAATATGAACCTAAACCTCAGGTCAAATATGAACCTAAACCTCAGGTCAAATATGAACCCGTTGTTTGGAACCAGGTCAAATATGAACCTAAACCTCAGGTCAAATGTGAACCCGTTGTTTGACACCAGGTCAAATATGAACCTAAACCTTACGTCAAATATGAACCCGTTGTTTGAAACCAGGTCAAATATGAACCTAAACCTCGGGTCAAATATGAACCTAAACCTCAGGTCAAATATGAACCCGTTGTTTGAAACCCAGGTCAAATGTGAACCTAAACCTCAGGTCAAATGTGAACCCGTTGTTTGAAACCCAGGTCAAATGTGAACCTAAACCTCAGGTCAAATATGAACCCGTTGTTTGAAACCAGGTCAAATATGAACCTAAACCTCAGGTCAAATATGAACCCAGGTCAAATGTGAACCCGTTGTTTGAAACCCAGGTCAAATGTGAACCCGTTGTTTGAAACCCAGGTCAAATGTGAACCTAAACCTCAGGTCAAATGAGAGCCCATTGTTTGAACCAGGTCAAATGTGAACCTAAACTCCGGTCAAATGTGAACCCAAAGTTTGAAAACCAGGTCAAATGTGAACCTAAACTCAGGTCAAACGTGAACCCAAAATTTGAAAACCAGGTCAAATGTGAACCTAAACCCCGGTAAAATGTGAGCCCAAAGTTTGAAAACCAGGTCAAATGTGAACCTAAACTCCGGTCAAATGTGAACCCAAAGTTTGAAAACCAGGTCAAACGTGAACCTAAACCGCATGTCAAATGTGAGCCCGTTGTTTGAAACCCAGGTCAAATGTGAACCTAAACCAGGTCAAATGTGAACCTAAACTCCGGTATAATGTGAACCTAAACTCGGGTCAAATGTGAACCCAAAGTTTGAAAACTCTGGTCAAATATGAACCTAAACTCAGGTCAAATGTGAACCTAAACTCTGGTCAAATATGAACCAAAACCTCAGGTCAGATGTGAACCTAAAACTCAGATCAGATATGAACATAAAAGTCAACTCAAATTGGTATCCACTCCAGCTCATACCGGCATTTGAAACCCAGCTCAAACTGGTCTTCAAAAATCCAGCTCATACTGGTACCCAAAATCCAAACTCATATTATTGTCTTAACCAACTCATTTTGATACCTGAGTCCAATCATTAATGGCTTGTTAATCTTTTCCCCGATTAAATCCTTGTGATCTTCATTATATGGTGCACGCAAAGCTCGTGTTTGTCTTAGTCTTTTCTGGCCTTTCTTGAAGATCCCGTTTGAACTCTTCAGTATAAGAAAATCCCAGAAAACCTTTTGTTAATGTCTATCCTCTTATTTCAAGTTGATCCCCAGTCGAGATCATGCCTTCTTTCTGGTTTCATGCCCAGTAAGAATGTGTCTTTTTTCCTCAGTGTCGTCCGGTCACATATGAACCTGTCGTTCATCTCCCGGGATCTTTCCCCAGCGGAGAACACCTCTCTGGCTCCTATCCCCAGTGAGGATCTGTAGGGTTTTCCCCCTTTATTTTTCCATCCCCGGTGTTGCCTCAGAGTCTCCCCCAGTGAGTCTCTTTTATTGGTCAGCCTGTATCCCCATTGAGTCTCTTCCTCATGGATATTAATCTTCATATTTCCCCAGTAAGCTCATCTGTGGTGGATTACCCTTTATCTTTATTGTCTTGTCTGTCTGCATCTTTGCACTATCATGGCATCATATCATCATACTAGAAGTTCATGGCATATCAACATATGCATGTTTATTTTTGTCCTTAGCATCTGCATTCCATCTAAGGGCAAAAATTTCCGGTTTGCTATATTTAAATACCTTTCACCTGGATGTCCCGAGGATCTTCTTTCCCCGTGCCATCCGGTAAAGCTATTTAAATAGGGGCAACTGTTGTACCCCAAATTTTACCCCTTAGATGTCATTGTTATTTCTTTGATATTATGGTTGGCATTTATTTTGCTAAAACTGTTCTAGCAGCAAGATGTTGAATCAAGATGTTCTAATATTCTGCATTCAACATGTCGGATAAAGATGTCTCATCCTGGATCATAGGACATCGCGTCTGATTTTGTTTTAAAAGGAAGATTCTGGTGTTGGTATTTGTTACTGAATATTCTGTGAATATTTAGTTATCCTATGTGGCATCCAAAGTATTTTGGGTTGAGTTTTTATGTGCTGGTTTTTAGATTTTACTACTTTCTAAATATGGAGACATATTAGGAAACTTTAGATTGAAGACCTATTTTCTTGTAGTTTATTTTGCAGATTTGTGTGCAGTCTCTTTGCTGCGTTTTTGAAGCCCAATCCAATCCAGATTTGATGCTATATATTGACTGTTGTAAACCTAATTTAGGTGTGGAACTTACATGTGCTTTTGTTAGGGTTTGTGAGTGTTATTTGTGAGCCTAACTGGTATCATTCTGATAACAGTACAAGGACTATTTTTTTGTTGTAAGTTCTGTCAGTTACTCATAAGCTTTTAAGCATTGAGTTTCTTGTGTGTCAATTCTCATAAGCTTTGAAGTATTGAGAATTGTGTGTTTTGAAAGTGTGGATTTCGTTTTGTTACTTGTGTTGAAAGGAACCAGTCACGAGTTGTGATTGAAAAGGGATTTAAGGAGGGCCTCATACCTAGGTGAGTCTTAGGTAGAAGTCATAGGAAGGGTAGTGATTAAGTGAGCGGATTGTAACCGGGTATGGTTGTTGTATGATCTGTGAATTGATACTATCGTATATTGGTTTCGTCCCTGGCTTGGTAGCCCCCAGAGTAGGATTGTTGATCCGAACTGGGTAAACATATCACTGTGTGCTTTACTTTCTACACTGTTATTATTATTGTTAACTTGTTCATTGTGTTGGATATCAGTGTCTCAACATCTGTGTAGGACATTTGATATCTGTGCCAGAATTTCTATTGGTATCAGAGCAAGCACCCTTGTTTGGTTCTGGGTGAGATTCAGGGAAGGTACTTTCTGGTACAATGGACAAGGATGGAGGATTTTTGAACAAACCACCTCTGCTTGATGGTTCAAACTATGACTACTGGAAACCAAGGATGGTAGCATTCATTAAATCCATGGATGATCAAGCATGGAAAGCTATTATCAAAGGATGGGAACCCCCAAAGGTTAGAGATGCAAAGGGTAATCCTACTGATGTGGTGAAGGAAGAGGAAGACTGGGATGATGCAGACTACAAAGGGTCCTTGGGAATTTCCAAAGCCATGAATGCATTGTTTAATGGTGTTAACAAAAATATCTTCAGGTTAATTAAACATTGCACCATTGCAAAAGAGGCGTGGGAGGTCTTGAAGGTTGCTCATGAAGGGACTTCAAAGGTGAAGATGTCAAAACTTCAGCTTCTCACTACCAAGTTTGAGAATTTGAAGATGAAGGAGGATGGGAGCATTCATGATTTTCACATGAACATTATTGAGATAGCTAATGCTTCAAGTGCCCTAGGTGAAAAGATGTATGATAACAAACTGGTCAGAAAAATCCTCAGATCTCTACCTAAGAGATTTGACATGAAAGTGACTGCTATAGAGGAAGCTCAGGACATACATAAGATGAAAGTAGATGAACTTGTGGGATCACTTCAAACATTTGAATTGAGGATCAGTGAAAAGTCTGAAAAGAAGAAGAGTATAGCTTTTGTGTCAAATGCTGGTGATTCAGACGATGAAGGTAACCTGGTCAGAGATGAAGGGGTGTCTAAAGATATGGTATTAATTGGAAGACAATTTAACAAAGTGTTGAAAAGGATGGACTGGAAGCCAAGAGGAAATGGCCAGAACAAGCCACTCGACATCAGTAAAAACCAGGATGGAGGCAGAAGGTCCAGAACTGAAGAAGACTCCAATCAAGGGAAGAGAGTTCAGTGTTTTGAATGTGAGGGATTTGGGCACATAAAAACTGAGTGTCCCACGTATCTCAAAAGGCAGAAGAAGGGCTTATCTGTGTCTCGGTCAGAAGGAGAGTCTGAGAGTGATCTTGAAGAAGAATCAGCAAAATTGGTGACAGCCTTGACTGGAATCTATAAATCTGATGGAGAAACAACTTGTGAGTCTGATTCTGACAAAGAATCTTATATTGGAGAACTCACTAAGTAAGAAGTTATCACTGGGTTCTTAGAGTTGTGTATCAAGAATGAAGAGAGGTGCCAGATAATATTAGAACAGAAGGTTCTGATAGCTCAAATAGAAGCTGAGAAGGAAGAACATCTATCAATCATTGCTGATCTTAAAGAGGAGGTTGTATGGCAAAAGTCAAAACTTGACAATATGACCAAATCTATAAGAATGCTGAACAATGGTTCCACGCAGCTGGATGAGATTCTTCAGACTGGGAAAAATGCTGGAAATGTACAAGGTCGTGGTTTTAACAATCAAGCAGAGAACTACAAGAAGCCTGTATTAAAGTTTGTGCCTCAGCAAATAAAGCAAGAGTAGGAGATGTCAAATCACATGTTTCAACATCAGATGAAGCATCAGAAAATAGTATGTAGTTCAAAGTATAAACCATGGAGATGTCATTACTGTGGAAAGATTGGTCACTTAAAGTCCTTTTGCTACAAGTTGCATGGTTATCCCAAAACTGCTCATCAACAAAATAAAGGACCGAATTGGGCTAAAGTAAAGAAAAGATGGACCCCTAGAAATATGATGACTGGGTTCATAGCACATACCTCTCTCAGAGCATCTACAAGGGAAGATTGGTACTTTGACAGTGGTTGTTCAAGACACATGACTGGTGTGAAGAAATTTTTGTCAGATATCAAGCCTCACTCTACCAATTATGTCACTTTTGGGGATGGATCAAAAGGTGAAATAAAAGGTGTTGGAAAGCTGGACTACACAGGAGAACCAAATCTAGATCGTGTTCTATTTGTCAAAGGGCTGACTGCAAATTTGATCAGTATAAGCCAACTATGTGATCTAGGACTCAAAGTAAATTTCACAAAATCTGAATGCCTAGTAACCAATGAAGAAAATGAAGTTGTCATGAAGGGAACCAGGTCTAAGGATAACTGCTATCTGTGGAATCCGCGAGAATCAGAAAGTTTGTCTACCTGTTTGATGTCAAAGAAAGATGAAACCAAACTGTGGCATCAGAAATTGGGTCACTTACATTTGAAAGGGATGAAGAAAGTTCTGTCAAGTGAGGTTGTTAGAGGTATTCCCAAGCTGAAGATTGATGAGGATAAAATATGTGGTGAATGTCAAGTTGGGAAGTAAACAAGGATGTCACACAAAAAGCTTCAACATCTTACCATAACTTCTAGAGTTCTGGAGCTGCTTCACATGGACTTAATGGGACCTATGCAGGTTGAAAGCCTTGGTGGGAAAAATTATGCCTATGTTGTCGTTGATGATTACTCCAGATTCACCTGGATAAGCTTTATCAGAGAGAAGTCTGAAGTGTTTGCTGCTTTCAAAGAATTATGTCAAAGGATTCAACGAGAAAAGGATTGTGGTGTTGTACGAATCAGAAGTGGCCATGGGAAAGAATTTGAAAATAGCAGGTTTGAAAAGTTTTGTTTATCTGAAGGAATCACTCATGAGTTCTCATCACCAATCACTCCTCAGCAAAATGGTGTGGTGGAACGCAAGAATAGGACTATTCAAGAGTGTACAAGGGTCATGATTCATGCCAAAAAACTTCCATATCATTTTTGGGCTGAAGCCATGAATACAGCTTGCTATATACACAATAGGGTGACTATCAGATCAGGTACTTCTGTTACTCTTTATGAGCTATGGAAAGGTAGAAAGCCAAATGTGAAATATTTTCATGTTTTTGGGAGTAAGTGCTATATCTTGGCGGATCGTGAGCAGAGGTGAAAGATGGATCCTAAGAGTGAGGAAGGGATATTTTTAGGATACTCTACAAACAGTAAAGCAATAGGGTATTTAATTCCAGAACTAAGGTGATGATGGAATCCATAAATGTGGTGGTTGATGACTCTGGCAAAGACGAAGATGTCCCAGATGATGTTGGAACATGCTTTCCCATGAACAATGAAATCTCACAAGACACTGAGTCCGTAGAAGATAATGCTCAAGAGACCGACACTAGACCTGAGAATGAAGAGGTAGAGGATACTAATAAGGGACCCTCTATAAGGGTTCAGAAGGATCACCCTAAGGAGTTGGTTATTGGAAATCTGAATGAAGGTGTAAGAACCAGATCGAGGGAGGCTGTGTCAAATGCCTGTTTTATTTCAAAGCTTGAACCAAAGAATGTTAAAGAGGCATTGACAGATGAGTTCTGGATAAGTGCTATGCAGGATGAGCTTTGTCAATTCAAGAGGAATGAAGTTTGGGAACTGGTACCACGACCAGCAGGAACAAATGTGATTGGAACAAAGTGGGTGTATAAGAATAAGTCTGATGAACAAGGAGTTATTACCAGAAATAAAGCCAGACTAGTTGCTCAAGGATACACATAGATTGAAGGAGTAGATTTCGATGAAACTTTTGCTCCTGTGGCTCGATTGGAATACATCAGATTGTTGCTAGGAGTGGCATGTTTTTTGAAATTCAAATTGTTTCAAATGGATGTCAAGAGTGCCTTTCTGAATGTCTATCTTAATGAGGAAGTTTATGTTGAGCAGCCTAAAGGGTTTGTGGATCCAAATTTTCCTGATCATGTCTACAAGCTAAAGAAGGCTTTTTATGGTTTGAAACAAGCTCCAAGAGCTTGGTATGAAAGGTTGACTGAGTTTTTAGTCAAACATGGATACAGGAAAGGTGGTATTGATAAAACTCTCTTTGTCAAGGAGAAGGATGGGAAACTAATGATTGCTCAGATTTATGTAGATGATATTGTGTTTGGTGGGATGTCGGATGAAATGGTCCAACATTTTGTCAACCAAATGCAATCTGAATTTGAAATGAGCTTGGTAGGTGAATTGACTTACTTCCTTAGATTGCAAGTCAAGCGGATGGAAGATTCCATTTTTATTTGTCAGAGCAAATATGCTAGGAATATTGTGAAGAAGTTTGGATTGGATAATGCCAAGCACAAGAGAACTCCTGCTCCTACTCACTTGAAGTTATCCAAAGATGAAAAGGGAGTGGATGTTGAACAGAGTTTATACAGAAGCATGATTGGCAGTCTGCTGTATCTCACAGCAAGTAGGCCAGACATAACCTTTGCAGTTGGTGTATGTGCAAGATACCAAGCAGAACCCAAGGTCAGTCACATCAATCAAGTTAGGAGAATTCTTAAGTATGTGAGTGGTACATGTAATTATGGGTTGTTGTACTCCCATGACTCAAGTTCCATTTTAGTAGGATACTGTGATGTTGATTGGGCTGGAAGTGCTGATGATAGGAAAAGTACCTCTGGAGGTTGTTTCTTTTTGGGAAATAATCTTATTTCATGGTTTAGTAAGAAGCAGAATTCTGTATCTCTTTCTACTGCTGAAGCTGAGTACATAGCAGCTGGAAGTAGTTGTGCTCAACTGGTGTGGATGAAGCAAATGCTATCTGAGTATAATGTCACACAAGATGTCATGACATTATTTTGTGACAACCTGAGTGCTATTAATATTTCTAAAAATCCTATTCAACATAGCAGGACCAAGCACATTGATATCAGGCATCACTTCATCAGAGAACTTGTAGAGGACAAAGTCATAACTCTTGAGCATGTTAGCACAGAAAATCAGCTTGCTGACATATTTACCAAGGCTCTGGATGTTGTTCAGTTTGAGAATCTGAGGAGTAGACTTGGGGTTTGTATTCATGAAGAACTAGCAATTAATGTTCTTTCTGGCTGCCAGATTAAAAAGAATAAAGGTAATTCTGGTAGTGCAGCTTGTGCAAGTGTTTATGAACAGAAAGATGCTGAAGTTTGTGCATGACATTTGGTCATGTGATGTTGTGTGCATCTACTTTCTGATGCTGTTTACTTTGGTTTATGACTTGACCATTTCTCAAAATTAATAATTGTTCTACTTGCCTTTGTCATATTTATGGCTAAAAAGGGGGAGTAGTGTGCTTGGGGTGTGCTTGTGGTGTGCTTGTGCTGGTGCTGCAGTTGAGGGGGAGAATGTTGCTGTGTTGCTGCAGTTGAGGGGGAGTTTTGTTTGGTGTGAATCTTTTTCCTATGGCTTGTGTTGGTGTTATGGTGTGTTTTTTAGCCGCTGTCTCTGATATTGTTGTTTTGCTGGTGTTATCTTTACAAGATTGTTTGGTGTGTAGTTTTAGCCAAAATAAGCCAAAGGGGGAGATTGTTATTTCTTTGATTTTAGGGTTGGCATTTATTTCGCTAAAACTGTTCTAGCAGCAAGATGTTGAATCAAGATGTTCTAATATTCTGCATTCAACATGTCAGATAAAGATGTCCCATCCTGGACCATAGGACATCGCGTCTGATTTTGTTTTAAAAGGAAGATTCTGGTGTTGGTATTTATTACTGAATATTCTGTGAATATTTAGTTATCCTATGTGGCATCCAAAGTATTTTGGGTTGAGTTTTTATGTGCTGGTTTTCAGATTTTACTACTTTCTAAATATGGAGACATATTAGGAAACTTTAGATTGAAGACCTATTTTCTTGGAGTTTATTTTGCAGATTTGTGTGCAGTCTCTTTGCTACATTTTTGAAGCCCAATCCAGTCCAGATTTAATGCTATATATTGACTGTTGTAAACCTAATATAGGTGTGGAACTTACGTGTGTTTTTGTTAGGGTTTGTGAGTGTTATTTGTGAGCCTAACTGGTATCATTCTAATAACAGTACAAGGACTGTTTTTTTGTTGTAAGTTCTGTCAGTTACTCATAAGCTTTTAAGCATTGAGTTTCTTGTGTGTCAATTCTCATAAGCTTTGAAGTATTGAGAATATTGTGTTTTGAAAGTGTGGCTTTCGTTTTGTTACTTGTGTTGAAAGGAACCAGTCACGGGTTGTGATTGAAGAGGGATTTGAGGAGGGCCTCATACCTAGGTGAGTCTTAGGTAGAAGTCATAGGAAGGGTAGTGATTAAGTGAGCGGATTGTAATCGGGAGTGGTTACTGTATGATCTGTGAATTGATACTATCGTATATTGGTTTCGTCCCTGGCTTGGTAGCCCCCAGAGTAGGATTGTTGATCCGAACTGGGTAAACATATCACTGTGTTCTTTACTTTCTGCACTATTATTATTATTGTTAACTTGTCCACTGTGTTGGATATCAGTGTCTCAACATCTGTGTAGGACATTTGATATCTGTGCCAGAATTTCAGTCATAACATCTTGCACTTACATGTAGGGATCAATCATCTGTACATTATTAACTAATAGCATATCTTGCTAGTTTATTTCTTTTGTGAAAGCCAGGTTTGCACAGGAAAGAGAACCAAAGGCAATAAACTAGACTTTCATGTTATTCAGTGTCTCCTGAGACATTCCTTGGCTCCATACAGTTATCACAAATATTCACCAGTTTGGGTGAGATTCTTATGAGAAGCCATTTGTTCAAGGGAGATAACTGAAACTCCAAAGTGAAACCACCCGATCTTGGAGACTGATTATGAAGTCCTCCAATCATATGCCATGATCTTAATGAGATTTAGTCAAGAGAAATCAAGGAAATATCATATGGTCAAGAGTTGTGAAACTAGGGTCTTAACCTGAAGATTCATTGAAAAGCCTTGTTGTGACCATGCATTAGTTTAGAAGGTTCATCAACCATTTGAGCTCACATACTCTCAAAAGATCCCACTCAACAAAAATCAAGTGTGTTTGGATCCTGTTACAAGTTCCTTGAACCACGGGATTCACCGGACTCAAAACTAGGGTTTTATCAGCATCCGTCAAACAGTGCCTTTGATTTTGATCAAGACCGGTTTCCAAGCTTCGGAATACGATTTCACCTGATACTGGACATCCTTAGAGGCGATCTATGGACCTTGGAGGAGAGTGAAGAAACAAGATCCTCAAAAATCATCCATTGGAAATCCTGAGGAAATTAAGGTTTTGACCGAAGAAATCAAGCCTCCGATTTTAACGATTTTGGACCAAAAAGAAACATCCGGCCAGGTCTCGTTTCAATGTGATCGACCATTGACTGAGGACACAAGGAATCGGCACTTGTAATTTTTATTTTATTTGAAAAAAAAAAAGAAAAAAAATGAAAGAAAAAAAAAGAGAAAAAAGAAATGAAAGGAAAAAAGAAAAGAAAAAGAAAATGAAAAAAAAAAAAGAAGAAAGAGAAGGTGGCGCCTGCCACCCTTTGATCACTAGATGTGGCGCCCACCACATTGGTGTGGCACCTGCCACATTATTTTGTGGCACCCGCCATAAAATAATGTGGCGTTGGCCACCTATTCTTTTTTTTTCTTTTCATTTCTTCTCTTTACTTTGTTGTTCCGATTAAATAATGTTTTTAAACAAGGCCAAGCAAGTGGACGTAAAACTCATCATGATATGAAACAAAGCCTTTTCAGCAAAGCATGGCTCATGTCTATTCAGCACAACCTAGTTTCTGAACCTACTTCTGGTAACAAAGACTTTTGCAACCAAACAGCTTGCACTTGCACGATCTTGTGAAAAAATGAATCCTCAACCATACAGTCAAGCTTCACATTTTTCCTATAAATAGTACACCACACTTTAGCAATTTCTTCACACCAGCTTCACCGGAAAATAGTGAATGCTCTCATTTCTTTCTCCCCGTTACTCTGATAAAATATTTTTCCAAGTGTTTTTTTCGACTCGAAGTTTCCACTGTCCAACCTTGCCATGGTACTTTGACGAAAAGGTGGTTCGTTCATTTCTTTCTAAGAACGTATTGAAGAGGCAGTGGACCGTCTCCACTAGGTAACGTTCCATCCTTAGTTTTTATTTTTCATTACTGTACGTTGAAATATCATAACATGTTCATAACATGTTCATCTTTTTGTTGAAATTTGATTAAATGTTACAAGCATTATGTGTTTTTTGTTTTCAAGTTTATGAAGGACTTTATTTTAAAAGAATAAAATAAAAAAGAAGAAATAAGAGTGTGGTTTTATGATTTAATGGAATTTATTTAACAAAATAAAAAAAATATAAGTGTGGCACCTGCCACACTAGGGTGTGGCGCCTGCCACTACCCCATGAGCATTCACGTGGTGCCTACCACAAGAGAGTGTGGCGCCTGCCACCTCTCTTTCCCACTCATGGCACTTGCCACAATGTTGTGGCACCTGCCACACATTGTGGCATTTTATGTGGCGAATGCCACTTCACTTTTTCTTCTTTTTTTGTTTGTTTTTTATTTCAATTATCATTTTGTCATTTTTTTTTTCTAAAAAGAACTTCAAAATAAAAAATAAAATACATTTTGGCTTATGCTTAATTCCTGAGTTTTTGTAAGAAAGGAAAATCATCAACCGATTCAACGTTTTCTTTGAAGCTTTGTAGCAACGTATAAATATTTGCTTGAAATTTATTTCTTGACTTTATCAATTACCATGCCTCTGGTTTAAAATTAAAAAGAAATGTCATGTTCATCTGTGAAATATTGATTGGTTAATGCTTACTGTTTCCGAGTTTTTTTGAAATCATATATGTTATTTCGACTCCTGTAAATTAGTCCCCGTTATTCCAAAGGAAAGTCTCTCTATTGACTTCATTGTCATAGATAGCTCATTACCCCTCGGCTTCCTAAGAGCCATTTCCAATCCTCCTAAGGATCATCCTCATAGTACTCTCTTTTCCCTTGGCCTCATGAGAGCCATTTACATCACAACTAAGAACTAGGATAGAGTTCTTAAACTCTACATGATTCTCATCATCATGAGTACTCACTTCCCTTTATAACGTAGACTTAGAGAGTTCCTCGACTCTATACGAGTTTCATACTCGTTCCCTTTGGAACTTTGGCCACAACTAATGGTTCCTCCAAAACCCTTAGTTAGTTGAACTACGGAGGCTCTGATTCCTTAATCCTAGTCAAGATACATAGGCACAAGATGCGATATCTTGTCGAGCCCTCTAAATACTAACCACTAACACTTGCTACCCACTTACCAGCTTTGACCTCATAGTCATAGCTACCTACCAGCCTTGACCTCATAGTCATGGCCATCTTCCCTTTGACCTCATAGTCATAAGATACTTTCCTTTTGGCCTTATAGCCATTTTTCTCACAACTTAGAATTAAGTTAGAGTTCTTGGACTCTATGTGAACTCATCACCTTGAGTATTCACTTCCCCCTATCACAACTTAGACTTAGAGAGTTTCTTAAACTCTATATGAGCTCATACTCATTCCCCCTTGGAACTTTGGCCATAGTCAATGGTTCCTCACCCTTAGTTAGGTGAACTACGGTTGCTCTGATTCTTTAGTCAGATACGTAGGCACAAGATGCGACGTCTTGGCAAGCAAACTTAGAGTACTACAGATATTAAGGGTGCTAATACCTTCCCTTAGTATAACCAACCCCCGAACCTTAGATCTCCCCCCTTTAGGTTTTCTCGATCTTGAACCTTTCCTTTGGATAAATCAAAGTCGGTGGTGAATGTAAAGTTTTACGATGCAAGTTAATTAATAGCTTGTTATCCGATTCTCACCGCAACAACTGATCTTTATTGATTTCATCTTGCTTGGATCATTTTGTCCTTGTGTGCTAAATAATGGTGTTTGGTTATCACTTCAAGATATGAATGCTTGTGTACTACATGTTTGTCATTATCCTTAACATGTTACATGCCTAATTGGTGACATGATGTTTTACCTCATGAGTTGATTAGTTGCTTTAACATTTGCTTTACATATGTTGTCATTCATTCATTATCTTAGCTTTGATACTTGAGGCTTTTCTCCGTACTTCTTTGATATTATGATCGCATGTGCCTAAATCCAAAGGAAAGGAACCTTTCTGTTGACTTTATGTCATAGTTAGGATAGTTTAACCCTACCTTACATTCCCCTTTTGACCTTGTTAGAGTCATTAGTCCTTTCAACTTAGCCATAGGACAGAGTTTGTAAACTCTATGTAAGTGTTATTGCTATGACACTTACTTTCCCTTTTGACCTTGTTAGAGTCATTAGCCTTACAATTTAGACTTAGGTTAGAGTTTGTAAACTCTATGTAAGTGTTATCATTATTAGCACTTACCTCCCCCCTTGGAACCTTGATCACTATCAAGTGTTCTTCACCTGTAGTTAGGTGAACTACGAATGCTCTGATTCCATCCTTGTTAGGATACGTAGGCACAAGACCGCAAAGTATTGGTGAGCATACTTAGTAAAACTTTATGTCCTTCCCCATAGAACATAAAAAACAATAATATAACAAAAATACAACAAGAGGTTCCTATAGAATACTATAGATGCTTAGGGTGCTAATACCTTCCCTTAGTATAACCAAGCCCGAACCTTAGATCTCTTAGCATTGTTGTTACATTGCGCAATTAGGGTTTTATTCGATCTTTTACCTTTCCTTTGGATAAATCAAAGCTTGGTGGTGAACTTCAATGGTTTGTGATTCAAGTTAATACAATAGCTTGATATTTGATTCTCACCACAACACCCCAGAACTTCAAGTCATGAAGGGATTAATTCTTGAAAGGAATTTGGAAACAGTTGTACCATGAGATGAACTCGAGATGGTTTACCCCAGAATTTTGAGTAATGAAAGAATTTGTCCTTGATTGGCTGACTCTTGGAGTATTTGGCTTTGAAGTACCCTTGAGGTGGATTGCCCCAGAATGAGCCTTGAACCAACTTAACTTGTGTTGAATGAGTATTGGTGGGATTAACCCTTAGGCAAAAGGAACCTCTAGATGCCTGCCCCTTGACTAGTAGAGTCTTGAGATGATGCTCTTCTGATCAACCTGATTCTGGAATGATTTGTCCTATAATCAACTGATGCTCAGGGACTTGCTCTGAATTAACTGATTCTATAATCATTGGATGTCAATGCCTCTTATCCATGAGGTGATCTTGACTTTGAATGATCAAGTCCTCTTTGATTGTTCCTCTGTTTGAATTTCCTTGATGTCAAGTACTGACTTGCAATTAAAACTGTTTATTCACAAATGGTAATTTTAATGCGATTTTCACGCAAGTTTTGAAAAAAATCATTTATTGGGATGATGTGATAGTGTGTGACGAATGGATCATTAGTCCAAACGCAGTGCTGATTTAGCTAGTGTGTGAAAGATACAACAAGAAAAAGATTAGCAAATCTCTAAAAGTTAGTTTACACAACCTTACTATAGATTCTTTCAGAATAAACCCCACCTCAATTAGGTCTTTTGAGGGTTATAATATGGTCTGGTTCACAGTTATAGAAACAAAGGATATAAGGCTCAAAGTTTGATTGTAACCCACCCTTTCTTCGTGATGTTCTCCAGTCCTATGTTCAGTTAAATCGACATATATTCGTCTTCTAAGAGAGTTCGACAGTTTGAAAGTGTAGATGAGGATTCAGGATTCACTTGAAATGGAAGTTACCTTATTTTATTTTTTCCATGGATGTCAGTGTTCTCTTCATTTTTTAATATGGTGGTCACTGCATCCTGTTTTTTCTTGCTTGAGAATTTGAGGACCTCTTTTGATTAATTTTTTTTCTTTTGATCCTTAACATTTGCCTAGACTGATTTTTGTTTTTTTCAAATCCACCGGGATTACCCTAATTTTTTCCTAAGTCGCCTCTTTGGGTGTTCGACTTAGCAGGCTTCTCCTTTTTTGATTTATTGGAAAGGCTTGTGACTGCCAAGTCATTGGTCATTGAAGAACAACCGTCATAACTTTTGAGTTTTGTACGGTTCCTTCGACACTTCAGGATGTGTGTGAAGAATAACATATAGCTGATCCACAAACAGGATGTATCATCTTGCAATCAAATGTGTAGTCAGATTAACTGAACACTACCCATGCCCCAAGTTAAGCGTAAGGGTTTAGAAATCCGAAGCAAACTCCCACTTCTAGGCTCGAAGTGGTTAACTAGGGATTGACTCCTTATCTATCCAATGTTTGGGGATTTGAAACAATGCATGTACATCATCAGCATGATTTTATCTGGAAGCATGCTAGCAACAATTATATGTATTTCATTTTCACCATCCTCCCTCTAATCTTTGCTATAACAACAGTTTGATAAAGAAAGTGGATGAAAAATAAGCAAATGCGACATGATTAATTTAGAAAATGCATGGTCACATCATTAATATTACCATTCAAAACAACAATGTTTAAAAGCAAGTAGCAATTAACAGGAAAGAAACTACAAATGTAATTATAGCAATGATCTAAGGATCGCCAAGATTGGAGGATATCTTCCTGTTTGAACCACTGGCTTGAGAAGATGCCTCTTGAAGTCTTCAAACTCATTCAGGTGAGAAGTTGACGTGCACAACCAAGTTTCCTTCTGGAAAAGATATGTACTTCTTGTCGATCAACTATTGTACTTTGGCTTGGAAAGCTTTGCAGTCTTCAGTTGAGTGCCCTAGTGACCCAACATGATATCTACATCGCACATTAGGATTGTACCCAGGCGGGTATGGTTCTGGCAACAGCTTAAGAGACTTAGGCTCTATCAGTGAGTTTTGGACCAAATGTGCAGAAGTTGACTATATGACATAGGAATTGGATCAAGAGGAGCATTCCTTCTTTCCAGATTATTTTGAGGCCTATGCTGACTCTTTGGTTGATTCTGATATCTCAGGAAATGGGCTAGTTGCTTTGTATGAGGAGCAATCCAAGGTTTTTGGTACGAAGCCCTAGGCATGGTTGGTTGTCTATAAGGACGGCGTAGTGCTGAAGATGACTGCTGAGAAGATGAGGGACCATAAGGTCTTGCTTTTGCACCATGAGAATGCTCAACACTTGCCACGACTTAATTGATTTCCTCCTCTTCTTCCTCTTGGGAATTACTGAGAGACTCAGTTTTACTAGCTCGGCTGCTTGAAGCGCCTTGGATTCTTCAATTTTTTTCGGCCACCTTCGACGTGTTCTCTAATTGTGTGCGAAGTCTGATATCACACTGCTCATCAACCTTTCGAAGTATGGGCTTTGTAAGGTTCTCATGAACAGATCAACCAATTCATTTTCTAAGAGTAGCAGTTGCACTTGGGCTGCCATTTCTCTCCATCGCTGCGCATATCCTCTGAAGGATTCGTTGTTTTTCTGAGATAGGTTTTGCAATTGCATACGGTCTAGAGTTATGTCCAAGTTGAACTTGTACTGCTTCAAAAAGGCATTGGATAAATCTCTCCATGACTGGATACAACTTCTTTCTAAGTCCATGTACAAATTCAAAGATGCTCCACTTAAACTTTCTTGAAAACAGTGAATCATTAACTTATCATTATGGATATAAGAGGTCATCTTTTGGCAGAACAGTACCAAATGACGCTTTGGGCAACTGAGACCAGTGTACTTCTTGAAGTTGGGTATTTTAAATTTTGGAGGGATCACCAAGTCTGGTACTAGGCACATATCAGCAGCATCGAGCACAGGCGCATCATGGACTTTCAAAGCTCGGACTTCCTTCTCAAGGGAACGAAATATTTCCTTCATATAATCTGTTACTGGCATCATCTGAGGTTGAGTAGAAATGTTCACTTATGGAAGATCATCACCAGGTGGAAGATGGTACAACGGGTTGGTCGATACAGTGAAACTTGATGGGGGATCAAGATTCTTCATCTCAACATGCTTAAAGTTGTTTTCTGACATGGCTACCATAAATTCCAACTTGGTTTATCTGACTGGCCTTTCAAGTTGCCTATGACCCTCTGATTGGACTTGCTTCAAATGCCTTGCAGCTACCACAAGTTCAGTATAAGTGTCAGAAATCAACTGGAGTTGGCAATGAACAGAGGATGGGATGAGTTTTTGCTGGGAGAATGTAATGCAAATGATATGCAAATGCAATGATATGTAGATGAACACAATGTATATTTTAGGTTATTCCAAATACAGGATCCAAGGTACAGATGAAGGATAAAGGCTGATTGCTCGAACACAGGGTTCTTACCATGTAAGATCTAGAGTTTAAAGGAACCCCAAGTCACGGATTCATACGAATGTTCATAAGACACGTCATGAACATGACGGTTGATAACTCCATCTTGTGAATCTCTTTTAGGTGAGGTTTTCGTATCGAACTACACGAGGAGTGCACCTCGATGTCCCATACTACGCGACCATTGACATCGGGTTCTAAACAAAGGTCCTAGAGTCATGGACTTCCTTGATTGTTCATTGCGTATGTCAGTGATTGCCAGGAAAATGACTCCATCAAGAAAGTCTCTTCTGATTGAGATCTTCGTATCGAACTACGCGAGGAGTAAACCTCAGTGTCCCATACTACGTGACCATCAATTCTAGTTTTTGGCCAAATGGTTTAAGATTCTAAAAGGTCTTAAAAGTTATGGATTCCAATGAAGACGTTGGTCGTCCACGCCAAAATTTTGACGGTCGCCAACATTCTCACTAGAATCTACTCTAAGCAAGGTTCTCGTATCAAACTACACGAGGAGAAATTTCTCGATACCCCATACTACTCAACCCCTCATATCTTATGTGTTTACACTCTAGGCTCGGGTAGAAAGCCTTTCCCTCAAGGTTTGCAATCAAAGTTTCCATCCAATACCAAAGTGCCAATGGATCCACAAATATAATATGAAAAGCAATTAAAAGCAAAGGAAATATAAGCAAGCAAGAAAGATAAACAAACACTCAAACATGCGAAAGAAACCTAGACTAGGCTTGACTTGCTTAGGGGTGAAGATACTCCCCAGCAGAGTCACCATCTGTCGTACCTCAAAAAATACGATCTTCACGATGCGCAAAATGGGGTTGCACAATTATGGATGGACTTATGAGAGTCGCCACCGAACTTTATTTATTCCCATGAAGGGAAAGGGAAAACATCGAGAAAACCCACGGGGAAAAGGATAGGGTATGGTCATCGCATCCATGTTGGGTTTGGAAGTCGGTTATGTAATGGGAAGGTACTAGCACTCCCTACATCCATCGTACTCGATGGGAACCATCTAAGTTGTCTAGGCTTGAAAGGTGTTAGAAATCTTATAGCTTGCTAAGGGAAAAAAGTGGATGATTACTTGGGGGAAAAAGAAAGATTTTTATTATTGAGTTCGTCTGAATTTACAATCCAGTGCCTATGTATCCCAGAGGAAATCAGAACTCTGTAGTTCTTATTGAAAAGGTTGTTGGTTTGTTGTGTGTTTTTTATGGACGATGCTAGGTAACATGCCCTTTTTGAAAAGGTTTTAAACTGAAAAGCCCAAAGGCAAAAAGGTTTGAGATTTGTGAGATGTTTTATTAGGGTTTGTAAAAGGTTAGAGATATTTTTGTATTTTTATGAAGAAAATATTTTAATTTAAGAAGGTAAAACTACTCTAATTCTATGATCCTAAAGTTGTGATTGAAAGGAAAAGCTATCCTATAAATTGTTATACAACAAATTGAAACCTAAGATCTAACTTGATTCAATTTATCGAAGATGAAATTGAATCAAGGACCTAAGGGAACATGGATCAGCAGAACACACAAACAAGCAATAACATATCATCAAGGGACCACAAATTAACAGGCAATGTATGAAAGTCATGTAAAAAAAACTAATACGGGAATTCTCGAAATTCTGTCAGGAAATCCCAACAACATCTCAACTAATTTAAAAATCCTAATAGAATAAAGATTAACAGAAAGCTAATCAATCTAAACTTAAACCTAGAGTTAACCTTACATTTAAATCATTAAATTTTTCATGAATTTTAATTAAAATCAAGTCACAAATTTTAATTGAAAACTAATCTTAAATTTAAAAATCAATCACAACTTTTAATTGAAAATTAATATTCAATTGTCCATCAATAAATAGTTACCAATTATTTGTTGTAATGAAAATAAGGAAAAAAAAAGAAAAAAAATCTACCAAAAAAACTAGTAAAAAAGAAAAAGAGGTATAAAATAGAATTAGGAAGTGTTATTAGAACAAAAAAGGTGAGCTTTTTTGTTGGTGAGCCCAAAGATGATTTAAATGGGTAAAAAAATAAAATATAAAATAAAAAAAGGTTGGGTTGGAGCCTTCTAAGGCCCACCCGATCTATCTAAATGGAGAAAGGTTGTGAGAAAAGTCTCAGCAAACCCTTCACTTCATCTCCCAGCCGTGACATTTCTCTCTCTCTCTCTCGATGCCTCTCCTCCTCTCTTCTACACGTGATTCAACCGACGATGTTTCTTTCTTGTCTTGTTTCTTCATTTCAAGCTACTTTTACTTGCCTCAATTCCTTCTTTCTCTCTATGCAAGTCCGCCGGCGACGCTTTCATCCCTCTAATTAAAGCTTTCGACATAGATTTCGCTCCGCAATGAAAATCGAAGTTATCGCGATTCAACCTATAACCAGGAAAAGGAATTGTAATGAAGTTTTTACCTGAATTGAGGTATGATTCGAATAGCTTTTTCTACGTGTATATATTGCTGCAGTTGTTGCGATTTCTTTGAATCTGTGTTGGTTGTTGCTTGTAGAGGTGGCAAAACGTATGGATTGGATGAATATGGATTGGATCGTTAATAGATGGATCAAAATAATTCATTAATCCATTAATAATCCACTAAAATTTTCTTAAAATTATCCAATCCAATCCATCCGTTAAGAATAAAATACATCCAATCCATCCATTAACATATTTTTAATGGATGGATATCCATCTATCCAACTTTTTATATTTTGAAAAAACAAACGTATTTTTTTTTAAATCGATTTTATTTTATTTTCGAAAAGTTCATTTGTTGTATTTTAAAAAAATTGTTTTTTAATATATTCATTAAAAAATTGAATTTTTTGTTTAAAAAAAACCATTTTTGGTATTTTTAAGAAAAAAAATTTGTATTTTCTAAAAAAAGAAATCATTTTTTTTGTATTTTCGAGATAAAATATCGATTTTTTGTATTTTCGAAATATATTATTTTTTTCAGGAAAGATCGACTTTTTGTGTTTTTTAAAAAATTAATTTTTTAAATTTTGAAAAAAATCAGTTCTTTTTTCGAAAAAAAATGGTTTTTTTTAGGAAAATTCGACTTTCTGAATTTTCTAAAAAATTGATATTTTAATTTTCGAAAAATAACGGTTTTTTTTCCATAAAAAATGTCGTTTTTTTTGGGAAAATTCGATTTTTCGTAATTTCCAAAAAAATCAATATTTTAATTTTAAAAAAAGTAGTTTTTCGAAAATAAATCGGTTTTGTTTTTCGAAAAAAAATTGTATTTTTCAGGAAAAAAATCAGTTTTTTTGGGAAAAATCGTTTTTTTTAGGAAAAAAGTCTGTTTTTTTTTTTGGAAAAATATAAATTCTTTTCTTAAAAAATCAATTTTTAATTATTTTTTAAAAAATAAATCTAACAAAAATAAAAATAATCCATTGAATCCTTAAAATATGTTGGATGGATTGAATAAATCTATGCATATAAATGGATAGATTTAATCAAATTTATTAACTTGTGGTGGATGGATTGGATGAATTTTTTGATGGATGGATTGGATGGATTTTCCCTTAATGGATCCAATTACCATCCCTAGTTGCTTGTGTCCGATTCCACACCTTCTTTTTCTTTTCTATGCGTGATGCTGTTCTTGTGCGTGTGTATTGTTCCGCATGCTGCAACTTCTGAAATCACATTGTGATGCGTGGTTGCGTATGTGTTCACTGTTGTTGCTTCTTTGATTTGAACCGTGTTGCCTTCTCTTGTGTGTAAGTGATGTTGTGACCGTGTATAATGATGTGTGCTCACTGTTGTGTGCGTATTCGTTGTTGTTGTGTATGTGATGATGGTATTGTGAACTTCTGCAATTGTGCTTTTTGTGTGTGAATGTATGTGATGATGTATCTGATTCTTGACCTATGTGTTGCTTAGTGTGTGTGTGTGTATGTTTGCTTCCACGAGTGTGTCTTTCTTACATGTACTGCTCTCTCAAAATCATATGCTATTTTTCACTGCCCACTGTGCGTATGATTTGCTGCTGCTATTGTTCTGATGATTTTTTCGTCGTGAGAAGGTCCTCCTCAGCTTGTGTTTTGAAACTCCTTATATAGGCTTGAGTGATTTGAACTTTGAATTGATTGTGTGAATGCTGATTTAATGAGCTTTCCGTTTTCTTCAATCTTGTCATGATGCTGCTGAAACATTGTGAGTAGTTCCCATTTTTTCCTGATTGTGTTTGAGACATGTTTGTGAATTATTCTCGATTCTTTCCTTTTTCAGTTCAACATGTAGTAGCATTATTTTGAAAACATTTGATGATGATGTTTTTCTTCCAATTTGGACGTCTATTGCTACTGCCATAACCTCTCTTCATTGTGTAGGTTCTTGGATGGCTGTTGTACATGACCAGGAAATGACAGTCGTGAAAAAATATATTTTTTTACAAGCAAATGTGTGACCAAACATGGCTATCATCAAAGTTTCTATCAAGAATGCATTCACCATTTGTTAACATATCAAGAGATTGCACTCCCTCTTGCGCACCGGCTTCCGCTAAAAAATAGTTACTTTCCAATGCCGATGTAACCTTGATTTTTGTAAACATCACAACCCGATTAAAGTCCAGTGCAATAATAATCTTGCTTACAAGCATGAATGATGGCCATTGATCTTTTGTAAAGTTTATGAAACTTTTGAATTTTTTGTAATGAGACCAATTCTCTTGCTTTCTAAAGAACTTTTCAAGAAACATTGAATCTTAAGGTTAAATTGTACACCTTGAATCTTTGGAGTAAATTTGAGCTTAGCTTGCAACCTTGAATCTTAGAATTAAAACTTGATGCAAATCACATAAAATCTCTTTGTAACTTAAATTCTTTGAATGGTGAATTTTCATGGTGAAACCTGAATCACTTCTTGCCGAAACTCATGAATTTGAAAATGGGAAACATTGTAACTTTGAGAAAATTTCAACATAGCCTGAAGCTTGAAATCTTGAACATGGACTTTAGGTTCAAAATTTGGACACTTGCATTTATTGAATTCAAATCACACTTGAATGAATACCTCAATCTCAAATCCAAGCAATCTTGCGTTTAGAGCAACACGTAATTGAGAAAACAATAAAGCCTTAATCACAATAAACCCACAACTTCATATTTTGTGCCATGATTTGTACCTTGCACTTTATTCAAACAAAACCCTCGCTTTAACAAGCCTTTCCTTTCTTAATGATTTTGATGAAGGAATAACTTGAGAAGTTGAGAAGAATCATAACCCCAATTCCAAATATTCTCATTAATCGCACACCCTAGTATCTTGATCTTGAGGCACCCTTGATCTATTAAGAAACCAATGCTCGACCTTGACTTTAAGGAAATATAGTCACAAGAATCCATCCAATATGTCTTCAAAGCAAATGATCCCAGGATGACTCAATAATAAGAAAAAGTTCTAACAGTGAAGCTTAGATCAAATAGAGACCCTAAGACCATTTTGAATCAGGCTCAACTGTTCATGTCCTAAAATGCTTGACTATGAGAATGAGTACTATCTTCGCTTGAAATTAATGCACCTGCACAAACTTGTTAGTTATAATAAGCACACAAACATGATCCTATGACCTAATTCTCAAAAGATCATGGCCAAAGGCCAGATGATCTTACAGAGAGAAAGTTGAGAAATGTAGGACAAATTTGGGTTATGACAGATGTCAGCATTGGTAAGAGACATGATCCTTTGAGACCACCTCAAACAATTCTTGTTTTCCTTGAAGATTGGAGATTGTGGCAAGTGAGAAATAAACCACTTGTACAATAGAGGTACACAACATACAATAGTTCCATTACCCTTGGAAGTCCTATGATGGATAGAGAAATAAGTATCGCTAAGAAAGGTTAGAATAGGATTCCCAATCAAGAAGATCTGGATATCATTAACATCAATAAAGTTGTTAATGTTAGGGATTAAAAATAATCCATAAATGAGTAAGGCTAAGATAGCCTCAAAAGCCACCATGCTACCAACACTAGCAAAAGAAGAAGCTTTCTCAATCAATAATTTTGAAGTCAACCCTTGAATGCCTCCTTTGACAATAAGATTGGCATCTACATCAGATTTCCTCAAATGAATAGCTGCTGCAATGACTTGTGATTTATGAACCTCCTCCAAGCCATTAAAAGGACCCTTATCAGAAATTAGCACACCCATAAGATAAACATACTTTTCCAAGGTAGGTATAAGATGACAATCTGAAAATATGAAACACCGGTACACAGGATCATATAACTGGACCAGAGTATTAAGAAGTCCATCTTCAACAGTGGTGAACAGAATAGCCAAAAGTCTTCCATAGAGATCTTTGAAATCCACAGGATCAACCACTAAAGATGCTAACTTTCTTAACTCTTTTAGATCAGGAGCTTTGAAACTATACTTCTGAGTATTCCTCCTCCCAATATCCATGACCACAATGCCTGCGATGTTTGCAAAGAGAATCTCTAAGTTCCTTGAAAACTTAATTGAATGGGATGTTCATGAATTCGTGAGTGGATGGTTATGCAACAATCACAAACAAGATCACAAACAAAGTTTAAAGGTTCGACGTCACGAGCATGGAGTCAAGGGTAAGAACCACCTACATGGTATGTACTAAAGGGTAAATCACATGTACAACAAGGTTCTAAAAAGTTCCCAGAGTCGTGATTCCATCTTTTGGATATTACTGGCTTAAACGACTACTCGTCAGCCAATAATATTTTCAAGATAAATTCGTCTGAGTATAGTATCGCGTAACAGCTAATCCAAGTCTACACCTGAATAGTCACCGTGCTACGTCCTAAAAGGCCAAGATGGGTTAAAGGGTTCTAAGGTTATCAGCTTATCAGGCTCTCAGGTTGAAAGTAAAATGCCTTTACAACTTATTTGTTCAGCATTATTAACCTCAAGGAGGTCTCCACTGAGTTGGGGATCTCAAGTCAGCTTATTAAGGGTTAACTCCACGTAAGCCAAACATGGCTATACCACCATCCTATCTCAAGTGCACTTAAGTCCGAGTATATGACTTATCTCACCACTCAGAGATCACCAAGCATAAAAAAAATAACAAAATCAAACAACAGATAATAATAAAACACAGATAAAGAAGTTAGGCTAAACCCACTTGGGACTACTCCCCAGCAGAGTCGCCACTTTACTGTAGTGGTGAAAAATTGAGGTTATGCTATTGATTAACTTAACTCACAAAGAAAGAGTCGCCACCGCTCTTTATTGTTTCCAAAGGAATGGGAAAAGAATGAATAAAGCCCACCAAAGTTTTAAAACAAAACTAAAAAAACAAAGAGATAAGGGTACGACAGTTGGTTATGCAAAGGGGAGGTGTTAGCACCCAAAACATCTATAGTACTATATAGGAGCCTCTTGAAAATCTACGTATGGCTTAAAAAAGGGTTGTTAGCAAAAGATTGGGGAGATGAGAAGAGAAATATTTTTTAAGTTTTTTTTTACAAGACTTCCTGAGCCTCGTGCCTACGTACCCACAAAGTGCAATGGAGGATCAAAACCTCGTAGTTCGTGGTAACAATAACAAAAGTGTTTGTTTTGATTGATTTTAAATGAATAGGCATTTCGTCATATTCAAGTGGAAACTCAACTTACTACCCACAATTAATGAGGCAGGAGAATTTGCATCATCTTAAGATGGAGGACTTTTACTTGGATTGAAATCAACAAGTCTATCACTCAACATCTAAGTGGAAAATATCATCACTTCTCAACATTATTGTAGAAGTATAGGAGTTACATCACTACAAGAACACAACTAATGACCATCCTTGAGAAAAGGTTTAAAAAGAAAAGGTACACAGAGGCACAAAAGATTTGAATGAATTTTGTTTTTTTTAAAGTCTTTTGAGAGTGAGGAAGATTTTGATCAAGAAGTCATAATCCAAGGCAGCCAGAAGTTAAACAATATTAAAATGCAATAATAAATAATTAAAAAGTCTTAAAATAATTTTAAATTGAAAATAAAAGAGAAAATGCAAATTAAGCCTCTAAACATCAAACAAAGGCTCAATAAAATCAAGATAGGTCAAAAACAAGTCAAGAATCATAAGATAATTTTTGAAGAATCTTAAAATGCACAAACGTATTTTTAAACTAATTAAAATGCATGAATAAAGAGAAAATTTATGCAAAATACCAAATCATGAAATAAAAATGTGAAAAAAAAATAACACTAGAAAGAAAATATTTTTAGAAAATCATAGAAAAAAATTTGGAGTGAAAAAGGTTAAGGGAGCTATTTTTTATGATTTTTTTAAAATAAAAGAGAAATAAAAAACAATTAAAATGAAATTAAAATGGAACAAAATTCTACAGCCATTGGATCAGAGCAAAGGATGTCATTCACACACACGCGTGACCATCAGATCAAATTTAAAATTAATCCAAGGGATCTAATTAAAAGGAACACGGTAGGCCTTAAGTGAAATAACACGCTGAATCATTTTTAAATTAAAACAAACTCAGGCCACCGCTGCTGATCTCTAGTCGTCTTCTCCGGTAACTCCTCACCAGAGCTTTGGTAAATGGTAACATTAGAGAATGAGACAACCACCGTTGTGACCGTTGCCTCATCACGAATCGAACCATAGGCTCAAAATTAATTTATATAAACTGAGCGTGGAGAATTTCTGAGAAACACGAGAAGAAAACAAAAACGAAAATCAAAATTAAATGTCATACAAGATCAATCAAAGCAAGATAAGTTAGGGGGAAGCATCAGGGAGTATCAGGATACATTGTGGTAACTTGTTTGAGTGAAAACTGAGCCTCTAACTACCTTGTCCAAATACAATTTGAAGAGGTTGCATGGTTGATCTGGTTAGCATGATTAAGAGGCTCTTAAGGCTTGGGAATTGTTGCAATAGCTTTAGAAGATGTTGAAGGTGCTAATGGAATCAAGAAATAGAGTTGAAAATGCTTAGAAATTGAAAATGAAATCTCAAATTTTCAGTGGAAATCGTGAGCTTGAGCAGGGTTTCTGGAGGCTATCCAAGCTTGGAATTCAGTGCAAATACTTCCTCTATTTATAGCTGAGGTGAATGAAGCTCATACGTGTGTAAATTATTTGTAATTCGTGTGAAATCATGTGCATCAATAGTGTGATCATTCTTGGTGTGAAGTCACCAAAATGCAGATCAATCCTTCATATTTTGGGTCGTTTTTTATCCTCAGGTATCACTTAACATCATCATGGACAAAACACGTGCAAAGCTTGGCTTAAACTTTAGAATTGAGTGAATTGCTATTTCTGACCATGAGGCCATGTTCAAACCAATGGGAAATCTTGTACACTTGGCCTTTAATGCTCATTCTCTTTGCAAAATGATCACATCATAACAAAGAATACAATGTGAAAATAATGGCTTCATTTGGATGCTTGAGCAAAAATTTATGAGCTTGTAAAGTTGGCACGATGACCTGTAAATAGAGGTCAAAATAATTCTAAGTCCAAAATGACATATAATGTCTTCAAACGTTTCATGGTTTTCCAAGCATAATTGGCCTTTAATACTTGAAACAAACTTGTAGAGGGCATCAAATATGATAATTGTCAAAAAGAACCGCCCACAAAAGTTGAAAATTGAGAGAGTTATGACCTTTGGAAGTTAGGAAAATATCACTTGAATTTAGGCCAAATTTCACTAAGTCCACAAAATGACCTATAATGTTTCCAAACATTTGATGATCTTCTAAGGATAATTGGCTCTTGACTTGTAAAGAGAAGTTGGAGGGGATGTCAAGAAAAGTCATTTGCACAAAGAACCACTAAAAAATGTTGAAGCATGAAGAAGTTTTGATATTTGGAAGTTGGACTTAAAATGTTGACTTTTTAGGTCAAACCTCTTTAAACAAACTTGCAACCTTGGATTTTTTTCTTGCATTTCAAGGTACATTGATGATCATATGAACTCAAAATGATGTAATCTTAATTGTCCTTTGATGATGCTTGCAATGGCTTGGGGAAACTTGTTGATGAAGACATGGAAATAAACACATGAACCTTTGATGTTTCTTGAAAAACAAGCTATCAAACTTTGAGACATCTTTGATCAAATGAAATTGAATGATGCTTGAGACCCTATGCTTTGAGATTAGAGGTCATGCTTTGATGAATAACCCTTGAAAATCAATAGTTGACCATACTTTAACTTGAGGAACTCAAACCCTAGCTGAGGATACAATCACTTGATGCTCATGATTCAAAACCCTACCTTGTAAAATGAACAAAAAGGGGACAATGCATGTTTTTTTTGTATTTTGATTAATGGTTGGTGAATTATAAGGCATATAAGTACAAAAATGAAAGATACACAAAGAGGTGCTTGATGATCTTTGCAAAGGCAACCCCAAAGATGTGAGGGTTAGGGGACAACCAAGTTTGTGATCTTGATGCATTGCAAAGATGTAAATGAGGCGGGATCTTAGGCGTAAAATTTAGGGTATGACAAGTCTCAGACAGGGGAGTCCAATATACCCCATATAGTTTGTTCTTTTCATGGAGTATCTATATAGAGCCTTGGAGAACTTGAACAAACACCACAATTTCAACTACCATCCTAAGTGAGAAAGGCTACATATTTCTAACATCCGTGTTGCAGATGATTTGATCATGTTCACAAGAGGAGATACAAAATTTGTACAACTTATGAATAAGGAATTCAAAAAATTCTCAGACTCGACTGGTGTGAAAGCTAACCCTGCAAAATGAAAGGTTTACTTTGGGGGAGTACTAGCTCGAGAACAGGATAAAATTCTCAATGCCACTAATTTTGCTATGGGAAAATCACCATTCAAATATATTGAAGTCCCTCTATCAAGTAGGAAACTCAATATTCATCAATGCCAGTCTCTCATTGATAAAATAGTGGTAAAAGTCAGGCATTAGACTGCAAAGCCGCTGAGTTATGCAGGTAGATATCAATTAATTCGAAGTGTGTTGTTTGTTGTTACTTCTTACTAGGTGTAGGTGTTCCTAGTGCCAAAAAAAAGTGATCAAGCATGTTGAAGTTGTTTGTAGAATTTTTTTGTGGAGTTAGAAAGATACAAGTAGCAAAAAAGCCCTGGTGGCTTGGGAAAAAAATTGTGAACACATAATAACATGTGGTTTGAATATTACATCAATGATATAGTGGAATCAAGCCACAATGATCAAAATACTATGGAATTAACAGGCTAAAACTGAAAAACTATGGGTGAAGTGGATAGATGAGTATTATGTAAAGTAACAAGATATCATGGATTGGTAATAACCAAAAAACTGTTCATCAAGAGAATTTTGAAATGCAGAGAACTAGTGATGCATAACAGGTACTGTGAGGAAGAAATCCAACAAGCAAAATATAAAACTTTCATCATGTACAAGGAAATAAGAGGAGAAAAAGAGTAGTTCAACTGGAAGAGAGCTTTCTTCACCAATTATGCAAGAGCCCAATCTTTATTTATTCTTTGGATGACATTTCTGGGTCCACTTCTCAAAAAATATTGGATTGCACACTTTGGTGTTAGCAATGATAGAACTTGAAGCTTTTGTAAGAAACTAGAAACAATGGATCACATTTTCTTCAAATGCGCTACCACAAAGCCTATTTAGAAAGACATACTAAATTGGGTTGGTTATAGAAGAGACCCTACAAAGTAGGATGAGGAAATAATATGGCTGATACAAGAAACAAAAAAGAAAGGTTGGAGAAGGCAAATATTGAAAATGGTTGTAGCTGAAACCATATACACTATATGGAGGGCAAGAAATGATATGACATTTTCTCAAATTAGAATTGAACCTAATGTAAAAGACAATAAAATTTTCAGCATTGTGATGAGGTGTAGTTTACATAGAAAATTAAAGATTCATGTTAACCCAACCACATTATGTATAGAGTAACATGAGGAGATAAGCTTGGTAGTTAGTTATAGATTTGGTTAGCATCACCTGGATCTATTGGATCGGTTTGTATTGATTGTTTTTTGAATAAAAAGTATATTTTTACTCGAAAAAAATGTATTTCTTAAAAAAATATTCATGTGTTTTATTTTGTACATGCATTTTAATTTCTACCCATATATTTATTTAGAGTTGTCAAAATAGTCTAGTTTAAATGGGTCGGCTTGTCATGTCCAATAAAACATAGGGCATGAGCATTATAATTGGAGCTCAAATTTAGGGATTTCTCATTACACCGTTGGTATTTCTCTCAAATCCTATGAAAATCTGAAAATGCCTTCTCGCATTGTATGAATTTTGAAATTCTAACGCACCACACAAAACAACAAACCAAGTACACTTGAAACACACCTAATGCAAAAATATACATGTCAAAATATTGATCTTCGGATACACCCGTTAGATACTGAAATTCGTACACACCCTTTTAACATAACACAACTCATATTTCCCTCTCCATGCTCTATCATTTGAAATCAAAAATCAAAATGCACATAATCCACCTGAAGAACTCTTTGCGTGAGAAATTTCAAAAATCTCTCAATTTCTACTTTTTATCATTCAAAAAAATACTTTAATCAATTCCAATCATTTATTTCTCACATCTGAAGAATATTTGGTAAGTGTCCCATCCTCGCCTTAGTTTTTCAAATTCGGATGCATGCAATTTCTTCCTAGTTTTTAATTAAACTACATTATATTGAATTTAATAGAATTTTTTTTATCATTTTTGTCCTACTTTATTTTGGTTTGAGTTTGGGACATTCGGGGGTTAAGGAAAAAAAAGTATGAAATCTGCTGCAAATTTCGTCTTATACGGATTTCAAAGTCTGAATTGTGTGTATGAATGTTGTTTCGGACTGGACCAATGGCTAGGCATGGCCCAATCCACTTCTGCTTCTAGAACAACCCAATTGCCTAAGTACAGCTGGCGCGAGGCAACATTTATCTTTTTGCCCCTCTACCGGGCACATATGGACAGATATACCTCAAGGTCATTTGCTCCTCCCCGGTATTCCTGCCCGTTACGTACGGCTCCATCATCCAGGAACAATCACGATGCCTGTGTCCGAAACTACACCTTTGCCCGTGTGTTGCGGTGAGAATCGGATATCAAGCTATTAATTAACTTGAATCACAAATCTTTGAAATTCACCACCGAGCTTTGATTTATCCAAAGGAAAGGGTAAAGATCGAAGAAAACCCTAATTACGCTATGTGAAGACACAACTAAGAGATCTAAGGTTCGGGGGTTGGTTATACCTAGGGAAGGTGTTAGCATCCTAGATATCTGTAGTACTCTACAGGAACCTCTTGTTGGTATTTGTGTTATGTTATTGCTTGCTTGCTAAGGGAATCTGCTAAGGGTATGTACACTAAGTATGCTCGCCAAGACGTCGCATCTCGTGCCGACGTATCCTGACTAAAGAATCTGAGCAATCGTAGTTCACCTAACTATGATGAACCTTTGACTATGGTCAAAGTTCCAAGGGGAATGAGTATGACACTCATATAGAGTTAAAGAACTCTCTAAGTCTAAGTTGTAAGGAAAAATGGCTCGACAATATATCGCATCTTGTGCCTACATATCCTGACTAGGACTGAGGAATCAGATCCTCCGTAGTTCGCCTAACTAGGGACGAGGAACTCTTAATAATGATCAAGGTTCCAAGGGGAAATAAGTAATCATGATCATGATACTCACATAGAGTTTAAGAACTCTCTAAGTCTAAGTTGAAAAACTAACTAAGAATTGACTTTAAACAAAGTCAAAGGGGGAAGTGAGTACACATCATGATGGTAGCCACATAGAGTTCAAAAACTCTATCCTAAAACTAAGTTATGAAACAAAATGGCTCTCATGAGGCCAAGGGATAGGATGGCTCTAATGAGGCCAAAGGTGATGATCCTAAAAAGGTCAAGGTAAATGAATGGCTCTAATGAGGCCAAGGGGGAAATGATCCTAAAAAGGTCATGGAAATGAAATGAGAAAGGTCTAACCAGCATGAAGAGGACTTATGAATCCACAGTGAATCTTTCCTTTGGAATGGTATTGAGGAATCATCGGATGAACAAAGCAACAAAAAGTCATAACAGGAACAGGAGGGTCATCCACAACATTTCATCAGGAAATATTTACATGTCCCACCAAAAAGAGAAATGACAAGTTAGTATTCAAAGAAATTAAAAATTGAAATAAAATAGAATTGAAAATGGTCTAGTCTTAATCATAATTCATCAATAAAAATTGACAACCATGATTCTTGACTTTCATCGACTAAAAATTGAATGAAACTGAAATAAAACAAAAGTGGTCTCATATTGATCAAAATTTTGTTGATTTAATAAAATCAACCAAACCATGAAGTTTGTTATATCCTTGACCCAAATAAATAAAGAAAATGGAATCGAAATGAAAATAAAGTTGGTCTCGTTTTAATCAAGATTTAATCGAGTAATCGATAATCTAATATTAGACTTTCATTGACCAAATAGTTGAAATAAAATTGAAAAGAAGAAAAAACAAGAATAATTGAGAAAATCTAACAACAATTAAATTAAACCTCTTAAGCACTAAAGATACTTTTAGAAAAATAAAATTTAGTAACAAAACTTAGAATATTAAACTAAAATGAAATAAAAAAACTCTAAATAAAAGGGGTGTGAATAATATGGTGGGTGTGAATCACCATGGGCTTCAAACCATTCATCACACAATAAGAACAAGGCAGGGTGCAAAAATAAAAAAAGTGTATGAGTTAAAATAACGTGGGCTTTTAGCCTTCCAAATTAAACCCGTAAAAACAAAAACAAGGGTAGGACACAAAAATAGAGAAATGGAACGTGGGTCTTGTGAGAGCCCACCGCCACCAGCCTTTATCTTTCAAAATAATCCTGACAAAACCCTTTTATCTTGAGAATGACACGAACAAGATTGGGGGAAAGAGGAACGATCAGGGAAACAAAAACAACGTCAACGAAACAACGCATCACCAAATCAACAAATTAAAAACAAGGGTTTGAGCACGAATTCATCCACTTGAACGATCCCTCAACCTTCCTCTTCGTAGATTCTCAACCTCGCGCGTCTCAGTTTGATCAATTCTCAGGTTCCGATTTGAATTTGTGTTTGTTTGATCTACTTCATCTCTTTCATCTACTTCTGTTTCTGATTTCTGGTTGGGTTTGCTTTTGGAAATGTTCGAAGGTTATTGATTGATGGAGAGTTGTTTGATTTGGGTTGTTGAGGGTGATATGGAAGAGACGGGGTCCGCAGTTGTTGTTGCGTTCAAAGAGATGGAGAGGTTCTGCAATTTTTGTTTTGGTTTTCTGAGTGAGGTTCAGTTTTTTTTTAATGTTGAATGTTGGTTCAGTTTGGAGTTGTTGTTGAGATTAAAGTAAAGACGGAGAAGGAGTGATGAGGTGATTCAGATCGTGGTAAAACCTGGTGAGTTGGTGACGGTTCGAGGTTATATAGGCTGAGATGAAGGCAGTGAATGAAGTTAATCTCTGGGTGGATTTTTTTAGAATGCTTTAAGAACGACTCCTCCCCCCTTTTTCTCTTGTTCTGGTGTATTGTTTTTTATTAGTTTTCTGCAGGTCTGCATAGCTTGTTGCAGCGTGGGAATTGCTTGTGTTTTTACAGCAACCAAAGGTCCCCCTTTTTCAACTGATAAAGTTGCGAACTATAGTTTTCGAGGAGTAGAAAATCTTTCTTTACTTGCTGATTTGTTGCAGGTTATAGGCATTGGAGTGTTGGGAAAGGCTTTAGGGAGTGTGTTGTCAAGGAAAGCTTTGTATGGTTTTGGAGTGAAAGAAGGACAGTAAAGTGCAGCAGGGCTTTGGCGGCATGGTGTTGTACGATTTGTGTAGGTTTGTGTCTCAGCTAGTTTTGCAGGTCATGAGAGGAGGTTGAAAAAGTTGATTATTGTGAGTAGTGGCTTTTTTTTGAAATTGTTTCTTTGTGAATACTCTCTTTTCCTTTGACAGGTCCTTGGTTGGTGGTTGTTGTTGTTTTGGAACAGCAGATTCAGCAGGTGTCGTACGAAGGTTTTGCAGGAGACGTGTTTCTTTCAATTTTGGTTGTATGTCTTTTTTGTGGATGCAGGTGTGAGAGATGGTGGGATTGGACCGGTTTGTACTTGGTGGTACTAGCAGCGACTAAAGGCAGCTTGGTGGAAAGTGATTCGTGGGGAATAGATACAACATGTGGTGTCGAAATTTTTGGCTCAATTATATGTGGCCTTTGTTCTTCTGTAACAAAAAAATGACAAATGAGCTTTGTATGTTTTAGAATTGTGAATTGAATTTTATTTGACAATGTAATTTGAAAATTTGGAAGTGAACTTAAATAATATTGGAAATGAATCTTGATCTCGAAAATGGAATAAAACTAGACACTTGATCTTTGAAGAATGAATTAAATGGAATTTGAAAACAAAAACTTAATATGAAATTTGAAATTGAATCTAACTTGGAATTGAAACTTGAGTTAACATAGAATTGGATTTGGGATTGGATAGAAACTTGAAAACTTGAAGGAAATTGAAAAGTGATTGTAAATTTGAATGAACACGAAAGGAAATTGCATTATGAATAAAGTTGAAAGGAAATTGAGAATTGCATGAAGTTGAACTTGATCACTTATACTTGATTTAGAGTGAAAGATGAATTTGAATTTGTATTGGAATTTGACAATGGAATGCATGAATCCTTGACATTAAACTTAGATTTGGAATTAGATAGAAACTTGAAATTGGGTCCTGGAACTTGAATCAAATCAAATAGAATTGAATCAATTCCATAAGAACATGAATCCCACATCCTGATTCTATCTCGCAACAATCTTGAATTGAAAGTTCGAATCCTGCTATGTAAAGAGCATGAACCAAATAATTAGGGCCCGCGAATTTCTTAAAATTTTGACATAGAATCCTGACTTTTGATGACTCTTGTAGCTTGACTTTAATCAGACAAACTCTGATCCCACTTAAGACCCTAATTCTGATCACTTGACAACTTCCAGACATAAACTTCTTGAAGCTGACACTTTCTTGCCCTTAAAATAATTCATAACACAGGTGACCTGAACTATTCTACCACCATACCAAAGCCCTAATTGAAAATCAATTGTCCCTCATGATTATCAACCTTAAAACAAATCGCTTTTTCCACAGCCTGATAACTTGGTCCTAAAACAAACCACTTGTTTGACCAAGATTAGGTCAAATTTCCATCGGACTTCAAACCACACCGCACACACCCTTGACCTGATAACATTGCCTAATCTTTGAAGAAGAACTTGTGATAAAACAAACTACACTGGATCATTGAGGAGAAGAGGTCTCTTAGGAGTATGAGAAACTTGCTTGGTCCAATGATCCATCCAAGTCCTTGATTGATTAGCCCTTAAAGCCTCTTGAAACAAAACCTGATTCACAAATGAAACAAAACAAACAAAGCCTGATAAATTGGGTTGGATATGCAATATGATTGGCCTAGCATAATATGCAGAAGATCAATGAATCTAAGGGAAAAATTTGGGGTATAACAGTTGCCCCTATTTAAATATCTTCACCAGATGACACGAGCGATGATAATCCTCGTGAAATCATGGTGAAAGATATTTAAATATAGATAACCGAAAAGTTTTCCCTTAGATACAATGACATGCTATGCTATGGACAAAATTAATCTATAATGATGACATGCCATGAACTCTAACATGAGGACAATGATGGAATGCTAACCACAAGATGCAGACGAAAACGAAAGCAAACAGGGATAAAGGCAACACAATGAGTAGACACTCACTGGGGATGACAACAACACTGGGAAAGTTGGAACAAACTGGGGAAATCTAAAGTGATTGAGCAACTGGTTCAAATGTGGCCGGTGACACCATAGGAAGAAAGATCTTCACTAGAGGTAAAATTCAGATAGGTGATCTCCACCGGGGAATATCCAAAGCAGTGGATCAACAAGTTCAAATATGACTGGCTGACACTCTAAACAAAAGACAAGACACAACCCTCAAAACTTTAGGATTGGACAAAAATGTAAAAGCAACATCCTCATTAGAAGTAGAACCGAAAGATGGTCTCCAATGGAGGTATCTAGAATGATTGATCATCAAGTTAAAATGTGACCGGATGACATTCTAGAACAAAAGATCCTCAATGAAGATTGAACCGGAAAGAAGGTCTCCACTAGGGAATATCCAGAGTAGTGGATCAACAAGTTCAAGTATGACTGGCTGACACTCTAGGACAAAAGTAAAAGGAACCTTATTGGAAGTAGAACCAAATATAGTCTCCAATGTAGGTATCTAGAATGATTGATCATCAAGTTTAAATGTGATCGGATGACATTCTAGAACAAAAAGATCCTCAATGAAGATTAAACCGGAAAAACGGTCTCCACTGGGGAAAGAAAAGCTCACAATGAGTGGCGTAGTCAAAGGGTTGACAAAAAGATACACAAACTTGAAAGTCATCATTAAAGGGTTGAAAAAACATGTCCGAAGGTACACAACCTGAGCTCGGAATATATCGTCAAAAAGGGTTGACAGCAAGAAACCAAAACATATTCGAAGGTACACAACCTGAGCTCGAAATACATCGTCAAAAAGGGTTGACGACAAGAAACCATAACATATCCGAAGGTACACAACCTGAGCTAGGAATACATCGTCAAAAAGGGTTGAAGGCAAGAAGCCAAAACACATCTGAAGGTACGCAGCCTGAGCTCGGAATACATCGTCAAAAAGGGTTGACGGCAAGAAACCAAAACATATCCGAAGGTACACCACCTGAGCTCAGAATAAATCATCAAAAATGGTTGATGGCAAGAAACCAAAACATATCCAAAGGTACGCAACCTGAGCTCGGAATTCATCGTCAAAAAGGGTTGACGGCAAGAAACCAAAACATATCCGAAGGTACACAACCTGAGCTCGAAATATATCTTCAAAAAGGGTTGACGGCAAGAAACCAAAACAAACATTATCATTGTCAAAGGATTGACAGAATGAAACCAAACACCAAACATCATCCACGTCAAAAGATTGACAAAATGAAACCAAACACCAAACATCATCCACGTCAAAGGATTGACAGAATGAAACAAAACACCAAACATTACCCACGTCAATGGATTGACAGAATGAAAACCAACTGACATCGCCAAAAAGGGTTGACGGGAAGAACACCTCAACTAGAGATCACATCAAATGGGTTGATGGAAAAAAACACCTCAACTAGGGATCACATCAAATGGGTTGATAGAAAGTGACTGATTGAGGGTAACACCAATGGTAACTGTAAAAGTGTGAATAACATCAAGGACATATAAGCTTCTCAGGAGAGACTTCGACTTATCACCATAGAAAAGAAGCTTCTCAAAGAGATTGCCACTTGTTAAGTATAAAACTTTAGGTAAACACCAAAGACAGATAAGCTTCTCGGGAGAGATTGCCATTTATCGTTGCAAAAAAAAAAAAAATCTTCTCAAAAGAGATTACCACTTGTTACACAAAAAGAATTTAGGTAAACACCAAATACAGATAAACTTCTCAGGAGAGATTTCCATTTATCATTGCAAAAAAATCAAGCTTCTCAGGAGAGATTGCCACTTGTTACACAAAAAGAATTTAGGTAAACACCAAAGACAGATAAGCTTCTAGGGAGAGATTGCCACTTATCGTCGCAAAATATCAATGACAAAACAAGCTTCTCAAGGAGAGTGCCACTTGTTGTTGGGTATAAATCCAAGGAGATATTGTTATGACAACACTGCTGAAGAAAAGATTTTGTCTTTAATGAGGATCTATAAAAGATTCTTTCTGCAAGACATAGTGCAAAATAAATGCACATTCAAACTGGGCTCAAAAGCACCACCTGCCAGGGACCAAAGTTCAATCTAGGAATAAGCTAGAAAAAAACGGTCAAACAAGACTCCAACCATTGAGGAACGAACTCAAATGGGGATTTATCTTATCCAAACGTGGAAAAGATAATTGAACCAACCATCATCCACGAGAATCAAACTCTATGGGGAATTCTAGAAAGGATGGGCACTTTATGCCTAAAGGTGACGACCCTATTGGAAAGAATAGACAAACCCAATCACGTGGGGTATAAACACCAAAGTGAACGAAAAAGGTAAACACCGAAAAGGTAAAAAAAAATGCTCAGATGCTATGCATATGTATGAATGCATGTATGCCATATTTATGCTTATGCTGACAAAACAGACAAAGAGAAGCAAAATTGGAGATGAGATAAACATCTCGACAAGGATACTCAGCCAACCTCATCAGATTGGACCATCACTAGGGATGAACATATAGAGTATACAGTTCTACTTCAAGATTACAACATTCTCTAGGGAAACGTGTACTCCACTCGGGGTATAATATCATGACTTTACTAGGACTGCCATCATGAGCTTGATTTACTTGTTGGAAGAGGGAGACCCATGGGAAATTGCCATGATCAACTGAAGTAACAACTTGTTGGGGAGCTAGCAAAATATGTCACAAGAACAAAGTAGTTTTACCCTCTAATTTGCATAATGATTATCACAATGAGCAACGGCTCTTGCATCAAATAATCTTCAAATCTTCTCTGTCCCAGATTACATGGTCTGTTGGAAGAAAATACCAAGAGGATTTTACAGAAGAATTGGCATACAGGATGCTTTAATATCCTTATACTCTTAGAGAGATTCACAAATCTCGACATAATTGCCCTAGTTTAACTGTATTTGCAAAACAAAATTTTTGGACTTACTCTTCAAACTGTGGGGATAACAACGGGGAACAGACTTGCCCCGGCTAGCCGATTGATCTGTGCAAGAGTTGCCTCAAACTAACTGACCTTTGAGAGATTTGTCTAATCTCGACCTGATTGCTTCTGATTGACTGGTCTTCGAAATACAAAGTCCTCAGACTGCGGTAGTAACAACTGGTGAACAAACTTGCCCCGGTTGGTGGGTCATTGGAGTCCTTGCCTTGAAACAAACTTGTCATAAGATGACCTTAAGAAGGCTTGCCCCAATATTCTGAACTTTGAAGAGTGTTGCCCCTGATTCAATAGCTTATGGGATGATTGATTAACAAATCCTCCGAATTGGTTATCCCAGGCTGAGCTTCCTTTATCAAGTTAAATTCCCTAGCTAGCTGTGTTTGTTGGGATTCCTTTGATTTTGAATTGTCTCGCAAACAAGTATTGTTCATTAAAAATTGGCAATTTCAATGTAACATTTATGCAAGCTTTTGAAATCAAAGTTTATTGATGAAACACACAGTGGAGTGATTAAATAATAAAAAACAAAGTGGATCTAGTCATTTCGGAATGACAGATGAAGTAATCAACGCAAACAAATAGCAAAAAACATTAGGAGTCAGGTTATCCACCCTTGCTGTAGTATGCTCTCAAAACAACCTTACCTCAATTAGGTCTTTCAAGGGTTGTAACGCGGCTTGTTTCACGGCTCATGAAACAAAGGATAAAGGCTTAAAGTTTGTTTGTCCCACCCAATCTCTATGAAGAACTTCAATCATATGTTCAGTTAACTCAAGCTATACATTCAGGTTCCTACAGGCTAGGAATTGAGCTGGTGATAGTTAGTGATGATTCAGACACCTAGGGTAGTCACTACTCCCTTACAACATTTGGTTGTCTTTTCATTCTTTTTTTTTTTTGCTAATGAGGACTTTCAGAGTTAAAGCTTTAAGTTCATCCTCTTTTTGGTTATCATATAAGCCTTTTTGTATAAAGCAAGGTCATGAGCTTCCCATCTTTCTTAGCTTTTGCCTTGAAAGGTACTCGACTCATTCTTTGAGTAAGGATTCCTTAACGATCCTTCCTTATTTGTCACTTTGGAAGTAACTTGTACAACATTTATTCATTTGATTTAAGAGAGCTGACAGGTGTCTTACTTGAAGCTCTTGCATTAGAATGCATAACCAAGTTAAACTGAGAACTACCCACCCCAAGGTTGAGATTACATGTTTTTGTAAAGAAAGAAACTCCTACTTCTAAGCTCAAAGGGGTTAATGAGGGATTATCTTCCTTATTTCTCCAGTGTTTGGGAATTGAAACAATGCCTTACATCACCGGCAAAGTTTAATTGGCAGCATACCACAACGATTATGGACATGTTTTCATCATCCTCCCCAATCTTTTCTTAAACAACAGTTTGATCAAGATACGTGGATGGAAAATAAAATCTATTTGCTTTGTTTTTTTTAACAATGAAAGGAAAGAGAAAGAGTGAATACGAATGGACTTAATCAAAAGATGCATAAACATTTCATTAATCTTGCCAATTCAACAAAACAACAGCTTACAAGCCAATACAAATTCAACATGGAAAAAAATACAACAAAAATGCTAAAATAGCCAAAAGATTGCCAGCTTCGGGGAACTGGGCTTTCCTTTCTTGATTTACCAAACTGAGATAATCATCTTCAGAGTTGACTGTCGAGATCCGTCTTAGAATCATCTTCACATCTATCCTCGGCAATTTTTTCCATCTCAGAGTCTGATGATCCCGCCTGATTAGGTGAAGGATTGTTGATTTGAATGCCTTGAGGCGTGAATGAGAACATATTGGGATCAAGCAGTGTCTGAACCTTGCTCCCGAGCACTTTATAGTCTTCAGTTGAATGCCCCTATGCCCCAGCATGGTAATCACATCGGACGTTGACGTCAAAACCTAGTGGATATGGAAAAGGCACTGGATCTATCTCCTTTGGCACTATCAATATACCTTTGATTAAATCTGGTAAGAACTGATTATATGGCATTGGCAACGAGGTGAAATTCCTTTCTGGCTTCCTTGGACTTTGTCGGGCGTGCTGACGCGGCTGACGGCGATATGACCGTTGATATTGAAGAGGTCTTCGATTTCGAGAAGAACATTGTCCCTGTGAAGAAAATGGTGTCTGACGCGGAGACCCAAAATATTGCCGACTCTAATCAGTTGAGACGCATGAGCGGTGAGGTATCGGAGATTCCCATGTAGAATTACTTTCTTTCTCCCATTCTTCTTGAGAACTAACAACTGATTCACTCTCACTAGCTGGGATGTTCGAGGTACCTTGGATATTTCCACTCTTAAGACCGCTCTCAATGCGCTCTCCAGCTATTACCAAGTCAGAGAAATTTGATGTCACAATGCTGCTTTTCTCGGTACGGGCCTTGCAAAGTATCCACGAACCAGTCAACCAATTCCTTATACAAGAGTGGTGGTTGAATGCGAGCAGATACTTCTCTCCATCTCTGAGCATACTTTCTGAAGGATTCATTGTCTTCTTGAGATAAATCTAGCAAATGCAGGCGACTGGGAGCCAAGTCAAAATTGTATTTGTATTTCTTTACAAAGGCATTAGCCAGATCCACCATGATTGGACGTTGCGACTTTCTAGATGCATGTGCCAATTCAGTGATGCTCCACTCAGACTGTCTTGGAAACAGTGGATCATGAGCTTGTCATTACGGACATGTGAAGTCATTCTTCTGCAAAACATCACCAAATACTGCTTTGGACAGCTATCCCCTTTATACCTTTCAAACTTTGGTGTCTTGAACTTTGGAGGCATCACAAGGTCGGGTACCAAATACATGTTCAAAGCATCTAGATCAGCAACGTCATGACCCTTAATGGCATCAAGCCTTTCTTTAAAGGCACCACATTTTTCCATTATCTCAACGTATCGTGGGTCCTTGGTTCCCACCACAAGGACTACCTCTTGGGAATCTAGCTCAGAGAATGCGAAGCTACGATATTCCACGGCATCAACAGAAGAGGAACGTCCATCTCACACAATGGTATGTTCTTGTATAATCTGGTTCTCAACAGAAATCTGCATAGGCTGATCTTGAGCAACATTGTTCACAGCAGTCCTATGAATAATGTCATCTCTCTTTGCCAACGCTGTCATAGCTTCCACAATCTGATCCAACTGATCTTTCATTGCTTCAAAATCTGCTCTTGTCACAAACTGGCTCTGCTCTCATGAGTTCATGATCCTTTCAAAAGCTACCTCAAGTCCAATGCTGGCTTCGGGAAGTCAACGACTGGGTTATGGAAAAAGGATGGAGGAGACTCAAGGTTGAGAAATGCAAATGAAATGCAAATATGACGTATGCGCATGTGTCGCTCCTAGGATTTTCATCCAAGTACAAACGCGAAAGTGGCGCAGAAATAGAGTCACCAACAATGTGTATTTATCCCAAGGGAGGGAAAGGAACCACTGTGTAAACCTGAGGAAAAGGAAAAGCATGGTCTCACGACCAAGAGAAATGGGTAAGGGAGTCGGTTACGCGAGGGGAAGGTGTTAGCACCCCACGCGTCCATCGTACTCGATGGGATCCACTCTTGCTGTCTTAATCAAAGGGTGTCGTCATCTGGAGCTCCGCTGCTACTGGAAAAGAGAAGGAACGGGAACAGAAAAGAACGAAGAAATGAGGGAGAAAAGAAAAAGAAGTGACTCGATAGGACATCGCCGTCCTATGCCTACGTATTCCCTCGTGCAATGGGAAAGTCAGAGTCAATGTAGTTCGGACGACTACGAACTAAGGGGGGAGATTGCTCGCCAAGACATCGTTGTCTTGTGCCTACGTATCCTCAATTGGACGAGAGAGAGGAAATCAGAGCAGTTGTAGTTCGACCTACGGGTCGGTGAAAAGGTCTTGATCGCACTGGGGCGAGAGAAAAAGCTCGGGTAACAAGTCTCGATCACACAGAGGCGAGAAACAAAAAGAGGGAAGTTAGTTGTTAGTGTGCTCGCCGAGATATCACATCTCGTGCCTACGTATCTCATCGGAAATGAGAATCAGAGCATCCGTAGTTCACAGAACTATGGGAAACGGGATCTCGATCACACTGAGGCGAGAGAAAAAGGGGAGACGCACAGAAGGTCTAAGGGAAATTGAATCCTACAAGTTAGCATACAAAATGGCCCTAAGGTCAAGGTTAGGAGGGACGCCTACCTAATGTTATCATGCTTGGATTGAGAGCCTAATGTCTATCCTACTCCGAGCTTAATCAGAAATTAAGTCGGACTAGGAGCCTTAAGGGAGCATACGAATATAGATTAACCAACAAGTAAACACCAGACGACTCAATCACAAAGAGAAAATCAAATATGAAACCATGTTATGAGAAATACGACAATTAATCCAGAATATCCAAGATAAAGTGCAAATTGAAAACAAAGATTAAAAGTTAGTCAACAATTAACCTAAAATTAAAATCTAAACCTAGTGTTAATTCAAATTAATTTCTAGAAAAATATATTTCTAATTCAAAATTAATCTAAATCAAAATTATAATCTCTAATTAAAATCTAATTACCACTAATTAAAATATAATTCCAAAATTTAACTATTCTAATTATCCTAAATTACAATTAGCAAAACAATTAAAAACTAAAACTAAAATTAACTAACAACAAGGGTGCATTAGCAATCCGGTAAGTGCAATCAGCAGGTGGCCTGGGCGCGGGCCCCAAGTTCAGGCCCAAGATTTCCTCATGAAGCAAAGGAGGGTGAGGCGAATGAAACAGGGGGTGAAAAGAAAGTAACAGGCGCCGAGCCCATCATTCTAGGCCCAGGGTTTCAACAAGAAGCTAGGAAGGTGTAATGAGTAGTCGAGTGGGCTTAGCAGTTTCAAGCCCAATGGTTTTTTGTCATGGTTCCAGAGGGGGTGCGTTGCAAAAAAAACTGATGGTGTGGTTGGAATTGAGTGTGCACAGTAATAGATCCACAAGATGGGCCTAAACCCGGTTTAACACTGAGAGAAGAATACCTATTTCAAAACCCTAAACTGTCAGCTTAATCTTCTACTTCTCCTCTGCTCGTCATTTATCCACCCATGACCTTCTCCAATTCATCATCTCCCAAACCGCGTCGTTCATTTTTCCGTCAGAACCTTTCTTCTCTGGCAACAACTCAAAACTCCCTCCATCAAATCCTTCTATACATGGCTCGACCGTCATCAACAACTCGCTTCCTTCGTTGCTACAAAATCCTCACCCATCGACTTCAACTCAACGATTCATGCTCCTCCTTCGACACATCGCGCATGACAAGAAATCACGACAGAAACTCACGCCGGCAAGGGAAAGAACTTCATCACGTCAACTTTTTGGCTTAACAAATGGTTCCAAACGAAATCTTATTCTCCACCACAAATCAAGGCCTAATCAGAAACAATCTAATCCACACGCAGGAACAAAAACAAAGACAGAGATGCAAAAGATGGAGATACTTACCTATCGGAGCTCGTCCGATGCGTCTTCAAATCGACGGAGATAAACAGAAAACCAGAGGTGACGTCCGCTCCACTTTGAATCTTGCGCAATACACTTCTTGCTATGCTTTCATGATTATCGTGTTGTTGTTGTTTTTGCTCTACCTCACTCTTGCGCGTTGAGGTTTCGTCATCCTTGAATTGAGTTGCAAGTTGTTGCTTAATTTCTGCAGGAAGCTTTGTGAATTGAAGGCGACGAGAATTTCTACAAATCTGTAGAGTTGAATTCGCCGATGTAATCAAAAGAAAACTGAAGGACAAATTTGTTGTTGAAGGATATTGAAGCTGATGACTGATGAATTGGAAATGGCGAGAGAATCATGAAGAAACTCCCTCTCTTTATTCTGTTGCAATGATAAAAATGAAGATGAAGTTTGGAAAACCCAACGCGTGAGCCCCCCTGAAGATTCGTTGCAGCTGTTCTAATATACAAGAATTGGGTGAGGGTAGAATTGCACTTGTAATTGAATTCTGTTAGGATATCCTTTGGGTGTGAATTCTATTGAGAAAGTGGTGAAATCAATCACGCGATTCACATCTGCGAGTTTGTAATCTTCATTCTTGCGTGAATTCTGACGTGGACTTTTTTTATGGCATTTCCTTATTATCGTATTTTCTTCAAAAATGAAATTCTATTATTTTTTATCAGTGAATTCTGTCACGACCTTCTTTATTGCTATTAATTTTCTGTTGTGGATTTGGAATTGTGCCAATTGTGAGTGAGAGTTTGCACGTTTGATGTGGGGTCAGTAGAAAATTGGTGGAAAGGTACGGTTTGCTCTTGTTGTAGCTGGCAATGGCGTGATGAGGAGTATTTGTGTATGGCGTGACTTGGCTGGGACCTAAGGCTTCACAGGTTTTGAAATCAGTTTGTCATTTGTAAATTGGCATAAGAAAAATATCTTTTGATGAGTGGCTTTTGTTATGTACAATGGACTTGTGACCCTTATTTTTTTTGGTTCAATTATGGTGTATGACTTTGTGTAAATGGGCCTTGCATGACATGGGCCTTGTAGAAATAATAGATCTTTTTGAAAATTTATGGAAGAAAAGTGATAATAAAATGGTTTTGGATATTTGAAGTGGATAATGGATTTTTGAAATGGATATGGATTAATAAGCGGATAATTGAATAGAAATGGATTAAAAATGAATAAAATGAATTTGGAATATTTGGATAATTGAAAAATGTGGATTTGAAAAGAAAATGGGTTTAGAAATTAGTTTAAGAAAGAAAAAACAAAAGAAATGGTTCATGATGTGGATATTAAAAAATGGTTTAGTAAATGGATAACCAAATGAGTCCAAAACCAATCCCAAATTTTTCACAAGCCTCTGATAAAATGGTCACAGCTACCACTGAACAATCTTGCCACTGAAACAAAACATTTGAATCAAACATCCTCTGAATCTCTGATCAAATGAATCCTGGCTCTCTGAATTCATGCTCGAGAAATAGCCCACTGACTTGAAGTTACACGCCTTATCCTGAAATCAATGTTCTTGAGATGTTGAGAAAGATTCAAACCCTAATTCACAGCCAATGAACCCATGACCCAAAGCCTTTGATGGATCCTCTGAATAGAAAAATTACAACGAGCAGAATTCGACCTCTTGCTCCAGCTTAACCTGAAATAGAAACCGACTGAATCACCTCTGCATAGGGCCAACGAGAAAAATCCTTTGATTCCATGTTCTGTAAAACCAATGCAAAGATGATTATGCAAAAATGAAATGAAACATAAGCCAGTTAGGGGTAAAAAAAAAAGAAAGGGCAAATTTTGGGGTGCTACAGCTTCCCCTATTCAATCTACTTGGTCTTGAAGGTATGCTAGCAACGGCTTTCAGACATTCAAGGATACACGGAGATTGAATACCAAAAGAACCTTGCAATTTGAAAAATGTGGGGATAATGAAAATAGAGTGTTTACGAGGACGGTTGAAGGCGAACTCGAAAAGAAAGGCCAAGCAAAAGGTGGACTTTCAAACAACAAAATAATATGAGTGTAACCGAAGGCAGAATCGACAAGGAAGACCGACCGAAAGCGCTCTACCCAACAAAACAATACGAGGATGGCCGAAGGCGAACTCGGAAAGAAAGGCCAAGCCGAAGGTGGACTTTCCAACAACAGAATAATACGAGGACAGGCGAAGGCGAACTCGAAAAGAAAGGCCAAGCTGAAGGTGGACTTTCAAACAACAAAATAATACGAGGACGGCCGAAGGCGAACTCAGAAAGAAAGGCCAAGCCGAAGGTGGACTTTCAAACAATAAAATAATATGTGGACGACCGAAGGTGAACTCGAAAAGAAAGACCAAGCCAAAGGTGGACTTTCAAACCTAAGATAATACGAGGACGGCCGAAGGTGAACTCGAAAAGAAAGACCAAGCCGAAGGTGGACTTTCAAACCCAAGATAATACGAGGACGGCCGAAGGCGAACTCGAAAAAGATAGACCAAGCCGAAGGTGGACTTCGCTGGGGATACATTGGTAGACCATCAACTCTGAGGTTGAGGAAAAAATATCATCAGCTCTGAGAAAGAAAAGGATAACCATCAACTCTGAGGTTGAGGAAAATCTGGACTAAACACCGACTTTGAATGTTTGAGAAAAAGGTATACATCAACTCTGAGGTTGAGTAAAAACCATATCTTCAACTCTGAGGTTAGAAGAAGGATATACGTCAACTCTGCGGTAGGTAAAAAGGCAGACATTAATTTTGAGACCGGAGATAAAAACATCAACTTCAACTCTGAGGCTGGAAGAAAGAAATCGGTCAACACTGAGGATGAAGACATGCCACAATATATGTCAACTCTGAGGTCGGGGACGAAAGGCTTCAACTCTGAGGTTGAAGAGAAGATATACGACAACTCTGAGGTTGGTTAAAAGGGGCGTCAACTCTGAGGTTGGACAGACATACATCAACTCTGAGGTTGGGGAGGAAAGGAGTCAACTTTGAGGCTGGAGAAAAGATATACGACAACTCTGAGGTTGGAGAAGAAAGGCGACAACTCTGAGGTTGGAGAAGAAGGGCGGCAACTCTGAGGTTGGAAAAAGAGGCGTCAACTCGGAGGTTGGGGAAGAAAATGTACGACAACTCTGAGGTTGGGAACGAAAGGCGTCAACTCTGAGGTTGGACAAAAGGAGGCACGACAACTCTGAGGTTGGAGAAGGGCGTCAACTCTGGGGTTGGGGAGGAAAGGGTTGTTCATCAACTTTGAGGTTGAGAAAAGGTATACAACAACTCTGAGGCTGGTAAAAAAAAAGGTACGACAACTCTGAGGTTGGAGAAAGGCGTCAACTCTGAGGTTGGGGATCACTGTTTTGATTGAGGGTTGATCTGGGCTTTCACACAAGGTACCAAATCTAGCTTATGCTTCGATGCATGTTTGAATTTTCTTTCTATGGCGTAATGCTCCATACGAAATGGAAATACTACGCGTTTTGAGGATGCAATGCAATGATGATTACTACATGCAAGAATGAGAGGACACTCCACCGGGGAATGCGCAGAACAGAACAAGCAAACTTCACCGAGGAAAAGGTCACCAAAATCTGACCACCAGTAACCACTGGTGCTGCAAAACCTGTTGGGGGACCGCAAACTAAATTGCAAACTCTGTTGGGGAGATGCCAATGAAGATTGGACTTTGAACTGCTGAGAATGCCAACGACCATTGGACTTTGACTTGCAGGGAAATACCGAATCTGACTTTTGAGGAAGAGAATACTCTGACTTCTCACTGCCTTCAAACTGCTTGAAAATATCCCATCGTTTTAACCTGCTGAGAATGAGGAATCCTCCTACACTGCCGGGGATAAGAAATCTTCATAAAGAACCCTTTTCGATTTGGGGACGATTCTCTGCTTGGGGGAGAATACCGATTCTAACACCTCGCTGGAAAAATATACCTTTTGGCTCCTTGCTAGGGGAGAGACTTCAAATGCCTCACGTCAGAAACAACTTAGAACTTCAAGTTTCTACTGATCAACTGCATACTGATCATCAAGAGTGAATAGCGGTTCCCTTAATTCTCGACTTACCCCAGATCACAGGGTTTAATCTTAAGAGGATTTTACAGAAGACCGGGCGTTCACACTGCCCCAAGGTCTTCAAACTCTTGGAGAGATTTATCGGATCTCGACTTAACTGCCCCAGACTGTATGGTCTATGAAGGAATTTGCCCCGAGAAGACTTGTAATGACTTGAAATACTCTGCCTCGGTATTTAGAACCTTGAAGAGGTGCTTCTGATTAACCATCTTTTGGAGAGGATAACTTCTCATGCTCCGGAGGTGGCCTGCCTCGATATGAGCTTTGAAGTGACTTTGCCCCCTGATCTTCGAATGAATGCCCCAGAATAACTGAACTTCAGAGAGATTTCTTGACGTGACTGCCCCAGATTGGTTACATTTTAACACGACTTACTAGGAAGAGCCCACTCTGCACTGAGTCTGTTGGCAGTAAGCCCCTTGATATGATTGTCCTTCAGAATTTTCAAGCATCCCAACTTGGCAGGATCAAGCTTCTTGACTGATGTTCACTGTGTAAGCTTCCTCGATGCTTAAGCACATGTATGCAAGCAGAACAAGTTTAGAATGATAATTCTAATGCAACAGACATGTTAACCTTGAATTTTTTATTGAAAAGATGTTGCAAAACCCTGTGAACATGTCACTAGCTAGGATGCGACATCGATTTTTGAATGGAAAAACAATACGCACATGCAATACCAACAAAAATCTTTAGCACCACTCATGGGAGTCAGGAACGCTATCTCATTGAAGTACGCCTTCATAATAAACCATGTTTCAATTAGGACTTCTAAGGGTCGTAACGTGGTCTGGTTTGCGGTTTTAGAAAAAAGAATTTATGGCTCAAAACTTGTTTGTACCCACCCATTCTCCTTGATGTTCTCCTAGTCCTACGTTCAGCTAATTTGGCACAAGAGCTCATCTCTCAAAAGGATTCTGTGATGAGTGACAGTTAATGGACCCATAAGGTTTTTGGAGTGGCAGTCCCCCTTTCATCTTTGGTTCTTTGCGGTCAGACGACTTTGTTATTTATCGAGGATTTTCTCTTGATGATCCTTTTCCACTTTTCGCTTTTTTTTTGTTTTTTATTTCCCTGATTTTGCCTGGATTGATTCTTTTTGGATCTTTCGATTTTGAAGTCCAGCGGGATGCCCTAACTTTTTCCTAAGTCACTTGTTTTCAAGTTTGGACTTAGCAGGCTTTCTTTCTTCTTTTTTTTCTTCTTTCTTGAACAAATCGTGTGACACTGGCTTGTCTGATTTGCTTAAAAGGGGTTATGACTGCCTCATTCCTTGGTCGATGAGGGATAACCATTGTAGTTTCACGTCCCTTGATCTCCTGATGTGTGAGGAAAGAAAGGTAATGGATCCCCAGATGCACATTCCTTTTGAAATTTGGGCGCTCGGTCAAATTACTGACAACTACCCTGCCCCAGGTTAAATGTGAGGGTTTTTCTTATGTAAAAAAACTCCTTCTTCGAGGCTCAAAGGGGCTGACGAGGGTCTATCTCCCTTATATCTCCGGTGTTTGTGGATTTGAAGCAATGCTTGTACATCATCAACAGGGTTTTATCTAAAAGCATACAACCAAAGACTTTGCATTTTTACTTCATCATCCTCCCTCCAAGAGTTTAAGCAAGAAAGTTGGGATTGCAATGTGCAGAAACATCATAAGAATGAATAAAAATGAATTACTTCAAGGAAAAAAACATATTCATTGCATTAAAATCATTCAGAACACAAACAAGTCTTTACATGCATACAATGCTTTAACAAGAAATGAAAGATTACAAATGAAAATGCAGTAAAGAACCTGAAGATTGCCACTGTCGAGGAGGCTTGACTCCGTCTGGACTTATTGCTTTTCACGGCATACTTGCAGTCTAAGTGCTCACTTGAGAAAGGAGGCTTCAATTGATGTACATATCGTCTGCAGTGAATGCAATGATCTCTGAGTCCAACAGGTCTTGCAACTTGTGCTTGAACACGTTGCAATCTTCAATTGAATGACTCGACGTGTCCGAGTGATATTCACATCTTGCATCCAGACCATAATCAGGAGGTATAGGGCCGCGAACAGGCTTGGCATCCCTTAGTTCAACCAGAGAACTCTCAAGTAGACGGGCAAGAACATGACTGTGAGGAATAGGGAGTGGATCGAACCTTCTCGCAGGCCTTTGTGATCTTTGTTGTCCCTGTTGCTGAGGCATATAAGGTTGCTGATACTGAACAGGCTGTTGAACAACAGGAGAAATATACACAGCACTAGTTTCTCCTTCCTTTCTCTTGGAGGACCCAACATAAGGTTTCTTTGCATCTTCACCAGCAATTTGAATCTTTCCCATTTTGATGCCGTTTTCGACTCTTTCTTCTGCCAATACAAGATCTGAAAACCCGGCTGACAAACATCCAACCAATTTCTCATAATAAGGCCCCAGAAGCGTATCCATGAACATATCAATGAGCTCTCGCTCCAACATCGGAGGTTGGACTCGGGAAGCCAATTCACGCCACCTCTGGGCGTACTCTTTGAAGCTTTCGTTTTGTCTCTGAGAAAGACTCTGCAATTGTATTCTATTGGGCGCCATGTCCGTATTGTATTAGTAGTGCTTAACAAAATCTTCTGGAAAATCTCTCCAGCTCTTAATATGCATTCTCTCCAAGCTCATATACCATTCTAAAGATGCCCCAGCTAGGCTGTCTTGAAATAAATGCATCAGCAGTTTCTCATCATCGGAATAGGCAGACATTTTTCTGGAATATGCCCTAATGTGAAACTTGGGGCAGGTGGTTCCATTGTACTTTTCAAAAATAGGCACCCTGAACTTCAGAGGAATCTTTACACCTGGGACCAACCCTAAGTCAGACATGTCCATACCCAAAGCATTCTGGCTCTTAAAAGCCTTCAATCTCTCTTCGATCATACGAAGCCTCTTGTCCGTATCAGTAGGGAAACTCATCTCAGCATCGTAAAATTGTTCATCCTGATTATCCATCTCTTGACGAGGAATAGGAATCTTAGCAGCACTTCTTCTGGATTGACTCATAGGATGGGTGGAGGAAGATCAGTACGTGGATGATTCACAACTCCGCTCGGAGTATTACCAACAACATTCCCATTACCAGCCTCTGGGATAACAACAGCAACCATGTGAATAACTGCCCTTAATTCCTCTTGACGTTGAGCCATACCCTGCATCACCTCCATACACTGAGCTATACGAGTCTGGAATTCCGACAACTCTACTCGCATCTGATTCATGATTCTCCTCTGATTGCTTTGAGTTGCGTAGTGGTGAGAAGTCAAGTTTACAGTTCTGGAGAAAATACCAAGTCAGAATAAGAATTACCCTCTTTGAATACCTGTTATGCATATGCGTATGAGAATGCAAAATGACATGTGATGCAAATGCAAAGACACGGGATCAAGGCTTCCATAAAGCTCTGAACAACTGATGTGCTGTCAACTAAACAAGGACCACAAACCCAGAAACCCAGAATATCAGAACATCAGATCAGTGAGATAACCAGAAAACCAGGTATATCACTACACGCTGTCGCTCCCGGGATTTTCATCCTAGTACAAACGCGAAAGTGGCACCGAACAGAGTCGCCAGCAATGTGTATTTATCCCAAGAGAGGGAAAGGAAACACCGCATAAACCTGAAGGAAAGGATAGAGCATGGTCTTGCGACCAAGAGAACTGGGTTCGGGAGTCGGTTACGCGAGAGGAAGGTATTAGCACCCCCTCACGTCCATCGTACCCGATGGGATCCACGCTTGCTTGTCTCGATCAAAGGGTGTAAAGAAAGGATACTGGAAAAGGAACTGAAAGAAAGAAAGGAGAAAGAAAAGAAAAGGAACGGGAAACAAATGTAGGGAAAATAAAAGAAGTGCTCGCATGGGCCCTACCCCACTGCCTACGTATCTCATCGGGAGCATGAGAATCAGAGCGACGTAGTTCCCCTCACTAGGGATGGATTGTGTTTTTTAGAGAACGGCTTACGTTCTAGCTCAGGTGTTGCAGGCTCGCTGGTCCGAGTGCGTTACCATCTTGCCAGAGAACGAGTAGAAGCGCGTTCGTGCGTTGAGAATGAATGAGATGAGAAAAGAATTCCCGAAGGAAAGACGTTATTGTTTGTTTTTGCCTTTTAGAAGTTTTTTCATTTGTTTGCATATGATAGTGTATCTGAATCTTAGTCATTGGAATGTGTACATTCTCACATTCCAAGATGGAATGGGTAAGAATGCACACTAAGAGTGAAGAAGACCCCCACACTTAGTTCCAATTGTCAAGGTTCAAACACACTAGCATACTTGTATTTATTAAGTGTTTTGTTGATTATGAAGTGAAGAAGTGTTTTTTATTATTTGCACCTTCAACAAGTATTGCATTTAAGTCCCTCATACAAGATCAAATATGTAACACATTGACCTAAGATGGGCCATATGCTACATATCTTAAGATTATAAGAGAAGACCCCTTATAATCTTTTCTTTATATGAAAGGCCTAAATGCAATAAATGCCTACCTTTATTATATGTTTTGAATTTTCTTTGAGATGAGAAAAGAGACTCAAGAGAGGAGAAAAGGTAAAACCTATATGGACTAAGACTCAATCCTAATTGAAGATTAAAGGGAGTGATCCTAAAGGTTTGTGAGGTTTCAACCTAAAGTCTAAAGAAAGAAAGAATTAAACAATTCACTTCCAAAGTAGAAGATGAATTGTAATTCAAAAAGGGAAAGTAATGAGTTATTAAAAGAAAGCACATAAGTGCTTAGCAAAACACAAAATGGAATTGTAAAAGAGAAAGGATAGAAGTTGAATGTGGATTCCTTATCCACACTCAATTGAAACTTACCAAAGCCCCTACATGGTTAGCACAATCACTTACAAGTAAAGTAAGAAAATATAATGAACAAATCAAATTCAAACAAGTTGACAAACAAAGTAAAATGAGATTGAATGCTATACATGCTTCCAAGTCAGAATGTAACTCATATTTACACAACCTAATGTTATCCTAAATGAGTATACCAAATCATGCAAACAAAATCTCAATCCAACAAGAAGCAAAGAAGAAAAGGTGAAGTGATGTGAATGTGGTTCATACTTGTGAAACAAGTGACTTAAGGTGCAAGATGAACATCAAACATGCAAAGATGAAACCCAAATGTCACAATCAGAAGTCAATTAACATGCTATACATCCTCAAACAAAAACACAACTCATGGCACAAGTGCCCTCATGATCAAGCAAACCAAACATGAGGCATGCATTCACAAAATGAACAAGTTAAACTTCATGCTTCAAACAAATAGCAAACATGCTTCAAAAATTATGACTTTCACCAATCAAACACCTTAAACACATGCCATTAACATATCAAGTCCACAAGCAATGAATCAGAACCAAAGTCACTCAACAATTAGGTCAAAGTCTCATGGAAGTTTCATGCATTCATGCTCAAAGCAACACATCAAAAGTCATCCAAAAAAGACTTAAAAATCATCTCATAAATCTCAAACATACCTCAACATATTGTGACCACAATACAAAAAGAAAGGTATCAAAATCATTTTTTATGATCAAGAACAAAAATGCACAAAATCATATGTCACATTAAGTATGCATACAAATGGAAATTCAAAAGAAATAATGGAACAGGGGCAAAATGGTCATAAAATCAGAAAATAAAATCATAGAAAATTTCCTAAATGTCTTAAGAATACTCATGAATTTTTGTGGAATTTTATTATGCATTTTAGTATTTTTAAAAATTGAAAATCAAACGCGTATGTAAAATGAAAATAAAAATAAAATGCAATATGAGAGGGGGGTATGAATATAGCAAATCAGCATGTTCAGATCACATGGGCCTCAAAATTGGGGGTGTGGATAGTATTCTGATTTGGGGTCCATTCACGCGCAAAACACCATAACAAACATGCGCCTTCAGTCAACAAACTTGACTCACTATTAACCATTGGATCAAGTCAAAGTCATGCTAAAGTCAAAGTAACCTAATCTCACGCATGTGCATGAATGTTCACCATAGCTACCATGTACCATGCCACACAATGTTTAAAAATGAAATCAGAAGAATCACGTGACATGCACATGAATTTTTATGTGTTGGCAGCATGGTAGCCATTAGATCACGCTCATCCAACGGATCACATTCAAACTGGTCATAAAACCCTAACATGAAGCCACCGGCCGGAGAGGGACCTCCGGTCACCTTCTCCGGTCACTCACCACCGTCTGCAACCTTGATTTCTCCAGAAATCCACAAAACGTATACCAATAGAAAGAGGAACTAAGGTAGAACACGATTTCAAGAACAAAATGCACAAACAATTCATGATATGAGAGAATCCAACGGAAACAGATTTGCCCTAACATTTGGTCTATGCCTCTAAAGGCCTATCAACTAGCCAGGCAAGTTCTTGAGCTTATAAGAAGCTGCAAGAACCTGAAAACAAACTCACATCAAGTCTATAATGGATGAAACTCGTACCTGAATATTGGAGATTTGGAAGTACTCTTCAGAAAACCAGAGATCTTAGCTTCTTCTTCAACCTTGGAGCTTCACAAACTTAGCAAAATGAATGCTATATAACCAGTGGTCTTGAGAGCAGAGAGATTCAATGTTGAACAATGCTTCCAAAACCTTGAGGACTGTGTAGAAAACTTCAATCCAATGCCATTGATGATGATGAAGATGAAGTAGATGAAGGGAAGATGGTGAAGCTCGTGTGAAATCAGAGGGAAAGTAGAGAGAATGTGAGGGAGAGTTTGAAGTGTTTTGAAGTGAAAAATGAGAAAAATGAAGCTGAAAAATGAATTGTGAAGCGTGATTTTGTTTTATAGTATGAATTAACCATGGTTAACTGGGTGAATTAACTGAGTTGAAGTGGTTTAAGTGAGTCATCCCTAACTAACTGAGTCAAGTTAGTTAGGGAGAGCCATGATATGGTGTGGCTGGTTCATGACAAACTATGGTGGAGGTGAAATGAATTGAATGGAAAGGCTGTTGTATCACAAAACTTGTTCAACAAGTTTGCTCTTTCCATTTTCATGCCAGGCACGTGCCAGTGTATGAGGTTTATGTCATGTGTGTTTGGTTTAATGTGGAAATCTGATGTGAGGAAGTGTTTGGTGTGTGTGTGAACCAAATTGTGCAGCAGAACCATTAATGTATCAGTGCCAACATAGGGTGCTTTGCAAGTGTTTTTCTCTCTACTCCATGAATGAGTTGGTGAGTTTATGGGTTCATTTGGAAGAGGGTACATTGGGGAGCAATATTGGTGTTGAAAACAAGTCAAATGGAGGTGTACAAGATGATGAAAAATAGCTTGAAACAGAAGGAAACCAATTGGTGTATGGGCGTGCAGATGAGGTTGGCTGGCATGGTGTGTATGGCATGGATTTTCAGCAAGATCACCCTAACTTGGAACCAATATTTCTCCCTTATAACATGATCAAATCAAATTTTGTCCAACATGAACATTGAAGAGTGCACTACAAGGAACAACTTTGATGTTGAAAATTTTCTCATTTGGAGCTTTCTTCTTGGAGAAATTAGGGTTGACTTCTGGCCCACCACATGCTTGTTGAAATGACTGCGTGCATGACCTGAAAATTCTTGGTCATGGCCTAGTTTTGGCCTACTTTCCTCCAACTTTGATCAATCATATCTCTCTCAATTTTTATCCAATGGAGATGTTCTACACATGGATTTGAAGCTTAAAACAAGACCTTTCATTGAGGCAGAGTGGAATTTTCATTTGGTGCTCCAAATTTAAATGGCCTTGGTTCAAACTCTGATGCAAAATGGCCAAAACTTGCTATTTTTAGTAACCCTTCTTCATCCAAAAATGGCAACTTTCTACATCTTGAATTTTTCATGATTCCTTTGGAATTTCTTGACCAAATTTTGTACATTGGACACATGTAACATGAATTTCATGAATTTGGGCTCAAAAAGTCAAGAGTTGACTTTTTCCTCTGATTATTTGACTTTGCCCCAATTTCTCTGATTCTTGATCTTTCTTCCAATTGAACCACTTCTAAAACCAATTGAGATGCAATTTTCCACATACATACACTTAGGGACATATGGAATACCATGACATCAAGTTTTGTCCAAAAAATCAGAGATATCCTGATTTTATTAGAAACCCTAATTTTGACCTCCTCTGGTTAGGAGGAAATTGCACATCTTCCAAATCCAAATTCCTCAGAGTATGTTGTGTATCCTCTTAAAGGATGATGAGAAATGCCACTTGAGGATGATTTTGAATCAATGAGCTATCTCTTTTGAGGGTTTTCCTTCAATTTTTGGACTTCTTGCATAGTGTAGGATGTAATGCTTCAATCTCCCATTGTATCTCTTATCCTTGAGGTTGTGGATGATCAATTGAGATGGTATGAGACATGAAAGACCTCTTGGCTTGCCTTGAGGGCACTTGATTGACCTTTTGTGCTTTGAATGATTCCTTGATTGTCCACCTCCCACCTGATCACATGCCCTGATGGTAAGGAGGATGCCATGCTTCATTTTTCTATGTTAAATGCAATGCAATGTTAATGAGGTGGATATGATATGATAAATGATAATGCCATGCTATGATGACAAAAGGGGAGAGCAAATTTTGGGGTATTACAGCTGCCCCTATTCAAGCGCTGTAGACCTGAATGCCTGAAAGCAATTGCTTTCGGACTTTCAAGGTATATAGTGATTGAATACCAAATATAACCAAAAATTTGCTCTGGATGGTGAGAAAGAAACCCCCCGACATTGCTGGATTGAATCTTCCATGAAACATTGTCGGAGAAATCTGCCTTTTGAACGACGCCAGACGACTACTGGCTTGCCACGCTGATGGTGGACTTTAATACTGTCTTTTATGCAATTCCAGAAGACTACTGGCCTGCCACACTACTGGTGGACTTTGGAAATGTCTTTTGAACGACGCCAGACGACTACTGGCTTGCCACACTACTGGTGGACTTTAATAATGTCTTTTATGCAATTCCAGACGACTACTGGCCTGCCACACTACTGGTGGACTTTGATAATGTCTTTTTGAACGACGCCAGACGACTACTGGCTTGCCACACTACTGGTGGACTTTGCAGCTTCGTGCCCCCGAAGATGGACTTTTGCCAATCCACTGTTGGACTTTTAGAATATGCCACCCTTAGATGGACCTTTCGCCAATCCACTGTTGGACTTTTAGCTGCTTTGCCACCCGAAGATGGACTTTTGCCAATCCACTGTTGGACTTTTGCCACCCGAAGACGGACTTTTGCCAATCCACTGTTGGACTTTTGCCACCCGAAGACGGACTTTTGCCAATCCACTGTTGGACTTTAAGAATTTGCCACCCTTAGATGGACCTTTCGCCAATCCACTGTTGGACTTTTGCCACCCGAAGACGGACTTTTGCCAATCCACTGTTGGACTTTTGCCACCCGAAGACGGACTTTTGCCAATCCACTGTTGGACTTTAAGAATTTGCAAAATTGTATTACTCTCTGCATCCGTGTCAGACATCTCTGCTGATTCTGCTGAGGAACAATGATCAATGACTTGACTTTAGAGGTTCCTGAGAGGATAATATCTCTGCTGGCGAATGGATGAACAATCCGTCTGCTTCGAATTGTCAAGCTTGCCAAAAATAAATTGGACTTTAAGATATGAGGGAATGATGACTCTGCCAGGAATTATTCCATCTGTTTGGGGCTGGATTCTAGTCACAGCAACTCCGCTGGGGATGAGAATTTTTAAATGACGTCCTGCTGGGGAAATGAGCCATTAAAACTCTGCTTGGGGATTTATTCAACCTAAGATCCTTTATAGGGGTTATCCACCTTCTGACCCGGCTGGGGAAAGGCTGTATCATCCTTGTTGAGGAATAGATTCTGTCGATCTTATAAACCTCTGCGGGGAGGACAACAACTCAGCTGGGGAGTATTGCTGACAAGATTCGATGCTGACCTCTGTGGGGGATCATTACCAGAGACACAATCTTGTTGGGGATCCGGGCTACTCTTCCAGGGATATGCAAATCCTGGTTAGAACATTCCACCACAACTTGCTAGAAAGAGTCCTTAGAGATCTGTTGGGGAAACCCAAAGCAAATCCACAGTAGTCTGCTGAAGAATGTGACCGTCGAGCTTAGGATAAGTACTACAATGCCCCATGTTAGGCGAGCTTTCCTTTAGACAATTCCGTTGGGGATGACGAGTTTATAACAAACTCTGTTGGAGGAAACTGCTTTAAAACGTCTCGTGCTGGGGAATGCCTTTTGAGAGGATTTTACAGAAGACCAACTGTCCTCAAACTCTACTGGGGATGATCAACACTTCATGCTGGGGAACCAAACAATTTGTCCCCGAAGAGGATGTCATAAGAGGATCTTACGGAAGATTTAGCTTCTTCAAACTCCTGCGACTTCGCTGAGGATAACGACCATCAAACTCTACTGGGGGGTGATCAACACTTCATGCTGGGGAAACAACATGCCCCATGCTTAAGAAAACCAACAATTTGTCCCCGAAGCGGATGTCCTAAGAGGATTTTACAGAAGATCTAGCCTCTTCCAACTCTTGTGACTTCGCTGGGGATAATGACCATCAGTTTTGGTGTCGACGAGACCACCCTTTTGGGGAACCTGTGACCGTTATTGACACAGAAAAGCTTGTAGTTGTTGGAAGTACTGAATGAGAGAATCGACTTAATAAGATACAACGGTACCCAGTTGAACTTAATTCGCTGAGATCGACCCGATGAACGCCGATCTCCTTACCCATAATTGCCCCAGTCTTTTGCGTGGGGTGATTTATTGCTGGTCTTGTGCTTAAAATCATCTGCACCTGCTACCTGCAACAAAAGAATATGCCCACATGCCCCGAATATTGCGTGGCTAGAATCCACCATCCGGGAGTATTCAACATTCGAAGTAATTTCAAATATCTTTTCTGCGCATGTTATTGCAAGGCTGCCATGTTTTCAAATGCAATGTTTTATCAAAAATTAGGACGTTTTTGCAAACAAAGCAATAAAACAAAAATAGAAAGCTTTTTATTGAAATTCAATTTATTGACTGAGAGCCCAGAATAGGCAATTACATCCGGAAGCAATCCCTGGAAAGAGGTGATCGCTAAAAATTGAGAAAAGAAACTATCCTAATGGCAATGTGAAAACGGAATTCCACTGAGTTTCCATTCTGTTATGACCAGTATGTCTTCAAAACTCCCCGACCTTGCCTTCTGAGGAATGATCAGACCGATTCCTATTCTTCAGAACGTCAGTTGTTCAAACGGTAATGAGTACAGATAACTCAAACCGTAGTCATTCGCTTAAATCCCTCTTTTGTGTAGACCGCCTTTTCAGGTTTTCGATCCACCAGGATACCCTTTTTTGCCTAAGTTGCCCTTTCGGGTTTTCAACTTACCGGGTGTACAATTTTTTCAATTATATCCCTAATTTTTGCCCGAACCTTATTCTGTTTTTGGTTCGCCGGGATGCCCTTTTTTGCCTGGATTTTTTTTTATTTTTATTATCCAGCGGGTCTATTCATGCGAAGTATTTTTTGACTACGTCCGAGTTGACAGGGGATGAAAAGTCTTCGCCATCCATGGTTGTAAGCAATAAAGCTCCGCCCGAAAAGACCTTTTTAACCACGAATGGACCTTCATAATTAGGAGTCCATTTGCCCCTGTGATCGGTATTGGGAGGAAGGATCCTTTTGAGTACCACATCTCCGACTTTGTAAACCCGAGGACGCACCTTTTGGTCAAATGCCTGTTTCATTCTGCGCTGATATAGTTGCCCATGACATACAGCCGCCAATCGCTTTTCCTCAATAAGGCTCAGCTGATCAAACCTGGCTCGTACCCATTCAGCTTCATCTAGCTTAACATCCATCATGACTCTGAGGGACGGAATCTCTACTTCAACCGGTAGCACTGCCTCCATACCATATACGAGTGAGAATGGGGTTGCCCCAGTGGACGTGCGTACCGACGTTCGATACCCATGCAAAGCAAATGGTAACATCTCATGCCAATCTTTGTACGTGACAACCATTTTCTGCACAATCTTCTTGATATTTTTGTTGGCCGCTTCGACCGCGCCATTCATCTTTGGGCGGTACGGAGAAGAATTGTGATGTTCGATTTTGAAGTCCCGGCATAACTCAGCCATCATCTTATTGTTCAAATTAGAACCATTATCAGTAATGATTCTTTCGGGAACTCCATATCGGCAAATGATATCCCGTTTTAAGAAACGAGCGACCACTTGCTTTGTAACATTGGCATAGGATGCAGCTTCAACCCATTTGGTGAAGTAATCAATTGCCACCAAGATGAAACGATGACCATTGGAAGCTGTAGGCTCAATCTTTCCGATCATATCAATGCCCCACATGGCAAACGGCCAAGGCGACGACATGATACTCAACGGATTTGGAGGTACATGCACTTTATCTGCGTAGATCTGGCATTTATGGCATTTGCGGGCATATTTGCAACAATCTGACTCCATAGTCAACCAGTAATATCCCGACCTTAACAACTTTTTAGCCATTGCATGCCCTCCGGCATGGGTACCGAAAGAGCCTTCGTGCACTTCAATCATCAACAAGTCTGCTTCATGTCTATCCACACATCTAAGCAGGACCGTGTCAAAATTTCTTTTATACAGCACGCCATCTTTGTTCAGGAAGAAACTACCGGCTAACCTTCTCAACGTCTTCCTGTCTTTGGACGTTGCCCCGGGCGGGTACTCTTGACTTTTCAAGAAACACTTAATGTCATGAAACCATGGCTTGTCATCAGACGTTGCATCTACCGCAAACACAAATGCTGGTCTGTCAAGGCGGGATACCTCAATCTTAGGTACATGGTTCCATCCTTGCACTTTGATCATGGAAGACAAAGTGGCCAAGGCATCAGCGAACCTATTCTCATCTCGAGGAATGTGGTACAGTTTCACTGTTGTGAAAAAAGTCAGCAATCTCCTCGTATAATCTCTATACGGCACTAGATTTGCTTGGTGCGTGTACCAACTCCCTTTCACTTGATTGATTACCAAAGCTGAATCACCGAATATATCAAGGGTTTTAATCCGTAGATTAATCGCCTCCTCGATCCCCATTATGCAAGCTTCGTACTCTGCTTCATTGTTGGTGCATCCGAAAGTTATTCGGGCAGTGAAAGGCATATGAACACCTTCCGGCGTGATAAGAACTGCTCCAACTCCGCACCCATTCATATTGACAGCCCCATCAAACATCAGACTCCATTTGGATTCAGGGTCTGGCCCCTCCTCCGGGAGTGGTTCCTCACAGTCCTTAGCTTTGAGAAACATGATGTCCTCATCAGGGAAGTCAAACTTCATGGGTTGGTAATCATCAATCGGCTGTTGCGCGAGATAGTCGGACAAGATACTTCCTTTGATGGCCTTTTGTGAAGTGTACTGAATGTCATACTCTGTCAAGACCATTTGCCACCGTGCAACTCTGCCTGTCAATGCTGGCTTCTCGAAAATGTACTTGATAGGATCCATTTTTGAAATCAACAAGGTCGTGTGCCTAACCATATATTGCCTCAATCGCTTAGCGGCCCATGCAAGCGCACAGCATGTCTTTTCAAGCATTGAGTATCGGGACTCACAATCATTGAACTTTTTGCTCAGGTAGTAAATAACATGCTCCTTCCTACCTGCCTCGTCATGTTGACCGAGAACACAACCCATGGATCCTTCAAGCACTGTCAGATACATTATCAGCGGTCTCCCTTCAACTGGAGGCATTAAAATCGGAGGTTCCTGCAAGTATTCTTTTATCTTATCGAATGCCAATTGGCAATCGTCATTCCACCTGACCGTTTGATCTTTCCTTAACAATTTAAATATTGGCTCACACGTGGCTGTTAGGTGAGATATGAACCTTGCAATGTAGTTCAATCTACCCAAGAAACCACGAACCTCTTTTTCTGTTCTCGGTTCAGGCATTTCTTGTATTGCTTTCACCTTGGCAGGATCAACCTCGATTCCTTTTTCGCTCACAATGAAACCTAGCAACTTTCCAGAACGCACCCCAAACGTGCACTTGTTTGGATTTAATCTCAGACAGAACTTTCTCAACCTTTCAAACAGCTTTTTCAGGTTAACCAGATGTTCCTCTTCGGTTCTCGACTTGGCAATCATATCATCTACATAACATTCGATCTCCTTATGAATCAAGTCATGAAACAATGTCACCATCGCCCGCTGGTACGTTGCCCCTGCGTTTTTCAACCCAAAAGGCATTACTTTATAACAATATGTACCCCACGGAGTAATGAACGTGGTCTTCTCCATGTCTTCAGGTGCCATCTTGATCTGGTTGTACCCGGAGAAACCGTCCATAAATGAGAACACTGAAAACTGAGCTGTATTATCGACCAGCACATCAATATGAGGTAGTGGAAAATCATCTTTCGGGCTAGCTTTATTAAGATCTCGATAATCCACACACATTCTCACTTTTCCATCTTTCTTCGGTACTGGCACGATGTTGGCTACCCATGGAGGATACTTTGTCACAGCAAGAAAACCAGCATCCCACTGCTTCTGGACTTCCTCCTTAATCTTTAAAGCCATGTCGGGGTGAGTCCGACGAAGTTTCTGCTTGACTGGCGGACATTCTTCTCTTAATGGCAGCCTGTGCACAACAATATCTGTATCCAATCCCGGCATGTCTTGATACGACCAGGCGAAGATGTCAACATACTCGCGCAACATTTCCGTCAAAGTTTGCTTCACATCTGCTCGCAAGCTGGCACCAATCCTGATCTCTTTTTGGGCGTCCTTGGTACCAATATTGATGATTTCTACAGTCTCCTGATGAGGCTGGATGACCCTTTCCTCTTGTTTCAACAATCTGGCCAGTTCTTCAGAAAGTTCACAATCTTTCTCATCCCCTTCTTCGGCTTGATAGATCGGATTGTCAAAGTCATACATGGCCATATCAAAATCGTTATCAGTGGTATCCGGAGGATCAAGTCTGCATGAACGGGTTCATGCCTTATTTTAGAATTTATTTTTAAGCAAAACAAAAGAAAATGAAACATTGCCATTTTATATTTTGTGCAAAAATAAAAACTGAAAGACAGAGAACAAAATTTGATTGCAAAACGTCCTTTATTAATGATTAAACATTGCAAATGCAACCATGGTGGCCCTACAAATGAATCTATACGCCTTGGGCAGAGCGCAAGATTTTGTCATGCATTATGGTTAGAAAAAACAAAGAAAAATTACTCTGTCTGAAGAGTAACCCGGATGACTTCTTCAACGGACCAGTTTTGCACTTGTTGTCCCGGAGCACGAGGGCGTACCCAGTTGTCCAGGTCACAATTACTGTCAACACTATCCTCTGTGGCTGCACAAGACTGGTCCATGTAGATAATTCCCCCACTATTGAAAGTAATGGGTCCCCTGCTCCCCGCATCTGAAGTTGTAGAGGGATGATAACCAATACCAAATTTGTCTTCCTTCATTGGGGTCTCTATCAACCTGCCCCAACCTTGGGCGTTGCCTGCCCTGACGACTTCGACAGCTTGTTTGTAAGATGAAATGGAGGTACCAGCCCCAACTGGTACAGAAGAAGACCCAGGTGCATCGTCAATATTGACTGCTTCAAATGATTGGCACAGCATCTCATGAATTTCCCCATCCATTTCAATGTACTTGAACGTGGACAAGTGACTCACAAAGATGTCTTCTTCCCCACACACTGTCACAACCTGCCCTTCAAACTCATACTTCAGCTTTTGATGTAGAGTGGAAGTAACAGCTCCAGCTCCGTGAATCCAAGGGCGTCCCAATAGGCAGCTATATGCAGGTTGTATGTCCATTACATGGAACGTGGATTTGAATACCTGTGGTCCAATTTGTACGGGCAATTCCACCTCACCAAACACAGATCGTCTGGTCCCATCGAATGCTCTGACCACCAATTCACTAGGCCGTAAGATCAAACCATCAACTTCCAGCTTCATTAATGCCTTCTTGGGCAAGACATTGAGTGATGAACCAGTGTCTACCAGTACATGAGATAACACTGCGCCCTTACACTCCATCGTGATATGCAAAGCCTTATTATGGTTTCTTCCTTCAACAGTCAAATCTCTACTTGTAAAGCCCAAGCCATGGCTAACATTAACATTGGAGATTACGCCCTCGAGCTGATTAACAGTAATTTCTTGTGGCACATATGCACTCTTCAACACTTTCAACAACGCCTGCCGGTGCGCATCAGAGCACATCAATAGTGACAAAATTGAAATCTTTGAAGGGGTCTGATTCAGTTGGTCCACAATCTTATAATCGCTTTTCTTGATTATCTTCATAAATTCTTCCATTTCCTTATCAAAAATAATCTTTGTCTCTGCTTCAGGTGTAGGCGCACTTTCAACCACCTGTTTACCCTTAGCCTTTGCTGCAGCTTCTGCCTCTTTATCACTTCTCAAGGTTTGGGGAGCGAACAACCTTCCACTTCTTGTAAAGCCCCCTACACCCCCTACATTATCAATATTTGGGCTGACTGACGGCTCAACTTCCTGTTTTTTACCTTCGTAATATACATCTGCCCCATAGTGCCATGGGATAGCTTTCGTGGATGTGAACGGAATTGGTCCTGGCACCGTGATAGTGACAGGACTGGGCCCTTCTGGCGCAACACTCGCCACGGGAACTGCATTGACCGGCATTTGAATCTCAGCGGGAGTGTAATAGATGGTCACGGTTGATATTTCATCAGTGTCTTTCACGACTCTGTCGAACTGTAGACATCCTTCATCGATCAGATTCTGTAAACCCATCTTCAACTTATCACAACCGTTCTCCTGATTCATACACTCAGAGCAATCTTGATTACAGCCCGGGAACACCTGTCCCTTCAATAAACGATCTTTCACAACCAACAAAGAAGTTTTCACTTGATGAACGTCTAACACCAAATTCAATCTCCTCCCATCTTCAATAGCGTACACATTTGCTGCGCTATGATCAGGCATGGGATGCTGAGTAATATTAGGAGCGGGAGAGAAATTGATGGCTTTAGCATCAATCAAATCTTGTACTTTATGATGGAAAGCCCAGCATTTTTCAATGGAGTGCCCCTGAGCACCTGAGTGGAACTCACAACGAGCATTAGCATCGAAGTTAGGTGGCAGGTTTCCAGCAACCGGAGCTTTCATAGTACGGAGTTCTACCAACTTTAACTCGAGTAGCCGGGGCAACAGCGCGGCATAAGTCATAGGGAGAGGATCCATCTTACGATCCCTCTGTCTAGACCTTTGCTGGAAAAAAGGTTGTTGCTGTTGAACTTGTTGTTGGGGTTGTTGTTTCTGAACAGACGGTGTGGGGATTGTCACAGCATCTACCTGATAATAAGCTCGAGAACGCCCTCTGCCTCGTCCTCTAAACACAGCATTCGTATCACCTTCTCTTCTTTTCTGGTTACTAGCAAACGGTTTCTTCGTCCCCGAAGAGCCAGCCCCACTCACATCCTGGATCTTTCCAAGCTTTAACAGACTTTCAATTCTTTCTCCCGCAATCACAATATCAGCAAATCCAGTCGACGGACAAGCAGCTAATCTATCCAGATAGGCCCCTTGCAATGTGCCCATGAACATATCTGCCATTTCTCTGTCTGACAAGGGAGGTTGAACCTGGGCAGCCATTTCCCTCCACCTCTGTGCATATTCTTTGAAACTCTCCTTGGCATTCTGGGACAATCCCTGCAATTGGGTGCGGTTGGGCGCCATGTCAATATTATACTGGTATTGCTTCAGGAACGCTTCTGCCAGATCTTTCCAATTCTTCACAGCAGCTCTATTCAACTTCATGTACCAGGTCAAGGATGCCCCAGCCAGACTGTCCTGAAAATAGTGCATCCATAGCTTCTCGTCATCCGTATGGGCTGAAATCTTCCCAAAGTAAGCTTGAAGATGCGTTTGGGGACACGCATTGCCGTGGTACTTATCAAAAGTAGGGGGTTTGAATTTAGGGGGAATTCTGACTCCTGAGACCAGCCCCAAGCTGGTAACATCAATACCCATAGAGTTCTTGCATTCTATGGCCCTGATCTTTTCTGCTAACTCCTCATACCTTCGATCACCTTGATTACCCACATCAGCATCCAGCAGAGTAAATTGGTCTTCCAGAGTATCTTCAAGAGTAACACCAGCATGCCTACCATTTCCATTACCCCGATTGTTACCACCAGGAGGAGGGTTGCCACCGGGAGGAGGAATGCCATGTCCCTGTGAATTGTCATGATGATCACCTTCGGGCCCGTTGTCGGGACGCTCTACCAGAAGCCTCAGTCTCTCCTGATTTTGCGCCATGCCAGTCATGAGGGTCATGAACTGGTCCATACGCGCCCTCATTTCCGCCAAATCACTTTGCACTTGATCCATGATTCTTACTTGATTCCTTCGCGTCGAATATCGGTGAATATGACTCTCCGCTATACTGCCTGAAACCAAATAAAGGTTAGAGACCCCGCAACGAGTACCTGAAAAGCAAGTAACAAAAATGCAAAATGATATGCAATGCCATGCAATGCCATGTTTGTCATTTCCGAGGTGCTTTATACCCTGATTCCAATCCAACCACAGAAATCTGAAGACCAGAAATTGTGATATAAAGAGACGTGTCGTGGTCATGTGCTTGTGCGCAGCTATCTGATAAAGAATAATTCTGAATAAAACTGCTCATACTCATTCAACGAAATATTCAAGTACATTTAAGAAAGGTTCAACCGCAAATGCAATACAAGGAAAAATGGATCCATCAACAAGCCTGATGGTAACCATTAATAACAAAATATAAGGAAAAGAACATCAGTCTGACAATTCCACACCCTTCAGCTTATCACTTGAGTATTTGATCTCCTCAAAAAGTATACGGGTACGCTGGTGATTCGGCTTTTCAATCATTTCTTTGATCAAGACATCCCTTTTCTCTAGAGCTTCAGTTAAAGAACCCATATGCAGCATCAGAACCTCGTCATCACACACTCCTTTGTGTCTCTTTATGCCGGCTTGCGTCTTGAGTATCTCCCTTTCTATCATGACTTCTTCAAGCTCTTTCTTGGTATTCTTCAACTGGCTTCTAGCTTCTTCTAACTGTTCTTGACTTTTATTGAGACTTTCCCGATACTTTCTCCTCTGCTCATGTGCCTTTTTAAGCTCCTCGTCTTTAGTCTTTGACTGATCCTTTAACTCGGCATTTTCAATTCTGACTTCATCCCAAGCTTGACGAAGTTGAGCTAATGAATCCTTGCTTCGGGCTAAAGCCTGTTTTGTAATCTTGTGAGCCTGACTAGTGTCATCTGCTCCCAGAGTAAGTTTCCGAAAGTACCGAGCTCGGTCATCAAAATCTTCCTCTTTGTCAGCCAAGGTTTTTTCCGCTTTCAAGGCTCTCTTTTCCAATTCTTTGTTGTCAGCTAGAGCTTTCTGAAGGCATCTGCTCATTCCAGAATTCTCTATCTGCAACTCTCTGACCATTTTCTTCCACTTCTCACATTCTTCAATAGCCACCATAGTGGGTTGTTCTGGCTGTACTGCACATAAAAGAGGTCCCCTTGAAAAGGGTAAAAGCAATTCTTTTACTTTCGTCTCAATCCACCTGTCATATTCGGGATAAGATCTACAATCTCCTTTTCCAAAAACTGCTTTTCCAATTTTGTGCTTATCTTTCCAAGCATTCACTACTTCTACCACCTTCGCATCTTTAGTTCCTGTAAAGAATAAAGATTCTTCCACATCTTGCTCTGTAGGAGGATCCCTGGAAGCATACCCAAACTGTCGGATGGCCAAAACTGGATTATAATTGATCCCTCCTTTTCTGCCAATCAAAGGCACATTTGGAAAATTTCCGCATCTTGTGACAAGCTCTATTCTCAATAACCGGTGGTCAAACCATACAATGTTATCAGCAGTTAAACTCATCAATCGTTTAGACCATTTCGCCACATCTTTGGTTTCCACAAAGGCACCTGTCTGAGGCAGATGTTTGAAAAACCAATGACTCAGCAGTGGAGTACAACAACTAACAGATCCTCCCCTCCTTTTCTCATTCTTATAGTGCACGGAATGATAAAAATCTCCTAACAAAGTAGGGACTGGATTTTTAAGAACGAAAACTCTTGTCGCTTGCATATCCACAAAGTCTTGCTGATTGGGAAAGAAAACTAGGCCATATATGCAGAGAGCCAGAATGGAATTGTAAACCGTCCAATTTTTAGCACTTGCAGCCTCCTGGGCCCGTCCAGACAGAAATTCTAAATGAAATCCGCTAACTCCATTTTTACTGCTCACACCACTCTTTATCACTGCCTGATCCATTTGTAAAGCAGCAGCAATTTCTTTTACGCTGGGAGAACTACCAGAGAAGAATGGTATTGCCGACGTGATCGGAATTCCCAAAATAAATGAGAATTCTTCCAGTGTTGGCATCAAAATGTAATCTGAAAAAAGAAAGCACCTCAACGAAGGCTCGTAGAACTGCAGCAGAGTGTGCAAAGCATCATGTTCATACTTGGTGATTGTACGGACCATCCCAACCAAATTCCCGTAGCTCTTCTGAAACCTATCAAGAATACCCGGACCAGCCATATCTATAACTTTGAGCAATGAATCCAAGACAGGATCTGGAAACTTGTAAGACACATTGTTCTTTCTCTCGGCGACGATCTCTGTTGAACCCATGGATTGGAATCAGAAATGTATTATGCACCTGAAAATGACAAACATAACTGTTATGATATGATAATGCAATGCAAAAGGGCATGTGATCAGGTAATCAAGTGTCGGTGTCTGTATTGAACTGTGTGCACTGTGTCTCTGTACTGAGTCTGGCAATATCTGAGATGAACACTTAAATCACTGTCATAGGATACAATGTCTGAAATCATCATAGAATCACAAATAAGGTAGGTAGGAGGCTGGGTTTCCTGCAAACCTGTAAACATCCCGCCCATACTCACATGTGGTTCTTAGAAAATAAGGCTTGTCAGCTTCGGAGGTTTGAGAAGCAATAGCACATTCAGCCCGTAGGATACAATGCTATGCCAATCAAAGAGGTCGTCCACTGACTCCCCTTAGAAAATAAAGGTCATCCTATGCAAGTTCCAAAGTGGGCCCTCGGGTGCGAATGGGTTTGCCACAGAATGTGGTCTGCCATTGTCACCACTAAAGAGGGATATATCCACTAAGGTCCTCATGATCGGTCACTAGAGTCGACAGCTCTCTAGATCTACATCCTGGAATACGCAAGATGCGCATGCCACGACGTGTCCCAAGATAGCCTCGTCTAGCTGTGAATTTCGTGAACACCCAACGCACTCCAAACGGCACGTAGGTCCCACTACTCTCCACTCTAATTCTAAGTGTATACTCAAGCCTGTGTAATGGGCTTATCTCTCAGAAATCCCATCCCGCCAAACAGAAAACAACACAGTCCAGTATAGCATAATATATCATATGAAATGAAAATGCTAAAATACGGTAAATACAGTAATGTACAGTAAAGCAGTAAATAACCATACAATAAAACAGTAAATACAACACAACAGTAAACACCCAATGAAAGAAAAGCAGACAAGCGCTAGGATTGACTCGCTTAAGGATGATACAATAGTCCCCAGCAGAGTCGCCAGCTGTCGCTCCCGGGATTTTCATCCTAGTACAAACGCGAAAGTGGCACCGAACAGAGTCGCCAGCAATGTGTATTTATCCCAAGAGAGGGAAAGGAAACACCGCATAAACCTGAAGGAAAGGATAGAGCATGGTCTTGCGACCAAGAGAACTGGGTTCGGGAGTCGGTTACGCGAGAGGAAGGTATTAGCACCCCCTCACGTCCATCGTACCCGATGGGATCCACGCTTGCTTGTCTCGATCAAAGGGTGTAAAGAAAGGATACTGGAAAAGGAACTGAAAGAAAGAAAGGAGAAAGAAAAGAAAAGGAACGGGAAACAAATGTAGGGAAAATAAAAGAAGTGCTCGCATGGGCCCTACCCCACTGCCTACGTATCTCATCGGGAGCATGAGAATCAGAGCGACGTAGTTCCCCTCACTAGGGATGGATTGTGTTTTTTAGAGAACGGCTTACGTTCTAGCTCAGGTGTTGCAGGCTCGCTGGTCCGAGTGCGTTACCATCTTGCCAGAGAACGAGTAGAAGCGCGTTCGTGCGTTGAGAATGAATGAGATGAGAAAAGAATTCCCGAAGGAAAGACGTTATTGTTTGTTTTTGCCTTTTAGAAGTTTTTTCATTTGTTTGCATATGATAGTGTATCTGAATCTTAGTCATTGGAATGTGTACATTCTCACATTCCAAGATGGAATGGGTAAGAATGCACACTAAGAGTGAAGAAGACCCCCACACTTAGTTCCAATTGTCAAGGTTCAAACACACTAGCATACTTGTATTTATTAAGTGTTTTGTTGATTATGAAGTGAAGAAGTGTTTTTTATTATTTGCACCTTCAACAAGTATTGCATTTAAGTCCCTCATACAAGATCAAATATGTAACACATTGACCTAAGATGGGCCATATGCTACATATCTTAAGATTATAAGAGAAGACCCCTTATAATCTTTTCTTTATATGAAAGGCCTAAATGCAATAAATGCCTACCTTTATTATATGTTTTGAATTTTCTTTGAGATGAGAAAAGAGACTCAAGAGAGGAGAAAAGGTAAAACCTATATGGACTAAGACTCAATCCTAATTGAAGATTAAAGGGAGTGATCCTAAAGGTTTGTGAGGTTTCAACCTAAAGTCTAAAGAAAGAAAGAATTAAACAATTCACTTCCAAAGTAGAAGATGAATTGTAATTCAAAAAGGGAAAGTAATGAGTTATTAAAAGAAAGCACATAAGTGCTTAGCAAAACACAAAATGGAATTGTAAAAGAGAAAGGATAGAAGTTGAATGTGGATTCCTTATCCACACTCAATTGAAACTTACCAAAGCCCCTACATGGTTAGCACAATCACTTACAAGTAAAGTAAGAAAATATAATGAACAAATCAAATTCAAACAAGTTGACAAACAAAGTAAAATGAGATTGAATGCTATACATGCTTCCAAGTCAGAATGTAACTCATATTTACACAACCTAATGTTATCCTAAATGAGTATACCAAATCATGCAAACAAAATCTCAATCCAACAAGAAGCAAAGAAGAAAAGGTGAAGTGATGTGAATGTGGTTCATACTTGTGAAACAAGTGACTTAAGGTGCAAGATGAACATCAAACATGCAAAGATGAAACCCAAATGTCACAATCAGAAGTCAATTAACATGCTATACATCCTCAAACAAAAACACAACTCATGGCACAAGTGCCCTCATGATCAAGCAAACCAAACATGAGGCATGCATTCACAAAATGAACAAGTTAAACTTCATGCTTCAAACAAATAGCAAACATGCTTCAAAAATTATGACTTTCACCAATCAAACACCTTAAACACATGCCATTAACATATCAAGTCCACAAGCAATGAATCAGAACCAAAGTCACTCAACAATTAGGTCAAAGTCTCATGGAAGTTTCATGCATTCATGCTCAAAGCAACACATCAAAAGTCATCCAAAAAAGACTTAAAAATCATCTCATAAATCTCAAACATACCTCAACATATTGTGACCACAATGCAAAAAGAAAGGTATCAAAATCATTTTTTATGATCAAGAACAAAAATGCACAAAATCATATGTCACATTAAGTATGCATACAAATGGAAATTCAAAAGAAATAATGGAACAGGGGCAAAATGGTCATAAAATCAGAAAATAAAATCATAGAAAATTTCCTAAATGTCTTAAGAATACTCATGAATTTTTGTGGAATTTTATTATGCATTTTAGTATTTTTAAAAATTGAAAATCAAACGCGTATGTAAAATGAAAATAAAAATAAAATGCAATATGAGAGGGGGGTATGAATATAGCAAATCAGCATGTTCAGATCACATGGGCCTCAAAATTGGGGGTGTGGATAGTATTCTGATTTGGGGTCCATTCACGCGCAAAACACCATAACAAACATGCGCCTTCAGTCAACAAACTTGACTCACTATTAACCATTGGATCAAGTCAAAGTCATGCTAAAGTCAAAGTAACCTAATCTCACGCATGTGCATGAATGTTCACCATAGCTACCATGTACCATGCCACACAATGTTTAAAAATGAAATCAGAAGAATCACGTGACATGCACATGAATTTTTATGTGTTGGCAGCATGGTAGCCATTAGATCACGCTCATCCAACGGATCACATTCAAACTGGTCATAAAACCCTAACATGAAGCCACCGGCCGGAGAGGGACCTCCGGTCACCTTCTCCGGTCACTCACCACCGTCTGCAACCTTGATTTCTCCAGAAATCCACAAAACGTATACCAATAGAAAGAGGAACTAAGGTAGAACACGATTTCAAGAACAAAATGCACAAACAATTCATGATATGAGAGAATCCAACGGAAACAGATTTGCCCTAACATTTGGTCTATGCCTCTAAAGGCCTATCAACTAGCCAGGCAAGTTCTTGAGCTTATAAGAAGCTGCAAGAACCTGAAAACAAACTCACATCAAGTCTATAATGGATGAAACTCGTACCTGAATATTGGAGATTTGGAAGTACTCTTCAGAAAACCAGAGATCTTAGCTTCTTCTTCAACCTTGGAGCTTCACAAACTTAGCAAAATGAATGCTATATAACCAGTGGTCTTGAGAGCAGAGAGATTCAATGTTGAACAATGCTTCCAAAACCTTGAGGACTGTGTAGAAAACTTCAATCCAATGCCATTGATGATGATGAAGATGAAGTAGATGAAGGGAAGATGGTGAAGCTCGTGTGAAATCAGAGGGAAAGTAGAGAGAATGTGAGGGAGAGTTTGAAGTGTTTTGAAGTGAAAAATGAGAAAAATGAAGCTGAAAAATGAATTGTGAAGCGTGATTTTGTTTTATAGTATGAATTAACCATGGTTAACTGGGTGAATTAACTGAGTTGAAGTGGTTTAAGTGAGTCATCCCTAACTAACTGAGTCAAGTTAGTTAGGGAGAGCCATGATATGGTGTGGCTGGTTCATGACAAACTATGGTGGAGGTGAAATGAATTGAATGGAAAGGCTGTTGTATCACAAAACTTGTTCAACAAGTTTGCTCTTTCCATTTTCATGCCAGGCACGTGCCAGTGTATGAGGTTTATGTCATGTGTGTTTGGTTTAATGTGGAAATCTGATGTGAGGAAGTGTTTGGTGTGTGTGTGAACCAAATTGTGCAGCAGAACCATTAAAGTATCAGTGCCAACATAGGGTGCTTTGCAAGTGTTTTTCTCTCTACTCCATGAATGAGTTGGTGAGTTTATGGGTTCATTTGGAAGAGGGTACATTGGGGAGCAATATTGGTGTTGAAAACAAGTCAAATGGAGGTGTACAAGATGATGAAAAATAGCTTGAAACAGAAGGAAACCAATTGGTGTATGGGCGTGCAGATGAGGTTGGCTGGCATGGTGTGTATGGCATGGATTTTCAGCAAGATCACCCTAACTTGGAACCAATATTTCTCCCTTATAACATGATCAAATCAAATTTTGTCCAACATGAACATTGAAGAGTGCACTACAAGGAACAACTTTGATGTTGAAAATTTTCTCATTTGGAGCTTTCTTCTTGGAGAAATTAGGGTTGACTTCTGGCCCACCACATGCTTGTTGAAATGACTGCGTGCATGACCTGAAAATTCTTGGTCATGGCCTAGTTTTGGCCTACTTTCCTCCAACTTTGATCAATCATATCTCTCTCAATTTTTATCCAATGGAGATGTTCTACACATGGATTTGAAGCTTAAAACAAGACCTTTCATTGAGGCAGAGTGGAATTTTCATTTGGTGCTCCAAATTTAAATGGCCTTGGTTCAAACTCTGATGCAAAATGGCCAAAACTTGCTATTTTTAGTAACCTTTCTTCATCCAAAAATGGCAACTTTCTACATCTTGAATTTTTCATGATTCCTTTGGAATTTCTTGACCAAATTTTGTACATTGGACACATGTAACATGAATTTCATGAATTTGGGCTCAAAAAGTCAAGAGTTGACTTTTTCCTCTGATTATTTGACTTTGCCCCAATTTCTCTGATTCTTGATCTTTCTTCCAATTGAACCACTTCTAAAACCAATTGAGATGCAATTTTCCACATACATACACTTAGGGACATATGGAATACCATGACATCAAGTTTTGTCCAAAAAATCAGAGATATCCTGATTTTATTAGAAACCCTAATTTTGACCTCCTCTGGTTAGGAGGAAATTGCACATCTTCCAAATCCAAATTCCTCAGAGTATGTTGTGTATCCTCTTAAAGGATGATGAGAAATGCCACTTGAGGATGATTTTGAATCAATGAGCTATCTCTTTTGAGGGTTTTCCTTCAATTTTTGGACTTCTTGCATAGTGTAGGATGTAATGCTTCAATCTCCCATTGTATCTCTTATCCTTGAGGTTGTGGATGATCAATTGAGATGGTATGAGACATGAAAGACCTCTTGGCTTGCCTTGAGGGCACTTGATTGACCTTTTGTGCTTTGAATGATTCCTTGATTGTCCACCTCCCACCTGATCACATGCCCTGATGGTAAGGAGGATGCCATGCTTCATTTTTCTATGTTAAATGCAATGCAATGTTAATGAGGTGGATATGATATGATAAATGATAATGCCATGCTATGATGACAAAAGGGGAGAGCAAATTTTGGGGTATTACACACACTGACGAGAAATCTAAAAAACCAGGTAGGTTAAAAGTTAAGGTCACCTGCAAACCTGCAAACACCCATCCCCTCTCACATATGGATTCTAGAAAACTGAGGATCCTCAGTGTCGGATTCTCGATTTGAGAAGCAATAGTACATTCATCCCTCGGGGTACAATACTATCGCCAAACAAAGAGGTCGTCCACTGATTCCCCAAAAAATAAGGTCATCCTATGTAAGTTTCCAGCTTCGGGTCCTCGGATCAAGAAGTATAATGGGTTTTCCATTTCTGGTCTGCCATTACTACCTCTTGGGAGGAGTGCCTCTACTGAGTCCTCGGGGAAATGGCCGCCAGAGTCGACAGCTCTCTAGATCAACACCCCGAAATGTGCAAGACACGCAAGTCAGAATATCTCCCAATAAAACCTCGTCTGGATGTGAATTTTGTGAACACCAAACTTACCAAGACGGCGCGTAGGTCCCACTAATTTCCACTCTAGTCCTAGGTGTATACTCAAGCCTGTGTATTGGGCTTATCTCTCGTGAATCCAACACACCCAACAGCACAACAGCAGCAGAGCAATATGATAACAGTAATCAAATGCAATAAAATGCAGTAAAAATATAGTAATATACAACAAAATAAAGCACAACAGTAAACAATCGATGAAATAAAACACACAAGCGCTAGGATTGACTCGCTTAGGGAATGGACCAGTAAGAGGTAAACTTTTCCCCAGCAGAGTCGCCAACTGTCGCTCCTAGGATTTTCATCCAAGTACAAACGCGAAAGTGGCGCAGAAACAGAGTCGCCAACAATGTGTATTTATCCCAAGGGAGGGAAAGGAAACACTGCGTAAACCTGAGGGAAAGGAAAAGCATGGTCTCCCGACCAAGAGAAATGGGTAAGGGAGTCGGTTACGCGAGGGGAATGTGTTAGCACCCCACGCGTCCATCGTACTCGATGGGATCCACTCTTGCTGTCTTAATCAAAGGGTGTCGTCATCTGGAGCTCCGCTGCTACTGGAAAGGAGAAGGAACGGGAACAGAAAAGAACGAAGAAATGAGGGAGAAAAGAAAAAGAAGTGACTCGATAGGACATCGCCGTCCTATGCCTACGTATTCCCTCGTGCAATGGGAAAGTCAGAGTCAACATAGTTTGGACGACTACGAACTAAGGAGGGGGGTTGCTCGCCAAGACATCGCCGTCTTGTGCCTACGTATCTTGAATCGGACAAGAGAGAGGAAATCAGAGCAGTCGTAGTTCGACCTACAGGTCGGTGAAAAGGTCTCGATCGCAATGGGGCAAGAGAAAAAGCTCGGGTAACAAGTCTCGATCACACAGAGGCGAGAGACAAAAAGAGGGAAGTTAGTTGTTAGTGTGCTCGCCGAGATATCGCATCTCATGCCTACGTATCTCATCGGAAATGAGAATCAGAGCATCCGTAGTTCACGGAACTACGGGAAATGGGATCTCGATCACACTGAGGCGAGAGAAAAATGGGAGACGCACGGAATGTCTAAGAGAAACTCAATCCTATAAGTTATCATACAAAATGGCCCTAAGGTCAAGGTTAGGAGGGACACCTACCTAATGTTATCATGCTTGGATTGAGAGCCTAATGTCTATCCTACTCCGAGCTTAATCAGAAATTAAGTCGGACTAGGAGCCTTAAGGGAGCATGCGAATACAAAGTAACCAACAAATAAACACCAGACGACTCAATCACAAAGAGAAAATCAAATATGAAACCATGTTAGGAGAAATACGACAATTAATCCAGAATATCCAAGATAAAGTACAAATTGAAAACAAAGATTAAAAGTTAGTCAACAATTAACCTAAAATTAATATCTACACCTAGTGTTAATTCAAACTAATTTCTAGAAAAATCTATATCTAATTCAAAATTAATCTAAATCAAAATTATAATCTCTAATTAAAATCTAATTACCACTAATTAAAATATAATTCCTAAATTTAACTATTCTAATTATCCTAAATTATAATTAGCAAAACAAATAAAAACAAAAACAAAAATTAACTAACAACAAGGGTGCATTAGCAATCCGGTAGGTGCAATCAGCAGGTGGCCTGGGCGCGGGCCCCAGGTTCAGGCCCAAGATTTCCTCATGAAGCAAAGGAGGGTGAGGAGAATGAAACAGCGGGTGAAAAGAAAGTAACAGGCGTCGGGCCAATCCTTCTAGGCCCAGGGTTTCAACAAGAAGCTAGGGAGGTGTAATGAGTAGTTGAGTGGTCTTAGCAGTTCCAGGCCCAATGGTTTTTTGTCATGGTTCCAGAGGGGGGTGCGCTGTAAAAAAACGGATGGTGTGGTTGAAATTGAGTGTGCACAGTAATAGATCCACAAGATGAGCCTAAACCCGGTCCAACACTGAGAGAACAAAACCTATTTCAAAACCCTAAACTCTCAACTTAATCTTCTACTTCTCCTCTACTCATCATTTATCCACCCATGACCTTCTCCAATTCATCATCTCCCAAACCGCGCCGTTCATTTTTCTGTCAGAACCTTTCTTCTCCGTCAACAACTCCAAACTCCCTCTATCAAATCCTTCTATACACAGCTCGACCGCATCAACAACTCGCTTCCTTCATTGCTACAAAATCTTCACCTGTCGACCTCAACTCAACGATTCATGCTCCTCCTTCGACACATCGCGCATGACAAGAAATTACGACAGAAACTCACGCCGGCAAGGGAAAGAACTTCATCACGTTAACTTTCTGGCTTAAAAAACGGTTCCAAACGAAATCTTATTCTCCACCACAAATCAAGGCCTAATCAGAAACAATATAATCCACACGCAGGAACGAAAACAGAGACAGAGATGCAAAAGATGGAGATACTTACCTATCGGAGCTCGTCCGATGTGTCTTCAAATCGACGGAGATAAACAGAAAACCAGAGGTGACGTCTGCTCCACTTTGAATCTTGCACAATACATTTCTTGATATGCGTTCACGATTATCGTGTTGTTGTTATTTTTGTTCTACCTCACTCTTGCGCGTTGAGGTTTCGTCGTCCTTGAACTGAGTTGAAAGTTGTTGCTTGACTTCTGCAGGACGCTTTGTGAATTGAAGGCGACGAGAATTTCTACAGATCTGGAGAGTTGAATTCACCGATGGAATCAAAAGAATTAGAAATGGCGAGAGAAGCATGAAGAAACTCGCTCTCTTTATTCAGTTGCAATGATAAAAATGAAGATGAAGTTTGGAAAACCCAGCGCGTGAGCCCCCCATGAAGATTCGTTGCATCCGTTCTTATATACAAGAATTGGGTGAGGGTAGAATTGTACTTGTAATTGAATTCTGTTAGGATATCCTTTGGCTGTGAATTCTGTTGAGAAAGTGGTGAAATCAGTCACGCGATTCGCATTTGCGAGTTTGTAATCTTCATTCTTGCGTGAATTCTGACGTGGACTTTTTTATGGCATTTCCTTGTTATCGTATTTTCTTCAAAAATGAAATTCTATTATTTTTTATCAGTGAATTATGTCACGACCTTTTTTATTGCTGTTAATTTTCTGTTGTGGATTTGGAATTGTGCCAATTGTGAGTGAGAGTTTGCACGTTTGATGTGGGGTCAGTAGAAAATTGGTGGAAAGGTACGGTTTGCTCTTGTTGTAGCTGGCAATTGCATGATGAGGATTATTTGTGTATGGCGTGACTTGGCTGGGACCTAAGGCTTCACAGGTTTTGAAATCAGTTTGTCATTTGTAAATTGGCATAAGAAAAATATCTTTTGATGAGTGGCTTTTGTTATGTACAATGGACTTGTGACCCTTATTTTTTTTTGTTCAATTATTGGTGTATGGCTTTGTGTAAATGGGCCTTGCATGACATAGGCCTTGTAGAAATAATAGATTTTTTTGAAAATTTATGGAAGAAAAGTGATAATAAAATGGTTTTGGATATTTGAAGTGGATAATGGATTTTTGAAATGGATATGGATTAATAAGTGGATAATTGAATAGAAATGGATTAAAAATGGATAAAATGAATTTGGAATATTTGGATAATTGAAAAATGTGGATTTGAAAAGAAAATGGGTTTAGAAATTGGTTTAAGAAAGAAAAAACAAAAGAAATGGTTCATGATGTGGATATTAAAAAAATGGTTTAGCAAATGGATAACCAAATGAGTCCAAAACCAACCCCAAAATTTTCACAAGCCTCTGATAAAATGGTCACAGTTACCACTGAACAATCTTGCCACTGCAACAAAACATCTGAATCAAACATCCTCTGAATCTCTGATCAAATGAATCCTAGCTCCCTGAATTCATGCTCGAGAAATAGCCCACTGACTTGAAGTTACACGTCTTATCCTGAAATCAATGTTCTTGAGATGTTGAGAAAGATTCAAACCTTAATTCACAGCCAATGAACCCATGACCCAAAGCCTTTGATGGATCCTCTAAATAGAAAAATTACAACGAGCAGAATTCGACCTCTTGCTCCAGCTTAACCTGAAATAGAAACTGACTGAATCACCTCTGAATAGGGCCAACGGGAAAAATTCTTTGATCCCATGTCCTGGAAAACCAATGCAAAGATGATTATGCAAAAATGAAATGAAACATAAGCCAGTTAGGGGTAAACAAAAGAAAGGGAAAATTTTGGGGTGCTACAGCATGCAATGCAAATGCGAGCCAAATGGTTTCAAGAAACTCAAAAGCAAGTTGCAATCATTTTAGGAAAAACTAAAAAGTTTTGCTTTAAAATCCAATGATCTCGATTGATTTTTGCAAAGGAATGAACATCTGAATTCCTTGAAACCAAATGGCTATCGTGAATAGATGAATGTATGCACAAACACATATATAGATATATACAGATATGTACATATATACAGGCAAACAAAATGAGGGCCTAGGTTTGAAGATCACGAGCATGGAGCCATGGTCTACCCATCCCAAAAGTTGTGTACTATGGGTTTTCAATATGCAGAACAGGGTTCTAAAAAGTTCCCAGAGTCAATAGCCCATCTTTCGGATATTATCAATTTCCCGAATGACTCGGTAGTCAATAATATTCTCAAGAGAGTCTCGTCCAAGTGTAGTATCGTGTATCAACCATTTTGGGAATCGACTCCTTCATAGTCATCACACTACATCCTAAAAAGCCAAGTGGGGTTAAAGGTAACTAATGGTCATCAGTGTCACGAGAACCTAGGCCGAGAGTAGTAACGCTTTCACGAATATACTCGTTCAACATGAGTAAACTCTCAAGAGGGCCTCAACTGAGTGATGGTGTCTCAAGTCAACTTTTTCGGGAACCAACTCCCTTAAAGTCTCCTTGAATATACCATCGTTCTATCATAAGTGCGCTCAAGTCCGGGTTAGGACTCATCTCACCCCTCAAAAGTGGCAACCCTGCCAAACAGAAGAACCCAAACAAGTATACAGATATACAAATATATGCAGACAAACAAACATATAACATAAACACGAATACAAACAAAGATGGGCTTAACCCTCAGTCTGTTCCCCAGTGAAGTTGCCATTTCTGTTGCGGTGAGAATCGAATATGAAGCTATTAATTAACTTGAATCACAAATCTTTGAAATTCACCACCGAGCATTGATTTATCCAAAGAAAAGGGTAAAGATCGAAGTAAACCCTAATTGCGCTATGTGAAGACACAACTAAGAGATCTAAGGTTCGGAGGTTGGTTATACCTAGGGAAGGTGTTAGCATCCTAGATATCTGTAGTACTCTACAGGAACCTCTTGTTGGTATTTGTGTTATGTTAATGCTTGCTTGCTAAGGGAATCTACTAAGGGTATGTGTTGAACCCTAATTTTTACCCCTAAGATTTCACACTTTTCATTTGCATCTTTACCACAAACAAGATCACGCATTGGTTCCTTTATCCCTCTGTTCTTTGGATGCCTTGTAGGGTTTCTGATTATCTGTGTGTTTCTTATTCACTTTATTGCTTTATTTGTTTATATTTTACTAACCTTAACCAAAACCCAAAAATATTTTGTCTTCTCTTTATTTACATTTTCAGGGGAAGAACAGGTTAAAAATACCAAGATAACAGTCCCACAGCTCGAATGAATTTTATCTGAGAAAAGTCAAAGTTGATCCGCAATCATGTCAAATTTATCTGGTCAAGGATTCTCCAAGTTTTAGTTGATTATTATTCAAGAGACTCCAAGGTTCATGTGTTTATTTCCATGCCTTATTTGACGAGCAAAAGAATCGAGCCAAACCACAACAGTGCATTCAAACGAAGTATTTTTCAAAATTTGCACTAAGTAACCGGTTATCATATAGTCTGTAACCGATTACCCTCGTGGAAATTTGAAAAAAATTCAGCAAATTCAAATTCAGCAATTTTCACACTAATTCTCATCATTTTGATCACATTTGGAATATTCTAGACCATCTTATTTTAATTCCCCTACATCACTTTGATCATTTCCTACCATACACCTTCACTAATCACCACTCTTTTATGAATTTCCCTCCAAATTCAAATTCCAAGCCTAATTTTGATCTTCCAAACCAAATTCCAAACCACTAATTTTTCCAAGCCTAAACTCTATAAATAGAGGTCTCATTTCATTTATTTCAGAAGCTTTTGAGAGCCAAATTCACCTTGCTAAAATTTCTCTTGAAGCTTTTGATAGCCAACAAACCTCTTGCAAATTCTCTCCCCAGCCATAAATTTCACTAAAGCTCATATTTCTTCTTTTGAAAGTTAACAAGAATTCACATTGAATCTTGTTTGACATTGAGCTAAACCTTCATCCAAACTTGTTTTCTTCATCAATTCTCATAGATCAAGGCTTTGGTGTTTGATCTTGAAGCAATTTGAAGGAATTTTCATATTTGATGTGGTAATTCATCTTTTACCATTGTTGAAGCTTCATCTTCATCATCCATAATGTAGATCTTTGGAGATCTTTGTTACTTGATCCTTTGGATCTTGTAATTGTGTTTAATTGCTGGTTTTTGCTGTTATTTTACTTTAAATTTCGTACAATTTCAGTTCCATGATCATAAGGTGTTTGTAAAAAGTTTTGAAAGTGGATCATGCTAAATTTTGAACATTTTTCTGCATTCTGGTGCAGAGTAACCGGTTAGTAGATATGCAGTAACTGGTTAGCAGATATGCAGTAATCGGTTACTCTGTGTTAATTTTGAAAAAACTACGCTTATTTTGAACTAAGTAATCCGTTAGCAGATATGCAGTAACCGGTTACTTCGAAACAGAATGCACATTTTGGCTTATTTTTGGGACTGTTTTGGTTCCTTTTCCATTTTCTTCTCTTTCCTTTTGTTCTTAGCCTTAGATCACATAATTGAGTGGTATAATTTGCCTTTCTCTTCAGCTATTTCTCTTTTCTTTTGATCGATGAAAGTCTTATGGATCTTAGAATTCCTTTGTTGAATTTTTGATCAAGACGAGATCGTCACCTATTTTCTTTTCATACGGTATTGGTTTCGGATGACGATCTACATATCATTTATCTAGCATGGATTAGCACAAAGAGCTATTGACCAGCCTCATCGTAGGGTAATTACTCCGTAAATTACTCGGCGATTGCTTAACATAGCGCAACATATGTCCCTTTACTGGAAACAATCAAAATTATTGATTATTTGTATTTTGGTTCAACACTTATGAGACTTGTTGTTAGGAGGCTATGGTCTTATCATTCCTCTAATGAGTTCTCATTAATCTTGATCTAAGTGCAATTATTCAATTATTATTGATCACTTACTCTAACAACTAACAACTAATCACTAACTTCTAACTTTTACTTTTATGCTTCCTTCTTGCTCCATATCTCTCTTTTACTTTTATGTTCCATTATTATCATTTCATATCATGTTTATGTTTCCGCAATTTTTCCTTTGTCCGCTGGACACATGTTTATGCTTACGCAATTTTTCCTTTGTCCGTTGGATACATGTTTATGCTTATGCCTTTTTCTCTTTGTCCACTTGGACCAAAAACATTAATAAAGGCCAAAACCTCTAAAAAACTTGTGTTTCTAATCTTGGACTATGGTTACTATCCTTTGCAATGGACATGGAATTTTACACCTAGACCTTGGACTTCAATGCTATTCTTGGATCCTTGGACTTAGAACTAGGGTTTTTCCCCTTTGCTTTGGAATTATGGTTCGAAGACTTTGGACTTCAATGCTATTCTTGGATCCTTGGACTTAGAACTAGGACCTTTTCCCTTTGCTTTGGAATTATGGTTTGAATACTTTGAAGACTTGTGTTTTTGCTTGGTTTATGGTGAAGATGGCTACATTTGTGGTTAGATCTTTCTTATCCTTAGTTTTTTCTTTATGCTTTAGGATAGTCACTTCTTCTCCTCCCCATTCTTCAATTTTCAAAACTTTCTCCCTTTTTCAAAACCTTCTTGATTTCAAACTATCACCTCTTTCATAATCAAACCTTGACTTTGTCAAGTGATTTTACTCTTTTCTTTTCATTTCTTAACAAATGCTAAACTACATAAGCATATTGACACCCTTTTTTAAAAAGACTTTAAAAAACACCAAACTCATTCAAACTCCGTTTGTGCCCTCGTGCATTTTTCCTTTAAAACTTTTTCACAAGTTTAGACATGATTCATCTCTTTAACCGGAATTATTCGCTTGGAAATGATGACTTGTCTTTACATTTTAAAATCAACCAAAACAAAAAAATTTCATTCTTTGTACCACGAACTACGAGGTTTTGATCCTACATTGCACTTCGTGGGTACGTAAGCATGAGACGATAAGTCTCTCCAAACACAAAAATCTTAAAAAAAATTTCTCTTCTCATTTCCTCAATCTCTTTTCAAGCAAACTTTTTCAGACCAAAAGCGTTAGATATTTCAAAGGGTTCCTATAGAGTACTATAGACGTTTTGGGTGCTAACACCTTCCCTTAACATAACCAACCCCCTTACCTAGTCTCTGTTCACTCATTCTTGTTTTAGAACTTGTGTAGGTTTTGTTCGCTCTTTTTCCTTTCCTTTTTGGATAAAATAAAAGTGCGGTGGCAACTCTTGCTTTCGAGTTAAGTTAATCAATAGCTTACACTCACGATTTTGCCGCTACAGATAAAGTGGCAACTCTGCTGGGGACATTCCACTCCCTTGAGGGGTTTAGCCTACTTTGATTTATTTACTGCTTTTCGTTTGATTTGCTTGTTACTTGATTGTTCTGTTCGGGAGTTCCTCTATGTGTGAGATAGGTCCTATACCCAGACCAGAGTGTACTTTGAGATAGGAGGATAGTATAGTCAAGGGAGCTTTGAGGGAGTCGAATCCCGAAAAATCAGAACTTGAGAATCTATCCACTCTGTGGTTACCTATTTGGAATTACTGATGTCGATCGAGCGATCATCGAAGGCATTACTTTTTCCATAGAAGCCTATAACACTGAGGAGCGTAGTAACCCTTAACCCATCTTAGCCTTTTTAGGATCATGGCGTGGAAGCTATGAAGATGCAAATCTGACTTAGCTATCACGCGATGCCACACACAGGTTAGATTCTCTTGAGGATAACTGCCAACCTCCAAGCAAATCGATGCGCTGGTGTGTCTGATAGTGGATTGTGAACCCTGGGCACTCTGTTAGAACCACTGTTTTCTGCAGGTACAATGAAGATAAACCTTAATACGTACCTTTGTGGGATTGGTTCTTACCCTTGGCTTCATGCTTGTGACTTGAACCCTTGAACCTGTGTGCTTTGAGTGATCTTATTTGTGGTTGTTGCATTCATGCACTCTTGCATCCATGAGCATACATATGCATTCTTCCCGGTCGCCTCTGAAATTCATTTCAACTGTCTCCTTCTTTAGTTATCTGTTCACCGTCAAGCTGTTTCCTCAACATAACTACGGAACTAGAGCTGTTGTAAGATTGAGAATGGAAAACCAAGAACAACACAATGCCGAAGTCAGAATGGAAATTGATGAGTTGAAGGCCAGCATGACCAAATTCACAGAAATGATGCATGTTCTGATTGCTAGAGGTGAACCACCTCAGAGGACCGTGATCTCTGAAATCTTACCTGCTGCTGTTGACCCTCCACTGACTCAGCAACCAGCTTCTACTTGGCCAGAATTTGGGTTACCTCTAAATTTCTCGCCACCCTTTGCAACTACTCATGTGTTTGTCCTGTCTGTACTGCCAGTATCTTCAGCTCCATTGTTCACTGAACCTCAGCCTGTTGTGCATTCTGTTTCTCAAGTTATTCCTAAGAATCCTCTTTTTGTGTACCATGCTGCTGGTCCACAATCTGAAAGTCAGGGAGAACCTGGATATATTGAAGAAGTCAGAGAGCAATGGCAAACTCTAGACAAAAGGATAAGAGTCGTGGAAGGAAGTAATGTCTTTAGTGCTGCCGCAATGGACATGTGCTTGGTTTCAGATTTGGTTATGCCTGCAAAATTTAAAACTCCTGATTTTGAGAAATACAAGGGGCACACTTATCCCAAAAGCCACTTGGTGATGTACTTCCGCAAAATGGTTGCCCATGCCAAAAATGACAAACTGCTCATTCACTGTTTCTAAGACAGCTTGAGTGGGGCTTCAATGAAATGGTATATGGGACTTGAGAAGAACCGTATCCAAAGCTAGAAGGACTTGGCTGATGCTTTCTTAAAGCAATATAAGTACATTTTGGACATGCCACCTGACCGCTGTCAATTGTAGAATATGTCTCAGAAAGAAAAAGAATCTTTTAAGGAGTACACTTAGCGCTGGAGAGAGCTAGCTGCTCAGGTGGAGCCACCCTTGGCAGAAAAAGAATTGATTGGTTTGTTCATGGATACTATTTAGCCTCTCTTTTGGGAAAAGATGATAGGCAGTGTATCATCTGGTTTTGCTAACCTAGTCACTATTGGAGAAAGACTAGAAGAGGGTATCAAGAAAGGAAAGATTACTAATGCTGAAGCCTTTAGCAGTGTTAAAAGTATGCTGGGAATTTTCAAAAGAAAAAGGATGGTGATACCCATGCTGTTTCAGTTGAAGGGAAACCTCGTCGCAGACAACAACAATATGTAGCTGTAGTTACTCCTGTTGTTAATGCTCAACCAGTTCAAGCTCCTCGTCAGGCTGTTAGACAAAATCAGAATCGCAATAGGGTTAACTTTGATCCTATCCCGATGTCTTACATTGAGCTATATCCATGTCTTGTAAAGAAAGGTTTGATTACAACAAGGACTCCACCTCCTCCTCCAAATCCTCTCCCAGCTGGCTATAAGGCTGATCTTCACTGTGAGTTCCATCAAGGTGGGGCAGGTCATAACTTGGAAGGTTGTTATGCATTGAAAGCTAGAGTACAAGAATTGGTGAACTCAAAGATTCTGACTTTTCTTGATGATAATCCCAATATTGTCAACAATCCTTTGCCAGAGCATGCCAAGTGAAGTTTGAGTCAGTTCAGACGGATCATCTCCTAAAGCCAGTGCTTTAGACAGGACAGCTCATCCTTGTTGTTGATTAATCACTAGGCCTTGTTTTTTTCTGTTTGCATTTTTCTTTAATTGTATTGACTGTTTGCTTTCGAACTTTATTTGTACTTTCATGGTAATTTCAATGAAATGAGCATTGCAATGTTTTGATTCAATTCATTTATATCCACTGTGTGCATCTTTATGCTTTCTTTTTCACAAAACAAAAATATATCTCCTGTTCTCTTTCTTTATCAAGCTTTTGTTTATGCAAAGATTGAAGGGAGGATGATGAAAACGAAATACCTTAAATTATTGAACTGTATGCTTTCAATTAAAACTTGGTTGATGATGTACAGTCATTGTTTCAACTCCCAAACACAGGAGAAAAAAGGAAGTTAATCCCTTGTCAACCCCTTTGAGCCTAGAAGTTGGAGTTTCTTTCTGTATGAAAAAACTCGCAATCTTAACCTAGGGATGGGTAGTTCTCAGTTAATTTGATTGTGTATTTAAGCACAGGAGAATCATTGCAATCAAAAGTTTTCCTTCGCACACATCAAAGAAGTGTCGAAGATGTCTTCCAAATCGAAAGCCAATGATGGTTCAACATAATCATTAAGCCAGGCAGTCACTACCTTTCAAAAAAAAAAAGGAAAAGATGAAAAAATCAAAATAAAAGGCCACTAAGTCAAAACCTATGAAGGAGACTTGGGCAAAAATTTGGGCATCCCGCTGACTGTAAGCTCAAATGACACAGTTCAGGCTAAAGTTAGGGATAACAAAATAAAAATCAAGAGGTTACCAAAATCCTCAAAGACAAAACGATTTGATTGAGGTCCTCATAAAAAAAATAACAAAATGTTGTAAGAGAGTGATTGCCATCTCAAAAATCCTCTTGAGCCATCATCATTGCAATTCCAAAATCGCTTAGAACCTGAATGCATAGTTTGAATTAACTGAGCATAGGACTGAAGGTTATCATGAAGAATGGTTTGGGTACAAATAAACTTTGAGCTTATATCCTTTGTTTCGAAATCCGTGAACCAGACCACGTTACAACCTTCAAAAGACCTAATTAAAGCCAGGTTTATTTTGAAAGCATACTACAACAAGGTTGCGTAAATTAACTCCTAAGATTGTTGCCAATCATTTGCGTTGATGTCATACCTTTGCTTTCTCTTTCATTTTTGAATATCTAAACCGCCGTGTTTTGACAAGTGATTCATTTTGCTTTGCATCAATAATATCATTCCAAAAATGATTTTTGATTTCAAAACTGCATGAGCTTTGCATTAAAATTACCATATTTGGATGATTTTATTTGCAGACAAACTTTCTTCATCAAGAAATTTCAAACAGTTGAGAAACTTAGTCAGTGATCCTATCAGGCACATTATTTCCAGATCCTGTTGTGAATTAATTCAAGATTTGTTGTTCAGTACAGGTCATTCTCAGAATTGGTTAGCCAGGAGATCTCTTTCAAGACTCATACTGAGTTTAACCTTCTCAACAGTCATTTCAAGAACTGAAGCCATGATCAGTCCATCCCCAACAACTAAAGCCATCATCAGTTTATTCTCAACAATCATTTCAAGAATTAAAACCATGATCAGTCATTTTCCCTGCAGCAGTTAAACTAAAGCCATGATCAGTTTATCCTCATCAGTCAATCAATCTGGAGCAATTTTCTTCAAGATGTCTTTCCTCGAAAGGCCATCAGCCTGATACAATTCATAAGTGTGACAGAGATGTGTTCAACATCTTCTCTCCAAGCAGAGTGGGCAGTATTCCCTGTGTTGAGGAATCAGAGTTTCCTTTCTTCCCTCACAAAAAGAATCTATCTAGGTTGTCTCAATCATCTGCATTGCATACATAAATCATTCATATACCATGCATAGAAAGATTCTCATAGCTCGAAGTGTGCTTCACGCTCATGTGCATTCCCCGAGGTCCTGTTGCTGTCAACATCTTACCTTGTGATCAAAGTCCAACTTACTTGGCACCTACCAAAATAGTTACCTGTCTTTTCATTTAGTGCCATTCCTGAATGTTATTGTTTCCTTGTGCACCCAGTGTTATTCCTGGATATCTTGTTTGTCTTCTTTCCTTCCAGTGTTATTCCTGGATGTTGTTATTTCTCTGTGCATCTAGTGCTGTTTTTAGATGTGTGTTTGTGTCTTCTTCCATTCCAGTGATATTCTTGGATCTTTGTATTCTTTCACTCTAGTGCCATTCCGGGATGTCCGTCTCTTTTGATCTCTAATGCCATTCCTGGATATCTTGTTCCTCTTATTTATCCCAATGTTATTCTTGGAAGTTTTGCCTCTGTTCTGTAATCCCCATCATATTTGCTTGGATATCTTTCAGTGTCATTCCTGAAAGTTTTATCTGTTCATTCAGTACCATTCCTGAATGAGTTTTCTCCTTTTCATTCAGTGCCATTCCTATATGTCTTTCTCATTACCATTCAGTGCCATTCTTGAATGTAGTGATTTACCTTTACTTTCAGTGCCATTCCTGAAAGTCCCGGCTCACTTTATTCAATGCCAGTCTTGGATATCGTGGACTCTTTTTATCCAATGCCATTCTTGGATACTTTTGATATATTTTACTTTTACCTTCATCTAATTCCATTCTTGGATGTTACGATTCTTTTGTCCAATGCCATTCTTGGATACCTTTTCCCCAACCGAGTCCAATGTTATTCTTGGATATCTCTGATGTTTAACCTTGCCATCCAATGCCATTCTTGGATGTCCCAAATGAAGTTTTCAAATGGAATTTTATTTATATCCAATGCTACTCTTGGATGACTCTGATGTTTACTGTGGCCCCATTCAATGCCATTCTTGAATGTTGTAGTATCTTTCATCCAATGATATTCTTGGATATCTTATCCCCAATAGAGTGTTTTCTTGGATGACGCTGTTATTCTTACCAGAAACTTTCTTGTTGCCAAGTCCAATGCCATTCTTGGACATCTTTTGACATACCTTTTATCTCGTTCGTAATTTCTATCCAATGCCATTCTTGGATGTTACTACTCATCTTCCAGGGTCTTGTCCCTCTCTTTCCAACTATTGATGGATACTTCTTGTCACCTTGGCAGATCTCCAGATATAACTTGTGTTCCCCGGCGTGTCCTTTCGCGTCATCTCTTTCAATGTACCGTAAATCTCTTGTTTCAAGTTTCCCCACAGTCTGTTTTATCCTTTGCATTCCTATCATCTTGTGACATCTTATGGCTAAAAATTTGGTTTTCTGTATTTAAGTACCTTCAATCCTGTTGAGACGAAGTTTTTAACCTTCATATCTCATGATAGAAGAAACTTAAATAGGGGCAGCTGTTGAACCCTAATTTTCACCCCTAAGATTTCGCACTTTTCACTTGCATCTTTACCACAAACAAGATCACGCATTGGTTCCTTTATCCCTCACTTCTTTGGGTTTATGCCTTGCAGGGTTTACTGATTTTCTGTGTGTTTCTTATTCAATTTATTGCTTTATTTGTTTATATTTTACTAACCTTAACCAAAACCCAAAAATATTTTATTTTCTCTTTATTGACATTTTCAGGGGAAAAACGGGTTAAAAATACCAAGATAACAGTCCCACAGCTCGAATGAATTTTATCGAGAAAAGTCAAAGTTGATCCGCAATCATGTCAAATTTATCTGGTCAAGGATTCTCCAAGTTTTAATTGATTATTATTCAAGAGACTCCAAAGTTCATGTGTTTATTTCCATGCCTTCTTTGACGAGCAAAAGAATCGAGCCGAACCACAACAGTGTATTCAAAAGAAATATTTTTCAAAATTTGCACTAAGTAACCAGTTATCATATAGTCTGTAACCGGTTACCCTCGTGGAAATTTGAAAAAAAATCAGTAAATTCAAATTCAGCAATTTTCACACTAATTCTCATCATTTTGATCACATTTGAAATATTCTAGACCATCTCATTTTAATTCCCCTACATCACTTTGATCATTTCCTACCATACACCTTCACTAATCACCACTCTTTTATGAATTTCCCTCCAAATTCAAATTTCAAGCCTAATTTTGATCTTCCAAACCAAATTCCAAACCACCAATTTTTCCAAGCCTAAACTCTATAAATAGAGGCCTCATTTCATTCATTTCACAAGCTTTTGAGAGCCAAATTCACCTTGCTAAAATTTCTCTTAAAGCTTTTGATAGCTAACAAACCTCTTGCAAATTCTCTCCCCAACCACAAATTTCACTAAAGCTCACATTTCTTCTTTTGAAAGTTAACAAGAATTCACATTGAATCTTGTTCGACTTTGAGCTAAACCTTCATCCAAACTCGTTTTCTTCATCAATTCTCATAGATCAAGGCTTTGGTGTTTGGATCTTGAAGCAATTTGAAGGAATTTTCAGATTTGAAGTGGTAATTCATTTTTCACCATTGTTGAAGCTTCATCTTCATCATCCATAATGGAGATATTTGGAGATCTTTGTTACTTGATCCTTTGGATCTTGTAATTGTGTTTAATTGATGGTTTTTGCTGTTATTTTACTTTAAATTTCGTGCAATTTCAGTTCCATGATCACAAGGTGTTTGTAAAAAGTTTTGAAAGTGGATCATGCTAAATTTTACACATTTTTCTGCATTCTGGTGCAGAGTAACCGGTTAGCAGATATGCAGTAACCGGTTACTCTGTGTTAATTTTGAAAAAACTGCGCTTATTTTGAACTAAGTAACCGGTTAGCAGATATGCAGTAACCGGTTACTTCGAAACAGAATGCACATTTTGGCTTGTTTTTGGGACTGTTTTGGTTCCTTTTCCATTTTCTTCCCTTTCCTTTTGTTCTTAGCCTTAGATCACATAATTGTGTGGTTTAATTTGGCTTTCTCTTCATCTATTTCTCTTTTCTTTTGATCGATGAAAGTTTTATGGATCTTAGAATTCCTTTGTTGAATTTTTGATCAAGTCGAGATCGTCACCTATTTTCTTTTCGTGCGGTATTGCTTTCGGATGACGATCTACATATCGTTCATCTAGCATGCATTAGCACAAAGAGCTATTGATCGGCCTCATTGTAGGGTAATTACTCCGTAAATTACTCGGCGATTGCTTAACATAGCGCAACATATGTCCCTTTTATCAGAAACAATCAAAATTATTGATTATTTGTCTTTTGGTTCAACACTTATGAGACTTGTTGTTTGGAGGCTTTGGTCTTATCAATCCTCTAATGAGTTCTCATTAATCTTGACCTTAGTGCAATTATTCAATTATTATTGATCACTTACTCTAACAACTAACAACTAATCACTAACTTCTAACTTTTACTTTTATGCTTCCTTCTTGCTCCCTATCTCTCTTTTACTTTTATGCTCCATTATTATCATTTCATATCAGGTTTATGTTTCCGCAATTTTTCCTTTGTCCGTTGGACACATGTTTATGCTTCTGCAATTTTTCCTTTGTCCGTTGGACACATGTTTATGCTTATGCCTTTTTCTCTTTGTCCACTTGGACCAAAAACATTAATAAAGGCCAAAACCTCTAAAAAACTTGTGCTTCTAATCTTGGACTATGGTTACTATCCTTTGCAATGGACATGGAGTTTTGCACCTAGATCTTGGACTTCAATGTTATTCTTGGATCCTTGGACTTAGAACTAGGGCTTTTTCCCTTTGCTTTGGAATTATGGTTCGAAGACTTTGGACTTCAATGCTATTCTTGGATCCTTGGACTTAGAACTAGGACCTTTTCCCTTTGCATTGGAATTATGGTTCGAAGACTTTGAAGACTTGTGTTTTTGCTTGGTTTATTGTGAAGATGGCTACATTTGTGGTTAGATCTTTCTTATCCTTAGCTTTTTCTTTATGCTTTAGGATAGTCACTTCTTCTCCTCCCCATTCTTCAATTTTCAAAACTTTCTCCCTTTTTCAAAACCTTCTTGATTTCAAACTATCACCTCTTTCATAATCAAACCTTGACTTTGTCAAGTGATTTTACTCTTTTCTTTTCATTTCTTAACAAATTCTAAACTACATAAGCATATTGACACCCTTTTTTAAAAAGACTTTAAAAACACCAAACTCATTCAAACTCCTTTTGTGCCCTCGTGCACTTTTCCTTTAAAACTTTTTCACAAGTTTAGACATGATTTATCTCTTTAAGCGGAATTATTCGCTTGGAAATGACGACTTGTCTTTACATTTTAAAATCAACCAAAACAAACAAATTTTATTCTTTGTACCACGAACTACGAGGTTTTGATCCTACATTGCACTTCGTGGGTACGTAGGCATGAGACGATAAGTCTCTCCAAACACAAAAATCTTAAAAACAATTTCTCTTCTCATCTCCTCAATCTCTTTTCAAGTAAACTTTTTCAAACCAAAAGCGGTAGCTATTTCAAAGGGTTCCTATAGAGTACTATAGAAGTTTTGGGTGCTAACACCTTCCCTTAACGTAACCAACCCCTTACCTAGTCTCTGTTCACTCGTTCTTGTTTTAGAACTTGTGTAGGTTTTGTTCGCTCTTTTCCTTTCCTTTTTGGATAAAATAAAAGTGCGGTGGTGGCTCTTGCTTTTCGAGTTAAGTTAATCAATAGCTTACACTCACGATTTTGCCGCTATAGGATGTACACTAAGTATGCTCACCAAGACGTTGCATCTCGTGCCTACGTATCCTGACTAAAGAATCAGAGTATTGTACCCCAAAATTTACCCCCTTAGATGTCATAACATTTTTCATTTGACATTTAGATTCAATCATCAATGCATTGTTAACTAACCATTTCATTTTGCTAGTTTGTTTCTTCTGTGAAAGCCATGACTTATACCAAGAGGAGGACAAAGTCTCCTAAAGAAGAGAAAATGGCGACTTCACTGGGGATATCCCCTAAGAGGTTTAAGCCTATCTTGTTTGTATTTGTGTTATTTATATGTTTGCTTGCTTGTATACTTGTATATTCATATCTGTATATATACATGTCTGTATTTGGGTTTTCTGTATGCAGGATGGTTACTTTGAGTGGTGAGGATATGTCCTATACCCGAATTTGAGCGTACATTTATGATAGGACGATGGTATATTCAAGGAGGCTTTGAGGGAGTCAATTCTCGAAAAAGTTGACTTGAGACACCATCACTCAGTGAGGCCCTCTTGAGAGTCTAGTCATGTTGAACGAGTTTATTCGTGAAAACGTGCTACTCTCGACATAGGTACCATCGATACTGAGAACCGTAGTTACCTTTAACCCCACTTGGCCTTTTAGGACGTAGTGCGGTGACCATGAGGGAGTCTATTTCTGAAATGGTTGTCACGCGATACTACACTCAGACGAGACTCTCTTGAGAATATTATTGACTACCAAGTTATTCGGGAAATCGATAATATCTGAAAGATGGGTTGTTGACTCTGGGAACTTCTTAGAACCCTGTTTTATAGATACAAGAACCCTAGTACACACCTTGTGATTGGTTCTTTACCCATACTTCATGCTGTGATCTCGAACCCTTGATCCTGTTGCATGTGTTTTGCATCCTATTTGCATTGCATTGCATATCAATTGCATCTTTGCATGTTTCATTGCATATGTCTATTTGTCCAGTGGCTCATTTCCCGCTGTCTCTATCTTCTAGTGTCACCTGTGAGTCGTCAAGATGATTCTTCGACACCGATACCAGACTAGAGCTAACTACAGACGCAAAATGTCAGAGCAAGAGGCATACAATGCTGAGGTCCGAATGGAGATCGATGACCTCAAATCAAGTATGACTAAACTAACTGAGATGCTTCAAGTTTTGATTGCTAGAGGAGAGCCTCCCTAAAGAACTGCCATCTAGGAAGTTTCAAGTGCTGAACCTCCACCGGTTCAAATACCACCGTCAACTTGGCCCGATTTGGTTTGCCACACAACTATTCTCTGCCGATTGTATCTACTGCTATGCCTGTATTTTAAGCTCCTATTTTTATTGATCCCAGACCTACAGTCCATGCCATTCCACAGACTGTTCGAGCTTCTTTTGAGAATCCCCTCTTTGAGTACAATGGTGCCAGTGCTCGGGGTGAAGACTGTGAAGACTTTGTTGAACCTGAAGTTGTTCGTGAGCAGTTTCAGACTTTAGACAAAAGACTCAAAGCTGTTGAGGGTACTGACTTTTTCAATGTGGATGCAGACAACATGTGCTTAGTGTCTGATCTTGTTATGCCTGCTAAGTTCAAAACTCCAGAATTTGTGAAGTATAAGGGGCACTCTTGCCCAAAGGCTCATTTGGTTATGTATCTTCGCAAGATGGCTGCTTATACCAAATATCAGAAGCTGCTTATCCACTATTTTCAGGATAGCTTGAGTGGAGCATCACTCAAATGGTATATGGGTCTCGAGCAAAACTCCATCCACTGCTTCTAAGATCTTGTAAATGCCTTCATGAAGCAATATAAGTATAACCTTGACATGGCTCCTGATCGCCGCCAACTGCCAAACATGGCTCAACATGAGAAAGAATCTTTTAAGGAGTATGCTCAGTGCTGAAGGGAGTTAGCTTCCCAAGTTGAACCTCCTTTGGTTGAGAAAGAGTTGACTAGAATGTTCATAGATACCTTGTCCCCGTTCTATTGGGAGAAGATGATTGGAAGTGTTTCCTCCAATTTCACTAATTTGGTTACTATCGGTCAGAGACTCGAGGAAGGACTTAAGAAAGGAAAAGTGTCAAAAGTTATTGAATTTTCCAATGGTGTGAAGAAATCCTATGGGAACTTTTAGAGGAAAAGGGAATATCAGACTAACGCTGTAATGGTTGAAGTATAAAGGCCTCGTCCCCAACCTCAGTATGCTATTCACCCTACTGTTGCTGCTGTCACTCTAGTGGTTACTACTCCACGACCAGCTTAAGCTTCCCAACGTCCGACGGCAGGACAAAACTAATACCGTAATAGGAATCAATTTGATCCTATTCCCATGACATACACCGAACTTTATCCTAGTTTGGTTCAACAAGGTTTGATTACCACAAGGCCTATGCCTCCTCCTCCAAATCCTCTTCCAGCCGGCTATAGGGCCGATCTTCATTGTGAATACCATCAAGGTGGTGCATGCCATAATTTGGAAGGTTGCTTTGCGTTGAAGGCTAGAGTAAAAGAATTGATGAGAAATAAAAACCTCTCATTTAAGGACAATCCCAATGTCCAGAACAACCCTCTACTAGGGCATACCAAGTAAAGCTTCAGTCGACTTTAGCTTAGCTACTTCTTAAAGACAGGACAACTCATCCTTGTGTTTGATTAGTCACTAGGCCTTTTTTCTGTTTGTTTGCATATTCCTTATTTTGTAATGGCTGTTTGCCTTCAAATTATGTTTGTACTTTCTTGATTAATGAAATGAGCATTGCAACTTTTGATTCAATTCATTTTGTCCACTATTTTCATCTTTATGCTTTCTTTTGCAAAATATTTTATCACTTTTCCACTTTATTTTTGATTATGCAAAGATTGGAGGGAGGATGATGAAAACTTTGTACCCATAATTGTTGTTGGTATGCTTTCAAATCAAAACTTTGCTAACGATGTAAGGCATTGTTTCAATCCCTAAACACTGGAGACATAAGGAAGATAACCCCTCTTTAACCCCTTTGAGCCTTGAAGTAGGAGTTTCTTTTCTTTAAAAATAAAAACCCGCAATTTTAACCTGGGGCAGGGTAGTTCTCAGTTAGTCGGATTGTGCATTCAAATACAAGAGTTTCATGCAAGACGCCTTTCAACAAAAGTTCACAAACTTTCCTTCGCACACAGCAAGCAAGTGTCGAAGATGTCTTTCAAGTCAAAATGCCAATGATGGTTCACTGTAATCATTAAGCCAGACGTTCACAACCTTTTAACTCTTCCAAATTAAATGAATAAATGTAGTACAAGTTGTTCCCAAAGTGATAAATGAAGAAGAATCGTCAAGAAATCCTTACTCAAAGAATGAGCGAGGCAGATGGGAAGCTCATGACCTTGCCTTTAAAAAAAAGTTTGTATGACAACCCAAAAAGAGGAAACCTTTAAGTTTTCATCATGAAAGTCCTCAATGGAAAACATTTTGTAAAGAAGCAGTGACTTTCATTTCAAATTCCCTTAACTTCTGAACCATCTTTGTTACCATCATCAGTGTGATTACTCTCCTGTTGGAACCTGATTGCATAATTGGAGTAAACTGAGCATAGGACTGAAGTTCATCACGTAGATTGGGTGGGTCACAAATAAATTTTGAGCCTTTATCCTTTGTTTCTTAAACCGTGAACCAGGCCACATTATAACCTTCAAAAGACCTAACTGAAGCAAGGTTATTTTGAAAGCATACTACAGCAAGGTTGCGTAAACTGACTCCCAAAGATCTTTGCAGGTCACTACTCTTGTGCTTCACCTTTCACTTTTAAATGTCTTGAATCGCCGTGTTCAGACCAATGACTCATTTTGTTTTGCATCTTTGAAAAAAATATTTGATTTCAAAAGTTGCATGAACTCTAAAATTACCATGTTCGTACAAATACTTTTGCTTGCAAACTAGCTTTCCTCTCAAGAATTTTCAAACAATTAAGAAACTTGGTCGGTGATCTTATCAGGGGCAAGTTCTTTCCAAATCCTATTGAAGAATCAGTTCAAGAATTATTGTTCAGGGGAAAGTCTTTCTCATAATTGGTTTATCCAGAAGACTTTTCAAGACTCATACTGGGGAAAGCTTTCCAAGAGCACCGTAAGCAGTCATATTCAGAATCAGACAAGCTGAAGCAATGATCAGCTCATCTACAACAGTCATCTAATTTGGGGCAAGTTACCCAAAGAATCCCCAAACAGCTCTTCATACTTCCTACAAGGATCATCACTTGATACAGTTTACAAGTGTGGCAGAGATGTGTTCAGCAGTAGCATCTTTAGTCCCCAGGCAGAATGGTAGTGATCTCCGTGCTGAGGAATCAGCCTTCCAATCTTGTCTATTCTCCCTAAAAGAGTCGAGATGTGTCGTCAGCATCTGCATTTGCATGGCATAATTCATATACCATATGCATATCATGAGTGTTTCATCCTCATTTGCATTTCGTCCGAGATCGTGTCGTTATCCACGTCTTACCTTGTGGTCAAAGTCCAACTTACTTGGCGCCTACCAAAACGTTATCCATCCTTTCATTCTGTGCCATTCCTGAATGTTGTCGTTTCCTTGAGCATCTAGTCCTGTTGTTGGATGTTTGTCTTCCCTCACTCCAGTGCCATTCCTGGATGTCCGTCTCTTGTGATCTCCAGTGCCATTCCTGGATATCTTGTTCCTCTTGTTTCTCCCAGCGCTATTCCTAAAATTTTTGCTTCTCTTCTGTAATCCTCATCAAATTTGCTTGGATATCTTTCAGTGCCATTCCTGAAAGTCTTATTTGTCCATTTAGTGCCATTCCTGGATGAGTTTTCTCCTTTGCATTCAGTGCCATTCCTGGATGTCTTTCTCGCTATAATTCAATGCCATTCTTGAATATAGTGATTTGCCTTTACTTTCAGTGCCATTCCTGAAAGTTCCATCTCAGTCATTCAATGTTGTTTTGGATACTGTGATTCCTTCTATCCAATGCTTTCTTGGGTATTTCTTTGTTCACTTTTATCTAAAGCCATTATTAGATATTGTGATTTATACCTTTCATTCAAAGCCATTATTGGATGTCTGGTTTCTCTACCATCTGATGCCTTTCCGGATGTGTCTCTCTTTCTGATGCTTTTCCAGATCAAGTCATTATCCACTTTTATCTAAAGCCATTATTAGATATTATGATTTATACCTTTTAGTCAAAGCCATTATTAGATGTCTGGTTTCTCTACCATCCGATGCCTTTTCGAACGTGTCTCTCTTTCTGATGTTTTTCCAGATCGAGTATTAGATATTGTGATTTATACCTTTCATTCAAAGCCATTATTGGATGTCTGGTTTCTCTACCATCTGATGCCTTTTCGGATGTGTCTCTCTATCTGATGTTTTTTTCTAGATAGAGTCTTTGTTCACATTCATCTAAAGCCATTATTAGATATTATGATTTGTACCTTTCATTCAAAGCCATTATTGGATGTCTGGTTTCTCTACCATTCGATGCCTTTCCGCATGTGTCTCTCTTTCTGATGTTTTTCCAGATCGAGTCTTTGTTCACTTTTATCTAAAGCCATTATTAGATATTGTGATTTATACCTTTCATTCAAAACCATTATTGGATGTATGGTTTCTCTACCTTTCGATGCCTTTCTGGATGTGTCTCTCTATCTGATTTTTTCTTCCAGATCGAGTCTTTGTTCACATTCATCTAAAGCCATTATTAGATATTGTAATTTGTACCTTTCGTTCAAAGCCATTATTGGATGTCTGGTTTCTTTACATTCAATACCATTCTTGAATGTAGTCTCTGTTCACTTTTATCTAAAGCCATTATTATTGAATATCTGGTATCCTTTTATCCAATGCCTTCTTGGATTACCCTTGTTTGCTCACCTTTATCTAAAGCCATTATTAGATATTATGATTATACCTTTCATTCAAAGCCATTATTGGATGTCTGTTCACATTCATCTGATGCCTTCTCAGATATTGTGATTTGTACCTTTCATTAAAGCCATTATTGGATGTATGGTTTCTTTTGTCGTCTAATGTTTTTTCGGATATTCCTTTCTCTGTCTTTTCTGACTTTTCTTGAAGATCGCGTTTGAACTCTTCAGTATAAGAAGAACCCAGAAAATCTTTTGTTGATGTCTATCCTTTTATCCAAATTGATCCCCAGTAGAGATCATGTATGCATTATGGTTCCATGCCCAATCAAGAGTGTGCTTTTGTTTTCCCCAGTGTTTCTTCAGAGTCTCCCCATTGAGTCTCTTATGTTGGTTAATCTGTATCCCTAGTGAGTCTTCCTCATGGATACTAACCTTTGTCCTTCCCCAGTAAGCTCATCTGTGGTGGTTTACTCCTTATATGTTGGAGTTTGGTTTGTCTGCATCTTTGCACTATCATGACATCATATCATCATACTAGAAGTTCATGGCATGTCAGCATTTGCATGTCAGCTGCTTGTCCTTAGCATCTGCATTCCATCTAAGGGAAAAAATTTCGGGTTGCTATATTTAAACACCTTTCACCTTGATGCCCTGAGGATTTCCATTCCTCGTGCCATCCGGTAAAGCTATTTAAATAGGGGCAACTGTTGTACCCCAAATTTTACCCCCTTATATGTCATAACATTTTGCATTTGACATTTAGATTCAATCATCAATGCATTGTTAACTAACCATTTCATTTTGCTAGTTTGTTTCTTATGTATCCCCAGTGAAGTCGCCATTTTCTGTTGCGGTGAGAATCGGATAACAAGCTATTAATTAACTTGTACTACATTTATTCATTTAATTTAGAAGAGTTAAAAGGTTGTGAACGTCTGGCTTAATGGTTATAGTGAACCATCATTGGCATTTGACTTGAAAGACATCTTCGACACTTGCTTGCTGTGTGCGAAGGAAAGTTTGTGAAATTTTGTTGAAAGGCGTCTTGCATGAAACTCTTGTATTTGAATGCACAATCCATCAACTGAGAACTACCCTGCCCCATGTTAAATTGCGGGTTTTTATTTGTAAAGAAAAGAAACTCCTACTTCAAGGCTCGAAGGGGTTAAAGAGGGGTTATCTTCCTTATGTCTCCAGTGTTTGGGGATTGAAACAATGCCTTACATCGTCAGCAAAGTTTTGATTTGAAAGCATACCAACAACAATTATGGGTATAACGTTTTCATCATCCTCCCTCCAATCTTTGCACAATAAAAAATAAAGTGGAAAAGTGATAAAATATTTTGCAAAAGAAAGCATAAAGATGCAAATAGTGGACAAAATGAATTGAATCAAAAGTTGCAATGCTCATTTCATTAATCACGAAAGTACAAACATAATTTGAAGGCAAACAACCATTACAAAATAAGGATATGCAAACAAATAGAAACAAGGTCTAGTGACTAATCAAACACAAGGATGAGCTTTCCTGTCTTTAAGAAGTAGCTAAGCTGAAGTCTCCTGAAGCTTCACTTGGTGTGCCTTGGCAGAGGGTTGTTCTGGACATTGGGATTGTCCTTAAAGGAGAGGATTTTGTTTCTTATCAATTCTTGTACTCTAGCCTTCAACACAAAGCAACCCAGAGCAATCGTAGTTCACCTAACTAAGGGTGAGGAATCATTGACTATGGTCAAAGTTCCAAAGGGAATGAGTATGACACTCAAATAGAGTTAAATAACTCTCTAAGTCTAAGTTGTAAGGCAAAATGCCTCGATAGGATATCGCATCTTGAGCCTACGTATCCTGACTAGGATTTAGGAATCAGAGCCTCCGTAGTTTGCCTAACTAGGGACGAGGAACTCTTTATAATGATCAAGGTTCCAAGGGGAAATGAGTATTCATGATCATGATACTCACATAAAGTTTAAGAACTCTCTAAGTCTAAGTTGAAAAACTAACTAAGAGTTGACTTTAAACAAAGTCAAAGGAGGAAGTGAGTACACATCATGATGGTAGCCACATAGAGTTCAAAAACTCTAACCTAAAACTAAGTTATGAAACAAAATAGCTCTCATGAGGCTAAGGGATAGGATGGCTCTAATGAGGCCAAAGGTGATGATTCTAAAAAGGTCAAGGTAAATGAATGGCTCTAATGAGGCCAATGGAGAAATGATCCTAAAAAGGTCATGGAAGTGAAATGAGAAAGGTCTAACCAGCATGAAGAGGACTTATAAATCCACAGTGAATCTTTCCTTTGGAATGGTTTTGAGGAATCATCGAACGAACAAGGCAACAAAAAGTCATAACAGGAACAGGAGGGTCATCCACAAGATTTCATCAGGAAATATTTACAAGTCCCACCAAAAAGAGAAATGACAAGTTAGTATTCAAAGAAATTAAAAATTGAAATGAAATAGAATTGAAAATGGTCTAGTCTTAATCATAATTCATCACTAAAAATTGACAACCATGATTCTTGACTTTCATCAACTAAAAAGTGAATGAAACTGAAATAAAACGAAAGTGGTCTCATATTGATCAAAATTTTGTCAATTTAATAAAATCAACCAAACCATGAATTTTGTTATATCCTTGACCCAAATAAATAAAGAAAATGGAATCGAAATGAAAATAAAGTTGGTCACGTCTTAATCAAGATTTAATCGAGAAATCGATAATCTAATAGTAGACTTTCATTGACCAAATAGTTGAAATAAAATTGAAAAGAAGAAAAAACAAGAATTAATTGAGAAAATCTAACAACAATCAAATTAAACCTCTTAAGCACTAAAGATACTTTTAGAAAAATAAAATTTATTGACAAAACTTAGAATATTAAACTAAAATGAAATAAAAAAACTCTAAATAAAAGGGGTGTGAATCACCATGGGCTTCAAACCATTCATCACACAATAAGAACAAGGCAGGGTGAGAAAATAAAAAAAAGTGTATGAGTTAAAACAGCGTGGGCTTTGAGCCTTCCAAATTAAACCCGTAAAAACAAAAACAAGGGTAGGTCACAAAAATAGAGAAATGGAATGTGGGTCTTGTGAGAGCCCTCCGCCACCAGCCTTTATCTTTCAAAATAATCCTGACAAAACCCTTTTATCTTGAGAATGACACGAACAAGATTGGGGGAAAGAGGAACGATCAGGGAAACAAAAACAGCGTCAACAAAACAACGCATCACCAAATCAACAAATTAAAAACAAGGTTTTGAGCACAAATTCATCCACTTGAACGATCCCTCAACCTTCCTCTTCGTAGATTCTCAACCTCGCGCGACTCAGTTTGATCAATTCTCAGGTTCCGATTTGAATTTGTGTTTGTTTGATCTACTTCATCTCTTTCATCTCCTTCTGTTTCTGATTCCTGATTGGGTTTGCTTTTGGAAATGTTCGAAGGTTATTGATTGATGGAGAGTTGTTTGATTTGGGTTGTTGAGGGTGATATGGAAGAGACGGGGTCCGCAGCTGTTGTTGCGTTCAAAGAGATGGAGAGGTTTAGCAATTTTTGTTTTGGTTTTTTGAGTGAGGTCCACTTTTTTTTTAATGTTGAATGTTGGTTCAGTTTGGAGTTGTTGTTGAGATTAAAGTAAAGACGGAGAAGGAGTGATGAGGTGATTCAGATCGTGGTAAAACCTGGTGAGTTGGTGACGGTTCGAGGTTATATAGGCAGAGATGAAGGCAGTGAATGGAGTTAATTTCTTGGTGGATTTTTTAGAATGCTTTAAGAACGACTCCTCCCCCCTATTTCTCTTGTTCTGGTGTATTGTTTTTTATTAGTTTTCTGCAGGTCCGCATAGCTTGTTGCAGCGTGGGAATTGCTTGTGTTTTTGCAGCAACCTAAGGTCCCCCTTTTTCAGCTGATGAAGTTGCGAACTGTCGTTTTCGAGGAGTAGAAAATCTTTCTTTACTTGCTGATTTGTTGCAGGTTATAGGCATTGGAGTGTTGAGAAAGGCTTTAGGGAGTGTGTTGTCATGGAAAGCTTTGTACGGTTTTGGAGTGAAAGAAGGACAGTAAAGTGCAGCATGGCTTTGGTGGTATGGTGTTGTACGGTTTGTGTAGGTTTGTGTCTCAGCTAGTTTTGTAGGTCATAAGAGGAGGTTGAAAAAGTTGATTATTGTGAGTAGTGGCTTTTTTTTTGAAATTGTTTCTTTGTGAATACTCTCTTTTCCTTTGACATGTCCTTGGTTGGTGGCTGTTGTTATTTTGGAACAGCAAATTCAGCAGGTGTCGTATGAAGGTTTTGCAGGAGACGTGTTTCTTTCACTCTTGGTTGTATGTCTTTTTTGTGGTTGCAGGTGTGAGAGATGGTGGGATTGGACCGGTTTGTACTTGGTGGTACTAGCAGCGATTAAAGGCAGCTTGGTGGAAAGTGATTTGTGGGGCATAGATACAACATGTGGTGTCAAATTTTTTGGCTCAATTATATGTGGCCTTTGTTCTTTTGTAACAAAAAAATGACAAATGGGCTTTGTATGTTTTAGAATGGTGAATTGAATTTTATTTGACAATGTAATTTGAAAATTTGGAAGTGAACTTAAATAATATTGGAAATGAATCTTGATCTTGAAAATGGAATAAAACTAGACACTAGATCTTTGAAGAATGAATTAAATGGAATTTGAAGACAAAAAATTAATATGAAATTTGAAATTGAATCTAACTTGGAATTGAAACTTGAGTTGACATAGAATTGGATTTGGAATTGGATAGAAACTTGAAAACTTGAAGGAAATTGAAAAGAGATTGTAAATTTGAATGAACATGAAAGGAAATTGCATTATGAATAAAGTTGAAAGGAAATTGGGAATTGCATGAAGTTGAACTTGATCAATTATGCTTGATTTGGAGTGAAACATGAATTTGAATTTGTATTGGAATTTGACAACGAAATGCATGAATCCTTGACATTAAACTTAGATTTGGAATTGGATAGAAACTTGAAATTGCGTCCTGAAACTTGAATCAAATCGAATAGAACTTGAATCAATTCCATAAGAACATGAATCCCACATCCTGATTCCATCTCGCAACAATCTTGAATTGAAAGTTCGAATCCTGCTATGCAAAGAGCATGAACCAAATAATTAGGGCCCGTGAATGTCTTGAAATTTTGACATAGAATCCTGACTTTTGATCACTCTTGTAGCTTGACTTTAATCAGATAAACTCTGATCCCACTTAAGACCTGTAGCGAGCGATTTTGGACGCGGTTCTTAAGCGCTGGTCGCTCTCTGCGGTTGAGTTTACTATAGGTCGATTCATTTTTTATCCTATTAAAGCTGATGAAGGAAGGGAAATAGATGTCTCCAATTAACCCTGCTTTGCATACTGAGTTTAAACAGTGGTCTGTTAGGTTACGAATGCTATCAATGTGGGGGGGGGGGGGGGGCTTTGTACTGGTTATTTGTATTTTCGCCAATATGGTTTTCTCTTTTTCTTGGATTTTTTGGCGGGGAACGAGGATTAGGATGTTAGGACTGATGCTTTTGATAGATACATGAGAGTATGGGATTTTGGGTTTTTGTTTAGTGTGCTCGCTAAGATTTTTCTTTCAATCTTATTCCTACGTATTCCCGTTTACCGAAACAGGGAAATTAGAGCGTTCGTAGTTCCCTCTATTCTATGGGAGGAAATGGTTGTTTTGATGTCTTGTTCAAAGCCCAAGACGTGAAGCGAAAGGTGGTTTGTATCTTGTTCAAAGCCCAAGATATGAAGCTGAAGGGTTTATTTGTATCTTGTTCGAAGCCCAAGATGTGAAGCTAAAGGTCTTAACTTTAGAGAGAATTTGTCATCTCTAAAGAGGGGTTCGTCTGTTACGACTGTTTATAAAGGAGAATTACTTTAACCGGGATTTGTGAATCCGGCAATGCCATAATTTCCTTTATAGGGGATTTCAACCTGAAGGAGAAGACTTTAACTCAGTGTAGAGTAATGTTATCTTTCCTTAGGAATTTCTCATACTAAAAGAGGGACATTGGCATGGATGTAGATGATCCAGAGGCTTGCCGCTTACAGCAGTTAGATGGAGGAGAAAGAGTTGTTAATGTTTGTGTACTGTGAACGAGGCACAACTTTGATGCTAAAAGGTTGATTGGATCGACCAGTGGTTTTCTTATACAAAGCCTAAGAGGAGGCTATTATGTGTCTCGTACAAAGCCCGAGAGAAAGGCTAAAAGGTTTTGACTCAACGAGGGAATCTTTTGGTATCTCGTATAAAGCCCGAGATGGAGGCTATTTGACTCAACAAGAGAGTTTTTTGTATCTCGTACAAAGCCCGAGATGGAGGCTAAAATTTGTTTGGCTTAATAAGAACCTTTTTGTATCTCGTATAAAGCCCTAGATGGAGGCGAAAGGGGTGATTGACTCAACGAGGGAGTCTCTTATGTGTCTCGTACAAAGCCCGAGAAAGAGGCTAAACGACTTTTGACTCCACTGGGGAGAATCATTGTACAAAGCCCAAGAGGGAGGCTAACTTCACGGGAGAAGGATCATTATACAAAGCCTAAGAGGAGGCTATGGTGACTGTTCAGTTAAGTGACAGGTCCAGTATACTGATTTTTAAAGAGAAAATCAGTTCTTATATGAGCAACACTGTACTCATGGAATTGATTCAAGGATCCGGGTTATTCTTGTTCTTTAAGGAAGCGGGAAATCCGAAGGGTATTGAGACTGTCCGAGTCTACGGGTTTTCTTCCTATTTTTGAAGGGTGCTTGAGAATGTCTTTGAGACTCAAGGAGATTAGACTTTCCAAGTCTAGAGTTTCATCTTTTGTACTATGCTTTGAAAAACAGTAGTAGACTCTTTGAAAGGACTGTTCTATGCAGATGACTAAGTTCTGTTGCTATACCTTTAGGAGGCCGTCGGGACAATTTGTACGAAGCCCAAGAGGAGGCTGGAAGCTTTTAAGAAACCGAGAGGTCCTTGTACGAAGCCCAAGAGGAGGCTATCATTCCTGGAGGAAGAGATCATTATACGAAGCCTAAGAGGAGGCTGTGAATACTTCTAAGAAGCCGTAGGGTCCTTGTACTAAGCCCAAGAGGAGGCACGATTGCTTTTAGGAAGCCTGTGGGTCCTTGTACAATGCCCAAGAGGAGGCCGATGCTTTTAAGAAGCCCGTGGGTCCCCAAACCCCGAGAAATTCAAGGCAAGCTATTCACAAGGAATAGATCAAGTCAGGAAAGTTCGAGAATTTGGAAGAAACTCAAAGATGCCATTCACGGAGAATACATACATCTCTGGGAATAGAGTTTCTTGACAATTCCTAATGAGGACAGCCGAAGAGAAAACTGTATCTGGTGATCCTATTGGGGATCTAGATGTCTATTTCTATGAATAAACGAAACGGCGTCACCTAGTTCTAGACGTAGTTGCCGGGGAAACTCTAAATATCTGTACTATTATTACACAGTTGATATGAGTTTATGAAAGAAGTCTTATAGTGAAACAGCCCCACAAAACAATTATATGTATATGAAAGCGGTAAATGAAAGCAATAACCACTTACTCGGTTGTAGAGCTTCCATGTTGTTTGGTTAGTTGTTCAACAAAGAAAGATTGAAAACAACAGTATATTCAAAATCAAAGAAGAAAGTGCTTTGAAAAAGAAAGATTTGGGGCTTACAGCTCAAGGAGAGGCCCAGGATTTTATCAGTGAGCGCACTGTTGGAATTTGTACAGAGGGACTTATACAAGTGACAGTGGCCCAAAATGTTTTCTGTACAAGGGTGTTAGGTCTTACACTCTAATAGAGGCCCAAAAAAGTTTAAAGGAAAAGAGATGGGTCTTACTACTCGAGGGTAGGCCCAGATGATTTTTCGTTTGAAATGGCAACGCGCCGAGGTTTTCTTTTAACGCAAAGGGGCTTATACAATATCTGAGGCCCAAAATGTTTTGGTTAAAAGAGGGTTGGGTCTTACACTCTATTAGAGGCCCAAAAGTTTTGAATGGGTCTTATAGCTCGAGGAGAGGCCCAGAAGGTTATTTTTCAAAAGGCGACGATCGTGCCGTTTGTTTTTGATGGTATCGGGACTTATACAATACACTGAGGCCCAAAAATGATTTGGTCAAAAAAAGGATTGGGTCTTACACTCTATTAGAGGCCTAAGTGTATTTGAAAATCAATTTTGAAAGTTGAATTAATCAAAAACCCTAATTTTAATCTTTAAAAGTAAATACTTAAAGAAAATCAAACAAAATACAAAATAAATTTGAATAATCCATTTATGATTTTGTTTAAGGTTTGAAAAAAATGAGGGATAATCACAAGGAATATTTAAACTCATTAGGTTTTGATTTTCAAATTAAATATTCACTTTTAGAATGTTTAAAAACAATTTAAAATGAATTTATTCACAAAATACTAATTATATTAAATAAATAATATAAATCTAATTTTTTTGTGGAATAAAATATTTCAACATTTTTATGAATTATTGCAAAAAGAACCAATCAAAAATGATAAAAATTGAAGGAGTTATTAAATTTTCAAATTATTAAAAATAATAATATGAAAAAAAAAATAATAAACACGTGATAAAAAGAAGTCTGGGGCGAGGGGGATTCGAACCCCAGACCTCTCGCTTGCCAATACACACAAAACCAGCTGATGAACCGTTGGGGCGCAATGCCAATTCAAATATAACATGGCAAGTGAAAAATATATATCAAACTTAGTTGGAAAACCTGAAGAATGGCGCCATGGCAATCTTCTTCCTCGAGCTCGTGCATGAAGCACCATATCTCACTCATCTCTCAACCATTGGACATCATTCAAACACCAAACTCATGCGTTTTTTCACAAGGAAGAAGATGGCAATACCCAATTTTATTCATTTTCAGTGTATAACAAATTATATCATTGTGGCCGTATGAACCCTAATTTTGCAAAAGCAATCGAGTAGGCATGATTATGAGTGCAATGATCAAATTTTCTGAGGGAAAACAATCAGTATATGATGGCAAGCAATTGGCAAAAATATCATGCGAGGAAATATGCATGGATCATGGAGTTTGAGTTTTGAGGCTTACCTTGATGCAAGCTGAAATGGACCTCTGCACAAACTTTGTTCCAGTCGTGAATTAATGATCCCTACAGCTTCAATGGATGTTATGGAGTGTGTTACAAGCTCTGGAACACTTTGAAACTCTTTGGATCAAGCTGGAGACCTCCACCTGCATAATTGAGGCATAGTGGCTTAGTTGAAGGGTGATTTTGAGCCTGAGGTGTTACAGTCAGTGTTTGGGCACCTCAAATACATCATATGTGATTTGTTTGAGCAATTGGAATTGATTGCCTAAGGCTGCAACTCAAAACCCGATAGTGGTTACTCAATAAGCCAAAAAACTTGAGGTTTAAGGAAGAATGAGAGAAAGCAGTGCTGTAACTGGCTTTGGTGTGAGTTGAATGATCCATTGGGACCTCTATTTATAGGTGATCAACTTTTGTTTTGGAGGAATAGTGAATGGCTGCTGGATCAGATCACATTTGCATGGATTGGCTTGGAGGATTTTTTCTCAAGCAAGGCAAGCTAGCCATTCCCAAGAGCAGGGCTATGCCTTGACCAAAATCACATTCCTCAGATGTTTTTATTGTTGTTTAATCATAGAATTTGACTGAGTAGGGTATCTACCTTGACAATGCACTATTCCACATTAATGCACTTTGAATTCAAGGCAAAATGTGCCAAAGTGGATGAATTTCAAGTTGGAAGATTCCTTGGCTTTTTGACTCAGATTTATCAGTTGGATTAGATGCAATGTGATTGGTTTGAATACATATGGCATGCTGATCCTCAGTTTTTGATTCAAAATCGTGTGTGGCAAGCAAACATGCAAACTGATTTTTCCAAAACAGCTTGCAGCAGCATGACTTTGGGCATGGATTTCTCTTGGCTCAAGTTGAATCAATTCATGCTGTTAGGCTCTTTGAATTCTTGGCAACATATGCAACAACATTGATGTTTAACTTTGGATTTGATTCAGATTGCATCTATGTGAAAAGATATCACAAGTTTTGGTGTTTCAACAAAATCTGTCTTGGACAGAATTTTTTCTAAGTGTTGGAAAATGGTGTACTTTCATATTTTCAGCCATTTTGGCTCACTCATAGCTCCAAATCCACAATGAATTGGAGTAAGGTCTAGTTGAAGTTTTTGTAGAGGGCAATGAGATCTACAAATCAAGCTTTGGATGGGAAAAAATGGCCTTGTGGTTTAGGAGTTATGACCTTCCAAAGTTGGTACCCTAGCCACTTTATTTTTAACTTAGAAAATTTTCTAAGTTTTTATGGTTACCCCTTTTACAAGTTATCCAACTTTTCTTGATTTTTCTTTATGAATAATGATTCAAATCATACATTGACATCATTTTAGGGTTAAAAATCCATTTTGGTGAAAAATCTCAAAAAGTCAAAGTTGACTTTTGTGCACAGTTGACTTTTTATCAGATGAATTCCAAACTGTGCAATTCTTCAGGAAATCATGTCCTTGACCTAAATCAAACTTGATGGACATGTTCCATGGGTGTCATAGGGTATATTGAGGCATGTCCTAGGGTTTGGGAGCATGTCCTGGTCAAAAGTCAAAGTTACAGATGACTTTTCTCTTAAAACCCTAATTGTGGTGCAGATGAAATTGAGACTTGTTGCTCAAGCTTCTTGGATTAATCCATTGTTCCAAATGGATCAATATAGTTAATTAGAGACCCTCAAATCATGTCTTGAGGTCTTGGCTCATGATTTGCCCTAAAAGTCAACTTAGGGGTGAATTAGGTCAAGAAACCCTAATTCCTGATTTTTTATGAATGCATCCCCTGAGGCAAAATTGACTTGATGATTGGGTCCATGAGGTTCCATGGAGTATATTAGGTTAATTTTTGGATCATTGGCTTGTGCCCAGATGAAAAATTTCCATCTGGAGGCCCTGGTCGACCAAAACCCTAATTTGGTGACACTGTCGATCTTGAGACTTAATCCACCTAGAAGGGAGCAGCCTTGTGCTTAATCCTTGAAGTGGGAGTCCTTTTGATCCATTATGGATGTTTGAGAGGTTAGACAAGTTGAAGATCATGTCATTCCTTGATTGATCCTTTGTCTAAGCACTCAGAGAGGGCTTGAAACCCTAATTCTTGATTGTAGTGGATGCTCACCCATCTTTGGGTAGACTGATGAAGTATGATGGTTCCTCCATATTATGATGATGATTTGCACAATGATGGGACATCTTAGTGGTCAAAATTTGGGGTATGACAGATGCCCCTATTTAATCTTCTTGGACACGAAGGCGTGAATGACGAAGGTATTCGGGCATTCGGGGTGCAAGAGGATTAAATATCAGAATACCCAAAATTTTGATGGTGGTTATGAATGGTAGCTTACGCATTCATCTTCTTTAGCTAAGCAATGATGCTTAGAAAAGGTAAACTTCCCCTCGATCCTGGTCTTCAGCCAAGGAACTGGTCTCAGTTTCTAAAATAAATTTCCCCTCGATCCTGGTCTTCAGCCAAGGAACTGGTCTCAGTTTCTAAAATAAATTTCCCCTCGATCCTGGTTTCCTACCAAGGAACTGGTCTTAGTTTCTGATGTAAACTTCCCCTCGATCCTGGTTTCCTACACAGGAACTGGTCTTAGTTTCTTTCGTCAATAAACTTTACTGACAAGGGACGCTATTCGTAGCGGCTTTCCTTCAAACTTCTCGCCGAATTTTCCTGGGGAGATGCCATTTGAGTGGAATAAGTTTCGATGTCAGACTTGCTGGGGAACCCAGTCGTCTGAGTTGTAGAGGTGTACAAACTTCTCTGTTAGAGATGCCATTTGTTGACTCTACTTGGGGAATGCGAGTCCCTTGAGAGACTGCATTCTCTTGGGGTCTTTACATCATACTTTTCTCAGAGATCTTCTCGGAGAAATGCCATATTATGTGATCCAATTTTGAGGTGCCGATGACCTTTTCAGCAGTGGGTTTTTTGGAGAAAAACTGTCGTACTGTCGAATCTCCGATTTAGGAGGCTTTCTCTCGAGATTTTCTTTAATTCGGGAAAACAAGGATATCATCTTCAACAGCGAAGTGTGATGTTAACTGAGGGCTCTCTGGTCTTTCAGAGGTTCAAGTTATCAAAGTGATCGAGGACCCAACTTCAATCCAGAAATAAAACTGGAGGAGAGAGATTGTTCAGACGTAACACTTCCTGACGAGGAAAGGGCTGACAACTCGATTGAGAGGACTTTTATCACTAGGGGACAAGACCGGCTAGAGTGATAGTGATGCAATATGAATATGAATGCAAATCAAATGCATGATGTATGTATGTTTATGCTGACAAAACTGACGCGACATACAAACTGACAGGTGAACACGACTGGATACTCGGCCATCGCGGGGCGAAGAAGTACCGTTGGTTCAGAATAGCAATTCCACCTTGCTTAGGAGAGATAGTCCCTGTTGGAAGCTATGTTGGTCGGGCTTAGGAGATAAGAACTCGGTCGAGGCGTGTCAGACGAAACAAGGTCTCTGACACAGTTGATCCCTTCATTCAGGCGTACTGGGTTAGAAGGAGTACTTTGATTCTGCACTTTGAGGTTCGATTACTTCTAGAGAAGCGACCGATGTTCTTCTGATGTTCAACAGTCAAAAGAAATTTCCGTCTTTAATTTAAAAGCAGAAAAAGTTTTAACAAGTAAATTCATTTTTGTTTTATTTCAAGAATCGCTAATCATGTTAAAACGTCGTTCTGTAATGCTAAAACAAATTAGAATTACAAACAAAAGCACAAGGGCTCAAATTTTATTGATAAGATGGAGATCAGCCAAACGCGTGATTCCAGAGAGTATATACAAAGTTTAAAAATGGTAATTTACAGGGAAAAGGGCTACGTTGAAACATAACGACCACTATCCTTCTACCAACTTTGAATTCGGGACATCCTGAGCTTCTGTCGAAGATGACCTTGACTGGAGTTTTCTTCCGATGGATGGTGTAACTGCTACTGAGGGACTCGCCTCTGTTGGACGTATTTACTTGCCATTATCCCTAATTTTTACCTGGATTGTACTGTGACGTTTCCAATCCACCAGGATGATTTTTTTCTTTTTATGTCTCTAAATTTTGCCTGGACCGCCCTTTCGGGTTCTCAATCCACCGAGACGTTTTTTTTTAGTTTAGGCGAAGTATTTCTAGACTACATCAACATTCGTGGGGTAGGCAAATTCCTCTCCGTCCATGGTTGCAAGTCTCAAGGCGCCGCCTAAGAAAGCTTTTGTGACCACATAGGGGCCATCATAATTCGGAGTCCACTTGCCCCGAGAATCAGTGAGAAATGATTGTATCTTCTTGAGCATGAGGTCTCCTTTCCTGAAGACACAAGGTCGGACCTTTTTGTCGAACGCCCTCTTCATTCTCTATTGATACAATTGGCCATGGCATACTACCGTGATTCTCTTTTCTTTGATCAGGTTTAATTCGTCGTGTCGGCTTTGACACCATTCAGCTTCGGTGAGCTTAGCTTCCATCAATACTCGGATTGACGGGATCTCTACTTCTATGGGGAGCACTGCCTCCATGCCATATACTAGAGAGAAAGGGGTTGCCCCTGTTGAAGTACGAACAGATGTTCGATAACCGTGAAGAGCAAAGGGTAGCATTTCGTGCCAATCTTTATAGGTTACAACCATCTTTTGAACGATCTTCTTGATGTTCTTGTTAGCCGCTTCTACCGCCCCGTTCATCCTGGGTCGGTAGGGAGATGAGTTATGGTGTTCGTTCTTGAACTCTGTGCACAACTTTTTCATCATCTTGTTGTTCAAGTTAGATCCATTGTCAGTAATGATCTCGCTTGGAACACCATAACGGCAGATGATATTGTTTTTGATAAATCGGACCACCACTTGTCGGGTTACATTGGCGTATGACGCTTCTTTAACCCACTTGGTGAAGTAGTCAATGGCTACTAGGATGAACCGATGTCCGTTTGAAGCCTTGGGCTCAATCATGCCAATCATGTCGATTCCCCATATGGAAAAAGGCCATGGGGAAGAAAGAACTTTGAGATGTGATGGCGGTACATGAATTTTGTCAGAGTATATCTGACACTTGTGACACCTCCTCATGTACTTGTAGCAGTCGGATTCCATGGTCAACCAGTAGTACCCTGCTCTTAGAATTTTTCTCGTCATTGTATGTCCGTTGGCATGAGTGCCAAAGGACCCTTCATGAATTTCTTTCATAAGCATGTCTGCTTCTGGTCTGTCGACGTATCGGAGCAAGACCATGTCAAAATTTCTCTTATAGAGAGTGTCACCGCTCAGGAAGAAGTTTCCAGCCAGTCTTCTGAGGGTCTTTCTGTCCTTTCTGAGTGCCCCAGATGGGTACTCCTATTTCTAAAGGAAGCATTTGATATCGTGATACCAAGGTTTGTCGTCTATGACTGTTTCAATCGTGAAGATGTAAGCGGACCTTTCAAGGCGCATTATGTCGATCTTAGGTAGGTCGTTCCATTGACCTACACTAATCATGGAAGAGAGAGTGGCTAATGCATCAGCCATGTGATTCTCCTCACGAGGGATGTGATGAAACTCAACTCTGTTGAAGAAAGGTAGCAACCTTCTTGCGTAGTCTTTGTAAGGAATCAATCCTGATTGGTATGTGTTCCAATCTCCTTTTATCTGATTGATAACTAGGGCTGAGTCGCCATATACATCCAAGTTTTTGATCCTTAAATCAATCGCTTCTTCGAGACCCATGATACATGCTTCGTATTCGGCCTCGTTGTTCGTACATTTGAACGTAAGTCGAGCGGTGAAAGGAATGTGGGTACCCTGAGGGGTAACAATGATTGCCCCAATTTCATTTCCGTAATGATTAACTGCTCCATCAAAGATAAGTCCCCATTGGGAACCTGGTTCTGGCCCTTCACTGGGTAGCGGTTCATCGCAATCTTTCATTTTTAGATACATTACATCTTCATCTGGGAAGTCAACCCCGATTGATTCCTGATCGTCAATCGGTTGATGAGCCAAATGATCGGCTAAAATACTTCCTTTAACGGCTTTCTGAGCGTGGTACTCTATGTCATATTCTGATAACAACATCTGCCAACGGGAAATTCTTCCCATGAGAGAAGGCTTTTCGAAGACGTACTTGATTGGATCCATTTCGGAGATCAACCAAGTAGTATGACGAATCATGTATTGGCGAAGACGTTTTGGCTGCCCAAGCCAAAGCGCAACAAGTTTTCTCAAGCATCGTGTACCGAATTTCGCAGTCGGTGAACTTCTTGCTTAGATAGTAAATGGCAGACTCTTTCCTTTTGGTTTCGTCTTGTTGGCCAAGTACACATCCCATTGAGTCCTCTAAGACTGTGAGGTAAATGATCAGTGGCCTTCCTTCCACTGGAGGTGATAGAATCAGAGGATTCAACAGATATTCCTTGATACTGTCGAAGGCGGTTTGACAATCTTCTGTCCAAACGAAATCCTGGTTCTTTTTAAGTAACTTGAAAATCGGCGCACATGTCGCGGTCATAAGGAATATGAACCTGGAGATGTAGTTCAAACGTCCCAAGAATCCTCTGACTTGTTTTTCAGTTTTTGGAGAAAGCATTTCTTGAATGGCCTTGACCTTGTTAGGATCAACCTCAATTCCTTTCTGGCTGACGATGAACCCTAGTAGTTTCCCTGAACGGACACCGAAGGTGCACTTGTTGGGATTCAAGCGGAGCTTGAATTTTCTTAGACGTTCGAACAATTTTGATAGATGTTCAACATGCTCACTCTCTGTTTTTGATTTTGCAATCATATCATCAACATATACCTCGATTTCTTTATGTATCATGTCATGAAACAGAGTAGTCATGGCCCTTTGATAGGTTGCCCCGACATTCTTCAAACCGAACGGAATTACCTTGTAACAAAAGGTACCCCATGGGGTAATGAATGAAGTTTTCTCCATGTCTTTCGGCGCCATTTTGATCTGGTTATAGCCCGAGAATCCATCCATGAAGGAGAACACTTTGAATTTTGTTGTACTGTCTACCAGCATGTCAATGTGTGGTAAAGGAAAGTTGTCCTTTGGACTAGCCTTGTTTAGATCCCTGTAGTCGACACACATTCTGACCTTTCCGTCCATTTTGGGAACGGGTACGATGTTGGCTAACCATTGAGGATATTCTGACGTGGCGAGGAAACTCGCGTCAATCTGTTTCTGTACCTCCTCTTTGATTTTGATGGGCATGTCCGGGTGAGTCCGTCTCAACCTCTGCTTTACTGGCGGACATTCCGATCTTAACGGTAAGTGATGTTCCACGATGCTGGTATCCAACCCTGGCATATCCTGATAGGACCAAGCGAATACATCGGGAAATTCTCTGAGAAGCTTTATCAAACCCTCTCTGGTAGTTGGACTGAGAAGTGCCCCAATCCTGATTTCTTTTCTCTCTTGTTCTGAACCCAAGTTTACCGTTTCCAATGGCTCTTTGTGAGGTTCAATGGACCTTTCCTCTTGTATGAGTAGTCGAGAGATCTCTTCTGGAATTTTGTCGTCATTTTCTTCTTCAGCCTCGAATACCGGGAACTCAAAGTTAGGAGAAGGCATCGGATCGTATGTTTCAACGGGGTTTAAAACAAGCAATCTGCATGACGTGATGATTCGTTTTTAGAAGAGATAGAGAAAATGCCAGTGTGTGCAGTGTTTTTATTTTACTGCTTGTTTTTATTTTTAATTGTTTTTTAGGATTACCATTTTCTGAAAAAGCAAAAAGAGAAAACAGCAATTAATGTGGAAATTACAGAACGACGTTATTTTATTAACGAACAAGTCGATTCTTGAAACTACAGCCCTATAAAGCAAAACCCTGTCGCTTTGGGCTAAGCGAAGAGGGAAAATTTACAGAAAGCGAGCCCTATCAAAACATCCGTTTCACCTGGGCAGGGTGAAAGGTTAAAGATGGCAATTACTTTGACTGATGAACGATCCTCGGAACCTCGACGACAACCCATTGGCGGCGAACTCCTCGGTGAATCACAAATTCTGGCACCTTCCTTGATTTGTCTTCAGAAATAACGCTGATTTCTGGTGGAGCGGGATCATTGGAATCTGTCTCCCAAGCAGAATTGTCGTAGGAGAATTCATCAGTTGCATTTTGCACAGCATTTGTGCTCTCAGCTGTACCTCCCCATCCAGTAGGCTGGATATCTTCGAGCCTGATACGAGAGCTTTCGGGAGCGGTGTATCTGACCATATAGTCGTATTTCCCACTCGGTTGTCCCAAGGTGTCCCACACTTCTTTCGAACTGGAGGAGTCATCTCTCTCGATGACGTTAACCTCAGGAAAAGCATATTTGATGAATTCAAGTCCTGCAAACGTTGCGAATTCATCTTCATGTTGAGTAGTTTCTGAATAACCTGAGTGTTGATCCCACGACATGGTGGGGACACAGGTATTCTGTTCAATGACGGTCAGCTGACTTTCATTGTTCGGCTGACTCTATTGCCCCAAGTTTCCTGGGTAAGGTTGCAACATCGGCAGACCATCCATTGGGCCATAGTAATTATGGTCAAAGTTGTCTTTCATCAGAGTGTCCTCCAATGAATTTGGCGGAGCACGGCATCCTTCCGGATCACAATCTCCGTATATCATTTCGACGTCTGACCTGGGTATAAATCTCGGACTCTGTGCGGGATAGCAAAATGGCATAGGCACCTCTTCCTGAGACATATAACCGTCCTCGTTAAGGTAGGACTTCCATTCTTCATCTGTGTCAGAGGGATCTTCCTCATTGATAGCATGTACTGCTTAAGACACCGGGTGAAGAAAACCTCCACTGTGGAAGAAGTTTTGAAGGGGATGAAGACTTTCATCGTTGGCAGCTGTCCGGGTACAGGTTGCAGAAAAACCAAGACCCTTCTTTGTTTTATTGCCAGTAGGAATGACAAGCTGTCCCCATCCTGTTGTATCGGTACTCTCGACTGCTTTGATAGCATCGTTGTATGAAGAAATCGAAGTTCCTTCTTTGAACTGATTGTTCTTGCTCACCGACAGTGCTTGGAACTGAGTTCCAATAACCTCCTCGGGTTCCATACCAGTAGATGGTGACAAGTTACTCACAAGCAAGGATTGTTCCCCGCAGACTGTGATAAGTTGATCGTTCTTGACGAACTTTAGCTTTTGGTGGAGGGTCTAAGTGACCGCTCCAGCCTGATGTATCCAAGGTCTTCCTAATAAACAATTGTATGTTGCCCAGATGTCCATGACCTGGAAAGTGACTTGGAAAGTGTGAGGACCGATAGTTATGGGAAGATCAACTTCGCCGATAACTGTTTTTCTGGATCCGTTGAACGCTTTGACGACGACCTCGCTGATTCTCGTCGGAGGGCCTTTGAATGATAATTGCATCAAAGTGGACTTCGACATAACATTCAGGGCTGACCCTGTGTCTACCAGTACACTAGCTAAAGCATCGTCCTGGCAGTTAACTGTAATGTTGAGCGCCATGTTATGACGACGACCCTCTTCAGGTAATTCCTCATCACTAAATCCCAAATTGTTGCAGGAAGTGATGTTAGAGACAATGCTATTGAACTGTCTGATTATTACATCCTGTTCCACAAAGGCTTGCTCCAAGACTTTCTGTAGAGCCTCCCTGTGGACTTCTGAACTGAGTAACAGTAATAATACCGAGATCTTTGAATGAGTCTATAACAGCTGATCCACAATGTTATATTCACTCCTTTGGATGAGCTTCAGCATCTCATCATTATTTTTCGAAAGGTCGGGATTACTGGATTGACCGACTGGTGGATCAGGAGCTTCTGTCTGAAGTTCCTTTTCCTTGTTAGGTTCTCCAACTCCTCTGTTGAAGATTCTACCACTCCGTGTTACACGACTGATGTCTGCAATATTCACGACGGAGGGTAATGGAATTTCCTTTCCATTTTCAACTGTCGTTGCACCGTATTTGTAAGGGATAACCTTAGTTGATTCATACGGTGTTGGTCCCGGCAGATAGATGACTATGGGAACCTTATGATTTTTCTAACCATCGTAAGTAATCTCGATCCGTTCCTGGTTGGGAACTTTAGATTCGTCAAGTATTGGGATAATGGCAAAAACATCCCTGGTCCTGTGATGACCAGAGATTGTGACAACATCCTCGACTTGCTCGGCAAGGTAGTTCGGCATCTAGTTGATGGGTCCAGAACCCGGATATGGGCGAATCTCTCCACGATCTACCTAACCCTGAAGAACTGCTCTCACAAGGTAACACCCTTGGTTACTTTCCGAACAGACACTACAACGGTCATAATTGTGTAGTGGCACCTGGCCACGCCCACTTTGAATACAATGTAACCTCACTAGGTTAGCTTCCACTGATCGGACATCCTGACTCTGACGTCGAGTAGGGTTCCTGTTACTGATACTAATTTGCTGAGTATCTTCATCCATATAAATTGGCATCCACCAGTGATTTAATAAGTGCTGAAGTGCCTCCTGGACAAGGGTACAACCTCGATCATTTTCGCAACCCGCCTTACAACTTTGATAGTCATGTGATATCAGAAATCCGAGTCAGACCTGCTCAGCATGTAACTCTACCAGGTTGGTATTCATCACGCGAATATCGAAGATCTGAACCATGTTAATTTGATAGGAGTTCCTATCACGGTAGTCTTGGATCCATCCAAGATCCATCTGACGCTGGAGGGTCTCTTGTATGAAAGAGCATCCCTGTTTGTTTACCGAGCAAATCAGACAGGAACTGTAATCGTGCCGCGGCAGATTATGATACTGGCTTTGCCTTGAGTGCATCGCCACCAAGTTGACATTCATTGCACGGATATCGTGGTTCGGAATGATGTTGGAATTCGTGTAGACCATGTTAACTCCACGAAATCAGTGCTCTTGGATCCATCCGAGATCCATTTGTTCCTGTAGAGCTGCTTGCACCACAGAACATCCCTGATTGTTTTTAGAGCAGATATCACACTGGTGATAATTATGAGGTGGCACATGGCCATACCCACTCTGTCTACAATGCATCTTGACCAGATTGGTCCTCAACAAGAGTACATTATGAATTTGATAGACGTTGTTAAATTCCTTCTCAATCAAGTTGACTGCAGCTTTCTCATGTTGAGGCAGCGGGTTTGTGAGAACATTAGGATCTGTATCCTTGAAGGATAAGACCTCGCTCCTAACAAGTTTTTGCACGTCGGACTTGAAATTGAGACAATTTTCTATGTTATGCCCCGATACTCCTTGATGATAAGGGCAAGTTTGATCCATCTTAAACCAAAAAGGCGGATTTTCCGGTACTGTAAGAGGATATTTAGTCTGAATGTGCCCCTTAGCCAGTAGTAATGGAAACAGCTTTGCGTACGACACGGGTATATGATCAAATCCTGGTGGTTGTGTTGTACGGTTGTTGTTGTATGGAGGATGAGCCTGCTGAAGAGGCTGTTGTGTCCTTTGCTGATCAGGTTGGCTCTGTGCAACCTGAGGTTGATACGTAGGAGTTGGCGCAGGGCTGATAGCAGGAGTCACAGCTACTACCGGTTGATAACGTCGCCTTTGCTTTCCGAGAGAGATATTCCCAATATCCTGCTCCTTTTTCTTAGGGAGAGCACTACCGTATTTTTTAGTACTGCTCGTCGATCCGGTGTCTTTTACCAAACGTCCTTCTCGGACGGCTTCCTCAAGACGTACGCCCATGCCGACCATCTCGGTGAAATCACTGGGTGCACTGGTAACCATTCGGTCATAGTAAAATGAGCTTAAGGTCTTTAAGAAGATCTTTGTCATCTCTTTTTCCTCAAGAGGTGGACAAATTTGAGCGGCAATCTCACGCCACCTTTGAGCGTACTCCTTAAAGGTTTCCTTGTTCTTTTGCGACATCGATCCGAGTTGATCTTTGTCGGGTGCCATGTCCAAATTGTATTTGTATTGTTGGACGAAGGCAGTGCCAAGATCTCTGAATGTACTGATCGTGGCACGGTTTAAACCCATGTACCATTTTAATGCGGCACCTGTTAAACTATCCTGAAAGTAGTGAATCAGTAGGTCTTGATTCTCCATCTGAGTTGACATCCGCCGAGCTTACATCACCAGATGGCTTTGAGGGCAAGAGTTACCCTTGTACTTTTCAAAGTCGGGCACTTGAAATTTGTGCGGAACTTTTACATTGGGGACCAAGCAGAGGTCTGCGGCGTCCTTTCCAAATAAATCCTGACCGCGAATGGCTTACAGTTCCTTCTGCATTTCCAAGAACTGCTCCTGGAATTCCTCCATTCTCTCAAACATAGTTTCCTTCTTACCAGAAGGTGTCTATGGAATCTGTCCTTCCGGGACAGTGTGCACCATAGGGGGTGGTACCGTGACTACGGTAGTGAGTCTTGGCGTCTCCCGAAGTTTGTAACCTTCAGGAGTCTTCAGTATGCCTCTGGCATCTTCGCTTTCCCAAAGTTTGTAACCTTCAAGCCCAGCGGCTTCTGTTGTGATTCCCTGATCTTCAGTGATCGGCGGAACATATCCCTCAAGGATATAGTTAATAGGCATGCCCCAAGGACGATCTTTCGGCATCTGATACCTAGGATCATACTTCTCCACTATGGGCGTTTGAGGTGATCTCTGAGATCACAGTCCTTTGTAACTGAGCTTCTGCCATGGCTTGCATGTCGTTACGAAGCTTTCTCATATCCTCTCTTAGAGCGTCGATCTCTTCTTTCAACTCTCTGTTTTCTTCCTCAAGATCATCCATCTTTTTCTGACGATTGGCCCGAGTATTATACGAATGAGACAGTTTGACTCTAGAACCGAGACACAAACGTGAGATTCGTAGGTAAGAAGAATACGCGTTGTGAGAATGATGAATGCAATGATTATATTAATTGTTTTTTTGGTTTAATCAAAATAAACTTCGACAATTAGATTGCAAATATCAAACGATGGGGAAACCCCTTTTCATTGAAATTCAAAGGATTATAGAAATGGAAATACAGTAGATTACAAGGTGTAGAAACAGAAACCTAAACTAATGGGTCCCGAGTCCTCTCTGAAGAGAAATCGGGTGCTGATTCTGGTATCTTCCTTTTCTTTGACTGGGGCTCTTGAGCTGTTGTCGGGTTGTCATTCCTTTGCCAGGTGAAAGGAGCGAGCAAATTCCTTTGGTCATCTTGATTCTCTACAACATGTTGCTCCAAAATTTCAATCAGAGCATCCTTATCTTTCAGTAATTGCTGTATTTTGATGCACTCTACGTCGAGGGTGCGGTACTTGTTCTTCCAAGAGCTTCTCTCCTTTTGAACTTTGTTGAGAGTAACCTGAAGCTTTTCAGTTTCCGTCATGAAGTACATGACAGACTCCTTTGGCGGAAGAATTTCGTAACGAGGATAAGGCATCTTTAGCTTGAGTGCTCTAGTTTATACCCAATGGAGGTAAGGCTCCACCGAGACACAGTCTGGTTTTCCCAAAGACTCTCGTCCTTTCTTATGAACATGCTTCCAAGCGTGCACTATTTCCATCTTCAGTGCTCTGTCATTTTCTCCTTCCTTGAAGAAAAGACCTTCCAGATGAACACCCCGTGGGACGTGTCTCATCGGGTATCCAAATTGACGATGAACGAGAACTGGATGGTAGTTGATTCCTCCCTTAGTTCCTATGAGGGGTACGTTGGGGGAAGTTTCCACAATGATCAATGATTCTGATTCCCTCAAAGATCCTATTACACCAATCTATATCAGAGTTGGTAAGAGACATGATCTTCTGCGACCAACGTAAGGCACTTTTGCAATCCCAAAAAGCAGCAGACTTGGGCAAGTGAGAGATAAACCATTTGTAAAGCAGAGGTACACAACATGTGATCTCCCCTCCGCTGTACAAATTTCCCAAGTGTACAGAATGATATGCATTTGCGAGCAAAGTCGGCACAGGGTTTCCAATGAGAAAAACCTTAATGGAGTTAATATCGACGAAGTTATTGATGTTGGGAAACAAAAATAACCTGTAGGTGAGCAAGACAAAGATGCTTTTGAAAGCAGTCACGTTTCCTATACTGGCAAAATACAGGGCTTTCTTTGTCAAGAACTGGGCTGGCAAACCTTGGATGCCACCCTTGGTAGTTAGGTGAGTCCTGACCTCAGACTCGTCCAAATGAATTGCTCTTGCAATGGTCTGATTCTTTGGAATTTCTTCTAGTCCAGAAAATGGAGCTCGATCAGTAATGTGTAGATCAATTAGATGAGAATACTCCTCCAGCGTTGGTGCGAGCTGGTAATCCGGGAATGTGAAACAGTGATAAACCGGATCATAAAACTGAATGAGCGCATCCATGATTCCCTCAATCACATGGACTCTTAACAGTGATAGCAAACCTCCGTGCTTGGCTCTGAAAGCCTCTGGGTTTGTGATCATCCTCGCTAACCTTCTTAAATCCTCTAGTTTTGGAACCTTGAAGGTGTAACTATGAGTTCTCCTTCTACCGAAATCCATTAGTGCAGTCCTTTTCTCTGATATTTGCAATCACAATCTTAGTTTAATTTGAAAAACAGAGAGACTAGAAGAGAAGAATTTTTTGAATGTTTTAATGTTTTTTAAATGAATGCATGAATGCAGCACACAAAAACATAGAAAAAACATGGGGTCAAAGGGTCGTTGTCATGAAGTCAAGGCTCTACCCATCCCCAAAGGTTTATACTAAGGTGATTTTTGTACCTGTACACATTATCATCAGCTCCTCCCAGGAAAGCAAAACAACAAGCGGATCGCCAGCGAGTTGTAGAGCAATCTTAGAGTAAGTGCCATTCACCGAGAATAGATCACCAGCCTCAAATGAGGGTAGTATCGCGTAACAACTATTCCCAATAGTTTCCGCACTACGAAAGGGTTTGGCTCCTCAACTTCTCAGACTTAACAATCGGCCCATTGTCTAGGTGAGAGAATGGGTTGCATTGGTCAACCTCCACTGAGGTTGATGGTCGACCTCGTCGCCATCACTTATCTTAAGTGTATACTCAATCTTTCCACATGCGGCATCACACGCATTCCCATTAGCAGAAAAATAAACACGTATAGCAATTAGGAAAAGCAGTATATATATTTGTCCTAATCATCCTAGACCTTTAAAGCTATGAATCCTAAGTTCCTGACAGAAATTGGGTTCCCCGGTGGAAGCCCCAATCTGTGGTATTCACACAAGAGGTGAAAAGGAAGAAGACAAATAGACACTCGCCCCACGGTGGGTGCCATTTTTCTGTAGCGAGCGATTTTGGACGCAGTTCTTAAGCGCTGGTCGCTCTCTGCGGTTGAGTTTACTACAGGTCGATTCATTTTTTATCCTATTAAAGCTGATGAAGGAAGGGAAATAGATGTCTCCAATTAACCCTGCTTTGCATACTGAGTTTAAACAGCGGTCTGTTAGGTTACGAATGCTATCAATGTGGGGGGGCCTTTGTACTGGTTATTTGTATTTTCGCCAATACGATTTTCTCTTTTTCTTGGATTTTCTGGCGGGGAACGAGGATTAGGATGTTAGGACTGATGCTTTTGATAGATACATGAGAGTATGGGATTTTGGGTTTTTGTTTAGTGTGCTCGCTAAGATTTTTCTTTCAATCTTATGCCTACGTATTCTCGTTTACCAAAACAGGGAAATCAAAGCGTTCATAGTTCCCCCTATTCTATGGGAGGAAATGGTTGTTTTGGTGTCTTGTTAAAAGCCCAAGACGTGAAGCGAAAGGTGGTTTGTATCTTGTTCAAAGCCCAAGATGTGAAGCTGAAGGGTTTATTTGTATCTTGTTCGAAGCCCAAGATGTGAAGCTAAAGGTCTCAACTTTAGAGAGAATTTGTCATCTCTAAAGAGGGGTTCGTCTGTTACGACTGTTTATAAAGGAGAATTACTTTAACCGGGATTTGTGAATCCGGCAATGCCATAATTTCCTTTATAGGGGATTTCAACCTGAAGGAGAAGACTTTAACTCAGTGTAGAGTAATGCCATATTTCCTTAGGAATTTCTCATACTAAAAGAGGGACATTGGCATGGATGTAGATGATCCAGAGGCTTGCCGCTTACAGCAGTTAGATGGAGGAGAAAGAGTTGTTGATGTTTGTGTACTGTGAATGAGGCACAACTTTGATGCTAAAAGGTTGATTGGATCGACCAGTGGTTTTCTGATACAAAGCCTAAGAGGAGGCTATTATGTGTCTCGTACAAAGCCCGAGAGAGAGGCTAAAAGGTTTTGACTCAACGAGGGAATCTTTTGGTATCTCGTATAAAGCCCGAGATGGAGGCTATTTGACTCAACAAGAGAGTTTTTTGTATCTCATACAAAGCCCGAGATGGAGGCTTAAATTTGTTTGGCTTAATAAGAGCCTTTTTGTATCTCGTATAAAGCCCGAGATGGAGGCGAAATGGGTGATTGACTCAACGAGGGAGTCTCTTATGTGTCTCGTACAAAGTCCGAGAAAGAGGCTAAACGACTTTTGACTCCGCTGGGGAGAATCATTGTACAAAGCCCAAGAGGGAGGCTAACTTCACGGGAGAAGGATCATTATACAAAGCCTAAGAGGAGGCTATGGTGACTGTTCAGTTAAGTGACAGGTCCAATATACTGATTTTTAAAGAGAAAATCAGTTCTTATATGAGCAACACTGTACTCATGGATTTGATTCAAGGATCCGGGTTATTCCTGTTCTTTAAGGAAGCGGGAAATCCGAAGGGTATTGAGGCTGTCCGAGTCTACGGGGTTTCTTCCTATTTTTGAAGGGTGCTTGAGAATGTCTTTGAGACTCAAGGAGATTAGACTGTCCAAGTCTAGAGTTTCATCTTTTGTACTATGCTTTGAAAAATAGTAGTAGACTCTTTGAAAGGACTGTTCTATGCAGATGACTAAGTTCTGTTCCTATACCTCTAGGAGGCCGTCGGGACAATTTGTACGAAGCCCAAGAGGAGGCTGGAAGCTTTTAAGAAGCCGAGAGGTCCTTGTACGAAGCCCAAGAGGAGGCTATCATTCTCGGAGGAAGAGATCATTATACGAAGCCTAAGAGGAGGCTGTGAATACTTCTAAGAAGTCGTAGGGTCCTTGTACTAAGCCCAAGAGGAGGCACAATTGCTTTTAGGAAGCCTGTGGGTCCTTGTACAATGCCCAAGAGGAGGCCGATGCTTTTAAGAAGCCCGTGGGTCCCCAAACCCCGAGAAATTCAAGGCAAGCTATTCACAAGGAATAGATCAAGTCAGGAAAGTTCGAGAATTTGGAAGAAACTCAAAGATGCCATTCACGGAGAATACATTCATCTCTGGGAATAGAGTTTCTTAACAATTCCTAATGAGGACAGCCGAAGAGAAGACTGTATTTGGTGATCCTATTGGGGATCTAGTTGTCTATTTCTATGAATAAATGAAACGGCGTCACCTAGTTCTTGACGTAGTTGCCGGGGAAACTCTAAATATCTATACTATTATTACACAGTTGATATGAGTTTATGAAATAAGACTTACAGTGAAACAGCCCCACAATACAGTTATATGTATATGAAAGCGGTAAATGAAAGCAATAACCACTTACTCGGTTGTAGAGCTTCCATGCTGTTTGGTTACTTGTTCAACAAAGAAATATTGAAAACAACAGTATATTCAAAATCAAAGGAGAAAGTGCTTTGAAAAAGAAAGATTTGGGGCTTACAGCTCAAGGAGAGGCCCAGGGTTTTATCAGTGAACGGACTGTTTGAATTTGTACAGAGGGACTTATACAAGTGACTGTGGCCCAAAATGTTTTCTGTACAAGGGTGTTGGGTCTTACACTCTAATAGAGGCCCAAAAAAGTTTAAAGGAAAAGAGATGGGTCTTACTACTCGAGGGTAGGCCCAGATGATTTTTCGTTTGAAATGGCGATCGCGCCGAGGTTTTCTTTTAACGCAAAGGGGCTTATACAATATCTGAGGCCCAAAATGTTTTGGTTAAAAGAGGGTTGGGTCTTACACTCTATTAGAGGCCCAAAAGTTTTGAATGGGTCTTATAGCTCGAGGAGAGGCCCAGAAGGTTATTTTTCAAAAGGTGACGATCGTGTCATTTGTTTTTGACGGTATCGGGACTTATACAATACACTGATGCCCAAAAATGATTTGGTCAAAAAAAGGATTGGGTCTTACACTCTATTAGAGGCCCAAGTGTATTTGAAAATCAATTTTGAAAGTTGAATTAATCAAAAACCCTAATTTTAATCTTTAAAAGGAAATACTTAAAGAAAATCAAACAAAATACAAAATAAATTTGAATAATCCATTTATGATTTTGTTTAAGGTTTGAAAAAAATGAGGGATAATCACAAGGAATATTTAAACTCATTAGGTTTTGATTTTCAAAGTAAATATTCACTTTTAGAATGTTTAAAAATAATTAAAAATGAATTTATTCACAAAATACTAATTATATTAAATAAATAATATAAATCTAATTTTTTTGTGGAATAAAATATTTCAACATTTTTGTGAATTATTGCAAAAAGAACCAATAAAAAATGATAAAAATTGAAGGAGTTATTAATTTTTCAAATTATTAAAAATAATAATATGAAAAAAAAAAATAAACAAGTGATAAAAAGAAGTCTGGGGCGAGGGGGATTCGAACCCCAGACCTCTCGCTTGCCAATACACACAAAACCAGCTGATGAACCGCTGGGGCGCAATGCCAATTCAAATATAACATGGCAAGTGAAAAATATATATCAAACTTAGTTGGAAAACCTGAAGAATAGCGCCATGGCCATCTTCTTCCTCGAGCTCGTGCATGAAGCACCATATCTCACTCATCTCTCAACCATTGGACATCATTTAAACACCAAACTCATGCGTTTTTTCACAAGAAGATGGCAATACCCAATTTTATTCATTTTCAGTGTATAAAAAATTATATCATTGTGGCCGTATGAACCCTAATTTTGCAAAAGCAATCGAGTAGGCATGATTATGAGTGCAATGATTAAATTTTCTGAGGGAAAACAATTAGCATATGATGGCAAGCAATTGGCAAAAATATCATGCGAGGAAATATGCATGGATCATGGAGTTTGAGTTTCGAGGCTTACCTTGATGCAAGCTGAAATGGAACTCTGCACAAACTTTGTTCCAGTCGTGAATTAATGATCCCTACAGCTTCAATGGATGTTATGGAGTATGTTACAAGCTCTGGAACACTTTGAAACTCTTTGGATCAAGCTGGAGACCTCCACCTGCATAATTGAGGCATAATGGCTTGGTTGAAGGGTGATTTTGAGCCTGAGGTGTTATAGTCAGTGTTTAAGTGTTTGGACACCTCAAATACATCATATGTGATGTGTTTGAGTAATTGGAATTGATTTCCTAAGGCTGCAACTCAAAACCCGATAGTGGTTACTCAATAAGCCAAAAAACTTGAGGTTTAAGGAAGAATGAGAGAAAGCAGTGCTGTAACTGGCTTTGGTGTGAATTGAATGATCCATTGGGACCTTTATTTATAGGTGATCAACTTTTATTTTGGAGGAATTGTGAATGGCTGTTGGATCAGATCACATTTGCATGGATTGGCTTGGAGGATTTCTACTCAAGCAAGGCAAGCTAGCCATTCCCAAGAGCAGGGCTATGCCTTGACCAAAATCACATTCCTCAGATGTTTTTATTGTTATTTAATCAGAGAATTTGACTGAGTAGGGTAGCTACCTTGACAATGCACTATTCCACATTAATGCACTTTGAATTCAAGGCAAAATGTGCCAAAGTGGATGAATTTCAAGTTGGAAGATTCCTTGGCTTTTTGACTCAGATTTATCAGTTGGATTAGATGCAATGTGATTGGTTTGAATACATGTGGCATGCTGATCCTCAGTTTTTGGTTCAAAATCGTGTATGGCAAGCAAACATGCAAACTGATTTTTCCAAAACAGCTTGCAGTAGCATGACTTTGGGCATGGATTTCTCTTGGCTCAAGTTGAATCAATTCATGTTGTTAGGCTCTTTGAATTCTTGGCAACATATGCAACAACATTGATGTTTAACTTTGGATTTGATTCATCTTGCATCTATGTGAAAAGATCTCACAAGTTTTGGTGTTTCAACAAAATCTGTCTTGGACAGAATTTTTTCTAAGTGTTGGAAAATGGTGTACTTTCATATTTTCAGCCATTTTGGCTCACTCATAGCTCAAAATCCACAATGAATTGGAGTTAGGTCTAGTTGAAGTTTTTGTAGAGGGCAATGAGATCTACAAATCAAGCTTTGGATGGGAAAAAATGGCCTTGTGGTTTAGGAGTTATGACCCTCCAAAGTTGGTACCCTAGCCACTTTATTTTTAACTTAGAAAATTTTCTAAGTTTTTATGGTTACCCCTTTTACAAGTTATCCAACTTTTCTTGATTTTTCTTGATGAATGATGATTCAAATCATACATTAACATCATTTTAGGGTTAAAAATCCATTTTGGTGAAAAATCTCAAAAAGTCAAAGTTGACTTTTGTGCACAGTTGACTTTTTATCAGATGAATTCCAAACTGTGCAATTCTTCAGGAAATCATGTCCTTGACCTAAATCAAACTTGATGGACATGTTCCATGGGTGTCATAGGGTATATTGAGGCATTTCCTAGGGTTTGGGAGCATGTCCTGGTCAAAAGTCAAAGTTACAGTCGACTTTCCTCTTAAAACCCTAATTGTGGTGCAGATGAAATTGAGACTTGTTGCTCAAGCTTCTTGGATTAATCCATTGTTCCAAATGGATCAATATAGTTCATTAGAGACCCTCAAATCATGTCTTGAGGTCTTGGCTCATGATTTGCCCTAAAATTCAACTTAGGGGTGAATTAGGTCAAGAAACCCTAATTCCTGATTTTTGATGAATGCATCCCCTGAGGCAAAATTGACTTGATGATTGGGTCCATGAGGTTCCATGGAGTATATTAGGTTAGGTTTTGGATCATTGGCTTGTGCCCAGATGAAAAATTTCCATCTGGAGGCCCTGGTCGACCAAAACCCTAATTTGGTGACACTGTCGATCTTGAGACTTAATCCACCTAGAAGGGAGCAGCCTTGTGCTTAATCCTTGAAGTGGGAGTCCTTTTGATCCATTGTGGATGTTTGAGAGGTCTGAAAAGTTGAAGATCATGTCATTCCTTGATTGATCCTTTGTCTAAGCACTCAGAGAGGGCTTGAAACCCTAATTCTTGATTGTAGTGGATGCTCACCCATCTTTGGGGAGACTGATGAAGTATGATGGTTCCTCTATATTATGATGATGATTTGCACAATGATGGGACATCTTAGTGGTCAAAATTTGGGGTATGACAAGACCCTAATTGTGATCACTTGACAACTTCCAGGCATAAACTTCCTGAAGCTGACACTTTCTTGCCCTTAAAATAATTCATAACACAGGTGACCTGAACTATTCTGCCACCATACCAAAGCCCTAATTGAAAATCAACTATCCCTTATGATTATCCACCTTAAAACAAACCGCTTTTGCCACAGCCTGATAACTTAGTCCTAAAACAAAGCACTTGTTCGACCAAGATTAGGTCAAATTTCCATCGGACTTCAAACCACACCGCACACACCCTTGACCTGATAACCTTGCTTAATCTTTGAAGAAGAACTTGTGGTAAAACAAATTACACTGGATCATTGAGGAGAGGAGGTCTCTTAGGAGTATGAGAAACTTGCTTGGTCCAGTGATCCATCCAATACCTTGATTGATTAGCCCTTAAAGCCTCTTGAAACAAAACTTGATTCACAAATGATACAAAACAAACAAAGCCTAATAAATTGGGTTGGATATGCAATATGATTGACCTAGCATGATATGCAGAAAATCAATGAATCTAAGGGAAAAATATGGGGTATAACACCGTGGCAACGGCTAGTTATGGGCATCTCTGCTCGTCATAACGACTAGTTTTTGGCATTACCTATTCTTCAGGAAAAGGTTATTCCGCCCCGAAAATATGGACCGTTGGCCACGCGCTGGGGGTATTATAGAAACCCTCTCATTCGAGATGGTCAGCTATTCAAATTCATCCTGAGAAACTCATACTTTTGTACTTGCCTTTCTCTCTCATGATTCTTACTTTAGCATCGGAGTGCCTTGCAGGTACATGTTGAAGCGGTAAAGTGGTAAGCAACAAAAAGATTTAGAAGTATTTTTTCGGGAATTTATCGTGTCCAAAGAGATTGGTGCTATTGAACTTCCATTTGACAATTTAAATGTTAAAGAGTTTGGTTTAAAATGTTTAAAACATAGAAACAGAAAAGTAAATATGAATATAAAAAGAACTCATTAATCAGAGAGAAGAAACTTATCCGACATGCACATAATCCACTCCTCACAAACTTAAACTTACCGACCAGTTATACTCAACCTACAATACTCCTCAATATCATCCAACATCGCTCACAACAGTGTCCATCTCCGACACATTGAGCTGAGAGAACAACCGTGTTACCATCGTCGACACTCTTGCACCCGACTCGAGATACGGAGGCATTAAGCTTCGACACCCATAAAGATTGTTAGCTCTAAATCTATCTCTAGCATCCAGAAACTAACAGATAATCATCCCTAATCAAATTTCGCGATGTTTATATCTAACACAACCCAAACCCCGAGCATAAAGCAAAAATCAAGGACAATCACCGATAAAGATTTGTAAAGCAGATTTTATACAACGACATGGGCGACAAATATACATGAGTTAAAAGTAAATACATATACAACAACCCAACAAAGAATAAATACACAAAGAAAAAAATAAATGAACCAAACATCTCGCTGTTTATCGGCACCGATCGATGAGAGATCCACTCCGGATCATCCGTGTGCAAGTTTCAATGTTGTTTTCTAAGCTAATCCTACTGAAAAATGATGTTTGATGGAGTGGGAGCAAAAAATACACAAACCATAACCTAAAATGAATGAAATGAACTTATATAGTAATTACAAAATCTGTCAAGTTTGCAGTGCGAACTTTTATTCGCTGAGCGAACATCAAAATTTGGCACCTGATGCCTCAGGAACAGTTAAACCGCCTCTGCGATTCTGCAAAAGTTTGCAAAGCAAAATTTTATTTGCAAAGCGAATATTAGCTGGAAAGTTCGCAAAGCGAACTTTGTTCCCTTTTTCTACTGCCTTAAGTCTGGGAGCATTCACTGGGAAGTTCACAAAGCGAACATTTGCTGGAAAGTTCGCAAAGCGAACTTGACAGCAAACGAGCCCTTATTTTGACCACAACTTCTGAACCGTAACTTGGATTGACGCACGGTCGAAGCGTTGGAAAGCTTATTCAATGCTCTTTATGAATATGACAAGATATCCTTGCTTGAATACCTACAAAATTGAGAGAAAATCAATTAAACTCAATGATATTTACACGATACGCAATATATACACTATAACGTAAAGTAAACGTATTTACAAACAAAGCGGGGTTTATTCGAACGATATTAACAAAAAGTATCGATAAGTGCAACAAAACTTATATACAAAAATAGCTACAATTTGCACTTATCAAACTCTCCCCAACTTAAACTTGTTTGTCCTCAAACAAGAATCAAACAACTCAAAAACACAAAAGCAATAACCAAAGAATGATGAATCAACAAGTTTTGAAAAACGGAAGCAAATGTATGGTTCAAATGAAAAACGGTACACACAAAGTAAATACTTACCACTAAACTACGACGATAACATAGTCACGAAACAAATACAAACTACAAAAATCATGCCAAACATCCTAAAACAACACAAGTTCAAACGTGAATCATACCTAGAAAAAACAATCATCGGTAGATGAAAAACACAAAATGAGGTACTTTTCACTCACACAACAATCTTGCAAACAAAAGACTAAATTATGCAATCATCCAAAAATCATATTGAAAACATAAAAGCAAGAATCACAAGGGCTTTCAAGGTTGTAGCATGTGTAGCACCCCAAAATTTGTCCTACCTTTTTCTGGCTTATGTTCTCTTTCATCTGCATATCCACTAGGTCATAACTGCATTAATCATACATTTGCATGAGTTCCTAAGACGTAGGATCAAAGGATACTTTCTTGCTATCAGTGATTTGCCCTAGGCAGTGGTGATTCAGTCAGTTCCTATTTAAGGTCAAGGTGAAGCAAGAGGTTGAACTCTGTTCATTGATTATCTTCATATTCAGAGGCTCATCAAGTTCCAAGGTTGTTCTATTAAGAGGATCCACCGAAAGCATCAGGTCAGGATGTCACGGGTGTGAAGCAGGGTTTGATTCCTTCTCAACTCAAGCTGTTTCTTCATTCAGTGTACAACTCAAGGATGATTAGGGTTTTATTACTCGTGTTTGAGCTTGCAGACATTTCTCAATTGAGGTTCATTGGATTAAGATTTCATGTCAAGGATATCTTGGTGGTCGTGTTCTCTCTACATTGCATAGCTCAGCTTTATCTTCAAGATTTCCTCAGGAAATTGTTGTCGTAATGAGAACATCTCTCATCAAGGCAAGATCTTATAAGAATGGAATTGCGGAATATAAAGTTATGGATTTTTGTGTGCCAAGGCATTCTTCCTATGGGAGTAGTCCTTGATGCAGTGAGTAACTGACTTATCATTGAGAATTTAATGAAGTATGGTTTGTTACTTACTTGGGTGTGTGATTGAAGTTTGTGTCATGTGCACACACAAACTATGATCTGAGAGCTCTTATCATTTCAAATGAAAAGTAGCAAAGGGAGAAACAGTTGTCCAATACTTTGAATATGGAGTACCCACACAAGGTGAGTTTCAAGAGTGTGGCCTACTTTATGTTACCAGCCAAGGTATACTCGCACACCTTCTATTCGAAGAGGTTGGGTATTACTTCTTTGGTTAATTACTTATGGAACCTCTCCGGTTTGGTGGTTGTGAATTTCACAAGGGAATCGTGGGTATCCAGAAAAAGTGGTTTTTGATCCTCGCTACCCTTGTTGGTACTATGATACAATTGTCCAAAAAATGGTACTCGTTAGAGACTTACTATTCATCCGCTCAATCTGCTATTCAGGGGAATAAAAATAAACATGCGTCTAGTTTTCGTATAATGATAATAATTCATATTGGCATTATGGTGAGGTCAGTTATTATGAGTCATAGGGTGCTGGTAGCTAAGATGCAAATGAAAATTGGAGTGGCTCATACGGAATTCATCATCAGCAGTGGAAATCAGCAGTTCATTTGTTTATATTATTTCTAGCAGCTATTACACAAGTGAATGAGGGAGAATTTCATTTGAAAAGAAAATCCATATCAGAAAATTCATTAACCACCAGAAAACTCCTATCATAATTTTCCCTAACAGTTTTTTTTCTAACAGAAACTAACAAATTCCCTAACCAACTTATAACAGAGTTCATAAAACCATTTTACACCAGAAAAATTCCAATCCTTCATCAGTTTTTATAACAGAATTCACTCTAACAGAAACTAACAAGTTTCTAACCAACTCTAACCGATTTTCACCTGAAAATACCAATTTGCCCTCATCCAACTTCTGATATAAAGCTGACTCTACCTTCATTCTTCAGTTTCTCTCTTCTTCATTCTACACAAATTCATCACCATCTTCAATCACCAATCTTCATCTCCTTCAACCACTTTTCTCTTCATCTTCATCAACTCTAAAACTCATCATCATCAAGTTTTGAATTCTCTCCTCAAGTCCATAACCTGCAGAAAATTTCAGAAGAAGTAGAACTCATGACTCAAATTCTGCTCATGCTCCACACCATGATCGTCTGAGTTCAACTATTCTCACAAACTCTTCAACACGATTCCTATTTGCAGAAACCGCAACAAAAACATTTCAACTTAAAACTCAGAATATGCAGCATCAACAATGCATCTTCAAGAGGTTGCTCCAAAATCCACAGTGCAGTGCCGATTAACAAGATTCAACGCGAGAATTACAATAAGTAAAGAAAAGCGGTGAATCGTAGAATCAAGTAGGAGAAGAAGAAGATACGAGTATCAACAGAAGATTCGGAAAAGAATTAGGACTAAAGCGAAATCAACGTTACCTCTGGTTTTCTATTTCTCCGATTTGAAGGCGCATCGGACGCACTCCGATAGTTACGTTAATCCTGACTCAAACTTTGATGTTGTCGAATAATTTTTGGATCGATTTGTTTTGCGGTGAGTTTGCGATTTGGCTCGTTCTTCTGGTTTGTTTATTTCTCGGCGAATCGTGTTGATTGTGTACGAATTAGTAGTGACGTGTGAGTCTTAGAGAGGAAGAGATATTGCGACGTAGAGATATTGGACGGCGATTCAGAGCGATCGGAGAAGAGGATGGCGAAGGAAGATGAACGCCGATGACAACGTGTCCGCGGCGGCGCCATTGACGGAGGAATTGTTGCGGTCATGGAGGAAGAAGAAAGATCCTCGTGGTGAAGTGTGTCTTTTCGGTGACATGATGAAGGCGGCGGAGGGAATGAAATGGATATAGGTTGTGAGAAGAAGAGAAGGTACTGAGAAGTTGAAGAAGGTGACGGCACGGGGAGAGAGTGAGTGTTTGTTTACTGATTAGGGTTTCTTTAAACCATTTTGTTTTAATGCTGAACTGGGTCGAACTGGGCCCATGGAGTGTTTTAGTTTCCACACGCCAGAATTTATTCGCATACCCCCTGGATCCACAAATGAACCCTTGGGCCTACAGAGATGAGCCACTCGTTGGTTTTCTTGATCACACCACCACGGTTTCTGCCCGCACCCCCTGGCTGCAGTTGGAATTTCTTTGGGCCTGGCGGCCAAAGCCCAATGCTTGAATTTCTTTTCGCACCAATATAACACTGTTCGCCTCCTTTAGTTTTGGGTTTTATTTTTTAGTTTTAATTGTTTTTGTTTGTTGTTTTGTTAATTACTTTTTCTTTTTAATTTCAAGATTAATTAGATAATCGTGATTAATTACTAATACTAGATTTTAACTAGAAATTAGAATTTCATTTAGATTTTAATATTAGTTTTTCTTTAGAACTAATTTTCCTTAGAATTAGTTTATAGTCTTAACTTTGGAATTTGATTAGTTTTAATTAGAAATTAATTGGAATTAATTTTAGGATTAATATTAGTTTTGATTCTAGATTTAATTTTAGGATTAATTTTCTTTAGAATCAATTTGAACTAATTCTAGATTTAACTTTAGATTTAATCTCAATTTAACTTTTTCCTTAGAATTTAATCTTCCTTTTTTTAGTTAGCATTTTAATTCTAACTTTGATTAATTGCCTTATTTCTTTCACTTTTGCTTTCATATACATTTGCTTTGCTAACATTTTCAGGGACTATTGGTAAGTCATGTGTGTGGGTGTGCACCCACATACAATCCTTTCCTTTATCTCTTTTAAGCTTTCAAACTTGTGATTATGATAAGCATTTATATGCTTTCCTTGAATAATTTCTTCTTCATCCCTCTTTAAGTTCAACTTAACTTCCATCTTGGAAGTAAGTTGCTTCTTTTGCTCTTCTTCTCCTTTCTTTTAGAAGTAGGTTTCTTAAACCACATTAACCATATGAGCTCCAAGCATGCTAACATTAGGGTTTGAGTCTTAGTCTCCCTTATTAGTTTCAATTTTTGCTCCATTTGAGTCACTTCTTCTCATCTCATAATAAAAGTAAAAAACACTTAATAAAGGCATAACAAGTATTGTATTTAGGCCTTTCATGTGGGGAACAAGGAGGTGAGGGGTCTTCTCTCATTTTCTTAGAATGTTTACCGTACGTCCCGTCTTGGGTCGATATGCGAGGCATTCGATCTTACATGAGGGACTTAAATACAATATGTGTTGCAAAACATCAAATAATCAAAACACTTCTTCTTAAAAGACAAAAACAAACAATAACGTCTTTCCTTCGGGAATTTCTTTCCTCATCTCCTTCATTCTATTCCTTAAGGATGCGTCATGTCCGTTCTACCGCAAACAGGTAACGCCTAAGTCTCCCTACAGCGAGCTGCAACACCTAACTACTGGAACGCGAACGTTGACGTATTCCACAAAAAAACACAAACAACTTTCCCTAGGTGAGGGCAACTACGTCGCTCTGATTCTCATGCTCCTGAAGAGATACGTAGGCAGTCGGGTAGGGCCCATTCGAGCACTTCTTTTATTTTCCCTACATTTGTTTCTCTTGCTCTCTCCTTTCCTTTTCCAGTTCTCCAGCTAGCAGTTCCTTTTCCAGTATCCTTTTCTTACACTTTTTGATTGAAGCAGCAAGCGTGGATCCCATCGGGTACGATGGACTCGTGGGGCTGCTAATACCTTTCTCTCGCGTAACCGACTCCCGAACCCAGTTCTCTTGGTCGCAAGACCATGCTCTTTCCTTTCCCTCAGGTTTATGCAGTGTTTCCTTTCCCTCTCTTGGGATAAATACACATTGCTGGCGACTCTGTTTCGGTGCCACTTTCGCGTTTGTACCAGGATGAAAATCCCGGGAGCGACAGCATAGTCGGGTAAACAAACAATGGGCAATTTCTAAAGGTAATTGAAACAAAAACTTGCCTAAACCTAAGGGAGTAATCAACTCACAAAGAGTCAAACACAAAATTCCAATCAACTTCTTCCAAAATCCCAAGTGTTACACAAAACACAATACTTATTTAGCACAATTATTTGAACTCTTTTTTTTTCTTTCTCAAGGATTTTCTTTTTCTTTCTTTTTTTTCTTTTCTTTTCTTTTTCATATTTTTCTCTTTTTTTTTTCTTTTTCAACCTCATAGAAACCAACCAATGAGTAAACAATCATTCTCTCCCCAACTTGAATTCAACCACATCATCATGTGAATACTCCCTACTTCCTAAGGCAAGGTAAAAATTCATACAACAACACAAAGTTGAGGGTTCAAGAAAAAAAACCAATCAATCAAAATCCATACAAAAAGTGAATTCAATACTCATAGATAAGCATTAAGTTCAAACAACATGGATAATGATAGAAAGGCATAAAGGGTTTTAACAAATGCTCACACACTCACATGGTGAGTTGACTATTTGGCTAGGTAGTTGTGCTCAAAATGAAACAAAATGCCTCGATCCTTTTCATGCTTTCATGTAATCAATACAAAAAAAAGATTAAGCATAATAAAATCTAGTTAGAACAAGAATGTTGGTACTCCGTGCATATATGAACAATGGAAAGCTACCTCACAAAAAGGGTGGGAACTAAAGTGATTCACATCAAGAACAAGTATACAAAAGAATGAATAGCATGGAAGTTTGTAAAAAGCCTGTGAGATTTGGGTCGAACTCATCTATGTCGAAGGAGAGCTTTCATGTATTTCGACAGGAGGCAAGCATGCAGTCGAAGCTTGTTCACATGCTGATGCATGTTAGTTACATATAGTAGTCGAAGTCTGTTCTTATATGTATTCTGTCAAAATGTTTATATTCTATCGAATTGGGCCTTGTGTTAAGGATCCAATTGTTTAGGTTTCTTGGGCTGCAAGTTACCTAGTTAGTCTATAAATAGGCTAGTACACTCAGTTTGTTGAGTGTGGCAAATTGTGATATTCACTTGTAAGCATTTGTAAACATTAATGTGAAAGTGAATAGTAAACAGAATTATATTTGCCCAATCCTTGTTGTTATTTCTTCTTCTTCTTGTTTTCTTTTCCATTAAACCCTTGTTTTTGGTTCTTGATAATTCAAGAAACTAGTTTTATATTTTGATTAAAGTCATCATTTTCACAACAAATTGGTGCGGTGAGCGTGGAGAAGATGGCTTCAACAAAGTATGAGATTGAAAAGTTCACCGGAGTGAACGATTTTGGTCTGTGGCGCTTGAAGATGAAAGTCCTACTGGTTCAGCAGGGATGTTTGGAAGCATTGAAGGGAATGGCAGCCATGGATACTGCGTTGACGGAAAGAGAAAATACGACAATGATCGAGAAAGCACACAATGCATTATTGTTAAGCCTTGGTGATAAGGTTCTCCGGAAGGTGTCAAAGGAGACGACGGCGTCGGGATTATGGGTGAAGCTTGAAAGCTTGTACATGACCAAGTCGTTGGTGAACCGTCTTTACCTGAAGCAAGCCTTGTATTCATTCAAGATGAATGAAGACAAAGCTTTGGCTGAGCAGTTGGATTCTTTCAACAAGCTGATTCTTGATCTTGAAAACATTGATGTGAAGATTGATGATGAAGATCAAGCATTGTTGCTGTTGTGTGCTTTGCCAAGATCGCATGCTCACTTCAAAGAAACTCTCTTGTATAGAAGAGAGTCCCTGACCTTTGAAGAAGTTCAAGCAGCCTTGTATTCAAAGGACTTGAACGAAAGAAAGGAGCAGAAACCTTCATCAGTTAGCGAAGGGTTGTCCGTAAAAGGAAGATCGTCGAAGAAAGATGGTAGGTTTGACAAGAAGAAAGGAAAGGTTCAGCAGAAGTCTTATGGTGGTGATATGTCTGGTATCAAATGTTATCACTGTAAGAAGGAGGGTCATACAAGAAAGGTGTACCCTGAGCGCCTGAATAATCATGGAGGTAAGGACAATGGGAATGCAGCTATTGTGCAAGATGGTTATGAATCATCTGATGTCCTTGTGGTGTCGAGCAGCAACTCTTGCGAAGAGTGGATTATGGATTCTGGATGTACTTGGCATATGACTCCAAACAAGAATGTGTTTGGAGAATTATGTGATCAAGATGGAGGATCAGTGCTGCTAGGGAACAATAAAGCTTGCAAGATTGCAGGTATTGGATCTGTTATATTCAAGCTCCATGATGAGTCAATAAAGCTATTGACTGGGGTTAGGTATGTACCTGATCTTAAGAGGAATTTAATTTCTCTTGGTGAATTTGACAGAAAGGGATATGTTTACAAAGGAGAGCAAGGTATCCTGAAAGTCTTGAAAGGGTCAAACGAAGTCTTGAGAGGCGTGAAAAACCAAGGCTTGTATACCCTTGAGGATGAGGTTGTAAGTGGTTCGACAAATGTTGTATCCACGAAACCTATGTTGAAGACAAAGTTATGGCACATGAGATTGGGACATGTCAGTGAAAGAGGCCTGGTCGAATTGGGGAAGCAGAACCTGCTAGGAGGTGACAAAGTCGAAAAGCTGGAGTTTTGTGAATCTTGTGTATTTGGTAAATCCTGTAGGGCGAAGTTTAACAAAGGCAAGCAAAGAACACATGGATCCCTTGATTACATTCATGCTGATCTTTGGGGGCCTGCAAGGAATCCTTCACACTCAGGTGCAAGGTATTTTCTATCCATCGTTGATGACTATTCCAGAAAGCTATGGGTATTCATTCAGAAGACGAAGGATGAAACTTTTGTGAATTTCAAAAGTTGGAAGGTTCTGGTCGAAACTCAAACTGGCAGAAAGGTTAAGAGGTTGAGAACCGACAATGGCCTTGAATTCTGCAACGAAGCGTTCGACATTTACTGTGTTGAGTCTGGGATTGCAAGGCATAAGACTGTAGCAGGTACTCCTCAACAAAATGGCTTAGCTGAGAGATTTAATCGAAAAATCCTTGAAAGGGTTAGATGCATGTTGGTTAGTGCTGGATTGAAGAAGGTGTTTTAGGCGGAGGCTGTTTCGACAGCAGCTTATCTGATAAATAGATGTCCCTCGACTGCGCTGGGAATGAAGACACCTGAAGAAGTTTGGTCGAATCATCCACCAGATCTCGACAAACTGAGAGTATTTGGCTGTTTAGCCTATGCTCACATTAGGCAAGACAAGGTCGAACCTAGACCTCTGAGATGCATGTTCCTTGGATATCCCGAGGGAGTCAAGGGTTATAGGCTGTGGTGCCTAGAACCAGGTCACAGAAGATGTATCACAAGTCATGATGTAGTTTTCAATGAGGTCGAAATGGCTTTCAAGAAAACTGGTGATGTTGGTCGAAGTGCATAAATCTCTGAAGAGGAGCTGGAACAGGTAGAGATGCCTGTTGAGGTGGAGCATAGTGATGCTGAAGTGCATAGCCCTGATGAAGTCGAAGAGTAAGATGCTGAAGAGGCAGAGGAAACTGTCGATGACTACCTACTGGCAAGAGATAGGTCGAGAAGAGTCATCAAGCCACCTCAGAGACTTGGTTATGCAGATCTTATAGCTTTTGCCTTAATCTTTGCAAGTGAGGTACTTGACGAAGAACCTAGAGATTACAAGGAAGCTATAAGGAGTCGAGACAAGACTGAATGGCGAAAAGCCATGGATGACGAGATGAAATCTCTTCATGATAATAACACTTGGGAGCTGATTGAGAAACCTGTAGGAGCAAGGTTAGTCAGTTGTAAGTGGATTTTCAAGGTCAAGGAAGGAATCGAAGGAGTGATGTCGAAGCGCTTTAAGGCGAGGCTGGTTGCTAGGGGGTTCACTCAAAAAGAAGGAGTCGACTTCAATGATGTGTTCTCACCTGTTGTAAAGCAGATCCATTCGAATGCTGTTGGCTATGGTGGCAAAGTTTGATTTGGAACTTGAGCAAATGGATGTGAAGACAGCATTTCTGTATGGTGATCTAGATGAAACGATCCTGATGCGTCAACCTGAAGGGTATGCAGAAAAGGGTAAAGAAGATTATGTGTGCAAGCTGAATAGGTCTTTGTATGGCCTGAAACAATCTCCTCGACAGTGGAACAGGAGATTCGACAAGTTCATGGCACACATTGGTTTCACTAGAAGTCAGTTCGATCACTGTGTTTACTTTAGATTTCGACCTGGAAACTCACTTGTTATGTTGTTGTTGTATGTGGATGATATCCTCATAGCTAGCAACAGTGTTGAGGATGTAACGAAGGTGAAGGCTGAACTCAGTAAGGAGTTCGAAATGAAGGATCTGGGAGCTACAGCCAGGATTTTTGGGATTGACATCCGGAGAGATAGAAAGCAGTCGAAGTTGTACTTATCTCAGGAGACATACCTACGGAAGCTTCTCGACAAGTTTGGTATGTCGAATTCAAAGCTTGTTGTGACAAATCCTCAGTTTAAGCTTAGTACTACTCAAAGTCTGAGTACTGAAGCTGAAAGAATCTATATGAATAGCATTCCATATGCTAGTGTAGTGGGTTCTTTGATGTACGCTATGGTCTATACAAGGCCAGACATAGCATATGGAGTGAGCCTTGTGAGCAGGTATATGGCCAATCCTGGAAAGGCGCACTGGCAAGCTGTAAAGTGGATTCTCAGGTACATAAATGGGTCTCTAAAAAGAGTCTTGATTTATGGTGGAGCCTGTGATGGTGATAGCATAGTCGAAATCAAAGGATTTGTTGACTCTGATTATGCAGGTTATATGGATTCCAGAAAGTCTATTTCTGGATATGTTTTCACAATGTTTGGCACAACAATCAGTTGGAAAGCGACGCTTCAGAAGGTTGTTGCCTTATCAACCACTGATGCTGAATATATTGCCCTCACTAAAGCTGTGAAGGAAGAATTGTGGCTTGAAGGTTTTGCAAAGGAGCTGAAACTTCAAGGTCGAAGTATCACTGTTAAATGTGATAGTCAAAGTGCTATACACCTGTCGAAGAATTCAGCCTATCATGAGCGAACTAAGCACATTGATGTGAGGCTACATTTCGTCAGAGAGATAATCGAGCGTGGTGAAGTCCAGGTGCTGAAGGTTTCAACTGAAGGAAATGCTGCTGATATGATCACCAAGACGTTGCCAAGTTGCAAGTTCTTCCACTGTATGCAGTTGATAAAGTTGCATGATGAAAGCTAGTTGATTCTTTTGTTGCGGAGTTAGATCCAAGGTGGAGATTTGTGAGATTTGGGTCGAACTCATCTATGTCGAAGGAGAGCTTTCATGTATTTCGACAGGAGGCAAGCATGCAGTCGAAGCTTGTTCACATGCTGATGTCTGTTAGTTACATATAGTAGTCAAAGTCTGTTCTTATATATATTCTGTCGAAATGTTTATATTCTATCGAATTAGGCCTTGTGTTAAGGATCCAATTATTTAGGTTTCTTGGGCTGCAAGTTACCAAGTTAGTCTATAAATAGGCTAGTACGCTCAGTTTGTTGAGTGTGGCAAATTATGATATTCACATGTAAGCATTTGTAAACATTAATGTGAAAGTGAATAGTAAACAGAATTATATTTGCCCAATCCTTGTTGTTATTTCTTCTTCTTCTTGTTTTCTTTTCCGTTAAACCCTTGTTTTTGGTTCTTGATAATTCAAGAAACCAGTTTTATATTTTGATTAAAGTCATCATTTTCACAACAAAGCCTAAGTATCATGAATATGCTAAAGTCTAGAAAGCGATAAACACATACCTTGGATGTGTACAAAACTTAACAATATCATTACCATACATCCGCAAGTTGAAACGATCAAACTTGGAACATCGCCTTAAATTCCTCAAGCTACTCGAAAAAAGCTCATTGACAAATACAAGAATTATTAATATAAACAAACTAAAAGACCGGGTGAAATTGGATTAAACAAGTTGTAAAGTGAAGATTTGAGAATTTTACGAACAATCCGAGTACAACTTGTTTAATGAAAGTTCACCACACTACCTAAGCTAGAATGAAAAAGTAATAACGAAACAAAAAAAAACGATAAAACATGCTTGTTTTATGTCGTAAGCTCGAAGCCTTTATTGTGCTTAGCTAGTAACTTACTCCCTTCATTCCATGGTGATGCCTCACCGCGCAAACCAAAAGCAAGTGTCCTAACCAAACATTTGAACAAACGTTACGGGAACAAAATGTATACAACATTTGAACAAACATAATGGAAAATAAAAGCAAAACAAGTATTTATACAAGCATATATATAATATAAACAATTATGCACAAAGCTCCAAAACAACGAAACTATCGCAATGCAATTCAATATCAAAACCAATCCCCGGCAACGGCGCCATTTTGTTGGAGCGGTAAAGCGGTAAGCAACAAAAATATTTGGAAGTATTTTTCTGGGAATTTATAGTGTCCACAGAGATCGGTGCTATTGAACTGCCGTTCGACAATTTAAATGTTAAAGAGTTTGGTTTAAAATGTTTAAAACATAGAAACAGAAAAGTAAATATGAATATAAAAAGAATTCATTAATCAGAGAGAAGAAACTTATCCGACATGCACATAATCCACTCTTCACAAACTTAAACTTACCGACCAGTTATACTTAACCTACAATACTCCTCAATATCATCCAGCATCGCTCACAATAGTGTCCATCTCTAACACACTGAGCTGAGAGAACAACCGTGTTACCCTCGTCGACACTCTCGCACCCGACTCGAGATTCGGAGGCATTAAGCTTCGACACCCATAAAGATTGTTAGCTCTAAATCTATCTCTAGCATCCAGAAACTAACAGATAATCATCCCTAATCAAAGTTCGCGATGTTTATCTCTAACACAACCCAAACCCCGAGAATAAAGCAAAAATCAAGGACAATCATCGATAAAGATTTGTAAAGCGGATTTTATACAACGCCATGGGCGACAAATATACATGAATTCAAAGTAAATACATATACAATAACCCAACAAAGAAGAAATACACAAAGAAGAAAAGAAATAAACCAAACATCTCGCTGTTTGTCGGCGTCGATCGATGAGAAATCCACTCCGGATCATCCGTGTGCAAGTTTCAATGTTATTTTCTAAGCTAATCCTATTGAAAAATGATGTTCGATGGAGTGGGAGCAAAAAATACCCAAACCATGACCTAAAAATGAATGAAATGAACTTATATAGTAATTACAAAATTCGTCAAGTTCGCAGTGCGAACTTTTATTCGCTGAGGGAACATCAAAATTTGGCACCTGATGCCTCAAGAACAGTTAAACCGCCTCTGCGATTCTGCAAAAGTTCGCAAAGCGAACTTTTATTCAAAAAGCGGATATTCGCCGGAAAGTTCGCAAAGAGAACTTTGGTCCCTTTTTCTACTGCCTCAAGTCTGGGAGCATTCGCTGGGAATTTTGCAAAACGAACATTCGCTGGAAAGTTCGCAAAGTGAACTTGATAGTAAACCAGCCCTTATTTTGACCACAACTTTTGAACCGTAACTCGGATTGACGCACGGTCGAAAGCGTTGGAAATCTTATTCAATACTCTTTATGAATATGACAAGATATCATTGCTTGAATACCTACAAAAATGAGAGAAAATCAATTAAACTCAATGATATTTACACGATACGCAATATATACACTATAACATAAAGTAAACGTATTTACAAACAAAGCGGGGTTTATTCGAACGATATTAACAAAAAGTATCGATAAGTGCAACAAAACTTATATACAAAAATAGCTACAATTCTCACTTATCAGTACACCCCCCTCCTCATCTCACACATCCAGTATCACAAACGTTCCTCTTGGCCCACTTCTGGATCCGGTCAGCCTTCACGATCAGTGGCGCCGTCTGTGGGAAACTTGTTATCCCCGTCTTAACATCCACCTCGGATTCAAAGACCAAAACAAACTCTCTGTCCAAGATTACGATCATGGCTTGCCAAGATCACGTCCAAGATGCTTGCAATCCTTCTTTTCTCCCCGTCAACAAAACTGATGTTGACGGATCTACATCTTTCCTCGGAGAAGATGCCCATCGTCTGAGAGATGAAGCTACTACGTCTCCCTCCCCTACTCGTACTGATCGTGTTGATGACCAGCCCACGCTGGCCCTCCAGCCCGTTCCAGCTCCACCCAACGCCGACCTGGCCGTGGTGGCCCTCCTTGAAGCAATCAACAAGACCAACCTCTTGATCCTCCAACAAAACGAGAGGATTGGGGCATTGGAAGAGTCTGCCCGTCCAAGATCCCCTTAGTCGAGGAAAGACCGACGATGATCCAAGAGTCCACATCCCCGACGGGAAGCTGATTGTCGGGTGCGCCACGAACTAGAGTCCCATGCTACCCGGAAGCGTGACCATGTTTCCCTGCGAAACCAACACTCCCCGGGCAACAAGAGAACCCGGAGAGATCAAGTTCACCCCGGGTCAGATCGAAGGGTCGGGCACGAACACCATCACTCTGTAGAAGTCGCCGCCATGTCCTCGAGTGAGGCGTCTGCTCCCCTTCCTAGACCATTTCCAGCAGCGACGATGAGCCCCACGACCCATTATCTCAGGAGATCCTGGCTACGTGCCTCCCCAAAGGCTTGGAGAAACCACCATCTTTGGGTACATACGACAAAACAACAGACCCATATGAGCACATCGAAAATATCGATGCGCTGCTAGACTATCGTGGCGTCCGGGGCGCCATCAAATGTCGTCTATTCCCTACCACGCTCCAGAAATGGGAAATAACTTGGTACAAACAACTGCCCAAGGAGTCCATCACCTCGTGGAAGCAGCTGGGCAGGATGTTTTCCAGACACTTTACGGAATCACATCGCCATCTAAAGACCGAAGCCTCCTTTGAGGCCATAATTCAAGGGAAGGATGAGCCTCTCCGGGCGTATATCGAGAGGTTTAATAAAGAAGTTGTGCAAGTCCCCACCACCGACGACATGAAGAAATTCCTGCTCGAAAGAGGACTCTTCCCACACTCAGAATTTTCTAAAGTTGTTGGCCTTGCACCTCCAAGGAGCCTGGACACCTTCCTCCTCAAGGCACATGCCTATATTCAGTACGAGGAAAAGGAAGCGGTCAGTTCCACCCGGGACTCACGCCATCAAGAAAGTGCCCGGGTCTCCAAAGGCGATGAACCCTCGACATCCTGTCAAGGGGAGAGAAGACGCGAAGATCGTCCCCGAGAATCCCGGGACAACAAAGGGCCCTCCGGCCGTTTCCACGATTACACTTTCCTGACTGTCTCTAGGGAAAAGATTTTATCCGAATGTTCTAACTCGGAGCTTAAACAAGCGGGGGTTCGATTCCCCAAGCAGGTGCCGACCAAGTCGAATGCCGATAAATCGAAATACTGTCGTTTCCATAAGAGTCACGACCACACCACGGAAGACTGCATCCACCTAAAGGATGCCATAGAAATATTGATCAGGGACGGCCACCAGAAGCAGTTTACAAAGAAGATGGATGCTCCTTGGCAAGATGCCCAGGAGTCAAAGAAAGTCGAGGAAGAAGTGCATTCCTCAGAAGAAACCAACCTCCAAGTCACCATGAGTATATCACGACCGGAGGGTTTTTATGTTCTCGAGGAGCTCAGCGCTCCCGCGTATTTCGCAGTCCATAGCCAATGGGAAACTTTCTCCTCTGTAATGGTCATCTCCGGAGGGGGTTTCAAGAAAGTCACCATGGGCTCCATGAAGAGAAAGTTCGAGCACCTGATCAGCACGAGCTCCAACAAGGTGACAACGCTCGACAAGGCCCATAAGGGATCAATTCCCATCTCTTTCTACCGGGAAGAACTCCTCGGAGGAGCCCCGAACTCAAGTATTCCACTGCTCGTTAGAGACCAGATGGCAAGTTTTAATGTCTGCATGATCTTAGTCGACCAAGGCAGCTCGGTTGACATTATGTACTCACAGTCGTTCTCAACCCTCCAGCTGGACGAATCGCACCTCACTCCCTACGTGGGTTCTGACCTGCAGGGTTTCAAGGGGTCGGTCACGAAACCCTAGGGGTACGTCGAGTTAATCGTGACTTTTGTATCTGCAGAGACATCCAGATCTATTAAGGTTCAGTTCCTGGTAATTGACTGCCCATCTCTCTACCAATGCATATTCGGGCGGCCAACTTTGGCCGAGTTGGTAGCCGTGCCATCAACTGTTCATCTCAAAATGAAGTAATACACTTCGAAAGGTATGGTCGCCACATTACACGGGGACATTGAAGCTGCGTGGAGATGCTTCGAAGCAGCCACCAAGGGACTCAACTCCATTGCTGCCAAGCCAAAGACGTCCAGCAAGCCAGCCTTGCCCAGCAGCTCAGAGGAAGCCAAACCACTGCCACATGTCGACTCCATCGACCTTGACAGCCGCTTCTCCAAAGATGACCAGAAGGAGGACCAGGCTTGCCCGATCCCGGATGGCGGCTTCGAGCTTGTCCTGCTCGGCGATGATCCTTAGCAAGGAGTAATGATAGGGACCGGCTCCCCGACATCGCGAGAAAATAACTCAAAGCTTACCTCCGAGAAAACGCAGACTTGTTCGCCTGGAGTGCCGTAGAAATGCCCGACTTAGACCCTACTGTCGCCTGTCATCAACTCACAATTAACTCCGTCGTCAAAGCAGTAGCACAACGTAGGAGAAAGCAGTCTCTGGAGAAAACATATGTTGCAGAACAAGCTGTAAACGACCTCCTCGAGGCAAACTTTATCTTGGAAGCCAAGTACACCACTTGGCTGTCCAACATTTTACCCGTGAAAAAATGTAATGGAAAGTGGCGTATGTGTGTTGATTATACTGATTTCAATAAGGCATGCCCAAAAGATGCCTACCCCCTCCCCAATATTGATAAACTTGTTGATAACTCTGCCGGTTTTAAACTATTATCATTCATGAACGCCTATTCGGGCTACAATCAAATACCAATGGCGAAAAGCGATAAAAAATACATGGCCTCCATGACCGAATCGGGCAATTATTACTACAACGTAATGCCCTTCAGCCTGAAGAACGCTGAGGCGACTTACCAAAGGATGATGAACCAAGTCTTTCGGGGAGAGATATGCGACATGCTCGAAGTCTATATGGACGATATGATCGTGAAATCCCGCGAGGAAACCGATCATACGGCCCATTTAAGAAAAGTCTTCTAACAGGCCAGGAAATACCAGATTCATTTTAACCCAGAGAAATGCATGTTCGGAGTACGGGCGGGCAAGTTCCTCGGTTTCTACCTGACAGAGCGAGGAATTGAGGCCAACCCCGACAAGTGCAGGGCATTCTCTGAATTTCCAAAACCTAACTCGAAGAAGTCCATCCAATCCCTCAATGGGATGCTTGCTTCTCTGTCTCGTTTCGTGGCCAAGTCTGCCCAGCATGCCCTGCCCTTCTTCAAACTCCTCCGCAAGGAGGCAACATTTAAATGGACAGAGGAATGCAACCAGACCCTCCTCCATCTGAACGGGAACTGTCAGAACTGCTAGTTCTCTCTCGGTCAGATAACGGTGAAACTCTGTACCTTTACCTCGCCGTAGCAACCGAGGCCGTTAGCGCCGCCCTCATTCGCGAAATAATAGACAGACAAAAGCCTATATACTTCACAAGCAAAGCATTGCAGGGACCAGAGCTGAGGTACCAGCAGATAGAAAAGGTAGCCCTGGCCCTCATTAACGTTACACGAAGACTGAGGCACTACTTCCTGGCCTACACGATCGTGGTCCAAACAAATCAACCCGTGAAGCAACTGCTAGGACGACCAGATATGGCCGGCAGAATGCTCAAATGGTCACTGGAGCTGTCCGAGTTTGATATTTAGTATGAAAGCAGAAAGGCACCAAAGGCCCAGGCATTGGCCGATTTCGTTGCAGAGATGAAGTTCGCAGATTCCCTCACCTGCAGGGCGCGCAGGTGGACCATCTTCGTCGACGGAGCATCCAGCTTGGCAGGAAGCGGAGCGGGTATCATCTTGGAGAATGACAAGGGAATCATCATCAAGGTATCACTCACTTTATCCTTCCATACGTCCAATAACCAAGTTGAGTATGAAGCTTTCCTCGCCGGTCTGCGACTAGCCGAAGACCTAGGGGTAGAAGAAGTCGTCATTTGTACAGATTCGCAACTCGTAGCCCTTCAAGTTCGAGGAGAATACCAGGCAAAAAATGACAACTTATTCGAATACTTGTCCCTGGTCAAAGAAAAAATGATGAAGTTCGCTACAGTAGAAGTAAAACATGTTCCCCGCGAACATAACGTCAGAGCAGACGTGTTTCCTAAACTGGCAAGCACGAAGAAAAAAAGCGGAAACAAGTCCGTCATCCAGGAGGTGCTTCCTCAACCCAGCATCGAGAAGACACCCACGATCCTCAACATGCAAGTCATCGGCGACAGCAACTGCTGGATGACCCCCGTTTATAATTAACTAGCTAGGGACGAACTCCCGTCCGACCCCAAAGAAGCCACCACAGTCAGACGTAGAGCTGCCCCTACGTCCTGGTCGAGGATAAACTCTACAAGCGAGGGTTCTCAATCCCCTTGCTCAAGTGCACCGAGGAAGAGATGGTCACCCACGTCTTACGCGAGATCCACGAAGGAATCAACGCCCAACATCTCGGGGGAAGATCCCTTGCCCGGAAAGCCCTTCGAGCAGGGTACTACTGGCCAACCATGCAGCATGATGCAAAAGAGCACGTAAAGAAATGCGACAAATTCCAACGGCACAGGGACATGCACCTTACTCCTCCTAACGAGCTCAAAGCTATGTCCTCCCCGGGGCCATTCGCATGGTGGGGCCTGGACATCCTGGGGCCATTCGTAGTAGGATCAAACCAGAACAAGTACTTAATAGTAGGCGTTGACTACTTCACAAAGTGGATAGAAGTGGAGGCTCTGGCCAAAATAACGGCCCTTAATATACTTTGTTTCTACAAGCGAAACATCCTTGCACGTTTTGGCATTCCCCAGGCAATAGTCACAGAAAATGGGACGCAGTTCATGGACAGGAAGTTCCAGGATTTCGTCTCTCAACTAGGCACAAAACAACACTTCGCATCCGTCGAACACCCCCAGACTAACGGGCAAGCTGAAGCAGCAAATCGGGTAATCCTACGAGGCCTCAAGCAGAGGCTGGACGAAACAAAGAAAGCTTGGGTCAAAGAGCTGCACAACATTCTATGGGCGTACCGCACGACTCCCTACTCTTCGACCGGGGAAACTCCCTTTTTCCTGGCCTACGGGACTAAGGCAGTGATCCCTATCGAGATACACATACCTTCCAGGCGAACTGAATCACCCCTGGACGAGGAAATAAACAACGAGGCACTAAGGGAAGAGCTCGACCTCGTCGAAGAGGTCCGATCAGGAGCAGCTCTCCGTGAAGCCTCATTAAAACAAAAAATCGCAATCAGGCACAACGCCAAAGTGATACGGCGAGAATTCCAGGTGGGCAGCCTTGTCTTAAGAAGGAACCACAAGGACTCTCAAGAAGGCAAACTCGTCGCTAACTGGGAAGGACCCTATCGTGTCCGAACAAAGACGGAGAATGGAGCCTACTACCTAGAACACCTCAACGGGGAAGAACTTGCTCGACCATGAAACGCCGAAAAGCTAAAACAATACTATAGCTAAGGCCCTAATTGTCGGTTTACTTCGTCAAAGAAATGAACACAACATCCTGACCACGATACGCACCCAGGTACAAGCGTCGCATACTAGCTAGGGCAGGATCCAGCTCAGGATCGAACTGGGTCTTTGCCCGACGGCGGTTCCTCAACCGAGCCCGCCGTCTCCAAAGTACCATGATAGGCAGAACACCCAGCTCACGATGGGAGGTTCACGCTGCGAACTCAGTGTCATACCCCAAATTTTGACCACTAAGATTCCCATCATTATGAAAATCATGATCACAATATGGGTGTATCATTATGCTTCATCAGTCTCCCCGAAGATGGGTAAGCATCCACTACAATCAAACTTAGGGTTTTAAGCCCTCTCAGAGTTCTTAGACAAAGGATCAATCAAGGAATGACATGATATTCAACTTGTCTAAACCTCTCAAACATCCACAATGGATCAAAAGGACTTCCACAGCAAGGATTAAGCACAAGGATGCTCCCTTCTAGGTGGATCAAGCCTCAAGATCGCCAGTGTCACCAAATTAGGGTTTTGGTCGACCAGGGCCTCCAGTTGGGAATTTTCCTCTAGACATGAGCCAATGCTTCAAAGCATAACCTAATATACTCCATGGAACCTCATGGGCCCAAGTATCAAGTCAATTTGACCTCAGGGGAGGCATACATCAAAAATCAGGAATTAGGGTTTCTTAATCTAATTCACCCCTAAGTTGACTTTTGGGACAAATCATGAGCCAATACCTCAAGAGAAGATTTGAGGGTCTCTAATACACCACATTGATCCATTTACAACAATGGATTGATCTAGGAAGCTTGAGCAACAAGTCTCAATTGCATCTGAACCACAGTTAGGGTTTCGCGAGAAAAGTCAACTGTAACTTTGACTTTTGACCAGGACATGCTCCCAAACCCTAAGACATGATTCAATACACCCTATAACACCCATGGAACATTTCAATCAAGTTTTATTTAGGTCCAGGACTTGATTTCCTAAAGAATTGTACAGTTTGGAATTCATCAGATAAAAAGTCAATTGTGCACAAAAGTCAACTTTGACTTTTTGAGATTTTTCACAATTATAGATTTTTAACCCAAAAATGATGTTAATGTATGATTTGAATCATCATTCATCAATAAAAATCAAATAAAGTGGGATAACTTGTAAAAGGGGTAACCATAAAAACTTAGAAAATTTTCTAAGTTATGAACAAAGTGGCAAGGGTACCAACTTTGGAGGATCATAATTCCTAAACCACAAAGCCATTTCTCCCCATCCAAAGCTTGATTTGTAGATATCATGGCCCTCTACAAAAACTTCAACTAGACCTCATTCCAATTCTTCATGGATTTTGAGTTATGGATTGATCAAAATCACAAAAAGTGAAAATGTCACTTTTTTCCAACACTTAGTGAAATTTTCACTAAGTCAGAATCTGCCTTCACTTTTTTCCAAATGTAGGGACATTTTTCACTTGGATCCAAAAAGTATCAAAACAAAATATGATCAAACAGTTGTTGTGTCATATAAGGGCTTTCCAAAATGGCCAAGAACATCACCAAATTCAATTTGAGCTAAGAGTTATGGTAGTGGCAAAATGCCTTGCTGAAAACTGCCAAGGCAAGGCAGAATTTTGCATTTTTGGTCGATTTGCGAAAATCAGCTAATTTCAAGCCTTGTCATCATCTTGGGCACATCTGAGGATCAAATCTAAAGGGGACAATCACTGAGCCAAGCCTCCAAAGTCCTTGGAATAAGAAGTAGCATGCCAAACCTAGAATTGCCTAAAAGAGGGGCAAGACTCCAATTTTGGATTGGAGCATTTAATAGATGCTTAGAGGTGGCATGGACTGACACATTTACAACTAAATTCAGTCAAGATTCCTCCAACAAGTAGGGAACCAAAGCTCTGTGCTCTAACCTCTACTCAATGGCTAGAGGAGACTTGGATTTTCATTTGCCAACATTGGCCAAACCTCTGATGCAGTTGCCATTCACTATTGATCCCAAAACAAACTTGCTCTACTATAAATAGAGCTCATTTGTGCTCAGTTTGAGTACACCAAAGCCATCAAACAGATGCTTTCCTCAAAATCCCTTTCTCTTGGCAAAAATGCCTTCTTTAGCAAGGTAACTCTGAGTTTTTGAGTTTGAGAGCTTTTTCAATCAAACCAATCACACACACACCTCATAAACATCATATGTAGGTGATCCAAACTCTCACAAGTGACCTGTAATCATAAAATCACAAAGTCACCTCTCAAAACCTCAAAATAGGCTTTTTGTGCATTTTTCAAGCCATGTCTTGATTCAGTCACTTTCCAAACCAGATAAAACCTCAAACACACTCCAAATATCATCCTTGAACTGTCCCAAATGGTTCCCCCCATCTAGAACACCATTTGAGAGAGTTGCTATTTTGGTCACTTTTAACCCCTTTTGCAAGAAAGGGCCAGTTTGTGTTTTTGCAGGTACCAGCTGATTCCAATCATCCTTAAAGCTTCTAAGGGATCATTTGAGTGTGTCTAAAGCATCAAATCATTTCTGGAACAAGAGGCTTGACAGATTGCACGAAAACTCCAAAAAGCTCAAAAAGAGGCAAGTCTCATGACTTGAACTTTCCAAAATATGAAACGTTTTGAAGTCCACTGATCATGCACACCTCATACATGTTATATATGTTGTGTTTGGACCAATTGATCATGTAATTCATGCCTGTATCAAAGTGTAGCATAAAAAATGCAATTATAGGTCTTTTCGAAACCACTATCGGGTTTTGAGGAGGGAGTGTGATCTGAAAAAACTACCACCACCATTGGATTCCTTGTGAAATTCTGGTCCAGATGCATATAAATTTTGTCTCAAACCATTAAGAATTGAGAAAGTTATGACCTTCACGTTTCTGAGCCAAAACTTGTCTTGCCTTGCCTTGGGCCAGGCCTAAAACCAAGGCATGACTTGTATATTTGTGTTTTCACTCAAAACAATGGATGTATCACCATCCCAGTGGTAAGGCGTGCGCCTTGTGACCTTGAGGTCGTGGGTTCAAACCCCACCCATGCCATTTTGTGTTTTTTCACATTTTGCCATTTTTTTCAATATTTCATGTTTTATTAATTAATTCGAAAATTAATAACTCACTCAATTTTAATTATTTTTTATTGGTTCTTTTTGCAAAAAATCACAAAAATATTGAAATATTTTATTCCACAAAAAAAATTAAGTTTATATTATTTATTTAATATAATTAGTATTTTTGTGAATAACTTCTTTTTTTATTTGTTTTAAACATTTTAAAATGAACATTCATCTTGAAAAATCAAGACCAAATGAGTTTTAATATCTCTTATGATTAAAACTTCATTTTTCAAACCTTAAACAAAAATCACAAGTGGTTTATTCAAATTCATTTGGTATTTTTCATTGATTTTCTTTTAATATTTACTTTTAAAAGAAAACAAATTAGGGTTTCTTTGATTTTCACCCTCACAAATCATTTTCAAACACTCATGGGCCTCTATTAGAGTGTAAGACCCAACCCTTTGTAAATACAAACAATTTTGGGCCTCACTTATTGTATAAGTCCCGTCGTGTTTCAAAAATTTGGCGCGATCACCGCCCGTTTAAAACAATCATCTGGGCCTCTCCTCGAGCTATAAGACCCATTCAAAAACTTTTTGGGCCTCTAACAGAGTGTAAGACCCAATCCCCTTTTAAACAAAACAATTTTGGGCCTCAGATATTATATAAGTCCCTCTGCGTTAAAAGAAAAGATGGCGCGTTCGTCACCCATTTAAAAATGAACCATCTGGGCCTCTCCTCGAGCTATAAGACCCATTCAAAACTTTTGGGCCTCTATTAGAGTGTAAGACCCAACCCCTTTTGAAAACCAAATTATTTTGGGCCTCAGTCATTGTATAAGACCCACTGCATTTTCAAAATCTCAGCGCGATCGCCATTTCAAACGAAAAATCATCTGGGCCTACCCTCGTGTTATAAGCCCCACTCTTTTTCTTTAAACCTTTTGGGCCTCTTGAGAGAGTGTAAGACCCATCCCTTTTTACAGAAAACCTTCTTGGGCCTCAGTCACTTGTAGAAGTCCCTCTGTACAAAACGACAGTGCGATCACTGATAAACCTTGGGCCTCTCCTTGAGCTGTAAGCCCCAACACCTTTTCGAAATACTTTCTCCTTTGATTTTGAATATACTGTTGGTTTCAATCTTTATTTGTTGAACAACTAACAAAACAGCATGGAAGCTCTACAACCGAGTAAGTGTTTATATGCTTTCATTTACCTCTTTCATATACATATAACTGTATTGTGGGGATGTTTCACTGTAAGTCTTCTTTCATAAACTCATATCAACTGTGTAATACTAGTATAGCTATTTAGAGTTTCCCCGACAACTACGTCTAGCACTAAGCCCTGTTGATTACTCTTATAATAGACAAAACTAGAGCCCCATAGGATTACCAGATACAGTCTTCCCTCCTCTTGGGGTTAAACAATACGGAGACGTGAAAGGCAGCATTCTCGGTGAACCCTTTCACAGACTGTCACCTTTAGAAATCGTCAAAGAAACTCTATTCCCCAGAGATGATCTTTTCTCCGTGAATGGCATCTCTTGAGTTTCTTCCAAATTCTCGAACTTTCCTGGCTTGATCTATTCTCTGTGAATAGCCTGTCTTGAATTTCTCAGGGTTTGGGGAACCACAGGCTTCTTAAAAGCATCCTCGCCTCCTCTTGGGCATTGTACAAGGACCCGTCGGCTTCTTAGAAGTATTCACAGCCTCCTCTTAGGCTTCGTATAAATGATTTCTTCCTCCGGGAATGATAGCCTCCTCTTGGGCTTCGTACAAATTGTCCCTCGGCTTCTTAAAAGTTTCCAGCCTCCTCTTGGGCTTCGTACAAATTGTCCCGACGACCTCCTAGAGGTATAGGAACAGAAATTAGTCATCTTAATAGAACAGTCTTTCAAAATGTCTAGATCTTGCTACTGCTATTTCTTAAATGTAGTACAAAATATGAAACTCTAGACTTGGACAGTCTAATTCCCTTGAGTCTTAAAGGCATTCTCAAGTTCCTTTCAAAACTAGGAGATGAAACCCGTAGACTCGGACAGTCTCAATACCCTTTGGATTTCCCATTTCCTTAAAGAACAGGAAATAACCCTGATCCTTGAATCAAATCCCTGAGTGCAAACAGTACTCATATAAGAACTGATTTTCTCTTTAAATCAGCATATTAGATCTGTCGCTCAACTGAAACAGTAACCATAGCCTTCATCTCAGGCTTCGTACGAGATACAAATACTCTCTTGTTGAGTCATCTCTTTTAGCCTCTATCTCGGGCTTCGTACAAGATACAAAGACTCTCTTGTTGAGTCATCCCTTTTAACCTCCATCTCGGGATTCGTACGAGATACAAAGACTCTCTTGTTGAGTCATCCCTTTTAGCCTCTATCTCAGGCTTCGTACGAGATACAAAATCACTCTCTTGTTGAGTATAAAAGACTCTCTTGTTGAGTCAACTCCCTTTCAGCCTCCATCTCGGGCTTCGTACGAGATACAAATCACTCTCTTGTTGAGTATAAAAGACTCTCTTGTTGATTCACTTCCCTTTCAGCCTCCATCTCGGGCTTCGTACGAGATACTAAAACACTCTCTTATTGAGTATAAAAGACTTTCTTGTTGGGTCAAACCCTTTTAGCCTCTCTCTTGGGCTTCGTACAAGACACATATAAAAGCACTCTCTTGTTGAGTCAGTTACTTGTTAGCATTCTCTTGTTGAGTCAATCCTTTTAGCCTCTCTCCCGGGCTTCATACGAGACACATAAAAACACCCTCTTGTTGGGTCGATAGCCTCCTCTTAGGCTTTGTATAAGAAAACCCCGGTTTGAACCAATCAACCTTTTAGCATCAAAGTTGTGCCTCGTTCATAGTAAACAAACATCAACAACTCCTTTTCCTTCATCTAATTGCTGTAAGTGGCAAGCCTCTGGATCATCTACATCCATGCCACTGTCCCTCTTTTAGCATGAGAAATTCCTAAGGAAAGATGGCATTGCTCTACACTGAGTTAAAGTCTTCTCCTTCAGGTCAAAAACCCCTTATAAAGGAAATTATGGCATTGTTGGATTCACATATCCCAGTTAAAGTAATCCTCCTTTATAAACCAGTCACCCAACAGTTGTGACAAACAGACCCTCTTTAGAGACGGCAAATTCTCTCTAAAGACGAAACTTTTAGCTTCACATCTTGGGCTTTGAACAAGATACAAATAGACTCTTTAGCTTCATATCTTGGGCTTTGAACAAGATACAAACCACCTTTAGCTTCACGTCTTGGGCTTTGAAGAAGACACCAAAACACCATTTCCTCCCATAGAATATGAGGAACTACGATCGCTCTGATTTCCCTGTTTCGGTAAACGGGAATAAGTAGGCAAAGATTAAAAGAAAAATCTTAGCGAGCACACTCAACAAAAACCCACAAACCCATACTCACATACATCAATTAAAAAGTATCAGTCCTAACCCCCTGCCCATGAACATTCCCGGTGTTCCTTTCTAAACAAAGTAAGAAGAAAGAGGCCCCACTTCAATATCGCATCCGTAACCTAACAGACCGCTGTTTAAACTCGGTATGCAAGCAGGGTTAGCTGGAGAGATCTATTTCCCTTCCTTCATCAGCTTAATAGGATAAAAAATGAATCGACCTGTAGTAACCCCAAAAGAGCGACAGTGCTTAAGAAACACGTCCAGTTTTGCTCGCTACACTCAGGCCTCAAACGCAGTCTAAGCTCCGCTATCATGCCCGGGAACTCCCCAGGCCGTTCGACCAGTCCCCCTCAATGCCGAACACATCTAACTCCAGCAATTCCCCAAAGCAACAAACGAATCAAAGTTATCCCTATTACGATCACACACGTGTATTGAGCAAAGATATAACACTTAGAAAAAATAATCATCAAAGAAAGCCATGCGCGAATTTACAACATACAAAACCGGCCATGATGGCCGAATACATACATATCAAAATAATTAAGTGGCTAAAAGGGCCACAATTGTGCATATTACAAGACAAAGGGGCCATGCCCCATACCAAACAACAATAAAATTGCATCAAATATGGAACGCCGGCCAGATACATTACAACAAAAAACAAAAGAAGATATCACTTCTCCATCTGCTCGGGCTACTCAGGGTTAGGTTGCGGCGGCTGGGCCTCCTCGTTCAAGAGTCGGGCATGCTCATCACCGATATTGAAGAAGTATGGAGTAACTATCTTGCCATCCTCAACATGGCCCAGAAAGTTAGTACCCTCCGTAGATATCTGGACTTCTGGATTCACCAGCTTGAGTTGGGCTATGACATTGTTGAATGACTCCTCCCCGATGGCGTACACATCCTCTTCTGCCTGCGCAATATGAGTAGTCAGCTCGGCCCTAGTCTTCAATGCCTTTACCTCCTCAGGATCGTCTTCTACCGGGGCAGCCGCATACCTCATCTGCTCGACTAGGTCCTCGGCAACCTTCTTCTCAGCAACCAGTGTATCATTCTCCCCCTTCAGTCTAGCGACCTCCTCGTCAGACTTCTTCCTAGCGTCATTGACAGCCTTGGCCTCCTCCTTGGCCTTCTTCACTTTTTCTCCAGAGCAGATATCGCCGCCTGGGCTTTCTTTAGTTCAGATTCAGAGGAGGAATCTCCCTCGGCGTAAACCGCCACCATCTCCAGGACTCAGACCAATGCAGAGGCATCTTGCGCCAGCATTTCCCTCTTGCTCGGGCGATCTATACCTTCAAGCTTGAGAGACTCAGCCCGAGGAACTGCCAGGGATGTCGCCTCGAAAAACTTCCTGTCATGAAGAAAGGGGGGTGTCTCACCCTAATTTTTGACCCTAAGATCCCCGCTTTGTTCTTTGCATAACATATTAGGTCAATCATTCATGCATAACTAACCGCTTTATCTAGCTTTGTCTGTTAAGGACAGGTGCTGCTGTAGAAGATTCATGGTCTCGAAGGCAGTGTTGTGTGTGTTTTTGTGGAGTTTCTCTGGTCTTTGCAAGATGTGTGTTGGACTCCTGTGAGATTGTGCCCTCACCCTTTTTGATACCTAAACCACTACCAAGCCTTTTCCCCCTTCAGAATCCTCAGTTTTCCCCCCACAGAATACTAGGTCTTCATACCCTCTAATATGGAATCTGGCACCCTAAAGACTGGTCACTAGTTGGATGGCAGTTATGCTGCAAGATGGTATCTCTCCCCCTCTGTAAGCTCCTCAATTTGAAGGATTTCTTCAACCAGATTTGAAGATCAATGGAAATTGAATGGTTAAGACACCTTGACCAGTGGCAGAAACTTATCCCCAAATACCTAAGATTCAGGTGTTAAAACTCAGATCCAAAATGTCATATACAAGCTCACTATAGGATGACAAGGATTACTCAAGTTGCAAGATACGCGGAATTCTCCGCATTTTCTTCTATGAACGAGTTTATATTTGGACTCAGGATCAAGAGAGCTTTCAAGACTTTTATTTAAGTTTACCCCCCCCCCCCCCCCAAAGATCAAAATTCTAAGTTTTAGAGAGAGTTCAAAGAATACAGGGCTTCAATTGAATTCATTTTTTTATTAGGAATTTCTAAGTACAAAGTTATCCTTCATAAAAATCCAAGACCAATATTGAATCCATGAGCTTGGATGGGAAAGTTTCATTTTAAATTCACTCAAGTTTGAATCCCATGGTTAAAATCCACTAAGTGCAAGATTTTATTTGTGACGAACTTCAAGGTTCAAAGTTCAAGTTAAGTCATCATTCCAAATTATCATGAATATTCAATCTTTGAAAACCTATAAGTGCAAATCAAAAATCTCAAAGTTTGACAGTTGTTCATTTCCAAGTTTAAACATTATGCTCCTTGTTTCTCATTAAGGCCACAAGATGCTAAATGAGGTACCAAATAAAACCAAGAGTTACAAGTGAAGAGGGAGTTTGTTTGATACCCCACCCGAAATGAGTTCCCAAGTTTCTATAATTGAGAAATAGACGCATGACACCAGATTAAATCAGCTCAATTTTAACTGAACGTAATGTTCCCGTCGTACATCACGCTGAGCATCACTTGCAAATAGCTGTATGGCCTATTTGCATTAATTATCCGTTAAACAATTATGTTATACAATGCCTACTGAGTTGCCTAAACTAGTCGCTACAGGCCCCACCACTAAAGACTCACATTGTGATAACCAATGGGTTGGCGTATTGGACCCTGTTTATTTATTTCTAGTTCGTTTGACGAATATGGCCATACAGATTGTGAAACAATAAATGGCATGAAATACATGAAGTCCAATTCCATCAATATTGAATTAAGTATTTGTTTACAAGGAATTTTAATAATAAGAACTACTGGAACTGTAATCTTGAACAAAGACAAATAAAATGGATTAATGGCCTCATTGCTTTCTTTTCAAATTGAGTTAGAGTTACAAAAGCTTGAAAGAGAAATGTATCAGCCTGTTATTGCTTTGCTTCCGTTAGAACTCCGTCGGTTTCCTTCGTTCCCTCTTGCAGTAAACAACAATACCGTGACGCAAGTCTCGAGGATGGCCTCGACGTACTATTTTCGTTAGCGCCTCAATTTCGGTTCAGGAAGTTGCAAAACAAGCAAAAAGTCAATAATATCAATCAATTATCTCCAAACAAAACGGAAATTCTGGTACGAACTATCACTCGTAAATCATCAAGCTTACAAGAGAGCTATGGAACATAATTCAAGACTTCATTCAAACTGATATCTTATTTTCCTAATATGAGATTCTGGTATGCTTCCATGATGTAATCCGTGAGAGTTTGCTAACTGTAAAAGGATATTTGAAGTTCAAAGGGTCAATGCCAGTGAATGTTTTATTGAGGACTCTATGTTAAAGGAACTAAAGTTATTAAGATTGAATCAGAGGCTTATCTTTAGGGATCAACAACTTAACAAAAAAACTTCAAACGATCACTCTTGAAGAGTTCATTACCATAGCATCAGATGCACCGAGAGTTGTTGGAATGTATCCTGAAATCAAGAATCCTGCACAAGAAAACAGGACATTGATTAATTTAGATTTTCCTCAATTTGCACTTGATTCAACGGTCAATACACCTGACAAAACAAAAAGGAAACGACTTTACCACTAGAGCATGTTCATACCAATTCAAAAACATTCCTAAACGGTTCTCAGACACAATTCAATAACCTTCTTAAACTAGAATAACAGTCAGCAGACTTTTTTTGAAAACTTTCCTAACAAGTTTAAACATGTCCAAATCATAAGCGGAAAGAAATTAAGGGCATGTTTTGCTAAGAATGGAAAATTCATTAAGCAGTATCAATGTTGAAGGCCTATAAAAAGGGTAGGAACTTGACAGTATGAGAGAAAAGAAAAAAAAAACCGATACACACCCTCAAAGATCCACGCAGCAACATCACAAACACATTCACAATAAATTACACCAAAAATAATTCACCAATTCATAAACCAAACAACCATTCGTAACATGCCAGAAACATCATATCAGACCATTCATCAATCCCCAAAACCACTTCAACACATATAACAAAACCATTTTTTACAGACATCAATAGTACACACTGATAAGAGAAAAGTCACAGATACATACACACACCAAACGCACAAATTCAGAACAAGGGCAGTAAGCAGAGGCAAGAATACACATACGCAAGGCTAGGGAAACGCAGTAAACATCACACACGCAGACGACAACACACGAAACGTATAAAGAGGAGGGGATAGAAGGCTCATCTTTGGACGGAGACCCTTGAAGCTAGGGATGGCAACGGGTCGGGTCGGGTGCGGGTTTCACACTACCCAAACCTGCACCCGAAATCACCACCCGAACCCGAACCCGAACCCAAAGGCTATTCGGGTGGCAAAATAACACCCACGCCCGCACCCGTTGGGTTCGGGTTTTTTCACCCAAACCCGAACCCATAGCAAAAACTCAAAAAAAAAAAAAAAAAATATATATATATATATATATATATATATATATATATATATATATATATATATATATATAATATATAGCGGGTGTGGTTTCGGGTTTCGGGCACGGGTTTTACACTACCCAAACCCACACCCGAAATATCGGGTGGCACCCGAACCCAGTCAACTCGGGTTTTCACCTGTTGACTCGGGTTCGGGTGCGGGTGGGCCCCGCGGGTTTGGGTCTGCTTGCCATCCCTACTTGAAGCCTTGGTCGCGTCCCTTCGTCTACAATCGACGACCCGTTTTTTTTCCTTTATGTTTTGCGCTTTTTCTTTCGATCAAACATTGTATTTGTAATCATCTGAGAAAATAGTGGATTTGGGTATTGGGCTGTGTGGGATTTAGGGTAGTTAGGCTTTATTTGTGCTTGATCGATAGAGAAAATGAAGGAAAGATAAAAGTGACGGCGGTCGCTTAGGGTTTTCAAAACCCTAGTTTTTTCTAAGAGAGGGAGAGAAGAAGAACGAGAGTGGAGAGGAGTGTGAAATCCGTTTGGATTTCTTTTTTTCCTTTTTTTTTCTTTTGATGTTTTGATTCTGTACACAATGCACACACCACTTCCGATGCACCCTCCATAGTGCCCGTTAGATCACAGTTCACACAGATCAGAGGGCTACGACCTGAGGGTCCGCGATGGACCCTCTGCCCTTTTAGCGCATGGGATTCCCCGTTTTTGTTTTTACATTTTTTATAATTATCAAATTTAAGTTTTGTTTTCATAATTAAAATTTAAAATATAGACCCTTTTTTTTAATAACCTTTTTAAAAAGAATTTAACTTCTTTATACACTAAATTATCCTTTTTTAATAAAATATAACTCCTCTTGTTTTATTTTTTTTTTAAAATAAACTAATACCTTTTGTTAACTTTTTAGTTTTAATAAAAACTTTTATTTATTAAAATATTAAAACTAAAATCTTTTTTTATTAATAAGAAAATTTATTAACTTCTTAATATAACTTTAAAATTAAATAATAATAAAACTCTTTCTTTATTAGAATTTTAAAATTAAAACTTTTTTCTAAATTAATATGAAATTTTTTTAATTAACTTTCTTTTAACATAACTTTAAAAACTAAAAAATATAATAATCAGAACTTTAAAATAATTAAGCGTTTAAAAAGAAAACCTTTTTTAACTTTATTAATATAAAAAACTAAAATAATAAAAACTTTAAATAACTAAAACTTTTTTATTAATAAGAAAAACTCTAACTCTTAATCAAAATAACCTCTAACATGATCCTCAATAATAACTTTAAAAAATTATCAAACTCTTTTCTCGATAAACCGCTCCCCGTTAGAATCCCTCGCGATATATCGTATGCTTGAGTGACGTGGATTAGAACCTTTAGTTGTTATGCCATACTTATGCGTTTGTGTGTTTACTATTGTATGTGATGAATGTATGTTATTACTCAAACCTTTTCAAAAATTGAAAAATCCTCGATCCAACGTCGAGCCCATTTTCTACCCATGTAAGTCGATTGCCTTTAGGCATCGCATTCGACCTACCGATCACAAGACACAAGTCTAGCATCACTTTGCTAGCACCCTCGCCTAAATAACAATAAATAACCGCATAAAATATCCAAGGGAAAATCCCATGCATGATAACCATGTTATTGTGCATGGTGCACATCATTTGTATTCATAATCGACACCCTTAAGATAAGACTATTAGACAACTTAGGATAGATTTCTTAGGTTAGTCCCCCTTTAATTTTGATTCTTTAATCAAACTTTAGCCCACCTAATTCTCCACACAAGAGAATTAGATGTTAATCATCTCAAAGAAAGGGACATACAATCCCATACCCCACAAAATACAAACATTTTCAAAACTGTGGGGGTCTTTCTTAAGATGATGACTCATCTTCTCTCCTAAACCTTTAAAATAATTTTAGTATCCTTAATAAGGAACTACAAGTGCTCTGATTCCCTCCTGACAGGATATGTAGGCACAAGATGCGATATCTTGTCGAGCACACTTAGGAATAAAAAATAATAAATCACCTACCCTTAAACCCTTAGCAAAACAAATAACAAATAACATAATAAAACAAGAGGTTCCTGTAGAGTACTACAGATATCTAGGATGCTAACACCTTCCCTAGGTATAACCAACCCCCGAACTTAGAATCTTAGTGCATTTGCATTGCATTGTGGGAATTCGGTTTTTCTCCCTTCCCTTGGATAAAATCAAAGACCGGTGGTGACATTAAAAATGCGATCCTAGTTAACAAATAACTATGGTATCCAATTTTTACCGTGACAGAAATGGCGACTTCACTGGGGACTCTCATAAGAGGGTTCCCCCTAACTTTTTTCTTATGTTATTTGTTTACACTTGTATATATCTGTATACTTGTTTATCTGTTTGCTTGGATTTTCTGTTTGGCAGGGTTGTTACACTTGAGTGGTGAGATAAGTCCTAACCCAGACTTGAGAGCACATATAAGATAGGATCGTGGATATAATCGAGGAGATTTCGAGGAAGTAATTCCAAAGAAGTCAATTTGATTCCACACTCAGTTGAGGCCCTCTCGAAGGTGGTATTTGTTGAATGAGCTATCGTGAATACATTACTACTTTCGACCTAGGAGCCCGGGATATTGAGAACCGTAGTTACCTTTAACCCAACTTGGCCTTTTAGGATGTAGTGCGATGACTATGAGGGAGTAATTCCAAAATGGTTGATACGCGATACTACACTCAGACGAGATTCTCTTGAGAATATTATTGACTACCAAGTAATTGGGAAATCGATAATATCCGAAAGATGGGTTATAGACTCTGGGAACTTTGTAGAACCCGTCATGCAGGTACAAATGAAACCATAGTACACACCTTTTGGGATGGGTAGACCTTGGCTCCACGCTCGTGACCTTTCAAACCTAGGACCCTTGTTTGTTTGCTTGTGTGTTCTTTGTGCTTTGTGCTTTGTGTGTTTGCATCCCTGCATTCATGAACATCATATCATAAAGATTCATGAAGCTTAGTCTCATTTGTAAACATCATAAGGATATCATGGACTCTAAAAAAAACGTTGAAGTACCTTTACAAGAGTCATAACTTGGACGATCTAAGGAGACTGAAGACTTTGCGGGCAAATGAAGAAAGGTTCAAGACCAGATATGGGAAGTTATCATCTTCGTTCTACTGACATCTATCATTATCAGTCGATACCTAACCCTGGAGAATCTTTCTCAATTAATGGAGTTACTAATTTAGGACAAGTATCCATTTCTCAATTTCGATTGATATTCTAGCTAAGATAACTACAAAAAGAGGATTTGTTGGAAAGAGGTTACTTCTTGCACAAACGGAAAGCTCAAAGACGCCTTATCCCATTCTAATCTTCAGTCAACACTTCTAGAAGAAGCTCAATTGGAAGAAGCCAAAGGATTCAAGAAGACCGTTGGAAGAGTCTCCTTAGATCCATCATTATTAGCTTTTATTTAGCTTTTCCGTTATGACTGTTGTAAGGCGTACATACGCGTTTTAATTTTGTATTAAATCAATTTTTAGTATTTCGGTAATAATGATTGTAACCGCTTTTTCATGATTAATAAGCGAGCCTGTTGATATTCCTCAATGATTATAGCTGAGTTCCATGAATCTTGTTGCATCATACGCATCATTTGCATTCCTTTGCATTCCAGGTTCTTATTCGTGTCTCTCTTCTTAGACTCTGAATCATCAATACGATACTCTAGTCGGTCGCAAGAAAAGGATGGATCATTTGGAACAGGAAAACCAAGCACTCCGAGCGGAGATTGCCACTCTAAAGGCCAACATGGAAGCTTTTTCTACTACTATGAAGAGTCTGATAGATATTCAAGAGCATGAAAAGCAAGAACTTCGCGACGAGGTTGCAGACTTAAAGATTACCAAGAGGAGCCTGATGGATTTGGTCAAAGAGTTGGCCATATCCCAACGCCAGGATGGATTTTCTGTCTCCTCAGCCAACCAGCCAGTTGAACGAAGTGGTGAATATAGCGACATCCCTGTGCTCTATGCTGATCTGTTCCCTACCCTCTTACAATATGGTTTAATCAAGAAGGAAACTCCACTATCCGTCCCGGTGACCCATGGGAGTTATTTCAAAACTGATGCCTTCTGTGCCTTCCATCAAGGGGCACCCGGCCATGATATCGAGGAATGTTATGTCTTGAAGGAGAAAGTGAAAGAGATGGTTCAGAAGGGAGTCTTGTCTTTCGAAGTATGCGAACCCCAAGTTGAGATCCATCTCTCACTCGAACAAGAAGCAATCCCCTCCTTGCACATGGTGGATTGATACCAAGGACGGTTTCTTTAAGGCCATGTCTCGTCGTATTTTATGCTTATTTGTTGTTTTCATATGCAATTTTCTACGATTGTTAATGCATTTGTTTTGGCATGTAAGAACTTGTTTGTTTTGAATAATTAATGCAATAATAATGTTTGTCTTGAAGAAATCCATTCGTTTCACTCATTTTTAAAATGCTATTTCTATTTTATAATGCCAATGCTGCCCAATCTCTTGCTTTGGCAGAGAATTGAATGGAGGATGACGAATTTAAACACAAGATCTCTCGTGGTATGCTTTTGAATAAAACTCCACTAGTGATATAAGGCATTGTTTCAGAATCCCAAACACCGAAGATATAAGGAGATAAACCCTCGTTAACCCTTTTGAGCCTTTGAAGTAGGAGTTTTCTTCTCCAAATAAAAAACCCTCATTCTTAACCTGGGGCAGGGTAGTTTGCAAAAAAAAATGGAGTAAAATATCACGAAGATTGGGTGGGTACAAATAACTTTGAGCCTTATATCCTTTGTTTCTTAAACCGTGAACCAATCCACTATACAACCCTTAAAAGTCCTAATTGAAGCAAGGTTTATTTCGAAAGCATACTCATTGAGATATTGTTTCCTGACTCCTATGAGCTATGCTTAAATTAGTGTTGGCATTATAAAATCGGTAATTCAATCCAAAAATATTTTGAATAAAATTTTCAAGACAAGCATACGTTGCATTAGTAGTTTCAGAATTAACATTTTTCTGCTTGTTAACATTGCTTGACTTCATAGAAGCTAGCACACGAGCATCAGCGGTGAACTTAATCCTTTGAGACCTGTGACTCTGATGGGTAAATGGCAGATTATTTCAAAAGGAGGACCGCATCCAGGGGCACGATACCTGAAGACTTTGCTGAGCAGGGGCAAGTCATTTCCCAGTTGTTTCTTTCATAGTTTGTCCCAAGGGGAAAGTTGAAGACTCGGAATACCGTCAATCGGGGTCGGTTACGTCGAGATTCGGTGAATCTCTCAAAGAGCTTGAAGACTCGATTTTACAGAACACCGTCAGTTTGGGGCAGTTGCGTCGAGATTTGGAAAATCTCTCCAAATTCGAAGACTCGGTTACAGAACACAGTCAATCCGGGCCAGTTACGTCGAGATTCGACAATCTCTCCAAGAGTTTGAAAACATTGGGACAGTTGGACGCCAAGTTTTCTGTAAAATCCTCTTGGAATGACTTTTTCTTATAAACCAAGTGATTTGGGGCATTTGAGGAGTGAAGATTGCTTCTCATCCACAACAATTGTTGTTCAAAATGGCGACTACTATGCAGGTTATCAATATAGAGTTACATCAGTCTCACGACTTTATTCACTCATACCTCAAAGGGTTTCTATCCTAAGTGATGTGACAACTCCCCAGTAAATCTTTACTTCAGGTAGTCATGACTAATCCCCGGTAAATCTCTACTACAAGAAGTTGTGGCACGTTTGATGCAAGGTTTCTCCAGTCAGCAACCTAAGAATCCTCGGTGAACTTCTTCGGTTTCAACCTTCCCCAGCGAAGCGAGTGTTTATTTCACCCCTCATTGGACTATCTTAACCCTCTCCAGTGAAAGCGGATGTTTATTTCATCCCCTCGAAGTTTTATATCTGATATTTTCAACTACTATTGATTCAAGCTTCCCCGATGAAGTGGATATTTATTTTATCCAGTTACAACTTTCATTCAGACTACTTCAGTTCGCAGCGGATATTTATTTTATCCCCATGAATTCTTTTCGATCATTAAGTTTGATTCGTTCCCAGTGAATCTTCCTCATCCCCAACGGAATCACAAGGTTTATCTTGACAATTCCCAAGTGAAGTCATGATGTTCATCCCCAAGTGGAGTGCCCTATTTTCCCCAGAGAAGTTTGAAGCCTTGAAGTAGGACTGTGATCCCATATATGGCTTTCCATTCCTCCCAAGCGATGCTTCTTATATTGCGAAGATCGGCCGAGTATCCGTATCGAGATGCTTGTTTCCGTCTCTAGTTTGCTCTTTGTTTTGTTTTGTCAGCATAAGCATAGCATGACATTCTTTCATGTAGATTCATGGCATTTGTGCATTTTGCATTTTTTGTTGTTTGTTCGTTCTTTCACTTTGGTTGCGCTTATCCCCAGGTGATCGGGTTTGTCTTCTCCCTCCAAGTAGAATCGTTAGCCCTAAGCAGAAAGAACACATCCTTTCTAGTTCCCCACTGAGTTCGATCCTCGTGGAAGATGGTTGCTTTAGTTTTCTTTTCCATTTTTGGATAAAGATAAACCCCATCAAGCTCAGTCCTCAATGGATGGAGTCTTGTTTGACAGTTTCTTTCCAGTTATTTCCTGGATTGAACTTTGGTCCCTGACAATCACCAATTTTGGATATCTCTAGGCTTTTGAACCTAGACTGAGCGTGCAGTTATGTTGCACTTTGTCTCCCCAAGAAGAGTTTATTTGAAGATCTCTATGGAAGACATAAATTATTTCTCCAGCAGTATTATTACAACATTTTCAAGGGATTTACACCCAGACAACGAGTGGTAGCTCTTTATTTGAGCTCATTTTTCTATCTGGATGACAAATAGCTGTCTCCTCAGGACAATTTGTCTATCCCCGGTGAAGTTGTCAAGATTATCAGCTTATTCTCCAAAGAAAGTTATTGAAGACCTTCCAGGTGTTTCTCTTTATTTGAGAATCCTTTTTGCAAGAATTTTATTACTTCAACGAATTTTCGACTACAACAATATTACTTCACAGTGGTATTCTCCCCAGTGAGCCCACAATTCAATTTGCTTCCGTCAAATGGCATCTCTTTGAGAAGTTTGGTGAAGATTCAAATGATCTTTCTCTTTATTTGAGAAGACATATTTTACAAGTCAACCGGCCCGCATCTCTTTTGAGGATCCCCGGTGAAACTTCCAGGCCTCGACAGTAGGTATTTCCCTGGTTATTCTCGGCAGTAGATTTCCAGAAGACCTCGGCAGTAGGTATTTCCCTGGTTATTCTCGGCAGTAGATTTCCAAAAGATCTCAGCAGTAGGTATTTCCCTGGTTTTTCTCGGCAATAGATCTCCAGCAGACTTCGACAAACGGTCATTTTTTTTGTGTTTTGGTCAGATGCCTCGCTTAGGCTACCGTGGTGGTATTAGGTCATCTTTCCTTTTGTGTTTACCTCGCTTAGGCTATCATATGCTTGATAGTAGGTAACACACCTTTTTTGGTCGGACGCCTATGCTTAGGCTACCGTGTTTGGTAGTAGGTGATCTTTCCTCCCCAGTTTATTACCTCTGCTTAAGCTGTCGTATGTGATAGTAGGTAATATACGCCCTTTTATTGCAACTGGATACCTTGGCTTAGGCTACCAGCTGTTGGTAGTAAGTTATCCCGTTCCTTTCAAGTTTCTTGCCATGTGCTTAATGTAACACCCCCTTCTACACCCCCAAGCTATTAAAGCAATAACAATTAATCAAAATTTCATCAGAGTATAATTAAAAATTCACGGCATAGACCGAGGGGTCACGTCAATTTGAAACAAACATACAACAACCTGCTCATATAGATATGCAACATTCAGGTAGCACATAACAAAGGAACTGAGTTCCTACAACCCACAATTCAATTACAGAATAAAAGCGGAAGATCCGTAACTGAATCTCATATATATATATCATAAAAAGTTTGTCTGTCATATATAACATCATACATGTACAATCCAAAAGATACATGTATACATAATACAAAATAATCACACTCGATCACCCCGACTACCCGGTGCTACATATCAGAGCCGACCGACAAAAGAATGAAGACCTAAGCTTCACAAAAAGACCTCCAGCATCTAATCTGCAATGCCTCATAGAGCATTATAAAACAGCAGGAGGGTGAGAAACACAATCATAATATAATTGCATATAATTATATAATTACACAAACTTAATATTCTCACCACATTATACGCCATAATTCAATTACAAACAAACATAATGCATTTTCTCACATATCGGTCACAAAAGCATATCAATCATACACAATTCAATTATCACCAACACGTATATTCATAAATCAACTCATCAATTTCATTCACGATTCCACGCACAATCAAACCATTCATGAGTTATGCAAATGCAAAGAGACCGACATAACGACTCTATGCATATGCACATGCGGTACCGACATTCATCATTCCTCAACACCAGTTCACTCAGGAACTATTGGAACCATCGCTCGTTACTTAATGTAACTCCCCGTCGGGCATACGATGTTCCCCGTCGCTCACACCTCTTTGTATAAGGCACACTACGTTTATGGATCGCTCACACCTCTTTGTATAAGGCACACGACCCGATCGCTCACACCTCTTTGTATAAGGCACACGATCGTCTATAATCATCGCTCACACCTCTTTGCATAAGGCACACGATGTTATAGCGGATTCCCTCTGGAATCGATTCGTCGCTCACACCCACTAGGGCACACGACATCACAAGAATGCACATCATGATGCTCAGCATACAATGACTCATGACATTCAAATGCACACATATATGCAACCATCTCAATCAACAAAATCATGCTTTGCAATTCAAGCCCAAAACAATGCATTTATTTGCCATACGGCCACAAACCATCATTACACCATCCAAACACATGCATTCACACCAGTCATACAGTACATATCACACGCATATTGCATAATTACACGTCAAATGCACATCATTAAAACAATAAAAGCCAACAATAACACATTCCAAATTCTCGACATAATTAAATCGGCTAACAATCTTGAAACCATTAATATAAGAAAGAACATGCCAAAAGCTTTCTAGCGCACCAAACCGCGCCTCAAACCGGCTTACGGATTAAAAGTAATAAAGAAAACAAATGGGGAAAAACTGCCACATTCGCATTGCGAAGCTCCTAGCGAGTCCTTCGCTACTTCATTCGCAGTGCGAATGTCCCAGCGAACCAAGTCAGCAAGGAAAATAACCTAAAAATTTCCCAACGTTCGCAGTGCGAACAATCCAGCGAACCTTCGCTACACCCTTCGCAGTGCGAGTTCCCCAGCGAACCAACTCAGAGAGCAAACAACACAAAATAACCCAAGGTTCGCAGTGCGAACCTCTGGCGAATGCTCGCCCCCACCTTCGCAGTGCGAATTGCCAGCGAATGCTCACTTTCCCCTTCGCTAGGGGATTCGCAGTGTGAACCTGCGAATACCAGAAATCCCAGCAGCGCTGTTACACAACCCAAAATGATATTTTTCTCAACCAAAACATTTCCAACCCAACATAGAACAATCAGAACCTAGTCTAATCATGGTAACAAGTATTCTACCGCATTTACATCGATTTCCAACCGCGAAAACATCGATTTCTCTCTATCGACCTAGAATCAAAACTATGAAAACACAACAAACAATCCAATACACACATACATAATCATACACAAGCATAGTATAATCGAGTTTCGCACCCTTACCCGATTAAATCGCGTTTGAAAAGTCAGTTCTTAGATTTTCCAAATTTTCTCTCTTTCTCCTTTTCTTTCTTCCTCTTTTTCTTCTCTTCTTTTTCTTTCTCTCTATTTTTCTCTCTATTCTTTCTATTTATGTTTCTAACTTAGGAAAAATTAAAGTGAAATGACCAAAATACCCCTACACTCAAATATCTCGCAAACGTTCCCAAAACCCGATAAAACATAATCTCGACGAAAAATAATATATTTTCGAATAAAAGTCAGAAATAAAATAATATAATAATAAAATAATCAAAACGATTCAATTAAATAAAAATAACTAAAACTGGGGCGTTACAACTCTCCCCCACTTAGAAATTTTCGTCCTAAAAAATATTACCTGAGACGAACAACTCTGGATACGACTCCCGCATCCGACTCTCCAACTCCCAAGTCAAATTTCCCTCAGCAGCGCCTCCCCACGCTACCTTCACAAGTGCAATATCCTTGCCTCTCAACCGCTTCGACTCTCGATCCAAAATCCTAACTGGTAATGCCTCCACCATAAGGTTCTCCCTTACCTCTACCTCGTCCATCGGAATCACATGCGACGGATCCAGAACATACTTCCGAAGCTGTGAAACATGGAACACATCGTGCAAATTCGAAAGATTCGGCGGCAACGCCACCCTATAAGCCACAACACCCACTCTCGCGGATATCTGGTAAGGACCAATAAACCGAGAAGTAAGCTTCTTCGATTTCAATGCACGACCAACACCCGTTACCCGGCGTAACTCTAAAAAATACATGATCGCCCTCTTGGAACTCGAGATCTTTCCTCCTTCGATCATGATAACTCTTTTGCCTACTCTGAGAAGCCTTCATTTTCTCGCGAATAAGCTTCACCTTTTCCGTAGTCTGTTGCACCAACTCCGGTCCAACCACCGAACTCTCACCAGATTCGTGCCAACACAAAGGTGTTCGACATCTTTGCCCATACAACGCTTCAAACGGTGCCATTCCAATACTCGAATGGAAACTGTTATTATACGTGAATTCAATCAATGCAAGATAACTATCCCACACACCACCTTGTTCAAGAACACACGCTCTCAACAAATCTTCCAACGACTGAATCGTTCTCTCGGTCTGACCATCCATCTACGGATGATAAGCCGAACTCAATCTCAATTTAGAACCCAAAGCCTTTTGTAGACTTTCCCAAAATCTCGAAGTAAACCTCAGATCTCGATCAGAAACAGTGCTCAACGGAACCCCATGTAACTTCACAATCACACTGATGTAAATCTCAGCTAACCTCTCCAAAGAAAACTAATGTCAATCGGGATGAAATGCGCCGATTTAGTCAGCCTATCCACAACCACCCAAATAGCATTATGCCCTCGATGGGTATTCGGCAACCCTGTCACAAAATCCATGGAAATGCTATCCCACTTCCACTCAGGAATATCCAACGGTTGCAACAAACCACTAGGCCTCAGATGTTCTACCTTCGATTTCTGACAAGTCAAACACGTATACACAAATTCAGCCACATCTCTCTTCAATCCAGACCACCAGAAAATCTTCTTTAAATCTTGGTACATCTTATTAGCTCCCGGATGTATACTCAAATTACTCCGAAGTCCTTCCTCCAAAATCATCCTTTTCAACTCTGCATCATCAGGAATACAAATTCTACCTCGGAACCTCAAAACACCTTTATCGTCCACTTTAAAGTCCTTATTCACACTTTTCTCTCCAACCGTCATCAAATCCACAAATTTCACATCCATTCTCTGTTTCTCACTAACCGTCAACAGAAAATCATTAGTAACCTTCAACATTCCAAGCCTCACACTATCCGACGTCACTTCACACACCAAACTCAAATCTCTAAACGATTCCAAAAGTTCCCACTCTTTAACCATCAAAGCGGACATATGCAACGATTTTCGACTCAACGCATCGGCTACCACATTAGCTTTACTCGGATGGTAATTCAAGCCAAAGTCATAGTCCTTCAAAAACTCCAACCATCTACGTTGCCTCATATTTAACTCTTTCTAATCAAACAAGTATTTCAAACTTTTATGATCACTAAAGACTTTGAATCTTGCACCGTAGAGATAATGCCTCCAAATCTTCAACACAAAAACCACAGCCGCTAACTCAAGATCATGAGTAGGATAACTTTTCTCATGCACTCTCAATTGCCTTGAAGCATAAGCTACAACCTTACCTTCTTGCATCAATACACACCCTAGACCAATCAAAGACGCATCACAATACACCACAAACGGTTCATTAGGATCCGGTAAAATCAAAATCGGAGCTGTCGTCAATCTTCTCTTCAGCTCACTAAAACTTTCCTCTCACCGAATATCCCAAATGAACGCTTTGCCTTTGCAAGTCAACTGGGTCAAAGGAAGTGCTAACTTAGAAAAACTTCAATAAACCTCCGGTAATATCCGGTTAATCCCAAAAAGCTTCGAATTTCAGTAACGGATCTAGGAGCCTCCCATTGTAGAACTGCTTCTACTTTAGATGGATCCACAGCAATACCATTACCTGAAATTACGTGTCCAAGAAAACTCACTTCCGACAACCAGAATTCACACTTGGACAGTTTGGCAAAAAGTTTCCTTTCCTTCAAAACCTGCAAAACAATACGCAAATGCTCCGCGTGCTCCTCCCGAGACTTAGAATAAATTAAGATATCATTAATAAACACAACCACAAAACGATCCAAATGCTCGTGGAAAATATGATTCATGTACTCCATAAACACACCTGGCGCATTAGAAACCCCGAACGGCATCACAGAATATTCATAATGACCGTATCGTTTCCTAAAAGCCGTCTTCTGAATATCTTCCTCTTTCACCCTTATCTGATGATATCCTGATCTCAAATCAATCTTACTAAACACACACGCACCAACCAAATGATCCATCAAATCATCAATCCTTGGAAGAGGATACTTATTCTTAATCGTCACCTTATTCAACTGGCGATAATCAATACACAATCGCATACTTCCATCTTTCTTTTTCAGCAATAAAACTGGAGCACCCCAAGGCGACACACTTGGTCTCACAAACCTCTTCTCTAACAATTCATTCAATTGTTTTTTCAACTCAACCAACTCAGATGCCGACATTTTATATGGTGCCATCGATACAGGTCTAGTACCAGGAACTAGATCTATAGAAAACTCCACTTCTCTCTCTGGCGGCACATCTGAAATATCCTCAGGAAACACTTCCGGAAAATCACACACAACAGGAAACACATCAACTGAAACTTGACTATCCACAGTCAACGATGCAAACAACCCAAACAACTAAGCTTCATCCGCCAAAAGTTTCTTCAACTCTTTGGTAGATAAGAAAATCAAGTCTTCGTCTTCCTCAAGAGAAGGAAACCTTACTAGCTTATGATTACAATCAATATGGACCCGGCGGAATTGTAACCAATTCATTCCCAAAACCACATCTAAACCCTCCAACGACAAACACACCAAATCCATCTCAAAGTCTTTACCATAAATGGTCAAAGGACAACTTAAACAAACCAAAGAAGTAGTTACTGACCCCATTGCTGGAGTATCAATAACCATCTCCCCACCTATCAAAGATAACACAAGATTCAAACGCTTCACGCACTCAGACGAAATAAACGAATGAGTCGCTCCAGTATCAATAATAGCAACTAAAGGCGTACTATTAGTAAAACAAGTACCTCTGATCAGACGGTCTGCACTTGAAGTCTGAGTTCCCGCCAAGGCAAAAACTTTCCCACCACCTGGAGCTTGCTTCAGTTTCGGACACTTCGTACTAACATGTCCAGGTTCACCACAATTGAAACACTTCACCACGTTCCTCTTACAATCAGCTGCAACGTGTCCTAAACCTCCACAATTCAAACACTTCCTAAAATCTTTCTTACATTCGAACTGGCGATGCCCCAATTCACCACATCTATAACATCTCAGAGAATTAGACATTCCTCCCCCACTTGGCCTTTTCTCAAAATTCCCCCTTTGTTTACCCTTATCAGCTGGTGTTACATAAGGACCACCACGGAACTGTTGCTTCCCTTTCCTCTCGCTCACACTCTTATAGTGAGTAGAACGAGCCTTACTATCCTCCTCATAAATCCTACAACAGTCCACCAAATCAGAAAACCTCCCAATCCTTTGATAACCGATTGCCTGCTTTATCTCAGGACACAATCCGTTCTCATACTTCACACACTTAGAAAATTCCGCAGTCGCTTCAGCATAATGTGGGTAAAACTGCACAAGTTCCACAAACTTAGCAGTATAATCAACAACAGACATACTACCTTGTTTCAATTCCAGGAACTCAATTTCCTTCTTTCCTCTTACATCTTCAGGAAAATACTTCCTCAGAAACTCAATGCTAAACACAGCCCAAGTGATCTCCTCCTCTGCAGCTTCCAACACATGACGAGTACTAACCCACCAATCATCAGCTTCTTCCAGTAACATGTGAGTACCCAGTCTCACCTTCTGATCCTCAGCACAATCCATCACTCGGAAGATTCTTTCAATCTCTTTAAGCCATATCTAAGCACCATCAGGATCATATTTTCCTTTGAAGACAGGCGGTATGTTCTTCCTGAACTCATCATTACCAGCAACATTAGGTGCACCCTGCACAGCCTGAGCCATAGCTTGCATCGCAGCAGCTAAAGCAACGTCATTCCTACCAGCCACATTCTGTTCATTTCCAATAACAGCAACTATGGTTAAACAAACAACTCACCCAACTACAATGGCTAACAAGGACTGACACAAACTGACACGGATTGGCTCTGATACCACTTAATGTAACACCCCCTTCTACACCCCTAAGCTATTAAAGCAATAACAATTAATCAAAATTTTATCAGAGTATAATTAAAAATTCACGGCATAGACCGAGGGGTCACATCAATTTGAAACAAACATACAACAACCTGCTCATATAGATATGCAACATTCAGGTAGCACATAACAAAGGAATTGAGTTCCTACAACCCACAATTCAATTACAGAATAAAAGCAGAAGATCCGTAACTGAATCTCATATATATATATATATATATATATATATATATATATCATAAAAAGTGTGTCTGTCATATACAACATCATACATGTACAATCCAAAAGATACATGTATACATAATACAAAATAATCACACTCGATCACCCCGACTACCCGGTGCTACATATCAGAGCCGACCGACAAAAGAATGAAGACCTAAGCTATACAAAAAGACCTCCAGCATCTAATCTGCAATGCCTCATAGAGCATTATAAAACAGCAGAAGGGTGAGAAACACAATCATAATATAATTGCATATAATTATATAATAACACACAATTACACAAACTTAATATTCTCACCACATTATACGCCATAATTCAATTACCAACAAACACAATGCATTTTCTCACATATCGTTCACAAAAGCATATCAATCATACACAATTCAATTATCACCAACACGTATATTCATAAATCAACTCATCAATTTCATTCACGATTCCACGCACAATCAAACCATTCATGAGTTATGCAAATGCAAAGAGACCGACACAACGACTCTATGCATATGCACATACGGTACCGACATTCATCATTCCTCAACACCAGTTCACTCAGGAACTATTAGAACCATCGCTCGTTACTTAATGTAACTCCCCGTCGGGCATACGATGTTCCCCGTCGCTCACACCTCTTTGTATAAGGCACACGACGTTTATGGATCGCTCACACCTCTTTGTATAAGGCACACGACCTGATCGCTCACACCTCTTTGTATAAGGCACACGATCGTCTATAATCATCGCTCGCACCTCTTTGCATAAGGCACACGATGTTATAGCGGATTCCCCCTGGAATCGATTCGTCGGTCACACCCACTAGGGCACACGGCATCACAAGAATGCACATCATGATGCTCAGCATACAATGACTCATGACATTCAAATGCACACATATATGCAACCATCTCAATCAACAAAATCATGCTTTGCAATTCAAGCCCAAAACAATGCATTTATTTGCCATACGGCCACAAACCATCATTACACCATCCAAACACATACATTCACACCACATAGCATCTCACCAGTCATACAGTACATATCACACGCATATTGCATAATAACACATCAAATGCACATCATTAAAACAATAAAAGTCAACAATAACACATTCCAAATTCTCGACATAATTAAATCGGCTAACAATCTTGAAACCATTAATATAAGAAAGAACATGCCAAAAGCTTTCTAACGCACTAAACCGCGCCTCAAACCGGCTTACGGATTAAAAGTTATAAAGAAAACAAATTGGGAAAAACTGCCACATTCGCATTGCGAAGCTCCTAGCGAGTCCTTCGCTACTTCATTCGCAGTGCGAATGTCCCAGCGAACCAAGTCATTCGCAGAGAGCAAACAACACAAAATAACCCAAGGTTCGCAGTGCGAACCTCTGGCGAATGCTCGCCCCCACCTTCATAGTGCGAATTGCCAGCGAATGCTCACTTTCCCCTTCGCTAGGGGATTCGCAATGCGAACCTGCGAATACCAGAAATCCCAGCAGCGCTGTTACACAACCCAAAATGATATTTTTCTCAACTAAAACATTTCCAACCCAACATAGAACAATCAGAACCTAGTCTAATCATGGTAACAAGTATTCTACCGCATTTACATCGATTTCCAACCGCGAAAACATCGAGTTCTCTCTATCGACCTAGAATCAAAACTATGAAAACACAACAAACAATCCAATACACATATACATAATCATACACAAGCATAGTATAATCGAGTTTTGCACCCTTACCCGATTAAATCGCGTTTGAAAAGTCGGTTCTTAGATTTTCCAAATTTTCTCTCTTTCTCCTTTTCTTTCTTCCTCTTTTTCTTCTCTTCTTTTTCTTTCTCTCTATTCTTTCTATTTATGTTTCTAACTTAGGAAAAATTAAAGTGAAATGACCAAAATACCCCTACACTCAAATATCTCGCAAACGTTCCCAAAACCCGATAAAACATAATCTCGACGAAAAATAATATATTTTCGAATAAAAGTCAGAAATAAAATAATATAATAATAAAATAATCAAAACGACTCAATTAAATAAAAATAACTAAAACTAGGGCGTTACACTTAAGTTGCCTTGTGATTGTCAGTTGGTAGTGCCTTTCCCCCTAGTAGATTTAGATTTTTCCCCGTGGTGTCTTGTCTCGCTGAGTCGTCCTTGTCGGGTCCTTCATTCTTTAGCTGTGTTTCAGGGTTGTCTGTGGCTATCCCTTATGACATTATTCTCACAGGATCTTTGTCTTGCATATCATATCATTTCATACCATATCATGTGCATTTGGCGGCATCTTAGGGCCAAAAATTCGCGCATATTTGTATTTAAGTCTCTCCAATCTCGTCGAGACGAAGATTTCAATCTCCATATCTCCGAATAGGAGAAACTTAAATAGGGGCATCTGTCGCACCCTAATTTTTGACCCTAAGATCCACGCTTTGTTCTTTGCATAACATATTAGGTCAATCATTCGTGCATAACTAACCGCTTTATCTAGCTTTGTCTGTTAAGGACATGTGCTGTTGTAGAAGATTCATGGTCTCGAAGGCGGTGTTGTGTGTGTGTTTGTGGAGTTTCTCTGGTCTTTGCAAGATGTGTGTTGGACTCCTATGAGATTGTGCCCTCACCCTTTTTGATACCTAAACCACTACCAAGCCTTTTCCCCCTTCAGAATCCTCAGTTTTCCCCCCACAGAATACTAGGTCTTCATACCCTCTGATATGGAATCTGGCACCCTAAAGACTGGTCACTGGTTGGATGGCAGTTATGCTGTAGGATGGTATCTCTCCCCCCTCTGTAAGCTCCTCAATTTGAAGGTTTTCTTCAAGCAGATTTGAAGATCAATGGAAATTGAATGGTTAAGACACCCTGACCAGTGGCAGAAACTTATCCCCAAATACCTAAGATTCAGGTGTTAAAACTCAGATCCAAAATGTCGTATACAAGCTCACTATGGGATGACAAGGATTACTCAAGTTGCAAGATACGCGGAATTCTCCGCATTTTCTTCTATGAACGAGTTTATATTTCTACTCAGGATCAAGAGAGCTTTCAAGACTTTTATTTAAGTTTACGCCCCCCCCCCCCCCCCCCCCAAAGATCAAAATTCTAAGTTTTAGAGAGAGTTCAAAGAATACAGGGCTTCAATTGAATTCATTTTTTTATTAGGAATTTCTAAGTACAAAGTTATCCTTCATAAAAATCCAAGACCAATATTGAATCCATGAGCTTGGATGGGCAAGTTTCATTTTAAATTCACTCAAGTTTAAATCCCATGGTTAAAATCCACTAAGTGCAAGATTTTATTTGTGACGAACTTCAAGGTTCAAAGTTCAAGTTAAGTCATCATTCCAAATTATCATGAATATTCAAGCTTTGAAAACCTATAAGTGCAAATAAAAAATCTCAAAGTTTAACAGTTGTTCATTTCCAAGTTTAAACACTATGCTCCTTGTTTCTCATTAAGGCCACAAGATGCTAAATGAGGTAACAAATAAAACCAAGAGTTACAAATGAAGAGGGAGTTTGTTTGATGCCCCACCCGAAATGAGTTCCCAAGTTTCTATACTTGAGAAATAGACGCATTACACCAGATTGAATCAGCTCAATTTTAACTGAACGTAATGCTCCCGTCATACATCACGCTGAGCATCACTTGCAAATAGCTGTATGGCCTATTTGCATTAATTATCAGTTAAACAATTGTGTGATACAATGCCTACTGAGTTACCTAAACTAGTCGCTACAGGCCCCACCACTAAAGACTCACATTGTGATAACCAAGGGGTTGGCGTATTGGACCCTGTTTATTTATTTCTAGTTCGTTTGATGAATATGGCCATACAGATTGTGAAACAATAAATGGCATGAAATACATGAAGTCCAATTCCATCAATATTGAATTAAGTATTTGTTTACAAGGAATTTAATAATAAGAACTACTGGAACTGTAATCTTGAACAAAGACAAATAAAATGGATTAATGGCCCCATTGCTTTCTTTTCAAATTGAGTTAGAGTTACAAAAGCTTGAAAGAGAAATGTATCAGCCTGTTCTTGCTTTGCTTCCGTTAGAACTCCGTCGGTTTCCTTCGTTCCCTCTTGCAGCAAACAACAATACAGTGACGCAAGTCTCGTGGATGGTGTAACGCCCCAGTTTTAGTATTTTTATTTAATTGAGTCGTTTTTGATTATTTTATTATTATATTATTTTATTTTTGACTTTTATGTGAAAATATGTTATTTTTCAATGTTGTGATATTTTATCGGGTTTTGGGATCGTTTGCGAGATATTTGAGTGTGGGGTATTTTGGTCATTTCTGGATATTTTCTTAAGTTAGATAGAATAGAAAATGGGAAGAGAGAAAAATAGAAAGAAAGAAAGAAAAAGAGAAGAAGGAAAAAGGAGAGAAAAGAGAAGAAGAGAAGAAAAAGTGGAAAAACTTGGAAATCAAGAAAATCGATTCTCCGACTTTTCTAAACGTGATTTAATCGGGTAAGGGTGTGAAACTCAATTATTGTATAATTGTGTAAGATTATGTATGTATATTTGTGATGTTTGTTGGATTGAAATGGAAAAACTTAGTAAAACCCATTGTTGGTAAAATTGATTAGAAATTGATTAAATGTGTTAGAAATCATGCTTTTAGTATCCATAATTGTTGGTACATGATAGATACTTGTTATTGGACATTGTATTGGCAATTTTCTGGTGTGTAGGTGGAATTTGGGGTGTTTTGGATTGGAACCCGTAAGAAAATTATGCAGAAGAAATTTTTCTGGTTTTTCCAGGTCATACGCGTATGGGGCATGTTCATACGCGTGTATGGACCTCGGCAATACGCGTAACGTGGGCGAGCCATGGGCCAATACGCGTATGGGTCTTCAATTTTCTCGGCCATCTGGTGATTTGCGTATGATACACATAGCATTTCAGGGTATTACGCGTACGAGGTTGGGCAATACGCGTACAGACTTTTACACGTGAACTTTGGGGAAAATGGGTCTCTGCTCGTACGCGTATGGCTCAGGGCAATACGCGTATGGACAGGACAATTGCAAAATGGGACTTTTCAAAATATCGTTTTTCGTTTTCTTTCATAACTTGGGTTTTGTTTGTCCGATTTTTACATTCTTGGTATCGTTGTGTAGCTAATGAGCTGTACTTTCTTATTATGATGATTTGAAATTTGTTGGCCGACTTTATTTTGTCGGAAACTCGAAATAGTGTCGTTTTGTCGACTTTTGTCGTTTTAATTGTGTGTAATTGGTATGTTTCATGCAATGTACTATTGATGTGGATATGGTATGATTGCTTGTTGTTGTTTGGTGTAAATGCATTGTTTTGGGCTTGAATTGTAAAGCATGAACTATGTTAAGTGTGATGGTTGCATATATGTGTGCATATTAAATGTCATGGGTCATTGTATGCCAAGCATCATGATATGCATTGTTGTGACGTCCTGAGTGACGGTTTGATTCCAGAGGGAATCTGCTATAACATCGTGTGCCCATGTGGGGACCTAAAGCGATGGTTATAGACGATCGTGTGCCCTTGTGGGGACCTAAAGCGATCGGATTATGTGCCCATGTGGGGACCGAAAGCAATCCATAAATGGCGTGTGCCCATGTGGGGACCGAAAGCGACGGGTGAACATCGTAGGCCCGACGGGGAGTTACACTAAGTAACGAGCGATGGTTCCAATAGTTCCTGAGTGAACTGGTGATGAGACATGAGACATTGGAGTCGGTACCGCATGGCGTATGCATAGAGTCGTTGGGTCGGTCTCTGTGCATTTGCATAATCATGAATTAATTGTGTATGTTAATTGTGAATGTGATTAATGAGATGGAATGTGTATAATTGTGTTGATGATGAGTGCGTTGTGCATGATTGTTGTGCAGTGGTGATAAATACCTGATACTTGTACGTTGTTGTGTTTTTATTCAGTTGTGGTGCATTTGTGGTGAGAATATTATACTTGTGCATTTTGTGTTAATATATAATTTTATGCAACTTTACTATGATTATTTTTCTCACCCTTCTGCTGTTTTATAATGCTCTATGAGGCATTGCAGATTAGAGTTGCTGGAGGTCATTTTGTGAAGCTTTGCATCTTCATTCTCTTGTCGGTCGGCTCTGATATGTGACACCGGGTAGTTAGGGAGGCCGTGTTGTGATTATTTGTGAATTATGTATATATATCTTTTGGCTTGTGCATGTATAACTTGATGTATGACAAACTTTTCCAGTGATATATATATAAATGATATTCAGTTTTAGATTTTCCGCTTTTATTCTAAAATTTGAAATGTGGGTGTAAGGAACTAAGTTCCTCTGTTGATTGCTACCCCACTGTTGCATATCTTTATGAGCAGGTGTTGTATGTTTCGTTTCAATGTAATGTAACTCTCCCTGTCTATGCCGTGGTTTCAATTATACTCTGATGAAATTTTGAAATTTTATTTTACCGCTTTAATAGCTTGGGGTATAGATTGGGGATGTTACATTAAGTGGTATCAGAGCCAGTCCGTGTCAGTTTGTGTCAGTCCTTGTTGGTCTTTGTAGTTCGGTGAGATGTTTGTTTAACCATAGTGCTGTTATTGGAAATGAACAGAATATGGCTGGAAGGAACGATGCTGCTTTAGCTGCTGCGATGCAAGTTGTGGCTCGGGCTGTGCAGGGTGCACCGAATGCTGCGGGTAATGATGAGTTCAGAAAGAATAAACTGCCTGTCTTCAAAGGAAGATATGATCCGGATGGTACACAGATTTGGTTGAAAGAGATTGAAAGGATCTTCAGAGTTATGGATTGTGACGAGGATCAGAAGGTGAGACTGGGTACTCACATGTTACTAGAAGAAGCTGATGATTGGTGGGTCGGTACTCGTAATGTGTTGGAAGCTGCAGAGGAGGAAGAGATTACTTGGGAAGTGTTTAGCAGGGAGTTTCTGAGGAATTATTTTCCCGAGGATGTAAGAGGAAAGAAGGAAATTGAGTTCTTGGAACTGAAACAAGGTAATATATCTGTAGTTGATTATACTGCTAAGTTTGTTGAGCTGGTGCAGTTTTATCCTCATTATGCGGAAGCGACTGCAGAGTTTTCTAAGTGTGTTAAGTATGAAAGTGGGTTGCGTCCTGAAATTAAGCAAGCTATTGGTTATCAGAGGATTTGTAGGTTTGCAGACTTGGTGGACCGTTGTAGGATTTTTTAGGAGGACAGTAAGGCTCGTTCAACTCATTACAAGAGTTTAAGTGAAAGAAAAGGGAAGCAGCAGTTTCGTAGTGGTCCGTATGTAACTCCAGCTGATAAAGGTAAACAAAGGGGTAATTTTGATTGAAGGTCAGGTGGAGGTATGTCTAATTCTTTGAGATGTTATAGATGTGGTGGATTGGGACATCGTCAGTCCGAATGTAGGAAGAATTTGGATAAGTGTTCTAATTGTGGAGGTGAAGGACATGTCGCGGCAGATTGTAAAAGGAAGAATGTGGTGAAGTGTTACAATTGTGGGGAACCTGGTCACATTAGTACGAAGTGTCAGAAACCGAAGCAAGCTCCAGCTAGTGGGAAGGTATTTTCTTTGGCAGGAACTCAGACTTCGAGTGCAGATCGTCTAATCAGAGGTACTTGTTTTATTAATAGTACTTCTTTGGTTGCTATTATTGATACTGGAGTGACTCATTCGTTTATTTCGTCTGAGTGCGCGAAGCGTTTGAATCTTGTGTTGTCCGTGATGGGTGGTGAAATGGTTATTGATACTCCAGTAATCGGGTCAGTAACTACTTCCTTGGTTTGTTTAAGATGTCCTTTGACCATTTATGGTAAAGAATTTGAGATGGATTTGGTGTGTTTGCCGTTGGAGGGTTTAGATGTGGTTTTGTGAATGAATTGGTTGCAATTTAATAGGGTTCATATTGATTATTATCACAAGCTGGTAAGGTTTCCTTCTCTTGAGGAAGACGAAGACTTGAGTTTCTTATCTACCAAAGAGTTGAAGAAACTTTTGGCAGATGAAGCTCAGTTGTTTGGGTTGTTTGCATCTTGGACTGTGGATAGTCAGGTTTCACTGGATGTGTTTCCTGTTGTGTGTGATTTTCCGGAAGTGTTTCCTGATGATATTTCAGACTTGCCGCCAGAGAGAGAGGTGGAGTTCTCTATAGATCTAGTTCCTGGTACTAGACCTGTTTCTATGGCACCTTATAGAATGTCAGCATCTGAGTTGGTTGAATTGAAAAAGCAGTTGAATGACTTGTTGGAAAAGAGGTTTGTGAGACCAAGTGTTTCTCCTTGGGGTGCTCCAGTGTTATTGGTGAAAAAGAAAGATGGAAGTATGCGGTTGTGTATAGATTATCGCCAGTTGAATAAGGTGACGATTAAGAATAAGTATCCTCTTCCAAGGATTGATGATCTGATGGATCAGTTAGTTGGTGCGTGTGTGTGTAGTAAGATTGATTTGAGATCAGGATATCATCAGATTAGGGTGAAGGAAGAAGATATTCAGAAGACGGCCTTTAGGACACGATACGGTCATTATGAATATTCTGTGATGCCGTTCGGGGTTTCTAATGCACCTGGTGTGTTTATGGAATACATGAATCGTATTTTCCACGAGCATTTGGATCGATTTGTTGTTATCTTTATTGATGACATATTGATTTATTCTAAGTCTCGGGAGGAGCATGCAGAACATTTGCGTATTGTTTTGCGGGTTTTGAAAGAAAGGAAGCTTTTTGCAAAATTGTCCAAGTGTGAATTCTGGTTGCCGGAAGTGAGTTTTCTTGGGCACGTGATTTCAGGTAATGGTATTTCTGTGGATCCATCTAAAGTAGAAGCAGTTCTACAATGGGAGGTTCCGAGATCTGTTACTGAAATTCAAAGCTTTTTGGGTTTGGCTGGTTATTATCGACGGTTCATTGAAGGGTTTTCTAAGCTAGCATTACCTTTAACCCAGTTGACTTGCAAGGGGCAAGCGTTCATTTGGGATATTCGGTGTGAGGAAAGTTTTAATGAGCTGAAGAGAAGATTGACGACAGCTCCGATTTTGATTTTGCCGAATCCTAATGAACCATTTGTGGTTTATTGTGATGCTTCTTTGATTGGTCTAGGTGGTGTTCTGATGCAAGAAGGTAAGGCCGTGGCTTATGCTTCTAGGAAGTTGAGAGTTCATGAGAAAAATTATTCTGCTCATGATCTTGAGTTAGCGGCGGTGGTTTTTGTGTTGAAGATCTGGAGGCATTACCTCTACGGTGCCAGGTTTGAAGTCTTTAGTGATCATAAAAGTTTGAAATATTTGTTTGATCAGAAAGAGCTAAATATGACGCAACGTAGATGGTTGGAATTCTTGAAGGACTACGACTTTGGCTTGAATTACCATCCTGGTAAAGCTAATGTGGTAGCCGATGCGTTGAGTCAGAAATCATTGCATATGTCTGCTTTAATGGTTAAGGAGTGGAAAATTTTGGAGTCGTTTAGAGACTTGAGTTTGGTATGTGAAGTGACTTCGGATAGTGTAAGGCTTGGAATGCTAACGATTACCAATGATTTTCTGATGACGGTTGGTGAGAAACAGAAGTTGGATTTGAAATTTGTGGATTTGATGTTGGCGGGAGAAAAAGATGCAACTAGTGATTTTCAAGTAGATTCTAATGGTGTTTTGAGGTTCCGTGGACGAATTTGTATTCTGGATGATTCGGAGTTAAAAAGGATAATTTTGGAAGAAGGACACCGGAGTAATTTGAGTATACATCCGGGAGCGAATAAGATGTACCAAGATTTGAAAAAGATTTTCTGGTGGTCTGGTTTGAAAAGAGATGTGGCTCAATTTGTGTATGCATGTTTGACTTGTCAAAAGTCGAAAGTGGAACATCAAAGGCCTAGTGGTTGGTTGCAACCGTTGGATATTCCTGAGTGGAAATGGGATAGCATTTCGATGGATTTTGTGATGGGGTTACCGAACACTCAGAGAGGGCATAATGCTATTTGGGTGATTGTTGATAGGCTGACTAAATCGGCTCATTTTATTCCGATTGACATCAGTTTTTCTTTGGAGCGGTTAGCTGAGATTTACATCAGTGTGGTTGTGAAGTTGCATGGGGTTCCATTGAGTATTGTTTCGCATCGAGATCCAAGGTTTACCTCGAGATTTTGGGAAAGTTTACAGAAGGATTTGGGTTCTAAGTTGAGGTTAAATTCGGCTTATCATCCGCAGACGGATGGTCAGACGGAGAGGACGATTCAGTCGTTGGAAGATTTGTTGAGGGAGTGTGTTTTGGAACAAGGTGGTACGTGGGACAGTTATCTTGCGTTGATTGAATTCACGTATAATAACAGTTTTCATTCTAGTATTGGTATGGCACCGTTTGAAGCGTTATATGGACGAAGGTGTTGAACACCGTTGTGTTGGCACGAATCTGGTGAGAGAACGGTAGTAGGACCGGAATTGGTGCAGCAGACTACGGAGAAAGTGAAGCTTATTCGAGAGAAAATGAAGGCTTCTCAGAGTTGGCAAAAGAGTTATCATGATCGGAGACGGAAGGATCTTGAGTTTCAAGAGGGCGATCATGTATTTTTGAGGGTTACGCCGGTAACAGGTGTTGGTCGTGCATTGAAATCGAAGAAACTTACTTCTCGGTTTATTAGTCCTTACCAGATATCCGCGAGAGTGGGTGCTGTGGCCTATAGGGTGGCGTTGCCGCCGAACCTGTCGAATTTGCATGATGTGTTCCATGTTTCACAGCTTCGGAAGCATGTTCCGGATCCGCCGCATGTGATTCCGATGGATGAGGTTGAGGTAAGGGAGGACCTTACGGTTGAGGCACTACCAGTTAGTATTTTGGATCGCGAGGTGAAGCAGTTGCGAGGCAAGGATATTGCTTTGGTGAAGGTAGCGTGGGGAGGCGCTGCTGAGGGCAATTTGACTTGGGAATTGGAGAGTCGGATGCGGGAGTCGTATCCAGAGTTGTTTGTTTCAGGTAAGATTTTCGAGGACGAAAATTTCTAAGTGGAGGAGAGTTGTAACGCCCCAGTTTCAGTATTTTTATTTAATTGAGTCGTTTTTTATTATTTTATTATTATATTACTTTATTTCCGACTTTTATGTGAAAATATGTTATTTTTCAATGTTGTAATATTTTATCGGGTTTTGGGATCGTTTGCGAGATATTTGAGTGTGGGGGTATTTTGGTCATTTCCGGATATTTTCTTAAGTTAGATAGAATAGAAAATGGGAAGAGAGAAAAATAGAAAGAAAGAAAGAAAAAGAGAAGAAGGAAAAAGGAGAGAAAAGAGAAGAAGAGAAGAAAAAGTGGAAAAACTTGGAAATCAAGAAAATCGATTCCCTGACTTTTCTAAACGCGATTTAATTGGGTAAGGGTGCGAAACTCAATTATTGTATAATTGTGTATGATTATGTATGTATATTTGTGATGTTTGTTGGATTGAAATGGAAAAACTTAGTAAAACCCATTGTTGGTAAAATTGATTAGAAATTGATTAAATGTGTTAGAAATCATGTTTTTAGTATCCATAATTGTTGGTACATGATAGATACTTGTTATTGGACATTGTATTGGCAATTTTCTGGTGTGTAGGTGGAATTTGGGGTGTTTTGGATTGGAACCCGTAAGAAAATTATGCAGAAGAAAATTTTCTGGTTTTTCCAGGTCATACGCGTATGGGGCATGTTCATACGCGTAACGTGGGCGAGCCATGGGCCAATACGCGTATGGGTCTTCAATTTTCTCGGCCATCTGGTGATTTGCGTATGATACACGTAGCATTTCAGGGTATTACGCGTACGAGGTTGGGCAATAAGCGTACGGACTTTTACACGTGAACTTTGGGGAAAATGGGTCTCTGCTCGTACGCGTATGGCTCAGGGCAATACGCGTATGGACAGGACAATTGCAAAATGGGACTTTTCAAAATATCGTTTTTCGTTTTCTTTCGTAACTTGGGTTCCGTTTGTCCGATTTTTACATTCTTGGTATCGTTGTGTAGCTAATGAGCTGTACTTTCTTATTATGATGATTTGAAATTGGTTGGCCGATTTTATTTTGTCAAAAACTCGGAATAGTGTCGTTTTGTCGACTTTTGTCGTTTTAATTGTGTGTAATTGGTATGTTTCATGCAATGTACTATTGATGTGGATATGATATGATTGCTTGTTGTTGTTTGGTGTAAATGCATTGTTTTGGGCTTGAATTGTAAAGCATGAACTATGTTAAGTGTGATGGTTGCATATATGTGTGCATATTAAATGTCATGGGTCATTGTATGCCAAGCATCATGATATACATTGTTGTGACGTCCTGAGTGACGGTTTGATTCCAGAGGGAATCTGCTATAACATCGTGTACCCATGTGGGGACCTAAAGCGATGGTTATAGACGATCGTGTGCCCTTGTGGGGACCTAAAGCGATCGGATTGTGTGCCCATGTGGGGACCGAAAGCAATCCATAAACGTCGTGTGCCCATGTGGGGACCGAAAGCGACGGGTGAACATCGTAGGCCCGACGGGGAGTTACACTAAGTAACGAGCGATGGTTCCAATAGTTCCTGAGTGAACTGGTGATGAGACATGAGACATTAGAGTCGGTACCGCATGGCATATGCATAGATTCGTTGGGTCGGTCTCTGTGCATTTGCATAATCATGAATTAATTGTGTATGTTAATTGTGAATGTGATTAATGAGATGGAATGTGTATAATTGTGTTGATGATGAGTGCGTTGTGCATGATTGTTGTGCAGTGGTGATAAATACCTGATACTTGTATGTTGTTGTGTTTTTATTCAGTTGTGGTGCATTTGTGGTGAGAATATTATACTTGTGCATTTTGTGTTAATATATAATTTTATGCAACTGTACTATGATTTTTTTTCTCACCCTTCTGCTGTTTTATAATGCTCTATGAGGCATTGCAGATTAGAGTTGCTGGAGGACTTTTTGTGAAGCTTTGCGTCTTCATTCTCTTGTCGGTCGGCTCTGATATGAGACACCGGGTAGTTAGGGAGGTCGTGTTGTGATTATTTGTGAATTATGTATATATATCTTTTGGCTTGTGCATGTATAACTTGATGTATGACAAACTTTTCCAGTGATATATATATAAATGATATTCAGTTTTAGATTTTCCGCTTTTATTCTAAAATTTAAAATGTGGGTGTAAGGAATTAAGTTCCTCTGTTGATTGCTACCCCACTGTTGCATATCTTTATGAGCATGTGTTGTATGTTTCGTTTCAATGTAATGTGACTCTCCCTGTCTATGCCGTGTTTTCAATTATACTCTGATGAAATTTCGAAATTTTATTTTACCGCTTTAATAGCTTGCGGGTATAGATTGCGGGTGTTACAGATGGCCTCTACGTACTGTTTTCATTAGCGCCTCAAGTTCGGTTCAGGAAGTTGCAAAACAAGCAAAAAGTCAATAATATCAATCAATTATCTCCAAACAAAACAAAAATTCTGGTACGAACTATCACTCGTAAATCATCAAGCTTACATGAGAGCTATGGAACACAATTCAAGACTTCATTCAAATTGATATCTTATTTGTTGGTTTCGTGGATTGGCTGGAATTTTGGTAAAACAAAGGTTGTTCAATGTCTGATGTCAAGGTGGTGATGTCATAACATTGAGTCTTAGCATTGGATTATGTTGAGGGTTAAGTTGGATGTCTGATGTCACAAGCGATGTTGTGACATTAGATCTGCAGAATTAATAATATCAGGTTGTGATGTTGTTAGGGTTTGCGTGTTAGCTGGAATTGTGGAGAGCTGTTAGTCTCATTGGATGAGAATATCTTGGGATAGATATTTTTCCGCTGCATAGGAGATCTGGTGCAGATTTGTAGGAGATTTAAAAGGTTGAAGATTTGAAAAGATCTTAGGAGAAAATCTGTTTTGAATATTCAGTTTTAAATAACAAATCAGGTCAGATATTGTAGCAGGTCCAAGTCCAATTCAAGGAGCTATATAAAGCGCATTAGTACTGAAGAAAAAGGCAACGAAGAAAGAGAGCTAAAGAATGAGTGTCGATTGTGTCTTCGTGTATGTTTTGTAAACCATTCGAGTGTGAATTGGTATTGATGTTTTGAGTTATTCTTAATCAAAGCTGTGAAGCAGAATCAAGTAGTGGTATTCAAAGTGTGTGATCTTTGAAGTGTTTTAGGGATTGAGTAGTGTTCTCATATCTAAGTGGTTTCTTAGGTAGAAAGTCACTAGTAGGAATTAAGATTAGGAGATTGTTAACTGGGTTGTTGAGTCTGTAATTTAATTCTACAAGTAGTGAATTTCATCCCTGGCTTGGTAGCCCCCAGACGTAGGTAGTTAGACCGAACTGGGTGAACAATTCTGTGTGTTATTCTGCTGTTTATTTTGTCCATTGTGCAGAGTGTGTTGTTGTGACATCGCACTTAACATCACACGTCTGATACCCAAATTTCAATTGGTATCAGAGCAGGCATCCCGTCTGTCTCTGGGTGAGATCCAGGGAAGTTACTTTCTGGTGTAAAGATGGACAAAGAAGTTGGAGGATTTGTCAACAGACCCCCTATTTTGGATGGATCCAATTATGACTATTGGAAGCCAAGGATGACTACTTTCTTAAAATCCTTGGACAGCACGGCTTGGAAGGCCATTATTAATGAGTGGAAAGCACCTGTTGTGTGTGAAAAAGATGATGCTGGCAAAGATAAAGAGGGCACTTCAAAGCCGAAGCCTGAAGAAGAATGGACCAAGGAAGAAGATGAGCTTGCCCTTGGTAATTCCAAAGCTCTAAATGCAATCTTCAATGGAGTGGATAAGAATATATTCAGGTTGATCAATACCTGTGAAGTTGCTAAGGAAGCTTGGGATATTTTGAAGGCTACAATGAAGGAACATCTAGAGTTAAGATGTCAAGACTTCAGCTTCTAACATCGAAGTTTGAAAGTCTGAAGATGAAGGAAGATGAGATTATCCATGACTTCCATATGAGTGTTCTTGAGCTGGCTAATGCATCCAGTGCTCTTGGAGAAAAGATGTTAGACGAAAAGCTTGTAAGGAAAATCCTTAGGTCCCTTCCTAAGAGGTACAAGATGAAGGTGACTGCTATTGAAGAAGCCCAAGACATCAGCAAGATGAGATTTGATGAGCTCATTGGATCTCTTCAAACGTTTGAGCTTGGGTTGAATGAGGAAGAACCAGAAAAGAAGCCAAAGAGTATAGCCTTAGTGTCAAATGATCAAGAAGAGAAAGGGAATAGCTCTGAATCCCAGGAAGATCTGTCTCAAGCCATTGCTATGTTGGGAAGTCAGTTCAACAAAGTGTTCAAAAGGTGGAACAATAACTACAAGCCTAATGCCAAGAACATCTCTTCTGACATCAGCAAGTCAAAAGAGAAAGATGAAGAGAAGACTGCCCAGGATAAAGGTGTTCAGTGCTTTGAATGTGAAGGGTATGGACATGTTAAGAAAGAATGTCCCACATTCTTGAAGAAGCAGAAGAAGGGCATGTCAGTTTCCTGGTCTGAATCTGATAGTGAAAGTGAAGGTGAGGCAGCAAGACATGTTAGAGCCTTAACAGGAACTATTGTGTCTGATGATGATAGTGACGGAGAAATAACTTATGAGGAGTTAGCATCTACTTATCAAGAGCTGTGTTTAAAAAGTACTGAGATTTGTCAAGAAAACAAGTGTCACAAGCAACAGATTGCTCAGCTTGAGAATGAAAAAGCTGATCTGGAAAATGAAGTTGTACTAGGTAAATCTCAACTTGATCAGATGACAAAATCCGTTAGGATGATGAACAGTGGTACAACTACTCTTGATAAGATTCTTCAGTCAGAGAAAGCCGTTGGAGATAAATTAGGTATAGGATATGTGGCTAGCACGTCAGGAACAAAGAAGGAGGTGTCTCAACCATTGTCTCAACATCAAACTAAGAGACAGGATCCTACACCAAAGAAGGTTGTTCAGCCTCAGAATGTTGAGAAGAAGAAGGGTCCTCATCAGAGGAAGATGCAGCCCCAAGGAGCTAGTCAGTATATGCCTCCTCAATATCACAAGAGCATGGAGGCTGTTAAGAAGAGGTTTCATCAGATGTCTCAACATCAGGGTAACTAGGATGGATATGGACACAGATACAACAATGTTGTGCCTCATGGAAGAAGAAAGCCTCATCACCATAGGAGACAGCCTAGAAGACAGCATCATCAGCTCAGGAGACAGTCTACCTATGGCAAAAGAGAACAGCTCCATATAAGGCAGGCCAACTTTGGAAGAAGGAGACAACAGTATGGGTGGCAGCCACAACATTATCATCAAAGTGGAAGAAGATTTAACCACTTCAGAGATGACAGAGTCAGATGCTTCTATTGTGGCAGGTTTGGATATATGCAGTCCTCGTGCTTCAAGCTTCATGGTTATCCAAATTCTGCTCCTCATCCCAGACAGAAGGAGGTCAGGCCCAAAGTTGTTAAACAATGGGTTCCTAAGGAGAAGGTGAAATGTCTGTTAGCCCACACTTCAAATAGACAGGTTGATAAGGATGCATGGTATTTTGACAGTGGATGTTCAAAGCATATGACTGGATTCAAAACTTTGTTAGTTGAAGTCAGTCATTGTCCTTCTCATGAGGTTATTTTTGGCAATGGTGAAAAAGGTGTAGTTGCAGGAGTTGGAAAAGTAAAGTGTGGTGGTGGACCTGAACTTGACAATGTTCTGTTTGTCAATGGTTTAAATGCAAATTTGATCAGCATAAGCCAATTGTGTGATGAAGGTTACAAAGTTAACTATAACAAAGATGAGTGCATGGTATCTGATGAGCATAGTCAGGTTGTGATGAAGGGTATAAGATCCAAAGATAATTGCTATCAATGGATACCAAAAGAAGTCAGCTTATTTGGTAATGTTATGATTGATGTTGTAACATCAGATGGTAACATCAAGCATGAAAGAATACTGAAAGGGCAATCAGAATTAATGAATTTTGATATAAATCCTTTTAAAAATTTAAAAGGTAATTTAATTTGGAGGGAGAAAATCAGTGATTGGTCATTAAGAGGTACTCAAATTCAGGCGCCTTACCTTAGACTATCATTCCCTAGTTTTGATTTCACACGCCACAACTATCTTCATCTGGACATCTTCTCCTCTAAGAAAAGAAATCTCAACCCCTCTCTAATCATCAGTTGCCATATAGGGACAATGTCGAAACAAGTGTCTTCTTCATCTAAAAAGTCTGAATCCAAAAGTTCCACTCATAAAAAATCTAGGGTTTTGACGAACAAAGGCTCTGTGGATGAAGCTTTGAATATAACTCCTCTATCTATGGTCGTGCCTGCTTCTGAGAGCAAACCTGAGAAGTTTCAACAAAGGAGGGCTTCAACAGGTAACTCTTCTTCTAATCAATCGACTGCTAAGAAAATTGATGATAGCAAAAGCAGAGCATTTGTGACTAGCATTCTGTTCGGAGACCGCTCTATTCCTGAGAATACCACTTCTCCTTCTCAAGTCGTTGAGGAAAGAGTTGATGTTGATAAAAGTCTCAATCAGATTGCCACAAAAATTTTGGATAAGGTTTTGTCGGTGAAAGGAATATCTATACCTCTTAGACAAATGCCTGCTGAAAAGGAGGACATGCAGCATACTGAAACCAATCTTCACAGATTGGCTGTTTCAGTCATTGAAGATGCAGAAGTTGAAACTGAAGTTGAAGATGCTCATGTAGAAGAGGAAGTTGATGTTGAACCTAATGTCAGAACATCACCTGTTAGGAATGCTACTCCTAGTCCCAAAGGAAAGAAGAATACTGATGTGGTGGATGTTGATGACTTATCTGATAATGAAGTTATTGGTAATGCAGTTCCTAGGATTGCCAATAGATTAAAGACAAGGAAAGGAAAGAATGTGGAAACCTCTCCTAAAATGTCAGCTGAAGGCAAGAAGAAAAAGGCCTCGGTAGTTGGTCCCACTAAGTCATGGAGCAAAGTGGCTGTGAAAAAGAGAAAGGTGAGGGAGGATTCAGGATCTGATTTTGATGTTGAGGATGATGTTCAAGACATCACACCTGTGAGAAGGTCCATATTGAAAAGAATTGCTGATAAGATCCCTGACATCCCTGTTGACAATATTTCATTCCATTATGCTAGCAGTGCATCCATGTGGAAGTTTATCTGTCAAAGAAGACTGGCACTAGAAAGAGAACTTGGTGGAGATGCTTTGGAAATCAAGGAAGTTGTAGAATTGATTAAAGTTGCTGGGCTAATGAAGACTGTTTCTGGATTTTCCGAGTGCTATGATGGGTTAGTCAAGGAATTTGTAGTAAACATTCCTGTGGCTATTAATGACAACAGAAGTGTGGATTTTAGAAAGGTATATGTTAGAGGTCAGTGTGTTAATTTCTCTCCTGAGATTATTAATACGTACTTAGGATGAAAAGGGAAAGAGTATGTAGAGGTGGAAGAGACTGACAATACAGTGTGCAAAGAAGTCACAGTAGGTCAAGTGAAAGTTTGGCCCTTAAAAGGAAAGTTATCAGCTTGTTTGTTAAGTGTTAAATATGCTATTCTGCACAGAATAGGTGCTGCCAACTGGGTTCCTACAAATCACAAGACCACTATTTCTGTTGGGTTGGGGAAGATAATTTATGCTATTGGGACAAAGCAAAGATTTGATTATGGCTCCTACATCTATGATCAGACTATTAAGCATGCTGCTACAAATGCTGTGAAGATGCCTATTGCCTTTCCCTCTCTTATCTGTGGGATTATCTTGTCTCAGCATCCTGGTATTCTACAACATTCGGATGTTGTGTGTAAGAGAGAATCTGCTCTGTCAATCCACCATAAGCTGTTTGAAGGGAAGCATGTCCCTGACATTGTCAAGACATCAGCTTCAACATCACAACAGCCACCTGCCAAAACTGGGTTGATCTCAGAATTGGAGGAGGCTTGTAAGGAGTTGGATGAAGTCATCAGAGTGAGTACTGAAAGAAAGCAAAAATTTGAAAAACTTCTCATGACTCTGAGATTGGCAGAAAAAGAAGATGAAGCAGTCAATGCTAACAGTAATGATGATGTTGAAGAGCCAGGTTCAGAAGAAGATGATGATGATCTCAGCTCAGATGATTAAAGCTTTTAATGTTTTTCTTAGTTAGTAGTTTTAGTTTTGATTCTGTTGTTTTTGTTTCTGGACTGTTGTGCATGGTCTGTAACATGAATATTGTGCTGGGTATGCACCCTTTATGTTTTTTGTTCTACGATTTGTTATGTCTGGTTGCTAACAGTAAGGCTAACAATGAGAGCTAGGGTAGTACTAACTGTAGTTAGTAGCGCTTCTGGTTGAAGATTGTCAAATTGTGGCTAAAAAGGGGGAGAAGTAGCCAAGAGAGCTAAGAGTATCAAAGAGGCTGTTGCTAAGTTTATGAGCTGATTGCAGATGTTATAGAGCAGAAGTGAAGATATGAATGAGGCTTCTGCAGATATTAAGGGGGAGTATTTGCTGAACAACTTCTATGCTGGTTGTTGCATTAAGGGGGAGTGCTTATTGCTGCTAATGTTGAAATATGTGCAGCTCTGTTTGAAGAGTGTAGTTGTTAAAGATGGTGCTGCAGCAGAGTTTTGTGAAGTGAAGTCTTTTGAAGATGCTGCTGCTTAAAGTTTCAAAAATTATTGAAGTTTATTCCGCTGCTGAAGTCTCTGAAGGTGCAGAGATTGTTTTAGCCAAAATTAGCCAAAGGGGGAGATTGTTGGTTTCGTGGATTGGTTGGAATTTTGGTAAAACAAAGGTTGTTCAATGTCTGATGTCAAGGTGGTGATGTCATAACATTGAGTCTTAGCATTGGATTATGTTGAGGGTTAAGTTGGATGTCTGATGTCACAAGCGATGTTGTGACATTAGATCTGCAGAATTAATAACATCAGGTTGTGATGTTGTTAGAGTTTGCGTGTTAGCTGGAATTGTGGAGAGCTGTTAGTCTCATTGGATGAGAATATCTTGGGATAGATATTTTTCCGCTGCATAGGAGATTTGGTGCAGATTTGTAGGAGATTTAAAAGGTTGAAGATTTGAAAAGATTTTAGGAGAAAATCTGTTTTGAATATTCAGTTTTAAATAACAAATCAGGTCAGATATTGTAGCAGGTCCAAGTCCAATTCAAGGAGCTATATAAAGCGCATTAGTACTGAAGAAAAAGGCAATGAAGAAAGAGAGCTAAAGACTGAGTGTCGATTGTGTCTTCGGGTATGTTTTATAAACCATTCGAGTGTGAATTGGTATTGATGTTTTGAGTTGTTCTTGATCAAAGCTGTGAAGCAGAATCAAGTAGTGGTATTCAAAGTGTGTGATCTTTGAAGTGTTTTAGAGATTGAGTAGTGTTCTCATATCTAAGTGGTTTCTTAGGTAGAAAGTCACTAGTAGGAATTAAGATTAGGAGATTGTCAACTGGGTTGTTGAGTCTGTAATTTAATTCTACAAGTAGTGAATTTCATCCCTGGCTTGGTAGCCCCCAGACGTAGGTAGTTAGACCGAACTGGGTGAACAATTCTGTGGGTTATTCTGCTGTTTATTTTGTCCATTGTGCAGAGTGTGTTGTTGTGACATCGCACTTAACATCACACGTCTGATACCAGAATTTCAGTATTTTCCTAATATGAGATTCTGGTATGCTTTCATGATGTAATCCGTGAGAGTTTGCTAACTGTAAAAGGATATTTGAAGTTCAAAGGGTCAATGCCAGTGAATGTTTTATTGAGGACTCTATGTTAAAGGAACTAAAGTTATTAAGATTGAATCAGAGGCTTATCTTTAGGGATCAACAACTTAACAAAAAAACTTCAAACGATCACTCTTGAAGAGTTCATTTCCATAGCATCAGATGCACCGAGAGTTGTTGGAATGTATCCTGAAATCAAGAATCCTGCACAAGAAAACAGGACATTGATTAATTTAGATTTTCCTCAATTTTCACTTGACTCAATGGTCCATACACCTGACAAAACAAAAAGGAAACGACTTTACCACTAGAGCATGTTCATACCAATTCAAAAATATTCCCAAACAGTTCTCAGACACAATTCAATAATCTTCTTAAACTAGAATAACAGTCAGCAGACTTTTTTTGAAAACTTTCCTAACAAGTTTAAACATGTCCAAATCATAAGCGGAAAGAAATTAAGGGCATGTTTTGCTAAGAATGGAAAATTCATTGAGCAGTATCAATGTTGAAGGCCTATAAAAAGGGTAGGAACTTTACAGTATAAGAGAAAAGAAGAAAAAACCGACACACACCCTCAAAGATCCACGCAGCAACATCACAAACACATTCACAATAAATTACACAAAAAATAATTCACCAATGCACAAACCAAACAACCATTCGTAACATGCCAGAAACATCATATCAGACCGTTCATCAATCCCCAAAACCACTTCAACACATATAACAAAACCATTTTTTACAGACATCAACAATACACACTGATAAGAGAAAAGTCGCAGATACATACACACACCAAACGCACAAATTCAGAACAAGGGCAGTAAGCAGAGGCAAGAATACACATACGCAAGGCTAGGGAAACGCAGTAAACATCACACACGCAGACGACAACACACGAAACGTATAAAGAGGAGGGGATAGAAGGTTCATCTTTGGACGGAGACCCTTGAAGCCTTGGTCGCGTCCCTTCGTCTACAATCGACGACCCGTTTTTTTTCCTTTACGTTTTGCGCTTTTTCTTTCGATCAAACATTATATTTGTAATCATCTGAGAAAATAGTGGATTGGGGTATTGGGCTGTGTGGAATTTAGGGTAGTTAGACTTTATTTGTGCTTGATCGAGAGAGAAAATGAAGGAAAGATAAAAGTGACGGCGGCCGCTTAGGGTTTTCAAAACCCTAGTTTTTTTTCTGAGAGAGGGAGAGAAGAAGAACGAGAGTGGAGAGGAGTGTGAAATCCGTTTGGATTTCTTTTTTCCCTTTTTTTTCTTTTGAAGTTTTGATTCTGTACACAATGCACACACCACTTCCGGTGCACCCTCCATAGTGCCCGTTAGATCACAGTTCACACAGATCAAAGGGCTATGACCTAAGGGTCCGCGATGGACCCTCTACCCTTTTAGCGCATGGGATCCCCCATTTTTGTTTTTTACCTTTTTTATAATTATCAAATTTAAGTTTTGTTTTCATAATTAAAATTTAAAATATAGACCCTTTTTTTTAATAACCTTTTTTAAAAGAATTTAACTTCTTTATACACTAAATTATACTTTTTAAATAAAATATAACTCCTCTATTTTTAATTTTTTTTAAATAAACTAAAACCTTTTGTTAACTTTTTAGTTAATTAGTAAAAACCCTTAATAAAAACTTTTATTTATTAAAATATTAAAACTAAAATCTTTTTTTATTAATAAGATAATTTATTAACTTCTTAATATAACTTTAAAATTAAATAATAATAAAACTCTTTCTTTATTAGAATATTAAAATTAAAACTTTTTTCTAAATTAATATGAAATTTTTTTAATTAACTTTCTTTTAACATAACTTTAAAAACTAAAAAATATAATAATCAGAACTTTAAAATAATTAAGTGTTTAAAAAGAAAACCTTTTTTAACTTTATTAATATAAAAAATTAAAATAATAAAAACTTTAAATAACTAAAACTTTTTTATTAATAAGAAAAACTCTAACTCTTAATCAAAATAACCTCTAACATGATCCTCAATAATAACTTTAAAAAATTATCAAACTCTTTTCTCGATAAACCGCTCCACGTTAGAATCCCTCGCGATATATCGTATGCTTGAGTGACGTGGATTAGAACCTTTAGTTGTTATGCCATACTTATGCGTTTGTGTGTTTACTATTGTATGTGATGAATGTATGTTATTACTCAAACCTTTTCAAAAATTGAAAAATCCTCGATCCAATGTCGAGCCCATTTTCTACCCATGTAAGTCGATTGCCTTTAGGCATCGCATTCGACCTACCGATCACAAGACACAAGTCTAGCATCACTTTGCTAGCATCCTCGCCTAAATAACAATAATTAATTGCATAAAATGTCAAAGGGAAAATCACATGCATGATAACCATGTTATTGTGCATGGTGCACATCATTTACATTCATAATCGACACCCTTAAGATAAGACTATTAGACAACTTAGGATAGATTTCTTAGGTTAGCCCCCCTTCAATTTTGATTCTTTAATCAAACTTTAGCCCACCTAATTCTCCACACAAGAGAATTAGATGTTAATCATCTCAAAGAAAGGGACATACAATCCCATACCCCACAAAATACAAACATTTTCAAAACTGTGGTGGTCTTTCTTAAGATAATGACTCATCTTCTCTCCTAAACCTTTAAAACAAATTTAGTATCCTTAATAAGGAACTACAAGTGCTCTGATTCCCTCCTGAGAGGATATGTAGACACAAGATGCGATATCTTGTCGAGCACACTTAGGAATAAAAAATAATAAATCACCTACCCTTAAACCCTTAGCAAAACAGATAACAAATAACATAATAAAACAAGAGGTTCCTGTAGAGTACTATAGATATCTAGGATGCTAACACCTTCCCTAGGTATAACCAACCCCCGAACTTAGAATCTTAGTGCATTTGTATTGCATTGTGGGAATTCGATTTTTCTCCCTTCTCTTGGATAAAATCAAAGACCGGTGGTGACATTAAAAATGCGATCCTAGTTAACAAATAACTATGGTATCCAATTTTCACCGCGACAGGGAGAAGTTCAAACCGTCCCTTCTCTATCGCCCGACTGAGATCCACCAGCTCGTTCGCTTTGGTCTGCTTAAACCTTAAGGCCCCGGGCACTGGAGATCCCTGAGCAGGTGAAGGAACGGGCGAGGAGCTCCCTGCAGCCGGTTGACGAGGAGGCACCCGCTGAGTAAACTGAGACTTCGAGGTGGCCGCGCCTGCTTTGCCCCTCGCCAGGGCATTCTTCATCATCCTCTCATGAGCAGAAGGCATCTCACTTGCAAAAACATTACGTACGCATTAGCCACCGAGGAAGTTATAATTCGGATAAGGTAAAAAAGTAAACTACCAAGCAACTTAAGGGCGTCAGCATGGGTCTTGCATTCCAGAAGCACCTTTGTATTAATGTAGCGGTGCTCCACTCTTTTCCCACTATCGTCGTCATAGATCGGGTCCCCCTTTTTCGTCCAGCACTCCGCGAGCTTAAAACTATTAACATATTTGACCAACGCCTCATAACTGGCTGCGTCTTGCTCGTCTAGCATATCCGGTTGGGCGAGGTAATGGTCGGTACCTCGGGTAAAATGAATCCCGCTCCAACAGAAGGGGAACTTAAACACCCTGTCTTCCAGCAACTTCCCATGCTCGTCGCCTATATCATTTTCGTCCTCGTCCGTTGTCACTGCCCAGGCATACGTGGTGTCCTGAGCCTTCTCCGACACAGGTCCAATGATATAGAACCTCTCCTTGAAGGTCCGGATGGACTCTAAATGGCTTAAACAATTTTCTCGCTTGCTTCAGCGAAACCCAGTCGTACCTTTTCCCCGAAACCTGCCGTTGGAGGTGGAAGATGGTGAATAACAAGGGAAAGGTAGCTCCTATCTTCAGAAACTGGCATATTAGCTCGAAGGCGCGGATAAACGCCAATAAATTAGGGTGCAACTGCGACGCAGCCAAGTCTAGATGAACGAAGATAGACTCCTGAAAGTCAGTGAAGGGCAGCCTCAACCCTATATTCTTGAAAGCATACTCATACATTGAGAATCTCTCCCCGTAGTCTGTACATATGCGGTCGTCTTGATTGGGGAATTATACCTTCCACTCCCCTTCTGGCCCTACGTTTGTGAAGACGTCCCCAGTATAGGACGCAAAAGTGGATGCGTGCTCGGTAGGCTCCGCAACCGTCCATTCCTCCGTTGAAGCATGCTCAGGATCCTCCCCGACTTCGCCGGGGGCAGTCGAAACCTCAGTATCACTACTCTCCGAGGAGCTCTCCTCGGACGAGACTATGAGAATCTCTCTCTTGGGCTCATGCGCCATCTCGTTCACCTAAAAAGCAAAGGACAAACATGAATTCGACTGCAAAATCAAATCCACCCTTCCACCGCTAGTCAAGTGAAAGGGCGCACAAAGGGCCGAGGACGACGTCCCCGACCTAAGCCCTAAATCAAATAACACAAGAGCATTGCGCGAAGAGATGCTCGGGGGCAACCCCTCCTGCGCGTATGGGGAAATGACCCCGACCTAATATCCAGTTTTCCATTTGAAGCTCCACCGGAAAACTCATACAGTCATCAGGAAGTTCATCAGAGCACCGGAAAACTCAAGAACTCCACCAGTTATGCTTGCGCCGTCATCGCAACAACGCCATAACACAGCCTAAATCTACAATTCCAAAGAAGCTCTGGCGACCACGGTAGCAGCAGAAAGTGACCAAGCCACCGTCTACCACCAACAGCCGCCGGAAAGCACGACGGTTCTACCTAAATTCAACCTAGCCATATGCGTTCTAACAAAACAGAAACGAAAAAGCTAGAAATGAAGCTGGAAATAAGTGACTTACGTGGTCGAAGAGAATGTAAAGGGCCAAAGAACTTGCTCGGAGCTTCGTGCGGCGGCGGGTACGGCGTTTGACGGTGGCGACAGACTAGAGGCTCTGAGAGAAGAACGAGGAAGGAGAGAGAAGCGAAAAACGCAAATGAGAAAAACTTCTCCCTCTATTTATAGGCAGTCTGAAAACACGAGCACGCGCGGATAGGGGCATCATCATGACCCTAGCCTAGCCATCATGACGCATTTAATGTCGCACAAGGCTCGAGGCACACGTGGCGTCACGTCTCTTCAGAATACCTCAATTGTTGGCCTCCCCACATGTCGGGCAACCCAAACAACGTTACGTATCCCGTGGGCACTAGAACCCCCGAGCATCCAAGGACGATTCCGTCTCGGCGACAAACGACGACCCCTTCAGTGTTCCCCGGAGCTGCGAGCTATCCTTAAGTCATCACTCCCATGCTCGGAAGCAACGACTTGAGGGGCTCCTGTTCCGGACTGGACCAATGGCTAGGCATGAACCAATCCACTTTTGTTTCCAGAACGACCTAATTGCCTAAGTCGAGCTGGCGCGGGGGCAACATTTACCTTTCTGCCCCTCTACCTGACACATATGGACAGATAAACCTCAAGGTCATTTGTTCCTCCCCGGCATTCCTGCCCGTTACGCACAACTCCATCATCCAGGAACAGTCACGTCGCCTGTGCCCGGAACTACGTCTTTGCCCGTGGCAACGGCTAGTTTTGGGCATCTCTGCCCGCCATAACGGCTAGTTTTTGGCAGTTACCTATTCTTCAGGAAATGGTTATTCCGCCCCAAAAATAAGGATCGTTGGCCACGCGCTGGGGGCATTATAAAAACCCTCTCGAATGAGAGGGTCAGGTATTCAAATTCATCCTAAGAAACTCATACTTTTGTACTTGTCTTTCTCTCTCGTGATTCTTACTTTAGCATCGGAGTGCCTTGCAGGTACACCCCCTCCTCATCTCACACATCCAGTATCACAGACGTTCCTCTTGGCCCACTTCAGGATCTGATCAGCCTTCACGATCAGATATCAAAATTAGGATATGTCATACGGAGTTCAATGTTCAGATATTGTCTTTGGTTTTTATGTTAGTTGTGTTTCTTTAATTCAGTTTTGTTTTGACATGTCATACGCAATTTAATGTCATATGTATATGTCTATCAAGTTTCATCTCCTTGGAGATTAAACAAGCACACGAAAGATCGCGTGTTCTTTTAAGTATACCACCACACTTGGAGCTATATGGACTTGTTTTTTCTTCTCTAACAGCTTCGTGATTGATAAAGTTCAATTTCGCTTGAGCTATATTGTCGATCAACTATGAATACAAAATTTTGTCTCTGGATTTATGTTCTAATATTGTGATGTTGCAACCAAATGATGTTTGTATCTCATTATTTTGCATTTTAATCATTTGGTTCATTGATTTTGTACTCGTACAAAAGCCACTCTTACTATTTTCTAACTAGCTTTTAATTGTAGCATGAGCAGACTTAACCCTATTAGTTGTGATATTTTCAAGGTTTCTAACCTAATCAGTTCATGCACAGACAATTTTCTCGTTCGCTTGGTCTAATATTGTAGTTTTGGTATATTTAAAAAAACTCTGAATATTTTGCGCACACATTTCTTAACTGTATGACAATTTCGACATATAACTCATATGTGAAAAAATTAATTATGCCATTTCAGACATCAATTATGAGTATTTGACTTGGTTTAACCATTTTCCCGCTTCACCCTTTATTGTTTTGTTTCAAAAATTTCCATTAATTCTATCTCTCACATTTTTTGTTATATGATACCTACATAATAAAGCATGGGAAGTAGGAAATATCTCTGTAACAGAATTCATCAGTGAGATATCGCGATTAGTGACAATCACTTATAACGTGAGTCTTTCAAAAATATTAAGACATATTTCTAAAGCTCATGTAACATTATCCTCTTTTTTACATGTCAAAAATGGAAAAGCAATTGAATAAGTTATCTCTTTAGAAGCAACACCAATAATTTGTAGAAGAGGAAATATGTACTTGTTGGTCTTATATGTTGAATCAATTATCAATATCGTGGGAAATGTGTTAAACAACTTGATGGAATCAGTATGGGTTTAAAATATATCTCTAAAAGTTTTTCCATCCATAGTTTCAACAGTTGTTGCATTTCAGATCTTTGACCCTTCATTCTCTTGTTGTTTCGGTGGTGAACATTATATATTTATTTAATATTTGAGACACTTTGTGGTTTTTAACTTTTCAAAATTCTCAGTATGTTTGGGCTAAACCGCGTTCATTGTCATCCCACAAACAAATTTATTCTCTTTAGAATTCAGATGACAGATAATCGGATGACCAACTAACTTGTTGCTTGTTTCAAATGTCGTTGTAGTAAATGCATGTCTTCTATTGGAACAAGAATCCTACCTCCCAATAACTATCCCAAAACCTAATTAGGCAATTTTCTTACAGAACCATCGAAACATATGTTCACGTAACGTACGTGGTAAATCTTTTTCCAACATCGACGTGTACAACACTTGGTTGGAAATCTTCTGAACTACCATCTTTGATGCATTAACTTTGTTGATAATATTAGAGTGCATCATACTTACAACCATGAAAAAGTATGACAATCAAATCACCCGTTCAAATACTTCGAATTTCCATGTCCAAATATATTTGGATGATATTATCCTAACAATATTCATGATGAAGACATAAAAAAAAAGATTTATGTAATGATCATCAATGATACATACGTACATTACTTATATCAATGGCGTAATGAACAATCCCCTCGAATTTTGTACAGACTTTCTTAGTCCGACCCTACATAGACAACACAATGATTCTGAATCTGAATTCGAATCATTCGACATGCAATTTCATGTCATTCTTCACTCGAAGATTCCTAGCTAATGTGGTTCATGTTTCTTCCCCTTTAGACCATATAAAAAGCTTGGTTTCAAAGGGTCTTTATAACCAGACACTTGAATTTTTCACACAACTCCATTTCTCTGCTCACCATTTCAGATTCATCCCTTGTGTTCTTCCATCAGTCATCAAAGCATGCTCCTATACCAACTCTCATGCCTTTGGCACACAGCTTCATTGCTTGGCTCTCATCAGAGGCTGCAACTCTGACCCAGTTGTCTCAAATTCCATCATTTCTATGTATGCTAAGTTTTCAGATATCCATTCGGCACGCCAAGTGTTTGACACAATGCTTCAGAGAGACCCCATCACCTGGAACTCCATGATCAATGCTTATTTGCAAAATGGGTTGCTTTCAGAAGCTCTGCAAATGATGAAAGATTTCTACTTTCTTGGTTTTCTTCCCAAGCCGGAGCTGTTAGCTAGCATGGTATCCGTGTGTGGGAGGGAAACGGGTTTGGGTTTAAGAATAGGAAGACAGATTCATGGTCTTGTTGTTGTTGATGGAAGGATACAAATTCAACATTCAGTTTTTCTGTCAACAGCATTTGTGGATTTCTATTTCAGGTGTGGTGACTCTTTGATGGCGCGAAGTGTGTTTGATGGGATGGAGGTGAAAAATGAGGTTTCGTGGACTGCGTTGATATCTGGTTGCGCCGCTAATCAAGATTATGATGTAGCTTTAGCATGCTTTAGAGAAATGCAGGTTTCGCATGGAGTTTACCCGAATAGAGTAACGTTGATTGGACTTTTAGCAGCTTGTACAAGGCCTGGTTTTGTTAAGTATGGAAAAGAGATTCATGCGTATGCTTTTCGTCATGGGTTTGATTTATGTCATAGCTTTTCATCAGCTCTCATTAACATGTATTGTGAACGTGGAGAATCATTGCACCTTGCTGAACGGATTTTCGAAGGGTCTAGTTTAAGGGATGTGGTGCTATGGAGTTCAATCATAGGGAGCCATGCTCGAAGAGGAGAAAGCGACAAAGCTTTGAAGCTTTTTAATAAAATGAGAACTGAGGAAACTGAACCAAACTATGTAACTTTATTGGCAGTGATATCTGCATGCACAAACTTATCTTCATTACAGCAGGCTTGTGCAATCCATGGCTATATCTTGAAATTTGGATTTGGTTTTAGCATCTTTGTCTGCAATGCTCTTATAAATATGTATGCTAAATGTGGCTGTTTAGATGATTCTCGTAAAATATTCCTCGAAACACCGAATAGAGATTCCGTTACATGGAGTAGTTTGATTAGTGCCTATGGCCTTCATGGACGTGGAGAAGAAGCTTTACAACTTTTTCATGAAATGAAAGAGAGAGGAGTGAAGCTTGATGCAGTCACACTTCTTTCCGTTTTATCTGCGTGTAATCACGCTGGCCTTGTCACTGAGGGACAACAAGTGTTTGAGCAAGTAAATACAGATTGTGAAATTCCAATCACTGTAGAACATTATGCATGCCTAATTGATCTTCTTGGAAGGTCGGGGAAACTTGAAGGCGCGCTGGAAATACTGAGAACGATGCCTATGAAACCGAGTGCAAGAATATGGAGCTCTCTTGTGTCGGCTTGTAAGCTTCATGGAAGACTCGACGTAGCAGAATTACTATCATCTCAGCTTATAAGATCAGAACCTAATAATGCTGCTAATTACACGTTGTTGAATATGATTTTTGCTGAGAAGGGTCATTGGCTTGATATAGAACAGGTAAGGGAAAACATGAAACTACAAAGATTACAAAAATGCTATGGATTCAGCCGCATTGAGGTAGGATAATAGATCAACTTTCTAGTAAAACAAAGAAGAATGTTTTGAACTCTGAATGCTAGTGTTAGACAGGATAAAAATGATTTGACAAGAGTGCTTTATTGGGACTATTTTTGCCTCTCAACCAAAGAGCATGCATTTTTTTAATAGTATGTTAATGGGTGAGAGGATGTTGGTTGTTGAAAATTAAAGAAATGGACAGTGATTTAATGGAAGTTGGGCTAATTCAGGTGGAATTTGTTATATTTATTGTCTAATGAATGGCAATGAAAATAATAATTACTTCCTCCTTCCTAAATCATAAGTTACTTTGCAAAAAAAAAAAAAAATTGTCCTAAATTATTAATAACTTTACAATATTCGTGTGAAATGTCCAAAACGTCTTATAATTTAGAATGGAAGTAGTATGATAAAAATTCAACTAATAGCTTGCATAATTACTTTCTATTTAAAATTTAATCTAAAATAAAAGAAAAAAAAATGTAATGTTATATTTGTAAAGGACTATACTAGGACGATGGTTATAGGACGCCTAAGGAGAGGTGACGATAACATGTCGCCCAAAGGAAAATATCGCCTCACCCCTAAGGTCTTCCTATCGCCCAGTCATGAAAAACGCGGGAAAAGACGTTTGAGGGGAAGACAGAAGTCATGGTCATTAACTGACCCACATCCTCATTTAAAATAGGGATTCAACGGTCCAACATTGATTGAGTGGGTGGTGACCCTTCCCAAAAGAATCCTGGGCTCTAGAGACCTTTATAAATACTTTTTCCATCAAAGGTGGAATGGACAGATCATAACTCATATTGATCACACCCTTCATAAGCTTATATCTAAGCACATCAGTCATCTACAGAACCTCTCACCACACATGAGTAAGGCTTCTAAAGCCAACATAAAACACAATTGTACATGACTTCAGGCCGCCATGGAAAAACCCTAACCACCATACAACGTAATATACCTACAAAAACCTCTAAGTCCCATTGCCTTGCAAGAGGAACACACACACACACACATGTACTTTTTGACCAATAGAATGACGTCTACCAAGGGGCTCTGATAAAACTAACTTGGGTCACACTGACATTCGTGCATGCGTGTGTGTGTTACAAATAGACATTTTGTCCCATTTAGGTTCGCCTCACAAAAGTTCACAAAAAACAAAGTGGACAGATGAGCATAATTGATGATGTAGACATAAAATTTTGGTCCACCCTGCAAAAAATGAGGGTGGGGCGGGTATGACCGCTTTGCACCCCTAAAAACTAAAATTAAAAATAAAAACATTAATACCCTTGCCAGCAAAATAACAACTTGAGGTGGAGTGGACATAATAGAAGGTGCGGATCTAAAAACTTAGTTTGTCCTACAAAAAATGCGAGTAAAATGGACATGTATGATGGGACATACTCGTTTTATCACCCCTATTCACAAGTACAATGGAAAGATTCAAAAATAAAACATAAAAATACCTAACCTGAAAACCCCAAAAGAAAAAAAGAAAACAACAAAGGAAAAAAAAAGATTTCGCCAAATCGTACCTCTGCACACAACTACGAAAACTAATTCTTCAAGTCGGAAAGATTTATAATAGGCAGTAAAATTCTCCTTCAAAAAAATTTAACATTGTTACACATCCAAAACTAAGTTCAAACTCAGGTGCTTGGTTAAAATAGAAGAGACCATTTACCTTTTGAATCAAGTGTTCTCGAATAATGTGTGATTGTTTTAATAATGGATTGTAGCATTGATATGACGGTTAGATTATACAAAATTAATTTCGAAGGTAAATTTATTTTATTTTTAAGTATCCAAATACAATTCATTTTACATTTTAAGTAGAATCAATTTATAATCTTTAAGACTATTCTTTGTAGCTGGATAACTAAGCGCAAACTCTACAACATTAGAAGTTGAATTTCAGATGCTTAGAATTGAAACTTGTATAAGATTAGAGTGCAGTGTCATCAAGTTTTGCTTGTGTTCCAAACTCACCCCTTATTATCAATCAAGATTAGAGTGTTTGCTTCTTTCCAAAACACACTCTACATACATCAACTCACATTTATGTGTCATGTACATCAAGTTAAGTACCCGTGGCATTACTTTTAACATCAACAGCATAGTTTCTTGGAGCATAATATCTTCATTTGAGAATAACTTGTTCTTGGAGTAAAATTAAAATGGACTTATAGTTTATACTTCAAAGTGATATCACTTAATTTCAAACATATAGGTTCCGAAAGCTACACCTATCAAAAAATTGGGTAGTGATTAGTCATGAATGACTCAAGGGTCACTTTCCAATGAGTATGCCCTCATTTGGAAAGTCCTCCCTCACAAGGCAATGATTGAACTCCACTTAATACTAGATCCATTTGATTCAACCTCCACGTTCTGTTTCATGACACAATAAATATACACATGCAAAAACCTTAGGTGAATAAAATTCAATCTAAATCCAGTGTTCAAAGGTGAGCAATGACACTTACATTGTTGGTTGTGCAGACAATTACCAATCACCTAAATCTTTTAAACCTTTATGTCGCAAATTCCATATTCAAACTTAGATCCCTCTACATGTTTTTATGCAGCTATCACCTGAATTGTACTAACAGGTGCAGTTCGCAAAAAGTTGGACAATGCATTAGACTAAGAGACATTAATTAGTTTTACAAGTATAATATAATAGTACTAAAGGAAACATGAGATGCACTCAATGTGGTAATGACATCTCAAATTATTGTTTATTTGACTTGACTTATGCATATTTTCCTATTGTTTTAATTCCGTTTCCACTATTTTGCTAGTGTTTTTTTCTTTGTTTCAGGAAATTTATTAATCAGAAGTTGTGGACGAAGAAACAAAGCGAAATGGATGAAAAGCGAAGAATTGGAGCAGACTTGCACCTATGGCAACCACCATGGCGTTCATCCTAAGAGTGACATGGGTGGTCCACGTACCAACTAATGGGATGACCAAGTCATGCCCACTTTGTGAGCATGGCGGTCGCCATGAGGCTGTGGCGGTCGCCACCCTTGAAAATCCCAAATGGTTGGGAACATACCATGATTGGTCTCCAAGTCTCGACAAACCGTCCCTACATTTTCTCCACGGCCTGAAATTGTTTTCTTGGTGATTTCTAGGGTTTTGAACTCCTATAAATACCCCTTTCATGCCATTTTTCAGGGTATCCAAGCTTATGTAAACTTAAGCCAAAATATTGTCGAATTGTAAAGCAATAATCTCTTTACACCGGAGGATTATTGCACTGTCGATCGAGTTTGTATCAAGTTTGGAGCACCTTGTTTATTTCTGAAGCACTTTATTTCCGTCATTTACATTCTGTCAAGATTTACTTCAAGTTATCGCAATTTGTATCAGATTCAAGACTCCGTTTGGAGCAGGTTTTTATTTCATTCAGCATTTACATTTACTTTGTCTTGCCTTTATTGTCTTTGTCTTATTTAATCACATTTGTCCTCTTCGTCTTAATTAATTTCATAATGTTTTTACCCGTCATTATGTTTACCTTTTCACTTAAAACCGTTTATGTTTTGTTTTCCCTAAACATGTCAGGATCAATTACTGAATGCTGACATGTGAGGATCGTCAATAGACGATGCTCCACATGTTGTCTCCGTAAGGTTACCTTTGTGTGTTGTTTTGATTTAAACGCAATTTTTCTGAACTTATTTTAATCTACCTTCACTAAAGTGATGCAGTGAAAACGTCAGGTAAGATCGAAAGCCGCCAGACATTAAAGACTAAAATTGGTTTGTCATTGGTTAATAAATACTGCGAACACACTTTGTTAATTAATTAGGAAGCTTTTACCTTTCTAGAAGGAGGTTTTAAAAGTATTTGCGGACGCGTTTATAGGTTTAGGATCCGGTTCTCTAAGCGAGAGCCAAGAACCCTTATTAGTTAAACTTTTCAATCAAAATCAATTTTCTATTAAGTTAAGAGTCTAATTTCTTAAAATTGAGTTTACTACTTTAACGTATTAAGCGCCTACCATGAGTGACGATGAAAGGTATAAATTAAAGAGTAAGTTCAGTTCTGTATACGCGAAAGCGATAGTTTCTGTTAAATTAATTTTTTTCTAAATAGGAAACATTGTCGCATAAGTTATCTTAGTGGAGACAATTAGAGCATTTTCGATTGATGTGAATTACATTTCAGCATTGTTATTCGTCTGTTTTTATTAAATCCTTTTATTTCGTTTCCCTCCTTTTGACTATTTCATTCGCCTTAGATAAACACCTTAACAACTGGAAACAATAGATCTTTGACTGTTGGTCTCTGTGGGATCTATATCTTTTAAAACTACACGATAGGTTGTGCACTTGCAGTTAGATTGTATACACCCGGTCAAGTTTTTTGGCGCCATTTTTGGGGATTAATTACGTCAAATAGTTCAACTTTTTTGTTACACCGTCTAGACTTAGGCACCTTTTTACCAGTCGATGCGAAGAACTCGCAGAACTGGTATCTTAGTAGATCCAATAGAAGAACCCGAAAGATACGCACGCGCACGTCTTTTGCTTCAAAAGATTAGAAGAGCGATTGTTAGAACAAGGTTTGGTTCTGCAATAATACCTCTGAGTTTTGATGATAACAAACAAGTATGTTTGTATGAACAATTTTGGTATTCTAATGTTTGTTATTTTTGCAAATTTAACAAACAGGTTCTGCTTCTGATAAATAGCGTGGCTAAGTTATTGGAAGAGAATTGTTCCGCTTCTGCGCTACATATTGTTCTGTTGAACGGTAGCATTTACTTCAGAAGACTCTGAAGTTGCATGACTCTGATACAATGACTTAAGAAAACAAGTTCTGAAGATCTAAAGACAGAAGTTCTGATGGACAAGTCCAGATGTTGAAGACTTAAGAAAATAAGTTCTGAAGATCTGAAGACAAAAGTTCTGATGGACAAGTCTAGATGCTGAAGAATTAAGAAAACAAGTTTTGAAGATCTGAAGACAGAAGTTCTGATGAACAAGACCAAATGCTGAAGACTAATGATTGTGAAGACAACGGGTTCTGAAGACCAAGTGCTGAAGACTCTGAAGATGTAGCTCTGCAGACTCTGAAGACTTGAAGCTCTTAAGACCCAAGTTAAGTTTTCCCTTCTTCTAACTCATGCTCTCAAGAAGCCTCTGAAGTCTGGAAGTTGAGAAGACTAAGCAACAATACAACAGTACAAGGACACACTGCTCCACTCCAGATAGGACAGACGCTGTTAGATGTCAAACATGTTATATATTTGTATGCAATAATTGGCATTTTTCATGACTTTCCATGTGGAATCGGTTGATTTAAGTGGTAAATTGTGTTGTAGTGCTTACGTGGGAATACATGAGTGGAGCTTGTAATTTGTGTGTTAATGTGCAGGTTTAGGCATGAAAGGATCAAGATGGTGAGACACATTGAGTGGATGCAAGTTGCCACTAAAATTGTAGCTGCAACAGGGTATTCGCAGTGCGAAGAGTCTGGCGAAGGACCAGCGAAGGTTCGCACTGCGAACGTCAGCGAAGGTGCCAGCGAATGGTGGCAGAGAGTTCCACTTTTGAAATTACCAAAAGTTCGCACTGCGAATTCCTAGCGAGGGTTCGCTATTTGTTTCGCAATGCGAAGATTCTAGCGAAGGGTGGCAGTAAGTATTGGATTTTGAAAGTCCTGGCTCGCTGGTTTGTTCGCAGTGCGAAGGAATGGTTCGCACTGCGAACCTACGATTTCTACTTGGGGCGGTTTAAGTCTTAGAGGCACTTAAGGTGCCATTTTCTCTCATTCGCAGTGCGAATGATGCACTCGCAGTGCGAATTCTACAGAATTCTGATGTGACTAAATAGATTTTCACTTTATTTGTAAAGGATCTTTTTTCCATTTTTCATCCAAAATCATAGTTTTCAGTATTGTGATCATCTAAGAGTGTAATTTCACTTTGAGAAGCTGAAGTCACATCTATTCTCGATTATTCGACGTGGATATTCATTCATCTCCTCTTTCAAATTGTCATCATAGCTACCATGGGAATGTGTAGCTAAACACTCAATGTTGAGGTTAGAAGTAGTTGATCCTGATTATATGTATTGCTTTTGATCTTTTGTGTATAAACAAAGTCTTTGATCAATATAGATGAAGTTATTTTCTCTTAATGCTTTATGTGTGATTTGTATTGCTCTAGACATAGATTTTACAAATCATGACCTAATAAATTCATCTCTTAAAAACCAAACTCTAAACATAGATTTGGGATTTGCTATTCGCTTTGTGTTGACCTTAACGATTGTTGTTTAGATTGTTAGCGTGAGATATCATCTGACGGTCTAAACAACGATACTCACGACTTTGCTTTAGACATAAATTTAGCCGGGAGGATACGCGGTTGTATTGGTCAAAAACTGAGTTCATATGCTGGATTAATCATATATATGTGAGAAGGATTAGCGAAACCTAACCTTGACATGCTTTCTTAAAACTTTTACAAACTCTTTATCACCAATTACTCTTTGCTACTAATTAATGTTAACAACAATTGAGAACCTTTTGAAACCATTGAACTTAAAACATCGCAACTATTGAAAGGCAAGCATCGTATATCGACAATCCCTGTGGAGACGATAAAAACACCCCCTATTATTACAATAACAAAATGGCACCGTTGTCGGGGATTGTTCAGTGATATTGCAAGCTTTGCGATAGTAGTGTTGTTTTAAGCTTGTTAACCTTTTTCTTGAACTTGTTAATTTGTTTTGCTTAGTGTGCAGACTTAGTTTATGCGAGGGAAACTACCGGCGGACCAACTTCTTTTCGATCCTGAGATTGAGAGAACCGCTCGTAGAATCAACAGCAGAACTAGACGAAGGAGGCAGCTAGCAAGACAGAAGCGAGAACAAGAGGAAAGTACTTCTACACCACCACCACTTCCACAGATACTTCCAGTTATGGAGGCAGATCCACCACCACCACCACCACCTGCTTCTAGACCTTGCACAAACAGTCCGAGACATAATGCCCAGTTCGCTCGCCATGCACAGAACGGTCGTCATTCCGAAATGAAGACCGGTATTCTCCAACTGCTATATCAAAGTCCATTTACGGGTAAGGATCATGAAGATCCTTTTTCCCATCTGACGAAATTCTATGAAATCGCGGGAGCGACTGATGCGCCCGAAGTTGAAGAGGAATCTCTGTTTAAGAGACTATTCCCGTATTCTCTCATTGGGAAGGCAAATGAATGGTATCTTGATCAGTCAACGGCCATAATGACGGATTGGAATGCATTGGAAGAGAAATTTTTGAAGAGATTTTTCCCACACACTCGGTTTATGGAGGCAAAGACCGCCATCGCGGTGTTCACACAAGGAGCCAATGAATCTCTCAATGAAGCTTGGGAGAGATTCAAATAAATGTTGAGAAAGTGCAAGGGCCATGGTTTTGATGAATTGTCACAAATTCATATATTTCGAAACGGACTCCAACTTGTGCACAAAACTTTGTTGGATGCCACCGCTGGTGGATCCTTGTTGAGCAAAACTGCTGCTGAAGCCATGGCTATTATTGATAAGATGGCTTTGAATGACCATCAAGGTAGTCATAACCGTGGACCTTCTCAACGAACTCCAGGAGTGTTGGAATTGGGAACAAATGATGTTATCCTTGCGCAGAATAAGTTATTATCACAACAGGTTGAGTTGTTGACTAAGCAAATGTCTAAACTGCCGCAACAATTCAAAGAAATTCATGACTCTTCAAGTAAAAATGTGCAAGTCTTAGTTTGTGAACTTTGTAGATGTGACCATCCGACCGGTTATTGTCCTCCCGTTGTGGAGGAGGTAAACTATGCTGGAAATCAAGGATACCAACCCCGATCTCCGTATCAACAAGGCAACCAAGGTTACCAGCAACGGCCTAACCAGGGTTATCAACAACCGTGGAGACCGCAAGAAGCCGGACCGTCCAACCGTCAACAATATCAAAATTACACGCAACCTCCGCAAGCTCCCATTGGAAATACGAAGATGGAAGACACTCTCACGCAATTTATGCAAATGGCAATCTCCAATCAAAAGAATATCGATGCGGCCATAAGGAATCTTGAAACACAAGTCGACCAATTATCAAAACAATTGGCCGACCAACAAAAAGGGCACTTTACGACAAATACGCTTCCAAATCCTAAAGATTGCAAAGCAATTCTAACAAGAAGTGGAAGAGAGATTGACATGGGTGTAGGTAAAAGAATAGTGGAGGAGGAGGTTGTAGTTGAAAAAGAAAAAGATAGTGATGAGATTGAAGTAGAAAAAAATGTTGAGGGTGTTTTAGTTGAAAATGAGAAGAAAAAAAAGTGAGGATGAGAAAAAAAGAGAGATAGAAGAAAAAGTGAAGAGAACTAGGAAGGGAAAATAACCGGTGAACAATATTCCGATCCAACATTTACCATATCCTCATGCTCCTACAAAGAAAGATAGTGCAAGGCACTATTCTCGGTTTATGGATATTTTCAAACAATTACAAATAAATATCCCATTCTCCGAGGCTTTGGAGCAAATGCAAAAATATGCGAAATTTATGAAGGATATCCTCACGAAAAAGAAGAGGTATACGGATCAAGAGACCATTATGGTAGATGCTAACTGTAGCGCTATCATTCAACGTACTCTCCCGAGGAAAGAATGTGATCCGGGACGAGTCACCTTGCCGGTTACTATCGGAAATATCTATGTGGGCAACGGATTGATTGATTTGGGCTCTAGTATCAATTTGATACCTTTGTCGATTGTGAAACGGTTAGGACACATGGAATTGAGGTCCACTCAAATGACATTGCAACTCGCAGACAAATCCACTACCCGTCCTCACGGTGTAGCGGAAGATGTGTTGGTCAAAGTGGACAAATTTTTGTTTCCGATAGACTTTGTGGTTATTGAAATGGAGGAGGATGAGGATGCTCCTTTGATTCTTGGAAGGCCGTTCATGAAAATGGCTCGAATGGCAATTGACATGGATGATGGTCTCATGAAAGTGAGAGTCCAAGATGAAGAGGTGTGTTTCAATCTTTATGATGCCATGAAGCACAAGAAAGATAAAGGTGATTGTTTCCGAATCGATGCAACGAAGGAAGTGATTGTTGATGTCACAAAGCAAATTCATGTCGTTACCCCTTTACAAAGAGCTTTGGATGATTCCTTGTAAGTATTCTCTGTTGCAGAAGAGCAAGCTCTTGAAGAATGTTTGTTGGATCTTGAAGCTTTAGAAGAGTTGCAACCTTGGGAGTATGAAGAGGAAATTCTAAAAAAAGTGGTGAATGATGAAAAATCCAAGCTTGAACTGAAGGTGTTACCGTAAACCTTGAAGTATACTTTTCTCGATGACGGTGGTAATAAACCGGTGATCATAAGCAGTATTTTATCTGAAAACGAGGAGAGCCGCTTAATTCAAGTGTTGAGAAAAAATCAGGATGCAATGGGATGAACTTTGTCTGATCTTAAAGGCATAAGCCCGTCGTATTGCATGCATCAGATATTTATGGAGGAAGACTTCAAACCGGTTGCTCAACCTCAACGCCGCTTAAATCCTATCATGAAAGAGGTGGTTAGGAAGGAAGTGGTGAAAATGTTAGATGCCGGAATGATTTACCCCATCTCTAACAGTCCGTGGGTTAGTCCGGTGCATGTGGTACCGAAAAAAGGCGGATTAACGGTGGTCTGAAATGAGAAAAATGAGTTCATTCCAACAAAAACCGTGAGATTTGATCGAAGGACAATCAGTCGGGTTCTTGGAGACCCTCTTCCATTACGTGCCAGTCAGGAGGATGCATACCACAGGAATCTTAACCGCAACCGGGATATCACACAAATGACCACCGATCTGTTGCGCCCTGGTAAGACTGTTGAACTCAACCATTCAGGGGTTCCCGTCAGGTATCACCGAGAGCACATGTTGCCTTTGGACCAACTTGTCTTACTTTTGGTTGTCACCAACATTAAACCAAAGTCACATTCCTCAACAGTTCCGATTCCCCTTGCTCACTTAGTCCACAACATCCTTACCAATGTGGAGATTGATGTCGTGAGGATAATTGCCGATGAAATAAGGGCAATTGTCGAGAGTGGCTTAGGAGGGAACGCTTCGAGGAAAAATTCGCCTCTCACATTTTCGTGTCTGATCATGTCCTTATATGCTGAAGCAGGTGTTCATTTGCTTTCGCGTCGTCAGGTTACTGTCACGTCGGCTATCGATGATCGATACGTCGACAAATTTTGCAAACCTAAGGGTGTTATGGCTGAGTCTTCAGGGGATGGTGCAGAGGCTAGTACGAGTGGGGGTGATACTTCTGGGTCACCTAATTTCTATCCTTATCACCAGGAGATTTTCCAGTACAACTGGGATTGGATTGCCGCTTCTCAGCGCGCCATGCTTGATTTACATGACTCTATGCAGGTACTTCAGCTGCAGATTCGGGATCCCGCCGTGGAGCAGTCTTTGATGTCGAGGGAGCAGTTCCTCGCACATGCTGGATGGCCTGAGGCCAGGCCAGTTTTCAGAGAGGGAGAGGATTCAGCTGGTCCTGCTGGTGATGATGCTGATGAGGAGGGAGATGGTGACGATATGTAGGGTGATGGCGACAATGTGGAGGTTTCTGGTTCTGGTTCTGATGAGGGAGATAATGATGAGCAGGTGACCGAGGTTTTGGAGACAGAGTCCGATGAGGACTGATTTTGTGATTTTCAGTCTTGTGTACTTCCTTTGGTCACCAAAGTGAAGTTTTCTTGTATTTTGTATTTTTCAGCTTTTACTAGTCTATTTTTCAGCTTTTACTAGTCTATTTTATCCACTTGGTGGATTATTTTGGATATGATGTACTTGTACCCTTGAGGTACCTTTTTGGCTATGTAGGTGTTTCTACACCATGCACATTATTTATTAGTATTATGTTCGTTGTTTTCAGTTAAATTTTTTCTGTTTCACTTTTACTAATAGTTATGAATGTGCAGCTTTTAAATTTGTTTATATGTGTTATGTGGTATGCTTGTGAGAATTTAATATTTTCTTCTTTTTGATGACTCTTTATGTTAAAAGTCGATTCTCCCAAGTTGGATGGCGATGATAGGAAGTTAAGCATGATATTGTCGACAAGGTACTTAGTTACCTAGTTCTAGAAGTTAGTGTGTAGTAGAATTTGTGTTTGTGAACAATTTGTAATTGTGTTTCTTGTTACCACTATATTGATTGTGTATGTCATTTAGGTCCAAAATCACTAAAGTGAGAAGCCTCCAAGTTGTAATATATGCTAAGGATTGATGATAAATGTTGTTTATACTTTTAATTCATGCCTTATCTTGTGATGTATGTGATTTTGTGGAAGTATTAGAAGTGATCAAGGCACTTGATTGAATTTGAGCACAACCATTTCCATATTGTAATTTACCCGTAAGGAGCGAGAATTTGTGAGCCCCTTTGTGCCCAAAATTTGCTAGATCTCTTTTAGTGATGAACTTTTGATTGTACATATTTGAAAAGTCGAGTTCATCATTGAATTTTTAAGAGCTTCTAAAATGTTTTCTTCTTGAACCTTTGAATTGTGTTTAAATTGACTTCCTTGCCCTAAAAAGCAAGGAACATTCACTTTAGGTTGAGTCGAAACTTAGTTGGGGAGAATGAAAAGAAGTTGGGTGAATTACTCAAAAATTTGAAAAAAAAAAGTTAAGCAAGCATGAGAAGAGAATAGTGTGTATATGTGTGTACAAATGAGAAAATGCTTGCTTGAATGAAAAAAGAGAGCCAATAATTGTGCGGTAGTTTGTGAAGGTGTAATGAAAAAAAATTTGGTGATTGAAGTTGTGGTGTTGTGAATACGTAGTAGAGTGAATGTTCTTGTGCATCGGCAATTTCGTTTCAATGGCCTTTAGAAATATCCCTTTTTTGTTCACCCGACCTTGCTACAACCTTGAAGTCCTTAGTGATCTTTTGCTTCCATGATTTCTTTTGTGATCATTGAGATATGGTATGAATTGTTTAGTATTTGCATCATTTGTCATTTGAGTGTAATGGTCCCGTGTTTGTATGCACGTTTTCCTTCAATCCTTTTTCGAAGTGGAGTGTAGAGTGACATGTGCATGATTATACAGTTGTCTCTTGAAACATTGTTTGAAAATTGTTTAAGAGTCAAGTTCTTTTACATGGTAAGTTCTTGGATTGAGTAATTGTGCTTTGTTGTGATTGTTGTTTATTTGAGTCGGTTATCTTGTCTTGGTGGAATTGAATGCTCGAGCAAATCCTCGTGAAAGGCATACTTTGTTTGAGGACAAACAAAGAGTTAGTTGGGGAGAGTTTGTTAGATGTCAAACATGTTATATATTTGTATGCAATAATTGGCATTTTTCATGACTTTCCATGTGAAATCGGTTGATTTAAGTGGTAAATTGTGTTGTAGTGCTTACATGGGAATACATGAGTGGAGCTTGTAATTTGTGTGTTAATCTGCAGCTTTAGGCATGAAAGGATCAAGATGGTGAGACACATTGAGTGGATGCAAGTTGCCACTGAAATTGTAGCTGCAACAGGGTATTCACAGTGCGAAAAGTCTGGCGAAGGACCAGCGAAGGTTCGCACTGCGAACGTCAGCGAAGGTGCCAGCGAATGGTGGCAGAGAGTTCCACTTTTGAAATTACCAAAAGTTCGCACGGCGAACTCCTAGTGAGGGTTAGCTGTTTGTTTCGCAGTGCGAAGATTCTAACAAAGGGTGGCAGTAAGTATTGGATTTTGAAAGTCCTGGCTCGCTGGTTTGTTCGCAGTGCGAATGAGCTAGCGAATGCTTCGCTGTGCGAAGGAATGGTTCGCACTGCGAACCCACGATTTCTACTTGGGGCGGTTTAAGTCTCAGAGGCACTTAAGGTGCCATTTTCTCTCATTCGCAGTGCGAATGATGCAGAATTCGGATGTGTATAAATAGATTTTCACTTTATTTGTAAAGGATCTTTTTTCCATTTTTCATCCAAAATCATAGTTTTCAGTATTGTGATCATCTAAGAGTGTAATTTCACTTTGAGAAGCTGAAGTCACATCCATTCTCGATTATTCGACGTGGATGTTCATTCATCTCCTCTTTCAAATTGTCATCATAGCTACCATGGGAATGTGTAGCTAAACACTCAATGTTGAGGTTAGAAGTAGTTGATCCTGATTATATGTATTGCTTTTGATCTTTTGTGTATGAACAAAGTCTTTGATCAATATAGATGAAGTTATTTTCTCTTACTGCTTTATGTGTGATTTGTATTGCTCTAGACATAGATTCTACAAATCATGACCTAATAAATTCATCTCTTAAAAACCAAACTCTAGACATAGATTTGGGATTTGCTATTCGCTTTGTGTTGACCTTAATGATTGTTGTTTAGATTATTAGCGTGAGATATCATCTGACGGTCTAAACAACGATACTCAAGACTTTGCTTTAGACATAAACTTAGTCGGGAGGATACGCGGTTGTATTGGTCGGAAACTGAGTTCATATGCTGGATTAATCATATATATGTGAGAAGGATTAGCGAAACCTAACCTTGACATGCTTTCTTAAAACTTTTACAAACTCTTTGTCACCAATTACTCTTTGCTACTAATTAATGTTAACAACAATTGAGAACCTTTTGAAACCATTGAACTTAAAACATCGCAACTATTGAAAGGCAAGCATCGTATATCGACAATCCCTGTGGAGACGATAAAAACACCGCCCTATTATTACAATAACAGACGCAAATGTACTATTTGTCCCCCACGTTCCTTCAAGCCGCCATAATTCTGAAATGTCAGAAATATCCTTCAACGGTCATATTATACATGGCTATATAAAGGCGTGAAGACTTCAAGAATGGTTACTGAAATATTTCACTGTTCATACGCTATATAGTTAATATCATTCTTAAGTCAATATTGTTCTGAAAATCTGTTTACTATTGTAAACAAACCTTTGTAACAAACAGTTGTTTGTGTTCCCTAAAGGACCGGGTAGGCCAGAATTTTTAGGAAGACTAAGACAATGTGTTTTAGTGTTGTTAGTCACTTGCAGTTGGCTTGTGCGTTGTATTCCTTAAGAGACCAGTTGGGTCAGAATTCTTAAGAAGTCTAGGACTAGTGTGTCTTAGAGGTTGTTGTTAGTCACCAGCAGTTTTCTAGTGCAGTTGTAATCAGTTTGGTTATAGTGGATTAAGTCCTCGCTTGAGAGAGGCAAAATCACCTTGGCGGGTGGACTAGACTAACTTGAGGATTTCTCAAGTGAACTAGTATAAACATACTTTGTTTTTTATTTTCAAGTTTTCTTGCTTTATTATCAAGAAGTGAAGTTTGTTTGTAAAGGGGACTATTTTTAGAAAATAGTTTTCATTTTTAAAAACCCAATTCAAACCCCCCCTTTCTTGTGTTTTTCACACCTTCAGCGATGACCGAAGAACAGAACCAAAGACCTCTTAAGGACTTCGCCTACCTTCTAATGAAGAACCCCACTCGAGTATAGTTAACCCAGTTATCGTAGCTCATAACTTTGAGTTAAAACCCGCTCTATTACAATTAGTGCAACAAAATCAGTTCGCAGGTCTCCCTATTGAGAATCCGAACCAACATTTAAAAGTTTTTATCCAATTAGCAGATACCCTAAAAGCCAATGGTCTTCCTCCTGAGGCGATAAATCTGAGACAATTTCCCTTTTCTCTTAGAGATAGAGCACGATCATGTTTAGATTTTGAAATTCTAGTAGCAGATCTCAAATGTCCTGAGAGATGTCGAGACACTTGATCTCTGCTTCGCACACAAGGACAATAAGAAGCAGAATACAAAATGCAGAAAATAAACAAACACGTAAAGATTGTTAACTTAGTTCGGTGAACAACAACACCTACGTCTGGAGGCTACCAAGCCAGGAATGAAATCTACTAGATAGTATTAATTCTAAGCTAAACACCTCTGGTTTACAACTTATCACTTAATCATTACTCGTGCTTAATTTCTACCTAAGACACTTCCTAGGTATGAGACCCTTCTCAATTCCCCTTTAATCACAGCAGTGAGAGAAATTACAACTCAATGTAAACAATCCAGCTCTAGTATCAACACGACACAAGATAGGCTCACAAAATACAAACCTTAAATTCACTAGGCAACATTGTATTTTTCCACATTTTTCTTAGGTTAAATTCATCCTATTTATAACCATAAACATGACTGGATTTGGACTTCAAAAACGCAGCAGTTCTGTTCTACAGAATCTGCAACTAATTCTCCTCTAGAATAGTTTCTTCAATCCTAAGTTTCCTAAAGTGTCTCCACACTTAGAAACAGCATCTTCGAATTATACTCATAATCACTGATTCCTTAATCTTGGACGCCACCTAGGAAAAAACAATTAGTCCCAGAATAGTCTAAAATATGGAATTAAACAAAGTATAATTAAAATTGAAAAATAATAGACAAAGATGTCGAATCATCATGAAAGGACATCTTGTCCAACATCTTGATCTTCAGTTAGTTCTTCATGTTAGGACATCTTTTCCAACATCTTGCTGTCAAGTTAGTTTTACCAAAATTGATGTCAACCTCAAAGGCTTGGACTCATCAAACTCCCCCTTTGGCAGATTTTGGCTAAAACTAACTAAATGAAACTTGCAGACAGAAAACCACAGTCCGAGGCCAAAAACCAGAACATCGGGACATCATCAGAACATCAGCAGCGGAAAAAGTAAAGCCTCCCCCTCAATCAGTTCCTTCTTCTGCAAGCAAGAGGCCACTCCCCCTCAATGGCAGCAGTAGCAGTCAGTGGTTAACAATGGTTAGTAAAGTTAGTATTAGTCTCCCTTTTTAGCCATAATATGACAAAGGCAGTTAATCTAACTAAATAACCAAGCAATAACATAAAGTATTAAAGTACATAACAAGCACATAGAGTGCCAAAAATATATCCTGGGCATTAAGCCCTTACATAACCACACGAATAAAAATAAGACAACATTCAAATGTCATCTTCAGTTTCCTCGTCATCCTCTTCCTCTTCTCCATGCCAGGATACAATTGACCCGTAATGCTGAAACTAAGAGTTATCTTTGAAGACCTCTTTCTATTTGGTGGGAACACGTATACACTTACTTGAATAACATTCCCTTGCCAAGTTGACTGCTACAAATCTTCAGACAGACAAACTCCAACCTTGCCCCTCAACTCTTCAAATTGATTAGAATCCAAGGCTTTAGTGAAGATGTCGGCTAACTGATTCTCTATGGCAACATGCTCTAAGGTTATGACTTTGTCTTCCACAAGATTTCTAATAAAGTGATACCTGATGTCAATATGTTTGGTCCTGCTGTACTGAATAGGATTCTTTGAAATATTAATGGCACTTAAGTTGTCACAGAAAAGTGTCATGACATCTTGGTTGACATTATACTCCATCATCATCTGCTTCATCCACATCATTTGCGAACATGCTTCTATACAAACTCTGATCAACACTAACACCCTTTTCATCCTTAGACAACTCCAAGTGTGTAGGAGCATGAGTCCTTTTGTGGTTAGCATTCTCCAAGCCAAACTTCTTCACAATACTCTTAGCATATTTTCCTTGACACAAAAATATGGAGTCTTCCATCTGTTTGATTTGGAGACCAAGAAAGTAGGTTAATTCACCCACTAAGCTCATCTCAAACTCAGATTGCATTTGCTTGATAAAGTGTTGAACCATATCATCCGACATTCCTCCAAACACAATATCATCAACATAAATTTGACCTATCATGAGTGTTCCATCCCTCTCTTTAACAAAGAGAGTTTTGTCAATTCCGCCTTTTCTGTAACCATGGTTGACGAGGAACTCAGTTAGCCTCTCATACCAAGCTCTTGGAGCTTGTTTCAACCCATACAAGGCCTTCTTCAATTTGAACACTAGATCTGGAAATGTAGGATCAACAAATCCCTTTGGTTGTTCCACATAAACTTCTTTATTCAAGTGTCCATTCAGAAAACCACTCTTAACGTCCATTTGAAATAGCTTGAATTTCAACAAGCAAGCTACTCCAAGTAACACTCTAACAGACTCCAATCTAGCAACCAGGGAAAAATTTTCAACAAAGTCCACTCCTTCAATCTGAGTGTACCCCTGAGCAACAAGTCTAGCCTTGTTTCTAGTGACCACACCTTGCTCATCAGATTTATTTTTAAACACCCATCTTGTACCAATAACATTTGACCCTTCAGGTCTTGGCACAAGATCCCAGACCTCATGCCTATTAAACTGTCCCAATTCCTCTTGCATGGCATTGATCCATAATTCATCAGTCAAGGATTTCTTGACATTTTTGGGTTCCATCTTTGAAATAAAGCAAGCACCGGCAACAACATCTCTTGATCTGGTCACTCTTCCACCATTTGGATATCCTACTATAAGCTCTTTAGGATGATCTTTCTGAACTCTGGTGGAGGGTCCCTTGTCTACTTTTTCAGTCTCTCCAGATTCAGGATTAACATCATTTAAGTCAGCAGCATCTTCAGGAGCAACATGTAATGTTCCAACATCTTCTGTGATGTCTTTATTACTCATGGGAAATAATGCTCCAATATCATCTAAGCCACCAGCTTCTGTAGTTGAATTATCAACCATCACATTTATGGATTCCAGAATAAATTTAGTTCTTGAGTTGAAAACTCTGTATGCTCTACTATTTGTAGATTATCCCAGAAAGATTCCTTCATCACTTTTGGGATTCATTTTCCTCCTTTGCTCACGGTCAGCCAAAATGTAACATTTGCTTCCAAAAACATGAAAGTATTTCACAGTTGGCTTCCTTCCTTTCCATAGCTCATACAAGGCGGCAGATGTACCAAATTTGATGGTTACTCTTGCGTATTCTTGAACAAGCAGTGTTCATGGCTTCAGCCCAAAAATAATATGGAAATTTCTTGGCATGAAGCATGGCCCTTGCGCATTCTTGAATAGTCATATTCTTTCTCTCAACCACATCATTCTGTTGAGGAGTGATGGGTGAAGAAAACTCATGACTAATTCCCTCAGAGGAGAAGAAATCATCAAACTTGATGTTTTCAAATTCCTTCCTATGGTCACTTCTGATTCTAACTATGCCACAATCCTTCTCTCTTTGAAGTTTTTGACACAGTCCTCTGAACACTTCAAATACTCCAGACTTCTCCTTGATGAAATGCACCCAAGTGTATCTAGAGAAGTCATCCACCACAAAATAAGCATACCTCTTTCCTCCAAGACTTTCAACCTGCATAGGTCCCATCAAGTCCATATGAAGTAGCTCCAGGATTTTTGAAGTGGTCAGATGTTGAAGCTTCTTATGTGACATCCTCATCTGCTTTCCAGTTTGACATTCGCCACATACTTTTCCTTCATCAATTTTTAGACTAGGAATACCTCTGACAGCCTCCTTAGACAAAACTTCCTTCATTCCCTTCAGTTGTAAGTGGCCAAGTTTCTGATGCCACATCTTCACCTCATCTTCTTTTGATATCAAGTAGGTGGAGGGACACTTTGTTTCAAGAGGAGTCCACAAGTAACAATTATCCTTGGATCTGGCACCCTTCATGACAACTTCCTCTTTATCGTTTGTTACTAGACACTCAGATTTAGAGAAGTTAACCTTGAGACCCTGGTCACTTAGCTGGCTAATACTTATCACATTAGCAGTCAACCCTTTGACAAATAGAACTTTATCCAGGCTAGGCTGCCCAGTATAATCCAGCTTCCCAACACCTTTTATTTCACCTCTTGACCCATCTCCAAAGGTGACATAGCTAGTGGAATGTGGTTTAATATCAACCAAGAACTTCTTGACACCAGTCATGTGTCTAGAACAACCACTATCAAAATACCAGTCTTCTCTGGCAGATGCTCTTAGAGAGGTATGAGCTATGAGGACGACAATTTCATTCTTAGGAATCCACTTCTTATTTACTTTGGCAGCCTCCTTTCTCCTTCTGGGTCGAGTTGATGATTTGGGATAACCATGCAACTTGTAGCAGTAAGGCTTTATGTGACCATACTTACCACAGTGATGACACTTCTTGTCTTGATTCTTTCTTCCTGAGGAGCTCTTTTGAGGTCTTTGACGATGTTAGGACATCCTACATGACATAGTTTGATCTTGCTTTCTTTTCTGTTGAAGAGAGTTCACACCAGGCCTTTTTCCTTTATTCCCAACTTGATCATTGTAACCAAGTCCTCTAACATTTCCAGCATTATCCTGATTTAAGAAATTCATCCAGCACATCTGAACTGCTATTGAGCATTCTTATGTACTTAGTCACATTGTCAAGTTTAGAATTGAGCAACACAACTTCATCCTCCAGATCATAAATGGTGGCCAAGTGTGTTAGTCTTTAATCACAGAGTTGAGCAATAAGATCCTGCTGATTCTGCCCTAATTAACAAACTTTAGCACTTCTGATGCACAACTCCTTATAAGAGGCAGCCAGTTCATCAGTAGTGAGATCTTCAATATCTAATTCCTTGTCAGAATCATATACTCCAGTAAGTGCAGAAACATGTTTAGCAGTTTCTTCATTGCTTGATGAGTCATCTTCAGACCAAGAAGTAGACAAGCCTTTCTTCTCCTTTTTGAGAAAGGTAGGACACTCTGCTCTTGTGTGTCCAAACCCCTCACACTCATAACATTGGATTCCCTTTCCATTGTTGGATTTCTTATCATTATTAGTTCTTCTTCCAAAATCTTTCCTTTTGTTGATGTCGAAAGACTGAGTCTTGACATTAGATCTTGACTTCTCGTCCTGTTTCTTCAACAGTTAGTTATATTGTTTTTCAAGAAGCCTCACAGCCTTGGATAATTCCTCATTGAAATTAGGATCACATTCTTCTTGATTAGACACCAAAGCTATACTTTTCTTCTTCTTAGATTTCTCACTGATTGCCAGCTCAAAAGTCTGAAGAGATCCCATGAGCTCATCCACCTTCATGGTGTTTATATCTTGGGCTTCTTCAATAGCAGTCACCTTCATATCAAATTTCCTTGGAAGCGATCTTAGGATCTTTTGAACCAACTTGGCTTCTGGAATTTTCTCTCCAAGATCACTTGAAGTGTTGGCAATATCAACAATGTTCATATGAAAGTCTTGAATACTTCCATTCTCCTTCATCCTCAAGTTCTCAAACTTGGTGGTGAGAAGTTGAAGTCTTGAAGATTTTACCCTAGAAGTTCCTTTATGTAAATTCTTCAAAATCTCCCATGCATCCTTGGCAACAATACAATTTTTTATCAACCTGAAGATGTTCTTGTCAACACCATTGAACAAGGCATTCAAAGCTTTGGAGTTACCTTGAGCAAGCTTGTCATCTTCATCATCCCAGTCTTTCTTAGGTTTTAACTCATCAGTGATCTTCCCATCCTTATCTTTGGCCTTTGGTGGGTCCCACCCTTTGACCACAGACTTCCAAGCTTTATCATCCATTTACTTGATGAATGACACCATGCGCACTTTCCAATATTCATAATTGGAACCATCAAGAATGGGTGGTCTATTTAATATTCCTCCTTGTTTATCCATTGAACCAGAAAGTAACGTCCCTGAATCTCACCCAGATGCAGAGCAGGATGCTTGCTCTGATACCAATTGAAATTTTGGTAGCAGATCTTAGATGTCCTGAGAGATGTCGAGACACTTTATCTCTGCTTCACACACAAGGACAATAAGGAGTAGAGTACAAAATGCAGAAAATAAACAAACACACAAAAATTGTTAACCCAGTTCGTTGAACAACAACACCTACGTCTGGGGGCTACCAAACCAGGAATGAAATCCACTAGATAGTATTAATTCTAAGCTAAACACCTCTGGTTTACAACTTATCACTTAATCACTACCCGTGCTTAATTTCTACCTAAGACACTTCCTAGGTATGAGACACTTCTCAATTCCCTTTCAATCACAGCAATGAGAGAAATTACAACTCAATGGAAACAATCTCGCTCTAGTATCAACACGACATAAGAGAGGCTCACAAAATACAAACCCTAAATTCACTAGACAACAATGTATTTTCCACACTTTTCTTAGGTTAAATCTATCCTATTTATAACCATAAACATGACTGGATTTGGGCTTCAAAAATGCAGCAATTCTGTTCCATAGAATCTGCAGCTAATTCTCCTCTAGAATAGTTTCTTCAATCCTAAGTTTCTTAAAGTGTCTCCACACTTAGAAACAACATCTTCGAATTATACTCAGAATCACTGATTCCTCAATCTTGGACGCCACCTAGAAAAAACAATTAGTCCCAGAATAGTCTGAAATCTGGAATTAAAAAAAAGTATAATTAAAACTGAAAAATAACAGATAGAGATGTCGAATCATCATGATAGGACATCTTGTCCAACATCTTGATCTTCAGTTAGTTCTTCATGTGAGGACATCTTTTCCAACATCTTGCTATCAAATTAGTTTTACCAAAATTGATGCCACCCTCAAAGGCTTGGACTCATCAGATTCCCTTCCACCCAATTCAATAACCACTTGGAATGACCTTAAGAAATTTTTCCTTGCTAGATATTTTCCACCAAGTAAGACCGCTGTCCTACGAAACCAAATCACTATATTTACCCAACAAGACGGCGAATCTCTTTTCGATGCTTGGGAAAGATATAAAGAATTATTAAGAACCTGTCCACACCATGGTTTAGAACAATGGCAGATTATCCACACCTTTTACAATGGACTTCTCTATAATACTAAGATGACTATCGACACTGCCGCTGGTGTTGTAATGATGAACAAACCTTACCCCAAAGCATGCGCTCTCATTGAAGATATGGCCCAAAACCATTACCAATGGGGGATGGAACGAACATCAATGGAGAAAAAGGAGCCCAAATGAGGTATATATGAGGTCAGTTGTCTAGACATGATGAAAGCTAAGATGGACGCCTAGCCCAAAAAGTAGAAAGTATGTTTGTTAAACCTACAGCTACCGTAGTTGCAGTGCAACTAGGATGCGAAATTTGTGGAACCTAAGGACATATAATTGTTGAATTTAGTCTCTTAGCTGAACCAACCTTAGATTAGGTCAATTATGCTCAAGGAAATCCATTTTCCAACACTTATAACCCTAGATGGAGGAATCACCCTAATTTTTCGTATAAAAACAATAACCATAATCATAATTCTGCCCCTCAAAGACCTCAAGATTTTCAAGTCCAAAGACAGACACAACCTATACAAGCTGCTCCTCAGAATTCAAATCTTGAGAAAATCATGGAGAGCTTCATTTCAACCCAAACTCAACAAAACAAAGAATTCATGAACCAAAAACATTCATATAAATGAGCTGATTACTTAATTATGCACTAAAGTCGATTCTGTGGTAACCCACAACAAGATGCTTGAAATCCAAATTTGTCAAGTAGCCCAACAACAAACTGCCCAGGCTATGTCAAGAGGACAATTTCCTAGACAACCTCAACCTAACCCGAAGGGGCATGCTAACGCAATTTCCCTGAGAAGTGGAACCACTTATGATGAACCAGCAGACCCTAGGTTGAAGAAGCCAGAACAACCAAAGAAAAACGTTGTAGCCACACCTGAGAAACGAACTGAGGAGAGTGTAGAATCTGAAGAAAAAAAAGGAAGTCAACATTAAGGAAGGAGTTAAAGATGACCAAGTCTATATACCACCCTGTCATACCCCAAATCTTGACCACTAAGATTCCCCATCATTGTGTAAATCATCACCACAATATGGGTAATCCATCATGCCTCATTAGTCTCCCCAAAGATGGGTGAGCATCCACTACAATCAAGGTTAGGGTTTAAAGCCCTCTCAGAGCTCTTAGACAAAGGATCAATCAAGGAATGACATGATCTTCAACTTGTCTAACCTCTCAAACATTCACAAGGGATCAAGAGGACTCCCACATCAAGGATTAAGCACAAGGCTGCTCCCTTCTAAGTGGATTAAGCCTCAAGATCGCCAGTGTCACCAAATTAGGGTTTTGATCGACCAGGGCCTCCAGATGGAAATTTTCCTCTGGGCATGAGCCAATGCTTCAAATCATAACCTATGATGCTCCAAGGGACATCATGAACCCAATCATCAAGTCAATTTAACCTCAGGGGATGCATTCACAAAAAATCAGGAATTAGGGTTTCTTGACCTAATTCACCCCTAAGTTGACTTTTGGGGCAAAGCATGAGCCAAGACCTCAAGAGAGGATTTGAGGGTCTCTAATACACCACATTGATCCATTTGCAACAATGGATTGATCCAAGAAGCTTGAGCAATAAGGTTCAAGTTCCTCAGAACCACAGTTAGGGTTTTGCGGGAAAAGTCAAATGAACCGTTGACTTTTGACCAGGACATGCTCCCAAACCCTAGGACATGATTCAATACACCCTATAACACCTATGAAATCAATACATCAAGTTTGATTTAGGTCAAGGACTTGATTTCATAGAGGATCGCACAGTTTGGAATTCATCTGATAAAAAGTCAACTGTGCACAAAGGTCAAACTTTGACTTTTTGAGATTTTTCACAATTATGGTTTTTTAACCCTAAAATGATGTTAATGTGTGATTGGAATCATCATTCATCAAGAAAAATCAAGAAAAGTGGGATAACTTGTAAAAGGGGTAACCATAAAAAACTTAGACATTTTCTAAGTTATGGAACAAAGTGGCTAGGGTACCAACTTCCAAGGATCATAACTTGTGATCCAAGCAACCATTTTGGCTAATCCAAAGATGGATTTGTAGCTCTCATGTCATACTTTAAAAGTGTCGACTACACCTCATTCCAATTCCCCATGGATTTTGAGTTATGGAATAATCAAAATCACAAAAAGTGAAAATGTCACTTTTTTCCAACACTTAGTGAAATTTTCACTAAGTCAGAATCTGCCTTCACTTTTTTCCAAATGTAGGAGAATTTTTCACTTGGATCCAAAAAGTATCAAAACCAATTATGATCAAACAGTTATTGTATCATATGAGGGCTTTCCAAAATGGCCAAGAACTCCATCAAATTCCATTTGAGCCATGAGATATGACAATGGCAATATGCCTTGCTGAAAACTGCCAAGGCTAGGCAGAATTTTTCACTTTTCTTAGATTTGGAAAAATCAGATAATTCCAAGCCTTGTCATCACTTTGGACACATCTGAGGATCAAATCTAAAGGGAACAAACACTGATCCAAGCCTCCAAAGTCTTTGGAACCAAAAATATCATGCCAAACCTAGGATTGCCTAAAAGAGGGACAAGACTCCAATTTTGGATTGGAGCATTCAATGCATACACCAAGGTGGCATGGCCTGAGCCATTGCCAACTGAATTCAGTCAATACTTATCCAAGACCAAGGGAACCAGCAGCCTGTGCCCTAACCTCTAGTCAATGGCTAGAGGAGACTTGGATTCTCATTGCTCAACATTGGCCAAACCTATGCAGCAGTTGCCATTCACTATTCCTTGCAAAACAAACTTGCTCTACTATAAATAAAGCTTATTTGTGATCAGTTTGAGTACACCAAAGCCATCAAACAGATGCTTTCCTCAAAATCTCCTTCTTCTCTCCAATTTTTCCTTCCAAAGCAAGTCACTATCGGGTTTTGAGTTTGAGAGCAATTCCAATCAAGCCAATCACACACACACCTCATAAACATCATATAGAAGTGATCCAAACACTCACACAACATCTGGAACACCAAAATCACAAAATCACCAGCCAACTGCTCAAGCCTTTGACAGATTTGCAGTTGAGGTGCCAAATCAAGTTCCAGCTAAAATCAATCCACTCCAAGCATCCAAACACACTCCATAGCACCTAGGGAAGCTGTCCATAACATTGGAACCAAGCTGTAACACCTCTAACACAAAACACGATCACCAGCTGCAAGTGGTAAGCATGAGCTCTTCTAACTCTATAATCCATGCAATTTTTGCTGCACAATAATTTGGCCATACGTTCATTATCATGCATGGAGTATTTTCCCTCAATCAATTGCATTGTTTGAATCGTGTATGGAATTTCTGAACCTTCATGCAAATTTTAGGGTTCTTGAGGTTTCTCTTTGATTTCTTATTCCATGTTTAAAATAAATGAAATTAAAGACCATACACATGATCGTGAGGTTGAAACGAGTAGATTGATATGTAGATTGCATGATATAATCAAGTATTCAGTGAGATTGGATAGAAAATGTAAATCTGCAGAAACAGAGGAAGGGCGTGTGTTCTTGCCATGTTCTTGGCGCCCTTTTTCAAATATTTGAATATTTGAATTTTGTGATTTTATTTAATTGATTCAAAAATTAATTTCTCTCCGAGTTTTAATGATTTTGAGTTGATACTTTTTTTAATAATTCACAAAAATGTTAAAATATTTTATTTTACCGAAAAATCCCAAAAATATTATTTATTTCATATAATTGATATTTTTGCAAAGAATTAATATTTTAATTGTTTTTGACATTTAAAATATTTTTTCCTTCTTGATTTTACAAATTTTAATGACTTCTAATTATTTTGTAGGTCAAAACTTGATTTTTAAAACATTAATCCAAGATCACAATTTGTTTTCCACATGTTTAACAATTTTGATCATTTTAATTGAATTTTTATTCAATTAAAATACATTTTGGAAACAAATTAGGGTTTTTGATTAATTCAACCCTCATCAAACTTTTTCAAACCCTTTGGGCCTCTAGTAGAGTGTAAGACCCAACCCCTTTAGAAAACCAAAATAATTTGGGCCTCAGTGTATTGTATAAGTCCCGATACCGTCAAAAAAGTTCGGCGCGATCATCGCCCGTTTAAAACAAACCATTTGGGCCTCTCCTCGAGCCATAAGACCCATTCAAAATCATTTTGGGCCTCTAATAGAGTGTAAGACCCAATCCCCTTTTAACCAAAATATTTGGGCCCAGATATTGTATAAGTCCCTCTGCGTTAAAAGAAAATCTCGGCGCGATCGCCAGTTCAAAAACCATTTTTTTTGGGCCTCTCCTTGAGCTGTAAGCCCCACCACTTGTACAAAAATAAACCTTTGGGCCTCTTGAGAGAGTGTAAGACCCATCCTTTTGTACAAAAAACCTTTTGGGCCTCAATCATTTGTATAAGTCCCTGTACAATGTACAAAACAACAATGCAATCACTGATAAAACTTTGGGCCTCTCCTTGAGCTGTAAGCCCCAACAATCTTTTCAAAGCACTTTTTCCTTTAATTTTGAATATAATATTGTTATCAAAGCTTTCTTTGTTGAATAACTAACAAAACAGCATGGAAGCTCTACAACCGAGTAAGTGTTTACCCGTTTTCTTTATCCGCTTTCATATATATATATATATATATATATATATATATATATATATATAACTGTATTGTGGGGCTGCTCGCTGTAAGTCTTCTTTCACAAACTTTTATATACTTGTCAAATATCAACTGTGTAATACTAGTATAGTTATTTAGAGTGTTCCCCAGCAACTACATCTAGCACTAGGTAAAGCCCCGTTGATCGCTCTTAGGTACAGTCAAAACTAGATCCCCATAGGATTACCAGACACAGTCTTCCCTCCTCTTGGGGTTAAACAATATGGAGACGTGAAAGGCAGTATTCTCGGTGAACCCTTTCTCAGACTGTCACCCTTAGAAGTTGTCAAAGAGACTCTACTCCCCAGAGATGATCTTTTCTCCGTGAATGGCATCTCTTGAGTTTCTTCCAAATTCTCAAACTTTCCTGGCTTGATATATTCTCTGTGAATGGCATGTCTTGAACTTCTCGGGGTTTGGGGACCCACAGGCTTCTTAAAAGCACCCTTAAAAATTGTCAAAGAAACTCTAACTCCCTAGAGATGATCTTTTCTCCGTGAATGGCATCTCTTGAGTTTCTTCCAAATTCTTAGACTTTCATGGCTTTATCTATTCTCTGTGAATGGCATGTCGTGAACTTCTCGGGGCTTGGGGACCCACTGGCTTCTTAAAAGTATCCCCGCCTCCTCTTGGGCATTGTACAAGGACCCTTCGGCTTCTTAAAAGCTCTCATGCCTTCTCTTGGGCTTAATACAAGGACCCTGGGGACCTCTTAAAGGTATAAGACAGAACTTAGTCATCCTTTGCTAGAGCAGTCTTTCCAGCGTCAAAACTCCGGCCATTTGAGGGTTAGTACCCATCCCTTAACGCCCGTGCCTCCTCTTGGGCATTGTACAAAAGATGAAACTCTAGACTTGGACAGTCTCAATACCCTTTGGATTTCCTATTTCCTTAAAGAACAGGAAATAACCCCAATCTTCTGATCAGTACCAAAGTACAACCTCACCTGGAATCAGTCTCTTTATAAGAACTGATATTCTCTTTTAACCAACATACTGGACCTGTCACTAAACTGAAACAATCACCAGAATAGATAGCCTCTTCTTGGGCTTTGTACAATGATTCTCCCCAGCGGAGCTAACCCTTTTTTAGCCTCTATCTCGGACTTCGTACGAGATACAAATCACTCTCTTGTTGAGTATAAAAGACTCTCTTGTTGAGTCAAACATTTTTAGCCTCTATCTTGGGCTTCGTATGAGATATAAAATCACTCTCTTGTTGAGTATAAAAGACTCTCTTGTTGAGTCAAACATTTTTAGCCTCCATCTCGGGATTCGTACGAGATACAAAATCACTCTCTTGTTGAGTATAAAAGACTCTCTCTTGTTGAGTCAAACATTTTTAGCCTCCATCTCGGGCTTCGTACGAGATACAAAATCACTCTCTTGTTGAGTATAAAAGACTATCTTGTTGAGTCAAACATTTTTAGCCTCCATCTCGGGCTTCGTATGAGATACAAAGTCACTCTCTTGTTGAGTATAAAAGACTCTCTTGTTGAGTCAAACATTTTTAGCCTTCATCTCGGGTTTTGTACGAGATACAAAACACTCTCTTGTTGAGTATAAAAAGACTCTCTTGTTGAGTCGATCCTCCTTTAGCCTCTATCTCGGGCTTCGTACGAGATACAAATCACTCTCTTGGTTGGTATAAAAGACTCTCTTGTTGAGTCAAACCCTTTTAGCCTCCGTCTTGGGCTTCGTACAAGACACATATAAAAACACTCTCTTGTTGAGTCAACCCTTTTAGCCTCTATCTCGGGCTTCGAACGGGACACAAAAGCATCCTCTTGTTGGGTCAATAGCCTCCTCTTAGGCTTTGTATAAAGAAATCCCCGTTTGATTCAATCAACCTTTTAGCATCAAATCATGATTTGGTCACAGCATACAAACATCAACAACTCATTTTCCCTCGTCTAATTGCTGTAAGCGGCAAGCCTCTGGATTATTTACATCTACGCCACTGTCCCTCTTTTAGCATGAGAAATTCCTAAGGAAAGATGGCATTGCTCTAAACTGAGTTAAAGTCTTCTCCTTCAGGTTGAAAATCCCCTATAAAAGGAAATTATGGCATTGTTGGATTCACATATCCCAGTTAAAGTAATTCTCCTTTATAATCAGTCACCTAATAATTGTGCCAAACAGACCAAATATTCCCCTTTAGAGATGACAAATTCTCTCTAAAGTCAACACCTTTTTAGCTTCACATCTTGGGCTTCGAATAAGATACAAATAGACCCTTCAGTTTCACATCTTGGGCTTTGAACAAGATACAAACCACCTTTATCTTCATGTCTTGGGCTTTGAACAAGACACCAAAACACCATTTCCTCCCATAGAATAGGAGGAACTACGATCGCTCTGATTTCCCTATCCCGGGAATACGTAGGCATAAGATTGAAAAAGAATCTTAGCGAGCGCACTAATCAAAAACCCAAAATCCCATACCTTCATACATCAATCAAAAAGCATCAGTCCTAACATCCTACCAATAGCATAGTCCCGTCATTCCATTTTTAGCAAAATAAGCAGAGAGAGGCCCCACATCCACATAGCATCTGTAACCTAACAGGCCGCTGTTCAAACTCAGTATGCAAGCAGGGTTAATTGGAGACATCTATTTCCCTTCCTTAGTCCGCTTCAATAGGATAAAAAATGAATCGACCTGTAGTACCACAGAGCGACAGTGCTTAAGAACCACGTCCAAAATCGCTCGCTACAGAAAAATGGCACCCACCGTGGGGCCTTCTTCTCTTTCTTACAATCTTCGGTGGAAACCTTTAAATTCAACAAGTATCACAGAAATGACAGCTCTGCTGGGAGGTCATTGTCTGTATATGATCATAAGACTAGAGGTCTAGGATGATTAAGACAAATATATATACTGCTTTTCCTAATTGATATCTGTGTTTATTTCTCTGCTAATGGGAATGCGTGTGATGCCGCATGTGGAAAGATTGAGTATACACCTAAGATAGGTGATGGCAATGTGAGTAATCTTACTGGGAGTGAATTCCAGTTAAGAGCCCTCGATCGACCATCAAACTTAGTGGAGACTCCCTTTGCAGATACATTGCCTATACGACTTTGGTTGTTGAAAGTAGTGTGGTCGACTGGGTTATCTGAGAAGTTGAGGTTTTTAGCAGACTGCAGCCATTTTGTAGTGCGGAAGCTATCGAAAATAGTTGTCACGCGATACTACCCTCATCTGAGATCACTCCAGGATACATCAGCTTGCTGGCGATCCGCTTGCTGTTGTTATCTCAGAGGGGTCAATGATTTTGCGGACAGGTACAAAAAATCACCAGTATAAACCTTTGGGGGGGGGGGGGGGGTAGAGCTTTGACTTCATGACACCGACCCTTTGACCCCATGTTTTTTCTATGCTTTTGTGTGCTGCATTCATACATTCATTTAAAAAACATTAAAACAAAAAAAAAATCTTCTCTTCTAGTCTCTCTTTTTCAAATTAAACTAAGACAATGATTGCAAATATCAGAGAAAGGAGATTGCGTTAATGGATTTCGGTAGAAGGAAAACTCATAAGTACACCTTCAAGGTTCCAAAGTTAGAGTATTTGAGAGGTTTGGCGAGAATGATCACCAACCATGAGGCTTTCAGAGCCAAGTATGGGGGACTGCTGTCCTTGTTAAGGGTCCACGTAATTGAAGGAATCTTGTCCACGTTAATCCAGTTCTACGATCCGGTTTATCACTGTTTCACATTCCCAGATTATCAACTAGCACCAACACTGAAGGAGTAGTCTCACTTGACTGATTTACATATCAATGATCAGACTCACATGAACACTAAGGGTGGCATCCAAGGTTTGCCAGCCCAGTTCTTAACAAAGAAAGACCTGTACTTTGCCAGTATAGGGAACGTGGCCGCTTTCGAGAGCATATTTGTTTTACTACCTACAGGTTATTTTTGTTTCTCAACATCGATAACTTTGTAGATATCAACGTCATTAAGATTTTCCTGATTGGAAACCCCGTACCGACCTTACTTGCAGATGTGTATCATTCGGTACACCTAAGGAATCTATACAACGGAGGAATGATCACATTCTGTGTACCCCTTCTCTACAAATGGTTCACTTCCCATTTGCCCAAGTCTGCTGCATTTTGGGATCAAAAGAATACTTTACGTTGGTCGCAGAGAATCATGTCTCTTACTAACTCTGACATCGATTGGTACAATCGAATCTACGACGGGATCAGAATCATTGACCGTTATGGAAATTTCCCAAATGTACCCCTTATAGGAACTAAGGAAGGAATCAACTATAATCCAATTCTCGTTCATCGTCAATTTGGATACCCAATGAGGCACGTCCCACGGAATGCTCATCTGGAAGGTCTTTTCTTCAAGGAAGGGGAAAATGACAGGGCACTAAAGACAGAAATAGTGCATGCTTGGAAACACGTTCATAGGAAAGGACGAGAGTCTCTAGGAAAACCAGACTGTGTCTTGATGGAGCTTTATCTCCATTGGGTACAAACTAGAGCTCTCAAGCTGAGGATGCCTTACCCTCGTCAGGAAGTTCTTCCATTAAGGGACTCTGCCCTTTATTTTATGTCTGAGACGGAAAAGCTTCAGGTAAATCTCAGCAAAGTTCAGCAGGAGAAGAGGTCTTGGAGGAACAAGTACCGTATTCTCAATGTGGAATGTAAGAAAATACAGCAACTGTTAAAAGAAAAAGACGCTCTGATTGAGATTTTAGAGCAACATGCTGTAGAAAATCAGGATGACCAAAGGAATTTGCTCGCTCCTTTCACTTGGCAAAGGAATGACAACCCGACAACGGCTGAAGAGCCCATGTCAAAGAAAAGGAAAGCACCAGAACCAACACTTGAGCTCTCCCCAGAGAGGTGTAGCGCGGTTTTTGTGGTTTCGAATCACTATTGCTTTGGTACTACAGTTCGATTCATTTTTTATCCTATTGAAGCTGATGAAGGAAGGGAAATAGATGTCTCCAATTAACCCTACTTGCAAACTGAGGTTAAACAGTCAAAACTGTTGGTTTACAGATGCGGCTTTAGTTTGTGGGTCTCTCTCGGCTTATTTTGTTCATAATGAAATACCGGGATTGCTCATGGGGAATTTGTTGGGATACTGTGCTAGATTGGCTGGAGGTAGGGGACTTTAGGGTTTTTCGATTAGAGTGCTCGCTAAGATTTTTTTTTAATCTTATGCCTACGTATTCCCAAGATAGGGAAATCAGAGCGATCGTAGTTCCTCTTATTCTATGGGAGGAAATGGTGTTTTGGTGTCTTGTTCAAAGCCCAAGACATGAAGCTAAAGGTGGTTTATATCTTGTTCAAAGCCCAAGATGTGAAGCTGAAGGGTCTATTTGTATCTTGTTCGAAGCCCAAGATGTGAAGCTAAAAGGGTGTTGACTTTAGAGAGAATTTGTCATCTCTAAAGGGGGGGTATTTGGTCTGTTTGTCACAACTGTTGGGTGACTAATTATAAAGGAGAATTACTTTAACTGGGATATGCGAACCCAACAATTCCATAATTTCCTTTATAGGGGATTTTCAACCTGAAGGAGAAGACTTTAACTCAGTTTAGAGCAATGCCATCTTTCCTTAGGAATTTATCATGCTAAAAGAGGGAAAGTGGCGTGGATGTAAATAATCCAGAGGCTTGACGCTTACAGCAATTAGACGAGGGAAAAGGAGTTGTTGATGTTTGTATACTGTGAACGAGGCACAACTTTTGATGCTAAAAGGTTGATTGAATCAAACGGGGATTTCTTTATACAAAGCCTAAGAGGAGGCTATTGACCAAAACAAGAGGATGCTTTTGTGTCTCGTACGAAGCCCCAGATAGAGGCTAGAAGGGTTAACTTGGCAAGAGAGTGTTTTTATATGTGTCTTGTACGAATCCCGAAACGGAGGCTAAAAGGGTTTGACTCAACAAGATAGTCTTTTATATGTGTCTTGTACGAAGCCTAAGACAGAGGCTGAAAGGGTTTGACTCAACAAGAGAGTCTTTTATCTTCAACAAGAGAGTGATTTGTATCTCATACGAAGCCCGAGATGGAGACTAAAGGTGATCGACTCAACAAGAGAGTCTTTTTATACTCAACAAGAGAGTGTTTTGTATCTCGTACAAAGCCCGAGATGAAGGATGAAAGAGGATTGACTCAACAAGAGAGTCTTTTATACTCAACAAGAGAGTGTTTTTGTATCTCGTATGAAGCCCGAGATGAAGGCTAAAAGGGTTAGCTCCGCTAAGGAGAATCATTGTACAAAGCCCAAGAGAAGGCTAGGGTTACTGTTTCAGTTGAGTGACAGGTCCAATATGTTGGTTAAAAGAGAAAATCAGTTCTTATATGGGTAATGTTGTACTCGTTGATTTGATCTGAGGACTGGGATTATTTCCTGTTCTTTAAGGAAACGGGGCATCCGAAGGATATTGAGACTGCCCAAGTCTACGGTGTTTTTTCCTATTTTTGAAAGGAACTTGAGAATGTCTTCGAGACTCAAGGAGATTAGTCTGTCCAAGTCTAGAGTTTTATCTTTTGTACTAGGCTTAAGAGATAGTACGTTCGCGGTAGAAAGATCTAGACTCTTTGAAAGACTATTCTAGTAAGATGACTAATTTCTGTTTCTATACTTTCAAGAAGTCGTCGGGACAATTTGTACGAAGCCCAAGAGGTGGCGAGAAAAACTTTTAAGAATCCGAAGGGACAATTTGTACGAAGCCCAAGAGGAGGCTATCTTCCCGGAGGAAGAATCATTATATGAAGCCTAAGAGGAGGCTGTGAAAACTTCTAAGAAGCCGAAGAGTCCTTGTACAAGGCCCAAGAGGAGGCGGGGATGCTTTTAGGAAACCTGTGGGTCCCCAAACCCCGAGAAGTTCAATACATGCCATTCACAGAGAATAGATCAAGCCAGGAAAGTTCAAGAATTTGGAAGAAACTCAAGAGATGCCATTCACGGAGAAAAGATCATCTCTGGGGAGTAGAGTTTCTTTGACAATGTCTAAGGGTGATAGTCTGTGAAAGGGTTCACCGAGAATGCTGCCTTTCACGTCTCCATATTGTTTAACCCCAAGAGGAGGGAAGACTGTGTCTGGTAATCCTATGGGGATCTAGTTTTGTTTGTATTTAAGAGTGGCCAACATGGCTTTACCTAGTGCTAGACGTAGTTATCGGGGAAACTCTAAATATCTATACTAGTATTACACAGTCGATATGAGTTTATGAAAGAAGACTTACAGTGAAACAGCCCCACAATACAGTTATATACATATCAAAGCAGTAAATGAAAGCGGGTAAACACTTACTCGGTTGTAGAGCTTCCATGCTGTTTGGTTAGTTGTTCAACAAAGAAAACTTTGATAATAATATTATATTCAAAATCAAAGGAGAAAGTGCTTTTGAAAGGTGTTAGTTCTTGGATTGGCTGGAATTTTGGTAAAACAAAGTAAGTTCAATGTTGATGTCAAGGTGGTGATGTTGCAACATTGAGTCTTAACACTGGGTTGTGTTAAGTGTTTAAATTGCTGAAGTTTGGATGTCTAATGTCACATGCGATGTTGTGACATTAGATTTGCAGAATTAATAACATCAGGTTTTGTGATGTTGTTAGGGTTTGCGTGCTAGCTGGAATTGTGGAGAGCTGATAGTCTCATTGGATGCGAATATCTTGGGTTAGATATTCTTCGCTGCATAGGAGATCTGGTGCAGATTTGTAGGAGATTTAAAAGGTTGAAGATTTGAAAAGATTTTAGGAGAAAATCTGTTTTGAATATTCAGTTTTAAATAACAAATCAAGTCAGATATTGTAGGAGTCCAAGCCCAATTCAGGTTGCTATTTAAAGTGCACAAGACCAAAGGAAAAGATACAGAAATACAGAGAGAAGATCAAGAGCATAGGCTGAGTGTCTTGAGTATATTGTACGAGTTTTGTATACACCATTCTAGGTTGAATTGGTGAGTCATTTTATGTCCTCTCTTAGAAGCTGTGAAGTAATAGAGAGTTATTACTTGATCAAAGTTGTGAAGTAAGATCAAGGTTGCTCAAAGAAGGTGTTCCTTGAGTATTATTTTTAGGGATTGAGTAGTGTTCTCATATCTAAGTGGTTTCTTAGGTAGAAAGTCACTAGTAGGAATTAAGTTTAGGAGATTGCCAACTGGGTTGTTGAGTCTGTAAATTAATTCTACAAGTAGTGAATTTCATCCCTGGCTTGGTAGCCCCCAGACGTAGGTAGTTAGACCGAACTGGGTGAACAATTTGGTGTGTTATTCTGCTGTTTATTTTTCTCCATTGTGCAGAGTGTGTTGTTGTGACATCGTACCTTAACATCACATGTCTGATACCAGAATTTCAATTGGTATCATAGAAGGCATCCTGTCTGTCTCTGGGTGAGATCTAGGGAAGTTACTTTCTGGTGTAAAGATGGACAAAGAAGTTGGAGAATTTGTCAACAGACCCCCTATTTTGGATGGATCCAATTATGACTATTGGAAGCCAAGGATGACTACTTTCTTAAAATCCTTGGACAGCAGGGCATGGAAGGCTATTATTAAAGAGTGGAAAACACCTATTGTGTGTGAGAAAGATGATGCTGGCAAAGATAAAGAAGGCACCTGAAAGCCAAAGCCTGAAGAAGAATGGACCAAAGAAGAAGATGAGCTTGCCCTTGGTAATTCCAAATCTCTAAATGCAATTTTCAATGGAGTGGATAAGAATATTTTCAGGTTAATCAATACCTATGAAATTGCTAAGGAAGCGTGGGATATTTTGAAGGCCACTCATGAAGGTACATCTAGAGTTAAAATGTCAAGACTTCAGATTCTAACATCAAAATTTGAAAGCCTGAAGATGAAGGAAGATGAGACTATTCATGACTTCCACATGAATGTTCTGGAGCTGGCTAATGCATCCAGTGCTCTTGGTAAAAAAATGTCAGATGAAAAGCTTGTAAGGAAGATCCTTAGACCCCTTCCTAAGAAGTATAAGATGAAGGTAACTGCCATTGAAGAATCACAAGACATCAGCAAGATGAGAGTTGATGAGCTCATTGGATCTCTTCAAACTTTTGAGCTTGGGTTGAATGAGGAAGAACCAGAAAAGAAGCCAAAGAGTATAGCCTTGGTGTCAAATGATCAAGAAGAAAAAGGAAATAGTTCTGAATCCCAGGAGGATCTATCTCAGGCCATAGTTATGTTGGGAAGACAGTTCAACAAAGTGTTCAAGAGGATGAACAATAGCTCCAGGCCTAATGTCAAGAACATATCTTCTGACATCAGCAAGTCAAAAGAGAAGGATGAAGAGAAAACTGCCCAAGATAAAGGAGTCCAGTGCTTTGAGTGTGAAGGGTATGGACATGTCAAGAAAGAGTGTCCCACCTTCTTGAAAAAACAGAAGAAGGGCATGACAGTTTCCTGGTCTGACTCTAATAGTGAAAGTGAAGGTGAGTTAGTAAAGCATGTTAGAGCTTTGACAGGAACTGTTGTCTCTGATGATGATTCTAGTGATGGAGAAATAACTTATGAGGAGTTAGCATCTACTTATCAAGAGTTGTGTTTAAAAAGTGCTGAGATTTGTCAAGAAAACAAGTGTCACAAGCAACAGATTGCTCAGCTTGAAAATGAAAAAGCTGATCTGGAAAATGAAGTTGTACTAGTTAAGTCTCAACTGGATCAGATGACAAAATCCGTTAGGATGATGAACAGTGGTACAACTACTCTTGATAAGATTCTTCAGTCAGAGAAAGCTGCTGGAGATAAATCAGGTATAGGATATGTGGCATGCACTTCAGGAACAAAGAAGGAGGTGTCTCAACCATTGCCTCAACATCAAACTAAGAGACAAGGTCCTACACCAAAGAAGGTTGTTCAGCCCCAGAATGTTGAGAAAAAGAATGGTCCTCATCAGAGGAAGATGCAGCCTCAAGGAGCCAGTCAGTATATGCCTCCCCAATATCACAAGAGCATGCAAGCTGCCAGGTTCAAATAGAACATGTCTCATCAGATGTCTCAACATCAGGGAGACTAGTATGGATATGGATATGGATACAACAATGTTGTGCCTCATCACTATGGAAGAAGGAAGCCTCATCACCATAGAAGACAACCTAGGAGACAGCATCCTCAGTACAGAAGAAGACAATCCAACTATGGAAGAAGGAGACAACACTATAGGTGGCAGCCACATCATTATCATCAAAGTGGCAGAAGGTTTAACCACTTCAGAGATGACAGAGTCGGATGCTTCTATTGTGGGAGGTTTGGACATATGCAGTCCTCGTGCTTCAAGCTTCATGGTTATCCAAATTCTACTCCTCGACCCAGACTGAAGGAGGTCAGATCCAAAGCTACTAAACAATGGGTTCCTAAAGCTCAGGTCACGTGTCTATTGGCTCATACCTCAGATGGACATTTTGCCATGGATGCATGGTACTTTGACAGTGGATGTTCTATGCACATGACTGGATCAAAGGAGCAGTTGGTGGAGTTTAATCATTGCCATGCAAATTAGGTTGTGTTCGGCAATGGAGAAAAAGGAGTAGTAGAAGGAAGTGGAAGAGTGAAGAATCTTGATGATCTTACTCTTGATAGTGTGATCCTTGTCCAAGGTTTGAAGGCTAATCTAATTAGCATAAGTCAGTTATGTGATGAAGGTTACAAAGTTAACTACACCAAAGATGAGTGTGTGGTATCTGGTGAGCATAATCAAGTTGTTATGAAGGGTGCCAGAACCAAAGATAACTGCTATCAGTGGATCTCCCTTGAAGTTAATTCAACTAATGATGTTCAAGTTGATGTTATAACATCAGACTATGACATCAGGATGTTGAAAGGTCACTCAGAGTTAATAAGTTCTGATGTGAATTCTTTTAAATTTTTAAAAGGAAAGTCTTTATGGAGGGAGAAAATGAGTGATTGGTCTTTAAGAGGTACTCAAAATCAGGCGCCTTACCATATTGATTTTATATCAAGATTCATCAAAGTGTTCTCGTTTCAACAATTCATTAATCTCAACAGAATAGAAAAATCGTCTCTATACCTAGTCTGTTACAAAGGAACGATGTCTTCCCCATCCAAGAACTCAGATTCTCAAAGACCTGCTAGGGTTTCTTCGGAAAAAGAACTTGTTGACAAAGAACACATTCCTATGGCACTTCCAGATTCAGGTAACTCTAAATCTTCAGCCAAGTCGAATAAAACTGAAACTACGTCATCATCCTCTCAAGCTGTTGAGGAGAAGTATGATGTGGACATGCATTTAGAGCAGATTGCCACCAAAATTCTTGAGAAGGGAATACGTGTGAAAGGAATTTCTGTCCCTTTAAGGCAAATGCCTGCTGAACAGGTGGACTCTCAAAGTGAGGACACAAATCTTCAAAGACTGGCCTTGTCTGTGACTCAAGACTCTGAAGTTGGTAATAAAGAAGAAGTTCATGAAGATACTGATGAAAGTCATAGGAGTAAAGGGAAGGATCAGGTTGAGGTTATAGAGGACTCATCTGATAGTGATATCATTGGTTATGCAAGAAGAAGGGAGGATAGGAAAGGGAAAGGAGTAGAGTCACTTCCAAATGAAAATATGGTCAAGAAAAGGACTTCAGTTGCAGACTCTCCTAAGTCGTGGAGCAAAGTTGCCAGGTCTGGCAAGAAGAGGAGAATCAGGGAAGAAACAGATTCAGAGTGTGATGTTCAAGACATCAACCCTGCAATGAACAGAGCTGCTGATCAAGTGCCTGATAACATCTCATTTCACTGTGCCAGAAGTGCATCCATGTGGAATTGTGTGAGCCAAAGAAGGATAGCTCTGGAAAGAGAGCTAGTAGCAGATGACTTAGAATATACTAGAATTGTAGATCTAATTAAGTTTGCTGGTCTCACAAGGACTGTGTCAGGATTGACTAGTTGCTATGATAGACTGGTCAGAGAATTTATAGTGAATATCCCTAAGTCTATTGATGACAGCAAAAGCCTAACCTTCAGAAGAGTTACCGTCAGGGGTAAGTGTGTCTGGTTCTCTCCTAAGGTGATCAATGCCTACTTAGGAAGAAGTGAGGAAGATTTTGGAGAATTAGGAGTTTCTAATAATGTTATCTGCAAAGAAATCACAGCTGGTCAGGTAGAAGTTTGGCCTTCAAAAGGAAAGTTATCAGCAAGTTTATTAAGTGTGAAATATGCTCTTCTTCATAGAATAGGTGTGGTTAACTGGGTTCCTACTAACCACAAGACCTCTGTTTCTGCTGGGTTGGGCAAATAAGTTTATGCCATTAGAATAAAGAGACTAATTGATTATGGCTCTTACATCTATAATCAGACTATCAAGCATGCTGCAACAAGAGCTGTGAAATTGCCTATTGCATTTCCATCCCTCATTTGTGGGATAATATTGTCTCAGCATCCTGGGATTCTTCACCAGGATGATAGTGTGTGTAGAAGGAAGCCTGAATTGTCTTTTCATCAGAAGTTGTTTAAAGGAAAACATGTTGCTGATAATGTCAAAGCATCTGCCTCAACATCTACTAATCATACTCATGTCAAGACTGATATAATTTCTGAACTGGAGGAAGCCTGTAAGGAACTAGATGAAGTCACCAGAGTAAACATTGAAAGGAAGGACAAGTTTAAAAAATTACTTATGACTCTGAAGATGAAGGAAAAAAAAAGTGAGAAAGTAGTTGCTGATAAGACAGATGAGTCTGATAATGACAGTCCAAAAGATGATGAAGAAGATGATGATCTCAGCTCAGATGATTAAAGCTTTTAATGTTTCTCGTAATTAGTAGCTTTAGTTTTATTTTCTGTCTTTGTTTCAGCACTTAATGTGCTTGGTTATGTAATTTGAATTTTGTGCTGTTATATGCACCTTTTATGTTTTTCCATTCTATGATTTGTTTTGCCTGGTTGCTAACTATGAGGCTAACAATGAGAGTTAGGGTGTACTAACTATAGTTGATAGGGCTTCTGACTGAAGATTGTCTAATTGTGGCTAAAAAGGGGGAGAAGTAGCCAAGAAAGCCAAGAGTATCCAAGATGTCAAATGTTGTAAGCCAAGAGTATCCAAGATGTCAAATGCTGTCAAAAGAGTTGTCAAAGGAATATGTTAGCTATAGTAGTGTTGTGCTGTCAAAGGAATATGTGCAGATATTAAGGGGGAGAAATTAAGGGGGAGAAATTGCTGAAATGCTGGCCTTTGCTTTGTTGGGGAGCTTATTGCTGCTAATGTTGAAATATGTGCAGCTGTTTGAAGAGTAGTTGATGAAGATGGTACTGCAGCAGACTAAAGCCCTTGTGCACTGAAGATGCTGCTGCTTTGAAGGTTAAAAATTATTGAAGTTTTTTCCGCTGCTGAAGTCTCTGAAGGTGCAGAGTTTGTTTTAGCCAAAATTAGCCAAAGGGGGAGATTGTTAGTTCTTGGACTGGCTGGAATTTTGGTAAAACAAAGTATGTTCAATGTTGATGTCAAGGTGGTGATGTTGCAACATTGAGTCTTAACACTGGGCTGTGTTAAGTGTTTAAATTGCTGAAGTTTGGGTGTCTGATGTCACATGCGATGTTGTGACATTAGATCTGCATAATTAATAACATAAGGTTTTGTGATGTTGTTAGGGTTTGCGTGCTAGCTGGAATTGTGGAGAGCTGTTAGTCTCATTGGATGCGAATATCTTGGGTTAGATATTCTTCGCTGCATAGGAGATCTGGTGCAGATTTGTAGGAGATTTAAAAGGTTGAAGATTTGAAAAGATTTTAGGAGAAAATCTATTTTGAATATTCAGTTTTAAATAACAAATCAAGTCAGATATTGTAGGAGTCCAAGCCCAATTCAGGTTGCTATTTAAAGCGCACAAGACCAAAGGAAAAGGTACAGATATACTGAGAGAAGATCAAGAGCATAGGCTGAGTGTCTTGAGTATATTGTACGAGTTTTGTATACACCATTCTAGGTTGAATTGGTGAGTCATTTTCTATCATCTCTTAGAAGCTATGAAGTAATAGAGAGTTATTACTTGATCAAAGCTGTGAAGTAAGATCAAGGTTTCTCAAAGAGGGTGTTCCTTGAGTATTGTTTTTAGGGATTGAGTAGTGTTCTCATATCTAAGTGGTTTCTTAGGTAGAAAGTCACTAGTAGGAATTAAGTTTAGGAGATTGTCAATTGGGTTGTTGAGTCTGTAAATTAATTCTACAAGTAGTGAATTTCATCCCTGGCTTGGTAGCCCCCAGACGTAGGTAGTTAGACCGAACTAGGTGAATAATTTGGTGTGTTATTCTGCTGTTTATTTTTGTCCATTGTGCAGAGTGTGTTGTTGTGACATCGCACCTTAACATCACACGTCTGATACCAAAATTTCAAAAGGAAAATTGGGGCTTACAGCTCAAGGAGAGGCTCAGGGTTTTATTAGTGATCGCACTGTCGTTTTGTACAGGGACTTATACAAGTGACTGAGGCCCAAGAAAGGTTTTCTGTACAAGGGGATGGGTCTTACACTCTCTCAAGAGGCCCAAAATGATTGAAAGTGAACAAAGATGGGTCTTATAGCTCAAAGAGCAGCCCAAATTTATTTTGAAAAGGGCGACGACCGCGTCGAGGTTTTGAAAACACCGTGGGTCTTATACAATGACTGAGGCCCAAAAGTTTTTGGTTTCAAAATGGGATTGGATCTTACACTCTATTAGAGGCCCAAAATGATTTTGAATGGGTCTTATAGCTCGAGGAGAGGCCCAAATGGTTTGTTTTAAACGGGCGATGATCGCGCCGGACTTTTGAAATACAATGGGACTTATACAACATTTGGGGCCCAAAAAATGGTTTTCAAAGGGGGTTGGGTCTTACACTCTAATAGAGGCCCAAAATGTTTAAAGAAAAAGAATAGGGCTTATAACACGAGGGTATGCCCAAATGATTTTTAAAAGAGGCGACGATCGCGCCGTTGTTTTTGAAAATACAGTGAGACTTATACAATGACTGAGGCCCAAAAAGTGGTGTATTTACAAAGGGATTGGGTCTTACACTCTATTAGAGGCCCAAAATGATGTTTTAAAAGGTTTGATGAGGGTTGAATTAATCAAAACCCTAATTTGTTTCCAAAATGTATTTTAATTGAATAAAAAATTTAATTAAAATGATCAAAATTGTTTAACATGTGGAAAACAAATTGTGATCTTAGATTAATGTTTCAAAAATCAATTTTTGACCTACAAAATGATTAGAAGTCATTAAATTTGCAAAATCAAGAAGGAAAAAAATATTTTAAATGTAAAAAACAATTAAAATATTAATTCTTTGCAAAAATATCAATTATATGAAATAAATAATATTTTTGAGATTTTTTGGTAAAATAAAATATTTTAACATTTTTGTGAATTATTAAAAAAAGAATCAACTCAAAATCATTAAAAATCAGAGAGAAATTAATTTTTGAATCAATTAAATAAAATCACAAAAATTCAAATATTTAAATATTTGAAAAAGGGCGCCAAGAACACCTTGGCCTTGCCCGCGTGCTCTGTTTTCCCAGATTTGCGTTTTCTACCCAATCTCACTGAATACTTGATTATATCATGCAATCTGCATATCAATTTGCTCGTTTTCACCTCACGATCATGTTTATGGTCTTTAATTTCATTTATTTTAAGCATGGAATAAGAAATCAAAGAGAAACCTCAAGAACCCTAAATTCTACATGAAGGTTCAGAAATTCCATACACGATTCATACAAAGCAATTGATTGAGGGTAAACACTCTATGCATGATTACGAACATATGGCCAAATTATTGTGCAACAAAAATTGCATGGATCATAGAGTTAGAAGAGCTCATGCTTACCACTTGCAGCTGAGGATCGTGTTTTGGGTTAGAGGTGTTACAGCTAGGTTCCAATGACCTGGATAGCTTCCCTAGGTGCCATGGAGTGTGTCTGGATGCTTGGAATGGATTGAAATGATCTGGAACTTGAGATGGCACCCAACTGCAAATATGTCAAAGGCTTGAGCAATTAGCTGGTGATTTTGTGATTTTGGTGTTCCAGATGTTATGTGAGTGTTTGGATCACTTCTATATGATGTTTATGAGGTGTGTGTGTGATTGGTTTGGTTGGAATTGCTCTCAAACTCAAAACCCGATAGTGACTTGCCTTAGAAGGCAAAATGGGAGTGAAGAAGGAGATTTTGAGGAAAGCATCTGTTTGATGGCTTTGGTCTACTCAAACTGATCACAAATGAGCTCTATTTATAGTAGAGCAAGTTTGTTTTGCAAGGAATAGTGAATCGCAACTGCTGCATAGGTTTGGCCAATGTTGAGCAATGCGAATCCAAGTCTACTCTAGCCATTGACTAGAGGTTAGGGCACAGGCTTCTAGTCCCCTTGGTCTTGGATAAGTCTTGACTGAATTCAGTTGGGAAGGGCTCAGTCCATGCCACCTTGGTGTATGCATTGAATGCTCCAATCCAAAATTGGAGTCTTGTCCATCTTTTAGGCAATTCTAGGTTTGGCATGCTATTTTTGGTTCCAAAGACTTGGGAGGCTTAGGATCAGAGTTGGTTCCTCCTTGGTCCCCCCTTGAGGTGTTCTGATGGATAGAGTTGCTTAGAATTGCACAAATTTGGCAAATCGAGCAAAACTCCAAAATATGCCTTGCCTTGACAGTTTTCAGCAAGGCATGTTGCCATTGTCATATCTCATGGCTCAAGTGGAATTTGATGGAGTTCTTGGCCATTTTGGAAAGCCCTCATATGATACAATAACTGTTTGATCATAATTGGTTTTAATACTTTTTGGATCCAAGTGAAAAATGCCCCTACATTTGGAAAAAAGTGAAGGCAGATTCTGACTTAGTGAAAATTTCACTAAGTGTTGGAAAAAGTGGCATTTCATGTTTTCAGCCACTTTGATCATTCCATAACTCAAAATCCATAATGGAATGGAATAAGGTGTAGTTTAAGCTTTTTTAGAGGACCATGAGGGCTACAAATCCAGCTTTGGATGGGAAAATATGGCCTTGTGGTTTAGGAGTTATGATCCTCCAAAGTTGGTACCCTAGCCACTTTGTTCCATAACTTAGAAAATTTTCTAAGTTTTTATGGTTACCCCTTTTACAAGTTATCCCACTTTTCTTGATTTTTCTTGATGAATGATGATTCAAATCACACATTAACATCACTTTAGGGTTAAAAAAACCATAATTGTGAAAAATCCCAAAAAGTCAAAGTTGACTTTTGTGCACAATTGACATTTTGTCAGATGAATTCCAAACTGTGCGATCCTCTATGAAATCAAATCCTTGACCTAAATCAAACTTGATGGATTGATTCTGTGGGTGTTATAGGGTGTATTGAATCATGTCTTAAGGTTTGGGAGCATGTCTTGGTCAAAAGTCAAAGGCACAGTTAACTTTTCCCGCGAAACCCTAATTGTGGTTCAGATGAAAATGAAACTTGTTGCTCAAGCTTCTTGGCTCAATCCATTATTGCAAATGGATCAATGTGATGTATTTGAGACCCTCAAATCCCCTCTTGAGGTCTTGGCTCATATTTTGCCCCAAAAGTCAACTTAGGGGTGAATTAGGTCAAGAAACCCGAATTCCTGATTTTTAGTGAATGCATACCCTGAGGCTAAATTAACTTGATGATAGGGTCTATGAGGTTCCATGGGGTATATTAGGTTATGCTTTGAAGCATTGGCTCATGCCCAGAGGAAAATTTCCATCTGGAGGCCCTGGTCGACCAAGCCCTAATTTGGTGACACTGGCGATCTCGAGGCTTGATCCACCTAGAAGGGAGAAGCCTTGTGCTTAATGCTTGAAGTGGGAGTCCTCTTGATCCTCTGTGGATGTTTGAGAGGCTAGATAAGTTGAAGATCATGTCATTTCTTGATTGATCCTTTGTCTAAGAGCTCTGAGAGGGCTTGAAACCCTAAGTCTGATTGTAGTGGATGCTCACCCATCTTTGGGGAGACTAATGGTTCATCCATATTGTGATGATGATTTGCACAATGATTGGAAATCTTAGTGGTCAAAATTTGGGGTATGACAGATGCCCATATTTAATCTTCTTGGACCCGAAGGTGTGAATGGCGAAGGTATTCGGGGTGCAAGAGGATTAAATATCGGAATACCTGAAATTTTGATGGTGGTTATGAATGGCAGTTCACACATCCTTCCTCTTTTGCTAAGTAATGATGCTTAGAAAAGATAAACTTCCCCTCGATCCTGGTTTCCTACCAACGAACTGGTCTCAATTTCTGATTTAAACTTCCCCTCAATCCTGGTTTCCTACCAAGGATCTGGTCTCAGTTTCTTTTGTCAATAAACTTTATTGACAAGGGACGCTATTTATAGCGGTTCTCCTCAAACTTCTCGCCGAATTTTCATGGGGAGATGCCATTTGATGGAAAAAGTTATGATTGTATAGAAGCACAAAATTTCTGTTTGAGACGCCATTTGTCGACTCTACTGGGGAAAATGAGTCTTCTTGAGAGACTGCTTTCGTTTGGGGATATTACATCATACTTTTCTCGAGATCTTCTCAGAGAAATGCCATACGATGTACCCCAATTTTGAGGTGCCGATAACTTTGTTGACATTGACATTCTGGAGAGAAGGACCAATGTGTTGCTGAAAGTCTTTAGTTGCGAGGCTTTCTCTAGGGATTTTCCTTAATCCGGGAAAGCGAAGATATCATCTTCAATGGCAAAGAGTGACATTTGTCGATGGTCCTCTTGCTTTTCAGAGGTTCAAGTTGTCAAAGTGGTCAAGGGCCGACTTCAATCCAGAAATAAACTGGAGGAGAGATCGCTTAGATGATTCATTTCCTGACGAGGAAAGAACTGACGACTCGATTGAGAGGACTCTTATCACTAGGAACAAGACCGACTAAAGTGATAGTGATGCAATATGAATATGAATGTAAATCAATAATGCATGATGTATGTATGTTTATGCTGACAAAACTGACGCGACATATAGACTAGTAGATGAACATGACTGGATACTCGGCCACAATGGGGGATGAAAAGTATCACTGGTTCACGATAGCAATTCTGCCTTGCTTAGGAGAAGTAGTCCTCGTGGGGAGCTACGTTGGTCGGGCTTAGGAGATAAGAACTCTTTCGGGGGTATTAGATGGGAAAGTCGCATTTGATATAGCTGATCCTTCATTCAGGCGCACTGGCTTAGAAGGAGTACTTTGATTATGCACTTTGAAGCTCACTTACTTCTGAAGAAGCGATCGATGTTCTTTCGATGTTCAACCGTCAAAAGAAATTGCCATCTTTATTTTAGAGCAGAAAAGTTTTACAAGTAAATTCATTTTTTGTTTTATTTCAAGAATCGTTGATCATGTTAAAAAAATGTCGTTCTGTAAAGCTAAAACAAATAAGAATAGCAAACAAAAGCACAAGGGCTCAAATTTTATTGATAAAATGGAAATCAGCCAAACGCGTGATCCCATAGAGTATTTACAAAGTTAGAAAATGGTAATTTACAGGGAAAAGGGCTACATTGAAACATAATGACCACTATCCTTCTACCAACTTTGAAATTCTGGACATCCTGAGCTTCTGTCGAAGATGACCTTGACTGGCATTTTCCTGACCGATGGCATTACTGCTGCTGAGGGATTTGCCCCTTTGTTGAACATAGTTACTTGTCGTTATCCCTAATTTTTGCCTGGATTGTACTGTGATGTTTCCAATCCACCAGGATGATTTTTGATCATGTATCTAATTTTTTTCTGGACCACCCTTTCGGGTTTTCAATCCACCGAGACGTTTTTTTTATTATTTTTTTTAGGCGAAGTATTTCTTGACTACGTCAACATTCGTGGGATAGGAAAATTCTTCTCCATCCATGGTTGCAAGTCTCAAGGCGCCGCCTGAGAAGGCTTTCTTCACCACATAGGGGCCGTCATAATTCGGAGTCCATTTGCCCCGGGAATCAGTGAGAAATGATTGTATCTTTTTTAGCACAAGGTCTCCTTTCCTGAAGACGCGAGGTCGGACCTTTTTGTCGAACACCTTCTTCATTCTTTGTTGATACAACTGACCATGGAATATTGCCGTGAGTCGCTTTTCTTCGATCAGATTCAGTTCGTCGTGCCGACTTTGGCACCATTCAGCTTCCATAAGCTTAGCTTCCATCAATACCCGGATTGATGGTATCTCTACTTCTATGGGGAGTACTGCTTCCATGCCATATACTAGAGAGATAGGGGTTACCCCTATTGAAGTGCGGACAGATGTGCGATAACCGTGAAGAGCAAAGGGTAGCATCTCATGCCAACCTTTGTCGGTTACGACCATCTTTTAAACAATCTTCTTGATGTACTTGTTAGCCGCTTCTACCGCGCCGTTCATCTTGGGTCGGTAGGGAGATGAGTTATGGTGTTCGATCTTGAACTCTGTGCACAACTCTTTCATCATCTTGTTGTTTAAGTTAGATCCATTATCAGTAATGATCTGGCTGGGAACACCATAACGACAGATGAGATTGTTTTTGATAAAGCGGACCACCACTTGTCGGGTTACATTGGCGTATGACGCTGCTTCGACCCACTAGGTGAAGTAATCAATGGCTACCAGAATGAACCGATGTCTGTTCAAAGCCTTAGGCTCAATCAGGCCAATCATGTCGATTCCCCGTATGGAAAAAGGCCATGGGGAAGAAAGAACTTTGAGATGCGTTGGCGGTACATGGATTTTACCTGAGTATATCTGACACTTGTGACATCTCCTCATGTACTTGTAGCAATCAAATTCCATTGTCAACCAATAGTACCCTGCTCTCAGAATTTTTATCGCCATTGTATGTCAGTTGGCATGAGTGCCAAAGGACCCTTCGTGAATTTCTTTTATCAGCATGTCTGCTTCTGGTCTGTCTACGCATCGGAGCAAGACCATATCAAAGTTTCTCTTATAAAGTGTATAACCGCTCAGGAAGAAGCTGCCAGCCAGTCTTCTGAGGGTTTTTCTGTCTTTTCTTAGTGCCTCAGGTGGGCACTCTTGTTTCTGAAGGAAGCATTTGATATCGTGATACCAAGATTTGTCGTCTATGACTGCTTCAATCGTGAAGATGTAAGCGGGCCGTTCAAGGCGCATTATGTCGATCTTAGGTAAGTCATTCCATTGACCTACATTAATCATGGAAGAGAGAGTGGCTAATGCATCAGCCATGTGGTTCTCATCACGAGGGATGTGATGAAACTCGACTCTGTTGAAGAAGGGTAACAACCTTCTTGCGTAATCTTTGTACGGAATCAATCCTGATTGGTATGTGTTCCAATCTCCTTTGATTTGATTGATAATCAGGGCCGAGTCGCCATATACATCCAAGTCCTTGATCCTTAAGTCGATCGCTTCTTCGAGACCCATGATACAAGCTTCGTATTCGGCCTCATTGTTTGTGCACTTGAACATAAGTCTAGCGGTGAAAGGAATGTGGGTACCCTGAGGTGTTATGATGATTGCCCCAATTCCGTTTCTGTAATGATTGACAGCTCTGTCGAAAATAAGTCCCCATTGGGAATTTGGTTCTGGCCCTTCACTGGGTAGCGGTTCATCGCAGTCTTTCATTTTTAGATACATGACATCTTCGTCTGGGAAGTCAAATCCGACTGATTCCTGATCGTCAATTGGTTGATGAGCCAAATGATCGGCTAAAACACTTCCTTTAACGGCTTTCTGAGCGTGGTACTCTATCTCATATTCTGATAACAACATCTGCCAACGGGAAATTCTCCCCGTAAGGGCAGGCTTTTCAAAGACATACTTGATTGGATCCATTTCGGAGATTAACCAAGTAGTGTGGCGAATCATATACTGGCGAAGACGTTTGGCTGCCCAGGCCAAAGCACAGCAAGTTTTCTCAAGCATAGTATATCGAGTTTCACAGTCGATGAATTTCTTGCTTAAATAATAGATGGCAGACTCTTTCCTTTTTGTTTCGTCATGTTGGCCAAGTACACAACCCATTGAGTCCTCTAGGACTGTGAGGTAGATGATCAGTGGTCTTTCTTCCATTGGAGGTGATAGAATCGGCGGGTTCGACAGGTATTCCTTGATAATGTCGAAGGCGGTTTGGCAGTCTTCTGTTCAAACGCAATCCTGATTCTTTTTGAGTAATTTGAAAATCGGCGCACATGTCGCGGTCATAAGGAATATGAATCTGGAAATATAGTTTAAACGTCCCAGGAATCCCCTGACTTGTTTTTCAGTCTTTGGAGAAGGCATTTCTTGAATGGCCTTGGCCTTGTCAGGATCAACCTCAATTCCTTTCTGGCTGACGATGAATCCTAAGAGTTTCCCTGAACGGACACCGAACGTGCACTTATTGGGATTCAAGCGGAGTTTGTACTTTCTCAACCGCTCAAATAGTTTTGACAGGTGGGTCACATGCTCCTCTTCTGTTTTAGATTTTGCAATCATATCATCGACATATACCTCGATTTCCTTGTGTATCATGTCATGAAACAGAGTAGTCATGGCCCTTTGATAGGTTGCCCCAGCGTTCTTCAAATCGAATGGCATTACCTTGTAACAAAAAGTACCCCATGGGGTAATGAACGAAGTTTTCTCCATGTCTTTCGACGCCATTTTGATTTGATTATAGCCCGAGAATCCGTCCATGAAGGAGAAAACTTTGAACTTTGCTGTACTGTCTACCAGCATGTCAATGTGTGGTAAAGGAAAGTCGTCCTTTAGAGTTGCCTTGTTTATATCTCGGTAGTCGACACACATTCTGACCTTTCCGTCCTTTTTCGAAACTGGTACTATGTTGGCTAACCATTGAGGATATTCTGACGTAGCGAGGAAACCCGCGTCAATCTGTTTCTGTACCTCCTCTTTGATTTTGACAGCCATGTCTGGATGAGTCCGTCTCAACCTTTGTTTTACCGGCGGACATTCTGATCTTAACGGTAGATGGTGTTCCACGATGCTGGTATCCAACCCTGGCATATCCTGATATGACCAAGCAAACACATCGAGAAATTCTCTGAGAAGCTTTGTCAAACTCTTTTTGACAGTTGGACTGAGCAGTGCCCCAATCTTGACTTCTTTTCTCTCTTCTTCTGAACCCACATTGATCGTTTCCAACGGCTCTTTGTGAGGTTCAATGGACCTTTCCTCTTGTCTGAGTAGTCGGGAGATCTCTTCTAGAATTTCTTTGTCAACTTCTTCTTCAGCCCCAAATACCGGGAACTCAAAGTCGGGAGAAGGCATCAGATCGTATGTTTCAACGGGGTTTAAAACAAGCAATCTGCATGGCGTGATGATTTGTGTTTAGAAGAGATAGAGAGAAATGCAAGAGTGCGTGCAGTGTATTTTTCTATTACTGCTTGTATTTATTATTGAATTGTTTTTTAGGATTACCATTTTCTGAATAACGAAAAGAGAAAACAATAATTAATGCAGAAATTACAGAACGACGTTATTTTATTAATGAACAAGTCGATTCTTGAAACTACAGCCCTATAAAACAAAACTCTGTCGCTTTGGGCGAAACGAAGAGGGATATTTACAGAAAGTGAGCCCTATCAAAACATCTGTTTCACCTGGGCAGGGTGAAAGGTTAAAGACAGAAATTACTTTGACTTATGAACAATCTTCGGAACATTGACAGCAACCCATTGGCGGCGAACTCCTCGGTGAATCACAAAGTCTGGTACCTTCCTTGATTTATCTTAAGAAATGACGCTGATTTATGGCGGAGCAGGATCATTGGAATCTATCTCCCAGGCAGAGTTGTCGTAGGAGGATTCCTCAGTTATATTTTGCGTAGTATTTGTACTCTCGGCTGTATCTCCCCATCCAGTTGACTGGATGTCTTCGAGCTTGAAGCGAGAGCTTTCGGGAGCGGTATACTTGACCATGAAGTCAAATTTTCCACTTGGTTGTCCTAAGGTGTCCCACACTTCTTTGGAACTGGAGGAGTCATCTCCCTCGATGATGTTCACCTTGGGAAAAGCATAGTTGATGAATTCTAGTCCGGCAAGCTTTGCCAATTCATCGTCGTACGAGATATTTTCTGAATGACCTGAGTGTTGATCCCATGACATGGTGGGGACGCAGGTATTATTTTCAATGATGCTCAGCTAATTTTCATTGTTCGGCTGACTTTCTTGCCCCAAGTCTCTGGGATACGGCTGCCAGATAGGCAAGCCATCCATTGGGCCATAATAGTCGTGGTCAAAGTTGTATTTCATCAGAGTGTCTTCCTCTAATGAATTTGGCGGAGCCCGGCATCCTTCAGGATCACAATCTCCGTATATCATTTCGACATCTGACCTCGGTATAAATCTCGGACTCTGTGTAGGAAAGCAAAATGGAGTCTGCGTTTCGCCCTGAGACGTATAACCGTCCTTGTTGAGATAGGACTTCCATTCTTCCTCCGTATCGGAGGAATCATCTTTATTGATGGTATGCACGTCTTGAGTCACTGGATGAAGGAAACCTCCACTATGGAAGAAGTCCTGAATGAGACGAAGACTTTCATCGCTAGCAGCTGTCTGGGTGCAGGTTGTAGAAAAACCAAGACCCTTCTTTGTTTTGTTATCAGTAGGAATGACAAACTGTCCCCATCCTTTTGTATTGTTATTTTCGATCACTTCGAGAACATCTCTGTATGAGGAAATTGAGGTTCCTTTCTCTGATTGATTCTCATTGCTCACCGAAAGTGCGTGAAACTGATTTCCAACAACCTCCTCGGGTTCTACACAAGTAGATAATGACAGGTTGCTCACGAGCAAGGCTTGTTCTCCACAAACCGTGACAAGTTGGCCGTTCTGGACGAACTTTAGCCTTTGGTGGAGGGTCGAAGTGACCGCCCAGCCTGATGTATCCAAGGTCTTCCTAATAAACAACTGTATATTGCCCGGATGTCCATGACCTGGAAAGTGACTTAGAAAGTGTGAGGACCGATAGTTATGGGAAGGTCGACTTCGCCGATAACGGTTTTTCTGGATCCGTCAAATACTTTGACGACGACCTCACTGGTTCTCATCGGAGGTCCTTTGAATGATAATTGCATCAAAGTGGACTTCGACATAACATTCAGGGCTGACCCTGTGTCTACCAGTACGTTGGCTAAAGCATCGCCCTGACAGTTGACTGTAATGTTGAGCGCCATGTTATGACGGCGACCTTCTTCAGGTAATTCCTCATCACTAAATCCCAAGTTATTGCAGGAAGTGATGTTAGAGACAATGCCATCGTACTGTCTAATTGTTACATCCTGTTCCACAAAGGATTGCTCCAAGACTTTCTGTAGAGCCTCCTTGTGGGCTTCGGAACTGAGTAAAGGTAATAATACCAAGATCTTTGAAGGAGTTTGTAACAGCTGATCAACAATGTTGTATTCACTCCTTTGGATGAGTTTTAGTGTAACACCCCAATTCCCATCGCGAATAAATAATACATATATAAATCAGAGTAAATAAAAATTTATTTTTCCGACAGAAAACAGGGATGTCACAATTAAAGAAATAAAACACAATCCCTGCCCATTTACTTTGATACATAACACAGTATAGAATACCCTCAAAGGGGAAACTTTTTCCAACAAAAGGAAAAGCTCAATTACAGAATAAAGCGGAAAGATCCATAACTGACTTGTTTTACAAAATACTTGTTTTCTAACATCAAATTATACATACAAAAGTAGTACAAAATATATTCAACAAATGTATACATATATAACTAAAGCGTTCCCCGACTCCCGTGCTACGTATCAGAGCAGACAGACTGACAAACGAATGGAGAACTAATCTTCACAAAAGCCTCCAAGACTACTAATCTGCAATTGCCTCATAGAGCAACAAACCACAGCAGAAGGGTGAGAAATAACAACTAAATCAAGATTGCATAATAATATGCAAACACATAAAAATTCACATGCATAGTTATTCTCACCACAAGCATCACATACAAATACATATAACATGCCACATATACATAACATATATCAATTATCCAACGTAATCACATATTTGTACATAAGGCATACCAAAGTCACAACATATGTAAACTCACCACCACATCACATAGCATGCGTCTACACATAAGACATATTATCCACAACCAATGCACTTATCACATATGCACCTCAATTCACCAATACAACCAATGCATTTATCACATATGCACATCAATTCACTAATTCAAACATAATTCTCAACACATGCTCAATTAATTCATGATTTTCCACACATAATCAATCCATTCATGATTTATGCAAATGCAAAGAGACCGACACAATGACTCTATGCAAATGCGGTACCATCCATCCATCAATCTCATCACTAGTCTACTCAGGAACTATTGGAATCATCGCTTGTTACTGAGGACCACTCATGTAACACCCCGTCAGGCAAACGATATTCCCGGTCACTTTCGGTCCTCTTGGTATAAGGCGCACGACGTTTATGGATTGTTTTCAGTCCTCTTTGTATAAGGCGCACAATCCGATCGCTTTCGGTCCTCTTTGTATAAGGCGCACGATCGTCTATAATCATCGGTTTCAGTCCTCTTTGTATAAGGCACACGATGTTATAGCGGATTCCCTCTGGAATCGTTTCGTCGCTCACACCCACTAGGGTACACGACATCACAAGATGCATATCATGATGCTTGACACACAAGAACTCATGACAATCAAATGCATCTTCACAATTCAACCATATGAATTAATCAACATCATCACATTCATGCATTGCAAATCAATTCAAACAATGCATTTCAAAACCATAAAGGCCACCCACCAACATACATTAAATTTCACATATCAAAGGCTACCCATAACACCTCACAACAACATACATTGATATTCACTCAAGCAATGTATTTTACCACACAACAACATCATTATCCTACATTGAAATCAAACCCAAAACAACACATTTATTTCTCCATAAGACCACAAACCTTCATCACCAACACTCATCATATATATTCACATCATATAACAGCACACGAGCTATACGATACATATTAAAAGCATATCACATGGTAACACGTCAATCACACACAATTACGACGGTAAAAGCCGACAAAACAATACTATTCCAATCCCCCGACATAATTAAATCGGCCACTATTCCCAAAACCAATAATATAAGAAAGAACTTCTCCTAAGCTTTCCAAAGCATCCAACCACGCCTCAATCCGACTTACGGATCAAAAGTTATAAAGAAAACAAATTGGGAAATGCTGTTATGTTTGCAATGCGAAGCTCCTAGAAAGTCCTTCGCTTCTTCATTCGTAGTGCGAATGTCCCAGCGAACCAAGTTAGAAAGGAAAATAGCCTACAAAATTCCTAAAGTTCGTAGTGCGAACTCCCAGCGAATGCTCTTTTTCCCCTTCGCAGTGCGAGTCTCCCAGCGAACAGTGGCAGAAAGAAAACAACACAAAACAACACAAAGTTCGCAGTGCGAACCTCAAGCAAACGTTTGCCCTCACCTTCGCAGTGCTAATAGCCAGCGAATGCTCGTTTTCCTCTTCGCTAGGGGAGTCACAGTGCGAACCTGCGAATCCAGCAAAACCCAGCAGCGCTGTTATAGGTCATATTAGGTCCAAATTCATCATTCTCCTACCCCAAACACTTCCAATTCATACTATAACAACCAAAACATGATCCAAACCTAATAACAAGTATTCTACTCAGTTTATATCGAATTTCATCTGTGAAAACATCGATTTATATCAATCGTTCCTAATTTCAATCGATAAGAAAAGTCGTGAAACAACCAAAACAATTACAACAAACAACACATATACATACACAAGCAAGATATAATTGAAACTTCTCACCCTTACCCGATTAATCGCGCTCGAAACGGAGTTATGTCGATTTTGCTATTTTCTCCCCTTTTCCTTCCTCTCCTTTCTATCTTCTTTTTTCTTTCTCTTCGTTTTCTTTCCTTTTCTTTTCTCTCATTTTCTCTCCACTTTCTATTTATATAAAATATCTAAACCCCTAAAAATACTATTTTTCCCCTCAACTCAAATATCTCGCAAACGCTCTCAAAATGCGATAAAACATAAACAACGATGAAAAATAATATATTGTCAAATAAAAGTCAAGAATAAAATAATATAAAATGAAACTAATTAAATCGACTCGATTAAATAAATAAGACAAAACTGGGGCGTTACAACTCTTCTCCACTTATACATTTTCGTCCTCGAAAATATACTGAGACGAACAACTCCGGACACGACTCTCGCCACCGACCAACAAACTAACATGCCAACAAGAGGCACCCCACGAATAACACAAACTGACAAACCACCCTGCTAACAACAACTACTACAACAACACGACACGACGACAACTACAACGACAAGATGCAAAGCCCATACAATGCACTTGACGACCAACTCACGACTCAAGGAATACCCAAGTTACGAACACACACAGGTTCACTCTTGAATCGAAACACAACAAGAACATAAAGTTCCACGACCCAACATCGTTTCAACAACCTCTACATAACCACAATACCAACCTCCTTGTCACACAACAATATTACAACAATGCTACGCTCCAACAATCAAACATTAACCAAAACATCCATCTACATAGTAGCCCATGAATAATATTTAAACCTTTCACTTAACACTTCCATACTGAAACGTCCCATAGTCTTTCCATTCCTACATGTTCCTAATGTTCAACTTATGAATTCTTACAAGTCACACACGCAAATACAAAATGTGCCACATCACGCTTCCACTGCGCACTCTGATTACTCGGAACCATCAAGCCTACCAATATCACACTCTTCTGTGTTATCCCACACACCAGACACAAGTCTCTGAACTGCTCAAATAGTTCTAATTCTCTGACCATCAAAACACACTTACATAAAAACTTTCGGCTTAACTCATCAGGCACGACATTAACTTCACCAATAGGATAATTCGAGACAAGGTTATAACTCGTCACGAATCCTAACCGTCCTCGTTGTCTCATACTCTATTCCTTCAGGCCAAATAAGCACTCTAAACTCTGGCGATTACCAAACACTTCGAACCTGGAACCATAAAGATAATACTTCCAAATATTCCAACACATTACAACCGTAATCCATTCCAAATCCAAAATAGTATAGATCCTTTTATAAATCCTCAATTGTAGTAATGCATAAGCCACGAGTTTACCCTCTTGCATTAACACACTGACTAAACTCATCAAAGACGCATCCCATTACCCCACAAATGGTTTATCAGGATCACACAGTATCAACACTGGAGCCGTAGACAACTTCTACTTCATCTCACCAAAACTTACTCACAACGAACATCCAAAACAAACGACTCACCCTTTGCAAGTCAACTGAGATACCAGAAGTACAAACTTAACAAAGTCTTCCATAACCTGCAATAACAACCAACTGAGCCCAAAAGTTTCTAACCTCCTTAACTAACTTCGGAGCCTCTCATTGTAGAACTGCATCTACTTCCGATGGATCTATTAACCATACTCTCATCCGAAATAACCTATCCAAGAAAAATAACCTTTTTCAACCCAAATTCTCACTTGAATAACTTAGCATAAAACTTCGTCTCTTTTCAACACTGGTAATTCACATCTCAACCACTCTACCTGTTCTTCCTCTGAGCTTATAACAAATCCGGATATCCTCAATCAAAACCACTATGAACTTATCCAATTAAATATGGAATATACGATTCATCCACTCCACAAACATTCCAGACACCTTACTAACACCGAACAACATCACTGTGCATTATAATGCCCAACCAAATTCCAAAAGATATAAATTCTTAAAGCTTTTGCAAAACTTCCCACTGGGTAACTGGTTACTCACATACAAGCTTAACCGAGTAAATAATAGCCTAATCCGATGATAACAAACCTAACCAGTCCCAATAAATAGATTAAAGCCTCAACTCACAAAATTCACCATTCATATCAAACATTCCAAACAATTGTAATTTCACTCAAACTCCACCAAATTATTCCAGTCATCTATTCCTAAAAGTGGACACTTATTCTCAATCGTTACCTTATTCAACTGTTAGTAATTCATACACACTTTCTTCTCCTGGCCGTCCAATTCCACAAATCCCAACCTGTATCAACAACCAACAAAAGAACTCTCAAACGCAATGTTACATGCACCCCAAGGGTTTCCTCACAATTTCCATTAATGCCTTAAAACTCCAAAGACTTCAAACACCACTAGAACTCTAAGTCTTGCTTCCCATAGTCTCAATACCATTATACACATCATGCTTGTTATTCCATTCAATCATCCATCCTTTTTGTAACTAACAATATTGGAGCTCTCTAAGACGACACACCGAAGTTTCATCCAAAACACATCTGAAAATCAGGCACAACTGATGGCCCATCACTGTGGCTTTCCTGCCAATTTCTAGAACACTAACCTCACAAACATAACAAACACCTTAGTCTCAACTCCAAAGAGTGTCCTACTCACTTAGCAGATATAACCTCGACTATTCACCTTCGCCCAATTTAAGTTCACACTCTACTCTCTGAGAACAACCATTAGTAATACCCAATCATTCTCCCTCAGAGACATTCCAACTTGACCAATATACAAAACCTCTAATCCGCCTCATCTTCTGATATAAGAATCTTCATCGACTCATCAAAACAATCCGTAACCATTTCTAAAATTCCAACCCATTCATTGCACACACTATCAAAGCCGAAAAGACACGTCTATTCCATCCAACATAATTCCCGTCAACTATCAACAAGAGATTAAGGGTGATTAGTTCCTCAATTTGTCAATAGACAGCCGACAATCATGATGGGGCATAAACCATCTTTACCAAACTATAATAGCATTCCTTACATCTCATGCACAAAACTACCTAAGGCACAAATCCTTAGTTGACATAAACCTTACCTCCGCATCCCTTCTAGAACCGGGAACCACATTGTCCAAACAACACTTACAATCTTACAATTCACAACTCACTGAGCCAGCGCTCCACACCTGAAGCAACATGGAGAAGTACCAGCTTCTCCCCCACTTATCTCATTCTCACACCTGAAGACAATGGATTAGAAAACTAGAAAGCACTGACAGTGTTTCACACACATATCACATACTAAGGGACAAACAACAATGACAGTATTCAACTGTCACCCCAACTGACTCAACAACTTGGCCGAACGGACCAACCTGCTCTGATACCACTATTGTAACACCCCAATTCCCATCGCGAATAAATAATACATATATAAATCAGAGTAAATAAAAATTTATTTTTCTGACAGAAAACAGGGATGTCACAATTAAAAAAATAAAACACAATCCCTGCCCATTTACTTTGATACATAACACAGTATAGAATACCCTGAAAGGGGAAACTTTTTCCAACAAAAGGAAAAGCTCAATTACGGAATAAAGCGGAAAGATCCATAACTGACTTGTTTTACAAAATAATTGTTTTCTAACATCAAATTATACATACAAAAGTAGTACAAAATATATTCAACAAATGTATACATATATAACTAAAGCGTTCCCCGACTCCCGTGCTACGTATCAGAGCCGACTGACTGACAAATGGATGGAGAACTAATCTTCACAAAATCCTCCAAGACTACTAATCTGCAATTGCCTCATAGAGCAACAAACCACAGCAGAAGGGTGAGAAATAACAACTAAATCAAGATTGCATAATAATATGCAAACACATAAAAATTCACATGCATAGTTATTCTCACCACAAGCATCACATACAAATACATATAGCATGCCACATATACATAACATATATCAATTATCCAACGTAATCACATATTTGCACATAAGGCATACCAAAGTCACAACATATGTAAACTCACCCCCACATCACATAGCATACGTCTACACATAAGACATATTATCCACAACCAATGCACTTATCACATATGCACATCAATTCACCAATACAACCAATGCATTTATCACATATGCACATTAATTCACTAATTCAAACATACTTCTCAACACATGCTCAATTAATTCATGATTTTCCACACATAATCAATCCATTCATGATTTATGCAAATGCAAAGAGACTGACACAATGACTCTATGCAAATGCGGTACCATCCATCCATCAATCTCATCACTAGTTCACTCAGGAACTATTGGAATCATCGCTTGTTACTGAGGACCACTCATGTAACACCCCGTCGGGAAAACGATGTTCCCCGTCGCTTTCGGTCTTCTTGGTATAAGGCGCACGACGTTTATGGATCGCTTTCAGTCCTCTTTGTATAAGGCGCACGATCCGATCGCTTTCGGTCCTCTTTGTATAAGGCACACGATCGTCTATAATCATCGCTTTCAGTCCTCTTTGTATAAGGCGCACGATGTTATAGCGGATTCCCTCTGGAATCGTTTCGTCGCTCACGCCCACTAGGGCACACGACATCACAAGATGCATATCATGATGCTTGACACAGAAGAACTCATGACAATCAAATGCATCTTCACAATTCAACCATATGAATTAATCAACATCATCACATTCATGCATTGCAAATCAATTCAAACAATGCATTTCAAAACCATAAAGGCCACCCACCAACATACATTAAATTTCACATATCAAAGGCTACCCATAACACCTCACAACAACATACATTGATATTCACTCAAGCAATGTATTTTACCACACAACAACATCATTATCCTACATTGAAATCAAACCCAAAACAACACATTTATTTCTCCATAAGACCACAAACCTTCATCACCAACACTCATCATATATATTCACATCATATAACAGCACACGAGCTATACGATACATATTAAAAGCATATCACATGGTAAAACGTCAATCACACACAATTACGACGGTAAAAGCCGACAAAACAACACTATTCCAATCCCCCGACATAATTAAATTGGCCACTAATCCCAAAACCAATAATATAAGAAAGAACTTCTCCTAAGCTTTCCAAAGCATCCAACCACGCCTCAATCCGACTTACGGATCAAAAGTTATAAAGAAAACAAATTGGGAAATGCTGTCATGTTCGCAATGCGAAGCTCCTAGCGAGTCCTTCGCTTCTTCATTCGCAGTGCGAATGTCCCAGCGAACCAAGTCAGAAAGGAAAATAGCCTACAAAATTCCTAAAGTTCGTAGTGCGAACTCCCAGCGAATGCTCGCTTTCCCCTTCGCAATGCGAGTCTCCCAGCGAACAGTGGCAGAAAGAAAACAACACAAAACAACACAAAGTTCGCAGTGCGAACGTTCGCCCTCACCTTCGCAGTGCTAATAGCCAGTGAATGCTCGCTTTCCCCTTCGCTAGGGGATTCGCAGTGCGAACCTGCGAATCCAGCAAAACCCAGCAGCGCTGTTATAGGTCATATCAGGTCCAAATTCATCATTCTCCCACCCCAAACACTTCCAATTCATACTATAACAACAAAAACATGATCCAAACCTAATAACAAGTATTCTACTCAGTTTATATCAAATTTCATCCGTGAAAACATCGATTTATATCAATCGTTCCTAATTTTAATCGATAAGAAAAGTTTTGAAACAACCAAAACAATTACAACAAACAACACATATACATACACAAGCAAGATATAATTGAAACTTCTCACCCTTACCCGATTAATGCGCTCGAAATGGAGTTATGTTGATTTTGCTCTTTTCTCCCTTTTTCCTTCCTCTCCCTTTCTATCTTCTCTTTTCTTTCTCTTCTTTTTCTTTCCTTTTCTTTTCTCTCTTTTTCTCTCCACTTTCTATTTATATAAAATATCTAAACCCCTAAAAAGACTATTTTACCCCTCAACTCAAATATCTCGCAAACGCTCTCAAAATGTGATAAAACATAAACAACGATGAAATATAATATATTGTCAAATAAAAGTCAAGAATAAAATAATATAAAACGAAACTAATTAAATCGACTCGATTAAATAAATAAGACAAAACTGGGGCGTTACATTTAGCATCTCATCATCGTTTTTTGAGAGGTCGGGATTACTAGATTGACCGACTAGTGGATCGGGAACTTCTGTCTGAGGTTCCTTTTCTTTGCTGGGTTCTCCAACTCCTCTGTTGAAGATTCTACCACTCCGTGTTACTCGACTGATGTCTGCAATATTCACGACGGAGGGTAACGGAATTTCCTTTCCATTCTCAATTGTGGTTGCACCGTATTTGTAAGGGATAGCCTTAGTTGATTCATACGGTAGCGGTCCCAGTAGATAGATGACTATGGGAGCCTTCTGATTTTTTTGACCATCGTAAGTAATTTCGATCCGTTCTCAGTTTGGAACTCTCGATTCTTCAAATAGAGGGATAATGGTACAAACATCCCTAGTCCTCTGATGATCAGATATTACGACAACGTCCTTGATTTGATCAGCGAAGTAGTTGACTGATCCAGAACTTGACCATGGTTGAATCTCTTTGCGGTCCAACTGACTTTGAAGGGCTGCTCGCATGAGGTAGCATCCTTGATTATCCATTGAGAAAACTCCACACCGCTCATAGTTGTGTAGTGGCACCTGTCCACGTCCGCTTTGAATACAGTGTAACCTTACTAGATCTGTTTCTATCGACCAAACATCCTGACTTTGATATCTAGTAGGATTCCCGTTAGTGATACTGATTTGCTGGGTGTATTCATCCATATAGATTGGAAGCCACCAGTGGTTAAACAAGTGCTGAAGTGTTTCTTGGACAAGGGCACAGCCCTGATCGTCTTCGCAACCTGCTTTACAGCCCTGATAATCATGTGATACCAGTAACCCGAACCGGACCTGTTTAGCACGTAACTCCACCAGGCTGGTATTCATCAAGCGAATATCGAAGATTTGAATCATGTTGATTTGATAATGATTCCTATCATGGTAGTCTTGAATCCATCCAAGATCCATCTGACGCTGGAGGGCCTCTTGTACGAAAGAGCATCCCTGTTTTTTTACCGAGCAAGTCAGGTAGGAATTATAATCGTGACGCGGCAGATTATGATACTGGCTCTACCTTGAGTGCATTGCCACCAAGTTGACATTCATTGCACGAATATCGTGGTTTTGAATGACGTTGGAATTCGTATAAACCGTGTTAACTCCACGAACTCGGTGCTCTTGGATCCATCAGAGATCCATCTGTTCCTGTAGAGCTGATTGCACCACAGAATATCCTTGATTGCTTTTAGAGCAGATATCACACTGGTGATAATTATGAGGTGGCACATGGCTATATCCACTCTGTCTACAATGCATCTTGACTAAGTTGGCCCTTAATAAGAGTACATCGTGAATTTGATAGGTGTTGTTAGACTCTCCCTCTATCAAATTGACTGTAGCCTTCTCGTGTTGAGGCAGCGGGTTCGTGAGAACATTCGGATTCGTATCTTTGAAAGATAAGACCGCGCTCATAACAAGCTTTTGCACGTCGGATTTGAAACTGAGACAGATTTCTATGTTATGCCCTGGTCCTCCTTGATGGTAAGGGCAAGTCTGATCCACCTTAAACCAAAAAGGCGGATTTTCCGGTACTGTAAGAGGAGACTTAGTCTGGACATGCCCCTTGGCCAACAGTAGTGGAAATAATTCTGCGTACGATACGGGAATAGGATCAAATCCTGGTGGCCGCGTTGTACGGTTGCTGTTGTATTGAGGACGAGCCTGCTGAAGAGGCTGTTGTGTCCTTTGCTGAAATTGTTGTTGATTCGGTTGGCTCTGCGCAACCCGAGGTTGATACGTAGGAATAGGCGCAGGGTTGATAGCAGGAGTTACAACTGCTACTGGTTGGTACCGTCGCCTTTGCTTTCCGAGAGAGATATTCCTGATATCTTGCTCTTTTTTCTTAGGGAGAGCACTACTGTATCGTTTTGTACTACTTGATGATCCAATGTCTTTTACTAAACGTCCTTCCCGAACGGCCTCCTCAAGACGAACTCCCATGCCTACCATCTCGGTGAAGTCACTGGGTGCACTGGCAACCATTCTGTCGTAGTAAAATGAGCTCAAGGTCTTTAAGAAAATCTTTTTCATCTCTTTTTCCTCTAGAGGTGGACAAATCTGAGCGGCAATTTCACGCCATCTCTGAGCGTACTCCTTAAAGATTTCCTTTTGCGACATTGATCTGAGTTGATATCAGTCTGGTGCCATGTCCAAATTGTATTTATATTGTTGGACGAAGGCAGTGGCAAGATCTCTGAACGTGTTAATCGTAGTGCGGTTTAAACCCATGTACCACTTTAATGCGGCACCGGTTAAACTATCTTGAAATTAGTGAATTAGTAGATCCTTGTTCTTTGTCTGAGCTGACATTCGCCGAGCGTACATTACCAGATGACTCTGAGGGCAAGAATTACCCTTGTATTTTTCAAAGTCGGGCACCTGGAATTTATGCGGGACTTTCACATTGGGGACCAAACAAAGGTCTGCGGCGTCCTTTCCAAATAAATCCTGACCGTGAATAGCATGCAGTTCCTTCTGCATTTCCAGGAACTGCTCCTGGAATTCATCCATTCTATCGAACATACTTTCCTTTCTACCAGAAGGTATCTGTGGAATCTGTCCTTCCGGGACAGTGTGCACCACAGGGGGTGGTACCGTTACTACGGTAGTGAATCTTGGCGTTTCCCGAAGTTTGTAACCTTCAGGAGTCCTTATTATGCCTCTGGCATCCTCGCTTTCCCGAAGTTTGTAACCTTCAGGCCCAGCGGCTTCTGCTATGATTCCCTAATCTTCAGTGATCAGCGGAACATATCCTTCCGGGATATAGTTAACAGGCATGCCCCAGGGACGATCTTTCGGCATTTGATACCTAGGATCATACTTCTCCACTATGGGTGTTGAGGTGATCTCTAAGGTCACAGTTCTTTGTAGCTGAGCTTCTGCCATGGCTTGCATGTCGTTACGAAGCTTTCTTATATCCTCTCTCAGAGCGTCGATCTCTTCTTTCAACTTTCTGTTCTCTTCCTCGAGATCATCCATCTTTTTCTGACGATTGGCCCGAGTATTGTATGAATGAGACAGTTTGACTCTAGAACCGAGACACAAACGTGAGATTCGTAGGTAAGAAGAATACGTGACGTGAGAATGATGAATGCAATGATTATATTAATTGTTTTTTTTGGTTTAATCAAAATAAACTTTGACAATTAGATTGAAAATATCAAACAGTGGGGACACCCCCGTTTTATTGAACTCAAAGGATTGCAGAAATGGAAATACAGTAAATTACAAGGTTCGAAAACAGAAACCTAAGCTAATGGGTCCCGAGTCCTCTCTGAGGAGAACTCGGGTGCTGATTCTGGTACTTTCCTTTTCTTGGACCGGGGCTCTTGGGCCGTTGTCGGGTTTTCATTCCTTTGCCAAGTGAAAGGAGCGAGCAAATTCCTTTGGTCATCCTGATTTTCTACAACATGTTGCTCCAAAATCTCAATTAGAGAATCCTTATCTTTTAGCAGTTGCTGTATTTTGGTACACTCTACATTGAGAATGCGGTACTTGTTCTTCCAAGACCTCCTCTCCTGTTGAACTTTGTTGAGAGTAACCTGAAGATTTTCTGTTTCAGTCATGAAGTACATGACAGATTCCCTTGGCGGAAGAACTCTGTGACGAGGATAAAGCATCTTTAGCTTGAGAGCTCTAGTTTGTACCCAGTGGAGATAAGGCACCACCGAGACACAGTCCGGTTTTCCTAGAGACTCTCGTCCTTTCTTATGAACATGTTTCCAAGCGTGCACTATTTCCATCTTTAGTGCCCTGTCATTTTTTCCTTCCTTGAAGAAAAGACCTTCCAGATGAGCATTACGCGGGACATGCCTCATCGGGTATCCAAATTGATGACGAACTAAAACTAGATGATAATTGATTCCTCCCTTAGTTCCTATAAGGGGTACGTTGGGGAAGTTTCCACAACGGTCAATGATCCTGATCCCATCATAAATCCTATTGTACCAATCTATATCAGAGTTGGTAAGAGACATGATTTTCTGCGACCAACGTAAGGCACTCTTATGATCCCAAAAAGCACCAGACTTAGGCAAATGGGAGATAAACCAATTATATAGCAGGGGTACACAGCACGTGATCATTCCTCCGCTGTATAAATTCCTTAAGTGTACAGAATGATACGCATTTGCGAGCAAGGTTGGTACGACGTTTCCAATGAGAAAAACCTTAAGGGCGTTGATATCTACAAAGTTATCGATGTTGGGAAACAAAAATAACCCGTAGGTGAGCAAAACAAATATGCTTTCAAAAGTAGTCATGCTCCTTATACTAGCAAAGTACAAAGCCTTCTTTACCAGAAACTTGGCTGGTAAACCTGGGATTCCTCCCTTGGTGGTCATGTGAGTCTTGACTTCTGACTCATCCAAATAGATGGCTTTTTCAATGATTTGATCCTTTGGAATTTCTTCCAGTCCAGAAAAGGGAACTTGATTAGTAATGGGTAGATCAATCAGATGAGAATACTCCTCCAGCGTTGGTGCGAGTTGGTAATCCAGAAATGTGAAACAGTGATAGACCGGATCGTAAAACTGAATGAGTGCCTCCAGGATTCCCTCAATTACATGGACCCTTAACAGAGGTAGCAGACCTCCGGACTTGGCTCTGAAAGCGCCAGGGTTAGTGATCATCCTTGCCAATCCTCTCAAATCCTCTAGTTTTGGAACCTTGAAGGTATACTTGTGAGTTTTCCGTCTACCGAAATCCATGAGCACAATCCTTTTCTCTCTAACATTTGCAATCATTGTCTTAGTTTAATTTGAAAAAGAGAGACTAGAAGAGAAAATTTTTCTCTGCTTAATGTTTTTTAAAATGAATGCATGAATGCAGCACACAAAAACATAGGAAAAACATGGGGTCAAAGGGTCGGTGCCATGAAGTCAAGGCTCTACCCATCCCAAAGGTTTATACTAGTGATTTTTGTACCTGTCTCTCAAAATCATTGATTCTTGTTGAGATAACATCAGCGGGCCTGGAACCGTGCTAGGTGATGTATTTCGAAGAATCTCAGAAGAGGGTAGTATCGTGTGACAACTATTTCCGATAGCTTCCGCACTACTGAAAAAGGTTTTTCCTAGGTGTATACTCAATCTTTCCACATGCGGCATCACACGCATTCCCATTAGCAGAAAAATAAACACAGATATCAATTAGGAAAAGCAGTATATATATTTGTCCTAATGTCCTAGACTTTTTAAGAGCTATGAATCCTATGATCCTAACAGAAAATAGCTCCCCGGCGGAGTCGCCATTCTGTGGTACCTTCCCAACTTAAAGGTTTTTGACCTAAGATCCTAGTGAGGGCCGATCCTAGCAATAATGACATTCCCCGATGGAACCGTCATTCGGTGATACCTTGTGAACCCAAGGACTCGTCCTAAGAGAAGGTTTCAACCAGAGAGGTAAGAGAGAGACAAGATTCCTTTGTTTGGCCCCACGATGGGCGCCATTTTTTGTGTGGAAAATGGGGACGACAAGATCTTACCAAGTCACTCCCACTGTGTTCGCCATTTTTCTATGGAAAATGGGGACGACAAGATCTTACCATGGCATCTCCGACTGTGGTCGCCATTTTTCTGTAGCGCGGTTTTTGTGGTTTCGAATCACTATCGTTTTGGTACTACAGTTCGATTAATTTTTTATCCTATGGAAGCTGATGAAGGAAGGGAAATAGATTTCTCCAATTAACTCTGCTTGCAAACTGAGGTTAAACAGTCAAAACTGTTGGTTTACAGATGCGGCTTTAGTTCGTGGGTCTCTCTCGGCCTATTTTGTTCAGAACGAAATACCGGGATTGTTCATGGGGAATTTGTTGGGATACTGTGCTAGATTGGCTGGAGGTAGGGGACTTTGGGGTTTTTTTATTAGAGTGCTCGCTAAGATTTTTTTTTAATCTTATGCCTACGTATTCCCGGGATAGGGAAATCAGAGCGATCGTAGTTCCTCCTATTCTATGGGAGGAAATGGTATTTTGGTGTCTTGTTCAAAGCCTAAGACATGAAGCTAAAGGTGGTTTATATCTTGTTCAAAGCCCAAGATGTGAAGCTGAAGGGTCTATTTGTATCTTGTTCGAAGCCCAAGATGTGAAGCTAAAAGGGTGTTGACTTTAGAGAGAATTTGTCATCTCTAAAGGGGGGTATTTGGTCTGTTTGTCACAACTGTTGGGTGACTGATTATAAAGGAGAATTACTTTAACTGGGATATGCGAACCCAGCAATTCCATAATTTCCTTTATAGGGGATTTTCAACCTGAAGGAGAAGACTTTAACTCAGTTTAGAGCAATGTCATCTTTCCTTAGGAATTTCTCATGCTAAAAGAGGGACAGTGGCGTGGATGTAAATAATCCAGTGGCTTGCCGCTTACAGCAATTAGACGAGGGAAAAGGAGTTGTTGATGTTTGTATACTATGAACGAGGCACAACTTTTGATGCTAAAAGGTTGATTGAATCAAACGGGGATTTTTTTATACAAAGCCTAAGAGGAGGCTATTGACCCAACAAGAAGATGCTTTTGTGTCTCGTACGAAGCCCGAGATAGAGGCTAGAAGGGTTGACTCAGCAAGAGAGTGTTTTTATATGTGTCTTGTACAAAGCCCGAAACGGAGGCTGAAAAGGTTTGACTCAATAAGAGAGTCTTTTATATGTGTCTTGTACGAAGCCCAAGACGGAGGCTGAAAGGGTTTGACTCAACAAGAGAGTCTTTTATACTCACCAAGAGAGTGATTTGTATCTCATACGAAGCCCGAGATGGAGGCTAAAGGTGATTGACTCAACAAGAGAGTCTTTTTATACTCAACAAGAGAGTGTTTTGTATCTCGTACAAAGCCCGAGATGAAGGCTGAAAGAGGATTGACTCAACAAGAGAGTCTTTTATACTCAACAAGAGAGTGTTTTTGTATCTCGTACGAAGCCCAAGATGGAGGCTAAAAGGGTTAGCTCCGCTGGGGAGAATCATTGTACAAAGCCCAAGAGAAGGCTAGGGTTACTGTTTCAGTTGAGTGACACGTCCAATATGTTGGTTAAAAGAGAAAATCAGTTCTTATATGGGTAATGTTGTACTCATGGATTTGATCTGAGGACCGGGATTATTTCCTGTTCTTTAAGGAAACGGGGCATCCGAAGGATATTGAGACTGCCCAAGTCTACGGTGTTTTTTCCTATTTTTGAAAGGAACTTGAGAATGTCTTCGAGACTCAAGGAGATTAGACTGTCTAAGTCTAGAGTTTTATCTTTTGTACTAGGCATAAGAGAGAGTACGTTCGCGGTAGAAAGATCTAGACTCTTTGAATGACTGTTCTATTAAGATGACTAATTTCTGTTCCTATACCTTTAAGAGGTCGTCGGGACAATTTGTACGAAGCCCAATAGGAGGCGAGAAAAACTTTTAAGAAGCCGAAGGGACAATTTGTATGAAGCCCAAGAGGAGGCTATATTCCCGGAGGAAGAATCATTATACGAAGCCTAAGAGGAGGCTGTGAAAAATTCTAAGAAGCCGACGGGTCCTTGTACCACGCCCAAGAGGAGGCGGGGATGCTTTTAGGAAGCCTGTGGGTCCCCAAACCCCGAGAAGTTCAAGACATGCCATTCACAGAGAATAGATCAAGCCAGGAAAGTTCGAGAATTTGAAAGAAACACAAGAGATGCCATTCACGGAGAAAAGATCATCTCTGGGGAGTAGAGTTTCTTTGACAATGTCTAAGGGTGACAGTCTGTGAAAGCGTTCACCAAGAATGCTGCCTTTCACCTCTCCATTTTGTTTAACCCCAAGAGGAGGGAAGACTGTGTCTGGTAATCCTATGGGGATCTAGTTTTGTTTGTATTTAAGAGTGACCAACATGGCTTTACCTAGTGCTAGACGTAGTTGCCGGGGAAACTCTAAATAACTATACTAGTATTACACAGTCGATATGAGTTTATGAAAGAAGACTTACAGTGAAACAGCGCCACAATACAGTTATATACATATGAAAGCGGTAAATGAAAGCGAGTAAACACTTACTCGGTTGTAGAGCTTCCATGTTGTTTGGTTAGTTGTTCAACAAAGAAAACTTTGATAACAATATTATATTCAAAATCAAAGGAGAAAGTGCTTTTGAAAGGAAAATTGGGGCTTACAGCTCAAGGAGAGGCCCAGGGTTTTATCAATGATCGCACTATCGTTTTGTACAGGGACTTATACAAGTGACTGAGGCCCAAGAAAGGTTTTTTGTACAAGGGGATGGGTCTTGCGCTATCTCAAGAGGCCCAAAATGATTGAAAGTGAACAAAGATGGGTCTTATAGCTTAAAGAGAAGCCCAGATTTATTTTGAAAAGGGCGACGACCGCACCGAGGTTTTGAAAACACCGTGGGTCTTATACAATGACTGAGGCCCAAAAGTTTTTGGTTTCAAAAGGGGATTGGGTCTTACACTCTATTAGAGGCCCAAAATGATTTTGAATGGGTCTTATAGCTCGAGGAGAGGCCTAAATGGTTTGTTTTAAACGGGCGATGATCGCGCCGAACTTTTGAAATACAATGGGACTTATACAACATTTGAGGCCCAAAAAATGGTTTTCAAAGGGGGTTGGGTCTTACACTCTAATAGAGGCCCAAAATGTTTAAAGAAAAAGAATGGGGCTTATAACACGAGGGTAGGCCCAAATGATTTTTAAAAGAGGCGACGATCGCGCCGTTGTTTTTGAAAATACATGGCGACTTATACAATGACTAAGGCCCAAAAAGTGGTGTATTTACAAAGGGATTGGGTCTTACACTCTATTAGAGGCCCAAAATGATGTTTTAAAAGGTTTGATGAGGGTTGAATTAATCAAAACCCTAATTTGTTTCCAAAATGTATTTTAATTGAATAAAAAATTCAATTAAAATGATCAAAATTGTTTAACATGTGGAAAACAAATTGTGATCTTGGATTAATGTTTCAAAAATCAAGTTTTGACCTACAAAATGATTATAAGTCATTAAATTTGCAAAATCAAGAAGGAAAAAAAATTTTAAATGTTAAAAATAATTAAAATATTAATTATTTGCAAAAATATCAATTATATGAAATAAATAATATTTTTGGTATTTTTGGTAAAATAAAATAATTTAACATTTTTGTGAATTATTAAAAAAAGAATCAACTCAAAATCATTAAAACTCAGAGAGAAATTAATTTTTGAATCAATTAAATAAAATCACAAAAATTCAAAAATTCAAATATTTGAAAAAGGGCGGCAAGAACACCTTGGCCTTGCCCGCGTGCTCTGTTTTTCCCAGATTTGCGCTTTCTATCCAATCTCACTGAATACTTGATTATATCATACAATCTACATATCAATTTGCTCGTTTTCACCTCACGATCATGTCTATGGTCTTTAATTTCATTTATTTTAAGCATGGAATAAGAAATCAAAGAGAAACCTCAAGAACCCTAAATTTTGCATGAAGGTTCAGAAATTCCATACACGATTCATACAAAGCAATTGATTGAGGGTAAACACTCTATGCATGATTATGAACATATGGCCAAATTATTGTGCAGCAAAAATTGCATGGATCATAGAGTTAGAATAACTAATGCTTACCACTTGCAGTTGGTGATCGTGTTTTGGGTTAGAGGTGTTACAGCTAGGTTCCAATGATCTGGATAGCTTCCCTAGGTGCCATGGAGTGTGTCTGGATGCTTGGAATGGATTGAAATTATCTGGAACTTGAGATGGCACCCCAACTGCAAATCTGTCAAAGGCTTGAGCAATTGGCTGGTGATTTTGTGATTTTGGTGTTCCAGATGTTATGTAAGTGTTTGGATCACTTCTATATGATGTTTATGAGGTGTGTGTGTGTGTGTGATTGGTTTGGTTGGAATTGCTCTCAAACTCAAAACCCGATAGTGACTTGCCTTAGAAGGAAAAATTGGAGTGAAGAAGGAGATTTTGAGGAAAGCATATGTTTGATGGCTTTGGTGTACTCAAACTGATCACAAATGAGCTCTATTTATAGTAGAGCAAGTTTGTTTTGCAAGGAATAGTGAATGGTAGCTGCTGCATAGGTTTGGCCAATGTTGAGCAATGAGAATCCAAGTCTCCTCTAGCCATTGACTAGAGGTTAGGGCACAGACTGCTGGACCCCATGGTCTTGGATAAGTCTTGACTGAATTCAGTTGGGAAGGGCTCAGTCCATGCCACCTTGGTGTATGCATTGAATGCTCCAATCCAGAATTAGAGTCTTGTCCCTCTTTTAGGCTATTCTAGGTTTGGCATGCTATTTTTTGTTCCAAAGACTTGGGAGGCTTGGGATCAGAGTTGGTTCCTCCTTGGTCCCCCCTTGAGGTGTTCAGATGGATAGAGTTGCTTGGAATTGCACAAATTTGGCAAATCGAGCAAAACTCCAAAATCTGCCTTGCCTTGACAGTTTTCAGCAAGGCATGTTGCCATTGTCATATCTCATGGCTCAAGTGGAATTTGATGGAGTTCTTGGCCATTTTGGAAAGCCCTCATATGATACAATAACTGTTTGATCATAATTGGTTTTTATACTTTTGGATCCAAGTGAAAAATGCCCCTATATTTGGAAAAAAGTGAAGGCAGATTCTGACTTAGTGAAAATTTCACTAAGTGTTGGAAAAAGTGGCATTTCATGTTTTCAGCCACTTTGATCATTCCATAACTCAAAATCCATAATGAATTGGAATGAGGTGTAGTTTAAGCTTTTGTTGAGGGCCATGAGGACTACAAATCCAGCTTTGGATGGGAAAAAATGGCCTTGTGGTTTAGGAGTTATGATCCTCCAAAGTTGGTACCCTTGCTACTTTGTTCCATAACTTAGAAAATTTTCTAAGTTTTTATGGTTACCCCTTTTACAAGTTATCCCACTTTTCTTGATTTTTCTTGATGAATGATGATTCAAATCACACATTAACATCACTTTAGGGTTAAAAAACCATAATTGTGAAAAATCCCAAAAAGTCAAAGTTGACTTTTGTGCACAGTTGACTTTTTGTCAAATGAACTCCAAACTGTGCGATCCTCTATGAAATCAAATCCTTGACCTAAATCAAACTTAATGAATTGATTCCATGGCTGTTATAGGGTGTATTGAATCATGTCTTAGGGTTTGGGAGCATGTCCTTGCCAAAAGTCAAAGGCACAGTTGACTTCTCCCGCGAAACCCTAATTGTGGTTCAGTTGAAAATGAAACTTGTTGCTCAAGCTTCTTGGATCAATCCATTGTTGCAAATGGATCAATGTGATGTATTTGAGACCCTCAAATCCCCTCTTGAGGTCTTGGCTCATGTTTTGCCCCTAAAGTCAACTTAGGGGTGAATTAGGTCAAGAAACCCTAATTCCTGATTTTTAGTGAATGCATCCCCTGAAGTTAAATTGACTTGATGATGGGGTCCATGAGGTTCCATGGGGTATATTAGTTTATGCTTTGAAGAATTGGCTCATGCCCAGAGGAAAATTTCCATCTGGAGGCCTGGTCGACCAAACCCTAATTTGGTGACACTAGCGATCTCGAGGCTTGATCCACCTAGAAGGGAGAAGCCTTGTGCTTAATCCTTGAAGTGGGAGTCCTCTTGATCCTTTGTGGATGTTTGAGAGGCTAGGAAAGTTGAAGATCATGTCATTTCTTGATTGATTCTTTGTCTAGGAGCTCTGAGAGGGCTTGAAACCCTAAGTCTGATTGTAGTGGATGCTCACCCATCTTTTGGGAGACTAATGGTTCATCCATATTGTGATGATGATTTGCACAATGATTGGAAATATTAGTGGTCAAAATTTAGGGTATGACAAGAGGACTCAGGATCCATTAGTTTAGATTTCCTTTTTCAGCACTTTGTAATCTACTGTATTTCCATTTCTGCAATCCTTTGAATTTAATAAAACGGGGTTCTCCCCATTGTTTGATATTTGCAATCCAATTATCGAAGTTTACTTTGAATAAAAATAATTAATAATGATTGTATTCATTATAAACATATTCTTCTTACCTACGAATCTCACGGTTGCGTCTCGATTCTAGAGTCAAACTGTCTCATTCGTACAATACTCGGGCCAATCGTCAGAAAAAGATGGATGATCTCGAGGAAGAGAACAGAGAGTTGAGAGAAGAGATCAACACTCTGAAAGACGATCTGAGAAAGCTTCATAACGACATGCAAGCTCAAGTAGAAGCTCAGATGCAACAACAAAGGACTATGATCTCGGAGATCACATCAACGCCCATAGTGGAGAAGTATGATCCTAGGTACAAGATGCCGAAAGATCGCCCCTGGGGCATGCCACTTAACTATATCCCGGAAGGATATGTTCCGCCGATCAATAAGGATCAAGGAACTGCAACAGGAGCCGCTGGGCCTGAAGGTTACAAACTTCGGGAAAGGGAAGATGCCAGGGCCATGGCAGCAACTCCTGAAGGATACAAACTTTGGGAGGCACCGAGATTCTCGGCCATAATGACTATACCACCACCTGTGGTACACACTGTCCCAGAAGGACATATTCCACATATACCTTCTGGTGGAAACGACAGCATGATCGACAGAATGAATGAATTCCAGGAACAATTCCTGGAGATGCAGAAAGAAATGCAAGCCCTTCGCGGTCAGTATTTATTTGGAATGGACGCCGCAGACCTTTGTTTGGTCCCCAATGTGAAAGTCCCACATAAGTTCCAAGTGCCCGACTTTGAAAAATACAAGGGTAATTCTTGCCCTCAGAGTCATCTGGTGATGTACGCTCGACGAATGTCTGCTCAGATAGAGAACCAGGAGCTACTGATTCACTACTTTCATGATAGTTTAATCGGTGCTGCATTAAAATGGTACATGGGTTTAAACCGCGCCACGATCGGCACCTTCAGAGATCTTGGCGCTGCCTTCGTTCAGCAGTACAAATATAATCTGGACATGGCACCAGACAGAGATTAACTCAGATCGATGTCACAAAAGGACAAGGAAACCTTTAAAGAATACGCTCAGAGATGGCGTGAAATTGCCGCTCAGATTTCTCCACCTCTTGAGGAAAAGGAGATGACAAAGATCTTCTAAAAGACCTTGAGCTCATTTTACTACGACAGAATGGTCGCCAGTGCGCCCAGTGACTTCACTGAGATGGTGGGCATGGGAGTTCGTCTTGAGAAGGCCGTTCGAGAAGGACATTTAGTAAAAGACGTTGGATCATCAAGTAATACAAAACGATACGGTAGTGCTCTCCCTAAGAAAAAAGAGCAGGATATTGGGAATATCTCTCTCGAAAAGCAAAGGCGACGTTATCAACCAGTAGAGGCGGTAACTCCTGCTATCAATCCTGCGCCTGTTCCTACGTATCAACCTCAGGTTGCGCAGAGCCAACCTAATCAATAGTAATTTCAGCAAAGGACACAACAGTCTCTTCAGCAGACTCGTCCTCCATACAACAACAACCGTGCAACACGACCATCAGGGTTTGATCCTATACCCATGTTATACGCAGAACTATTTTCGTTACTACTAGTCAAGGGGCATGTCCAAACCAGGTCTCCTCTTATAGTACCAGAAAATCCGCCTTTCTAGTTCAAAGCGGACCAGACTTGCCCTTACCATCAAGGAGGACCAGGGCATAACATAGAAAACTGTCTCAGTTTCAAATCTGACGTACAAAAGATTGTTAGGAGCGGGGTCTTATCTTTCAAGGATACGAATCCTAATGTTCTCACAAACCCGCTGCCTCAACACGAGAAAGCTGCAGTCAATTTGAAGGAGGGAGAGTCTAGCGACAGCTATCAAATTCATGATGTACTCTTGTTAAGGGCCAATTTGGTCAAGATGCATTGTAGACTGAGTGGATATGGCCATGTGTCTACATCATAATTATCACCAGTGTGATATCTGCTCTAAAGACAATCAGGGATGTTCTGTGGTGCAATCAGCTCTACAGGAACAATTGGATCTCGGGTGGATCCAAGAGCATCGAGTTCGTGGAGTCAACATGACCTATACAAATTCCAACATCATTCAAAACCACGACGTCCGTGCAATGAATGTTTACTTGGTGGCAATGCACTCAAGGCAAAGCCTATATCATAATCTGCCGCGACACGATTGCAATTCCTGTCTGACTTGCTCGGTAAACAAACAAGGATGTTCTTTTGTACAAGAGGCCCTCCAACGTCAGATGGATCTAGGATGGATCCAGGACTACCATGATAGGAATCCCTATCAGATCAACATGATTCAAATATTTGATATTCGCCTTATGAATACCAGCTTGGTGGAATTACATGCCAGGCAGTTCCAACTCGATTTTCTCATTTCGCATAATTATCAGAACTGTAAAGGATGTTGTGAGGGTAACCAAGGGTGCGCTCTCGTTCAAAGAACTTTACAACACTGTTTAAACCACTGGTGGCTTCCAATCTATATGGATGAAGACACGCAACAAATCAGTGTGGTTGATGGGAACCCTACTCGACATTAAACTCAGGATGTCTGATCTACGGAAACAGATCTAGTGAGGTTACACTGCATTCAAAGCGGGCGTGGCCAGGTGCCACCACACAACTATGAACATTGTAGAGTCTGTTTGGAAAATAAACAAGGATGTTACCTCGAGCGAGCAGCTCTCCAAGGTCAGTTGGATCGCAAGAAGATTCACCCATACCTAGCTTCGGGGTCCATTGACTGGACGCCAGACTACTTCGCAGATCAAATCAGAGACGTGGTTGTAATCTCTGACCCTGAGAGGAACAAGGATGTTTGTGCCATCATCCCTCTACTGGACGAATCAAAATTTCTTAGCAAGGAACTGATTGAGGTTAATTACGACAGTCAGAAAAATCAGAAGGCTCCTGTAGTTATCTATCTGCCAGGACCAGTACCGTACAAATCCGATAAGGCGATCCCTTACAAATACGGTGCAACGATAATTGAAAATGGAAAGGAAATTTCGTTACCCTCCGTCGTGAATATTGCAGACATCAGTCGAGTAACACGGAGCGGTCGAATCTTCAACCGAGGAGTTGGAGAATCTAACAAGGAAAATCCGACTAGTCGGTCAATCCAGTAAATCCGACCTTTCGAAAAACAATGATGAGATACTGAAGCTCATCCAAAGGAGTGAATACAACATTGTTGACCAATTGTTACAAACTCCTTCAAAGATCTCGGTGCTATCACTTTTACTTAGTTCCGAAGCCCACAGGGAGGCTCTACAGAAAGTCTTAGAGCAGGCCTTTGTGGAACAGGATGTGTCAATACGACAGTTTGACGACATCATCTCTAACATCACTTCCTACAACAACTTAGGATTCAGTGATGAGGATTTGCCAGAGGGGGGCAAAAGCCACAACATGGCGCTCAATATCACAGTCAACTACCAGGACGATGCTTTAGCCAGCGTACTGGTAGACACGGGATCGACCATCAACGTTATGCCAAATTCCACTTTAATGCGACTATCATTCAAAGGATCCCCGATGAGGGGCAGTGAGGTTACCGTCAAAGCATTTGACGGGTCTCGGAAAGCAGTTATCGGCGAAGTCGACCTTCCCATAACTATTGGTCCTCACACTTTCCTAATCACTTTCCAGCTAGTCCAAAGGACGACTTTCCCTTACCACATATTGACATGCTGATAGACAGTACAACAAAGTTCAAAGTTTTATCCTTCATGGATGGATTCTCGGGCTATAACCAGATTAAAATGGCGCCGAAAGACATGGAGAAAACTTTGTTCATTACCCCCTGGGGTACCTTCTGTTACAAGGTAATGTCGTTCGGTTTGAAGAACGTCGGGGCAACCAATCAGAGGGCCATGCCTACTCTGTTTCATGACATGATACACAAAGAAATCGAAGTGTATGTCGATGATATGATTGCAAAATCTAAAATAGAGGAGGAGCATGTGACACACCTATCAAAACTATTTGAGCGGTTGAGAAAGTACAAACTCCGCTTGAATCCCAACAAGTGCACCTTCGGTGTCTGTTCAGGGAAACTCTTAGGGTTCATCGTCATCCAGAAAGGAATTGAGGTTGATCCCGACAAGGTCAAGGCCATTCAAGAAATGCCTTCTCCGAAAACTGAAAAACAAGTCAGAGGATTCTAGGACGTTTGAACTACATCTCCAGATTCATATTCCTCATGACCGCGACATGTGCGCCGATTTTCAAATTACTAAAAAAGAACCAAGACTGCGTTTGGACAGAAGACTGTCAAACTGCTTTCAACAGTATTAAGGAATATCTGTTGAACCCACCGATTCTATCACCTCCAGTGGAAGGAAGACCACTGATCATCTACCTCACAGTCCTAGAGGACTCCATGGGCTGTGTACTTGGTCAACAAGATGAAACAAAAAGGAAAGAGTCTGCCATCTACTATCTGAGCAAAAAATTCACCGACTGCGAGACTCGGTACACTATGCTTGAGAAAACTTGCTGCGCTCTGGCTTGGGCAGCCAAACGTCTTCTCCAGTATATGATTCGTCACACTACTTGGTTAATCTCAAAAATGGATCCAATCAAGTACGTCTTTGAAAAACCTGCTCTCACGGGAAGGATTGCCCGTTGGCAGATGTTGTTATCACAGTATGACATAGAGTACCACGCTCAGAAAGTCGTTAAGGGAAGTATTTTAGCCGATCATTTGGCTCATCAACCGATTGACGATCAGGAATCAATCGGGTTTGACTTCCAAGACGAAGATGTCATGTATTTAAAAATGAAAGACTGCGATGAACCGCTACCTAGTGAAGGACCAGAACCAGGTTCCCAATGGGGATTAATTTTTGACGGAGCTGTCAATCATTACGGAAACAGAATTGGGGCTATTATCATAACACCTCAGGGTACCCACATTCCTTTCACTGCCAGACTTACGTTCAAGTGCACAAACAACAAGGCCGAATACGAAGCTTGTATCATGGGTCTCGAAGAAGCAATTGATTTAAGGATCAAAAACTTGGATGATACGGCGACTCAGCCCTGGTTATCAATCAAATCAAAGGAGATTGGAACACATACCAATTAGGACTGATTCCTTACAAAGATTATGCAAGAAGGTTGTTACCTTTCTTCAACAGAGTCGAGTTTCATCATATCCCTTGTGAAGAGAATCACATGGCTGATGCATTAGCCACACTCTCTTCCATGATTAGTGTAGGTCAATGGAACGACCTACCTAATATCGACATAATGCGCCTTGAATGGCCTGCTTACGTCTTCACGATTGAAGCAGTCATAGACGACAAACCTTGGTATCACGATATCAAATGCTTCCTTCAGAAACAAGAGTACCCACCTAGGGCATCCAGGAAAGATAGAAAAACCCTCAGAAGGCTAGCAGGCAGTTTCTTCCTGAGCGGTGATACACTCTATAAGAGGAACTTTGACATGGTCTTGCTTCGATGCGTCGACAAACAAGAAGCAGACATGCTGATAAAATAAATTCACGAAGGGTGCTTTGGCACTCATGTCAACGGATATACAATGGCGAGAAAAATTCTAAGAGAAGGGTACTATTGGTTGAGCATGGAATCCGACTGCTACAAGTACATGAGGAGGTGTCACAAGTGTCAGATATACTCCGACAAAATCCATGTACCGCCAACGCATCTCAAAGTTTTTTCTTCCCCATGGCCTTTTTCCATATGGGGAATCGACGTGATTGGCATGATTGAGCCCAAAGCTTCAAACGGACATCGGTTCATCCTGGTAGCCATTGATTACTTCACCAAGTCGGTCGAAGCAGCGTCATACGCCAATGAAACCTGTCAAGTGGTGGTCCGATTTATCAAAAACAATATCATTTGCCGTTATGGTGTTCCGAGCCAGATCATTACGGATAATGGATCTAACTTGAACAATAAGATGATGAAAGAGTTGTGCGCTGAGTTCAAGATCGAACACCATAACTCATCTCCCTACCGACCCAAGATGAACGGAGCGGTATAAGCGGCTAACAAGAACATCAAAAGGATCGTTCAAAAGATGGTTGTAACCTACAAAGATTGGAACAAGATGTTGCCCTTTGCTCTTCACGGTTATCGCACATCTGTCCGCACTTCAACAGGGGAAACCCCTTTCTCTCTAGTTTATGGCATGGAGGCAGTTCTCCCCATAGAGGTAGAGATCCCATCAATCCGGGTATTGATGGAAGCTAAGCTTACAGAAGCTGAATGGTGTCAAAGTCGACACGACGAACTAAATCTGATTGAGGAAAAGAGAATCACGGCACTATGCCATGGTCAGTTGTATCAGCAAAGAATGAAGAAGATGTTCGACGAAAAGGTCTGACCTCGCGTCTTCAGGAAAGGAGACCTTGTGCTAAAAAAGATACAATCATTTCTCACTGATTCTCGGGACAAATGGACTCCAAACTATGACGACCCCTATGTGGTCAAGAAAGCTTTCTCAGGCGGCGCCTTGAGACTTGCAACCATGGATGGAGAGGAATTTGCCTACCCCACAAATGTTGATGTAGTTAAGAAATACTTCGCCTAATCTAAAAAAAAAACGTCTCGGTGGATTGAAAACCCGAAAGGGCAGTCCAGGAAAAAATTAGAGACATAATCAAAAATCATCTCGGTGGGTTGGAAATCTCAAAGTACAATCCAGGCAAAAGTTAGGGATAATGGCAAGTAACTATGTCCAACAGAGGCAAGTCCCTCAACAGCAGTTACGTCGTCCGTCAGAAAGACTCCAGTCAAGGTCATCTTCGACAGAAGCTCAGGATGTCCCGAATTCAAAGTTGGTAGAAGGATAATGGTCGTCATGTTTCAATGTAGCCCTTTTCCCTTAAAATTACCATTTTTTAAACTTTGTAAATACTCTATGGAATCACGCGTTTGGCTTATTTCCATCCTATCAATAAAATTTGAGCCTTTGTGCTTTTGTTTGCAATTCTTATTTGTTTTAGCTTTACAGAACGACGTTTTAAAATGGTCAACGATTCTTGAAAAGAAACAAAATTAATTTACTTGTTAAAATTTTTCAGCTTTAAAATAAAGATGGCAATTTCTTTTGACTGTTGAACATCGAAAGAACACCGATCGCTTCGCCAGAAGTAAGCGAGCTTCAAAGTGCAGAATCAAAGTACTCCTTCTAAACCAGTGCACCTGAATGAAGGATCAGCTGTGTCAGAGACCATTACTCCATCTGACATCCCCGGCAAAGTTCTTATCTCCTAAGCCCAACCAACGTAGCTCCCCACGAGGACTACTTCTCCTGAGCAAGGCAGAATTGCTATCTTGAACCAGCGATACCTCTTCGTCCCCAGTAGTGGTCGAGTATCCAGTCGTGTTCATCTATTAGTTTGTATGTTGTGTCAGTTTTGTCAGCATATACATACATACATCATGCATTATTGATTTACATTCGTATTCATATTGCATCACTATCACTCAAGTCGGTCTGGTCCCCTAGTGATAAAAGTCCCCTTAATCGAGTTGCCAATTCTTTCCTCGTCAGGAAATGTTGCGTCTGCACACTCTCTCTCCTCCAGTTTATTTCTAGGATGAAGTTGGCCCTTGACCACTTTGATAACTTGAACCTCTGAAAGACCAGAGAAAACGTTCGACAAATGTCACTCTTCGCCACTGAAGATGATATCTTCGCTTTCCCGGATTAAGGAAAATCCCCAGAGAAAGCCTCACAACTAAAGAATTTCAACAACACATTGATTTTGCTCTCCGGAGAGTCGATGTTAATAAAGTCATCAGCACCTCAAAATTGGATCGCATAATATGGCATTTCTCCGAGAAGATCTCGAAGAAAAGTATGATGTAATATCCCCAAGCGACAGCAATCTCTCAAGAAACCTGCTTTCCCCAGTAGAGTCGACAAATGGCGTTTCCAACAGAGAAGTTTATACACCTCTACAATTTAGACAGATGGGTTCCCCAACAAGTCTGAAATCAAAATTTTTTCCATCAAATAGCATCTCCCCAGGAAAATTCGGCGAGAAGTTTGAGGAAAACCGCTACGCATAGCGTCCCTTGTCGATAAATTTTATTGACAAAAGAAACTAAGACCAGTTCCTTGGTAGGAAACCAGGATCGAGGGGAAGTTTAAATCAGAAACTAAGACCAGTTCCTTGGTAGGAAACCAGGATCGAGGGGAAGTTTATTTCAGAAACTTAGACCAGTTCCTTGGTTGAAGACCAGGATCGAGGGGAAGTTTACCTTTTCTAAGCATCATTGCTTAGCAAAAGAAGATGGATGCGCAAACTTACGTTCTTAACCACCATCAAAATTTCGGGTATTCTGATATTTAATCCTCTTGCACCCCGAATGCCCGAATACCTTCGCCATTCACACCTTCGGGTCGAAGAAGATTAAATAGGGGCATCTGTTATACCCCAAATTTTGACCACTAAGATTCCCCATCATTGTGAAAATCATCACCACAATATGGTTAATCTATCATGCCTCATTAGTCTCCCCAAAGATGGGTGAGCATCCACTACAATCAAGCTTAGGGTTTAAAGCCCTCTCAGAGCTCTTAGGCAAAGGATCAATTAAGGAATGACATGATCTTCAACTTATCTAACCTCTCAAACATCCACAAGGGATCAAGAGGACTCCCACATCAAGGATTAAGCACAAGGCTGCTCCCTTATAAGTGGATTAAGCCACGAGATCGCCAGTGTCACCAAATTAGGGTTTTGGTCGACCAGGGCCTCCAGGTGGAAATTTTCCTCTGGGCATGAGCCAATGCTTCAAATCATAACCTATGATTCTCCAAGGGACATTATGAACCCAATCATCAAGTCAATTTAACCTCGGGGGATGCATTCACAAAAAATCAGGAATTAGGGTTTCTTGACCTAATTCACCCTTAAGTTGACTTTTGGGACAAAGCATGAGCCAAGACCTCAGGAGAGGATTTGAGGGTCTCTAATACACCACATTGATCCATTTTCAACAATGGATTGATCCAAGAAGCTTGAGCAACAAGGTTCAAGTTCCTCAGAACCACAGTTAGGGTTTCGCGGAAAAAGTCAATTGTACCTTTGACTTTTGACCAAGACATGCTCCCAAACCCTAGGACATGATTCAATACACCCTATAACACCTATGAAATCAATCCATCAAGTTTGATTTAGGTCAAGGACTTGATTTCATAGAGGATCGCACAGTTTGGAATTCATCTGATAGAAAGTCAAATGTGCACAAAGGTCAAACTTTGACTTTTTGAGATTTTTCACAATTACAGTTTTTTAACCCTAAAATGATGTTAATGTGTGATTGGAATCATAATTCATCAAGAAAAATCAAGAAAAGTGGGATAACATGTAAAAGGGGTAACCCTAAAAAACTTAGAAATTTTCTAAGTTATGGAACAAAGTGGCTAGGGTACCAACTTCCAAGGATCATAACTTGTGATCCAAGCAACCATTTTGGCTGATCCAAAGATGGATTTGTAGCTCTCATGGCATAATTTAAAAGTGTCAACTACACCTCATTCTAATTCCCCATGGATTTTGAGTTATGGAATGATCAAAATCACAAAAAGTGAAAATGTCACTTTTTTCCAACACTTAGTGAAATTTTCACTAAGTCGGAATCTGCCTTCACTTTTTTCCAAATGTAGGGGCATTTTTCACTTGGATCCAAAAATTATCAAAACCAATTATGATCAAACGGTTATTGTATCATATGAGGGCTTTCCAAAATGGCCAAGAACTCCATCAAATTCCATTTGAGCCATGAGATATGACAATGGCAATATGCCTTGCTGAAAACTGCCAAGGCTAGGCAGAATTTTGTACTTTTGCTCGTTTTGGAAAAATCAGATAATTCCAAGCCTTATCATCACTTTGGACACATATGAGGATCAAATCTAAAGGGAACAAACACTGATCCAAGCCTCCAAAGTCTTTGGAACCAAAAATAGCATGTCAAACCTAGGATTGCCTAAAAGAGGGACAAGACTCCAATTTTGGATTGGAGCATTCAATGCATACACCAAGGTGGCATGGACTGAGCCATTGTCAACTGAATTCAGTCAAGACTTATCCAAGACCAAGGGAACTAGCAGCCTGTGCCATAACCTCTAGATTGACTAGAGGAGACTTGGATTCTCATGGCTCAACATTGGCCAAACCTATGCAGCAGTTGCCATTCACTATTCCTTGCAAAACAAACTTGCTCTACTATAAATAGAGCTCATTTGTGATCAGTTTGAGTACACCAAAGCCATCAAATAGATGTTTTCCTCAAAGTCTCCTTCTTCACTCCAATTTTGCCTTCCAAAGCAAGTCACTATCGGGTTTTGAGTTTGAGAGCAATTCCAATCAAATCAATCACACACACACCTCATAAACATCATATAGAAGTGATCCAAACACTCACACAACATCTGGAACACCAAAATCACAAAATCATCAGCCAACTGCTCAAGCCTTTGACAGATTTGCAGTTGAGGTGCCAAATCAAGTTCTAGCTCAAATCAACCCACTCCAAGCATCCAGACACACTCCATAGCACCTAAGGAAGTTGTCCATAACTTTGGAACCAAGCTGTAACACCTCTAACACAAAACACGATCACCAGCTGCAAGTGGTAAGCATGAGCTCTTCTAACTCTATGATCCATGCAATTTTTGCTGCACAATAATTTGGCCATATGTTCATAATCATGCATGGAGTGTTTTCCCTCAATCAATTGCATTGTTTGAATTGTGTATGGAATTTCTGAACCTTCATGCAAATTTTAGGGTTCTTGAGGTTTCTCTTTGATTTCTTATTCCATGTTTAAAATAAATGAAATTAAAGACCATAGACATGATCGTGAGGTTGAAACGAGTATATTGATATGTAGATTGCATGATATAATCAAGTATTCAGTGAGATTGGATAGAAAACGCAAATCTGCAGAAACAGAGGAAGGGCGCGTGTTCTTGCCATGTTCTTGGCACCCTTTTTCAAATATTTGAATTTTTGAATTTTGTGATTTTATTTAATTGATTCAAAAATTAATTTCTCTCTGAGTTTTAATGATTTTGAGTTGATTCCTTTTTTAATAATTCACAAAAATGTTAAAATATTTTATTTTACCAAAAAAATCCCAAAAATATTATTTATTTCACATAATTGATATTTTTGCAAAGAATTAATATTTTAATTGTTTTTGACATTTAAAATATTTTTTCCTTCTTGATTTTGCAAATTTTAATGACTTCTAATCATTTTGTAGGTCAAAACTTGATTTTTGAAATATTAATCCAAGATCGCAATTTGTTTTCCACATGTTTAACAATTTTGATCATTTTAATTGAATTTTCATTCAATTAAAATACATTTTGGAAACAAATTAGGGTTTTTGATTAATTCAATCCTCATCAAACTTTTTCAAACCCTTTGGGCCTCTAGTAGAGTGTAAGACCCAACCCTTTTAGAAAACCAAAATAATTTGGGCCTCAGTGTATTGTATAAGTCCCGATACCGTCAAAAAAATTCGGCGCGATCATCGTCCGTTTAAAACAAACCATCTGGGCCTCTCCTCGAGCTATAAGACCCATTCAAAATCATTTTGGGCCTCTAATAGAGTGTAAGATCCAATCCTCTTTTAACCAAAATATTTGGGCCTCTGATATTGTATAAGTCCCTCTGCGTTAAAAGAAAATCTCGGCGCGATCGCCAGTTCAAAAACCATTTTTTTGGGCCTTTCCTTGAGCTGTAAGCCCCACCACTTGTACAAAAATAAACCTTTGGGTCTCTTGAGAGAGTGTAAGACCCATCCCTTTGTACAGAAAACCTTTTGGGCCTCAGTCATTTGTATAAGTCCATGTACAATGTACAAAACAACAGTGCAATCACTGATAAAACTTTGGGCCTCTCCTTGAGCTGTAAGCCCCAACAATATTTTCAAAGCACTTTCTCCTTTGATTTTGAATATAATATTTTTATCAAAGCTTTCTTTGTTGAACAACTAACAAAACAGCATGGAAGCTCTACAACCGAGTAAGTGTTTACCCGCTTTCTTTATCCGCTTTCATATATATATAACTGTATTGTGGGGCTGCTCGCTGTAAGTCTTCTTCCACAAACTTTTATATACTTGTCAAATATCAACTGTGTAATACTAGTATAGTTATTTAGAGTGTTCCCCGGCAACTACGTCTAGCACTAGGTAAAGCCCCGTTGATCGCTCTTAGGTACAGTCAAAACTAGATCCCCATAGGATTACCAGACACAGTCTTCCCTCCTCTTGGGGTTAAACAATATGGAGACGTGAAAGGCAACATTCTCGGTGAACCCTTTCTCAGACTGTCACCCTTAGAAGTTGTCCAAGAGACTCTACTCCCCAGAGATGATATTTTCTCCGTGAATGGCATCTCTTGAGTTTCTTCCAAATTCTCGAACTTTCCTAGCTTGATCTATTCTCTATGAATGGCATGTCTTGAACTTCTCGGGGTTTGGGGACCCACAGGCTTCTGAAAAGCACCCTTAAAAATTGTCAAAGAAACTCTAACTCCCCAGAGATGATCTTTTCTCCGTGAATGGCATCTCTTGAGTTTCTTCCAAATTCTCGGACTTTCCTAGCTTGATCTATTCTCTGTGAATGGCATGTCTTGAATTTCTCGGGGTTTGGAGACCCACAGGCTTCTTAAAAGTATCACTGCCTCCTCTTGGGCGTTGTACAAGGACCCTTCGGCTTCTTAAAATCTCTCATGCCTTCTCTTGGGCTTAATACAAGGACCCTGACGACCTCTTAAAGGTATAAGACAGAACTTAGTCATCCTTTGCTAGAGCAGTCTTTCCAGCGTCAAAACTCTGGCAATTTGAGGGTTAGTACTCATCCCTTAACGCCCGTGCCTCCTCTTGGGCATTGTACAAAAGATGAAACTCTAGACTTGGACAATCTCAATACCCTTTGGATTTCCCATTTCCTTAAAGAACCAGAAATAACCCCGATCTTCTGATCAGTACCAAAGTACAACCTCACCTGGAATCAGTCTCTTTATAAGAACTAATTTTCTCTTTTAACAAACATACTGGACCTGTCACTAAACTGAAACAGTCACCAGCATAGATAGCCTCCTCTGGGGCTTTGTACAATGATTCTCCCCAGTGGAGCTAACCCTTTTTTAGCCTTTATCTCGGGCTTCGTACGAGATATAAATCACTTTCTTGTTGAGTATAAAAGACTCTCTTGTTGAGTCAAACATTTTTAGCCTCTATCTCGGGCTTCGTACGAGATACAAAATCACTCTCTTGTTGAGTATAAAAGACTCTCTTGTTGAGTCAAACATTTTTAGCCTCCATCTCGGGCTTCGTACGAGATACAAAATACTCTCTTGTTGAGTATAAAAGACTCTCTCTTGTTGAGTCAAACATTTTTATCCTCCATCTCGGGCTTCGTACGAGATACAAAATCACTCTCTTGTTGAGTATAAAAGACTCTCTTGTTGAGTCAAACATTTTTAGCTTCCATCTCGGGCTTCGTACGAGATACAAAATCACTCTCTTGTTAAGTATAAAAGACTCTCTTGTTGAGTCAAACATTTTTAGCCTTCATCTCGGGCTTTGTACGAGATACAAAACACTCTCTTGTTGAGTATAAGAAGACTCTCTTATTGAGTCGATCCTCCTTTAGCCTCTATCTCGGGCTTCGTACGAGATACAAATCACTCTCTTGGTGAGTATAAAAGACTCTCTTGTTGAGTCAAACCCTTTTAGCCTCCGTCTTGGGCTTCGTACAAGACACATATAAAAACACTCTCTTATTGAGTCAACCCTTTTAGCCTTTATCTTGGGCTTCGAATGGGACAAAAAAGCATCCTCTTGTTGGGTCAATAGCCTCATCTTTGGCTTTGTATAAAGAAATCCCCGTTTGATTCAATCAACCTTTTAGCGTCAAATCATGCTTTGGTCACATCATACAAACATCAACAACTCCTTTTCCCTCGTCTAATTGCTGTAAGCGGCAAGCCTCTGGATTATTTACATCCACACCACTGTCCCTCTTTTAGCATGAGAAATTCCTAAGGAAAGATGGCATTGCTCTAAATTGAGTTAAAGTCTTCTCCTTCAGGTTGAAAATCCCCTATAAAAGGAAATTATGGCATTGCTGGATTCGCATATCCCAGTTAAAGTAATTCTTCTTTATAATCAGTCACCCAACAATTGTGCCAAACAGACCAAATATTCCCCTTTAGAGATGACAAATTCTCTCTAAAGTCAACACCCTTTTAGCTTCACATCTTGGGCTTCGAACAAGATATAAATAGACCCTTCAGCTTCACATCTTGGGCTTTGAACAAGATACAAACCACCTTTAGCTTCATGTCTTGGGCTTTGAACAAGACACCAAAACACCATTTCCTCCCTTAGAATAGGAGGAACTACGATCGCTCTAATTTCCCTATCCCGGGAATACGTATGCATGAGATTGAAAAAGAATCTTAGCGAGCGCACTAATCAAAAACCCAAAATCCCATACCTTCATACATCAATCAAAATGCATCAGTCCTAACATCCTACCAATAGCATAGTCCCATCATTCCATTTTTTAGAAAAATAAGCAGAGAGAGGCCCCACATCCACATAGCATTTGTAACCTAACAGACCGCTGTTCAAACTCAGTATGCAAGCAGGGTTAATTGAGACATTTATTTCCCTTCCTTAGTCAGCTTCAATAGGATAAAAAATGAATCGACCTGTAGTACCCCAGAGCGACAGTGCTTAAGAACCATGTCCAAAATTGCTCGCTACACACCCCTCCTTATAAGCCACCAATTCCATACCCACAAAGACTTAAACAAACTAAACTAGATAACCAATACAAAAGGTTTGTAAAAGTAATTGAGAAACTCCATGTAGAGATCCCATTCACCGAAGTTATTACCCAAATACCATCTTATGATAAATTCCTCAAAGACATCTTAACCAATAAGTGTAGACTTGATGAACCTAAATAATTAGAATGCAACTCTATTTCTGAGAACAAACTAGCCAAAAAGGAGAAAGACCTTGGGAGTTTTTCTATACCTTGTGTTCTGGGAAATCATGTTATCGATAAGGCCCTTCTAGACTTAGGAACCAGTGTGAGCCTAATGCCTTTAGCTGTTTCTAATAGGTTAAACTTAAGAGACATCCAACCAACTAGGATGTCCCTTCAATTGGCCGATAGGTCAGTTAAATACCCAATAGGTATCTTAGAAGACATCCCTATTAGGATTGGTCAACTTTATATACCAACAGACTTTATGGTAATGGAAATCAAAGAAGACAAAGAAATTGTTATCCTTCTAGGTAGACCCTTCTTATCTACAGATGGGGTTATAATGGATGTCAAGAGAGGAAAGATGACTTTCGAAGTAGGTGATGAGAAAGTAGAACTCATCTTGTCCAAATTTCTACAAGCTCCTGCTATAAACGGTTTATGTTGCTCCATCGATATTATCGATGAGTGTATGAGTTTGAAACACAAACCAAAACCGAGTTTGAAACACAAACTAAAACCACAAAACTTCCTTCAACCGAGATAATGGAAGATGATGGACTAAAAGTATATACACCATATGTGAATCATAGCCTTCATGAATGTTTATCACTTACCCCTAGCCATCTACCAGGTCCTAAGACAACGAATGTAGAACTTAAAGAATTACCTAAGAATCTGAGATATGAATTCCTTGATAAGGAATTGAATCGTTCTGTTATAGTAAATGCAAATTTAAACAAGGACGAGACAAATCAACTCTTAGATGTACGTAAGTACCCTGCAGCTCTAGGATATAATATTTCTGACTTAAAAGGGATAAGCTCGTCTGTGTGCATGCATTGAATTATGCTAGAAGAAGATTCTAAACCCTCTAGGGAACACCAGAGGAGGATAAACCCTAACATGAGTGATGTGGTAAAAAGGAAAGTGTTAAAACTACTGGACACCGGAATAATATACCAAATCTCTGATAGTAAGTGGGTTATCGCAATACACGTCTTACCCAAGAAATGAGGTGTCACGGTAATGCATAACGAAAAAGGAGAATTAGTGCCATAACGTATAGTAAGTGGTTGGTGCATGTGTATTGACTATAGGAAGCTAAACAAAGTAACCAGGAATGACCATTTTCCTCTTCCATTCATTGATCAAATGTTAGAACGTTTAGCCAGACATTCATATTTCTACTATTTAGATGGATATTCAGGATTTTTTCAAATCCCTATTCACCCTAATGATCAGGAGAAAACAACCTTCACATGCCCTTACGGAACTTTTGCCTATCGGTGAATACCGTTTGGACTATGCAACGCTCCTGCGACATTTCAACGATGTATGATGGCCATATTCGCAGATTTCCTTGACGAGATAATGGAGGTTTTTATGGATGATTTCTCGGTATGCGGATCCAGTTTTAAAGACTGCCTCGCTAACCTGGAAAAGATTCTGGAAAGATGCGTACAGGTAAATCTCATATTAAATTGGGAAAATGCCATTTCATGGTTATAGAGGGTATAGTTTTAGGACACATAGTTTCTGACAGAGGAATTGAGGTTGAAAAAGCTAAAATTGAGATTGTGAGGGATATCCTTCTAGCCATCTTGTTTTAATGATGTCAACAAATGCATTAGATTGTAATTTGAGCGGTATCACTTCACGTGTCGGGCATACAGCATCTCATCGTTGTTGGCCATGTGTCTAGATGCATAGGATCCTATTCTCCTCAAAAATAAATGTCCACAAGTGATTTAATAGTGTCTAGCATGTGTGTTTGTCCTTGGTCTGGTAAAAACAATTCAAAAATTGAAATTTCTCAAAAAATTGGCCTTCATGCGCTGACCTCAGATCTTATGCGCCGACCTTAAGAATCATGCGTTGACCCCCCAGAACTCACGGGTAAGCGCATAAACCTGAGAACCCAAAATTGCCTTTCTATGCGTAGACGCATAGACTCCAGAGGTCGACGCATGACACTGCTTTTTTGTGCTTTTTCACTTAAATTTGTTTCTGTTAATTCCTGTTATATCTTTTGGTTATATTTTTTCATATAAATAGTTTTGGGTCTTCATTTTTCACTATAGAACAAGAAACGTGAAAAATATATGTCAGTTCTCTCTTCATCTTCATCTTCTTCACTGTGTAAACAAACAATCACACATAATCATTTTTGTTTGTGTCGTCCATTGATTAAAGTGATAACGTTCAGAATTTAGGAAGTGTGATCTTCATCTTCTAGGTTGAGAGATTGGCAGTTGTTTCTTGAATCAAACCAGTTGGGGTTGTCCTCCAAGAATCGAGGAGATTTTGGGGGTTTTGTACAAACTGTTCTTTCTACAGGGATTTAGCTGGGCGAAGGTAACCGGAAATTGGCGCAACTATTTCGGTTTAGTAGCTGTAATCAGAGGATCGTAGAAGAAGGTTTGGGTTCGAATTCTTGGAAGATTTCAATTGACCGAGTGAAGGTAACTGAAGAACGGAGTTTTCTTTCGGTTTAGTAGCGTGGGACGGTAATTGAATCATCCATATTCGGAGTACTTGATTCATCTTGAATCAAGGGAAGAGAAAATTCTGCATCAAAGATCGAAGACGTTCGGGGTTTGAATGTTCACAGTTTTCTCTTGTAATAAACATTGCAACAACTACAATATATATATATATCTCAATTCCTTTTGTGGAATTGGGGGCAGACATACCCAAAACGAGGACGGTTAGGGAAGTGCCTAATCAAATCTCGGGTGTTCTCTCTCTTTCTCTTAACTCTTTTACATTTCAGTAGTGTTCGATTTTGTGACATTGCAAACTATCGTAATTTCTATCATAGAATAATTGTATGCTGTTAAACTGTTTTTGTTAAATCAATACAATTCATTGAATTGTGTTTTGGAGCAGCTGCACATTATTCTCCATATAAATTCTGCACATAGTGTGTTTACGCACACTACGTGTTTGATAATTTGTTTTCAAGAAAAATTTGAACACAGTGCTTTAAATTGTTTATCAATTAACCTCATTGGATCGGTATAAACATCAAGCAAGTGATAATTTGTTGTCTGCGTTTATAAGTGTTATATTCAGAACTGAATTTTTCTCTTTCGTACTCATCCACAATATATTCGCGCATATCCGATCCTTTCGGTAGAAGGTTCGTTGTAGACGTTTCTATCCAGCGGTAGCTTCCGTTAAACAAATTTTTTAAAAACAGAATTTTGTAGTCCATTTGCGTGTAAAACTCAAGGGATCTATTCAACCCCCCTTCTAGATCCATAGCCATCGTCTAACAAGTGGTATCAGAGCCTGGTTTATTCTGGTGCTTCGATAGAACTTCTTGGATCATGGCGAACGAACCTAAGGGGGCTTATAATAGAGCTCCAGTTTTTACAGGTAAAAACTACAGCTACTGGAAGGATTGTATGCGTGTTCATATTAACTCCTTAGATCGGAGGTTTGGAACATTATTTTAAATGGTCCCATGGAAATCACTATTACTAACGCGGAAGGCGTTGTTGTTCCTAAACCCGAAGACCAATGGACTGAGGAGGACGAGAAAAAGTACAGTTATGATTGGAAGGCTCGTAATATGATCATTTCCTCTTTGGGAGTTGACGAATATTATCGAGTCTCCCATTGCAAAACAGCCAAAGCCATGTGGGATGCCTTACAAGTAGCCCACGAAGGCACTAATGATGTTAAATTGGCTCGTATCAATACACTAACGCAAGAGTTTGATTTGTTTTACATGAAGCAAGGGGAAATTATTGCGGATATGCAAAAACGATTCACTCACATCATCAACAAATTGCATGTTCTTGGTAAACCAATTCCTAATGAGGTTTCTACTAATAAAATTCTGAGGTGTCTTAGCAGGGAATGGCAACCGAAGGTTACCGCTATCAAGGAGGCCAATAATCTTGCTACTCTAGACCTCACAACACTCTTTGGTAAACTCGATGAGCATGAGCAAGTGCTCATTAGTTTGGATAAACATGAGAAGAGCATAAAGAAAGAGAAGGTAAAAGATACGGAGAAGAAGTCGATAGCTCTTAAGGCTTCTTGTTCAAAGTCCACACATCAAGAGCTAAGTGATGATGAAGCCAAAAACGACAAAGATGAAGATTCTGGTGACGATATGAGCTTATTTGTGAAAAGATACAATAGATACATTCGTAAGAATGATATTCAGCACTCGGACAGAAATCTTGTCAAGTTCCGTAAGCAATCGAGAAGTGAAGGAAATAAAAATGGCAAGGTAAAAGGGACGTTCTACAACTGTGGAAAATCCGGGCACTACAAACCAGATTGTCCATCCTTAAAGAAAGACAAAGACAAGGATAAGGACAAGAGTCGCTCAAACAAAAAGTCCAACAAGTCTCGACGAGCATACATCGCTTGGGAAAGTGATAGCGAGTCGGAGAAAGATGACTCTTCAAGTGACGAAAGTGAATCCGTCAACCTTTGTCTCATGGCACGTCACAACAAAGGAAAAGAGGTAAAACACTCTAAATATGAAAACTGTCAAAATATGTCTCATGCTGAATTACAAAGAGCTTTTGATACATTACACCACGAAGCTAAGGAAGCATTTCAACGCTTAGCTTCGAATAAAAAGATTTTTTCCTATTTGGAGAAAAAGGTCTCTGATTCCCAAAAGGAATTGGAAGATCTTAAAAACTCCATGGTGAATGCATCAAAAACTAAAATCGATGAGAATAAATATATATGGTTTGACCTTGGGGGTTGTGGTACTTGTCACATTTGGCAAAGAGAGGTGAGAACCCTCAAAGCCAAGTTAGACAAGGCTCTCAAGCCTAAGATTACGTTTGCTATTGATCGATCACATTATCGTGAAACAATGAATAATCCTTATCAACAATACACGTATGTGATTCGAGAGAGTGATAGCAAAGGTAAACTCCAAACTAATCATGATTGCTTATATTGTTGTAAGCCCGGTCATATTATTGCTAAGTGCCGCTTTCGGAGATTTCTTGTTCCAAAGGGCATTTATCAATGGGTGCCCAAAGGCAATTTTGGTTTCACTCACCATGAAGGACCCAATGAGAATTGGGTACCTACTCTCCCTTGATTATTTTTGCAGGTACAAAGTCTTGAGACCACCGAAGGAAGATGGGTTATAGATAGTGGCTGCTCAAGACATATGACCGGAGACATATCTCTTTTCATCGACTTTGTGGCGAAGAAAAAGGGGTTTGTCACTTACGGAGATAATAACAAGGGACAAATTCTCGGTAAAGGTAGTATAGCCTTTGAACGATTTGCTAAGTTATCTCAAAACAAGTTGAACACAAACATTGGGTCAATCCGAAGTGACCATGGGGGTGAGTTTGAAAATCATTTATTTGAAGCATTTTGTGATTCCAATGGAATTGATCATAACTTTTCAGCACCACGTACCCCTCAACAAAATGGGGTAGTGGAACGTAAAAACAGAGTTTTGGAAGGACTATGATTAATGATAGTGGATTACCAAAATACTTTTGGGCCGACGCCATAAGTACGGCTTGTTACGTTTTGAATAGGGTGCTCATCCGGCCTATTCTAAACAAGACTTCGTATGAGCTTCTAAAAGGGCGTAAGCCAAACATATCTCACCTTCATGTATTTGGTTGCAAATTCTTTGTGTTAAATAATGGAAAAGAGACTCTCGGAAAATTTGATGCCAAAGCTGACGAGGGTATTTTTCTTGGATACTCTTAGTCAAGTAAAGCTTATAGAATCTATAATAAAAGGTTACGTATAGTTGAAGAGTCAGTTCATGTTTCTTTTGACGAGTCTTATCCGAGAAATGTCGGAGAAGGTAGTTCTTTTCATGGTGCAGGTGTACCTACTGAAGACATACTCAAGGACACTGACAAGGGAACTGATCAGCCTGAAGCAGTGCGTATTGAGGAGGAAAAGGATCACCAACCAGTGAAAAGTGAGGATGATCATCATGCTAAGAAAGATGAACTTCCTCCTGCTTGGAAGTCTTCCAAAGACCATCCAATTGACAACATTCTCGGTGATATCTCTAAGGGAGTAACTACTCGCTCTAAACTTACTAACTTTTGTTATTACTCTGCTTTTGTTTCCCAAGTCGAACCTAAAAACTCTAAGGAAGCATTACTCGATGAGCATTGGTATCTATCAATGCAAGATGAACTAAATCAATTCTGGAGAAATGAGGTTTGGGACCTTGTCCCCCCTCCGCGAGATCATCGAGTAATAGGCACCCGATGGGTGTTTAGGAACAAACTTGATGAAAATGGAGTAATAACGCGTAACAAAGCTAGGCTTGTAGCGCAAGGCTATAACCAAGAGGAAGGAATCGACTATGAGGAAACTTATGCGCCGGTTACCCGACTCGAGGCCATACGCCTTCTACTTGCCTACGCTTGCACAAAGAACTTTAAGCTATTCCAAATGGATGTCAAAAGTGCATTCCTTAATGGATATATAAATGAAGAGGTTTATGTAGCCCAACCTCCAGGTTTTGAATCACATGAATATCCTGATCATGTTTATAAACTTAAGCGAGCTTTGTATGGACTAAAACAGGCCCCTAGGGCTTGGTATGAACGTCTAAGCAAATTTCTACTTGATCAAGGGTATTCAAGAGGAAAGGTTGACACAACCCTCTTTATTAAATGTCAAGGAAAACACTTAATTTTGGTACAGATTTACGTTGACGATATTATATTTGGGTCTACTAACATGACCTTGGTCAAGGAGTTTTCTAGTTTGATGCAGGGGGATTTTGAAATGAGCATGATGGGGGAGCTCAACTATTTCCTCGGATTGCAAATCAAATAACTTGAATAGGGCACATTCGTGAGTCAAACAAAATATTGTCTTGAGTTACTAAAACGTTTTGATATGCTGAACTGCAAAGCAATAGATACTCTTATGCCTACAAGTGCTAATCTCGATCGTGACGAAAAGGGTAAGGATATTGAGGTAAAGAAGTACCGAGGTATGATAGGGTCTCTCCTTTATCTTACCGCATCACGTCCCGATATAATGTTTAGTGTATGCATGTGTGCGAGGTATCAGGCACATCCCAAGGAATCCCACCTGAAGGCAGTTAAGCGCATACTTCGATACCTCTCTGGTACTCCAAAGTATGGGCTGTGGTATTCCAAAGGAAGTGTTTGTTCCTTATTTGGTTACTCTGACTCCGACTTTTCCGGGTGCAAGTTGGATAGGAAAAGTACTAGTGGCACATGTCACTTTTTCGCAAATTCCTTGGTGAGTTGGCACAGCAAGAAACAGGTTTCCGTTGCTCTGTCAACAGCCGAGGCGGAATACGTTGCCGCCGGTAGTTGTTGTGCTCAAGTCCTATGGCTTAAACAACAATTACTGGATTTCAGTTTAAAACTTGAACGTATTCCAATTTTGTGCGATAACACTAGTGCGATTAATCTAACTAAGAACCCTGTACTACATTCACGCACCAAGCATATCGAAATACGCCATCATTTTCTTAGGGATCATGTAGAGAAACGTGATGTTATTTTTGAGCATGTTGACACTAAGAATCAACTTGCTGACATTTTCACAAAACCATTAGCTACAGAGCCTTTCTTTCACATCCGTAGGGAACTTGGCATTCTCGATATCTCGGATCGTGCATAACATCCTTGAGAATTATGATCTTCACATATATATATATATATATATATATATATATATATATGCTTGTTCATATCTTTGACTAACAATGCAAAGAGAAATTTATTCATATGTGAGGGATCTCACCGTCATGACGTTCAAGGTAATATCGTTCCAATTTATAGAGGTTTATCAACATTTTGTGCCATGTTACTTACTCCAATCTTGATGTTTATTTCATTTTGAGCACTTATCATTCATGTGAATGTTTGGTTCTGTGTGTATATGTGTATTTATCTGCTTGGAACAAGAATTTTGCAAAAATTTCAATTTTACACTTCCATGCGTCGACGCATGATTTCACGTGCTGACCTATTAAACTCTCGGGTTAGCGCATAACAACATGGTCAAGTAATTTTCAAAATTTTCAGAAAGCATGCGCCGACGCACAGGTTTACAGGTCGACGCATGAAGGATTCGTTCAGACTTCTTTATGTTTCTGGGTTGCGTGCGCCGACCTATAAATGCTTCACCTTCCCTATATTCTCTATTGCACATTAAACTATGATTCTTGCATGTCATTTAATTAGCTTTTGTGGTCAATCTCTCCTTATTCTACTCCTTTAAACCTCATCAATCTCAATTAATCCCCACTAAACTCTCATCAAAACCCTAATAAATTAGAAAAAGGGAAGGGAATACCAAGAGAGAAATTTCTCTATATATCTACAGCAAGGTACTCAAAGGATTTCACACATCTTCTCTTCTATCTCTGCAACAATCAAGTTTGATAATCTCCCTTCAGCTCTTCTTCAACAATGGCTTCCAGAAGAAATGCTGGTACAAGAGGAGGAAGAGGATCCACTTCACAACAAGCTCAAACAAGAGAATCATCCACACAACGGGTAACATTTCAATCCCTAATTTCTGAAAGGTTAGCCACTCCATTTGCAAAATTATTTTCTAATCGAGTTGTTATCAGACAACATGGCTTTTATCCGTTGATGGGTCGAGATTTTCACATTCCTGGAATTTCTGAACTCATCAATTTTCAAAATCTGAATGAAATTGTTGAATGTGATGACAAGTACAGAGAAGACTTGACTAGATTATTCTACTGTGGGATAAAGGGAAATTTCGTGGGGCTGAATTTAAGTTCTCTATCAATAATGCAGAATATCAAGTGACAAACGATGTATGGCCTACATTGTTTGTTTTGAATACTGATGAGAGTCTCCCAAAGGTTACTGATAAAACCTTTGTTAAAGACTATGCATTCAAAACTGCTTTGAATTCTATGCTGAGGGAACCATATCCAGCTGATTATGTGGCAAGTGAAGCATTTCCTAAGAGTGTCACCACCGGTCATCTGAAATTTAAAGAACGCATCCTTCAGTGGATTGTTTCTCACATCTTGAGACCTAAGAAAGGAGGCCTCTCAAGAGTTGAACAAGCGGAGGTGCATCTTATCTACATCCTGAGCGAAAAGATCAAAATCAACTGGCCTTACTACTTTGCTTCTAGGATGTTCACAACTCGCAGCTCTAACAAATTTTTAGCACTTGGATATGCATCTGCTGTGGCAAATTTTCTGAATCACTTTGACATTCCTATTCCACAGACTTGTCATGTTCACATTACTGCTGAACAACAGTTTCTGGCCAGAACTTTGTCCATGATGGGTTATCATTGGAACTCTCGTGAGCAAAGGTTCATCCATAGACAAAGAGGTACCCATCCTGAACCTGTCCATCTTGAAGCCAGTGAGGATGAAGGAAGTCAAGGTAATGCAGATCCTGTTGGTAATGATGAAAATGTAGTGATACAGGAAGACGTTGTCATGCAGGACAATCAAGCTGAAGAAGAAGAAGACAATCAAGAAGACAATGAGGCATGGATGGGATATCAACCGAAAGAATCCTATGATAATCAAGGTTGGGGTCAGTGGCAACAAAACTGCTGGACCAACCTTGGCGCTGCATATGTTCCTCCATCCTATGATGCTAACTCTGAATGGCAGATTCCAGAAAATTCTGCTCCACCAACTCCACCGTCTCAGCATTATTCACAATTCAATGATGAAATTTTGGCAAGACTGACTGAGTTATCTCTGCAACATCAAGAATTTCAAGCGCAGCAGGAAACTCAATACCTGACTCAACAAGAACAGCTTACCAACCTGTCTAACCAACTATCATCTCATGCCACCAATTTCAACAATTTTGCAAATGCTGCTATGACAAGGTTCAATCAAATGGATGCCAATCTGAATCAGCAAAATCAAAGCTTGGCTAACAGCCTTGGTAACCTTAACAACACCTTGATTGACCTCAATCTTTAACTCGAGGAATTTCCACCACCAAGTCAATACCATAGGGGACTAGGTTATTCGTTTAGGGGGAGGAGACCATAAACCTTAGGACATCATGTTTAGTTGTGCATGAAGTTGTGTTTTATTGTTTGCTTTCTGTTATTTTGACATGCGCTGCACTTTTCTGTTATGTTTCAAACTTTATGAAGTGAATGTTTTGCTTTAATATCGTTGTTCCATATTTAATCAATACTAGTTTACATTAGCGGTATCATATGTGGATGCTGATAACTGTTTTGTTGTTGCAAATATTTGTTGATCCAATACATATTTTTGTATGCTATTTTGACCACTGTCTTCTCGTCTTTTTGATGTTGTCAAAGGGGGAGAAGAATACAAGCTACAGAAACGTTTAAACCGGATGTTAAAGACAGGGGGAGTATTGATCATCTCAAATTACATCTCTCATGAAAAACAAGGAAGTGTTGCCATCATCAAAAAGGGGGAGTATGTGAGGGATATCCTTCTATCCATCTTGTTTTAATGATGTCAACAAATGCATTAGATTGTAATTTGAGCGGTATCACTTCACGTGTCGGGCATACAACATCTCATCGTTGTTGGCCATGTGTCTAGATGCATAGGATCCTATTCTCCTCAAAAATAAATGTCCACAAGTGATTTAATAGTGTCTAGCATGTGTGTTTGTCCTTGGTCTGGTAAAAACAATTCAAAAATTGAAATTTCTCAAAAAATTGGCCTTCGTGCGCTGACCTCAGATCTTATGCGCCGACCTCAAGAATCATGCGCTGACCCCCCAGAACTCACGGGTAAGCGCATAAACCTGAGAACCCAAAATTTCCTTTCTATGCGTCGACGCATAGACTCCAGAGGTCGACGCATGACACTGCTTTTTTGTGCTTTTTCACTTAAATTCGTTTCTGTTATTACCTGTTATATCTTTTGGTTATATTTTTTCATATAAATAGTTTTGGGTCTTCATTTTTCACTATAGAACAAGAAACGTGAAAAATATATGTCAGTTCTCTCTTCATCTTCATCTTCTTCACTGTGTAAACAAACAATCACACATAATCATTTTTGTTTGTGTCGCCCATTGATTGAAGTGATAACGTTCAGAATTTAGGAAGTGTGATCTTCATCTTCTGGGTTGAGAGATTGGCAGGTGTTTCTTGAATCAAACCAGTTGGGTTTGTCCTCCAAGAATCGAGGAGATTTTGGGGGTTTTGTACAAACTGTTCTTTCTACAGGGATTCAGCTGGGCGAAGGTAACCGGAAATTGGCGCAACTGTTTCGGTTTAGTAGCTGTAATCAGGGGATCGTAGAAGAAGGTTTGGGTTCGAATTCTTGGAAGATTTCAATTGACCGAGTGAAGGTAACTGAAGAACGGAGTTTTCTTTCAGTTTAGTAGCGTGGGACGGTAATTGAATCATCCATATTCGGAGCACTTGATTCATCTTGAATTAAGGGAAGAGAAAATTCTGCATCAAAGATCGAAGACGTTCGGGGTTTGAATGTTCACAGTTTTCTCTTCCAATAAACATTGCAACAACTATAATATATATATATATATATATATATATATCTCAATTCCTTTTGTGGAATTGGGGGCAGACGTACCCAAAGCGAGGACGATTGGGGAACTGCCTAATCAAATCTCGGGTGTTCTCTCTCTTTCTCTTAACTCTTTTACATTTCAGTAGTGTTCGATTTTGTGACGTTGCAAACTATCGTAATTTCTGTCATAGAATAATTGTATGCTGTTAAACTGTTTTTGTTAAATCAATACAATTCATTGAATTGTGTTTTGGAGCAGCTGCACATTATTCTCCATAGAAATTCTGCACATAGTGTGTTTACGCACACTACGTGTTTGATAAATTGTTTTCAAGCAAAATTTGAACACAGTGCTTTAAATTGTTTATCAATTAACCTCATTGGATCGGTATAAACATCAAGCAAGTGATAATTTGTTTTCTGCGTTTATAAGTGTTATATTCAGAACTAAATTTTTCTCTTTCGTACTCATCCACAATATATTCGCGCATATCCGATCCTTTTGGTAGAAGGTTCGTTGTAGACATTTCTATCCAGCGGTAGCTTCCGTTAAACAAATTTTTTAAAAACAGAATTTTGTAGTCCATTTGCGTGTAAAACTCAAGGGATCTATTCAACCCCCCCCCCCCTTCTAGATCCATAGCCATCGTCTAACAGAGATAATAGAAAACCTCTAGCCACCCAAAACAATTAGGGAAGTACGAAGTTTTCTTGGACACATCGGGTTCTACTGATGTTTTATCAAGGACTTCTCAAAAATTACAAAACCCCTAATAGGTCTCTTGATGAAAGACGCCGAGTTTATTTTGATGAAAAATGATTAGAAGCATTTAATATCTTGAAACGAGCACTGGTTTCCGCACCTATCATACAACCCCTGGATTGGAATAAGACATTCGAAATCATGTGCGATGCAAGTGATTTCGCCATCGGTGTTGTTCTAGGGCAAAGAACCGAAAAGAAAATGCATGTGATATATTATGCAAGCAGAGCACTGGACGCCGCTCAACTAAATTATGCCACAATAGAAAAAGAACTCCTAGTCGTAGTATTTGCAATAGACAAATTTCGTTCTTATTTAGTTGGAGCCAAGATCATATTATACACCGACCATGCTGCCATAAGATACCTTCTAAAGAAAAAGGACGCAAAGTCCTGACTACTCCACTGGATTCTCCTACTACAAGAATTTGATCTTGAAATTCAAGACAAAAAGGGAACTGAAAATGTGGTAGATGACCACCTTTCAAGATTAGAATATTTAAAACTATATCATATTCCCATCAATGATGACTTCACCTATGATAGATTAGTAACATCAGTCCAGAAATGGGCAGATCCAGATAACGATGAATCCGAGCCCAAAATAGAATTTGCCTTGATAATTACAAGCGTGCCTTGGTACGCTGATTTTGTTAACTATCTGGCAGCCAATATTCTACCCCCTGATCTGACTTATCAACAAAAGAAAAAGTTCTTACATGACATAAAACATTTCTACTGGATGAACCACTACTCTTCAAGAGAGGAGCATATGACATATTTCGTCGATGCGTCCCCGAAGAGGAAGTTTAAAACATAATAACTCATTGCCACTCCACACCTTATGGCGGCCATGCTAGTTCATCAAAAACCTGCACAAAAATCCTTCAAGCTGGCCTTTATTGACCCACCTTATAGCGCAATGTGTATGCCTACATAGAAAAATGCGATAGATTCCAGCACAAAGGAAACATTTCTAGACGTGATGAGATGCCCCTTAGGAACATTCAAGAAGTAGAAATTTTCGATGTCTGGGGAATAGATTTCATGGGACCGTTTCCGTCATCTATGGGAAATAAGTATATATTATTTGCAGTCGATTACGTATCTAAATGGATCGAGGATATCATCTCACCTACGAACGATGCACGAGTTGTAATTAGAATGTTTAAGAACTACATATTCCCAAGGTTTGGAGTCCCTCTCCTAGTCATAAGCGATGGCGGATCCCATTTCATCTCACGAATCTTCGATAACCTTTTAGCAAAATATGGGGTAAAACACAGGGTAGCAACACCTTATCATTCACAAACCAGTGGACAGGTCGAAGTCTCAAATAGAGAAATAAAATAGATCTTAGAGAAAACTGTCACTATTTCTAGGAAGGAATGGTCCTCTAAACTTCAAGATGTACTATGGGCCTATAGGACTGCCTATAAAACTCTTATAGGGACAACACCCTTTAATATGGTCTATGTAAAATCCTGTTACCTACCTTTCGAGCTAGAACACAAAGCCTATTGGGCTATAAAAACCTTAAACATGGATTACTTATGAGAATGCTATAATTTACAAAGAACGGACTAAAGCATGACATGATAAGCGAATCGCGAGGAGAGAGTTAAATATAGGCAACCCAATATTTTTGTTCAACTCTAGATTGTGACTTTTTCCTGGTAAACTACGCTCTAGTTGGACTGGACCCTTCGAAGTCACAAGAGTCCTACAATCTGGGGCCGTTGAAATTAAAAGTCCATCTACGAATCCTTTCATTGTGAATGTGCAAAGGTTGAAACTTTACAACAGCAGTGAGGCCAACATCACCCATGATCGTCTTACTTTTTCTGAACCACCCCCTGTCACTAGTGCAACTTGATTTTAACTTTGGTCGAGCTACCGAAGTTAAACACAGCGCTGCATGGGAGGAAACCCACGGTTTTCCTTTTCATTTTATCCGCTTTGGTTATTTCTTTTACTTTTTTTAATTAATCTCTAACTTGTGTGTGTTTTCATTTCAGGGTAACAACCTTCTACTTAGGCAGATTTTATCAACTAATTATATTTCAGGATGCAGTCGGCTGACGAGATACCAATCATTTTCAAAAATGATAACCAGAGAAGGCGCTTTGATGCCTTAGCTGAGAGAACCATCTCACCTACCAGGTATCTGGATTTTCTTTCCTTGGTCCAGCTGGGACTTATTGACAGTGTATGTTTTATGTTTAGCCAAATGAGTTGAGACAGGTTTTGCGCACGAAGCATCCAACCTACAAAAGCCTGACACTAGAATTTCTACGTTCATTCCATTTTCAGCCCCATATTGGATTATTACAAGACAAAGGCTTGGCTACCTTTAGATTATTTGGCCAGGATTATAGGATCACCTGTAGAGATCTAGCCAAATGCCTTGCCTTTCAGCATGACCATAGTGTCTATTCCGAAGTACCTGATGATATGCAAGGTGAATTAGATTACTTCTAGGGAGGGATCACTGAAGATTTCCCCCTGATCATGAGGATATGAATAACACCCTAATCTATAATCCCGCCATTAGGTACTTTCACATGGTAGCCACCCAAACATTCTTTGGAAAAGCTGAGAACCAAATTTGTGTAAGCAAAAAAGAGATGTTTTCATCTTAAGCGTTTTTCAGAACCTCCCTATAAACTCTGCAACTTTTCTACTAACCAATCTTAAAAAGGTTGTCAAATAAAGAGTCGAAAACATCTATGTAGATGGATTAGTCACCCATATTGCTATTGCGTTGGGCCTGCAAAATTAAGTGGCTAATCTAACCCCGACCTATGGATACAATCTCTTAGATATTGACCACTGCCTAAACCGTAGTTTAGTGAGGGGCGAAGGACCTGACCAATTCAAAATTCTTATCAATTATGAAGTAGTCCATCTTTTCACCCTACCAAACCACGAGTTCACTAGTGTCCATGACAAAAACAACTGGCGGTACCAATTAGAAAACCTAGATGAAGACCCATCACCCCCTGAGACTCCTACCGAAACTGATGATCAACATGCACATTATATTGACTATGAGCTTTTCACTTTAAGAAAGGAAATCATGGCTTTTCGCCGTGAGCAAAGGGATCAAACTGACAGGCTAGCAGAACAAATGGACCACCTCTTCTAGGAGATTCATTCATTAAGGAGAACTCGCAACTGTCAAGGCCCCTGATTTGATCACACACCAGGTTTTATCATTTCTCTTTCACCTTAGATTAAAACATTGGGGACAATATTTGGTTTAAGTGTGGGAGAGGAATTTTACTGCTTTCTAGTTAGATTTATTGCTTTATTTTACTTTCCTTGCTTTTATTTAGTCATTATATGTATTGTCAAGTCTTTAGACGTTGTTTTTGTTGTCTATTAAGTTTCTTCCTTTTCTTGAGCCATACCAAAAAATTTTGCAAAAAGAAACAGTGTGTAGGCAATTAAGACATGTTATAAAGTATTTGGAGAAGTCATGAAACATCAGTATCGTTTTAACACCGTAAATCTCTCGAATATAGAGATTAATTTGGATAATTGTTATGCTCTAGCCTTAAGTTCTCACCTCTGAGGTAATCCTTAAGTGGTTTATTCTAGCAGTCAGCACCATCTAAGTTACCGCTAAGTGAATAAACTGATGCAAATAGGTGAATGATCCCGTAAAAAGAAAAAAAAAGAATAAAAAACAAATGATTTGAAAAGAAAATCTACTTCTAAGTTAGGTAACCCTCACCCGGTTACTTAGCCCAATGGTAGAGGAACCTTTAATATTATGCTTGTGTGTCGGTGTTGAAAAATATCATAAAGTGTTGAATTTTGACACAAATATGGATCAGGATCACCAACAGGTTTGTTCACCATGTGAGTACAAGATAACGGGTTTAATATGATTGCGCCTGAATGAAAAAGGATTAGAAAGGGATGGTTAAGGTAGGCCAAAGAATAATAATATGATTCAGATTGGTCTGTATAAGGGAGAGATTTATGACCATAAAATACGGAATGTGTTATTACGATGCTTTTGTTTTTGGTAACTTAGTACCTATTAATGTAATATATCCTAAGTGTAGTCTTTTTAAAGCCTACAGTAGCTATTGAGCTCGCATGTTTCACTTACATTTTGCTTAAGGACAAGCAATGGTTCAAGTGTGGGAGAGTTTGATGGCACCTCAAACTATCGTTTATTTGACTTGACTTATGCATATTTTTCTATTTTTTTAATTCCGTTTCCACTATTATGCTAGTGTTTTTTCTTTGTTTCAGGGAATTTATTAATCAGGAGTTGTGGGCGAAGAAACGAAGCGAAATGGACGAAAAGCGAAGAATTGGAGCAGACTTACACCTATGGAGACCACCATGGCGTTCATCCTAGGGGTGCCATGGGTGGTCCATGTACCAGCTAATGGGATGACCAAGTCATGCCCACTTTGTGAGCATGGCAGCTGCCATGAGGCTGTGGCGATCGCCACCCTTGAAAATTCCAAACGGTTGGGAACAGACCATGCTTGGTCTCCAAGTCTCCACAAACCATCCCTACATTTTCTCCACGACCTGGAATTGGTTTCTTGGTGATTTCTAGGGTTTTGGACTCTTATAAATACCCCTTTCATGCCATTTTCCAGGGTATCCAAGCTTATGCAAACTTAAGCCAAAATACTGTCGAATTGTAAAGCAATAATCTCTTCACACCGGAGGATTATTGCACTGTCGATCGAGTTTGTATCAAGTTTGGAGCACCTTGTTTATTTCTGAAGCACTTTATTTCAGTCATTTACATTCCGTCAAGATTTATTTCAAGTTATCGTAATTTGTATCAGATTCAAGACTCCGTTTGGAGCAGGTTTTTATTTCATTCAACATTTACATTTACTTTGTCTTGCCTTTATTGTCCTTGTCTTGTTTAATTCCATTTGTCCTCTTCGTTGTAATTAATTTCATAACGTTTTTACCCGTGATTATGTTTATATTTGCACTTAAAACTGTTTATGTTTTGTTTTCCCTAAACATGTCTGGATAAATTATTGAATGCTGACATGTGAGGATTGTCAATAGACGATGCTCTACATGTTGTCTCCGTAAGGTTACCTTTGTGGGCAGTTTTGATTTAAATGCAATTTTTCTGAACTTATTCTAATCTGCCTTCACAAAAGTGATGCAGTGAAAACGTCGGGTAAGATCGAAAGTCCTGCGACATTAAAGACTAAAATTGGTTTGTCATTGGTTAACAAATACCGCGAACGCACTTTGTTAATTAATTAGGAAGCTTTAACCTTTCTAGAAGGAGGTTTTAAAACTATTTGCGGACACGTTTATAGGTTTAGGATCCGGTTCCCTGAGCGAGAGCCATGAACCCTTTTTAGTTAAACTTTCCAATCAAAATCACTTTTCTATTAAGTTAAGAGTCTAATTTCTTAAAAATGAGTTTACTACTTTAACACATTAAGCGTCTACCATGAGTGACGATGGAAGGTATAAATTAGAGAGTAAGTTTGGTTCTGTATACGTGAAAGCGACAATTCCTGTTAAATTAATTCTTTTCTAAATAGGAAACATTGCCCCGTAAGTTATCTTACTGGAGACAATCAGAGCATTATCGATTGATGTGAATTACATTTCAGCATTGTTATTCGTCTATTTTTATTAAATCCTTTTATTTCGTTCCCCTCCTTTTGACTACTTCATTCGCCTTAGATAAACACCGTAACAACTGGAAACAATAGATCTTTGACGGTTGGTCTTTGTGGGATTGATATCTTTTAAAACTACACGATAGGTTGTGCATTTTCAGTTAGATTGTATACGCTCGATCATGTGGGTTTCTTCGTATTTTGGAAGCACAAAAAGGAAGCCTAAATATGTGAATTTCTCTATCATTACATGTCATTGTAATATGCTTGCTATAAGAACCAACACCCTTTTCCCTTCAACCAAGAGACAAACACAACAAAAGAAAATGTCCGCAGCATAAACCAAACTCACAAAATATCCCAAAGAATCATAGAAACTTGCAATTATTCATTTATCAACTTTACATCGGTAAACCAGAAACTGAAACTAGGGAAATTAATCAACTAACATATATACATAACAACATTACCGGTCTAAAACCATAATACTCAAATGGTTGCAATGTCTGATTCTTCATGAAATTCAATAACAAAAGTAACTAGAATGAACATGAAACTAGGAAGCAAATAAAATGATGCAAATGGCATTTCCATTTAACAACACAAACTTGAGACAGATAAGAACATTTTAACTTAGTGTGAAATAAAAGATATGTTTCAAAGGAGAAGAATAGACGAACTGTTTCGAAACAAAAGAGAAGAAAAAGCCTAGAATAAAGAAGCGACTAGTTTTCCCCACATTTAAAAATTGAGCTTACAAATCGAAAGGTGTCTTCTCAAACTATCACTTATCTTGCATGTAATACTTGAGTATTTCAATTATCTTGAAAGATCATAATCACCCTTTGTAGCACCCCAAAATTTGCCCTACCTTTTTCTAACCTTTTCTGGCTTTTGTTTCTTATTCATTTGCATCTTCATTATGTCGTAGTTCATAATCATATCATGACATTGGTTCTTGAGATATGGGATCAAGGTATTATGTGCAAGCTCGGGATTTTCTTTTGTTGTGAGATTCTCATCTTCATTCAGGGTTGAATTTATATTATCACGAATATCTTCCTATTCAGAGCTTCACCAAGCTTCAAGTTTTTTTCTATTCAGAGGATTCATCAAAAGCTTTGGGTCAGGGGTCCGTTGGTGTGAATCAGGGTTTTACTCCTTCTCAGTTCAAGTCATCTTATTCAAGACATTTCATTATCATCAGTGTACATCAATGTGAATTAGGGTTTCTCATTCATTGTTGAGCCTGTGGACTTTTATCAATTGAGGCTCATTGAATCAGAGTTTTCATGTCCAGGACCTCTGGTTGATCATGTTTCTTTCCGCTTCATGCCATGTCTTCATTTTCAAGTTGTTCTCGGGGAATTGTTCTTGTATTGAGATTCTTGGTTATAAAGACAGGATATCTGTGGATTGAATTGCAAATCATTGGGTCATGGTCAACTGAGCTTATTGATTGAGTTTTTAAGATTCATTGAAGATATGAGTTTGGCGTGGATTTTGAAGCTTGATATGAATTGGACGTGTTAGGATCAGTCACAGGGATTACTTAAAATTTAGGTCCCAAATCCATTTTTGAATACCAATTAACCATTGCCATGTTAATATCCATATTCATTTTAAACCTTTTTCCCCACTCTTAGAAACCACTTTTTTAGGCCATAACCATTTCATTTTAATATCCATTTTTGGAGCCAAGTCCAAATCAATATCCATTTTAGACCATTCTATTTTTTCTAACCAATCCATTTTCTAAAAAACCAAATATCCATTCATTTTTCTTTAACCCATATCCAAACTCATTATTTTATCCATTTCTAACCAAAATCCATAATCCATATTAAATCACTTTCTACACATATCCATTTAAATAACCATTAACTCTCCTTTTAATATCCATTTTTATCACATTAAACCACTAAATCCATTTTCATTTCTCATTTTTTTTCCAAAGTCAGGTGATAGGCAATTGTTTGCAGCTTAAGGGCAGGTTTTGGTTGATTATTTACAACAGGTACAACGTGGAATTCAGAATTTAAGTCTGTTTCATAAAGTACAGCAACAGCCTTTTTCTTATACTTATGGCGCAGAGAAGTTAACAGAAACTCGTCACAAAAAAAGAGATTTCAAATGCAGAAATCAGAAAATTATAAACAAGCATCATAAAAAATTACAAAAGGAAAAATAATAACAGTAAGATAGAAATTCCACATCAGAAAGCTAGCAGAAAATGAAAAAAGAAGAATATACATAGCAGAACAACTCTCGTGACTTTTTCTCACAACCCTTTTTCTAACAGAATCAGTGTAAATATCCTAACAATTCCTCTAACAAGATCTCAACTCTCCATTTCCTGTAACAAAATCTTGAATCAAAGGCCCTGATCAATTGCTCTTGTAATAAACTTTTGCTGCGATATAACTGAGGCACAACCATTTTGCAAATTACGATCAAAGAAAAGTTCACAAAAAGCTCTGAATCATCTTCAATTTCCTTCTACTCGGAGCTTCTTCATACTCTCCCACACTGTGAAAAAAAAACTTCTCATTCGCACCAATTCTCCATAGACCTCAATTCTCAAAACCTTAAAAGATTGAGAAAAGCAGAACGCAACGAACTCTTCATCATTTTCAGTTTCACTCTCAGATATCATCAGCCTCATCCTTCTGCTTCCACAGCCACAGAAACCCGTAACAAATTGCAACGAAATCAACAACAGTCCAATAAAAACTTCAGAGCACGCAACTTAAACAACAAATCAAGAAGTGGAAGAAGAAGAACGTAAGCAGAAGTTCATCGTCAACAACAGAAACAGAATCGTAACAAGAAGAAGTAGCAGATCGGAAGTCGCGATAGATCAAAGAGCACATCAAAATTCAAAGCCGAAAGAAGAAGAACACGCATACCTCGCTTTCGAAGACGCATCGGACGAGCTCCGATAGGTAAGTATCTCCATATTTTGCATCTCTATCTTTGTTTTCGTTCCCGCGTGTGGATTAGATTGTTTATGTTTAGGCCTTGATTTATGGTGGAGAGTAGATTTCATTTGGAACCGTTGGTTAAGCCAGAAAGTTGACGTGATAAAGTTCTTTCCGTCATCGGCATGAGTTTCTGTCGTGATTTCTTGTCACGCGCGATGTGTCGAGGGAGGAGAGTGAGGGAGGGTTTTTGTATCGCCGACGATACATAGAAGAGAAAGGAGAAGGTCGGCGGCGCGGCGGATGAGTTTTGAGACGAGGGGAACCTTGATGAAGAGGATAGCGGTGAAGCCATGGAAGAATGAGAGAGGATGATGTTGAACTGTGATTGGGCGTGAGCGTAAGGGAGAGGAGAAATGGAGAGGGTTGAACAGATGAAGAAGAGAAGCAGATTGTGTTGGAGAGGTAAAGAAGAAGAAGGTCATGGCTGAAAGGAGGCACGACTGAGCTTTTGTGTATGTTTCTCCATTAGGTTAACTTAGTGTGGATCGGGCCTTAAGCCCAATGCTGCTTCATGGAAGCTCTTTTGGCACCCCGTTTTTTCCTCTTACACCCCTGTACCCAGACAAACTCTTGGGCCTAGGATCTCAGCCCACATGTCTGAATCGCTCCCACCTCCCATTCCCTCGCTGCACCCCCTTGGTTTTCATAAAAAAAAAACGCAAAAACAAAAAACCTTTGGGCTTAGGCTAGCAGGCCCATGCGCCTGGACTGTTTTCCACACTCCTATATCAATTCTGCACTCTTATCTTTAAGTTTTTAGTTTATATTTTTAATTGTTGGTTTTATTAATTGTTTTAGTTAATTAATTTAGGATAAATAGATTAGTTTATAATTCTAGAATTAGATTAGTTTTATTAATATTGTTTTTAATTAACTTTTAATTTGGTTTTGATTAATTCTTTTTAATTGGATTTTTATTGTGATTAAAGTTTTTTTATTAGATCTTAATTTTAAACTTAGATTTTGATTTTTAATTGTAGATTAATTTGCACTTTATTTTTAAATTGGACTATCTTGATTAATTTCTGATTAATTCCTGATTTTCTCTTCGTACTTGAATATCTTTTAACTTGGTTTCGTATTCGATTTTCTCTTTGTGATTGAGTTGTCTGGTGTTTACTTGTTGATTACTCTGTATTCACATGCTCCCTTAAGGCTCCTAGTCTGACTTAATTTCTGATTAAGCTCGGAGTAGGATAGACATTAGGCTCTCAATCCAATCATGATAACATTAGGTAGATTTCCCTCCTAATCCTGACCTTAGTGCCATTTTGCATGATAACTTGTAGGATTCAGTTTCCCCTAGACCTTGCGTGCGTCTCTCTCTTCTTTCTCAAAACAATAATCAAGATACCTAATAAAGTCGATGAGTATTGTACGCCACGAGCCTTAAGTACATTGGAAATGACGAGTGAGGGGTCTCCCCTCACTTTTCTAGAGTGTTTAGCATATGTCCCATTGGGGGCGACCATGCGACGCATTCGCTCCTGTGTCATAGACTTTAGTGCAGTACAAATCACAAACAAAGTCAATCCACTTCTTCAAGAGTGCTTTTTCAGGTCCCGTCCCTTTTCTCTCACCTCAGTGTGATCGAGATCCCGTTTGACCCGTAGGTCGAACTACGGCTGCTCTGATTCTCATTTCCGATGAGATACGTAGGCACGAGATGCGATATCTCGGCGAGCACACTAACAACTAACTTCCCTTTTTCTCTCGCTTCAGTGCGATCGAGCTTTTTTTCTCTCGCCTCGGCGAGATTGTGCCTCTTTTTCTCTCGCCTTAGTGCGATCGAGACTAATTTGTTAATCAAACCTTTTCTCTCGCCCCAGTGCGATCGAGACTTTTTCACCGACCCGTAGGTCGAACTACGACTGCTCTGATTTCCTCTCTCTAGTCCGATTGAGGATACGTAGGCACGAGACGACGATGTCTTAGCGAGCAACCTCCCCCCTCAGTTCGTAGTCGTCCGAACTACGTTGACTCTGACTTTCCCATTGCACGAGGAAATACGTAGGCATAGGACGACGATGTCCTATCGAGTCACTTCTTTTTCTTTTCTTTTTCGTTCCCGTTCCTTCTCCTTTCCAGTAGCAGTGAAGCTTCAGATGACGACACCCTTTGATCAAGACGGAAAGCGTGGATCCCATCAAGTATGATGGATGTGTGGGGGTGCTAATAGCTTCCCCTCACGTAACCGACTCCCGAACCCAGACTATGGTTGCGATGACCATGTCTTTCCCTCTGTTTAGGTTTCTTCGATCGTTTCCTTTCTCTGCGTCGGGATAAATAATGTTCGGTGGCGACTCTTCTGTTCTAGTTTCTCGCCGGTTATTTTTTCGCAGTTGCGACACCCTTCCAAAAGCATTTGAACTCACGGGTTAGTTAACACAAAAAAAGGTATGCCCGATAGGGGTGGAAATAGGCTGGGCCGAGCTAGGTTTTTCCAAGCCTAAGTCTGACCTGTCAAAAAAATTGAAGCCTAAGCCTGACCTGTAGTCTGTCATAGGCTTATTTTTAGGCTTGAGTCTGGCATTTTCTAAGGCCTGGTTAGCCTGTTAACCTACATAAAAGTCTGTTATTTTAAATAGACTAACAAACTAAAAAACCAACGAGACTAAAAGTTTGTTTACATTGACTTATTTTAATTTACCTATTAACATAAGTTTTGTGAGATTATTGGGTTAATAGTCATTTTGCCCCCTGCCGTATAGGCGCTGTTCGAAAAAACCCCTTATAAAAAATTTACAAAATAAACCCTAACATTTGAAGATTCTCTCAATTTTGACCTTCATCACATCCAGTCACCAAAAAAGTTGATGTGGCAGGGGTTAAAATAAAAACGCTGCCAAAATGGCAGGGGTCAAAATAAAAACGCTCCTAAAATGGCAGGGGTCAAAATTAAAAAAAACGCTGTCACATTAGTTTTTTTAGTGACTGGATGTGATGAAGGTCAAAACTGAGAGAATCTTCAAATGTTAGGGTTTTTTTGCAAGTTTTTTTTATAGGGGGGTTTTTCGAACAGCGCCTATATAGCAGGGGGCAAAATGGCTATTAACCCGAGATTATTTGTTTATGATAACTTATGAAAATAACTTATAACATTGTTCATAAGGTGTTTTTATCTTATTTTCATAAGTTCTCCAAGATATCCATTTTTTATTTTTGTATTTTAATTCAAAGTACAAAACATAACATAACGATAATAAAAATATTATTCATATTTATTTAAATAGGTCAGCCTGTTAGACCTAAAAGATTTTTTTTCATGGCATGAGGCATAACCCTTTTAACTAAATAGGCTTATAAAAAAGCCTATGCATTTTCTATTTAAAAAAAAGTTTGGCCTGGCCTGAGTCTCTGTAAGCAAGGCCCGTAGGCCCCTGTTATCGGTCTGGCCTATTTACACCCCTAATGACCGGTCAGGACCGGCCCAATCAATTTGGTGGCCCTGTTTTAATTTAAAAAATAAGCCTAAAAAAATATGAATTTATATCGAAATTAAAAAAAAAAACTATATAAAAAAGTTTTTCAAAAATAAATTATGATTTTACACTTATTTTAAAAAAGAGGTGTAAAATATATTTTGAAAACAAATAGATTTTACACTTGTTTTTCAAATAACTGGTGTAAAATTTATTGTTTAAGTAATTTTTAAAAAAGTGGGCCTCAGAAATTGGGGTCCTGTTCCACGGTACCTGTTGCACCGGTAAATGGTCGGCCCTGTGACCGGTAGATGACGTATGAAAATCCTTCCAACCATCACCTTTACTCCTTAAGCATAAGGGTTTGGGGAAAATTGTTATAGATCGGTCATATCCTTGATGACTCGGCTCATTCCCAGATATACGACCATCATTAAGAAATAACTCTCTAGATTGATCCAATACAGACATCAACATTTCTAGTCCGGCCACTTCCAGACGTAACATCTTGAATCTAGTTCGTGTGCATGCTAAAGCCTCTGGAATGTTGTCTTGACCACTGAACCTTCAGTAATCCGAAAGTAAAGGATTTATCCCTCCAACGTATCCAATGGTTCTCCGTATTTTATGCCGAAAAGTTAGCAAGTTAATTATTCAACTCCCATATATATATATATATATATGTTGTGAATATGGATGCCTTGAAACAAAGTATAAATGGTTTCTTTATGATCAAGAAACACACAAGGGTTAGGGTTAATGGAAAAAACAAGGGAACCATATATATATATATATATATATATATATATATATATATATATATATATATATATATGTTGTGAATATGGATGCCTTGAAACAAAGTATAAATGGTTTCTTTATGATCAAGAAACACACAAGGGTTAGGGTTAATGGAAAAAACAAGGGAAAAACAACAAGGATTGGTTATAAACTGCTATTCTTTCCTTTCTCCTTAAAACAAGGATTACAAGTATACAAGAATAACAAACTAACCTCTCTCACCCTTATTAGGTTTTGTCACACTTTAGAATGAGAGACTACCATGCTATTTATAATAAAACCTAGCACACTAAACTAATGGGCCTTTAATAAATTACCCATTACAAGCTAACTTAGGGTACAAGCTAACTTAAACAATTGGATCCCTAACACAAGGCCCAATTCAATATGCTAACAAACCTAGCATTATTAACTAATACATGTTAGAACAAATTTCGACTACAACTTGCATTACTTCGACAACCGCATGCGAACGGACTTCGACATCATGCTTAAAACTAGAGTTCGATCCAAATCTCACAAATCTCCACCTTGGATATAACTCTACCATCAAGAAAAACGGACTACTTTTCTTAATGCAGCTTTATCAGCTGCATACAGTGGAAAAAATTGCAACTTGGCAACGTCTTGGTGATCATATCAACAGCATTACGAACTGTCGAAACCTTCAGCACTTGGACTTCTACACGCTCGATTACCCCTATGACGAAATGCAACCTCACATCAATGTGCTTGGTTCGCTCATGATAGGTTGAGTTCTTCGACAGGTGTATTGCACTTTGACTATCACATTTAACAGTGATAACTGGACCTTGAAGTTTCAGCTCCTTTGCAAAACCTTCAAGCCATAATGCTTCCTTCACAGCTTCAGTTAAAGCAATATATTCCGCTTCAGTGGTTGATAAGGCAACCATCTTCTGAAGTGTTGCTTTCTAACTAATTGTTGTCCCAAACATAGTGAACACATATCCAGAAATAGATTTTCTGGAATCCATACAGCCTGCATAATCAGAGTCGACATATCCTTCAATTGCTGCTTTACTATCTTCACCCAAGGCTCCACCATAAATTAGGACTCTATTTAGAGACCCATTTATGTACCTTAAAACCCACTTCAATGCTTGCCAGTGAGCCTTTCCAGGATTCTCTATGTACCTGCTTACAAGACTTACTGCATATGTTATGTCGGGTCTAGTACAGACCATAGCATACATCAAAGAACCAACTATATTAGCATATGGAATTCTATTCATATAAGTTCTTTCGACATCAATACTGGGACACTGATCTATACTCAGCTTGAATTGAGGGTTTGTCGGAGTCACAACAGGCTTTGAATTCGACATACCATACTTTTCGAGAATCTTCCATAGGTATGCCTCTTGAGATAAGCATAATTTTGACTGCTTTCTATCTCTTTGGATGTCAATCCCAAGAATCCTGGATGCAGCTCTCAGATCCTTCATTTCGAACTCCTTATTGAGTTCAGCCTTCACCCTCATTACCTCTTCGACATTGTTGCTTGCTATTAGAATAACATCCACATAAAGCAACAAAATAACAAATGAATTACCAGGTAGAAGTCTGAAGTAAACACAGTGGTCGAACTAACTTCTGATAAAACTTATACATTCCATGAACTTGTGGAATCTCCTATTCCACTGTCAAGGAGATTATTTCAGTCCATATAAAGACCTCTTCAGCTTGCACACATAATCTTCCTTCCCCTTTTCGACATACCCTTCAGGTTGCCTCATCAGGATTATTTCATCTAGATCACCATACAAGAACGCAGTCTTCACATCCATTTGTTCCAGTTCAAGGTCGAACTATGCCACTGTGGCAAGCAACATTCGAATGGACATGTGCTTTACAGCAGGCGAGAACACATCATTGAAGTCGACACCTTCTTTCTGAGTGAACCCCCTAGCAACCAACCTTGCCTTGTATCTCTTCGATGCCACTCATTTGATTCCTTACTTGACTTTGAAAATCCATTTACAGCTGACTAACCTGGCTCCAGCAGGTTTCTTGATCAGTTCCCATGTGTCATTGTCATGAAGAGATTTCATCTCATCATCCATGGCCTTCAGTCATTCAGTCTTCTTTCGACTCCTCATAACTTCCTTATAGTCTCTAGGTTCTTCGTCGAGAACCTCACTTGCAGAGATTAAGGCATAAGTTATAAGATCTGCATACCCAAGTCTCTGAGGTGGCTTGATGACTCTTCTCGACCTGTGTCTTGCTAGCAGGTAATCATTATCAATCTCATCTTCTTCGACAACATCTTCTGCTTCTTCTTTGACTTTATTTGGGGTACGCAATTCAGCATCAACATGCTCCACCTGAACAGGAATCTCTTCCTGTTCCAGCTCTTCGTCAGCATCATCAGTTTTCTTGAAAGTCATCTCAGCTTCATTGAAAACTACATCTCGACTGGTGATACACCTCCTGTGACCTGGCTCTAGGCACCATAGCCTATAAGATTTGACTCCTTCAAGATATCCCATGAACATGCACTTCAGAGCTCTAGGTTCGACCTTGTCTTACCTAATGTGAGCATAGGCCACACAGCCAAATACTCTCAGTCTGTCGAGACTAGGTGGATGTCCCGACCAAAATTCTTCAGGTGTCTTCATATCTAACGCAGTCAAAGGACATCTATTTATCATATATGTTGCTGTTGAAACAGCCTCAGCCCAAAACACTTTCTTCAATCCAACACTAACCAACATGCATCTAACCCTTTCAAGGATTGTTCGATTGAATCTCTCAGCTAAGCCATTTTGTTGAGAAGTACCTGCTACAGTTTTATGCCTTGCAATCCCAGACTCAACACAGTAACTGTCGAAGGCTTTGTTGCAGAACTCAAGGCCATTGTCGGTTCTCAACCTCTTAACCTTTCTTCCAGTTTGAGTTTCGACCAGAACCTTTTAACTTTTGAAATTCTCAAAAGTTTCATCCTTCGTCTTCTGAATGAATACCCATAACTTTATGGAATAGTCATCAACGATGGATAGAAAATACCTTGCACCTGAGTGTGAAGGATTCCTTGCAGGCCCCTAAAGATCAGCATGAATGTAATCCAGAGATCCATGTGTTCTTTGCTTGCCTTTGTTAAACTTCGCCCTACAGGATTTACCAAATACGGAAGATTCACAAAACTCCAACTTTTCGAATTTGTCACCACCTAGTAGGTCATGCTTCCCCAATTCGACCATGCCTCTTTCGCTGACATGGCCCAATCTCATGTGCCATAATTCTGTCTTCGACACAGGTTTCGTGGATGCAACATTTGTCGAACCACTTACAACCTCAGCCTCAAGGGTATATAAGCCTTGTTTTTTCACGCCTCTCAAGACTTATGACTCTTAGGATACTTTTCTCTCCTTGGAAAACATATCCCTTCTTGTCGAATTCACCAAGAGAAATTAAATTTCTCTTCAGGTCAGGTACATATCTTACTTCAGTCAATAACCTTATTGACTCATCATGGAGCTTGAATCTCACAGATCCAATACCTGCAATTTTGCAGGATTTATTGTTTCCCAGCAGCACCGATCCACCATCTTGATCACATAGCTCCTCGAACAATTCTATGTTTGGAGTCATGTGCCAAGTGCAACCTGAATCCATAATCCACTCTTTTCTTGAGTCGCCGCTTGAAACTACAACGACATCAGATGAGTTGAAGTTATCTTGAACAATGGTTGCATTGCCATTATCCTTACCTCCATGATCTTTCAGGCGTTCAGGGCACACCTTTCTTGTGTGACCCTCCTTCTTACAGTGATAACATCGAAAACCAGATGTTTCGCCACTATAAGACTTCTGCTGACTTTTACCTTTCTTCTTGTCGAACTTACCATCCTTTCGCAAGAATTTTCCCTTAACGGCCAAACCTTCACCAACCGTCAAAGGTTTATGCTCTTTTCATTCATTCAGATCCTTAGAATACAAGGCTGATTGAACTTCTTCAAAGCTCAGGGACTCCCTTCCATACAAGAGAGTTTCTTTGAAGTGAGCATGTGTTCTGGGCAAAGCACACAACAGCAACAGTGCTTGATCTTCGTCATCGATCTTCACATCAATATTTTCAAGATCAAGAATAAGCTTGTTGAACATATCCAACTGCTCAGCCAAAGCTTTATCTTCACTCATCTTGAACGAATACAAAGCTTGCTTCAGGTAGAGCCGATTCACCAGAGATTTGGTCATATACAAACTTTCGACTTTCACCCATAATCCTGACGTCGTAGTCTCCTTTGATACCTGTCGAAGAACCTTATCACCAAGGCTTAACAATATTGTGTTGTGGGCTTTCTCGATCATGGCTATCTTTTCTCTTTCCATTAACGCAGCGTCCATGGTTGCATGTCCCTTCAACGCTTCCAAACAACCCTGCTGAACTAGTAGGGCTTTCATCTTCAAGCGCCACAGACCGAAATCGTTCACACCGATGAACTTTTCAATCTCATAATTTGTTGAAGACATCTTCTCCACGCTCACCGCACCAATTTGTTGTGAATAAGGATGCCTTGAAACAAAGTATAAACGGTTTCTTTATGATCAAGAAACACACAAGGGTCAGGGTTAACGGAAAAACAAGGGGAAAACAACAAGGATTGGTTATAAACTGCTATTCTTTCCTTTCTCCTTAAAACAAGGATTACAAGTATACAAGAATAACAAACTAACCTCTCTCACCCTTATTAGGTTTTGTCACACTTTAGAATGAGAGACTAGTATGTTATTTATAATAAAACCTAACACACTAAACTAATGGGCCTTTAACAAATTACCCATTACAAGCTAACTTAGGGTACAAGCTAACTTAAACAATTGAATCCTTAACACAAGGCCCAATTCAATATGCTAACAAACCTTGCAATATTAACTAATACATGTTAGAACAAACTTCGACTACAACATGCATTACTTTGACAACTGCATGCGAACGGACTTCGACATCATGCTGAAAACTAGAGTTCGATCTAAATCTCATAATATATATATATATATATATATGGGGCACAGTTTCTAACCTTGCAGGTATACCCCCTCCGTCGCACCAGAAGGTCTCATCTGCCGTAGCTTCCGTGATTACAAATATTTCTGATTTCAATACATCACACTTCCCACTGACTTATATCACAAGTTACCTTCACCTAATTCCAATGATCCAAATCTATCCTCTCTCATCATGCCAAGATCAACAAGTTCCTCGTTTCCTTTATTTCATAGTCAAGTCACTCAAGCACCTCTTATGTAAATTGATCATCCAATGCTCACTCTTGCCAAAACAAGTAAGTCTAAACATAAGATTTTCCTAGATCACACTAAACCAAGTACATTTAAGCAAGCAATATCTCAAAATTATTAGTTTGAGGCCATGAAGGTTGAATATGATTCACTTATGAGCAATAGAACGCATGAGCTCACCTCTCTACCTCCACATCGAAAATTAATTGGATGCAAGTGGATTTTCAAGATCAAAGAAAACTCTGATGGCTGTGTAAACAAGTATAAGGTAAGATTGGTTGTCAATGCATTTTATCAACAACATTGGTTTGACTTTAATGAGACGTTTTCATCAATTATTAAGCCCACAACAATTCTGGTTATTTTAACTCTAGCTCTTACTTACAAGTGGAAAATCCAACAAATTGACATTAACAATGCATTCTTAAATGGAGATTTGCAAGAAGCGGTATACATGCAACAACCTCCTAGCTTGGTTGACTCATTCTAGACCTATTTTGCAAGCTTAAGAAAGCAATCTAGGAACTAAAGAGAGATCCACGTGTATAGTATGAAAAATTGCACCAAACATTAATTTACTTTGGATATGTATCTAGAGAGTGTGATCAATTTCTTTTTGTCTATAATTATCACAATGTTACTATATATGCACTAGTATATGTGGATGACATTCTCATAACAGGATCTTCCTCAAAACTAATACATCAGCCTATCAACAAACTCCACTCCCAGTTTGCACTCAAGAAATTAGGAGTTCCTCAATATTTTCTATATATTGAAGTTCAACATCAGGTCAATGATACACAACTTCTTACACAACCAAATACATGAAATACTTACTCTCTAAAGTAAACATGATTGAAGTAAAGGTTGTGGCTACTCCTATATTCGGTCAATGTAAATTAAATATACATGGCACTGATGTAATTCCATATCCGCTTATGTATCGTTCAACAGTTTGTGCCTTATAATGTTTGACACTCACATAACCTGACATAGCATTTTCAGTTAACAAAGTCTGTCAATTCATGTCCATGCCGCTTGAATCACATTGGGCTGCAGTTAAGTGTATTCTTCATTACTTGAGTGGCATAGTAATTCAAGGCTTGCTACTTGCACCAGCCACACATCTTCCAAAATTTTCTTTGGGTGCATATAGTGACTCTGATTGGGAGAGCGAGCCTAATGATCGTCACTCCACAACAAACTCATGTGTTTTCTTTGGCCCTAATCTTGTGGCATGGAGCTCAAAGAAACAAGTGTTTGTTTCAAGGTCAAGCACAAAAGTTGAATACCGGGCATTGGAACACACCGCAGTAAAATCACTTCGGCTTGAATGTCTCTTATCTGAGCTACACATCGAGTATCTTGTGCCAACTCTATTGTCTGATAACCTCAGTGCAGTATTACTTTCACATAATTCGATTCTCCATACAAGAATCAAACACATTGAACTTGATATCCATTTTGTTTGGGAGAAAGTGGTGATCAATCATCTGCATATTCAACATGTATCGGCTCATGCTCAACTAGTTGATGCACTCACTAAGCCATGTCACTCTCAACTACTTTATTCATAGGTTTCCGAAACAAGTTCAAAGTAGTCTTGCTCAAACCACCTTGATCTTGTGGAGGCATATTATGAGAGTGCATGTAGGGGTGTGCAGAACCCAACCCAACCCGAAGACCTGTCCCAACCCAACAGTTCTGAGTTAGTCTTTTTCCCGTCTCATGCAAAAAATGAAATAAAATGACTGTCCAAAAATGAACCCGATATCGGGTTGGGACGGGTTCGAGTTGACCCTCAGGTTACCCAACCCGTCCTAATATTATAAATGCACATGTGGTACAATTTATTTATTTAATTTATTGGTATATTTAGATTATTCCAAATTTCCAATACACTTTTCCACTTTCCACCTCATAATTTAATATATGCACTTACTAAGTACTAAGTACTAAGTACACATCTTCCCACTTCTCAACTTTCACACTTCTCTAATTTTCTTACATCATGTTTTTTTATTTTACATCTTTTTACTATGTTTTATTGAAAATAAAAGGGTGATGACATATCTAGAATTTCATCATGTTTTTTATTTTAAAAAATTGACTTTAGATGTCTTTATTATTTTTCATTCATGCTAATGATTTTATTCATATTTCTTATTTAGATGAAATTTTTAAAATACTATAATAAATTTCTTAAGTCCCTAAAATTTTTTTCTCATATATTTCGGGTCAACCGATATCGTCTTACATTAATCCGGTCTAAAATAATTTATATAATATCGGATTTTTTTCGGATTTAGGTACGGGTTAGGGTCATTAAAATAACCCGATCAAAATTTAGGACAGTGTTAGGGTTAATCATAACCCTTCCCAACCCGTCCCTTGCTCACCCCTAAGTGCATGTATGTATATGGTGATTAAGTATTCATAAGTCGTTAAATAATGTGTATGACCATACTATGCTTAGAGAGTTAGATAAATAATTAACTTTAAATTACATCCACTTTAAGTATTCAAAGTATATATAAGAGTGGAGATTTCTACTATAGAAATTATCACAAATAAATATACATAGTGTTCCGGACTGGGCCGCGTTCTGCCCAACCGTCGAGCAGGCCCAATCCAATAATGGGTCGGCCCAGCGTGATCCTTCCAATGACCAGTGCTGAGCATAGCTTCGCAGAGACGAGGACCCCACGTGTCCTCCACTCGTTAGTCACCTAGCAAACACCGATATCAGGCATAAGCTTATAGTCGAGGAGAGACTCACTATGCTCGACCTCCACGTGCTCCTCCCCGCGAGGACACGTTCTCTTGTAACTTCCCACTCCCGAAGGAATCGATCTGCCCTACTTCCGGAGATTTAGGGACCGTTACACCAGGGCGAAGACCACGTGCTGGTCTTCACTACGCCACGTAAGCCCTGGCAGTTGCTTGGATTGGGCCTTGCAGTCCAGCTCAGTGCAAGTAACCGTTGGCCCCGCACTGGGGGCTCTCTATAAATACCCTCTCACTTGAGAGGGTCAAGTTACATTACATTCTAACTCTCACACCTGCTTTTTCTGTACTTGCTTACTCCCTTTTTCTTACTTGAGCGTCGGAGTACCTTGCAGGTACACCCCCCACCCCCCCGCTGTATCATTATCACCGGAGCTGAAGTCCTTACGACGTTGCTAGCCATTGAATAACTGTCTGATCCAGGTATGATCAGTGGCGTCGTCTGTGGGAAACACTGCTTCCCCGTTTTTCATCTGTTGTTAAACTAAAGCAATTCCTCCGTTCATCACCAGCATGGCCAACAACCCGTCTGCGAACAAAGCTCTGGACACCGTCCTCGCGTAACTCGAGAACGGGAACCACCGTGAAGACAATGATGCCCTCAACATCGAAGAATGCGACATAAGAGACGGGCAGACCGCCTCCCCAGACTCTGAAGACACGGCTTACGACGCCGTCCAGCAAGACGACCAACAAGCCACTTTCCAGCCAGTTTCTCCTCCACCTAATGCCGATTCGAGCACCGCGGCTCTATTCGCCTTGGTCAACCAGACCAACTAGCTGATTATGCACCAGAACCTCTGAATTGAAGCACTCGAGCAAGGGCAAACACGAAGATATTCCCCGCGAAGACATCGTCGTCCACCTTCACCTCATCGTTCTCCTTCCCCGTGAAGGACCCCCTCGCCGGTGCGCGAGGGTCGTCAGCCATGCCTCAAACGCCCTCAGCCGGCGATCTCCTAGAAGCGCCATCGTTCCCCACCTCGGAAGGAACCCAGACCCTCCTCAACTACCAAGAGGAGTAAGACCGCCGAGGAGAGGCCGAGGAACCATCCCAGGAACTCCCCTCCGCGACAAAGACCTGGTCGACATCACCGATCCCCTTCAAGGTCCCTAGCCGGAAGCGACGACGACGACCAGAGGACCCCCCTGTCATGGGAGATCATTGACGCCCCAATTCTTGCGGGCATGGAGAAACCCCTACCACTGGGGACCTACGAAGGCGTGGCTGACCCCGACGATCACGTCGAAAGTTTTGAAGCCATGCTCGACTTCAGAAGCGCCAGGGGAGCCATTAAGTGCAGACTCTTCCCCACCACCTTGCGGAAGGGCGCCATGACCTGGTACAATAGTCTGGCACCCGAGTCGATCACATCCTGGAAGCAACTAAGAGAACGCTTCACCAAACACTTCACAGCGTCTCGTCGACACCCGAAGACGGAGGCCGCACTAGAAAGCATCTTCCAGGGGAAGAACGAATCTCTCAGGAACTACATTGAGAGGTTCAACAGGGAAGCTGTCGAGGTCCATACGACCGACGACATGAAGAAATTTTTAATCATCCACGGACTACGTCTTGGATCCAATTTTGCCAAATCCATGGGCCTTCGCAGACCTCGCCGTCTGGAGGACCTCCTCCAACGAGCTCAATCGTACATCGAGTTCGAGGAGTCGGAGGCAGCACAGATCGTCCTCGACTCGAGGCGGAAGGAAGGCCCCTGCGGCCACAGAGAAGAAGACTCTCCTCCCCGACGTGGAGGAGAAAAAAAGAAGGAAGGCTGCCCCCGGGACTCTCACGAACTGAGAGGACCGGATGGCCGATTCACGGAATACACGCCGCTCAACGCTCCCCACACGCGAATCTTCTCCGAGTGCTCCAACTCAGAATTTCTGAAAGGAGGCGTCCGCTTTCCGAAGCCAACTGCCCCCAAATCAAACACGGACAAGTCCAAGTACTGCAGGTTCCACCGGAGCCACGAACATGACACAGAAGACTGCATCCACCTCAAAGATGCAATTGAGATCCTGATCAAGGAAGGGCACTTAAAGAAGTACGCCTAGAAGAATGACGCCCCTCGTCCTAGTTCCCGGGAAGCCTAAAACGACGAGGAGATGACACCTCCTCCCGACGAGAGTCGGCTTCAGGTCGCCCTCAGCGTCACTCGACCCGAAAACTTCTTGGTCCCCGAAGGCATTGAGGGCCAAGAAGAAATTCGCAACATGTGGCGAACTTCCCCCACGAGGACCCTGTCGCTGCCCGCAGCACATGGGAAGGCTTCCCCAAGACAATGGTCATCTCCGGGGTGGTCACGAGAAGTTGTCCGTCGGGTCGATCAAGCGAAAATTTGACGAACTGGAGTCCGCAACATCGACGAAGACCACTACTCTCGAGAAGGTGCAAGGAAAATCAAACCCTATCACCTTCTACCTTGAAGAGCTCCCAGGCGGAGTGCCCAACGCCATTATCCCCCTCCTGGTCAGGGCACAGATGGCGAATTTTGACGTTCGAAGGATCCTTGTCGACCAGGGCAGTTCGGTCGACATCATGTACGCTCACTTGTTCGGGACTCTCCAGCTCGACGAGAGACATCTGACCCCGTACGTCTGTTTAGATCTGCAGGGGTTCAACGGCACCACTACCAGACCATGGGGCTACGTTGAACTGATGGTCACATTCGGGGCCGAAGACACTGCCTGTCAAGTGAAGACCCACTTCCTGGTGGTCGAATGTCCATCCCTCTACAACTGCATCCTCGGGAGGACCACCCTGGCCGAACTTACAGCAGTGCCATCAACGGTCCACCTCAAGATGAAGTACTACACGGCCAGGGGACGGGTAGTTACGATGCACGGGGACATAGACGCGGCCAGGAGATGTTTCGACGCTGCCATCAAAGGGACGAGTTCTATCGGCACCAAGTCCAAGACCGGAGAAAAGTCATCCCCGGACACCAAACAGAGGCCTCTCCCGCGCGTCAACATGGTAGACCTTGACAGCAGGTTCCTGGGCGAACCCGATGAGGATGGAGAAGCAGACCTCGACCTCCAGGCAGAAAACAATGGGCAACCTCTCCACCCAACGCGCCCCATCCTAGACGGAGACTTCGAGCTCGTCACCCTCGGAGACGATCTAGACCGTAACGTGAAGATTGGCACCAGGCTCCCTGACCTGGCAAAGAAGCAGCTGAAGATATGCCTCCGAGGGAACGCTGATCTGTTCACGTGGAGCGCCTCTGAGATGCTTGGCCTCGACCCCGAGGTGGCCTACCATCAGCTCGCAGTAGATCCAGCCGCTAGGGCCATAGTTCAACGTAGGCGTAGGCAGTCTCCCGAAAAAGCGGAGGCTGCTGAAAAAGCTGTAAAAGACCTCCTAGAGGCGAATTTTATTTCGGAGGCCAGGTACACTACCTGGCTGTCCACGCCGTGCCGCGTTGACACGCGGGAGAAGTCGACCATGCCGCACACCTAAAGAAGGTGTTCGACACAGTGAGGAGATGCTGCATGAGGTTCAATCCCGACAAATGCACCTTCGGCGTTCGGGCAGGTAAGTTCCTCGGCTTCTGCCTCACAGAACGAGGAATTGAGGCCAACCCCGACAAGTGTAGGGCTTTCTCCGAGATCCCAACTCCGAACTCGAAGAAGTCAATACAATCACTGAACGGGATGCTCACCGCCCTCTCCCGCTTCGTCGCCAAGTCTGCACAATACGCGCTCCCATTTTTCAAACTTCTTCGACAAAAAGCGACGTTTAAATGGAGCGAGGAGTGCGAGCAGGCACTCCTCCACCTAAAACAAGTCCTATCACAACCCCTGTTCCTCTCACGGCCCGAGAACGGGGAGACACTATTCTTGTATCTCGCAATCACGAGTGAAGCGGTCAGCCCCGTCCTCATCCGGGAAACCCCGGACGGGCAGAAACCGATTTACTTCACGAGTAAAGCCCTCCAAGGCCCCGAGCTCAGGTATCAGCAGATAAAGAAAGCTGCCCTGGCCCTCGTCACCGCGGCCAGGAGGCTGCGCCATTACTTCCTAGCCTACACTGTCGTCGTGAGGACCGAACAACCTATAAGGAAGCTCCTTGGACGACCAGATATGGTGGGGAGGATGCTCAGGTGGTCGCTCAATCTCGCCGAATTCGACATCCAATACGAGGGAAGGAAAGCCCTGAAGGCCCAGGTATTGACCGACTTTGTGGCGGAGATGGCCGTCCCGGAACCTTCGACCAACGGATCCCAAAAGTGGACGATCTATGTCGATGGAGCATCCAGCACGAAGGGAAGCGGGGCGGGCATTATCCTCGAAAACGAGAAGGGCATCCTAATCGAGGTATCCCTCGAACTATCATTCCCGACGTCGAACAACCAAGCAGAGTACGAGGCTTTCCTCACCGGGCTTCGGTTGGCTGAGGACCTCGGCGCCAAGGAGGTCAAAATCTTCACCGACTCCCAGCTCGTGGCCTCGCAAGTCCGAGGAGAGTACCAGGCCAAGAACGACAGCCTCATCGAGTACTTGACCTTGGTGAAAGAAAAGATGAAAAAATTCACCTCCGCGGAAGTGACCCACATCCCTCGCGAGCACAATACCCGAGCAGATGTTTTATCCAAATTGGCAAGCACTAAGAAGAAGGGCGAAAACAAATCCGTCATACAAGAAGTGCTTTCCCGCCCGAGCATCAACAAACCCATTCTGGTGGCGGACGTAAATGCCATTGGGGACAGAAATTGCTGGATGACCTCGGTATACGAGTACCTCACGACGGGCAAACTGCCCGAAGATCCCAAGGAAGCGGGGATGGTGAAGCGGCGGGCGTGCTCGTACACGATAGTCGAGGATAAGCTATACCGGCGAGGGTTTTCTATTCCCCTCCTCAGGTGTGTCGAGGAGACCAAGATCCCCGGCATACTCCAAGAAATCCATGAGGGAATCAATGCACAGCACCTCGGTGGACGATCGTTAGCCCGTAAAGCACTTCGGGCAGGGTATTACTGGCCCACCATGCAACAGGACGCCAAGGAACACGTCAAGAAGTACGATAGATGCCAGCGACATGGGGACATGCACCTCGCTCCTCCTAACGAGCTCAAAACACTGTCCTCTCCATGGCCGTTTGCATGGTGGGGAATGGATATCCTCGGACCTTTCTTCGTGGGATTGTATCAAAACAAATACTTCATTGTCGGGGTGGATTATTTTACGAAGTGGATCGAGGCGGAATCGTTGGCCATAATCACGGCCTTCAACATACTACGTTTCTACAAGAGGAACATCCTCGCCCGATTCGGCGTGCCCCAAGCTATTGTCACCGACAACGGAACACAGTTCACCGACAAGAACTTCCAAGACTTCGTCACCAAACTGGGCACGAAGCAGCACTTCACGTCGGTCGAGCACCCTCAAACGAACGGGCAAGCCGAAGCGGTGACCAGAGTAATCCTCCGAGGATTGAAACGTTGATTAGGCGACTCCAAACAACGGTGGGTCGAGGAGCTACACAGCGTCCTCTGGGCCTACCGAACAACCCCGCATTCCACGACCGGGGAGACCCCTTTTCGTCTAACCTACGGAACGGAAGCGGCGATCCCCGTGGAGATCAAGGAACCCTCAAGGAGGACGGAAGCCCCCCTCGACGGAGACGCGAACAACGAAGCCCTGAGGGAAGAGCTCGATTTCGTCGAGGAGACGCGTTCGGGCGCTTCTCTCCGAGAAACTTCACTTAAACAGAAGATAACTTTACGTTATAACGACAAAGTTATCAAACGTGATTTTTAAGTAGGCACCCTCGTCCTACGAATGAACCAGAAAGATTCGCGGGAAGGCAAACTCGCCACGAACTGGGAGGGCCCGTACCGCGTCCGCGCGAAAACGGGGACAGGAGCCTACTTCCTCGAAAATCTGCACGGGGAAGAACTTGCTCGACCATGGAACACTGAGAAGCTCAAACACTACTACAGTTAAACACTGCCCGCGACACACTAGCATCGCGGTTACGGGGACGCACTAGGGTACAAGCGCGACACCCCTATACAGAACACGATGATCAAAGGCCGCGTTGTGTGTGCGCGAGGACTTTTGATCCGACGAGGATACCTCGATCGAGCTCCGCCGTCGTTGTACCAATTAGGCAGAACACCCAGCTCGCGATGGGAAGTTCACGCCACGAAGCTAAGACCTCGGCCGAGCTCTTAGCCCCGTTGAAGGTCAAAATACACTTCTGGCCACTCGACCAGCTCTTCACGCAGTCGAGGATTATCGAAGTCGAGCAAGCCCTAAAATCTATATACTTAAGACAAAAGCAAACAAAGTATAGCAAATACAATAACATCACACACAAGCGAAAGCATATAAACATCACACGCGCAGATACGCAAAAATCAAAGCATTAATCGGGCATAACCCCATCGTACAAATATTACAAAGTATCAAAAAGCCTTTGGCTCGCAGGCCGGGCAAAGATCATCACAAATGGCACACAGGCCAAACAAAAGACCAAAAAAGTAGTGGCACGCAGGCCAAACAAGCAAAGGAACTAAACAATGATCTTTTCCTCGATCCGGTCAGCGTTCTCCCCGTCCTCCTCCTCTGGCAGGTCCAACTTGCCATCGACCACACGAACAAACAGGTTAATCCTGTCGAGCGCGAGCTGGACACCTAGATTTTCGGCTTCGACCTGCTCCACAGCATTTTTGAAACCAATCTCGAGGGCCTCCAAACTATCTTGCTGAAGCTCCCGAATCTTAGCGATCAAATCCGCACGGCTGGCGAAACCTTTTTCCTCGGCCGACTCATTTTCTGCAGGACGGGTAGTAGCTTCCAACTCCACAATTCTGGTTCAGAGGCGGTCACGCTCCTCTTGAGTCGCCTTCAGTGCAACGTTGGCCTGGTTCAGCTCTTCGAAGACACGAGCATGATCCTCGCACTTGGTCTGGTCCTCTCGCAAGTCAACCTCAATTTTGTCCTTCTCCTTCTCAAGGGCACTGTATTCATCTTTTATCTTCTGCAGTTCAGAGGCAGAGGGGGTCCCCTCGCTTAATATCAAGGTTGTCTCAAAGACTCGAATCATCGCCGCCAGGTCCTCGACAAGCGCCTCTCTCCTGGCCGCTCCATCCATTTCCAGAACTGCATTCACCTCGGCCTCAGCGACGACGGGAGGGGTTCCCCCGAGAAGTTCCGCTGAAGGTGGCAGGCGGGCAGTAGAAACTTCTCCGTCGGGACAGGCCCCTCAAGGTCCACGAGGACGGGCCCCTCATTCCTCGCCCTTTTGGCAGGGGTGCTCTCCGGAGGGGGAAACTGACTACAATGTGGGGAAGACGAGCTGTTCGTCGTGCCGATCGGCACCGCTGTCTGTATAACGTCTAGAACACGTCCATTAGCTCGTTTAGGAGCTCACTCAGCAACCATCTTCATGATGCGCTCGGTGGCGTTCGACATTTGAGCTGCAAGGGAAAACACGACACAAGTGAGCACAAGGAAACAATACTAAGTGCACGCACGAACAGAATAATTGGTTCCAAACTAAAAACCTCTTGGCCTCATCGGGGGACTTGCACTCAAGGAGAGCCTTGGTGTTTATATAATGGGCATCGGTCTTAACCCTTCCCCGCGAGTCGAGGATAGATTTTCTGTCCCTCGTTACACACACCGCCCGGCTGAAGCCGGCGACATACGCGACCAGCTTTGCATACCTCTCTTTGTCGTCCTCCGACAGTTCTCTAGGTTTCACGAGGTATTCGTCCGTACCAAGCGCGAAGTGCGCATCCTCTCACTCCAGGGGCCACTTGGACACAAACCTCTCCTGCCCGACATTGTCGCTCACGATGTCATAAAGTGTGCCCACAACCTTGTGCGTCGCGGGCATGACATAGTAAAACCTATCTTTGAAATTTCTAACCGAATCCGAGTATGCCTTGAACAGCTTCCTCGGCTGTTTGAAGGAGACCCAGCTATGTCGCCCCTGGTCAGTTGCCCGTTGAAGGTGGAAGACGCGGAAAAAGAGCGAGAGGGTGGTCCCGACGTGGAGGTAGTCGCACACGATCTCAAAAGCCCGCATGAAGGCGAGTGTGTTAGGATGGAGCTGAGACGGCACCAGGTGCAGCCGGTTGAACACCCCCACCTGAAAGCTGTTGAAGGGGAGACGAATACCGGCCTCTTTAAAGGCGAACTCGTACATGGGGAACCTTAACCCGCGGTAATTCGAGCAGATACAGTGGTGCTTCCGAGGCTGGAAGCCATCCATTTCGCCTGCTCGCCTGCGGCGACGTCCACGACGATGGCGAACGCGTCCGTGTCGTCGATGGCAAAACGTGAACGAATGCGTAGAGGCTCCTCGTCGACCCAGTCAACGGTCGGACGCAGGAGCTCCTCCCCGGGAAGCTGCGCGGGCCCGTCCACGTCGGGCTTGTTGTCTATCTGAATAATCCCCGCAAGCCTCACGACCATTTTTACCTAAAAAGCAGAGGAAATAGGTGAATTCGTTGGCCACGACCAAATCCACCCTTCCACCGCCGATCAAGTGAAAGGGCAACAAGAGCACGGGATATGCTCGAGGCAACGGCGAACTACCCTTTACCGTTACCCCCGGACCTTCTTCAGGTCTCTGATCCTTTCTCACCTCACTTCCCCGGGACATTCATCGCATGTCCTCGGGGTATTCATCGGGTCCTCGGGATATTCATCCCAAGCCTCCTCCAGATCGGACGGAACCCTAGAAACGTCATGCCGTTTCTTGCCAGAAGCTCCACAGTCGTGCCGAAAACTTTACCGGTTTACCGGAAAACTACTAAAAGAAACAAAAATGGAACAGAAAAGGATTAAAAGCTTACTTGAAACGGTGGTGGAGAGCAGACCGGAACGGTGAAAGCAGCGGCGCGCGGTGAAGTACGGCGGTGGAGCAGCGACGGTGAATAGAAGAGAAGTCCGGAGAGAAAAAGTTGGGAACGTGCAAATGGCACGAACTCAACCCTTTTATAGGACCCTCACGGGACTCGAGAAGTCCCTAGGCTTTTGAGTGCCCTAGGCCTAGCCACCCCTAGGCATTAATGACAGGCGACACGTGGCACACGCGTTCCCGCGTTTACCTCTTCACCTGCCTTGCTCCTCGGCCTCACAACCGTCCGTCTTCCATGCGTCACCGTCTTCACGAGTCGAGCAAAGTCTCAGATACCTGCTCGCCTAACATCCCGTGCTCGTGGCCTCCTCGCTGCGTTTTAGCTCGAAGACACTTCATCGTCATCGACACCCGTACGACAGAAAGTATCGAGGAGATTCGAACGGGGAGCCTTGCGTCAAGCCGATCCTAAAGTCATTACTCCGACATCTCGGAGCAACGACTTGGGGGGCTCCTGTTCCGGACTGGGCCGCGGTCTACCCAACCGTCGAGCAGGCCCAATCCAATAATGGGTCGGCCCAGCGTGATCCTTCCAATGACCAGTACCGAGCACAGCTTCGCAGATACGAGGACCCCACGTGTCCTCCACTAGTTAGTCACCTAGCAAACACCGATGTCGGGCATAAGCTTATAGTCGAGGAGAGACTCACTATCCTCGACCTCCACGTGCTCCTCCCCGCGAGGACACGTTCCCTTGTAACTTCCCACTCCCGAAGGTATCGGTCTGCCCTACTTCCGGAGATTTAAGGACCGTTACACCAGGGCGAAGACCACGTGCTGGTCTTCACTACGCCACGTAAGCCATGGCAGTTGCTTGGATTGGGCCTTGCAGTCCAGCCCAGTGCAAGTAACCGTTGGCCCCGCGCTGGGGGCTCTCTATAAATACCCTCTCACTTGAGAGGGTCATGTTACATTGCATTCTAACTCTCACACCTGTTTTTTCTGTACTTGCTTACTCCTTTTTTCTTACTTGAGCGTCGGAGTACCTTGCAGGTACAACACCCCCCACCCCCCGGCCGTATCATCATCACCGGAGCTGAAGTCTTTACCACTTTGCTGACCATTGAATAACTGTCTGATTCAGGTACGATCACATAGCAAGCAAAGCTTGCATAGTATTGATTAAGTTCTCTCTTTTCTTTGTAAGCAATATATCATTTTGACAATAAATAATACTAGTCGGTAAGAAATTGAAGTTCTAGTTTTTATTTATAACATTTTTATATTTTAGAATGTGGCAATTTATTTTCTGTTAATATTTATTTTCCATTATGAATTAAAACTTGTTAGTTGGTGCAGTTTATTAAATATAGTAAATCATATATGTATTAGATTTAATCACAATTAGACAGAAATAAATATTTTATAAAAAATTATTTAATTACAATTTAACCGCCATAAATTTTAAATCATATGCGATATACCAACTTACACATCTTAAAAACAGGTTTGTTACCGCTTGTTTGAATGTATGACATTTTTTTAATGAAGTAATTTAATAGTTGGAATTCATCATTTAAAATTGAACAAGTGAAATATCGTGAATTCAAACTTGTACCTATACATCTGATGTCTTTGCATATATGCAGATTGAATTAACTTAACGGTTTTTATTAGTAATGTTAGTTTGCATCTACTAGCAGGGATCTCTACGGAAATTGTTCCGTTCGGGGCTCCAAAAATGGAGAATTTCCCCTGTGGGAGCGGAGATGGGGAGAAAAAATTCTCCGAGAGCACTTCGGGGATAGGGAATATATCCTCCGTCCACCTATTTATTTTAACATAGTTGATTTAATATATAATTTATATTTTATATTAGGTTTTTTTTTCATTTTCTTTATGTTTATTTTTAAAATAAATAAATATTAATGTATTTATTAAGAGAGATAAGTAGATACTTGTGTTTTTTATTTTAATAGAAAATATAGCTATTTAAAAAAAATAAAATATTAATAGATAAATGAAGGATCCACAGGGAGCGGGGATTCCTAGAGAACGGGAATGAAAATAAAAACTTTCTTATGACGGAGATCAGGAACTGGGACGGAGAATAAATTTGGTGGTGGATATAAAGATAGGGAAGTATCCTCCGCCCCGTCCCGCGCCCATTGACATCCCTAATTTTTATATTAAATAGTATGTTTGATTTGACTGTTAGTTTTTATAAAATTAATTTAAAAGATAAATTTATTTTAATTTTATGTATCCAAATACAATTCATCTTACATTTTAAGTAGAATCAATTTATAACTTTTAAGACCGTTCATTGTAGCTTCCTAACTAAACACAAACTCTACAACATTTGACGTTGAGTTTAAGAAGCTTAGAATTGAAACTTGTATATGATTAGTGTGCAGTGTCATCAAGTTTTGCTTGTGTTCCAAATTCACACCTTATTTATCAATCAACAATAACATTTGAGTCTTTGCTTCTTTTCAAAACACACTCTACATACATCAACACACATTTATGTATCATGTCCATCAAGTTAAGCAAGCATCCGTTATAGTTTTTACACTTCAAAGTGATATCACTTCATTTCAAACACATATGTTCGAAAAGCTACACCTATCAAAAAATTGGGTAATGATTAGTCATGAATGATTCAAGTAAGGTCACTTTCCAATGCCACACAAGGCAATGAGTACGAACTTTACTTAATACTCCTAGGTCCATTTGATTCAACCTCCACGTTCTGTCTCATGGCACATTAAATAAACACATGCAAAAACTTAGATGAATAATATTCAATCTAAAACCAGTGTTCAAAGATGAGCAGTTACAGTTACATTGTTGGTGGTGCACTTCACTATGGCTATTACTAATCACCAAACTCTTTTCAACCTTTATGTCACAAATTCTGTATTCAAACTTAGATCCTTTTTACATGTCTTTGCAGCTATCAACTGAGTCACCATCACTGCACCATCATATTGCAGGTGCAGTTTGCAAAAAATATGACATTGCATTAGACTAAGAGGCACTAATTAGTGTTACAAGCATAATATTATAGAACTAAAGGAAACAAGAGATGCATACAACATGAGTTTCTTCGCCTTTTGGCAACACAAAAAGGAACCCTAATCTGTGAATTTCTCTATCATTACATGTCAATGTATCATGCTTGCAATAAGAACCAACACCCTTTTCCTTTCAACCAAGAGACAAACACAAGAAAAGAAAATGCTCACAGCATAAACTAAACTCACAAAATATCCCAAAGAATCATAGAAACTTGCAATTAATTATTCATTTATCAACTTTACATCAGTAAACCAGAAACTGAAACTTGGGAAATTAATCAACTAATATATACACGCAACAACATTTCCGGTCTAAAGCCATAATCGAATGATTGCAATGTCAAATTCTTCATGAAATTCAATCACAAAACTAATGTAATGAACATGAAAATTGAAATGATGCAAATGGCATTTCCATTTAACAACAATCTTGACAACACATAAGAACATATCAACTTAGTGTGAAACCGAATTTAAAGATTCATCAAAATCATACTCAACCGAGAAATTACAAAACTCCCTCGCGAAATCCGCTCCTTCAATTTCCTCGATTTCATCCTCCCTCATAAACTCTCTCAACCTCTCCTTAAAAATCCCCAACTGCTCCTCCAAAAAGCTCTTCTGAGAATCAAGTTCAACAACATTCCACCTCAACGACTCAATCACTTCGCGATCATACTCTTGCCTCTCCTCCACCATTCTCCGAAACTGATTCGCCTCAATCTCAACCGAACTCTTCTCATTCTGCAGCCTCAGTATCATCGCCATGGCCTCCTCCGCCGCACTCGAAGCAGCCACGCGCTCTTTATCAATCTCCGCACACGCCGCTACATATCTCTGTCTCTCCATTTTCACCAACTTCCTTAGCGACATTACATCAAACACCTCGTCCTCCAAATTCTCCTCCTCCAAATTCATCCCTCCGTCATCACGTTTCGCCATAGATTTCGATTTCATCTGAGTATCCAAACGCTTAACCCTCGCCGGCGGCTTCATCTTCCGAAACCTAGGCGCCGTATCGGAAAACGCCGAAAACCGAAGAATCTTGACGCAGATTCCGAAGATCAAAACAAGGCCAACGAAATTGAAAATCCGAGAGAAATAACCGCCGAGAAGAACAAAGCCACAACCAAGCTCACTGGCTTGCGTAAGAAAATTGAAACTCGAAGGAAAATCCATAACGATGAAAACCAAAAAGCGAAGAGAAAAACTAAGAAACTTGTGATATATTTCAATAACAGAGTGAAACAGAAAAACGAACAAACAAAAACGACGCAGAGTGTGCATCTGCATCATCTTAACGTCAAAGGTAAAACAGAAAAAGTGCCATTAGAGTGAAAATGAGAGAGAATTGAGAAATTGTGAAGAAGAAGAAGAAGGAGAAGGCGTAGAAATAGATAACGGGAAGAGTATCGGTTATGATTCCGTTATCACTTTCTCAGACCCATTCAGAGGGATGTGAGATTTTTTTAATACCGTTGCTAATTATTATTATAATCATTAATTTTCATCTTAATGTTATTTTATGTGATAAAAATAAAGTTTTTTAATTCTAATATCCACGGTTTGTAAAAGATAACGATGGTTTTATTTTATAAATTTAAAAGTGTAAAATAATTTTACAATGTAATTCAATTGATATTCCTTTGTATGTTATATTATATAATTAATTTAAAATTTATAAAATGTGGTGGAATATATGAGGGTAATTAATTGACCGTGTAAAATTATTTTATATCGTTAATATATATTTTATTTTTTCTTATTTTATTTATAGTTTATTATTTTGTCTAAAGAATTCTTTTGTTTGGTCAAAATGTTTTATTGTATTCCATTCATAAACTTTATTTTAATTTTACTATTTAATAAAAATATTAATAAATTTTCATAATAAAATTTTATAGAAAAATATTTAAGTTATTAATTATAAATATTACTAGTAACTTATTTATATTAATATATTATAATACTATATTATAATAGTATATTATAATTAATTGAAAAATACAAATAATTAAAGCTTTAAAATAAAATTCAAGATATAGAAATAATTTAAATTAATTTTTAGAGTGTTCAATTTATATTTAAAAAAGTAAAGTAAATATTATTAGATTGAATATTTTTATTATTTTAAACTTAACTTAAATTTTTTATTTTATATTAATATATGAATATAAATAATATTATCTTCAAAAAATTTGAACCATAAACCACCTATTTATATTTATTTAACTCTTTTATTTTATGTATTAATTTATGAAAATATTTATCATTTTGTATTAATGACAAATAAAAATTATTAAAAAATATTTGTGTGTATTTTCTAGAAGTAATAAGAATATAAAAATTATTTTTGTTAATAAATAAATATACTGCAACAACATCAATTAAACCTTATCCTACATGTCAGTACATGAATATGTTTTTGGTCATAATATTTTATTTAAAATCGTGTTTCTATTTAAATCAATAATTTTGAGATTTTTATTTATAAAAATATAATTTATTAAAGATATTTGTGTGTATTTTCTACAAGTAATTAAAATATAAAAAAAAATATTTTAATTATTTCTTCAAACGCAGCATCCCTGAGTAATATTTTATTTTATTTCTTGTGTAGTTTAAACTTTAAATCATCTCATACAATTTAGTTTTTTTAAATAGTTTTTTCTTGATAAAAATGATTGAGATAAAATAACGAATATGTTCCACATAATGATAAATTATTTACTCAAACTTAAATTTAAATATCATAATTTTTAATTAAACTTTATTAATATTGAGAACTCTGAATTATCTACCTTCTCATGAGAACCAATAGGAAAAAAAAAGATAGTGATGAAAATGTTGTGTATTCAAATAAAACAGATTTAGCTTCCCAAAAAAATGAAATTTAAAGTAGCTTTAGGAAAGTTATTATAGTTCTTACTTTTGTCTATACGATGTCACTTCCTTTTAAATAGGATTAAATTTGTAATGATCATAATTATTTTTAATTTTAATTTTATATTTTGAATACAATTCCTAAAAATAATAATAGAACATACTTATTATTTTTTCAGGTGTATGATTCCTTATAATCAATGCTATCTTGCACATCTACTCTTTGATGTGTAGCTTCATGTGATAATCAATTTTCAGTAATCTTTCTTGTATCACCCTTCATTCTCTCATATTAGAAATATTTGATTTACTATCCTTAATTATACCATCAACATCATCATCAAATTAAAGCCTTTTTTAGTGCGTGTTTACCTCATCCATATGTGCATGTCTATCAAATTTCATCTTCTTAGCTATGAAACACAACTTTGTAATAGATAAAGTTCAATATTGCTCGAGATATATTGGGGTCAACTATGAATACATATTTTTGTTTTTGAATTTATGTTTTAACATTGTGTTGCTTTGACAAAATGGTGTTTGTATCTCGTTATGTTGCATTTTAATAATTTTATTCACTAATTCTCAACCCTAGCAAAAATTCCCCTTGATATCTCCCAACCATTTATTCAATGTACCATGAGTAGATTCAACTTGTTAGTTGTGGAATTTCCAATGCGTCTAACATGACTAATCCATGCATAAACTATTTTCTTATTCACCTGATCTAATATTGTAGTTTTAACATATTTAAAAATATCTAGATATTCCGCGCACAAATATACTTCTGAATTGTATGACAAAATAATAATATGAATTCTATGTAGAAGAATTTATTATAACATTCCACATATATAATATGGATTCTAATATTTGGATATGTCTGATAACTTTATCATCTTAACCATTGATTTGTTTTTTTCAGTATTCCCTTAATCTTAGTTCTCACATATTTTGTTATGTGACACCTATACAATAAAGCACATAGAAAGGATTTTTTTTTTGCAATTGAGTTCATCAGCAAAGTATTGTGATCAGTAATAATCACCTATGGCATATTTTTTAGTCTTTCAATAGATTATGACACATTTCTAGAGCACAAATTACACAATACTCTTTCTCACATTCCAAAAAAGCAAATCCAACCGAATATGTCATCTACTTAGAAGTAACGCCAATAATTTTAAGTAGAGGTTTCTTACACTTGTTGGTCTTATACGTTGAACTAATTACCAATATGGTGGGAAATGTATTGAACAACTTGATGGATTCAATGCTTCCAAAATATATCTCAAATAGATTTTTCATTCTCACATACTATTGTTGCATTTCAATCTTGGACCCCTCATCGCCCTGATGTTTTTATGTCAAACATTATGAACTTGCTTAATATTTAAGACACTTTCAGGCCTTTCTGTTTCAAAGTTTTGAGTATATTTTGGGCTGAATCATGTTCATTTTCATTTCAACAACTATTTTTTTCTCTTCAAAATATAAACGACAGACACTCAGATGATCGACTAACTTACATTCCAATATAAGGTTATATACACCACAAATCATATTAAATTTCCAAACATTTTTTACTGCGTGGTACCCTCACAACTTAAAAGGATATCTACATTTCTTTATTCAGATGTCATCACATTTTAACTTTTGAATAAGTTATTTATACTTACCATTTATTTCACATCTCATCGTAGCAAATGTTTGTCTTTTATCTGAACCATAATTAGACCCCTTCGATTACTACTTCAAAACTCATCTTGACAGCTTTCACAAGAATTCATTTAAGCATATGATCACCTGACGTAAACTCATGTTCAATAGCAAATTCTTTTCCTACATCAGTGTTTACAACACCGGGTTGGAGAGCTCCCGACACATCATTCTCCGATGCATTTTCTTTGTTGACAACATTAAGGTACACCATACATATAACAATTGAAAATTACGATAATTCAACCAATCATTTGAACTTTCTAGAAATTACAATTCGAAGCAATTTTGTAATATTTCAGATGATACTATCCAGACAACTTCCACATTGTATTAAAAAATAGATGGTTATTAAATTATTAGAGATACAAATGTACATTGTCAATAATTTAAGACAATTATGGTGTTAAAATGCAAATCAATTGTGTTACCAAACACAATTGTTGAATAAGAAGAAGAGAACTTTTGAGAGAGTTTAAAAAAGTATATTATAAATTTTTGAGTGAGAGGGTATATGAAATTGATTATGACTTGATAATATCCAGACTACATAACTTAATGTACAAATGTTATTATCCAAACACATAAATTTATTTATCATAGATGTCATTCCAAAAAAAAATAGCACAATGTTGATTGATTAGTGCATCCAAATAACAATGTTTAGATGATGTGTTCGAATACATTATTCGAATCCACTTATTTGAACATTTGATGTGTTTTTGTGTACATTAGTGCATGTTATATTATGGCACGTCCGAGTTGTATTATTAGGACGAGGCAAAATGGATAATTTTAAAATTTCATTTGATTTGGAAGAATCATATAAAGTTTGAGAAATTCTTAATGCACCCCAGATACTTCTTAGCGAAATTATATAAATGCCCTAGTTTCTGGAGATGCATATCCGAGTGCACCTATTTCTAAATAAACGTTGAAATATTTCGGAGATGCATCTTCGAAACAATTTTAAACATTCAATACAACCCACTCATAAGCCATTTATATTTGAATTGGACCGGAGATGCATCTCTGTGAATATTCCAGAGATACATCCCCGGAATATAGCAGAATAGGTATTTAATGCTATAAGTTGTTTATCTGTGTTCAGATGAAGTATAACGTACGATCGCAAATAAAAAAATAGGCATGCAAAATAATAACAGACTGCTACTATGTGTGTCAAAAATAAAGTAGCAATATATGTAGAAAATGTTGTACAATTGAGATCCAAAATGTAGTAAGACCGTCAAAATAAAGTACAGAGTATAGTACTACAACAAAATAATAAGAGACTACTATTGTGTGTATATGATAACATCTCCTCTACCTCCTCTTCCTGCTCTACCTCTTTGGCCATCAATCCCTCCCGTCTTCCAGCGATGTCTCCGGTATAACAATACCCCTTGTGCCTCTGCCATGATGGCATCTAGGACTCGCCTAACACCAGACCATCAAGGAAGATATCCTCGTCAATGCATGCCCGCACAATCTCCATTATGCAACGACACCTAGGTAAGACATCATCAGCATAATCTAGCTGAGCATGCTCCTCCTCTAATATCTCCTGATGTACTAGTCTCATGGATCTCCTGGAGCAGCATGCACCATGTACGGATATGACACCCTAAAGAACCATCCGATGTACCATTCGACGTAGCTTCAGTCGCTCTCAGCTATGGTATCCCGTGCCTCCTCTGGTACCAGATGACTCTCATAATCATCAAACATCTCCTTTATTTGTCTACGTGTCAAGGCAGGAGGAGCAGAGATGATAGGGAGTCTCGGAATGGTTTGAGTGTAGATGAACTGCCACATGACGTGCTCGAGAAGATGAAGAGTAGTGAGACACGATCCTCAGGCCAACCATCCAGAGTATATCACTATGGGGGTGTTTGTTTCAAGTTTAGAAATAAGATTCCTGGGAATATATGAATAAGAAATGAGTATACCCATGTTTGTTACAAGATTGAAAATAATTATTCCTGGATATAAAGATTCCAAGGAAAAAAATAACTTCTCGTAACTTCCCATATTCCCATGAAATTATTCCCAAGTAAAAGGATGGGAATGTGGATTCCCATGAAATTTTATAAACTTTTTTTTTAAAATTAATTAAAACCTTATTTTTTTCAAAGGAATATCAAAATGTTTGCCAAACAATTTTTCAAAAAATTCCTTGGAATAAATTTCCTATCTTTATTTTCCCGGGTAAATAATTTCTGGAAATAAATTTTTGATTCCGTGAAACAAACGCCTCCTATATTGTCAAATAGTCGCATTTGACGGTGATCAACGTAACTGTTGAAGTGCATGCCCTCAGCAACCTAATAGTCAAGATAAACTCTAAAAGGCTCGACCGCCTGGTTCTCTCTGAGCGGGATAAAAGCAGTAGCACGCGAAAGCACCAAACAACACACACAAGTAAGAAAATAAAAAAATATATATACTGTAGGAAATTCCGGAGATGCATCTCCGGAAGCACCAGGAAACTAAAATGCTGAAACATTCTGGAGATGCATCTCCGGAAGCACCAGGAAATTAAAACGTTGAAAAATTCCGGAGATGCATCTCCGTAATTTCCAGCAGTATATGAAACACTGAACAATTCCAGAGATGCATCTCCAAAATGTTCTGCAACTCAGAAGTTTACGTCAATGACGAATGTATCACATGTAAGTTGAAAAAATATGTTTTGATTATCATTTTCAGCCAACAAACAAGTTATACACTATGTCTAAACTGTGTTACATGTGATTTCTACACATTTCTAACCCTAATCATTGATTTATACTCATTTACATTCAAAATTAAACATTTATCGAAAACACAAAAAACTTACTTGAAATTGATGGTTTTGATGAAGTTGAATGATGTTATAAATGAAGCTTGATCTTCCCTTGAGTTTCCTTGAGCCTTGTTTGATAAAATTTGATTTGTTGTAGGGTAGTGTATTGAGAGTTTGAAGTTGTGGTTGAAAAAAATTGTGAAATGAGGAAGGAGAAGAGTCTGACGTGACTTATGCTCCAAAATATTCTAGAAGATGTATCTCCAAAAAATTTTAATGTTCACTTACATTTGGATGCGTCTGGAGATATATCTTCGGAAACAATGGACATTTGTTGTATTTTACATGGTGCGGTAGAAATACTTAGTGCCATAAGAAGTTCTCTAAAGTGTGCAACAAGAATTTCACTTTTTCTTTCACTTTAGAGATGTTAAAGCCCAGATATAGAAAAGAGGATTTCTTTTTTCACTCTATAGACTTCTTCCACACCATGTGACTTTCCACACATGCCCCTTGATTTCGAAGATATATCTCCAGACGCACCAAAATTCAATTGAACGTTAAAATATTCTGAAGATATACCTCTAGACACACCTAAACATAAGTGAATGTTGAAATATTTCAGAGATATATCTCCGAAACATTTTGGAAATTATTATCGCGCCAAAATTTTCTCCTCCCACACTTTTCATTTTCATACAAAAAACTCTTCCACTATCTCATTCCCAAATTTCTCCAACTTCACCAAATTGTATTTCACCCGTCCGAGGCTCAAGTAATCATCAATCACCATCCATTTCATCATTCAAAATCTTCCAAATCATAAATTTCGGTTAAGTTTTTTGAGTTTTCGATAAATATTTGAGTTTTATTCTAAACGAGTTAGAATCCATTTTTAGGTGTCAAAATGTTTAGAAATAAGATGAAACATAGTTTAGAGTAAGTGCATGTATTGTTTGTTGGCTCAAATGGACGACCAGGGCTTTATTTTTCACTCACTGAATAGTAGAGGACACCATTTTCCCGACCTCTGAGTTTCAAAAAATTCCGGAGATACATCTCTAAAAAAAATCAACGTTTCATGTACTTTAGGAAATTCCGGAGATACTTCTCCGAAATGTTTCCGTAGATATATCTCCAGAATTTTCTCAGTCTGTTTTTTTATAATATTCTTGTTCATGTTGTTCTTTTGCGTAAACTCATTATACAACTAATTTTACCTTGCAGATATAATGGCTGACAGAGCCGACCGATTGAGACTTGGACGGGTTTCCCAGTACGCATCCGTTCAGCGGGAGCGGAGCCAGAAGGTACTTGTAGCACCCCAAAATTTGCCATCTCGTTTCCACTCTAACTGGCTTATGTTTCGTTTCATTTTTGCATTATCATTTGTGCATATCATTGGTTCTAAGCATGGGATCAAGATATCTTGGTTAGCTCAAGAGGAGAGTATATGTCTCAGAGGTTCAAGCAAGAGATTATATTCAAGATAGGGGAACATTGTTCAAGGCATCAAGGGAAAAGATGTTCTCAATATCACCATCACTCAAGCTATAAAAGTTTCTTATGCCTCAAGGCATCCTATTATGTCCACCACTTCCTCAAATGATTGAAGTTGGCAAGAAATTTAAAGTGGATCACCTTCTCATATCTTTTTGGGACCAAAATTAGGGTTTGTGATAAAACCAATTTACTTCTGATTCTTTGAGTAATACTTGATTCCATGGAATCCTATATGTTCTCAAGTGTCTAGGGGTGGAAGATTGATCATCAATTTGAATCGGAGGGCCTTCAATTGATCAGAGGATTGAGAATTAATAGAATTGGGGATAAAGTCAACTGTGTAAAGAAAAAGTCAACTCATGATTTTATGGTCAAAATTGTATCACATAAGTCAAACATGATCAATGGAAGAGATTTGATCAAGAAAAGTCAAAAGAATCATCAAAAATCAAGAATTGAGGAAACTTACCTAATTTGGCAAGTTAGGGTTTTCTAAAGTTTCCATTTTTGGTAAGTTTGCATGCATGAATCATCACTTTTCATGGACACTTACACATTGAATCAAGCTTCAATTCAAAATCTTTTCAACACTAAAGTTGTTCATTTTTCTTTGATCTTCCCAACTATATCAATTTCATCATCATGGGATTATTAGGGAGCAAGATATGATTGATTAAAGGGAGGCATTTCAAATGGCAAATTTCCAACACTTAGAATTTTTCTAAGTTTCAAGATGGTTAGAATTTTGTGCAAATTTTCATGTCCCATTTCAAGTGACTTCCAAGCATTGTTTCAAGATGTTATCAACACCAATATTGTTCCTTATCATGCCAACTTTCCAATGCTTCAATAATCTCATGCAAATATTCTTCATGAAAGTCATGCTTATGAAATCATTCTCATGGTGACTCAAAAGAGAATTTTATGGCACAAGAGTGGTATAATTTTGTGGCATGTATATTATGATTCCATACACCTCATCATATACCTTTCACACTCCATTTTGCTCACTCATACCACACAAAATACTTCATACACATGCCAAACCCGTATTACTATTCACACCACTTTTTGGACAAATTTTCAAACACTTATTTTCTCTTGTTTTGGGCTTCTAATAACCTCTAACTCATCATATATAACCAGAGAACAACCCCTAATGAAAAGGAAGCTTCATTCTGCCTTTTCCACATCCAAAACCCTACTTTCTCTCTCTAGAATCTCTCACTTTGTTTTTGGGTTTTACTCCAAGTTTTCTCCCACTTTTGGCGTTGTTCATCATCACAGAGGTATTTAGAGGTAAGGAGAGTGGTTTTCTTTAAGCTTTGCTCAATATTCAAGGTGCAACTGACATAACTCCGTTTGGTAAGCTTACTTTTCTCCATTCTTCCATGCTAGCTATTCATGCGAAAATAGGATCATTCATATGCATCTGAAATCCTACACTATGTAGGCATTGGTTTAGATCTTATTTGTGTATGAATATGTGTGATATTTAATTTTTCTTTTTTTAGGGCTTACTTTAATGCATGATTTCGTGTGTTTCTAATGGTTATTTTTTAAAACTAATCACATATTTGGAATCTACACGAAAAACCCTTGAAGTTAGTACCCATGTTGTCTTGATTTGTGGAAGTTGAAGTTTGTGTGTCTTACTTTCATGGCCTGTTTTCATGGTGTTAGAGGCTTCAAAACAAAAAAAATAATGCCAAATTTGGAATCTACGCGAAAAATCGGGTGGGATAGTCCACCCCCCCCCCCCCTTTTGCATTTTTTTTGGTCGGCGTCGGCGCGGCGGCCCGCGGTGGCCGGATTATTTTTCGGCGGAGGGCTTTGTCTTGAGGTTGAAGATGATGTGTTGGCATGTTTTGAGTGGTCCATGTTGTTTTTGTCTTATTCATTTAAAATTTATGTGACCAATTGATAAAAGTCACATGCAATATGTTACTATGTTTCTTTTTATTCAATTAATATAAATGGTAATGAGATATGGTTATTAGGCCCTACGAATCTCTATCTACACCCCTTGTTTTCTGTGCATTTAACTTGTTTCTTATTACTACTGTACCTCTCTTTTCATTTGTGTTTTAATTTCTTTTTTTTAATATTCTGTTTAAATTTTGGTTTATTAAAAATAGTTTCAATTATCCAAAAAATACAAAAAAAAAAATATGTTTTATGATACTTGACGTCTTATTTAATTTTTCATAATTTTTATTTAATTTTGCTATTTTATTTAGAATTATTTTTTAAAGGTTTTTTCCATGTTTGCCCTTGTGATTAGGCTTTATGTTTGATACTTTGTGGATCACTTCTTGAGCCAATATTTTTTCCATATTTTGAAACTTAAATGATAATTGTTTGAATTCCATTATGCTGCCTTGGTGACAAATTTTTTATTGTTTTTCATGTGGTTTTCATTGCTCCTCGATTGTTGCTCGACTTAGTTGCTATGTGAGATGTTTTGATCCAATTTGTGATACAATTTTGCAATTCTTGTTGAGATCTTTTGCACATTTTTTCTTGATGGACATAACATGAGTTTGAACATTTATTTGGATTTTTATAAGGCATGTTACTATTTTTGGTTGATGCTTACATGTGGCTTGAATTTGAATGGAGCATGCTTGATACTTGACCTAGTTTGTTTTCTTTTTGACCACTTGTACTTAAGTGAAGCTTGAAATGATTAATTAATGTGATCATATACTGTTTTGGTTTGATTTTGTCTTTGGAATCATTCTCATTTGATCATTTTCCTATTTGTGGTTGATTTTCCAAGTTGACAATGTTTTGGCCTTGCTCCTTTGATGTTCTTGAACTAGTTTCTTTGCGATGCCTTCTTGCATGGTCTAAGAAATGTTTGGGGATTATTGTATGCTTTGGGTGACATGTTTAAGATTCTGGTCCTCTTGATATGATGTCGATTATGTGATCATTTCTCACTTCTTGCCTCACATGATCTTTTGTTTCTTATATGGATGACTTAAGTGAATGGTTGTCTAGTTTTGATGCATGTTTTGAAGTTGATCCTTGATGTTTCTTATTGCCATTCATGAATTGATATTTGGATTGATATACAAGATCATGTTACTTCCATACTTGGATTCATGCCCTAATCTCACATGTTTTCTCTTTTGAAGTGTGTTTTACATGAGCTTTTTGTTGACAAATGTTTGTTTGTTGTTAAGATGCATGCCTTGAACCTTCTTGCCTTTTCTTTGCTCATTGACATAAGATGAATGTGATGTGATTTAGATACTGCCCCATCTTTTTTCTCATATCATTTGACCTCACTTCACTTTGTTTGTTGGTTGATAATACTTCATGTTTGGTTTTAATTCATTTGTGTGTTCATTAGTGCATTGTTTTGCCTAATTTGTTTTGACTTCCATTCTTGAAGTTTGGTTTGAAGTGTGTACACTTGATGATGGTGATTGTCTTGGATGATTAAATATGATACTTTTATTTCTCATTGCTTATGTTAATCTCATTTCTTGAGTTGTTTGATGTTGCATCTTCTCCTTCATCTCTTTCTTCTTTCTTCTCTTTTAAGCCTTAAGACTTGTTTAAGTCTTAATTTTGCTTTTGTTTGTGATTGATTAGTATAATGTTTACTTGTGTTTGTCAACATGACCCCTTAGGATTCCTAGCTCAACTTAATCTTTGATTAAGTTAGAGGTAGGAGAGACATTAGGCTTTCAATCCTTTGCATGATAACGATTAGGACAGTCCCTTTTTAAACCTTAACCTTAGGTCTACCTCTTTACATGCTAACATTAGGTAGAATTCCATTCTATCTCAACTTTAGGACCATTGTGCATGACAACATTAGGACCTAGTTTCCCCTAGTTGTTTTCTTTTCAACCTTTAAGTCCTTTCTCTTCTCATCTCAAAACAAGTTCAAAACACTTAATAAATACAATGAGTATTGTACGCCACGAGCCTTAAGTACATGGGAAGTGATAAGCGGGAGTCCCTTCTTACCTTGTCTAGGGTGTTTTGCATACGTCCCGTCTTAGGTCGATTTGCAACGCATTCAATCCTATGTCATAGACTTTAGTGCGATACGAGTTTCAAACTAACTTAATTCACTTCTGGCTAAAAAACACAAACAAAGTTCGAATCTTTTTATCCTTTGGGATGGGTTTCAAATCATTTTCAGAAAAGAGCACGATATTTCCATTCTGTCGCAAACAGGCATCGACCCTAGTTGTCGGACACGAACCTAACGTCGCTCATAAAAAATGCTTATCGACCCGTAGGTTGAACTACGACTTCTCTGACTTCCTCTCTCTCGTCCTATTGAGGATATGTAGGCACAAGACGGCGATGTCTTGGCGAGCAACCTCCCCCCTTCACCCGTAGTCCTCCGAACTACGTTGACTCTAACTTTCCCATTGCACGAGGGAATGCGTAGGCATAGGACGGCGAAGTCCTATCGAGTCTCTTTTGGTTTTTCTCCTTTCTATTTTTGTTTAGCAATAGGCTTTAGATAAACACACCCTTTGATTAGAATAACAAGCGTGGATCCCGTTGAGTACAACAGACGCGAGGGGGTGCTAATCTCCTCCTCTCGCGTAACCGACTCCCGAACCCAGGACTTGGTTGCGATGACCATGTTCTCTCCCTTTTGAGGTTTCTTCAATCATTTCCTTTCCCCCGTCAGGATAAATAATGTTCAGTGGAGACTCTGTTTTTCCGCCGGTTGTTTTTCGCATTGCGACAGTACCTCTGGTCAGGGAGAGACGTCGAATATTGGGGCACAGTCTACTCCTGAGGCTCAGTCCACTCCTGTGGCGCAGTCCACTCCTGGGGTTCGACCTCCACCTCAGGATACTCCACCTATATCTCAGGCCACTCCACCTTCTTATTCTTTTCCCGCAGGAGACGAGATGCACCAGATGACGTATCACTTCCCCAATCCTTTCGTAGGCGTCGGGATGCACCTGTGCAACCTTTTTTTGATCTGGTGCCACCTCCGAAAGGTGAGGTTGCTGATGCACTGGTGCCACCTCTAGAGGGTGAGGTTATGATGTCGAGCCAGAGGCTTTTGGAGGGGGTCCATCTGATATGTCCTTACTTCCTCTGTATCCAGATCACACTGCCAGACATATTTGGGACGGAGAGGTAATATTAGTCTAATTTTTAATTTATTTGTTTACGTTAATTTAAATTGTTGACATTGATTCTTACTGACATTGATTATTTCTGGAAATTCACAGGTGCTTACTCTCCAGAAGTTTCTGAATCATAGGCGGAAGATTTTAGCATTGCATCAGCCAGAAGAGCAGTGGTTTCAGTTGGTTCTGACCGCTTCTGGGTTGAGTGACCTATGCTTGAACGATTACACTCTGGTCAACCACGGGATGCTTAATGCATTCATGGAGAGATGGCATTCTGAGACGTCTTCTTTCATCTCCTGCATGGTGAGATGTCTATCACCCTGGACGATGTCTCTACTTTGTTGCATCTTCTGATTAGGGGGAGATTCCTCCATCATGGTAGGATGTGTGAGGGCAAGGTTCCTTTATTACTTTGTTTTAATGATGTCAAAACTAGGATAATTTTGTACTTGTGTATTTTGGACGGTATCACCTTGTCTAAGCTTGCATTCATCTTTTTCAAATACGCATAAAAGCCTACATACATGAACTTAGGCATATAGGATCATACTCTATGTCTAAAATGTGTTTTAAGTCAGTTTTGATGCATTGGGTCGACACACACATGATATAGGTTGACTCACAACAAAGAAAATGCATTTTGAAATATTCTGGAAAGCATGTGTCGACTCAGGACTGCCTCAGGTCGACACACAATAGTATGAAAAAGTGAGAAAAACATTCTGGCCTTCATGTGTCGACACACAACCCATGGGGAGGTTGATGCATACTGAAAGAATCACAATTGTAACTTTCTCGCCTTCATGCGTCGACGCATGGCCCAGCTACAGGTCGACGTACAGTCTTCTTGTTTACTCAGTTTTGCATTCTGGCCTGTTCAGGTCGACACACAGCTTCTGTAGGTCGACCTGTTGCGCGTTTTCTCTCAATTTTCTGCATCTTTGTGTTCCCAAAGTCTATTTTTCTTTTATGTTTTCATACTCATATATATATATATATATATATATATATATATTCATATGCAGCATTTTTGTAAACAACCAAGAAGAAAATTGAAAGATACATTGGATTGCTTATCATCTTCGCTCTCATAACTTGCATTCATCAATAATCACACATAATCATCTTTGTTGATTAGTGCTTTGTTCAAAAGTGATAACGTCCAAACTTAGGATTTGTATATCGTTGTTTGGGTTGAGAATCAATGGGATTTTCTTAAAATAAAACCACTGGGATTTTGTCCTCCAAGATCTTGGTGATTTGGGGGTTTTTGCACAAATCTTTGCAGTACAGATTCAACTGAGTGAAAGCCTTGAAGAATGGTGGGTTCGGTCAAGGAAGTAGCGGTAACTAGAGGATTGTATTGAAAGATTTATGGTCAAACGTCTTGCGATCGAAATCAGCCGAGTGAAAGACTTGAAGAATCAAGTGAGTAGCGGTAACTGGAGGTTTGATCGAAGAGTTTGATGTTCTTGATTCAGCTGGAATCAAGGGGAGGGAAGTGGATAGAATCAACATTAGCAATTAGGTTTGATTGTGTAGTAGCTAGAACTTCTCTTGTACAAAACTTTGTCAACAAATATTATACATATCTCAATTCTAGTTTTAGAATTGGGGGCAGACGTACTCGAAGCGAGGACGAAAGGGGAACTGCCTAAACAAATCAGGTGTCGCTCTCTCTCTCTCTCTCTCTCTCTCTCTCTATCTATCTATCTACCTATCTATCTATCTCTTTACTTTGTGTTGTTAATGTTTGTGTAAAATCAACTGTTAGATACATTTCGATTGATTTGTAGTGCTAAAAAACTGTTTTGGAAAAATATTGCAATCACTTTGATTGCAATTGTGAAAAATTTTGAACTACAATTTCAAAGGAAATTGAACTTGTGGTGTTTTGCACACCAAGTGTTCGACATATTGATCGCACACAAACTGTTCGTAAAATTGTCAATTTAATTTTATCATCTATAATTCATTGGAAACCGATAATCTCAAAGTGGTCTTTATTTGAATTGTTTGATTGGGAACATTATTGATTCCATTATCTCATCAATATTATTCCATTTGGTTTCGTATATCCGATCTTACCGATAACGGTTCGTTTAGATGATTTTAAATCCAAGGCCGCTTCCGCACATTTTTGAAACAATTTTTTAAGCGCCAATTTTATAAAAAAAATTAGTGATTTATTCAACCCCCCTTCTAGATCAGTGTCATTATCTAACAAGTGGTATCACGGGCACCGATTCATCTAGTGCTTCGCATATAGCTTATTAGAAAATGGCTAACGAACCTAAAGGGCGTATAATAGAGCGCCGATTTTTAATGGTGAAAACTACGGTTATTGAAAAGATTTTATGCGGGTGCATATCAATTCTATTGATAGAAAGGTATGGAACGTTATTCAAAATGGTCCTATTGAAATAACTATGACCAATGCGGATAATGTTGTAGTACCTAAGCCGGAAGCACAATGGAACGATGAGGATGAGAAAAATTACAATTATGATTGGAAAGCTAGAAATATTCTCATATCCTCTTTGGGAGTTGATGAATATTATAGAGCTTCTCATTGTACTACTACTAAGGCTATGTGGGATGCATTACAAGTTGCCCATAAGGGAACTAATGATGTCAAACTAGCTAGAATCAATACTTTGACACAAGAGTTTGATCTCTTTCACATGAAGCATGGTGAAACCATTGGGGAAATGCAAAAGAGACCTACTCACCTAATCAATATTTTGAATTCACTTGGTAGACCCGTTTCCAATGATGTTGCTACTAACAAAATTTTGAGATGTCTTAATAGGGAATGGCAACCTAAGGTTACGACCATCAAGGAAGCTAATGATCTTATGACATTGGACATCACAAATCTGTTTGGCAAGCTTGAGGTATATGAGCAAGAGCTCATAAGTCTCGATCAACACGAAAAGAAAGAAAAGAAAGAGAAGTCGAAAGACACGGACAAGAAGTCTATTGCTCTAAAGGCTTCTAGCTCAAAGTCCTCCACAAAAGAGCTTAGTGAAAGTGAGTCAAGTGATGATGATGAAGATATGAATGAAGATATGGGGCTGTTCGTGAGAAGATATAATAGATATATCAGGAAAAATGGGATTCAACATTCGGACAAGAATCTCATCAACTTTCGACGACAATCAAAATCCTCTAAGCATGAAGGAAATAAGAGTGCAAAATCAAAAGGTTCATGCTACAATTGTGGAAAGGTCGGTCACTATAAGCCAGATTGTCCATTGATGAAGAAAGACAACGGAAAAGACAAGAATCATCAACAAAAGAAAGCGAGCAAACCTAGAAGGGCATGCATTGCTTGGGAAAGTGATAGTGAGTCCTCTAGTGAAGATAACTCAAGTGATGAAGATGATTCCGTCAATCTTTGTCTCTTGGCTCATCAAAAGAAGAAAAAGAAGGTAATACATTCTAAATATGAACATTCTGATAAAATGTCTCATTCTGAATTGCAAAATGCCTTTGAAGCTTTACACCATGAGGCTAAAGAAGCTTTCAAATGCTTAACTTCAAATAAGAAATTTTTTTCACATTTAGAGAAAAAGATTTCCGATTCCGAAAAGGAATTAGAAGCTCTTAAGAACTGAATGGTGGAAGCTACAAAAGCTAAAATTGAGGATGACAAGTGTACTTGGTTAAATTGGGCTGGTTGTGAAACTTGTCACATTTGGCAAAGAGAGGTTAGATCTCTTAAAGCCAAATTAGACAAGGCTTTAGAACCTAAAGTCACATTTGCTATTGATCGATCACATTTTAGAAAAAGTATGAATAATCCTTATCAAAAATATACATATATGATTAGAGATCAAAGTAGCAAAAGTAACTCCAATGTTAACCTAACTTGTCTATATTGTTGCAAGAAGGGACACACCATTGCTAAATGCCGATTTAGGAGGTTCTTGGTTCCTAAAGGTATTTCCCAATGGTTGCAAAAATGCCACCAAAGATTCACTCACACACAAGGACCCAATAAAAATTGAGTACCTATTTTCCTTGTTTAATTTTGTAGGTAAAATGTCTTGAGTCTACGGAGAGAAGATGGGTTCTCGATAGTGGATGCTCAAGACGCATGACGGGAGACATCTCCTTATTCATTGAATTTGTGGCAAATAAGAAAGAATTTGTGACCTACGGTGAGAATAACAAGGGAGCTATACTCAAAAAAGGTAGTGTAGGTAATCCCTCTTCTACTACTATCTTAGACGTCCTATTAGTTGAAGGTTTTAAACACACTCTTATTAGCATTAGTCAATTGTGCGACAAAGGTTATAAAGTTTAATTTTAAAAAGATTGTTGCATGATTGAACACAATGATAAGAATGATGATGTGTTTAAGGGCTTGAGGGTAAACAATGTCTATATGTTTGACTTGAATGAAGTATCTTTGACTAGCACTAAATGCCTTGTCACCATGAGTGAAGACTCGTGGCTATGGCATATGCGCTTAGCGCATGTCAACTTTGACTTGCTAAATAAAGTAGTTTCAAAGGATCTAATTGTCGGTCTACCCAAAATAAAATTTTCAAAAGATCACTTATGTGATGCGTGCCAAATGGGGAAGCAAACGAGGATCTCATTTAAATCTAAAAATATTGTATCTACAATGAGACATCTTGAACTCCTCCATATGGACCTTTTTGGACCATCTAGAATAAAAAGCTTGGGCGGTAATTACTATGGTTTTGTGATTGTAAACGACTACTCTAGTTTTTGTTGGACTATTTTCTTGGCTAGCAAGAGTGATACTTTTTCAGCATTTGAAAATTTTGCACAAGCTATCTCAAAACAAATTAAATACTAGCATTGTCACTATCCGAAGCGATTACGGGGGTGAATTTGAAAACCACCTCTTTGATGGATTTTGTGATAAGCATGGCATTGATCATAATTTTTCCGCTCCACGTACTCCTCAACAAAATGGAGTGGTGGAATGTAAAAATTGTATTTTAGAAGAGCTAGGAAGAACTATGATCAATGAGAGTGGCCTTCCTAAATAATTTTGGGCCGATGCTATTAGTACGACGTGTTATGTTTTGAATAGGGTGCATATCCGTCCTATTCTCAACAAAACTCCATATGATCTTTTAAAAGGAAGGAAGCCTAATGTATCACATCTCCATGTTTTTGGATGTAAATGCTATGTGTTAAATAATGGAAAAGAGAATCTTGGCAAATTTGATTCAAAAGTCGATGAAGGTATCTTTCTTGGATACTCTCAGACTAGCAAAGTATATAGAGTATATAATAAAAGGTTACTTATTGTAGAAGAATCTGTGCATATTAATTTTGACAAATCTTATCCGAAAAATGTCGGGAAAGATGTTTCTTTTCATGTGCAATGCAGGTGTATCTTCAGAAGACATACTCAAAGACATTGAAAAAGGGACTGATCAGCCTGAATCGGTGAAAGTTGAGGAGGAGGAATATCACAACTCTGAAAAGATTAAGGAGGATCATCCGATTAGCAACGATGACCTTCTAAAATTCTGGCATAGCAGATAGCAGATGTCCTAACACATGTCAAGACATTGTTCTGCATAAAACATTTAAACAAAGAACAGAACTGCAGACTGATACCTTGAATATTAGAATTGCAGAAACACGGATGTTTCGACATCTGTTCCAACATGTTAATCAAAACTTAACTGTAAATTGCAAAATGATAAACAACACAGAATATGATGACCCAGTTCGGTGCAACTCACCTACATCTAGGGGATACCAATCCAGGAAGAAGAAATCACTATCAGTAGTATATTTTTATGTAAACAACCCCAGGTTTACAGTAAACACCCATGCTTACCTATCACTACCCAATGAAATCTTTATCATTAGAAGTCACATCTAATTGATAAGAGAAACCCATCTCACTTCCTAAATCACAACCTGTGATTATCTAACAGTTAATACCCCATAACTGTATCATCCCTATTGAAAGACACCCTTTCCAATACAAAGTTTAGTCAAGCATCCTTGACTAATAAGTTACCTTGGATTTGCTCCAAAGCTTTATCCAAGAACAATATCAGATTCATTACCTACGGGTTTCTGAATCTATACAAGTACCTATGTCTACCACACTACATCAAATCGATACAGAGGGAGACTTACAAGAAAGCCTACGACTCTCAAAACCCTAAACCCTACTTTACTAAATAGGATTCCTAAGTCTATGTCGTCCTCTTGCTCTTTTCTGCCTAGGTCTTGGTCTTCATTTATATTCTTCTGCTTTGTTGGGCTTCAATCTTCTGTTTGTTGATTCCTTGATCCACGTTCTGAATGTTTCCTTAATTCTTGGACCAGACTTAGAAACAACCTGCTATATCAGTTCAAGATGTCAGGACATTTGTTAGGACATCATGTATCCTTCATGTTGGAACATTACATTCAACGCCTTGTTTAACCAAAAATTTGCTCAAATCTGCAGAGCCTTCAATCTCCCCCTTTAGACTAATTTTTGATTAAAACACCTTTGGTAGAAAAAGAAAGTTCGGCATTTGGTAGATATGATTGGAACACCTCTGAGACTCTTTCTTACCCCTGAAATTCCTAGTTGTATGTTGGTGTACATGAGGAAGAGTATATGACCCACTCCCCCTCAAACCAGTACTTGCCACTGAGGGATAAATCTTCCTCTTGAGGGGCATAAGAGAACCCACAAGAAGGTCCAGAAAGAGCTTAAGAAGAAACAATTGTATCGTATATAACACCGAGTCCATAGGGTATGTAACTCAGGTCACAGGACACAACCTGCTTCATAACTCAGATCACAAGGTACAAGGGAAGAACTCAACGATGTCAGAACATCTCATCCAACACCCCTTCTCCCCCCTTTTAGCCAAAAATTGGCAAAATTAGCCAGCGCAATTCCATATCCACATGATACTAAACCAGACCTTAACAGAAACCATGACGAGCTTGCCCAAAATACTAACTTTGAAAAACCAGAAGCGGACTCCGCCTTTAAATACCCAAATAAATTTTTCTTGAAAATGATGGTCCATAGAAGTTCCTGCGGAGCAGTTCACGTGAAGACATAAATTAGGGTAGGTAAACATAAATGACTGTGCATCGTCCAGCTAAAGTTTGACTAATTCCACTTTATGAGAGACCGTTCAAAGAATGCACTTGCATCAAGACACATGCTTAACACATCTACACTCTCTACCGTCCAAACCAGCCAATCATGTCGTACCCATACTGTCCTGACCCATTGTCAGGCTTTGTTTAGCAAAGTTATCATTCTTGTATTTTACCTACAGAATAATCCTGTTAAACAGGAGACCAAGAATAACTGACCAAGATGTTAAGACATTTCTTCAAACATCTTTCAGTTAGCATCAAAGACTCTTCAAAGACCTTGTTTGCTTCTGTAGAGAAAAATAAATTCTCCCAGAAACAGACCAAGACAATTGCTAAGATACTTGTACCACTTCTAATTCAATCCATTGACACCCAATGACAGAATCAGAACAACCTGATAAGTTCACCCAAAACTCATACTAGTCGAGCAATGTCACGACATCTCGTCTGACATATCAACCACACCTGAGGCAATCTATCACAAACTGCTTGAAGCCACAAATAATCTTGATAGTCAATCTGCACCCCTGCAGCCATATATCCAGAACAGAAGTTTAACTCCCCCTGTCGTAAAGTGCTCCTTTGCCAGAAGAACACCCTAAATGAATGGAAAATATAAGACTCATCTTCATGTCTTCAAGAGCGCACCCTCTGTTCAACACACCTGATGAATGCATTAACCTAATGCTTGACCCTCAAACAAACCATGTACCACACCAGTACATTAATCAGATAGAAGTTCTCCCCTTATCTTTCTCAACAGATGATTCTTCAGCAAGAACCACCCAAAACCACTACATGATATCCCATGACAACTTCATGATCATATAGTTAGAGTACCAGGAACGCATCCTTGTACCACAACCAACAAACTCTTGGATTGAGATCAAAGCTCCATTGATCCCTCTCATCCAGAAACCATCCATACACCACACAAATTCCTCCTGAATTCTCATGTATAGATCTCCTTGTTCCCTGAGATACAACCCAATTGAATCTGAATGCTTCACATTCCTCAAAGAGATGCACATGGCCCCTTAGTTTGCTAGCTCACACAAACGTTCTTCACACTTGAAGGACATCAAACACATGCTCCAGAAATATTCAGCCCATTTACTCCACAAGCACCAAACTGATCCATTTCTAGCATGTCCCATTCACATCAGACTTCCAAGATAATCCTTTACCCATCATTCTCCCGTACGATAAGATAAATACTTCTTAGACAAGATGTGAGTGTCAAGTTCCACACTCAGAACTTAGCATCCTACTCCAAGGATAACCAACCCAGAAGATGTTCTAACATCAGTTAGGACATCCTTCACATGTCATAGACACCAACCAACATGGTTCTAGATATGTTCCACCACTGGACTTACTATCTGCATAGTAATCCAACTGAAGGTCTTCAAACAACACTGTGCCACCAGCTTGATCTATAAGAACTCCAGTAACCAAAGAGAGAAATAAACTATTATCCACCAAAAGAATGTGATCTTCCATAAACTGAGAACTTATGCCACAAGCTCCAAGATATAAAAGAATCAACACCTCCTCAAGTCTTCAACCAACCACCCTTCTGCCCAAGAGTGATTTGTTCCAAGACACTCCTCAAGAGTAATCAAATGCCACTGTTTGATTATCTTGATTCCACATATGAGAACACCAAATGCCACTTTTTGACTGCCTCATCCTTTTTCAGAACTCCCACAAGATACACTGATCCAACAATGAAATCTGATCTTCAAGTCACATGAACTACTTGCTCCATAGCAAGACATCTTGGATCCACCAAGCCTTAGACATGTAACATATTCTCCATCTATAACTCCCGCAAACTGCATGAGATCGACCTTTTTGAAGCATCCATAACTTACATTCTCCTGTAGATCAACTTATCTTAAGATGATGTGCCACATCACCAGCTGAGATCCTGATGTTAAGCTTGATGTCAGAACATTCTGATACGACATCCAGCTGCTGAATTCAGCTCCTCCTTCTGTCACTTAGAAGAACCTCCTCCCTATTACAGAACAAGAGTTTCATGCTCTCATAGACTTGATTCAACAACCAAGTTTGAGTAGACAACCTCCATCCTGCTTAATCTTATCATAGGTATTCCATTCAAGCTCACACCTTGATGAATATCTGCTTTAAAACTCCAAAAAACTCACACCTGCCACGCCTGATTCTTCAGATGAAAAGTAGTCATAAACTACACCATAGCCATACCAAATAATGCCACTTTCCTTAGTAGAGCAGTCTATAGAAAGTCAGAGATAACTGCCACTTAACCTTGGCCTCCAAGATGAGCAACATCCCATGCTCCTAAGTACTTAGATCAGAAATAAACTAATCTAAGCTGTACCATCACCAGCACTCCATTCTGGACAAGTCTCTTGCCAGGACACTTTCCAGATAAACACCAGATGCTTCCAGTAACGACTTGAATACACTTGCTGCACTCCAATACTCCTAGATCAGAAATAAACTGATCCAAGAACTATCCATCAAGATTATGATGTCTTTTTATTTATCTTCCACATCACCATTGTCTAGACCAGTTTCTTGCCAGGAAACTCTCCAGATATCAGATGTTTCTGCTACACCACACTGAAGCAGATTCTTAGGATAAATAAATCCAAAAGCTTATGTAGTACCCCTCCCATGATTCCGCACAAACCAGATGAAGATATGTTCCAACATCGTGTTGAACATCAACAATCTTGATCTTCACATACAAGGATAATCAATTAAATACTTGTGAGTAACAAAAATAGCAATTAATCTTAAATCCTTGTTCAATAATCCTATTTCACTATTGAATCCACACTCCACCAGATCACTTCATGAACACTTATCAAGTATTCAATCTTTTGCAAGTATCTTCTTTGACAAACATATTGTTGAGATACCAAGGCTGCCACCCTTGACTCAAGTAACTAAGATTCTCTCTGAACGAACCCTATTTACCTCAACAGTTCCAAAAACTCCATTTAGATTGGATCCACCCTTAGGATTAAGAGACGTGAATCCTTCCTTGCTATTTTGGATGGTGAAAATAAATCACCTCCACTTTCTTTAGGTTTGTGTTTAACATAAACACCCTCTAGTCAGAAGAATAACTAGAAGACTCCAGATGCACGACTGAGGCGCCTTTATGAGTGGACTTGAGAGAATTCTCAAGTATCTTTGATAACTTAGCCGATCAATAATTTATCAAACTCGCAGAGCAAGAACTTGATAAACCTAAACTCAACTCCCCTTCTCTTCAACTGACTTCAAATTGCACAATGGAACCAAACTTCCGAGTACCAAGTCACCATAACAGACATCTACCAACAACTTCTTCCATTCCATCTCTCCCGACTTTGGAATAAAAAGATGCAGATATCTTCATATATAGAGGCCGACATTGAGATCTTCCACCATCTGTCTTCAGCAACAACTCCAGAATCCCATAATTCCAGAGCTCTTCCATCAGAAACATATGCAGCGGAACCACCAAGGAACAAATTCAAATTGCCCTAATAAGATGTCAGAACATCTTATAAGACACCCCAATAAGAGAACTAGCCACTTCTCCTGCAGTTGTTGTAGAACCTCCTCAGCAATATGAACAACCACCAGGTTATTACCTTCGATCTAGAACATCCATCCCATCCATTAATACCCTTGAGTATGTCTGAGTTGATTGATCTGATCTTCAATACTCCTTCTTGTTTAAACGCCAGAAAGTATCTCCCAAAGATCTCATCCAGAAACAGACAGGATGCCTGCTCTGATACCAATTGAAATTCTGGCATAGCAGACAGCAGATGTCCTAACACATGTCAAGACATTGTTCTGCATAAAAAATTTAAACAAAGAACAGAACTGCAGGCTGATATCTTGAATATCAGAATTGCAGAAACACAGATGTTTCGACATCTGTTCCAACATGTTAATCAAAACGTAACTGTAAATTACATAATGATAAACAACACAGAATATGATGACCCAGTTCGGTGCAACTCACCTACATCTGGGAGATACCAATCCAGGAAGAAGAAATCACTATCAGTAGTATAGTTTTATGTAAACAACCTCAGGTTTACAGTAAACACCCACGCTTATCTATCACTACCCAATGAAGTCTTTATCATTAGAAGTCATATCTAATTGATAAGAGAAACCCATCTCACTCCCTAAATCATAACCTGTGATTATTTAACAGTTAATACCCCATAACTGTATCATCCCTATTGAAAGATACCCCTTCAAATATAAAGTTCAGTCAAGCATCCTTGACTAACAAGTTACCTTGGATTTGCTTCAAAGCTTCATCCAAGAACAATATCAGATTCATTACCTACGGGTTTCTGAATCTATACAAGTACCTATGTCTACCACACTGCATCAAATCGATACAGAGGGAGACTTACAAGAAAGTCTACGACTCTCAAAACCCTAAACCCTACTTTATTAAATAGGATTCCTAAGTCTATGTCGTCCTCTCGCTCTTTTCTGCCTAGGTCTTGGTCTTCTTTTATAGCCTTCTGCTTTGTCGGGCTTCAATCTTCTGTTTGCTGATTCCTTGATCCACGTTCTGAATGCTTCCTTAATTCTTGGACCAGACTTAGAAACAACCTGCTATATCAGTTCAAGATGTCAGGACATTCGTTAGGACATCATGTCTCCTTCATGTAACACCCCGATTTCGTGAGAATATTTATTTGATTTATTTAAATATTATATTCGTGGATTTTTGTGAATTTTGGTGTTTCGCGTCGATGTCGGTGATTTTGTGAAGTTTTGGTTATTTAATTAAATAATAGTATGCAATATGAATATATTTATATTATTATTTATTTTAAATAATATTAGAGGGATTAAGGGTAAAGTGGGCATTTGAGGAGAATTAGTGAGGGTAAGAAGGGAAGAGCACATTTAGGGATATTTGAAGGGAGAATAGTGAAAGGAACTCATTATTCGTATTATTTTGGAGAAAGAGGCAAAAAGTGCTCTGAAGAACAAGTGAGAATGAGGTTAGGGCATAGAAGAATTCTGGCGAATTTTCAAGAGAAATCAAAGAATCAAAACTCTAAGGTATGGGGAGTATCACTTTGTAATATTTTGATATAACGATTAGGTGTTAGTGGGTAATTGGGGTTTTGAGGGAAAACCTAGGAATTTGTAGATTAAGGATGATGGAATTTGATGAATCTCCATGTGATGATTGTTGTTGTTGATGTATATGTGATAGATATAGGTTATAATAACATAATCTGTGATGATTTGAGGATAAAAGCTGGGTAAGGAGTGTTAGATCGCAGCTGGAGAAGTGTTGTTATCGCAGGGTTTTGTTGCAAAAATCGCAGAGCCCGCTTGTAACACCTCAAAATTTGCCCTAATTTTTTTTTACCTATAACTGGCTTTTGTTTCGCATTCATTCTACATATTCATTAGGTCATGACTCATTCATACATTTGCATGAGCTCCTAAGGCATAAGATCAAGGTTTCTTATCCGTTGTGCGATTTGGTTAATATTCATCAATTGGAGATGGTGGTTAAGGTTCACAGCAAAAACATCTTTACATGAGATCCAGTTGTGGATTCATATTGTGGTCGGGGCAGTGTTCTTCCCTCAGTTGCTTATCGTTGGTTGCTTATAATACAAGGTAACTTGGATTCAAGATTGGAGTGGGGAGTTCCTTAATGGTGCAAGATGATTTGGGATTAAGAATGGAGGTTGGTATGGATGAACAGAAGAGAAGTTTCCTTCAAGAAGTTCAAATTGGATAAAAGTTTTCAAGGTGGTTGAATGTCTTCAGAGGTTTCTTGGTATTCAAACTCATCATTTCTTCATCATCTTAATTCAAGATGCAAGTCCCCCATTTTCGATATCAATATCCATTTTTCATCTTTTTTTCTTCATCATATCCACATTTAGATCCATTCTTGATCCATATCCATTTAAAAATCCAATCAAACCATCTTTGTCCAAATTTCATTTTTATTATCCGAAAAAAACCATTATCCAACACCCAGTCAACTCTGCTTTCAATAACCATTTTGGCCATTTTTATATCCACTTTAAACCGTCTTTCGAATTCATATCCTTTTCATCCAATATTTATGTTTAATCCAATGTTAATATTGTTGAGCTTGGGGTGTTTTCATTGATCATACAATAGAGTTGAGTGAGACGCATGGTGCTCTGGATTATGCAATTGGAAGAACTTCATATGTACATGGAGTTAGGTCTTCAAATTGGGTGGACCCCATGTCTGTGCTATCACGATAGATGTGGTAAGAGATGTAAGCAGCTAGTAGTGCAACGGCGCATGAAGTTCGTATCACCGGTTCAAGGTTTATATTAGTTACTTGACAGCAAAGTTTAGAGTTTCAACAGAAATACATAAGAGATGGCAGAATTCATCATCCAATTCCTAACTAACAAAAAAAATATACAAAAGTCCACGGCAGGGAATTACGTAACAGAGAAAATCTATAACAAGTTCACATCAGAAGAATTCATTCCAAAAAAAAAATGGAAAAAAGAAATACAACGGGTACCAATCCCAAACGAACCGATAGCAGAAAATTCTACAGCAGAATTTCACTTTACAAACTCACAACTTCAGTTCAAAAATCTCTAACGGTATCCTAACCTCCCATAACAGAAAAAAAACCTAACCAATTTCTAACGGAATTGTGATTTCACAAACCACTTCTAACTTCAACAGAAACCAGTAACAACTTCGCTAACAAAATTTACTAACCATAACCGTTTTTTCCGAAATCGAATTTCCTCTAACCTCTTAACAAAACCTCTAATAGAAAATACACAACCAATCTTCAATCTCTAGTCCCTATCCATCTTCATCAATTCTCAACTTTGAAAACTATTCGAACCTCGTCACCATCTTCAATTAACTCTCGTCTTCAAGAATCATCGCCTTCTCGCAACCATTTCACAGCCTCCAACATCATCTTCATCCTTCTGATAAACCACAACAGAACTCACAGAAATTTAACACTGTTGCAAGGCACAACACATCAGAAGCAAAGCGCACGAACCGAGTAGGGAGAAGCAGATTGGATCGGAACGTTGAGCTTTACCGTGAGTTCGTCACGAATAGAAACCAACTCCTGATCATCATCACCAAATCTTCATCGCCTCAATTTTCAACAAACCTGCAAGAACACGCACATCAACACCAGTCCGTGATACAACATCATTTTAGATCAACAACAGCAATTCAGATTCAGAGTCGCGGAGAAGAACGAGAACGCAGCCTCGCGAGATATTGAAGGAGGAGAAGAACGAGTTTCATACCTGAAGGTTCGCTCTCGTCTTCATCAGGTATGCAATCCTCTCCTTTCTATAGCTGCGGCCTTGAACTTAGTAGTTCATTATGGATCGATTTAATTATTATTCGTTCTTGGTTCTGATAGCGTCAATCCTGTAGTTTGAGTGAGAATTTGAGAAAACCGTTCCTGGATTCGGAGAGAGAGCGAGAATTTAGTTAGGGTTAGTGTTGGACAGTTGGTGTTTTGGGGTGGTTGGGTGCCGGAGAAGACGGCGGCGCCGCCGCCGGCCACCGTCGTCTCCGGCGGTTAGGTTTTCAAAAAAAAGAAAATAAAAACGCGTGGAGAGAGAGACGGATGCAAGAGAGAGAAGCGTTTAAGGTATATGCCAAGCCTTGTAGTTCTTATGTTAATATAAGAGGATAGGATGGTGGTGGTGCAGTCCACTCCGGCGGTGACACTTGTCACCGTCCGGTAGGGTCTAACCATTAGTTACGTGTATACGTCCCCATACTAGCTACCATACACCCTTCATCCAGACCATTTGTTTGATTTCTCTAAGATGGATCGTACGACGAGGATTGGAAGTTAGGATGTGAAGACCTACCCTGCACTCTCAGGCTTTGGGCGTCCTGGGCCTAGTTCTTTTTATGCTAATTGTGCCTCCCTTGTTAAGCCCAAGAGGAATTTAATTGGAAGCTTTTACTTGTAGGCACCCACCTTGTTCTTCCATGCTTTCTTGTAATTCTATATTTCATACACGTTTCAAAATCTAATTCTAAAAATAGTCTTATGCCTAAGAAAATTCTAATAAAATTCATGAGAGTTCTTGATGGTATTAATTAATTTTTGGTGATTTTTAATTCCATTTTGGGGGCTGTTTAGTATTTTTCTGGAACTTTAGAAAGGAATGGGTTCTAAATGGTATATCTAGTGATGTAAGTGCTAGAATATCATTTTTCCTTGACAATTTGGAGCTGATTTTTGGTGTACATTTAGGCATTTGATTGTTTCACATCATGGTAATTGATTGGTGCATTTTACTTGAGCTTTGAGATATTTTTGAAGTTAATCTTGTGAGCCTTAATTCGTATGATCATCATTGACGTTTATGCTACGTTTGCAATTGATTGAGCATGTTTGGTGCATGATATGAACACTATCTTTTGTATGTAGTTACCTACTGTCCTTGGAATGATGTGTTCAATTACTCATAATTTCTTAGAGCATTTTTCTATTTTTACTCATTTTTCAATGCGACCCGAACATGTTGATACATGCGTAGAAAGAAGTTATGTTTAGGACTTGTATGAGGGCACTTTGAGCCGACCTTGAATATGAGTTTTAGAACATTGTTAAGTGTATTTTGATGCACAATGGAGACATTCTTGAGTATTGCCTTGGATCATTTCACATGTTTTAAATGATGCTTTCTTTGTGTGTATGTGAACTTGATTTTGTGTTTCACTTTGGCCACTTCCTTTGATGCCATTTGTATGCCATGTCCATGTTTGTTTTTGGGATTCAATTAGGAAATTTTATAGGTCATTTGCCTCTGGTGTGTGAGATTTAACATTGCCTTACCATGTCATGTCATTTGTCTTACTCGAGTGACAATTTTACATACTTGTATAATAAGTTTAAATATGATGTTGCTCATGGAATGAACTAACTTTGGAGAGAGTTTAATGCAAACCTTTGTGACACTTTGAGATTGGATTTAAGCATGTGTATAAGTTGTTTCACTTCTGACCTTGGTCCATCTTCATGTTTTAATTCAATTCATCTAACTTGTAATGACTTTCTTTTGTTTGTTTACCTTTAACTTCAAAGTAGATTAGTCTTGTAGCATAGTTGTAACTTGACTTGTAACTTCATAATCCTTTTAGGTCTTTCACTTTGACTAGTGTGACTCAAATGTACATAGCCATTAGACTTAGGGTTTATGTTGTACATACACTCTCTTGTTGTTACTAATGCCTTTGGTTCACAGGTGCAAGGTACATAAAGGAGACATTCCAAAGGTGGTGTGACCATTTCATTTTGTAAATAAAAGCTTGTTTCTAACTTGGTTTGCTATATGTTTATAGGTGCTTTCGTGACTTGCTTTCGTTGCGCTTTCGTTGCTTTGCTACGGATTCCTATCCGTTTGGTAGGACCTCTTATCTCTTCACTTCTCTTTAATGCTTTCAAATGCCATGAGAAATAGGAATAGTCGATGCCATGAGAAGTAGGATTTTATGGAAAGCCCTCAAGTGAGGCCATGATTGTGCTTGTTTGATATTGTGCTGAAGACCTTTAAGGAGGCAATTGACGAAAGGCAGGGTTCGCAATCGACCCCCGTTATTCTAGTTGAGTCGTTCTTAGCTCTCATTACATGATTGAAGCTCTGAACATTACCTGCTCTTATTGTCGAGTCCGTCAGTGGAATGAGGGTTTAGTAATCAAACCCCCACGCCTTGTCTATAGATCGCATTGACCAATGTTGATGCTTATGTGATCTGATTCACATCTTCCCCTTTCTCACTCTGCTCTCCATGGTTCGTGATACCATTGAGCGAGCACCCCTATTTCCCACACCTAGCTTGTTTGCCTCAGTTGATATGACCCCTTGGCTAAAGCTCCCTCTTTCTTATTGTGATTGTGTGATATTATTGTTGACTGACACTGTTTACTCTTTCGTTGCTTTTAGTCCATTTTGTGATTGATTCATCATGTGTTTACTTGTCTGATGACATGATCCCGTAGGATTCCTAGCTCCATTTAATTTTCGATTAAGTTGGAAGTAGGAGAGACATTAGGATAGCAATCCATGCATGACAACATTAGGTAGACTTCTCTCTTCCTTTAGACTTAGGTTTGTTAAACCACATTAACCATAGGATCACCAAGCATGCTAACACTAGGGTTCGAGTCTCCCTTATTAGTTTCACCTTTGATCCTCTCTTGAGTCTTCTCTTCTCACCTCATAATCATTATAAAACACATAATAAAGGTTAAACGAGTATTGCGCATGAGCCTTATATGTGGTAAGTGAATAATGGGGGGTCTCCCTTCATTCTTCTAGGGTACTTAGTGTACGTCCTGTTGGGGGACGATACACGACGTATTCGTTCCTATGTTGTAGACTTGGGTGCAATGCAAGTTACAAATAAAAGCAATCAAAACACTTCTTTCTAAAAGACAAAAACAAACAAACAAATTATTTCCTCATCTCCTTCATTCTATTCCTTAAGGATGCGTCATTTCTGTTCTACCGCAAACAGGTAACGCCTAAGTCTCCCTACAGCGAGCTGCAACACCTAACTGCTAGGATGCGAACGTTGACGTATTCCACTAAAAAACACAAACAACTTTCCCTAGGTGAGGGGAACTACGTCGCTCTGATTCTCATGTTCCCGATGAGATACGTAGGCAGTGGGGTAGGGCCCATTCGAGCACTTCTTTTATTTTCCCTACATTTATTTCTCTTTCTCTTTCCATTCCTTTTTCCAGTTCTACAGTTAGCAGTTCCTTTTCCATCATTCTTTTCTTACACCCTTTGATTGAGACAAGCAAGCGTGGATCCCATCGGGTACGATGGACGTGTGGGAGTGCTAATACCTTCCTCGCGCGTAACCGACTCCCGAACCTAGTTCTTTTGGTCGCAAGACCATGCTCTATCCTTCCTCTCAGGCTTATGCAGTGTTTCCTTTCCCTCTCTTGGGATAAATATACATTGCTGACGACTCTGTTTCGGTGCCACTTTCGCGTTTGTACTTGGATGAAAATCTCGGGAGCGACAACTGGCGACTCTGCTGGGGAGCGAACCCAGAATCTCTGGTTTCCTTAGCGAGTCAATCCTAGCGCTTGTCTGTTTTATTGCTTTGGGTGTTTTTGTGGTGATTTATTTTGCTGTATTTATTGTTGTACTGTATTGCTATTTACTGTATCACTGCTTTACTGTACTTTACTGTTTTACCGCATTTATTGCATTTGCATTTCATTATTATGCTGGACTGTGCTGGTTTTTCTGTTTGGCGGGCATGGTGTTCTGAGAGATAAGCCCACTACCCAGGCTAGAGCATACACCTAGGTATTAGTGTGGGTGGACGTGTCGCTCCTGTGATGCTTTACCACGTATGGGTGTTCACGAGACCTACAACCAGACGAGGTTCTATCCGGAGCTATCTGCTACTGTATGCTCTATACAGGCCAGTAGATATTCTCTGGAGGAATCGTCGACTCTGGTGACCATTCCTGAGGACTCAGTAACGACACTCCTCCCGAGATGTGACAGTGGCAGACCACGTTCTGTGGCAAACCCATTGCACATTCTCGACCCGAGGACCCAATGCTGGGAACTTGCTATAGGACATCCTTTTTAAAGAATCAGTGGAGGCACTCCTCGATTGGCGATAATACTATACCCCGAGAGATGAATGTACTATTGCTTCTCGACCTCAGTGCCAGAAGCTGAGGACTTTTCGTTTTGGAGAATCAGTTGAGGCCTCCTCGATTGATGATGATGCTAAACCAGAAATGGTGAACGTATCATCATTTCTCGACCTGAGAGCCCAGGATACTGAACATCCTAGTACCCACACGTGAGAAGGGCGGGTTGTTTACAGGTTTGCAGGTAACCATGACCTCATACATACTCGATTCTCTGTTGACATTACACAAAAGGAGAAGTCATCCTATTGTATTCAGATGGTTTCTATATATGGTCCTATATTGTTCTCAGAGCTACACTGACACCGTTCACAGTCCAGCACAGACACGTGGCACCTTGATACCATGCCTTGCATTGCATCTCATCTCTAACATTCATATTTTTTCATTTCCAGGTAGTATCTGATTTTGATTCTAGTCAATGGGCAGTTATAGGGATGGACAACAAAAGGGGCAAGAAGAACACCATTGTGTACAAGTTTCCGAAGCTCATCCTGGGTCAGATTTGTAAATTGCAAGAGATGGCCAGTCTGGAAGTGTTAGGAATGTTTGGAGAAAAGTACGGTTGGATCCTATCCTATGCTCGTAACCTCAGTGAATATGAAGCTGATGGATTATGATCCTGCCTTGAGGTGCTTTGTACTGATGGATTATGTTCTGGTTCTTACTCTGGAGGAATATTCTAACATTCTGGGAATTTCCATCAAAGAAGGTGTTCCTTTCTGTGGGTCGAAGGTAGATCTGGATTTCCAAGCCGTGGCTGGTGCTCTTTATTTAAGCAAGTCAACTTTGAAAGCTGATATTTCTTGCAAGGGAAAGGTTCGCGGCTATCACCTATCATACTTAGCAAACAAGGCTCAAGAGGCAGCAAAGGAAGAGAAGTGGAATGTCTTCAATGCAGTGTTGGCTCTCTGTGTATATGGTGTTGTCTTGTTCCTGAATGAGCCTGATTTTGTTGACATGGATGCTATCAGAATATTTGTATCTCAGAACCCGGTGCCAACCTTATTAAGAGATCTTCATTATGCCTTGTACAACAGGAACGAGAAGAGACGGGGTGGGACAGTTCATTGTTGTGCACCTCTTTTCTATAAGTGGTTTACCAATCGTCTACCCCAGTCAGGTGCTTTCAAGGATACTAAGAATTCTCTGAAATGGAGTCAACGTCTGATGTGTCTAGACGCTAAGGATATTGTTTGGGTGAATCACGGAGTGCTGGGTAAAGAAATTTTGCACAGTTGCGGTGAGTACCCCAATGTTCCCTTGATAGGGAGGAAAGGGGGTATTAACTATAACCCTTCCTTGGCTATCCGGCAGTTTGGGTATGCTCTGAAAAATCCCCCAGTTGAAAAGGAGTTGGAAGAGTCTTTGTATTTTCACATGGCTAATGATGGATTAGATGTGGCGCAGAAAGCTTCCAAAGCATGGCTCAGTAAACAGAAGAGAGGAAAGACCGTTTGGGGTTTGCCTAACAATCAAACTTTCCCTCCATATGAGCAATGGATAAAGAAGAGGGTCGAAGAGTACTATTTGCCTTTTGATCGGGCGCCTCCCTTGTATCCCAAAGTGATAGAGGAAAGAATCACTGTACCTATCGAAGAATTCGATAAGCAGCGAAAAGTGGTGCAAGACTTGAGAGAGGAAAATGCTAGTATGAGTAGTAAACTTCAGGGCGCTTTACATGAAAACTTGGAGATGAAATGGAAGGTCAAAGATTTGACAGAGCGTTTGGAAAAAAGGGAGAAGGATCTTGATGAGAGAGGTCAACACTGTAGAAAAATCAGTATGACTGTTGAATCATCCGGTAAAGCTTACAGGGAAACCAAGAAGCTTTTGACCAAAACTAAAGACGAGCCTGCCACATATCAGGAGATGTGGGAAGAGCTCAAGATTGAGAATGGGGAGTTAAAAGAAGAACTTCAAAGAATGAAGGAAGATAAGAAGCACTTCTCTGGTAAGTGGAAAGAAGCCCAGAAAGAAATTAAAGAGCTCAAGTTGCAAGCGGGAATTAAGAAGTCAAAGCGCGAAGGCAATGATGTTGAAGAGCATATTGCTAGGCTGAATCAGGATGTCGAGAAGAGAAACAGACTGATCAAGGGGTTGCTAGAAAGACCTACCCATCCGGACACTGTGAACCTTCTTGAAGAGGTTGAAGCCAGCTTGTTTGGAATTGATTTGTAGTAATTCTGTTGGTTGTATTTTGATATGATTATCATCAGGATTGTTGATGGAATCACTTTTGATTGTATCGGACCTATTTGTATGATTTCTTATGATATGATATTAAAGTATTTGGTTTCGGCCATATTTGTCTCTACAGTTCTCAGTTTTTGAAAGGTGTCTTGTTTGTTTGATTCTGCAATATTTCTGGATTCGGATTTATTTTCCGAGATCGTGTCCGATCCCTTGCCCGATTTCAAAGCTGGAATCAAAGCGGATATGCCTTGGAAATGGTTAAATATGATTGTTTGCATTTGCATTAGCATCCTCATGATCATGAGCATTTTGCATAGCAGGTACTTGCTCCAGTTTTTTTTCTAACCTTTATTTGGTTGCAGGCATAATAGCTGATTCCAACATTCACCGATACGCTACCAGATGCAACCAAGCTAAAGTCATGGATCAGGTACAGACAAAGCTGGCTGATTTGAGGGCACGCATGGAACAATTCATGAATCTGATGCAGGGCGTCGCCCAGGGACAGAAGGACCTGAGAGCAGGGCAAAAGGACATGAGAGCTACTATCCAGAGGTTGGAGACAGAGATTCCTACTGGTAACAACGTTAATCCCCCTAGGGTTAACCCTCCAGTGGTCAATCCTCCTGTGGTCAATCCTCCTGTTATTACTCCTCCTCTGGTTGGAGTCAACTTGGGATTTGTTCCTGGCAACAAGGGGCTGGTGGAATATCATCAGGATGATCAGTTTTCTATACTTAATGCTGATATGGGATTCTACCATGATGACAGGAAATACGAAGGGTTGGCTGAAAGAGTGAAGGCTATAGAGAGTCAGAATCCTTTGGGAATTGATGTTGAAGATATGGGACTGGTACCGGGTGTCAAGATTCCCCCGAAGTTTAAGCCGCCTACCTTTGATAAGTACAATGGTAGCTCTTACCCTAAAACTCACCTCCAGGCATATAATCGGAAGATAGCTGGTTATTCTGATGATCAGAAGGTATGGATGTACTTTTTCCAGGACAGCTTGTCTGGAGCCTCACTGGAATGGTATACAAAGTTGGACAGGGCTCACGTCAGAAGCTGGAAAGAGTTGTGCTTGGCTTTCTTAAAGCAATACCAGTACAACATCGACATGGCACCGAATTGCACTCAATTACAAAGCATGACCCAGGACCCTAAGGAAGGTTTTAAGCAATATGCCCAGAGGTGGCGTGAACTTGCTGCTCAGGTGCAACCTCTGTTGGCAGATAGAGAAATGGCTGACATGTTCATGAATACTCTGCAAGGTCCGTATCTTGACCGGTTGGCCGCTTGTCCGTCCACTGGTTTTGCTGACATAGTAATTGCTGGAGAGAGAATCGAGAGTTTGCTAAAGCTGGGGAAAATTCAGGACAGCAGTGGTACAAGTTCAGCTCCTGCAAAGAAGTTCTTTAGTAACAATAATAGAAAGCGTGAAGGTGACACTAATGCTGCATATTCACAAGGGGGGAGGTAGAGGACGGCAGGGTCCATATCACCAGGCATCATCTATAACCATTCCAACTCCGGGTAATGAGGCTCAACCTGCAGCTCAGAGGCAGTATCGTCCAAGACAAAGAATGAATGACAGACAGTTTGATGTTTTCCCTATGACATGTTCACAAATGTTACAGAATTTACTCCGTTTGAATTTGGTACAATTGAGGACTTTGGCTCCCCCAGCGGGCAAGCTACCCTTTGGATACGATGCAAATGAAAAGTGTGAGTTTCACTCTAATGCGCCAGGACACAATGTGGAAAACTGCAAGGCTTTCAAACATGTGGTGCAAGACCTTGTTGATTCAAAGGCTATTAATTTCGCTCTGAGGCCTAATGTAATTCAAAATCCCATGCCTTCGCATGGTGGACCAGGGGTGAATTCCATTGAATAAGTTGGAGATTTGAATCTGGTGAGGAATATTAATGATGTTAAGACTCCGTTGAAAGTTGTGAAAGACCGCCTACTGAAAGGGGTCGTATTTCCTGGTTGTTCGGAAAACTGTGAAGATTGTTTGATCGCTGATAATGGGTGTGTGAAATTGAGAAATAGCCTTCAGAGTATGATGAATGAAGGATGTTTGCAATTTGATCAGGTGAAAAAGAACGATGATGAAGTTTCCACTATTACAATCTACTTTGATCCGGTGGAAATTTCGGTGCCTGCTCCTGTACAGACATCTACGCCGGAACGAGTAGCTCCTATAACTATAACCGTTCCCAGTCATGTCCCAAATGAGAACAAGGTTGCTATTCCGTGGTACTATGGAACTAATAGTCAAGGACAGAGGCAAGAGGTGCAAACTCCTAAAGAAAGTGGTTCAAGTATCGGAAATGTTGGGGGAATGGGTGGTTTCACTCGCAGCGAAAGGCTTTTCGCTCCTCAGACACTCAGGAAGGACGATAACGAAGCATTAAAGAGGACCAAAGGAAAGCAGGTGAGAGGTGATGAGCCAGTGCTAGGGGCAGAATCTAACAAGTCATTGGAGAAAGATGTTGAGGAATTCATGAGAATAATCAGAAAGAGCGATTATAAGATCGTTGATCACCTACATCAGACTCCTTCTAAGATCTCCATATTGTCATTGTTGCTATGCTCCGAAGCGCATAGGAATGCTTTGTTAAAAATCCTAAACATGGCGTACGTACCACAAGAAATATCAGTAAACCAGCTTGAAAGTGTGATTTCCAATGTCCATGCTGGTAACGGTTTAGGGTTCACAGATTTTGACTTAACGCCAGAAGGAAGGAACCACAATAAGGCTCTCCACATATCAATGGAATGTAAAGGTACTATGCTATCTCATGTATTGGTGGACACTGGTTGGTCCCTCAATGTGTTGCCTAAGAAAGCATTAGCAAAGCTGGATGTGGAAGGAGTTATACTGAGGCCTTGTGATCTAGTGGTGAAAGCATTTGATGGTTCAAAGAGATCAGTGTTTGGAGAAGTAGAGCTACCGGTCCAGATCAACCCCTAGGTCTTTAATACAGTGTTTTATGTGATGGACATCCAACCGGCCTATAGCTGTTTATTGGGTCGTCCGTGGATCCACGCTGTTGGGGCTGTGTCTTCAACCTTGCATCAGAAGATAAAATTTGTAGTTGATGGTCAGGTTGTTACGGTATGCGGAGGAGAAGATATTTTCGTTAGTCATCTGTCATCCTTCAAGTACGTGGAGATGGACGGAGAAATCCACGAAACTCTCTGTCAGGCATTTGAAACTATGAATATGGTGAGAGATTCTCCTTCTGGTGAGGCAAGGGTGGGAGCTTCTATGACTTCGTATAAGCAGGCTTTGGAAGTGGTGCAGTCTGGTCATACCGAAGGTTGGGGACAAGTAATTGAGCTACCTTTCAAGGATGATAAGAGTGGAATTGGTTATAAACCTCCTCAAGTTCCACCACTACAAGGTCAAGAGCGCCAAGGGCCAGTTATTTTCTCAAGTGGAGGAGTCATACATCCCAGCCATATTTGTGCAGCAATTGAAGACGGTGAAGATAGTGACTGTGACCTGGACAATTGGGTGCGTCCCTGTGCCCCAGGAGTGAAGCTGAACAATTGGTTTTCGGAGGATCTCATCCAAGTTACTCTGCCAAATAAGTAATTTTCTATGTTTTCTTTTATTAAGCATGCTAAGGTCCTATGCTCTGCCCAAGGCATAGTGACTTCATTGTAGGGCCCCCATTTGTCTCATATAAATTTTTATCATTAATAAAAGGACATTTTGTATTCAAAGTTGTGTTCCCTGTCTTTTGTTTTGTTATTTTTAAATAAAATGGCAATGTTTTCTTCGCAGTTTGTGCATTTTTTCTTTCTGTTCCTTTAAAAAAAAAGCAACTTCTAAAAGCATGGATTATCATTCATGCAGAAATAATTCTCTGGATCTTGTTGATGACGACCTTGCTATGGTTCATTATGACTTCGATAATCCAATATACCAAGCTGAAGAGGGGGACGAGGAAGATTGTGAACTTCCTGAAGAGTTTGCTAGATTATTGAAGCAGGAAGAAAGAGCCATTCAGCCTCATCAGGAATCTATAGAAGTTGTCAATCTCGGCACCGAAGAGGTAAAGAAAGAGGTCAAAGTAGGGGCCAACCTGGTAGAGAATGTAAAGAAAGAGCTGATTGAGATGTTGCGAGAGTATGTTGACATCTTCGCATGGTCTTATCAAGATATGCCGGGGCTAGATACAGACATCGTGGTGCACAGATTGCCGCTGAAAGAGGGTTGTTTTCCTGTCAAGCAGAAGCTTCGGAGAACCAAACCTGAAATGGCCATCAAGATCAAAGAGGAGGTACAAAAGCAGTTGGATGCAGGGTTTCTAGCTATTACTAGTTATCCACCATGGGTCGCTAATATTGTGCCTGTACCGAAGAAGGATGGCAAAGTCAGAATGTGCGTGGATTATCGAGATTTGAACAGGGCGAGTCCAAAATATGATTTTCCATTACCACACATTGACGTGTTGGTAGATAATACGGCTCAATTCTCTGTGTTTTCTTTCATGGATGGGTTTTTCGGATATAACCAGATCAAGATGGCGCCGGAGGATATGGAGAAAACTACATTTATTACCCCTTGGGGCACATTCTGCTATAAGGTGATGCCGTTTAGTTTAAAGAACGCTGGGGCAACATATCAGCGTGCCATGGTGACGCTCTTCCACGACATGATTCACAAAGAAATTGAAGTTTATGTGGATGATATGATTGCCAAATCAAAAACGGAAGAGCAACATTTGATAAATTTGAAAAAGTTGTTTGAACGGTTGAGAAAGTTTAGATTGAGGCTGAACCCGAATAAGTGTATTTTCGGGGTAAGATCTGGTAAGCTTCTGGGCTTCATCGTCAGTGAAAAGGGAATCGAGGTGGATCCAGCAAAGGTAAAAGCCATTCAAGAGATGCCGGGGCCAAGAACAGAAAAACAGGTTCGTGGGTTTTTGGGGAGACTGAATTATATTGCAAGATTTATATCTCATCTTACCACGACTTGCGAGCCAATATTCAAGTTATTGAGAAAAGATCAAGCAATCCGGTGGAACAATGACTGTCAAAAGGCCTTTGATAAAATAAAAGAATATTTGCAAAATCCTCCGATTCTCATGCCTCCACTTCCTGGGAGGCCACTGATTATGTATCTCACTGTACGTGATGGATCGATGGGTTGGGTTCTCGGTCAACACGACGAGACAGGTAGGAAAGAGCATGCTATATACTACCTGAGTAAAAAATTCACCGATTGCGAGTCCAGTTACTCGATGCTTGAGAAGACGTGCTGCGCACTAGCATGGGCTGCTAAGTGATTGAGACAATACATGCTGACTCATACAACCCTGCTGATTTCAAAAATGGATCCAATCAAGTACATTTTTGAGAAGCCAGCTCTTAATGGAAGGGTCGCTCGGTGGCAGATGGTTTTGACTGAATATGATATACAATACACTTCCCAGAAAGCAATCAAAGGGAGTGTGTTGTCGGATTATCTTGCCGAGTCACCTATTGATGAGTATCAGCCAATGAGGTTTGACTTTCCTGATGAAGACATCATGTTTCTCAAGGCTAAAGATTGTGAAGAGCCTCCGGTTGACGAAGGGTCGGATCCTGATGACAAATGGAAGCTGATGTTCGATAGGGCCGTTAACATGAATGGAAGTGGTGTAGGGGCAGTCCTTATTACTCCGAAAGGATCACACATACCTTTCACTGCCAGGTTAACGTTTGATGTCACTAATAATGAAGCGGAATATGAGGCTTGTATCATGGGTATTGAGGAGGCCATCGATTTAAGGATCAAGACTCTTGAGATATTTGGTGATTCTGCTCTAGTGATCAACCAAATCAATGGAGATTGGCATACCCACCAGCAGAACTTGATTCCTTACAGAGACTACGCGAGAAGACTGTTGACTTTCTTTACAACAGTAAAATTGTGCTATATACCTCGTGAAGAGAATCAGATGGCAGATGCTTTAGCTACATTGTCTTCCATGATTCAGGTGAATTGGTGGAACCATATCCCAAAGATTGATGTGATAAGGTTAGACAGACCCGCTCATGTGTTTACCGCTGATACGACGACTGATGATAAACCATGGTATTTTGATATCAAGCGTTTCTTGAAGAGTCAAGAGTATCTGGCCGGGGCATCAAACAATGACAAAAAGACTCTGAGGAGGTTGGCAGGAAGCTTCTTTTTGAATGAGGATGTGTTGTATAAACGGAATTTTGACATGGTTCTGCTCAGATGCATGGATAGACACGAAGCAGACCTGTTAATGCAGGAAGTGCATGAAGGCTCGTTCGGTACCCATGCTGGTGGGCATGTTATGGCAAAGAAATTATTACGAGCAGGGTATTATTGGCTAACTATAGAGGCTGATTGCTTTAAGTATGCCCGAAAATGCCACAAATGCCAAATCTATGCTGACAAGGTGCATGTGCCACCAAACCCTCTGAATGTGATGAGTTCTCCATGGCCCTTTGCTATGTGGGGCATTGACATGATTGGGAAGATTGAGCCTACTGCTTCCAACAGACATCGATTCATTCTGGTGGCTATTGATTACTTTACCAAGTGGGTAGAAGCTGCCTCTTTTGCAAATGTTACCAGGCAGGTGGTAGCCCGATTCATTAAGAAGGAGATTATCTGCAGATATGGGGTGCCTAAAAGGATCATTACTGATAATGGTTCTAATCTCAACAACAAGATGATGAAAGAGCTATGCCAGAGCTTCAAAATTAAACATCACAATTCTTCCCCTTATCGCCCGAATATGAATGGTGCCGTCGAGGCAGCCAACAAAAATATTAAGAAGATTGTGCAAAAGATGGTGGCGACGTATAAGGATTGGCATGAAATGCTGACTTTCGCTTTACATGGGTACCGCACTTCTGTTCGTACATCTACTGGGGCAACCCCGTTTTCTCTTGTATACGGTATGGTAGCAGTGTTACCGATTGAGGTTGAGATCCCTTCTTTAAGGGTCATGATGGATGTTAAACTTGACGAGGCTGAATGGGTTCGAGCGAGGTTCAACGAGTTAAGTCTCATCGAAGAAAGACGATTGGCTGCAGTATGTCATGGACAACTGTACCAGAGGAGAATGAAACAGGCATTTGACCAGAAAGTGCGTCCTCAGACTTACCAGACGGGCGACTTGGTATTGAAAAGGATTCTTCCTCCGAATACAGATCATAGGGGCAAATGGACTCCTAATTATGAAGGTCCATATGTTGTTAAGAAGGTCTTCTCAGGCGGAGCCTTGATGCTTACAATAATGGACGGTGAGGATTTTTTGTCCCCTGTGAACTCAGACGCAGTTAAAAAATACTTCGCATAAAGAGACCCGTTGGACAGTAAAAAGAGAGTCCAGGCAAAAAAGGGCATCCCGGCGAACCATAATAAAAAAGAAAAGAAAAGAAAAGAAAAGGTTCGGGCAAAAATTAGGGATAAAATAAAAAGAAAGTACACCCGGTAAGTTGAAAACCCGCAAGGGCAACTTAGGCAAAAAAGGGTATCTCGGTGGATTGAAAACCCGTAAAGGGCGATCCAGGCAAAAGAGAGATTTAGCGAAAATTGCGATCTGAGTAATCTGTATTGTCTCGTCTCAATCAATAAGCACTCCGAAGGATAGGAATCAGTTCAATCGTCCCCCTTTGAAGGCAAAGCTATTGGAGAATCTTGAAGATATACGAACCATAGCAGGGTCGAAACTCAATGGAGTTCCAGTTTCACATTGCCATTAGGACAGTTTCTTTTTCGTTTTGGCAATTACCTCTTTCTAGGAATTGCTTCTTGATGTAAATGCCTATTTTCAGGCTCTTCAATCAATAAAATGGTCGTTATTCAGAATAATTCTATATGTTTGTTTTGTTTTTATATTTGCTTTGTTTACACAAACGTCCAAATTTTGATAAACATTTGCATATGAAAACATTGGGGTTCTACAATAACATGCCTAAAAGGAAAATATTTAAAATTGCTTTAACTAACGAGTGTGCTTAGGTGAATACTTCAAAACCCATGTTACCTTGGGGTATAGGTGCGCATTCTTTTGTTTGCAGGGGTTGAAAGTTCGCTGATTAGCTGTTCAAAGATGTATGACGTTTTCAAGCCAAAGTCCCTTACGAAGCGCAAGTGATCGTTCCTCCCCAAGCAGTGATGGTTCCTCAGCAGGAAAGTTCTTCTTAGAGGTGGATATCCCCAGCGTATTTACAGAGCTCCATGATCCCCAGCAACATTGTCAAATGGTAGTACTGAAGCCATCATGTTCAGAAAGGGACTCTCATGTCACTCTTTCGTCACAACTTCTACTGATTAAGTCCATCATTCGGTCGATGGTCGTTCAAGACGATTCGATATCGGTGAATTAATTTTAACTGAGTATTGTTGTATCTTATTAAGTCGATTCTCATTCCTTACTTCTAACAGCTACAAGCTTTTTTGTTGTGAATCCCCAATGAAGTCGCCATCCCAAGCATGGAGCATTTTGAAAATTCCCCAGCAGGAGGTGTTCCAAATCTATTATCCCTAGTAGAGTTTGAAGAGGCGGGGTCTTCTATAAAATCCTCTCAAGGGACATTTCCAACACGAGATGCTCTAAAGTGGTTCTCCTAACAGGGTTTGTTGTAAGCTCAGTAATCCCCAGCAGAGTTCTATGGTTGTAGTTACTCCCCGAGTGGACTGGTTCGGATGATGCCTCCCCAGGAAAGTTATCATTTCCTACGGCAACCTCAATAGGTTTGTCAGGTCGGTGCCCAGATCAGGAGATCAGGTCAATTTGTCTTCCCCTGTATGGTTTGCGACCACGAAGTCAATCCAGCTTGTTATCCCCAGCGGAGTTGCGTACCTTCCCTCAGCATTTATTTTGCTGGGGAACCTCTTTGCATTTTGCATATAGTATGTATGGCATCCTCAAAACGCGTAGCATTTCCATCGAGATGGAGCATTACGTCATGGAAAAATTCAAACATATGCATGCGAAGCATAGACTAGTTTTGATAACTCGTGCGAGAGCCCAAAACTTTTGCCCCTTATATCATTGACAAAGCCAGAAAGAATGCATGTTTCATTCTTTACCAAACAGTTCAAAACAGCGTAAAGGGTTTCATCATTTTTCTCCCCGCAGAGTCATATCTCCCAGCTCACAAGTTTCTTGGAACTATTCCCGATAGGATTCATGTAGCCGTTCCCGACAGGCGCCCTTTAAGTTTTAAACCTGACCGTTCCCGACAGGCCCATTTACCATTCCCGATAGGTAAGCTATAGGTTTTCAACTTTAGCCGTTCCCGACAAGCGACCTTTGAGTTTTAAACCTAGCCGTTCCCGACAGGCCCGTTTACCATTCCCGATAGGTAAGCCATAGGTTTTCAACTTTAGCCGTTCCCGACAGGAGACCTTTGAGTTTTAAACCTAGCCGTTCCCGACAGGCCCATTTACCATTCCCGATAGGTAAGCCATAGGTTTTCAACTTTAGTCGTTCCCGACAGGCGACCTTTGAGTTTTAAACCTAGCCGTTCCCGACAGGCCCATTTACTGTTCCCGACAGGTAAGCCATAGGTTTTTAACTTTAGCCGTTCCCGACAGGCGACCTTTGAGTTTTAAACCTAGCCGTTCCCGACAGGCCCATTTACCGTTCCCGACAGGTAAGCCATAGGTTTTTAACTTTAGCCGTTCCCGACAGGCGACCTTTGAATTTTAAACCTAGCCGTTCCTGACAGGCCCATTTACCATTCCCGACAGGTAAGCCATAGGTTTTTAACTTTAGCCGTTCCCGACAGGCGACCTTTGAGTTTTAAACCTAGCCGTTCCCGACAGGCCCATTTACCGTTCCCGACAGGTAAGCCATAGGTTTTCAACTTTAGCCGTTCCAGACAGGCATATTGACCGTTCCCGACAGGCACATTGACCGTTCCCGACAGGAACCTTGACCGTTCCCGACAGGCACATTGACCGTTCCCGACAGGTAGTTCACCAGTTCCCGACAGGGTTCCTATGGGGTCCAATGGTTCCAAGGTCTTCCTCACAAACTTTTCTTCCTTACCCTTACTTCATTTACAGCATTTTCTCTATCCACACAGTGCAAATTTTCTCGGTTATTTTTGTATTCAATCCCTATGTATCTTGAATTCCTGATAGCCGTTGCTTTCATCCATTCAGATTCACAGTAGATTGAATAGGGGCAGCTGTAACACCTCAAAATTTTCCCTCATTTTTTTACCTATAACTGGATTTTGTTTCACATTCATTCTGCATATTCATTAGGTCATGACTCATTCATACATTTGCATGAGCTCCTAAGGCATAGGTTCAAGGTTTCTTATCCGTTGTGCGATTTGGTTAATATTCATCAATTGGAGATGGTGGTTAAGGTTCACAGCAAAAACATATTTACATGAGATCCAGTTGTGGATTCATATTGTGGTCGGGGCAGTGTTCTTCCCTCAGTTGCTTATCGTTGGTTGCTTGTAATACAAGGTAACTTGGATTCAAGATTGGAGTGGGGAGTTCCTTAATGGTGCAAGATGATTTGGGATTAAGAATGGAGGTTGGTATGGATGAACAGAAGAGAAGTTTCCTTCAAGAAGTTCAAATTGGATAAAAGTTTTCAAGGTGGTTGAATGTCTTCAGAGGTTTCTTGGTATTCAAACTCATCATTTCTTCATCATCTTAATTCAAGATACAAGTCCCCCATTTTCGATATCAATATCCATTTTTCATCTTTTTTTCTTCTTAATATCCACATTTAGATCCATTCTTGATCCGTATCCATTTAAAAATCCAATCAAACCATCTTTGTCCAAATTTCATTTTTATTATCCGAAAAAAACCATTATCCAACACCCAGTCAACTCTGCTTTCAATAACCATTTTGGCCATTTTTATATCCACTTTAAACCGTCTTTCGAATTCATATCCTTTTCATCCAATATCTATGTTTAATCCAATGTTAATATTGTTGAGCTTGGGGTGTTTTCATTGATCATACAATAGAGTTGGGTGAGACACGTAGTGCTCTGGATTATGCAATTGGAAGAACTTCACATGTACATGGAGTTAGCTCTTCAAATTGGGTGGACCCCAGGTCTGTGCTATCATGATAGATGTGGTAAGAGATGTAAGCAGCTAGTAGTGCAATGGCGCATGAAGTTCGTATCACCGGTTCAAGGTTTATATTAGTTACTTGACAGCAAAGTTTAGAGTTTCAACAGAAATACATAAGAGATGGCAGAATTCATCATCCAATTCCTAACTAACAAAAAAAAATATACAAAAGTCCACGGCAGGGAATTACGTAACAGAGAAAATCTATAACAAGGTCACATCAGAAGAATTCATTCAAAAAAAAAACGGAAAAAAGAAATACAACGGGTTCCAATCCCAAACGAACCGATAGCAGAAAATTCTACAGCAGAATTTCACTTTACAAACTCACAACTTCAGTTCAAAAATCTCTAACGGTATCCTAACCTCCCATAACAGAAAAAAACCTAACCAATTTCTAACAGAATTGTGATTTCACAAACCACTTCTAACTTCAACGGAAACCAGTAACAACTTCGCTAACAAAATTTACTAACCATAACCATTTTTCCGAAATCGAATTTCCTCTAACCTCTTAACAAAACCTCTAATAGAAAATACACAACCAATCTTCAATCTCTAATTCCTATCCATCTTCATCAATTCTCAACTCTGAAAACTGTTCGAACCTCGTCACCATCTTCAATTAACGCTCGTCTTCAAGAATCATCGTCTTCTCGCAACCATTTCACAGCCTCCAACATCATCTTCATCCTTCTGATAAACCACAACAGAACTCACAGAAATTCAACACTGTTGCAAGGCACAACACATCAGAAGCAAAGCGCACGAACCGAGTAGGGAGAAGCAAATTGGATCGGAACGTTGAGCCTTACCGTGAGTTCGTCATGAATAGCAACCAACTCCTGATCATCATCACCAAATCTTCATCGCCTCAATCTTCAACAAACCTGTAAGAACACGCACATCAACACCAGTCCGTGATACAACATCATTTTAGATCAACAACAGCAATTCATATTCAGAGTCGCGGAGAAGAACGAGAACGCAGGCTCGCGAGATATTGAAGGAGGAGAAGAACGAGTTTCATACCTGAAGGTTCGCTCTCGTCTTCATCAGGTATGCAATCCTCTCCTTTCTATAGTTGCGGCCTTGAACTTAGTAGTTCATTGTGGATCGATTTAATTCTTGTTCGTTCTTGGTTTCGATAGCGTCGATCCTGTAGTTTGAGTGAGAATTTGAGAAAATCGTTCCCGGATTCAGAGAGAGAGCGAGAATTTAGTTAGGGTTAGTGTTGGACAGTTGGTGTTTTGGGGTGGTTGGGTGCCGGAGAAGACGGCGCCGCCGCCGCCGGCCACCGTCGTCTCCTGCGGTTAGGTTTTCAAAAAAAAGAAAATAAAAACGCGTGGAGAGAGAGAGAGAGAGACGGATGCAAGAGAGAGAAGCGTTTAAGGTATATGCTGAGCCTTGTAGTTCTTATGTTAATATAAGAGGATAGGATGGTGGTGGTGCGGTCCACTCCGGCGGTGACACTTGTCACCGTCCGGTAGGGTCTAACCATTAGTTACGTGTATATGTCCCCATACTAGCTACCATACACCCTTCATCCAGACCATTTGTTTGATTTCTCTAAGATGGATCGTACGGCGAGGATTGGAAGTTAGGATGTGAAGACCTACCCTGCACCCTCAGGCTTTGGGCGTCCTGGCCCTAGTTCTTTTTATGCTAATTGCGCCTCCCTTGTTAAGCCCAAGAGGAATTTAATTGGAAGCTTTTACTTGTAGGCACCCCCCTTGTTCTTCCATGCTTTCTTGTAATTCTATATTTCATACACGTTTCAAAATCTAATTCTAAAAATAGTCTTGTGCCTAATAAAATTCATGAGAGTTCTTGATGGTATTAATTAATTTTTGGTGATTTTTAATTCCATTTTGGGGGCTGTTTGGTATTTTTCTGGAACTTTAGAAAGGAATGGGTTCTAAATGGTATATCTAGTGATGTAAGTGCTAGAATATCTGTTTTCCTTGACAATTTGGAGCTGATTTTTGGTTTACATTTAGGAATTTGATTGTTTCACATCATGGTAATTTATTGGTGCATTTTACTTGAGCTTTGAGATATTTTTGAAGTTAATCTTGTGAGCCTTAATTCGTATGATCATCATTGACGTTTATGCTACGTTTGCAATTGATTGAGCATGTTTGGTGCATGATATGAACACTATCTTTTGTATGTGGTTACCTACTGTCCTTGGCATAATGTGTACAATTACTCATAATTTCTTAGAGCATTTTTCTATTTTTCACTCATTTTTCAATGCGAACCGAACATGTTGATACATGTGTAGAAAGAAGTTATGTTTAGGACTTGTATGAGGGCACTTTGAGCCGACCTTGAATATGAGTTTTAGCACATTGTTAAGTGTATTTTGATTCATAATGGAGACATTCTTGAGTATTTCCTTGGATCATTTCACATGCTTTAAATGATGCTTTCTTTGTGTGTATGTGAACTTGACTTTGTGTTTCACTTTGGCCACTTCCTTTGATGCCATTTGTATGCCATGTCCATGTTTGTTTTTGGGATTCAATTAGGACATTTTATAGGTCATTTGCCTCTGGTGTGTGAGCTTTAACATTGCCTTACCATGTCATGTCATTTGTCTTACTCGAGTGACAATTTTACATACTTGTATAAGAAGTTTAAATGTGATGTTGCTCATGGAATGAACTAACTTTGGAGAGAGTTTAATGCAAACCTTTGTGACACTTTGAGATTGGATTTAAGCATGTGTATAAGTTGTTTCACTTCTGACCTTGGTCCATCTTCATGTTTTAATTCAATTCATCTAACTTATAATGACTTTCTTTTGTTGGTTTACCTTTAACTTCAAAGTAGATTAGTCTTGTAGCATAGTTGTAACTTGACTTGTAACTTCATAATCCTTTTAGGTCTTTCACTTTGACTAGTGTGACTCAAATATACATAGCCATTAGACTTAGGGTTCATGTTGTACATACACTCTCTTGTTGTTACTAATGCCTTTGGTTCACAGGTGCAAGGTACATAAAGGAGACATTCCAAAGGTGGAGTGACCATTTCATTTTGTAAATAAAAGCTTGTTTCTAACTTGGTTTGCTATATGTTTATGGGTGCTTTCATGACTTGCTTTCGTTGCGCTTTCGTTGCTTTGCTACGGATTCATATCCGTTTGGTAAGACCTCTTATCTCTTCACTTCTCTTTAATGCTTTCAAATGCCATGAGAAGTAGGAATAGTCGATGCCATGAGAAGTAGGATTGTATGGAAAGCCCTCAAGTGAGGCCATGATTGTGCTTGTTTGATATTGTGCTGAAGACCTCTAAGAAGGCAATTGACGGAAGGCAGGGTTCGCAATCGACCCCCGTTATTCTAGTTGAGTCGTTCTTAGCTCTCATTACATGATTGAAGCTCTGAACATTACCTGCTCTTGTTGTCGAGTCTGTCAGTGGAATGAGGGTTTAGTAATCAAACCCCCACGCCTTGTCTATAGCTCGCATTGACCAATGCTGATGCTTATGTGATCTGATTCACATCTTCCCCTTTCTCACTCTGCTCTCCATGGTTCGTGATACCATTAGGCGAGCACCCCTATTTCCCACACCTAGGTTGTTTGCCTCGGTTGATATGACCCCTTGGCTAAAGCTCCCTCTTTCTTATTGTGATTGTGTGATATTATTGTTGACTGACACTGTTTACTCTTTCGTTGCTTTTAGTCCATTTTGTGATTGATTCATCCTGTGTTTACTTGTCTGATGACATGATCCCGTAGGATTCCTAGCTCCACTTAATTTTTGATTAAGTCGGAAGTAGGAGAGACATTAGGATAGCAATCCATGCATGACAACATTAGGTAGACTTCTCTCTTCCTTTAGACTTAGGTTTGTTAAACCACATTAACCATAGGATCACCAAGCATGCTAACACTAGGGTTCGAGTCTCCCTTATTAGTTTCACCTTTGATCCTCTCTTGAGTCTTCTCTTCTCATCTCATAATCGTTATAAAACACATAATAAAGGTTAAACGAGTATTGCGCATGAGCCTTATATGTGGGAAGTGAATAATGGGGGGTCTCCCTTCATTCTTCTAGGGTACTTAGTGTACGTCCTGTTGGGGGACGATACACGACGTATTCGTTCCTATGTTGTAGACTTGGGTGCAATGCAAGTTACAAATAAAAGCAATCAAAACACTTCTTTCTAAAAGACAAAAACAAACAAACAAATTCTTTCCTCATCTACTTCATTCTATTCCTTAAGGATGCGTCATTTCTGTTCTACCGCAAACAGGTAACGCCTAAGTCTCCCTACAGCGAGCTGCAACACCTAACTGCTAGGACGCGAACGTTGACGTATTCCACTAAAAAACACAAACAACTTTCCCTAGATGAGGGGAACTACGTCGCTCTGATTCTCATGTTCCCGATGAGATACGTAGGCAGTGGGGTAGGGCCCATTCGAGCACTTCTTTTATTTTCCCTACATTTGTTTCTCTTTCTCTTTCCATTCCTTTTTCCAGTTCTACAGTTAGCAGTTCCTTTTCCAGCATTCTTTTCTTACACCCTTTGATTGAGACAAGCAAGCGTGGATCCCATCAGTTACGATGGACGTGTGGGGGTGCTAATACCTTCCTCGCGCGTAACCGACTCTCGAACCTAGTTCTTTTGGTCGCAAGACCATGCTCTATCCTTCCTCTCAGGCTTATGCAGTGTTTGCTTTCCCTCTCTTGGGATAAATACACATTGCTGGCGACTCTGTTTCGGTGCCACTTTCGCGTTTGTACTTGGATGAAAATCCCGGGAGCGACACCGCTTAGCACGGTCTAGCGCGCTTAGCGCGGTCTAGCACGCTTAGCGCGGTCTGGGAGAATTCCGCCTCTTCAAGGCAGTGAGTAGCGCGCTTAGCGCGGGTGGGGCGCTCTTAGCGCGACCTGGAGCTGAAAAACATGATTTTTATTAATTAAAATTCGTGGAAAATAATTGTTTTATATTACATTGATGTTGTGATGTTGCCGTAAATTGCTGCTATGTGTTTACGTGTTATATGATGATTATTTAGAGATGATTATGATGTTATTGGTGATTATTAGATGTTATGTGTGATATTGATGATGAGATGACAATGTGAAGTTCCATGAGTATATTAATGATTTGAGATGACTATCTTGATGCGTGTATTGATGAATTGACGATGATGTTTGGATGACTCCTTGATGAATATGTGATAATATGATGTATATGAGGATTGATGAATGATGATGCACATTATGATGTTTAATTGATGATAAGTGTGATGTTGTGTATCATTCATTCATATGCATACTCTATGACGACGCTTCATTCCCATTGTGTGGATGTGAAGTAATTATGACGTGCTCCGGTTCCAATTTTGGAATCGATCCTATTGAAGGGGATCTTTGGAGGGTTTATGGCCTAGTGTCCATTATTATGACAATTTGGTACCGCATGCATTTTTATGACGTTGCATTTCATTCTGGGTGGCATTGCATGATTGCATATGAGTGATATTGGTGATGTGATGTTTGTGTGATGTTTTGGGTGAGTCAGTGTAGTGTTTGATAAGAACAACTTGTAGCGAGCGATTTTGGACGCGGTTCTTAAGCGCTGGTCGCTCTCTGCGGTTTGAGCTTACTACAGGTCAATTCATTTTTTATCCTATTGTGAGCTGATGAAGGAAGGGAAATAGATGTCTCCAATTAACCCTGCTTGCATACTGAGTTTAAATAGCGGTCTGTTAGGTTACGGATGCTATCAATGTGGGGGGGCCTTTGTACTGGTTATTTGTATTTTCGCCAATACTGTTTTCTTTCTTTTTATCTGGGCAGAAGGTTTCTGGCGGGGAACAAGGATTAGGATGTTAGGACTGATGCTTTTTGATGTAAGAGTATGGGATTTGGGTTTTTTGTTTAGTGTGCTCGCTAAGATTTTTCTTTCAATCTTATGCCTACGTATTCCCGTTTACCGAAACAGGGAAATCAGAGCGTTAGTAGTTCCTCCTATTCTATGGGAGGAAATGGTGTTTTTGGTGTCTTGTTCAAAGCCCAAGACGTGAAGCGAAAGGTAGTTTGTATCTTGTTCAAAGCCCCAGATATGAAGCTGAAAAGTCTATTTGTATCTTGTTCAAAGCCCAAGATATGAAGCTAAAAGGGTGTTTACTTTAGAGAGAATTTGTCATCTCTAAAGAGGGGGTTGTATGTCACAACTGTTTATAAAGGAGAATTACTTTAACCGGGATTTGTGAATCAGGCAATGCCATAATTTCCTTTAAAGGAGGTTTTAACCTGAAGGAGAAGACTTTAACTCAGTGTAGAGCAATGCTATCTTTCCTTAGGAATTTCTCATGCTAAAAGAGGGACAGTGGCATGGATGTAGATGATCCAGAGGCTTGCCGCTTACAGCAATTAGATGAAGGGGAAGGAGTTGTTGATGTTTGTGTACTGTGAACAAGGCACAATTTTGATGCTAAAAGGTTAATTGGATTAACTAGTGGTTTTCTTATACAAAGTCTAAGAGGAGGCTATCATGTATCTCGTACAAAGCCCGAGAGAGAGAGAGAGGCTAAAAGGTTTTGACTCAACGAGGGAATCTTTTGGTATCTCGTATAAAGCCCGAGATGGAGGCTATTTGACTCAACAAGAGAGTTTTTGTATCTCGTACGAAGCCCGAGATGGAGGCTAAAGATGGTGACTCGCCAAGAGAATCTTTTATACTCAACAAGAGAGTGATTTTGTATCTCGTACGAAGCCCGAGATGGAGGCTATTGTTTGTTTGGCTCAATAAGAACCTTTTTGTATCTCGTATAAAGCCCGAGATGGAGGCGAAAGGGGTATTTGACTCAACGAGGGAGTCTCTTATGTGTCTTGCACAAAGCCCGAGAGAGAGGCTAAACATTGTTTGACTCCGCTGAGGAGAATCATTGTACAAAGCCCAAGAGGAGGCTATGGTGACTGTTCAGTTAAGTGACAGGTCTAGTATACTGATTTTTAAAGAGAAAATCAGTTCTTATATGAGCAACACTGTGCTCAAGGATTTGATTCAAGGATCCGGGATATTCCTGTTCTTTAAGGAAGTGGGAAATCCGAAGGGTATTGAGACTGTCCGAGTCTACGGGTTTCCTTCCTAGTTTTGAAGGGGTCACTTGAGAATGTCTTTGAGACTCAAGGAAGTTAGACTGTCCAAGTCTAGAGTTTCATCTTTTGTACCATGCTTTGAGAAATAGTAGTAGACTCTTGGAAAGGACTGCTCTATGCAAATGATTAAGTTCTGTTCCTATACCTCTAGGAGGTCGTCGGGACAATTTGTATGAAGCCCAAGAGGAGGCTGGAGACTTTTAAGAAGCCGACGGGTCCTTGTATTAAGCCCAAGAGGAGGCTATCATTCCCGGAGGAAGAGATCATTATACGAAGCCTAAGAGGAGGCTGTGAATACTTCTAAGAAGCCGTAGGGTCCTTGTACTAAGCCCAAAAGGAGGCGGGGTTGCTTTTAGGAAGCCTGTGGGTCCTTGTATAATGCCCAAGAGGAGGCCGATGCTTTTAAGAAGCCCGTGGGTCCCCAAACCCCGAGAAATTCAAGGCAATGCTATTCACCGAGAATAGATCAAAGTCAGGAAAGTTCGAGAATTTGGAAGAAACTCAAAGATGCCATTCACGGAGAATACATTCATCTTGGGGAGTAGAGCTTCTTGACAATTCCTAATTAGGACAGCCGAAGAGAAGACTGTATCTGGTGATCCTATTGGGGATCTAGTTGTTTATTTCTACGAATAAACGAAACGGCGTCACCTAGTTCTAGACGTAGTTGTCGGGGAAACTCTAAATATCTATATTATTATTACACAGTTGATATGAGTTTATGAAAGAAGACTTACAGCGAAACAGCCCCACAATACAGTTATATGTATATGAAAGCGGTAAATGAAAGCAATAACCACTTACTCGGTTGTAGAGCTTCCATGCTGTTCGGTTAGTTGTTCAACAAAGAAAGATTGAAAACAACAGTATATTCAAAATCAAATGAGAAAGTGCTTTGAAATAAAAATGGTTGGGGCTTACAGCTCAAGGAGAGGCCCAGGGTTTTATCAATGATTGCACTGTTTGAATTTGTACAGAGGGACTTATACAAATGACTGAGGCCCAAAAAGGTTTTCTGTACAAGTGGGTTAGGTCTTACACTCTAATAGAGGCCCAAGAAGTTTTAAGAAAAGAAAGGGGTCTTAGTACTCGAGGGTAGGCCCAATGGTTAATTTTGAAAAGGGCGACGATCGCGCCGAGGTTTTGGAAACACCGTGGGACTTATACAAGTGACTGAGGCCCAAAATTTTGGTATTTACAAAGGGATTGGGTCTTACACTCTATTAGAGGCCCAAAGAGTCTTGAAACATTTGAGTATGATTAAAAATCAAAGAAACCCCAATTTTCACTTTTTAAAAGTAATTTTTCAAAGAAAATTAATAAAAAATGACAAAAAATCAAATAAGTTTAAATAAACCACTTGTGATTTTTGGTTAAGGTTTGAAAAATGAGGTTTTAATCACAAGATGATTTAAAACTTATTTAGTTTTGATTTTCAAGATGAATATTCACTTTTAAAATGTTTAAAAACAATTAAAAATGAATTTATTCACAAAAATACCAACTATATTAAATAAATAATATAAATTTGATTTTTTTGTAGAATAAAATATTTTACTATTTTTGTGATTTTTCAGAAAAAGAACCAATAAAAAATAATCAAAATTGAGGGAGTTATTAATTTTCCAAATCATTAAAAAATAATATGAAAAATGAGAAAATATGAAAAAGTGATAAAAAAGAGGGATTGGGTCTTACACTCTATTAGAGGCCCAAAGTGTATTTTTGTACAAAAGATGGGGCTTACAACTCAGGGAGAGGCCCAAAATATTTTCAGTTTGAAAATGGCGATCGCGCCGAGATTTTTAACGTATCGGGATTTATACAATAACTGAGGCCCAAAATTGTTTTGTTAAAAAAGAGTTGGGTCTTGCACTCTATTAGAGGCCCAAGTGTTTAAAAATGAAAAGAAATGGGACTTACAGCTCAAAGAGAAGCCCAGTTGATTTTCGTTTGAAAATGGCGATCGCGCCGAGGTTTTCTTTTAACGCAGAGAGACTTATACAATAAGTGAGGCCCAAAATTATTTTGGTTAAAAGGGGATTGGGTCTTACACTCTAATAGAGGCCCAAAGTGTTTGAAAAAGATTTGTTAGGGTGAAAATCAAAGAAAACCCCAATTTCATTTTTTAAGGCATTTTTCCAAGAAAAATTAAGTAAAAAAATGATAAAAATATCAAATAAAATCATTAAATAATGATTAAAGTTTATGAAAAAAATATTTTATCCACATAAATATTTAAAATCATTTTGGTTTTTTAAAAAAGAAATTATTTTAAAAGCATTTAAAACAATTTAAAACACTATTTTTAAATATATTAAAAATAATCTAAAAATAATTCTTTTTTTGTGATTTTTTGTGGATTAAAATATTATGGGGTATGAATTGGAAAATGATGATTTTTTGCTATGTAAAAAAAAATTGGTTGAGTTTTGAAAATAAAAATAAAAAAAAGAGGAAAGATGTCACAATATCATCTCCGACGTTTCTTATGGGATAAAAACGAGTACCGAAACTTTAATTTTCAACACGTTTTTTATCAAATTTCAAACAGTCATAACTCTCTCAATTTTTATCGGAATCAAAATCCGGAAGTACCTATCTTGACCGATTTTTCGCAAGGAATCCAATGGTATAACACATACACACTGAAACTCGACGTATGAAACACGCAAATCAAAAAACCAGAACTGCTATTAATTCAAAATATCGTTCCACGTCGAATTTCCAACACGCGTAACTCTCTCGATTTTTAACCGAATTAAGATCCGAAAGAGCCTATCTTGACCGATTTTTCGCGAGGAATCCAATGGTATTGTACATGCATACTGAAACTCAACGTACAAAACGCAGCAATTAAAAAACCAGAACTGCTACTAATTGAAAACGTCGTTCCGCGTCGAATTTCCAACACGCGTAACTCTCTCGATTTTTATCTGAATTGAAATTCGTAAAAACCTATCTTGACCGATTTTTCGCAAGGAATCCAATGGTATTACTCACGCACATGGAAAATCAACACACAAAACGCAGAAATAAAAAAAACAGAACTGCACTGTTTTGAAAACATCGTTCCGCGTCGAATTTCCAACGCGCGTAACTCTCTCGATTTTTATCCGAATTGAAATCCGTAAAAACCTATCTTGACCGATTTTTTGCAAGGAATCCAATGGTATTACTCACGTACATGGAAAATCAACACACAAAATGCAACAATTAAAAAACCAGAACTGCTATCGTTAATTCGACGTCGTTTTGCGTCAAATTTCCAACGCGCGTAACTCTCTCAATTTTCATCGGAATTGAAATCCGTAAAAACCTATCTTGACCGATTTTTCGCAAGGAATCCAATGGTGTTACTCATGCACACTAAAACTTAATGTACAGAACACATCAATCAAAAAAATCAGAACTGGACATGATTTTAAAACAACCAAAATTCCACATATAAACATGTTAAAATGCAAACAGTGGGAGGATCACAACATACACATTAAGGACTACATTTTTGCCTCAAGAATTGTTCAATATGATGCATGTATGTGGACAACAAAGGAAAGCATGATTCAAAGAATTCAAGTTGTGAATTTTACCTCTTTTTTGGAGATTTTGGGCAACCTACCAAGTGCTTTGTTCCAGAAATGATTTGATGCTTTGGACAACCTCAAATGACCTCTTAGAAGCTTTTAGGATGGTTGATATCAGCTGGAAACCTCTGGAGCAAGTTTGAGCACTTTCTCGCAAAATGGTCAAAAGTGGCCAAAATGCCAACTCTCTCAAATGGTGTTCCAGATGTGTGGCACCATTTGGGACAGTTCAAGGATGATATTTATAGTGTGTTTGAGGTTTTATCTGGTTTAGAAAGTGACTGAATCAAGACATGGCTTGAAAAATGCAAAAAAGTGCCATTTTGAGGTTTTGAGAGGTGACTTTGTGATGTTGGTGTTATAGGTCACTTGTGACAGTTTGGATCACCTACATATGATGTTTATGAGGTGTTAGGATCATGAGCTGTGATGGAAATGCTCTCTAACTTAAAAACTCAGAATTTCCTTACTAAAGAAGGCATTTTGGAGTGAAAGAGAGAATTTGAGGAAAGCATCTGTTTGATGGCTTTGGTGTACTCAAACTGAGCACAAATGCGCTCTATTTATAGTAGAGCAAGTTTGTTTTGCAAGCAATAGTGAATGGTGGCTGCAACAGAGGTTTGGCCAATGTTGGCCAATGAAAATCCAAGTCTCCTCTAGCCATTGACTAGAGGTTAGAGCACAGGCTACTGGTTCCCTAGTTGTTGAAGGAATCTTGACTTAATTCAGTTGGAGGAAGCTCAATTCATGCCACCTCTAAGCATCCATTAAATGCTCCAAACCAAAATTGGAGTTTTGTCCCTCTTTTAGGGATTTCTAGGTTTTGGCATGCTTTTTTTGGTTCCTTGGACTTGGGAGGTTCATGGATCAGATCATCCCACTTGGATTTGATCCTTAGATGTGTCCAAAATGATGACAAGGCTTGAAAATTCGTGTGGCACAAAAAATGTACAAATCTGCCCTGAAAAATTCAGCTGCAGCAAGCCTTTTTGTAAGATCCATAACTCCCTGCTCGAGTATGCTACATGGACGTTCTAGGACTTTTCGGAAAGCTTAGATGACGTACTTCAACTTTGATGTTTGGCCCTAGACCTGGTTCAACTTGGATCATGGAGAAAAACAGCCTTGAAGTTGGGACATTGTGCTGAAATTACAAGGCAGATTTTGGCTAAGTGCTGAAAAATGTCAATTTTAAGTTTTTAGCCATTTTGATCCAACCATAACTCAAAATCCATGATGAATTGGGATGAAGTGTAGTTGACACTTTTGTAGAGGGCCATGAGGGCTACAAATCCATCTTTGGATGGGGGAAAATGGCTTTGTGGTTTAGGAGTTATGATCCTCTAAAGTTGGTACCCTTGCCACTTTATTCCATAACTTAGAAAAATTTCTAAGTTTTTACGGTTACCCCTTTTAAAAGTTATCCCACTTTCTTTGATTTTTCTTGATGAATGATGATTCCAATCACACATTAACATCATTTTAGGATTAAAAAACCATTTTTATGAAAAATCTCAAAAAGTCAAAGTTTGACTTTTGTGCACAGTTGACTTTTTTATCAGATGAATTCCAAACTGTGCGATCCTTTAGGAAATCATGTCCTTGACCTAAATCAAAATTGATGGACATGTTCCATGGGTATTATAGGGTGTATTTAATCGTGTCCCACGGCTTGGGAGCATGTCCTGGTCAAAAGTCAAAGCTACAGTTGACTTTTCTCGTGAAACCCTAACTGTGGTTCAGATGAAATTGAAACTTGTTGCTCAAGCTTCTTGGGTCAATCCATTGTTGCAAATGGATCAACGTGGTATGTTGGAGACCCTCAAATCATGTCTTGAGGTCTTGGCTCATGATTTGTCCCAAAAGTCAACTTAGGGGTGAATTAGGTCAAGAAACCCTAATTCCTGATTTTTGATGTATGCATCCCCTGAGGCTAAATTGACTTGATGATGGGGTTTATGATGTTCCATGGAGCATTTTAGGTTATGCTTTGAAGCATTGGCTCATGCCCAGAGGAAAATTTCCATCTGGAGGCCCTAGTCGACCAAACCCTAATTTGGTGACACTGGCGATCCTGAGGCTTGATCCACCTAGAAGGGAACAGCCTTGTGCTTAATCCTTGAAGTGGGAGTCCTCTTGATCCATTGTGGATATTTGAGAGGCTAGACAAGTTGAAGATCATGTCATTCCTTGATTGATCCTTTGTCTAAGAGCTCTACGAGGGCTTGAAACCCTAAATCCTGTTTGTAGTGAATGCTCACCCACCTTTGGGGAGACTAATGAGGTATGATGGTCCATCCATATTGTGCTGATGGTTTGCACAATGATGGGAAATCTTAGTGGTCAAAATTTGGGGTATGACAGATGCCCCTATTTAATCTTCTTGGACCCGAAGGTGTGAATGACGAAGGTATTCGGGCATTCGGGGTGCAAGAGGATTAAATATCGGAATACCCGAAATTTTGATGGTGGTTATGAATGGTAGCTTACGCATTCATCTTCTTTAGCTAAGGCGAAGATGCTTAGAAAAGGTAAACTTCTCCTCGATCCTGGTCTTCAGCCAAGGAGCTGGTCTCAGTTTTCTTTTGAAATAAACTTTCCCTCGATCCTGGTTTCCTACCAAGGAACTGGTCTTAGTTTCTTTTGTAAACTTCCCCTCGATCCTGGTTTCCTACCAAGGATCTGGTCTCGGTTTCTGATATAAACTCCCCCTCGATCCTGGTTTCCTACCAAGGACCTGGTCGTAGTTGCTGAAATAAACTTCCCCTCGATCCTGGTTTCTTACCAAGGAACTGGTCTCAATTTCTTTTGTCAATAAACTTTCTTGACAAGGAACGCTGTTAGTAGCGGTTTTCCTTCAAACTTCTCGCCGAATTTTCCTGGGGAGATGCCATTTGAGTGGAAAAAGTTTTGATGTCAGACTTGCTGGGGAACCCATTCGTCTGAATTGTAGAGGTACACAAACTTCTCTGTTTTGGAGACACCATTTGTCGATTCTACTTGGGAAAGCGAGTCTCTTGAGAGACTGTTTTCGTTTGGGGGCTTACATCATACTTTTCCTGGGATCTTTCCGGAGAAATGCCATATGATGGGATCCAATTTTGAGGTGCCGATGACCTTTTCATTAGTGGTTTTTCTGGAGAAAAACTGCCGTACCGCCGAATCTCTGATTAAGAGGCTTTCTCTGGGGATTTTCCTTAATCCGGGAAAGCAAGGATATCATCTTCAATGGCGAAGAGTGATATTTGTTGAAATTTTTCTTGTTTCTCAGAGGTTCAAGTTATCAAAGTGGTCAAGGACCGTCTCTAATCCAGAGATAAACGGGAGAGAGATTGCTTAGATGATTCACTTCCTAACGAGGAAAGGTCTGACAACTCGATTGAGAGGACTTTTATCACTAGGGGATAAGACCGACTAGAGTGATAGTGATGCAATATGAATGTGAATGCAAATCAATAATGCATGGTGTATGTATGTATATGCGGACAAAACCAATGCAACATACAGACTAAAGGATGAACACGACTGGATACTCGGCCCCAGTGGGGCATGTAGAAATATCGCTGGTTCAAGATAGCAATTCTGCCTTGCGTAGGAGAAATGGTCCCTGTTGGGGGTGGTCGGGCTTAGGAGATGAGAATCGGCCGAGGATGTCAGACAAAACATGGTTTCTGACACAGTTGATCCTTCATTCAGGCGTAATGGTCTAGAAGGAGTACTTTGATTCTGCACTTTGAGGTTCGAACACCTTTGGAGACGCGATTGATGTTCTTTCGATGTTTAACAGTCAAAAGAAATTGCCATCTCTATTTTAAAAAAGCAGAAAAAAATTTATCAAGTAAATTCATTTTTGTTTTATTTCAAGAATCATTAATCATGTTAAAACGTCATTCTGTAAAGCTAAAACAAGTAAGAATTACAAACAAAAGCACAAGGGCTCAAATTTTATTGATAGGATGGAAATCAGCCAAACGCGTGATTCCAAAGAGTATATACAAAGTTAGAAAATGGTAATTTACAGGGAAAAGGGCTACGTTGAAACATAACGACCACTATCCTTCTACCAACTTTGAATTCGGGACATCCTGAGCTTCTGTCGAAGATGACCTTGACTGGAGTTTTCCTCCGATGGACGATGTAACTGATGCTAAGGGATTTGCCTCTGTTGAACATAGTTACTTGCCATTATCCCTAACTTTTGCCTAAACTGTACTTTGATGTTTCTAATCCACCGGGATGATTTTTTATCATGTCTCTAATTTTTTCCTGGACCGCCCTTTCGGGTTTTCAATCCATCGAGACATTTTTTTTAGTTTAGGCGAAGTATTTCTTGACTACATCAACATTTGTGGGGTAGGCAAATTCCTCTCTGTCCATGGTTGCAAGTCTCAAGGCACCGCCTGAGAAAGCTTTCGTGACCACATAGGGGCCATCATAATTCGGAGTCCAATTGCCTCGCGAATCAGTGATAAATGATTGTATCTTTTTGAGCACAAGGTCTCCTTTTCTGAAGACACGAGGTCGAACCTTTTTGTCAAACGCCCTCTTCATTCTTTGTAGATACAACTGACCGTGGCATAGTGCCGTGATTCGCTTCTCTTTGATCAGATTCAATTCGTCGTGTCGGTTTTGACACCATTCAGCTTCGGTGAGCTTAGCTTCCATCAGTACTCGGATTGATAGGATCTCTACTTCTATGGGGAGAACTGCCTCCATGCCATACACTAGAGAGAAAGGGGTAGCCCCTGTTGAAGTGCGAACAGATGTTCGATAACCGTGAAGGGAAAAGGGTAGAATTTCGTGCCAATCTTTATAGGTTACAACCGTCTTTTGAACAATCTTCTTGATGTTCTTATTAGCCACTTCTACCGCTCCGTTCATCTTGGGTCGGTAGGGAGATGAGTTATGGTGTTCGATCTTGAACTCAGCGCACAACTCTTTCATCATCCTATTATTTAAGTTAGACCCATTATCAATAATGATCTCGCTTGGAACACCATAACGGCAGATGATATTGTTTTTGATAAATCGGACCACCACTTGTCGGGTTACATTAGCATACGACGCTGCTTCGACCCACTTGGTGAAGTAGTCAATCGCTACTAGGATGAACCGATGTCCGTTTGAAGCCTTAGGTTCGATCAAGCCAATCATGTCGATTCCCCATATGGAAAAAGGCCACGGGGAAGAAAGAACTTTGAGATGTGATGGCGGTACATGAATTTTGTCGGAGTATATCTGACACTTGTGACACCTCCTCATGTACTTGTAGCAGTCAGATTCCATGGTCAACCAGTAATACCCTGCTCTCAGAATTTTTCTCGCCATTGTGTGTCCGTTGGCATGAGTGCCAAAGGACCCTTCGTGAATTTCTTTCATAAGCATGTCTGCTTCTGGTCTGTCGACACATCGGAGCAAGACCATGTCAAAATTTCTCTTATAGAGAGTGTCACCGCTCAGGAAGAAGTTTCCAACCAATCTTCTGAGGGTTTTCCTGTCTTTTCTGAGTGCCCCTGATGGGTACTCTTGTTTCTGAAGGAAGCATTTGATATCGTGATACCAAGGTTTGTCGTCCAGGACTGCTTCAATCATGAAGATGTAAGCGGACCGTTCAAGGCGCGTTATGTCGATCTTAGGTATGTCATTCCATTGACCTACACTAATCATGGAAGAGATAGTGGCTAATACATCAGCCATGTGATTCTCATCACGAGGGATGTGATGAAACTCAACTCTGTTGAAGAAGGGTAGCAACCTTCTTGCGTAGTCTTTGTAAGGAATCAGTCCTGATTGGTATGTGTTCCAATCTCCTTTTATCTGATTGATAACCAAGGCTGAGTCGCCATATACGTCCAAGTTTTTTATCCTTAAATCAATCGCTTCCTCGAGACCCATAATACAAGCTTCGTATTCGGCCTCGTTGTTCGTACATTTGAACGTAAGTCTGGCAGTGAAAGGAATGTGGGTACCCTGAGGGGTAACAATGACTGCCCCAATTCCATTTCTGTAATGATTAAATGCTCCGTCAAAGATAAGTCCCCATTGGGAACCTGGTTCTGGCCCTTCACTGGGTAGCGGTTCATCGCAGTCTTTCATTTTTAGATACATGACATCTTCGTCTAGGAAGTCAAACCCGATTGATTCTTGATCGTCAATCAGTTGATGAGCCAAATGATCGGCTAAAATACTTCCCTTAACGGCTTTCTGAGCGAGGTACTCTATGTTATATTCTGATAACAACATCTGCCAACGGGCAATTCTCCCCGTAAGAGCAGGTTTTTCGAAAACGTACTTGATTGGATCCATTTTGGAGACCAACCAAGTAGTATGACGAATCATGTATTGGCGAAGACGTTTGGCTGCCCAAGCCAAAGCGCAACAAGTTTTCTCGAGCATCGTGTACCGAGTTTCACAGTCGGTGAATTTCTTCCTCAAATAGTAAATGGCAGACTCTTTCCTTTTGGTTTCGTCTTGTTGGCCAAGTACACATCCCATTGAGTCCTCTAGGACTGTGAGGTAAATGATCAGTGGTCTTCCTTCCACTGGAGGTGATAGAATCAGCGGATTCAACAGATATTCCTTAATACTGTCGAAGGCGGTTTGGCAATCTTCTGACCAAACGCAATCCTGGTTCTTTTTCAGTAATTTGAAAATCGGCGCACATGTCGCGGTCATAAGGAATATGAATCTAGAGATGTAGTTCAAACGTCCCAGGAATCCTCTGACTTGTTTTTCAGTTTTCAGAGAAGGCATTTCTTGAATGGCCTTGACCTTGTCAGGATCAACCTCAATTCCCTTCTGGCTGACGATGAACCCTAATAGTTTCCCTGAACGGACACCGAAGGTGCACTTGTTGGGATTCAAGCGGAGCTTGAACTTTCTTAAACGTTCGAACAATTTTGACAGATGTTCAACGTGTTCACTCTCTGTTTTTTATTTTGCAATCATATCATCGACATATACCTCGATTTCCTTGTGTATCATGTCATGAAACAGAGCAGTCATGGCCCTTTGATAGGTTGCCCCGACGTTCTTCAAACCGAACGACATTACCTTGTAACAAAAGGTACCCCATGGGGTAATGAACGAAGTTTTCTCCATGTCTTTCGGCGCCATTTTGATCTGGTTATAGCCCGAGAATCCATCCATGAAGGAGAAAACTTTGAACTTTGTTGTAATGTCTACCAGCATGTCAATGTGTGGTAAAAAAAGTCGTCCTTTGGACTTGCCTTGTTCAGATCCCTGTAATCAACACACATTCTGACCTTTCCGTCCTTTTTGGGAATGGGTACGATGTTGGCTAACCATTGAGGATATTCAGATGTAGCGAGGAAACCTGCGTCGATCTGTTTCTGTACCTCCTCTTTGATTTTGATGGCCATGTCCGGGTGAGTGCGTCTCAACCTTTGCTTTACGGGCGGACATTCCAATCTTAACGGTAAGTGATGTTCCACGATGCTGGTATCCAACCCTGGCATATCCTGATAGGACCAAGCGAACACATCGGGGAATTCTTTGAGAAGCTTTATCAAACCTTCTCTGGCAGTTGGACTGAGCAGTGCCCCAATCCTGATTTCTTTTCTCTCTTGCTCTGAACCCAAGTTTACCGTTTCCAACGGTTCTTTGTGAGGTTCAATGGACCTTTCCTCTTGTCTGAGTAGTCGGGAGATCTCTTCTGGAATTTCGTTGTCATTTTCTTCTTCAGCCCCAAATATCAGGAACCCAAAGTTGGGAGAAGGCATCGGATCATATGTTTTAACTGGGTTTAAAATAAGCAATCTGCATGACGTGATGATTCGTGTTTAGAAGAGATAGAGGAAAATGCAAGTGTGTGCAGTGTATTTGTTTTACTGCTTGTTTTTATTTTTACATGTTTTTTAGGATTACCATTTTCTGAAAAAACAAAAAGAGAAAACAGCAATTAATGTGGAAATTACAGAACGACGTTATTTTATTAATGAACAAGTCGAATCTTGAAACTACAGCCCTATAAAACAAAACTCTGTCACTTTGGGCGAAGCGAAGAGGGATATTTATAGAAAGCGAGCCCTATCAAAACATCTGTTTCACCTGGGCAGGGTGAAGGGTTAAAAGACGGCAATTACTTTGACTGGTGAACGACAATCTATTGGCGGCGAACTCCTCGGTGAATCACAAAGTCTGGCACCTTCCTTGATTTGTCTTCAGAAATAACGCTGATTTCTGGTGGAGCAGGATCATTGGAATCTGTCTCCCAGACAGAATTATCGTAGGAGGATTCCTCTGTTGTATTTTGCATAGCATTTGTGCTCTCAGCTGTATCTCCCCATCCAGTTGGCTGGATGTCTATGAGCCTGATACGAGAGCTTTCGGGAGCGGTGTACTTGACCATATAGTCGTATTTTCCACTTGGTTGTCCCAAGGTGTCCCACACTTCTCTGGAACTGGAGGAGTCATCTCTCTCGATGACGTTGACCTCGGGAAAAGCATAGTTGATGAATTCAAGTCCTGCAAACGTTGCGAATTCATCTTCATGTTGAGTAGCTTCAGGATGACCTGAGTGTTGATCCCATGACATGGTGGGGACATAGGTATTCTGTTCAATGAGACTCAGCTGATTTTCATTACTCGGCTGACTTTCTGGCCCCAGTTTTCCTGGGTAAGGCTGCCACATTGGCAGGCCATCCATTGGGCCATAGTAGGTGTAGTCAAAATTGTCTTTCATTGGAGTGTCCTCTTCTAATGAATTGGGCGGAGCACGGCATCCTTCCGGATCACAATCCCTGTATATCATTTCGATGTCTGACCTTGGTATAAACCTTGGACTCTGTGCGGGATAGTAAAATGGCATAGGCACCTCTTCCTGAGACATATAACCGTCCTTGTTAAGATAGGACTTCCATTCTTCATCTGTGTCAGAGGGATCTTACTCATTGATAGCATGAACTATCTGAGACACTGGGTGAAGGAAACCTCCACTGTGGAAGAAGTTTTGAAGGGGACGAAGACTTTCATCGTTGGCAGCTGTCTAGGTACAGGTTGCAGAAAAACCAAGACCCTTCTTTGTTGTATTGTCAGTGGGAATGACAAGCTATCCCCATCTTGTCGTATCGGTACTCTCGACCGCTTTGATAGCATCGTTGTATGAGGAAATCGAGGTTCCTCCTTTGAAATGATTATCCTTGCTCACCGATAGTGCTTGGAACTGCGTTCCAATAACCTCCTCGGGTTCTACACAAGTAGATGATGATAAGTTGCTTACAAGCAAGGCTTGTTCTCCACAGACTGTGACAAGTTGATCGTTCTGAACGAACTTTAGCTTTTGGTGGAGGGTTGAAGTAACCGCTCCAGCCTGGTGTATCCAAGGTCTTCCTAATAAATAAATGTATGTTGCCCGGATGTCCATGACCTGGAAAGTGACTTGGAAAGTGTGAGGACCGATAGTTATGGGAAGATCAACTTCGCCGATAACTGTTTTTCTGGATCCGTCGAATGCTTTGACGACAACCTCGCTGACTCTCATCGGAGGGCCTTTGAATGATAATTGCATCAAAGTGGACTTCAGCATAACATTCAGGGCTGACCCTGTGTCTACCAGTACGCTAGCTAAAGCATCGTCCTGGCAGTTAACTGTGATATTGAGCGCCATGTTATGACGGCGACCATCTTTAGGTAATTCCTCATCACTAAATCCCAAGTTATTGCAGGAAGTGATGTTAGAGACAATGCTATCGAACTGTCTGATTGTTACATCCTGTTCCACAAAGGCTTTCTCTAAGACTTTCTGTAGAGTCTCCCTGTGGGCTTCTGAACTGAGTAACAGTGATAACACCGAAATCTTTGAAGGAGTCTGTAACAGTTGATCCACAATGTTATATTCACTCCTTTGGATGAGCTTCAGCATCTCATCATTATTTTTTGAAAGGTCAGGATTACTGGATTGATCGACTGATAGATCGGGAGCTTCCGTCTGAAGTTCCTTTTCTTTGTTAACTTCCCCAACCCCTCGGTTGAAGATTCTACCACTCCGTGTTACTCGACTGATGTCTGCAATGTTCACGACAGAGGGCAATGGAATTTCCTTTCCATTTTCAATTGTTGTTGCACCGTACTTGTAAGGGATAGCCTTAGTTGATTCATACGGTAATGGTCCCGGTAGATAGATGACTACGGGAACTTTCTGATTTTTCTGACCATCGTAAGTAATCTCGATCCGTTCCCGGTTGGGAACTTTAGATTTGTCAAGTAGAGGGATGATGGCAAAAACACCCCTGGTCTGGTGACGACCAGAGATGGTGACAACATCCTCAACTTGATCGGCAAGGTAATTCGGCGTCCAGTTGATGGGTCCAGAACCCGGATATGGACGAATTTCTCCACGGTCCACCTACCCCTGGAGAGCTGCTCGCACAAGGTAGCACCCTTGGTTACTTTTCGAACAGACGCTACAACGATCGTAATTGTGTGGTGGCACCTGGCCACGCCCACTTTGAATACAATGTAACCTCACTAGGTTAGCTTCCACAGATCGGACATCCTGATTTTGACGACGAGTAGGATTCCTATTACTGATACTAATTTGCTGAGTATCTTCGTCCATGTAGATTGGCATCCACCAATGATTTAACAAGTGCTGAAGTGCCTCCTGGACAAGGGTACAACCCTGATCGTTTTCGCAACCCGCTTTACAGCTTTGATAGTCATGTGATATTAAGAATCCGAGTCGGACCTGCTCAGCATGTAACTCTACCAGGCTGGTATTCATCACGCGAATGTCAAAGATCTGATAGGAATTCCTATCATGGTAGTATTGGATCCATCCAAGATCCATCTGACGCTGGTGGGCCTCTTATATGAAAGAGCATCCCTATTTGTTTACCGAGCAAGTCAGACAGGAACTGTAATCGTGTCACGGCAGATTATGATACTGGCTTTGCCTTGAGTGCATCGCCACCAAGTTGGCATTCATCGCACGGATGTCATGGTTTTGAATGACGTTAGAATTCGTATAGAACATGTTAACTCCACGAACTCGGTGCTCTTGGATCCATCCGAGATCCATTTGTTCCTGTAGAGCTGCTTGCACCACAGAACATCCTTGGTTGTCTTTAGATCAGATATCACACTGGTGATAGTTATGAGGTGGCACATGGCCATATCCGCTCTGTCTACAATGCATCTTGACCAGATTGGTCTTTAACAAGAGTACATCGTGAATTTGATAGACATCGTTAGATTCTCTCTCAATCAGATTGACTGCAACTTTCTCGTGTTGAGGCAGCGGGTTCGTGAGAACATTGGGATTCGTATCTTTGAAAGATAAGAGCCCGCTCCTAACAAGCTTTTGCACGTCAGACTTGAAATTGAGACAAGTCTCAATGTTATGCCCTGAACCTCCTTGATGATAAGGGCATGTCTGATCCACCTTAAACCAAAAAGGTGGATTTTCCGGTACTGTAAGAGGAGACTTAGTCTGGATGTGCCCCTTAGCCAGCAGTAACGGAAATAATTCTGCGTACAACATGGGTATAGGATTAAATCCTGGTGGCCGTGTTGTACGGTTGCTGTTATATGGAGAATGAGCCTACTGAAGAGGCTGTTGTGTCCTTTCCTGATCAGGTTGGCTCTGCGCAACCTGAGGTTGATATGTAGGAATAGGCGCAGGGCTGATAGCAGGAGTTACAGCTGCTACTGGTTGATACCGACGCCTTTGCTTTCCGAGAGAGATATTCCCAATATCTTGCTCTTTTTTCTTAGGGAGAGTACTACCGTATTTTTTAGTACTGCTCGTCGATCCAGTGTCTTTTGCCAAACGTCCTTCTCGGACGGCTTCCTCAAGACGTACGCCCATGCCGACCATCTCGGTGAAATCACTTGGCGCACTGGAAACCATTCGGTCATAGTAAAATGAGCTTAAGGTTTTTAAGAAGATCTTTGTCATCTCTTTTTCCTCAAGAGGTGGACAAATTTGAGCGGCAATTTCACGCCACCTTTGAGCATACTCCTTAAAGGTTTCCTTGTCCTTTTGCGACATCGATCTGAGTTGATCTCTGTCGGGTGCAATGTCCAAATTGTATTTGTATTGTTGGACGAAGGGAGTACCAAGATCTCTGAATGTGCTAATCGTAGCACGGTTTAAACCCATGTACCATTTGAGTGCGGCACCGGTTAAACTATCCTGGAAGTAGTGAATCAGTAGGTCCTGATTCTCCGTCTGAGCTGACATTCGCCGAGCGTATATCACCAGATGGCTCTGAGGGCAAGAGTTACCCTTGTATTTTTCAAAGTCGGGCACTTGGAATTTATGCGGAACTTTCACATTGGGGACCAAGCAGAGGTCTGTGGCGTCCTTTCCAAATAGATCCTGACCGCGAATGGCTTGCAGCTCCTTCTACATTTCCAGGAACTGCTCCTGGAATTCATCCATTCGGTCAAACATAGTTTACTTTTTATCAGCAGGTATTGGTGGAATCTGTCCTTCCGGGACAGTGTGCACCACAGGGGGTGGTACCGTGACTACGGTAGCGAATCTTGGCGTTTCCCGAAGTTTGTAACCTTCAGGAGTCTTCAGTATGCCCCTGGCATCTTCACTTTCCCGAAGTTTGTAACCTTCAGGCCCAACGGCTTCTGTTGTGATTCCCTGATCCTCAGTGATCGGCGGAACATATCCTCCTGGGATATAGTTGATAGGCATGCCCCAGGGACGATCTTTCTGCATCTGATACCTAGGATCATTCTTCTCCACTATGGGCATTGAGGTGGTCTCTGAGATCATAGTTCTTTGTAGCTGAGCTTCTGCCATGGCTTGCATGTCGTTACGAAGCTTTCTCATATCCTCTCTTAGAGCGTCGATCTCTTCTTTCAACTCCCTGTTCTCTTCCTCAAGATCATCCATCTTTTTCTGACGATTGGCCCGAGTATTATATGAATGAGACAGTTTGACACTAGAATCGAGACACAAATGTGAGATTCGTAGGTAAGAAGAATACGTTGCGCGAGAATGATGAATGTAATGATTATATTAATTATTTTTTTGGTTTAATCAAAATAAACTTCGACAATTAGATTGCAAATATCAAACAGTGGGGAAACCCCTTTTTATTGAATTCAAAAGGATTACATAAATGAAAATACAGTAGATTACAAAGTGCAGAAACAGAAACCTAAGCTAATGGGTCCCGAGTCCTCTCTGAAGAGAAATCGGGTGCTGATTCTGGTATCTTCCTTTTCTTTGACTGGGGCTCTTGGGCCATTGTCGGGTTGTCATTCCTTTGCCAGGTGAAAGGAGTGAGCAAATTCCTTTGGTCATCTTGATTCTCTACAACATGTTGCTCCAAAATTTTAATCAGAGCATCTTTTTTTCAGTAATTGCTGTATTTTGATGCACTCTACGTCGAGGGTGCGGTACTTGTTCTTCCAAGACCTTCTCTCTCGTTGAAATTTGTTGAGAGTAACCTGAAGCCTTTCATTTTCCGTCATGAAGTACATGACAGATTCCCCTGGCGGAAGAATTCCGTAACAAGGATAAGGCATCTTCAGCTCGAGAGCTCTAGTTTATACCCAGTGGAGATAAGGCTCCACCGAGACACAATCTAGTTTTCCTAGAGACTCCCGTCCTTTCTTATGAACATGTTTCCAAGCGTGCACTATTTCCATCTTTAGTGCTCTGTCGTTTTCTCCTTCCTTGAAGAAAAGACCTTCCAGATGAACACCTCGTGGGATGTGTCTCATCGGGTATCCAAATTGACGACGAACCAATACCGGATGGTAGTTGATTCCTCCTTTAGTTCCTATAAAGGGTATGTTGGGGAAGTTTCCACAACGATCAATGATCCTGATTCCATCATAAATCCTATTACACCAATCTATATCAGAGTTGGTAAGAGACATGATCTTCTGCGACCAACATAAGGCACTCTTGCAATCCCAAAAAGCAGCAGACTTGGGCAAGTGGGAAATAAACCATTTATAAAGCAGAGGTACACAACATGTGATCTCCCCTCCACTATACAAATTCCCCAAGTGTACAGAATGATACGCATCTGCGAGCAAAGTCGGCACAGGGTTTCCAATGAGAAAAACCTTAATGGAGTTAATATCGACGAAGTTATTGATGTTGGGAAACAAAAATAACCCGTAGGTGAGCAAGACAAAGATGCTTTCAAAAGCAGTCACGTTTCCTATACTGGCAAAATATAAGGCCTTCTTCGTCAAGAACTGGGCTGGCAAACCTTGTATGCCACCTTTAGTAGTCATGTGAGTCTTGACCTCAGACTCGTCCAAATGAATTGCTCTTGCAATGGTCTGATTCTTTGGAATTTCTTCCAGTCCAGAAAATGGAGCTCGATCGGTGATATGTAGATCAATCAGATGAGAATACTCCTCCAGCATTGGTGATAGCTGGTAATCCGGGAATGTGAAACAGTGATAAACCGGATCATAGAATTGAACGAGCGCATCCATGATTCCCTCAATCACATGGACTCTTAACAGTGGTAGCAGACCTCCGTGCTTGGCTCTGAAAGCCTCAGGGTTAGTGATCATCCTTGCTAACCTTCTCAAATCCTCTAACTTTGGAACCTTGAAGGTGTACGTATGAGTTCTCCTTCTACCGAAATCCATTAGCGTAATCCTCTTCTCTGATATTTGCAATCACAGTCTTAGTTTAATTTGAAAAACAGAGAGACTAGAAGAGAAGTTTTTTGAATTTTTTAATGTTTTTTTTAAATGAATGCATGAATGCAGTACACAAAAACATAGAAAAAACATGGGGTCAAAGGGTCGTTGTCATGAAGTCAAGGCTCTACCCATCCCCAAAGGTTTATACTAAGGTGTTTTTTTGTACCTGCACTCATTATCATCAGCTCCTCCCAGGAAAGCAAAACAACAAGCGGATCACCAACGAGTTGTAGTGCAATCTTAGAGTAAGTTCCATTCACCGAGAATAGATCACCAGCCTCAAATGAGGGTAGTATCGCGTAACAACTATTTCTGATAGTTTCCGCACTACGAAAGGGTTTGGCTCCTCAGCTTCTCAGACTTAACAATCGGCCCATTGTCTAGGTGAGAGAATGGGTTGCATTGGTCAGCCTCCACTGAGGTTGATGGTCGACCTTGTCGCCATCACTTATCTTAAGTGTATACTCAATCTTTCCACATGCGGCATCACACGCATTCCCATTAGCAGAAAAATAAACATGTATAGCAATTAGAAAAAGCAGTATATATTTGTCCTAAACATCCTAGACCTTTAAAGCTAAGGATCCTAAGTTCCTGACAGAAAATGGGTTCCCCGGCGGAAGCCCCAATCTGTGGTATTCACACAAGAGATGAAAAGGAAGAAGGAAAAAGAAAGATGAGCCCCACGGTGGGCGCCATTTTTCTGTAGCGAGCGATTTTGGACGCGGTTCTTAAGCGCTGGTCGCTCTCTGCGGTTTGAGCTTACTACAGGTCGATTCATTTTTTATCCTATTGTGAGCTGATGAAGGAAGGGAAATAGATGTCTCCAATTAACCCTGCTTACATACTGAGTTTAAACAACGGTCTGTTAGGTTACGGATGCTATCAATGTGGGGGGGGGGGCCTTTGTACTGGTTATTTGTATTTTCGTCAATACTGTTTTCTTTCTTTTTATCTGGGCAGAAGGTTTCTGGCGGGGAACAAGGATTAGGATGTTAGGACTGATGCTTTTTGATGTGAGAGTATGGGATTTGGGTTTTTTGTTTAGTGTGCTCGCTAAGATTTTTCTTTCAATCTTATGCCTACGTATTCCCGTTTACCGAAACAGGGAAATCAGAGCGTTCGTAGTTCCTCCTATTCTATGGGAGGAAATGGTGTTTTTGGTGTCTTGTTCAAAGCCCAAGACGTGAAGCGAAAGGTAGTTTGTATCTTGTTCAAAGCCCAGGATATGAAGCTAAAAAGTCTATTTGTATCTTGTTCAAAGCCCAAGATATGAAGCTAAAAGGGTGTTGACTTTAGAGAGAATTTGTCATCTCTAAAGAGGGGGTTGTATGTCACAACTGTTTATAAAGGAGAATTACTTTAACCAGGATTTGTGAATCCGGCAATGCCATAATTTCCTTTAAAGGAGGTTTTAACCTGAAGGAGAAGACTTTAACTCAGTGTAGAGCAATGCTATCTTTCCTTAGGAATTTCTCATGCTAAAAGAGGGACAGTGGCATGGATGTAGATGATCCAGAGGCTTGCCGCTTACAACAATTAGATAAAGGGGAAGGAGTTGTTGATGTTTGTGTACTGTGAACGAGGCACAGTTTTGATGCTAAAAGGTTAATTGGATTAACCAGTGGTTTTCTTATACAAAGCCTAAAAGGAGGCTATCATGTATCTCGTACAAAGCCCGAGAGAGAGGCTAAAAGGTTTTGACTCAACGAGGGAATCTTTTGGTATCTCGTATAAAGCCCAAGATGAAGGCTATTTGAATCAACAAGAGAGTTTTTGTATCTCGTACGAAGCCCGAGATGGAGGCTAAAGATGGTGACTCACCAAGATAATCTTTTATACTCAACAAGAGAGTGATTTTGTATCTCGTACGAAGCCCGAGATGGAGGCTAAAGGTTTGACTCAACAAGAGAGTCTTTGTATCTCGTACGAAGCCCGAGATGGAGGCTATTATTTGTTTGGCTCAATAAGAACCTTTTTGTATCTCGTATAAAGCCCGAGATGGAGGTGAAAGGGGTGATTGACTCAACGAGGGAGTCTCTTATGTGTCTCGTACAAAGCCCGAGAGAGAGGCTAAACGTTGTTTGACTCAGCTGGGGAGAATCATTGTACAAAGCCCAAGAGGAGGCTATGGTGACTGTTCAGTTAAGTGACAGGTCCAGTATACTGATTTTTAAAGAGAAAATCAGTTCTTATATGAGCAACACTGTGCTCAAGGATTTGATTCAAGGATCCGGGATATTCCTGTTCTTTAAGGAAGTGGGAAATCCGAAGGGTATTTAGACTGTCCGAGTCTACGGGTTTCCTTCCTAGTTTTGAAGGGGTCACTTGAGAATGTCTTTGAGACTCAAGGAAGTTAGACTGTCCAAGTCTAGAGTTTCATCTTTTGTACCATGCTTTGAGAAATAGTAGTAGACTCTTGGAAAGGACTGCTCTATGCAGATGATTAAGTTCTGTTCCTATACCTCTAGGAGGTCGTCGGGACAATTTGTACGAAGCCCAAGAGGAGGCTGGAGACTTTTAAGAAGCCGACGGGTCCTTGTATTAAGCCCAAGAGGAGGCTATCATTCCCGAAGGAAGAGATCATTATACGAAGCCTAAGAGGAGGCTGTGAATACTTCTAAGAAGTTGTAGGGTCCTTGTACTAAGCCCAAGAGGAGGCGGGGTTGCTTTTAGGAAGCCTGTGGGTCCTTGTACAATGCCCAAGAGGAGGCCGATGCTTTTAAGAAGCCCGTGGGTCCCCGAAGCCCGAGAAATTCAAGGCAATGCTATTCACCGAGAATAGATCAAAGTCAGGAAAGTTCGAGAATTTGGAAGAAACTCAAAGATGGCATTCATGGAGAATACATTCATCTTGGGGAGTAGAGCTTCTTGACAATTCCTAATGAGGACAACCGAAGAGAAGACTGTATCTGGTGATCCTATTGGGGATCTAGTTGTCTATTTCTACGAATAAACGAAACGGCGTCACCTAGTTCTAGACGTAGTTGCCAGGGAAACTCTAAATATCTATACTATTATTACACAGTTGATATGAGTTTATGAAAGAAGACTTACAGCGAAACAACCCCACAATACAGTTATATGTATATGAAAGCGGTAAATGAAAGCAATAACCACTTACTCGGTTGTAGAGCTTTCATGTTGTTCGGTTAGTTGTTCAACAAAGAAAGATTGAAAACAACAGTATATTCAAAATCAAAGGAGAAAGTGCTTTGAAATAAAAATGGTTGGGGCTTACAGCTCAAGGAGAGGCCCAGGGTTTTATCAGTGATTGCACTGTTTGAATTTGTACAGAGGGACTTATACAAGTGACTGAGGCCCAAAAAGGTTTTCTGTACAAGTGGGTTGGGTCTTACACTCTAATAGAGGCCTAAGAAGTTTTAAGAAAAGAAAGGGGTCTTACTACTCGAGGGTAGGCCCAATGGTTAATTTTGAAAAGGGCGACGATCGTGCCGAGGTTTTGGAAACACCGTGGGACTTATACAAGTGACTGAGGCCCAAAATTTTGGTATTTACAAAGGGATTGGGTCTTACACTCTATTAGAGGCCCAAAGAGTCTTGAAACATTTGAGTATGATTAAAAATCAAAGAAACCCCAATTTTCACTTTTTAAAAGTAATTTTTCAAAGAAAATTAATAAAAAATGACAAAAAATCAAATAAGTTTAAATAAACCACTTGTGATTTTTGGTTAAGGTTTGAAAAATGAGGTTTTAATCACAAGATGATTTAAAACTTATTTAGTTTTGATTTTCAAGATGAATATTCACTTTTAAAATGTTTAAAAACAATTAAAAATGAATTTATTCACAAAAATACCAACTATGTTAAATAAATAATATAAATTTGAGTTTTTTGTAGAATAAAATATTTTACTATTTTTGTGATTTTTCAGAAAAAGAACCAATAAAAAATAATCAAAATTGAGGGAGTTATTAATTTTCCAAATCATTAAAAAATAATATGAAAAATGAGAAAATATGAAAAAGTGATAAAAAAGAGGGGTTGGGTCTTACACTCTATTAGAGGCCCAAAGTGTATTTTTGTACAAAAGATGGGGCTTACAACTCAGGGAGAGGCCCAAAATATTTTCAGTTTGAAAATGGCGATCGCGACGAGATTTTTAACGTATCGGGACTTATACAATAACTGAGGCCCAAAATTGTTTTGTTAAAAAAGAGTCGGGTCTTACACTCTATTAGAGGGCCAAGTGTTTAAAAATGAAAAGAAATGGGACTTACGGCTCAAAGAGAAGCCCAGTTGATTTTCGTTTGAAAATGGCGATCGCGCCGAGGTTTTCTTTTAACGCAGAGGGACTTATACAATAAGTGAGGCCCAAATTTGTTTTGGTTAAAAGGGGATTGGGTCTTACACTCTAAACGTCCGTAGTACTCTACGGGAACCTCTTGTTAAATGTTATCTTATGTTTGCTAAAGCGTTCTATGCTAAAGGTTAGTTAGCGGGAGAAGTGATAAATTCATTATGATGAATATCACTAAGAGTTAAGGAACTCTCTCCTAATGCTAGTTGTAATTTCTATGGCTCTAATGAGGCCAAGAAATTGAAGTTTTATCCTAAAAGGTTACCTAGGTTAAGGTAGGGGTCATGACTTATGAGTCAACATATTTCACCTTCCTTTGGAATGTGGGGGAGAAAAATAATGAAAGAAAAAAAAGAAACATTGGTCATAAGATAAAAATAATGAATACAACAATGAACATGAAGATGGCAATATGACACATGATGTGTAGACATGAGACAAGTATCAAGATATTAGTTAGACACAGGCAAACCAAAAGAGCACTTGAAAGATACATCATAAATCAAATAATCATGAATAAAGGATTAATTAAGATGATATTCCAAATTAGACAATACAAATCAACAATAAAAAAAAAGATTAATAAATGAGTTCAACATTAAAAATATCAATAAGGTCCTAAATAAAAGGTTCAACAAATTAATCAAGAAAGTGGAAACTCGCATTAATAATAAATCAATTTCAATAATTATTTAAGAAAAGAAAATAGATTACTAAATAAATAAACATTTTGGAGTTTTAAAATAAAACTAAAATTTTAAAAGATAAGTAACCCTTTTTTGCATTTTTAATAAACTTTAGAGAAAAAGAAAATGGTCAGATAAAGAAAATTTAACTAAAAATAGAGAAAGTATCCTATGAAGGGTTTGAACCCATGCCCTTAGCTTCAGCAACCCAAAACCTAGGCCAGCTGGGCTGCGCGCGTGTGGTGCTTAGGAAGTGTAAATGTGCATATATATTTAAAAGAAGCGAAAATCATAAAAGAAAAAAAAAAGCAAAAGGACAGGGTAGGGATCGAACCCCAGTCCTTATAGGCACGGCAAAGTAACACACACAAGTCCATCCGTTGGGGCGGGAATACGTCCATTAATAATATTGCACCAATAAATATAAGACGCAACACATGTGCGTATATGAAATCAAAGCAGGCCAATGCCCTGCGCAACCATGTTCACAACAACTCAAACTATCAAAGTCAGAAACACATATCTTCAACAATTCTTAACCAAACTCAGTGAAACAAAAACCAAAACTGGACAGGAAAGATCATTGAACAAGATAGTGGTAATCATGTGTCCTAATTCTAAACACACAAATCATGAATCAGTTGTGAAAGGAGGGTGTTTCAAGAAGATTAAGTATGCACATAATCATAAAAAAAAAATCTTAAACCTATATCAAAGATCATATATTCCAAAAGCCATAAACATTATCAGAAGCAACAGAAAGGACATGTGGGTTATAGCATAAACCAAGCGGATTACGAAAATCTTAGTTCAAAACAAAGTTTGATAATTCAAATCTCATGACCAATCTAAAACTTAAGCTACCAAAAGAGTAGAACACTGGCTCGGCAAGTTCACAAGAGCAGGAATCAATGCAGACCAGCCTTTCAAGAGAAAACAAGTAAAGATATGGCATTTGTGGCACAATGATAGGCGTGATAGTCACAAAAACAAGTAAAAGCAGGCATATGTATTTTGTTACGAAGCACGAGTCTAAGGATCCTCAAGCATAGCATACAAACAGTCCAATTCACATAATGAGCAGAACATATATTTGTCAGGTAGATATGGTAGATATACATACTATGGTGTGCGCATGGTATTAACAAAACAGTCATAGTTCAATTTCAAAATGACATCAGTATAAATGGAATGTAAACATGTTAGCCAAGCTGCATATCATGGGATGACAACAATGTCTTATGAAATAAGTAAGCACACAAACAGGAGTAGTTTGGCAAATTATAGACATATCATTAGAGCATGCCAAGTCACAGATAAATGTATAACACCTCAAATGGTCAGTTAATCTCCAAGCTAACAAGTCAGGGTGAAAAGACTGTCGTTTTCTTAAAAAAAGGCATCAATACATAATGAGGAACAAACATCATCAACATTTTGCAGAGGTAATTCAAATATTAGAAATCATAAGTTCAACTGGTACATAATTAAGACAAGGCCAAACACATACATCTAGTTCAATGCTTATGAGCAGCAAGTTAGTTAAAATGACAAGTAGAGCAAGTATGTAAGGCTGCAAAAGGTGATAGATATGATCCAGATGTTAAGTAGATGATATTTCTATCAAAGAGTATGGTCAAAGCATTACAAATGATGTGATCAAAAGCAAACATGGATTAAAAATTAGCACACATACATATAGGTATAGATCAAACACTTGGCAACCTGAACATGGTATATGATTTAAAGAAACTTAAAGCATACCCCAAGCATAATGCATATGATGAGCATATCAGATAATATCAACATGAGCATATAACCAAACATGGATTCATGGTATAGCAGAGATTCACAACATAAATTCTACAAGGGAAAAAACCTCAAAGCATTCAGGCAGTGGAGTTTAAACAGGACAAGGTTAGAATACCAACTTAAACAACACATACATTAGTGAAACTTAGGGAAACTAGTGAACATATATTGATCAATCAACATATAAACCATAAACCAAAATTAAGACTTATGGGAAGGAGGCATCTTCAACAGGGCAAGTGAAAACAACATGTATTAAATAAAAAGTAGAATAGCTTAGCACATACATGTAATAGTCAGCAATTTATATCAGTACATCAGTTTAGTAGCAAACACAAGTTTAACATGGATTGATTAAGAGCAGACTGTAATCAAGTTATTGTCATAAATTAAATCCAATTTCAAAAAAAGAAAAGCATAACAGGTTCATAATAGTTTGAGCATATCACATAATAATTCAAACTAGTATACATATCCTTACACAAAGTTCATGGCCTAATGTCTTAAAGCAGGGAACTACTGATATTTGACATGCATATTGATTTTTAACAAGGCAGGCAAACCTCTAGATAAACAAACTTAGCAAAGTGAAGTCGTACATATTTTGCGTCATATATGCTACTAATCAACAAATAAGTGTCAACAACTGACCATGACATAACTGTTGTATGCATAATTGTGAAAATAAATGCTTGAATGTTTCAATGTAATGAAGTGAATCCACAAACAAAGTTGGTTGAGGGACAACATTAGCAAGTTGTGAACAGACTAGCAATATAATTCAAATCAGTCATATAACTTTAACAAATCAGCAGATTAAATATGTCAATTTCAAACACCTTAACTACATTTGATTAAAATAAAAGTCCTGACATAGTAACTCTCATCTTGGATCTTAGTCACAAATGAAACAAGCACACACAATACACATGGACAAAATATAAGGCAGGTTAGCACATAGGTATATTAGAAGATGGATAAGATTAGATGGCATAGTGGATAAACATAGAGAGAAAGTAAACATGAACAGGGATCATGTGTTGGGTAAAACATTTTGGCAGATAACAAGACATGGTCAGTTTTCACAGTTGAAGAATTAGACTGCATGTCAAGAACAAAACCTTAGCAGACATACAAAGCAAAACACACATACTGCAAGTCCAAACCTTTAACCAAAACACAACTTGAAAGCAAGTATAATGTGGTAATGTAGGATGTAGTGAGCACAAATCAACTGATAATTGTATAACACCTAGATGAGGGCATATCAGTGCAAACAAGATTATTTATTCTGATGATTTCAGTGCAAAACTCAATCTGATAGAGCTTAACAAGCATATGACAAGAGCCATGAACCACAAATCAGTTTAAGATCAGTTAACCATAAGCTTCCATTTTGTCAAGCCGGTCATGAACAAAATGCAATGACTCAGCAGCAGGTCAATCCAAAAGCATATGGTAAATATGATAGAAAGCATTTTTAAGCATATCAAGATTGTAGTCATATTGGAAGTGAAAAAAACATATACGAGACATTAATAATGAACATAAGAATGAGTTCCCTAAGCCAAAATCCTAAACAAGTATGAGTGGTAACTAAGTATCTGAGGCATCAGGTTTTATGAATGTAACAACAATCATCCTCAATATTTCAACAGGAAAAGAACATAGAACGAATCAACAACAGCATAAGCAGTATAACAACATTGGTAACAACATATAAAATAACAAAATCATACAAGTTACTCAAAGCATGTGTTCATATGATTTAGGACGATCATGAGCAAGAAAAGCATTAAATGAGCATGATAAAAAATATGAAAGGGAAATAGGAATGATACCAAACAGAAGCTTTGCTAACACTTTGAGTGTTCAGAACTCTACGCAGAAACTCCCTTGCCCGGTTCACACAAAGCTCGAAAATATCAAATGTTTGTGAGGAGAATTGTTGATGAATTGCATTGAAACTAAACTCCTTTATATAGGCTGAGATATGGGCCGGGTTGAACTCATCCACGAATCCAATCTTGGTGGCTAGGGTTTTGAAATTGAATTGCTTCAAGGGACAGACGCTCCCTCCTTCTGACTTGCAAGGTAGAAATGGAAAGCATCTCCCCATCTTTCTTCGCTATCAGCCTATGTATGCATCCTTTGGGAAATTGAGAGCAACATTGCTCTGCTCTTTTCGCAGTTGGTACAGACAATGACGAGAATGGAATGTTAAATCCTTGCTTTGTGCCAACGAAATCAAGTGAAGCAAATGAGGAAAAATTAGGGCAAGATGGGATTGGATTATGGCGCCACAATTTGATGGAACGAATTCAAAATGAATTTGCAAAGGGTTGGAAGAATTGGCTTCTCTGCAAAAAAAACGAAAAAGAGACGAGGAGAGGAAGAAGACAACTATTCCAAAACACGTGCCATTTTCCAATTGGTCCTTTCCCTCCGTTGAAAAGTCAAAGGAAAATGGTGCATTGTGATTGGCCAATGGTTTTATTCATTCTCCAATCAAAGATCACCATAAATCCAACAAGGCCAAATGAAAAACCCACACGTATTGTTTTCTTAAGCACACTTAAATGACAATTAACTTATCACATAACTTAAAGCTTAATGTTATATATTTTTTTAAAAGAAAACTAATTATAATTAAATTAATTGCTAATAAAATCTAGTTCAAATTTAATTAATAAATTATCTTGAAATTAAAATTAAGGTAATTTGAATAGACTTAACCAAAATAATAAAAAGGTAATTAATTCAAAAACCAAACAAATTAGGCTAAAATTAAATCATCAACTAAATTAACTAATTAAGCTACTAATTAAAAAAATAAACACAAGAACATGTTAAAGTTAAATCAAGATAGGATAAATAAAATAAAATGCTAAATAAATCAAGGCAAAAATAGATAAAGAGAGATTTAAGATAAACAGAGAAAAATAAAAACACATAGCATCTAGCAAAAAGATGAGGGTAAAATTTGGGGTACAACAGTTGCCCCTTGTTGTACCCAAAAATTTTCCCTCACATATTCAAGACAATATGCCTCAAGAGGTCTCCTAGTGATTCATAAGATTTTCAGTTGCTTAAGAGTACTCAAAAGTTTCATCAGACAAAGCCTCCTCCTAAGCAATAAATCCAACTAGGGTTGTGTACTTCTCAAAGTAGATTGGACTTCTAAAGCTTCAAAAGGACTTCATGGTGTCCCATACACTTCAAAGAATCCTCATAACAAGTTTCAAGACTTTCCTTACAAGTTTGGTCAGTCAGATGCTCAGACAGTCAAAAATCAGTTAACTTGGTCAAAAGGTCAACTGTGGTCAACACAAAGTCAAACCTCAAGATTTTTGGTCAAAATCAAGATTATGGGGTGAAATTCATCATTTGATCAAGGGTTGATCATGATTCATCAAGGAAACCTCATAATCATCAAGAATCGGGAGTTACTAAATTAGGGTTTTTGTAGGAAAAGTCAACTGTACTTTGACCAGGCATAACTTCCACACACTTCATCAAAAATTCCTCAACCAAAGCCCATCTTGAAGGAAATTCAATTACCTACAACTTTGTGTCTCACAAGCCAAGTCCAGAAATGCTTCATTCGGGAGATATGAGCCAAGACATTGTAGGTCATTTTGAAAGTCAACAAAAGTCAACCTTTTTCAAAAGCTCATAACTTGAACATGGAAGATCAAATTGACATGGGACCAAAAGGAGTGATTAGAGGACATCTTGAGGTTTCCAAAAAGTATTAGTTTGCACTCATGAGATAAAAATTGAGAAAGTTATGCATTGTCAAAGTTGAGCAAATTTGAGGGGGTGCATGAAGCAAGTAATGACTAAAACTTGATTTTTTGACAAATGAGCCCATTCTTTTCTGATCCAAACTTAATATTGAGAGGATCCACGACCTCATGGTCATAATATTTGCATTTTCTTTATTTATTTTATTTATTTTGGATTTAATTCATTTAAATTCAATTTTTATTGAAATAAATATTAGAAAATCAAATATTTGATGTGATCTTCATTATGGGATCAGATCATGAAGTTTATGGTCAATATATTTGGTCCAAATTCGTGCACAATGAGAAGGGAAATATATGATGACCAAATATGCACCAAAATAGCAAGTTTTTATCATCATTCAAAGGTGAATCAATATGACCCAAGCCCGTGAATCTTTTTGACCTGAAATACTCCCCTATATAAGCTCATGATCCTCACCAACTTCAGGCACGGATTTTCTTGCTTCAAAAACCCTTCATGCTTGGCAGCCTCCACAAACTCTAAAATTCTCTCAAAAAATAAAAATTCATATCTCCTTTTCCAGCCCTTCTCAAAGTTTTTCGATACTTCCATTCCAGTTCTGAGGTGCTATAAGGTAGTCTCAAAGATTTGGCCACGTTAAAAACATCACAAATAACATGATACCATAATCACATATTTCTTCATATTTTTATTTCTTGAATTTTCGTTATCATTGCATTTTATTTCCATCTAACATTGCTAATGAGGTCCTAAGCGTATTTAGAACAGGTTTGAATGATTACATGTGCGAAATCATGATCGATTCCATGGGTGCCATGTTTAGGGCATAAAGAAGAAACTCTTCGAATCTCACTATATATGCGTTTTCAGACAAAACTAAGGCCACCATTGGATTCAGGGGCTTGTTTCCAGTCGAACCATGGCCTTTTGATTAATTTATTTGGTGTTTTCATGGTGTTTCAAAAAAAAATGCAGGAAATTCGCAGCAAAATTCGCAGCAGAATTCGCAGGAAAAAGGTTGAAGACGGTGAACAGTACCAGGCGAATATGGATATTTTTTAATTATATTTTCTTTTTTTTCCAGATTGTTTCACAAAAGGGGCGCGCAGCCTAGTGGTCAGAGTCAAGTCTGATGAGCATCAGGTCCTGGGTTCAATACCTAGTGACCCCTTTCTCATATTCTTTTTCAATTTTCTCATTCTCTCTCTTTTTCTCTTAGTTTAATTATTTTTTTTAATTTCTTTTAACTAAATTATTTAATAACTAAACTAATAATTTTTTTTTCTAATAAAAAACCAATCATAAATTTATAAAATCATAATTTTTATTTTCATAAAATAAAAATATCAAAAATATTAGATTTTTTTTATCAAATTAATTTCTTTAAACCATAATTTATCTTTTCTGATCAATTAATCGACATCCGAACTTTTTATTCCTTTCATTCCCGATTTTATTTTTTATTTCTAGAATCAATGTATAGGATGTCAATTCTCTTGTAATAGTTAGTTTTAATTTCCGCACTCCCCCGATTTTAATTATGTATCCCCTCCCCATGATGTAATAGCTTAGGGTTTATTTTTCGCTTTTAAATTCCACAAAACAATTAACTGTGTGGTTAGTAACAATAGAGTGTGAAAAGAATGTATGTGAATAAAAATGGACTTAGCCCACTAATCCAAAGAAAAATACCTGAATACAAACACTTTCACACACCTCACCTTTAGGGTAATACACCTCGGTTGCCTTCGAAATCAAATGGTCAAGTCTCTCGGATAAATGGGATGCCCTTAGCAAAGACACTTATCAAATAAAATCATCATAGTCCCTCAGATAAAAGATCATAGTCCCACGGAAAGTCCCTTCGATAAAATGATCTTGCCCCTCGATGTCCCTTCGATAAAATGATCTTGCCCCTCGATGTCCCTTCGATAAAATGATCTTGCCCCTCGATGACCCTTCGATTAAATGATGATGTCCCTCATGAAAATGCTAAGGGTACCCTTGTTGCCTTCAATGACTATACTCCCCAGCACGTCTTAAAAGATAAGGACTACTTACTCTTCACTAGTAAGGACAGTCTTATCCTTTAAAGACTTAACAAAACGATTGTCCCTCACATCCAAGATAGTGACTACCTACTTCTAAATAGTAGGGATAATCCTATCATAAAGGATTCAAGAAACTAACAGACTAAGACCTATTGAGTAGGGTAGGATGATAAACTCCTAGATTACTTGTTCACACCTCCAACAAACAAAAAGTCACTCACACTTCAAATTCTTTTCAACTATCTTTTCCAAAAACAACACATTTCAAAGATAAACACTTTGTATACATCCCAAACAAGGATTATTCCAAAGTTAATTCTTTTCCTAAACATTATCTAAATACACCTCACACTTTCAAAAATATTTTCAAAAACAAACACTTTGTATACATTCTCACCCGAATTATTACAAAGTCAATTTTTACAAAATATTTTCTAAACACACACCACATTTCAAAAAAAGGAGCAAGTTAAAGTGAGCAAGCAATTAAGAGCCCGTAGATAACTATGGATGAAAAGGGGTGCTAACACCTTCCCTTTTCATAACTTACCCCCCGAACTCAAAATCTTTTCAAAAAGGTCTTTCCTGTTCTTTTCACCTTTCCTAAATAAATTGGATAAAAGAAAAGTCGGTGGCGACTCTTGCTAACCGCAACATGTTTTGCGAAAAACAAAATTAAAAAGTCAGTTCTCCACCGTATTACAGAACTGGCGACTCTGCTAATATTTTTATTGAAATAAATATTAGAAAATCAAATATTTGATGTGATCTTCATTATGGGATCAAATCATGAAGTTTATGGTCAATATATTTGGTCCAAATTCGTGCACAATGAGAAGGGAAATATATGATGACCAAATATGCACCAAAATAGCAAGTTTTTATCATCATTCAAAGATGAATCAATATGACCCAAGCCCATGAATCTTTTTGACCTGAAATACTCCCCTATATAAGCTCATGATCCTCACCAACTTCAGGCACGAGTTTTCTTGCTTCAAAAACCCTTCATGCTTGGCAGCCTCCACAAACTCTAAAATTCTCTCAAAAAATAAAAATTCATATCTCCTTTTCCAGCCCTTCTCAAAGTTTTTCGATACTTCCATTCCAGTTCTGAGGTGGTATAAGGTAGTCTCAAAGATTTGGCCACGTTAATAACATCACAAATAACATGATACCATAATCACATATTTCTTCATATTTTTATTTCTTGAATTTTCGTTATCATTGCATTTTATTTCCATCTAACATTGCTAATGAGGTCCTGAGCGTATTTAGAACAAGTTTGAATGATTACATGTGCGAAATCATGATCGATTCCATGGGTGCCATGTTTAGGGCATAAAGAAGAAACTCTTCGAATCTCACTATACATGCGTTTTCAGACAAAACTAAGGCCACCATTGGATTCAGGGGCTTGTTTCCAGTCGAACCATGGCCTTTTGATTAATTTATTTGGTGTTTTCATGGTGTTTAAAAAAAATGCAGGAAATTCGCAGCAAAATTCGCAGCAAAATTTGCAGCAGAATTCGCAGGAAAAAGGTTGAAGACGGTGAACAGTACCAGGCGAATTTGGATATTTTTTTATTATATTTTCTTTTTTTTTCCAGATTGTTTCACAAAAGGGGCGCGCAACCTAGTGGTCGGAGTCAAGTCTGATGAGCATCAGGTCCTGGGTTCAATACCCAGTGACCCCTTTCTCATATTCTTTTTCAATTTTCTCATTCTCTCTCTTTTTCTCTTAGTTTAATTATTTATTTTAATTTCTTTTAACTAAATTATTTAATAACTAAACTAATAATTTTTTTTTTCTAAAAAAAAACCAATCATAAATTTATAAAATCATAATTTTTATTTTCATAAAATAAAACTATCAAAAATATTAGATTTTTTTATCAAATTAATTTCTTTAAACAATAATTTATCTTTTCTGATCAATTAATCGACATCCGAACTTTTTATTCCTTTCATTCCCGATTTTATTTTTTATTTCTAGAATTAATGTATAGGATGTCAATTCTCTTGTAATAGTTAGTTTTAATTTCCGCACTCCCCCGATTTTAATTATGTATCCCCTCCCCATGATGTAATAGCTTAGGGTTTATTTTCCGCTTTTAAATTCCACAAAACAATTAACTGTGTGGTTAGTAACAATAGGGTGTGAAAAGAATGTATGTGAATAAAAATGGACTTAGCCCACTAATCCAAAGAAAAATACCTGAATACAAACACTTTCACACACCTCACCGTTAGGGTAATACACCTCGGTTGCCTTCGAAATCAAATGGTCAAGTCTCTCGGATAAATGGGATGCCCTTAGCAAAGACACTTATCAAATAAAATCATCATAGTCCCTCAGATAAAAGATCATAGTCCCACGGAAAGTCCCTTCGATAAAATGATCTTGCCCCTCGATGTCCCTTCGATAAAATGATCTTGCCCCTCGATGACCCTTCGATTAAATGATGATGTCCCTCATGAAAATGCTAAGGGTACCCTTGTTGCCTTCAATGACTATACCCCCCAGCACGTCTTAAAAGATAAGGACTACTTACTCTTCACTAGTAAGGACAGTCTTATCCTTTAAAGACTTAACAAAACGATTGTCCCTCACATCCAAGATAGTGACTACCTACTTCTAAATAGTAGGGATAGTCCTATCATAAAGGATTCAAGAAACTAACAGACTAAGACCTATTGAGTAGGGTAAGATGATAAACTCCTAGATTACTTGCTCACACCTCCAACAAACAAAAAGTCACTCACACTTCAAATTCTTTTCAACTATCTTTTCCAAAAACAAAACATTTCAAAGATAAACACTTTGTATACATCCCAAACAAGGATCATTCCATAGTTAATTCTTTTCCTAAACATTTTCTAAATACACCTCACACTTTCAAAAATATTTTCAAAAACAAACACTTTGTATACATTCTCACAAGAATTATTACAAAGTTAATTTTTACAAAATATTTTCTAAACACACACCACATTTCAAAAAAAGGAGCAAGTTAAAAGTGAGCAAGCAATTAAGAGCCCGTAGATAACTACGGATGAAAAGGGGTGCTAACACCTTCCCTTTTCATAACTTACCCCCCGAACTCAAAATATTTTCAAAAAGGTCTTTCCTGTTCTTTTCACCTTTCCTAAATAAATTGGATAAAAGAAAAGTCGGTGGCGACTCTTGCTAACCGCAACATGTTTTGCGAAAAACAAAATTAAAAAGTCAGTTTTCCACCGTATTACAGAACTGGCGACTCTACTGGCGACTCTGCTAATATTTTTATTGAAATAAATATTAGAAAATCAAATATTTGATGTGATCTTCATTATGGGATCAGATCATGAAGTTTATGGTCAATATATTTGGTCCAAATTCGTGCACAATGAGAAGGGAAAGATATGATGACCAAATATGCACCAAAATAGCAAGTTTTTATCATCATTCAAAGGTGAATCAATATGACCCAAGCCCGTGAATCTTTTTGACCTGAAATACTCCCCTATATAAGCTCATGATCCTCACCAACTTCAGGCACAAATTTTCTTGCTTCAAAAACCCTTCATGCTTGACAGCCTCCACAAACTCTAAAATTCTCTCAAAAAATAAAAATTCATATCTCCTTTTCCAGCCCTTCTCAAAGTTTTTCGATACTTCCATTCCAGTTCTGAGGTGGTATAAGGTAGTCTCAAAGATTTGGCCACGTTAAAAACATCACAAATAACATGATACGATAATCACATATTTCTTCATATTTTTATTTCTTGAATTTTCGTTATCATTGCATTTTATTTCCATCTAACATTGCTAATGAGGTCCTGAGCGTATTTAGAACAGGTTTGAATGATTACATGTGCGAAATCATGATCGATTCCATGGGTGCCATGTTTAGGGCATAAAGAAGAAACTCTTCGAATCTCACTATACATGCGTTTTCAGACAAAACTAAGGCCACCATTGGATTCAGGGGCTTGTTTCCAGTCGAACCATGGCCTTTTGATTAATTTATTTGGTGTTTTCATGGTGTTTAAAAAAAAATGCAGGAAATTCGCAGCAAAATTTGCAGCAGAATTCGCAAGAAAAAGGTTGAAGACGGTGAACAGTACCAGGCGAATTTGAATTTTTTTTTATTATATTTTCTTTTTTTTTTCCAGATTGTTTCACAAAAGGGGCGCGCAACCTAGTGGTCGGAGTCAAGTCTGATGAGCATCAGGTCCTGGGTTCAATACCCAGTGACCCCTTTCTCATATTCTTTTTCAATTTTCTCATTCTCTCTCTTTTTCTCTTAGTTTAATTATTTATTTTAATTTCTTTTAACTAAATTATTTAATAACTAAACTAATAATTTTTTTTTTCTAAAAAAAAACCAATCATAAATTTATAAAATCATAATTTTTATTTTCATAAAATAAAACTATCAAAAATATTAGATTTTTTTATCAAATTAATTTCTTTAAACCATAATTTATCTTTTCTGATCAATTAATCGACATCCGAACTTTTTATTCCTTTCATTCCCGATTTTATTTTTTATTTCTAGAATCAATGTATAGGATGTCAATTCTCTTGTAATAGTTAGTTTTAGTTTCCGCACTCCCCCGATTTTAATTATGTATCCCCTCCCCATGATGTAATAGCTTAGGGTTTATTTTTCGCTTTTAAATTCCACAAAACAATTAACTGTGTGGTTAGTAACAATAGGGTGTGAAAAGAATGTATGTGAATAAAAATGGACTTAGCCCACTAATCCAAAGAAAAATACCTGAATACAAACACTTTCACACACCTCACCTTTAGGGTAATACACCTCGGTTGCCTTCGAAATCAAATGGTCAAGTCTCTCGGATAAATGGGATGCCCTTAGCAAAGACACTTATCAAATAAAATCATCATAGTCCCTCAGATAAAAGATCATAGTCCCACGGAAAGTCCCTTCGATAAAATGATCTTGCCCCTCGATGTCCCTTCGATAAAATGATCTTGCCCCTCGATGTCCCTTCGATAAAATGATCTTGCCCCTCGATGACCCTTCGATTAAATGATGATGTCCCTCATGAAAATGCTAAGGGTACCCTTGTTGCCTTCAATGACTATACCCCCCAGCACGTCTTAAAAGATAAGGACTACTTACTCTTCACTAGTAAGGACAGTCTTATCCTTTAAAGACTTAACAAAACGATTGTCCCTCACATCCAAGATAGTGACTACCTACTTCTAAATAGTAGGGATAGTCCTATCATAAAGGATTCAAGAAACTAACAGACTAAGACCTATTGAGTAGGGTAGGATGATAAACTCCTAGATTACTTGCTCACACCTCCAACAAACAAAAAGTCACTCACACTTCAAATTCTTTTCAACTATCTTTTCCAAAAACAAAACATTTCAAAGATAAACACTTTGTATACATCCCAAACAAGGATCATTCCAAAGTTAATTCTTTTCCTAAACATTTTCTAAATACACCTCACACTTTCAAAAATATTTTCAAAAACAAACACTTTGTATACATTCTCACCCGAATTATTACAAAGTTAATTTTTACAAAATATTTTCTAAACACACACCACATTTCAAAAAAAGGAGCAAGTTAAAAGTGAGCAAGCAATTAAGAGCCCGTAGATAACTACGGATGAAAAAGGGTGATAACACCTTCCCTTTTCATAACTTACCCCCCGAACTCAAAATATTTTCAAAAAGGTCTTTCCTGTTCTTTTCACCTTTCCTAAATAAATTGGATAAAAGAAAAGTCGGTGGCGACTCTTGCTAACCGCAACATGTTTTGCGAAAAACAAAATTAAAAAGTCCGTTTTCCACCGTATTACAGAACTGGCGACTCTACTGGCGACTCTGCTAATATTTTTATTGAAATAAATATTAGAAAATCAAATATTTGATGTGATCTTCATTATGGGATCAGATCATGAAGTTTATGGTCAATATATTTGGTCCAAATTCGTGCACAATGAGAAGGGAAATATATGATGACCAAATATGCACCAAAATAGCAAATTTTTATCATCATTCAAAGGTGAATCAATATGACCCAAGCCCATGAATCTTTTTGACCTGAAATACTCCCCTATATAAGCTCATGATCCTCACCAACTTCAGGCACGAATTTTCTTGCTTCAAAAACCCTTCATGCTTGGCAGCCTCCACAAACTCTAAAATTCTCTCAAAAAATAAAAATTCATATCTCCTTTTCCAGCCCTTCTCAAAGTTTTTCGATACTTCCATTCCAGTTCTGAGGTGGTATAAGGTAGTCTCAAAGATTTGGCCACGTTAAAAACATCACAAATAACATGATACCATAATCACATATTTCTTCATATTTTTATTTCTTGAATTTTCGTTATCATTGCATTTTATTTCCATCTAACATTGCTAATGAGGTCCTGAGCGTATTTAGAACAGGTTTGAATGATTACATGTGCGAAATCATGATCGATTCCATGGGTGCCATGTTTAGGGCATAAAGAAGAAACTCTTCGAATCTCACTATACATGCGTTTTCAGACAAAACTAAGGCCACCATTGGATTCAGGGGCTTGTTTCCAGTCGAACCATGGCCTTTTGATTAATTTATTTGGTGTTTTCATGGTGTTTAAAAAAAAATGCAGCAAATTCGCAGCAAAATTTGCAGCAGAATTCGCAGGAAAAAGGTTGAAGACGGTGAACAGTACCAGGCGAATTTGGATTTTTTTTTATTATATTTTCTTTTTTTTTTCCAGATTGTTTCACAAAAGGGGCGCGCAACCTAGTGGTCGGAGTCAAGTCTGATGAGCATCAGGTCCTGGGTTCAATACCCAGTGACCCCTTTCTCATATTCTTTTTCAATTTTCTCATTCTCTCTCTTTTTCTCTTAGTTTAATTATTTATTTTAATTTCTTTTAACTAAATTATTTAATAACTAAACTAATAATTTTTTTTTCTAAAAAAAAACCAATGATAAATTTATAAAATCATAATTTTTATTTTCATAAAATAAAACTATCAAAAATATTAGATTTTTTTTATCAAATTAATTTCTTTAAACCATAATTTATCTTTTCTGATCAATTAATCGACATCCGAACTTTTTATTCCTTTCATTCCCGATTTTATTTTTTATTTCTAGAATCAATGTATAGGATGTCAATTCTCTTGTAATAGTTAGTTTTAATTTCCGCACTCCCCCGATTTTAATTATGTATCCCCTCCCCATGATGTAATAGCTTAGGGTTTATTTTTCGCTTTTAAATTCCACAAAACAATTAACTGTGTGGTTAGTAACAATAGGGTGTGAAAAGAATGTATGTGAATAAAAATGGACTTAGCCCACTAATCCAAAGAAAAATACCTGAATACAAACACTTTCACACACCTCACCTTTAGGGTAATACACCTCGGTTGCCTTCGAAATCAAATGGTCAAGTCTCTCGGATAAATGGGATGCCCTTAGCAAAGACACTTATCAAATAAAATCATCATAGTCCCTCAGATAAAAGATCATAGTCCCACGGAAAGTCCCTTCGATAAAATGATCTTGCCCCTCGATGTCCCTTCGATAAAATGATCTTGCCCCTCGATGACCCTTCGATTAAATGATGATGTCCCTCATGAAAATGCTAAGGGTACCCTTGTTGCCTTCAATGACTATACCCCCCAGCACGTCTTAAAAGATAAGGACTAATTACTCTTCACTAGTAAGGACAATCTTATCCTTTAAAGACTTAACAAAACGATTGTCCCTCACATCCAAGATAGTGACTACCTATTTCTAAATAGTAGGGATAGTCCTATGATAAAGGATTCAAGAAACTAACAGACTAAGACCTATTGAGTAGGATAGGATGATAAACTCCTAGATTACTTGCTCACACCTCCAACAAACAAAAAGTCACTCACACTTCAAATTCTTTTCAACTATCTTTTCCAAAAACAAAACATTTCAAAGATAAACACTTTGTATACATCCCAAACAAGGATCATTCCAAAGTTAATTCTTTTCCTAAACATTTTCTAAATACACCTCACACTTTCAAAAATATTTTCAAAAACAAACACTTTGTATACATTCTCACCCGAATTATTACAAAGTTAATTTTTACAAAATATTTTCTAAACACACACCACATTTCAAAAAAAGGAGCAAGTTAAAAGTGAGCAAGCAATTAAGAGCCTGTAGATAACTACGGATGAAAAGGGGTGCTAACACCTTCCCTTTTCATAACTTACCCCCCGAACTCAAAATATTTTCAAAAAGGTCTTTCCTGTTCTTTTCACCTTTCCTAAATAAATTGGATAAAAGAAAAGTCGGTGGCGACTCTTGCTAACCGCAACATGTTTTGCGAAAAACAAAATTAAAAAGTCAGTTTTCCACCGTATTACAGAACTGGCGACTCTACTGGCGACTCTGCTAATATTTTTATTGAAATAAATATTAGAAAATCAAATATTTGATGTGATCTTCATTATGGGATCAGATCATGAAGTTTATGGTCAATATATTTGGTCCAAATTCGTGCACAATGAGAAGGGAAAGATATGATGACCAAATATGCACCAAAATAGCAAGTTTTTATCATCATTCAAAGGTGAATCAATATGACCCAAGCCCATGAATCTTTTTGACCTGAAATACTCCCCTATATAAGCTCATGATCCTCACCAACTTCAGGTACGAATTTTCTTGCTTCAAAAACCCTTCATGCTTGGCAGCCTCCACAAACTCTAAAATTCTCTCAAAAAATAAAAATTCATATCTCCTTTTCCAGCCCTTCTCAAAGTTTTTCGATACTTCCATTCCAGTTCTGAGGTGGTATAAGGTAGTCTCAAAGATTTGGCCACGTTAAAAACATCACAAATAACATGATACCATAATCACATATTTCTTCATATTTTTATTTCTTGAATTTTCGTTATCATTGCATTTTATTTCCATCTAACATTGCTAATGAGGCCCTGAGCGTATTTAGAACAGGTTTGAATGATTACATGTGCGAAATCATGATCGATTCCATGGGTGCCATGTTTAGGGCATAAAGAAGAAACTCTTCGAATCTCACTATACATGCGTTTTCAGACAAAACTAAGGCCACCATTGGATTCAGGGGCTTGTTTCCAGTCGAACCATGGCCTTTTGATTAATTTATTTGGTGTTTTCATGGTGTTTCAAAAAAAAATGCAGGAAATTCGCAGCAAAATTCGCAGCAGAATTCGCAGGAAAAAGGTTGAAGACGGTGAACAGTACCAGGCGAATTTGGATTTTTTTTTATTATTTATTTATTTATTTATTTTCCAGATTGTTTCACAAAAGGGGCGCGCAACCTAGTGGTCGGAGTCAAGTCTGATGAGCATCAGGTCCTGGGTTCAATACCCAGTGACCCCTTTTTCATATTCTTTTTCAATTTTCTCATTCTCTCTCTTTTTCTCTTAGTTTAATTATTTATTTTAATTTCTTTTAACTAAATTATTTAATAACTAAACTAATAATTTTTTTTTCAAAAAAAAAACCAATCATAAATTTATAAAATCATAATTTTTATTTTCATAAAATAAAAATATCAAAAATATTAGATTTTTTTTATCAAATTAATTTCTTTAAACCATAATTTATCTTTTCTGATCAATTAATCGACATCCGAACTTTTTATTCCTTTCATTCCCGATTTTATTTTTTATTTCTAGAATCAATGTATAGAATGTCAATTCTCTTGTAATAGTTAGTTTTAATTTCCGCACTCCCCCGATTTTAATTATGTATCCCCTCCCTGTGATGTAATAGCTTAGGGTTTATTTTTCGCTTTTAAATTCCACAAAACAATTAACTGTGTGGTTAGTAACAATAGGGTGTGAAAAGAATGTATGTGAATAAAAATGGACTTAGCCCACTAATCCAAAGAAAAATACCTGAATACAAACACTTTCACACACCTCACCTTTAGGGTAATACACCTCGGTTGCCTTCGAAATCAAATGGTCAAGTCCCTTGGATAAATGGGATGCCCTTAGCAAAGACACTTATCAAATAAAATCATCATAGTCCCTCAGATAAAAGATCATAGTCCCACGGAAAGTCCCTTCGATAAAATGATCTTGCCCCTCGATGTCCCTTCGATAAAATGATCTTGCCCCTCGATGTCCCTTCGATAAAATGACCTTGCCCCTCGATGACCCTTCGATTAAATGATGATGTCCCTCATGAAAATGCTAAGGGTACCCTTTGTTGCCTTCAATGACCATATACCCCAGCATGTCTTAAAAGATAAGACTACTTACTCTTCAATAGTAAGGACGGCCTTATCCTTTAAAGACTTAACAAAACGATTGTCCCTCACATCCAAGATAGTGACTACCTACTGCCTAATAGTAGGGATAGTCCAATCATCAAGGACTTAAGAAACTAACAGACTAAGACCTGTTGAGTAGGGTCGGATGGTAAACTCCTAGATTGCTTGCTCACACCTCCAAAAAACAAAAATCACTTACACTTCAAATCTTTTCAAACTATCTTTTAAAAAAAACATTTCAAAGATATACTTTGTATACATCCCAAACGAGGATCATTACAAAGTTAATTCTTTTCCTAAACATTTTCTAATACACCTCACACTCAAGATTTTTTCAAAAAAAGCAAGTTAAAGTGAGCAAGCAATTAAGAGCCCGTAGATAACTACGGATGAAAAGGGGTGCTAACACCTTCCCTTTTCATAACTTACCCCCCGAACTCAAAATCTTTTCAAAAAGGTCTTTCCTGTTCTTTTCACCTTTCCTAAATAAATTGGATAAAAGAAAATTCGGTGGCGACTCTTGCTAACCACAACATGTTTTCCGAAAACAAAATTAAAAAGTCAGTTCTCCACCGTATTACACCCCTATTTAAATATCTTCACTTGATGACATGAGAGATGAAAATCTTCACGTAATCAACAGTGAAATATATTTAAATACAGATAACCGAAAATTTTGCCCTCAGATGCACACACATGCAATGCAACAGACATGATGCCAAGGAGATGCAAGAAAATGCAGACACAACAAGACACCAAGGGGCAAACAGGAAGCAAACAGATCACAGAGCTTCACTGGGGAAGGACGAAAGCTACAGTATCCATGAGAAAAACTCACTGGGGATACAGACCAACCAACAAAGGAGACCCACTGGGGAGACTCCAAAGAAACACTGGGGAAAACCAAAAGACAATCTCCACTGGGGAAAGATCCAGGGAGATGGACTACTGGGGACAAAACAAACCCACACTCTTCCTGGGCACGAAACCAGAAAGAAAAACATGATCACTAGGAATTAGTCCAAAGGAGACAAACAACCCACAAAGACTTCCTGGGGATTTTAAGCTGAAGAGTTCAAAATGGGATCTTCAGAAAAGCCAGGAAGACAGAGGCAAACTCTGCGCACCAAAAAGGAGCCTTATAAGGTTGAAGAAAATTTGTTCCAAGAAGCTTAGCTTAAAGCAAGTTTTCAAAAAAAAAAACAAAAAAAAAACAAAAAACTGAAGGTAAGGGTTCAATGTCTGACACGATTCGAACAAAGAACAAGTTTTAAGACAAGAAGACAGTGCTTGACATGATTCAAGCAAAGTTTAAGTTCAAGTTTGACACGATTCAAACGAGAACAAGTTTTAAAACAAGCAGACGATGCTCGACACGATATAAACAAAGGCCAAGTTCAAGTCTGACACGATTCAGACAAGAATATGTTTTAAAGCACAAGACAATGCTTGACACGATTCAAACAAAGTCCAGGTTCAAGTTTGACATGATTCAGACGAGAACGTGTTTTAAAACACGAGGCAATGTCCGACACGACTCGAACACAGCCCAAGTTCAGGTTTGACACGATTCAAACGAGAACAAGTTTTAAAACAAACAGACGATGCTTGACGCGATTCAAACATAGTCCAAGTTCAAGTTTGACATGATTCAAACAAGAACAAGTTTTAAAACAAGCAGATGATGCTTGACGCGATTCAAACATAGTCCAAGTTCAAGTCTGACATGATTCAAACAAGAACAAGTTTTACAAAAAGCAGACGATGCTTGACGCGATTCAAACATAGTCCAAGTTCAAGTCTGACACGATTCAAACAAGAACAAGTTTTACAAAATCTTTAATGTTAAACTTCTTGAGGAACGGTAAAAGGTTTAAAGATTCCAAACTGGCGCGCAAAGGTTAAGACCGAATAAGCACGACACAAAGCAAACCGGGAATGTCTTTACTTCACTGGGGAGATAAAGATAGACGCCAACACAAGACCACAAGCAAAACAAAGCACAAGGAGGCGAAGATGCTAGGGTATGATGCATATGCTTAGCTATATGCTAGAAACGATGCGAACGACGCGAATAGGAAAGAAGAAAGGATAACACAAGCCAACACCCTGAAACCCAAACATCAAGGATAACCAGGCAATCTTCTTTCCACTGGAGATGGCAAATCCAAGCCAAAAATACAGTACCGCTAACTCTTCCTGTACCAACTCGATTCCAAAGCGTCTTAATTCCAGAGTAAAACTTAGTTTATTTTGTGTTTTCTTAGAAATTGCAACATTTTCGTTTTCAAAATCACGTGAAAATGACAAAGTTTTGCAGAATAAAGATGATAGTACAATAAACAAGAAAAATGGCTCAATAGCTGATATTCATTGAAAAATGGTGACTCGCCAAGTAGCGGAGTCCCATGAAATATTACAAATGCAACAAAATGGCAATTTGGTAAGGTTACATTGTATTCAATGACCATTAACAAACTCTACGGACTAAAACTCTAACAGCTGACTTCTCTGGGGACTCCTGGATACAGGTGAGACGTCTTTCAAGCATAATACTTCCATACCGAATCTGCATTCACAGGGTGCGCAAGCTGTTCACCATCCATAGTTGTAAGAAACAAAGACCCTCCTGAAAAGACCGTCTTGACTACAAATGGTCCTTCATAATTGGGTGCCCATTTTCCGCGGGCATCTCTTTGTGAAGGTAGAATTTTTTTAAGTACCAACTCGCCTACTCGGAATTCTCGAGTGCGAACCTTTTTATCAAATGCCTTTTTCATCTTCTTCTGGTACAGTTGACCATGACACATGACTGTCAGTCGCTTCTCGTCAATTAGGTTCAACTGATCATATCTTTCTTTAACCCATTCTGCTTCATTAAGCTTGGTTTCCATCAATATTCTTAATGAAGGTATCTCAACTTCTATGGGGAGGATAGCATCCATCCCATATACCAGAGAAAAGGGGGTTGCCTCTGTTGAAGTTCTAACCGATGTTCTGTACCCATGTAGCGTATATGGCAACATCTCGTGCCAGTCTTTGTATGTTTTGACCATCTTCTGGAGAATTTTCTTGATATTCTTGTTCGCAGCTTCGACCGCTCCATTCATCTTTGGACGATACGGTGAAGAGTTATGGTGTTTAATTTTGAAGTTGTCGCACAGTTCCTTCATAGTTTTGTTGTTCAGATTGGTCCCGTTGTCAGTTATGATCCTATTAGGGATCCCATAACGACAAATGATGTTGTTCTTGATGAAGCGTGCAACTACTTGCTTAGTCACGTTCGCATAAGAAGCGGCTTCTACCCACTTGGTAAAGTAATCTATAGCTACCAAAATGAATCGATGTCCATTATACGCTTTAGGCTCAATTGCCCCAATCATGTCAATGCCCCACATAGAGAACGGCCAGGGCGATGATAGCACATTCAATAGAGTAGGAGGAATGTGCATTTTGTCCGCATAAATCTGACACTTATGACATTTTCTAACATACTGAATGCAGTCGGCTTCCATGGTTAACCAATAATATCCAGCCCTCAAAATCTTCCTAACCATGGCATGCCCATTGGCGTGGGTGCCAAAAGCTCCTTCATGGATATCATGGATCAGCAAGTCTGCTTCTCTTTTATCGACACATCGTAGCAAAACCATATCATGATTCCTTTTGTATAGTACACCATTGCTAATGAAGAACTTGGCTAATAGTCTTCGTAGAGTCTTCTTATCAAGAACGGAGGCGTTGGCTGGATATTCTTGATTCTTTAGAAAGTTCACAATATCATGGAACCAAGGTTTGCCAACAGATTCTTCTTCAATGGACTGACAGTAAGCAGGCCCAGTTCTCCTTTCAATACTGATTACGGGATCTTCATTGATAAATCTGACTTGCCACATCGAAGCCAGTGTTGTTAGCGCATCAGCCACATGATTCTCAGTACGTGGCACATGACGAAATGTTATCTCATCAAAATACTTAATCAATTCCAAAGCATACGCCTGATAAGGGACAAGCTTCTCATCTTTTGTTTCCCATTCGCCCTTGATTTGATAAATGACTAGAGCGGAGTCACCCATAACTTCAAGAAAGCAGATTCCAAGATCGATTGCAGCTTCCAGACCCAGAATGCATGCTTCATACTCAGCAATATTATTTGTACACCCAAAATCCAACCTGGCTGTAAAAGGGGTGTAGCCACCTTCAGGATTAATTATAACAACACCTACTCCATGTCCCTTAAAATTGGATGAACCGTCGAACATCATCTTCCATCACCTATACTCAGCTCTGGGATCTTCTTCAGAGCTGGACCCTTCACAATCTTTTACTGCCATGATGTCCTCATCAGGGAAATCAAACTTGAGCGGTTCGTAGTCTTCGACTGGTTGATCAGCAAGATATTCTGAAAGGATGCTTCCTTTAATGGCCTTTTGAGTGACATACTGAATGTCGTATTCGGATAATAACATGTGCCAACGGGCAAGTCTACCTGTTTGGGCAGGTTTCTCAAAAATGTACTTTATCGGATCCATCTTGGAAATCAACAAAGTAGTATGACAAATCAGGTATTGTCTTAGACGTTTGGCGGCCCAAGCCAGGGCGCAACAAGTTTTTTCAAGTAATGAGTAACGGCTTTCACTATCTGCAAACTTCTTACTCAGATAATAAATTGCATGCTCCTTCCGGCCAGTCTCGTCATGCTGTCCCAAAACACAGTCCATAGACTCCTCCAGAACAGTCAAATACATGAAAAGAGGTCTTCCGGGAACCGGAGGAATTAGTATAGGAGGTTCTTGGAGATAACTTTTGAGTTTCTCGAAAGCTTATTGACAGTCAGCATTCCATTCTATTGGCTGATTCTTACGAAGCAATTTGAAAATTGGAGCGCATATTGGAGTCATGTTGGAGATGAACCTGGAGATGTAATTCAAACGGCCCAAAAATCCTCTGACTTGAGACTCGGTTTGAGGAGCTGGCATTTCTTGAATCGCTCGTACTTTATCTGGATCCACCTCAATGCCCTTCTGGCTAACAATGAAACCCAATAACTTCCCTGACCTGACTCCAAAGGTACATTTTGCAGAGTTTAACCTCAGCTGGTACTTCCGAAGTCTCTTGAACAATTTCAGCAAGTGATCTACATGTTCCTCTTCATTTCGAGATTTGGCTATCATATCGTCCACGTACACCTCTATCTCTTTATGGATCATATCGTGAAACAGAGTCACCATAGCTCTCTGGTATGTTGCCCCGGCGTTCTTTAATCCAAAAGGCATAACCTTATAGCAATAAGTGCCCCATGGGGTAATGAAAGTGGTTTTATCCATATCGGCCAGATCCATTTTAATCTGATTGTAGCCTGAGAAACCATCCATAAATGAGAACATAGCGAAATGAGCCGTGTTATCTACCAATGTGTCGATATGGGGTAGAGGGAAATCATCCTTGGGACTAGCTTTATTAAGATCCCTGTAGTCCACACACATTCGTACCTTTCCATTCTTCTTCATAACAGGGAGAATATTAGCTACCCACTCTGGGTACTTGGAAACTGCCAGAAATCCGGCATCCAACTGTCTCTTAATCTCATCTCGAATCTTGAGAGCCATATCAGGATGACTTCTGCGAAGCTTTTGTTTTACTGGCGGGCACTCAGGCTTGAGGGGTAACTTGTTGACCACAATATCCGTATTTAAACCAGGCATGTCTTGGTAGGACCAAGCAAATACGTCCACATACTCTTTAAGGAGCGAAATCAACCGCTGTCTGATTTCTGGTTTTAGTGATGCCCCAATCCTAACTTCTTTCTTCTCATCCTCAGTGCCAAGATTAATGACATCCACCTGCTCTTCATGAGGCTGGAGATCCGTATACTGGTAGTCACATATATCTGTTAGATCCTTGGGCACCTCATAATCCTCCTCCTCCTCAGCTTGATAGACAGGGGAATCGAAGTCAATGGTAAGAGTGAGGTCATTGAATACAATGGGTTTATGATTCATTTTGCATGGTAGAGTGACTTATATTATTAAAATGCACAACAACTCAAGAACATACAAGATGAAGATGCTTTTTTTTTTTTGAAAAGATTGCCATTTTTAGAAATAGAATGCAATAAAGTAAAGCAATAAAATTTTAGCAAAAGAGTCATTTCATTGATTTAAAGTTTGAAAACGGAGGCCCGTATAAAACAATCCACTAGCTTTGGGCAAGACTAGGGAGATGAAAACAACAAATCTAAACAAGTTACTCTGGTTCCGGGTACAGGATTGGGATCTCAACAGATTCCCAGTTGCCTAATGCGCCTTCTTGGCGAAAAATCAAACGATCAATGTCTTCGTCTTCTTCAGTACTTCCTATGATTGCATGGACTTGATGTCCACCTCTGATAAATGTCTCTTGCACAGTCTTTATCTTCATTCTTCTTTCTCTTGTACCTGAAGCAGCCTCCTCTTCTAGAGTTGGTCTGTAACCCAACCCTTGGTGTTGGATCCTTTTCTCAATCTCAATAACTTCGCCCCAACCTGCGGGCACGCCGTCTTGAAGGACAGACTGGATACTCTTATATGAAGCAAAAGATGGATATTCTGGTACCACTGGCTTCTCATTATCAATCATAACTGAGTTAGCTATTTCTAGTGCTTGAAAAGAAGTTTCCAATGCATCCTCATCAGCCTCAACATAACGGAAGGATGACAAGTTACTAACCATCAAGTCTTCTTCCCCATGGACGATGACCAGCTTGTCGTCGACAACAAATTTCATCTTCTGGTGTAAGGTTGAAGTAACAGCGTCTGCCTCGTGAATCCAAGGTCTCCCGAGTAGGCAGCTATAGGCAGGGTTAATGTACAAAACCTGAAACAGAACATTGAATTCCTGGGGTCCAATCAGAACTGGCAGTTCAATCTCCCCCATCACGGATCTTCGTGAACCATCAAAAGCTTTGACGATTAACGATGTGGGTCTCATGACCCCTCCTTTGTATGCCAGCTTGTCTAGGACCCTCTTTGGTAAGACATTTAGAGAGGATCCTGTGTCCACAAGAACTCTAGCCAATGTGTCCTCCTGACACTTCATTGATATATGCAGAGCAAGATTGTGTTTCCGACCTGATTGGGTCAGTTCTTCATCACTGAAGCTGAGCGTATTGCATGCAGTAATGTTAGCAATAACGTGATCAAATTGTCCAACGGTAATGTCCTGGGCTACATGAGCCTGAGCCAATACTTTCTGTAATGCTGATCGGTGGACCGATGAATTAATCAACAGGGATAAAATAGAAATTTTAGACGGAGTCTGGTGAAGCTGATCCATGACCCGATAGTCACTTCTTTTTATTATCCTAAGAAACTCCTCATCATCCTCCTTGGAGATCACTTCTTTACCTTTGTCATTTGTAGGTATACGCACATCACTTTCTTTACCAGACACTTCTTTGTTCATAGGGGTATAAACCCTCCCACTCCTTGTCATTCTTCCAGTCCCTACTATATTGGACACATTCTTCTCATCAGCCCCCACCTCTTTCCTTGGGACTGGTTCTTCTATAACGACCCCCACCTCTTTCCTTGGGATCATTTCCTCCTTCTTCTTACCACCTGTAATGTCTTCGTAGATGAATGGTAATGCTTTGGTTCCTCTGAACCTGAACGGGATTGGTCTTGGGAAATTATTTTGCCCGTCGTGATTAACAGGGGAAACAACTTCATAATTGTTGATTCTTGGAACCGACTGTTTAAACACCGGAATTACGGTACTTGCCCCTGGATTGTTGAACACAGGGACTACCGACGTGTATTCTTCTTCCTCAAATACTGGCACTTATTTTGGTAAATTACACACTGGTTCAATTACTGCTACTCTGCTTTCTTTTCTGAAAACTTGTAAAAAACCTTCATCGATCATTCGCTGAATATCATCTTGAACCAACTGACACCCTTCACTACTACCTCCGCATTCTCCACAACCCTCATGGAAAATTTTGACCAATCCGATATTAAATAACTTAGCATGAAACGCTCTTAAGGGAGTTTTAATCTTTGCTGCATCTGAGATCAATACTTCCTCATTCTCGTCCTCGACAGCATTAGTTGATCCATGAGTTGGCAAAGGATTATTCTTCACATTTGGCGGGTTATTAGCAAAAGACAGAATGTTCTTTTCTATCAAACTTTTCACCAAATTCTTTAATGCCAAACACCCTTCTAAATCATGGCCTACTCCTCCTTGATGGAAAGCGCATGTTGCATTAGGGTTGAAGTACTGCATAGATTTTTCAGATGGTGGCCCCAATGGCCTAGTAACAATTAATCCTTGTTCCACCAACAAAGGGTACAATGCCGTATACGTCATCGGTATGGGTGGAAAATTCGGCGTTACTGCCTGTCTTCTTGGAGAGGTATTTTGCTGTGGCGCTGGCCGTCGTTGCTGTTGGTAGTTCTGATTTTGACTCTTCGGCCACTGCTGCTGGTTATGTGGCTGGGAAACAGGAACTTGTTGCATTATCTGATGATTAAAAGTGGGCATAACAGACGCCACGTACGGTTGTTGCGCGAACTACATAGGGTAAACTGGCTGTTGAGGAAAACTAGGACTTGGTTGTGGTTGGAATAGAGATCGTTTAGGGTTCTGCCTCTTCCCTGTCATAACAGCATTAGTCTCGCCTTCCTTCTTCTTATGAAAATTACCTGGAGACTTCTTGACACTAGCGCTAGCAGAACTGTTAGGTGAACTGGCTATCTTCCCACTTTTCAGACCTGCCTCCACTTTCATGCCAATTGCAATGATATCAGAAAAATTGGCACTGATATTACTAATCATTTTCTCATAGAATTCGGGCTTTAGAGTGTCCACAAACCAATCAGCTAATTCCTTCTCAGTCAATGGTGGTTCAACCTGTGATGCAGTCTCTCTCCACCTTTGAGCATATTCTTTGAACGACTCAGTGTTCTTCTGAGTCATGGTCAACAGCTGTCTACGATCAGGAGCTAAATCTAAGTTATACTTATAGTGCTTTATGAAGACGTCCATAACATCTTGGAAACATTTAATCTGAGATTGGTCTAAGCTTAAGTACCACTTTGCGGCAGTGCCCTTCAGGCTGTCCTGGAAACAATGGATCATTAACTTATCGTTATCCATATATGCCGCCATTCTTCGAAGATACATGACCAAATGTGCCTTAGGACACGTAGCACCAGAGTACAATTCAAAGCTTGGCAACTTGAATTTTGGTGGAATTACCAGATCAGTGACCAGGCACATATCCTTAAGGTCGGAACTGAAGACATTGTCTCCCTCCATGGCCTTCAGCTTTCTCTGCATAATCTTCATATTGGCTCTTAATTTCTCATTACTGTCATCTTCTTCCATAGACATCTCGTCATGGTCAAAGTGACGTTGATTCTGAAAAACGGGTTGAAAATGGGTTTGTACCGCTGGTGGGGACTAAGTGGGAATAGCTTGCTGATTCCCATCAAACAGTGGCACTGCTTGTTGCGTGGCTTGTGGAGCCGTGGCTCTCATAAAGTCTTGTGGCATTCCCAGAGTAGGGCCTTTAACAGGTATGACAGGTGGTTCAACAGTTGTAGCTGCGACCTCTGAGACCACAGTGGCCTGCGTATCCATCTTTGCTCGTATAATATTCAGAGCTTCCATGATCTGCCCCATACCACCTTTTAGCTCATTAAGCTCGTTGTTGACTTGGTCCAAGTTCTCGCAATCTACCGACATTCTTCTTCTTCGAGCCTGTGCCCGGGTATTGTAATGATGTGAGGAATTCAGGGTGGCGGTAACAACAACAACTGGAGAAGATAAAACGACAATGAGACTCGGAAGAAATGCACATGCATGCGAAAATGTAAATGATATGCGCATGCAGGCTAAACCATCAAGAACTAAAAGGGTTTGCAAACAGTGTAAATAACAGGATTACTAATAACATAACTTTTCCATTGAAAATAAGATAAGTGCTTACAGAAAAGAAATATTACAACCATCGTTCGGATCTCATTTAAAAAAGAAATACAACTTTAAAATAGAATTACAACAATAGATTATAACTACGAAAAATAGGGCAACCCTTCGCCTTCCCTGATCCCTTCCATGATTTCTTTGATAAGTTGCTTGGTCTTGGCTTTCTCCAAAGTCAGCTCTCCCAATAACTCCATCCTTCTCTGTTCAGCACTCGTGGATGCCTCATAATGCGGAGTGGGCTTTCTCATGCTGAGTGAAATTCCTCGTACCCATTTCAGATGAGTTTCAGTGACAGGACCGTTGGTGATCCATTTTTGATAATTAATGAAAAGCCATGCTTCCCTCATCCTGAGTTTTTCTTCAAATCCTTCTCCGTATCCATAGTACATCAGCTCCATTTCTTCTGGTTTAGGCTCCTCTTCAATTGGATGGCCCAACTGGCAACGTGCGACCACGGGGTTATAGTTTATGCAACCAAGTCGACCCATGAGTGGCACATTAGGATAGTCTCCACAACTAATGATTATTATGGTTCCTTCAGGGCCTGTATAGTACCACTTGATGTCAGAATGCCTTAGTTCCATTAGTTTCTTGACCCAAAGAGCATCGTCACTCACTTCCCAAAAAGTTGGCGTTGTGGGTAGGTATGAAGTGAACCACTTGTATAGTAATGGAGCACAGCAAACAACCACACCTTTACTCCTCATAGTCTGCGTGGTAACCGAGAAGTACATGTCAGCCAGTAAAGTGGGAACAGGGTTCTGACCCATAAAGATTCTGATTGCTTGGACGTCGACAAAATCTTTGACATTGGGAAATAGGAATAACCCGTACACCAGCAAAGCAAACATTGACTCAAACATTGCGGAGTTTCCACCTTCCTGAAAGTGGAGAGCTGTCTCAATTAAAAATTGGGTAGGTAGCCCACGATACCCTTCCCTGGTGGTCATGTTTTCTTGGATGTGTCCCTTTTGGATCCCCAATCCTTCAGCAATCTCCTGATTAATGAATTCCTCTTCCACACCGGAAAAAGAGGGATGATGCTGAACGGGTAGCCCTAGCATATGTGAATATTCCTATATGGTTGGGACTAACTGGAAGTTTGGAAAGATGAAGCATCGGTATACTGGATGATACCGTTGTACCAAGGTTTCTAGCAGTCCCTCTTTTACTTGCAACTTCATTAATGATAACAGGTCCCCATACTTGTCAATAAAGCTTGGCGGGTCTTCGATTCTTCCTCCAATCTCTATCAAATGCTCAACATTAGGGATCAGGAAAGTGACAGGCCAGTTTACGTTCTTAGTAGCGTCCATTTTCTACAAAGTCTGCAAAACAAGATTTAGTACCTCGACAGTTTACCAAAATGCAAAATGATGCATTATGATATGCAGATGCAAAGCTAATCTATCAAGAAACACAGAAAATTTGCAAGGCTTTTGACAATGGTAATTCAAAAAAAAAAATTCTTCATTAAGCAAGTTTGGCATTCATTACATTCGGAGCAGAGTATTTTCATGCTCTTAGTACAAAGATGGGTTGTTCCCATAACTGAAAAGATAACGACAACAAAGAAAAACAAACAACAAAGGGAAATAGCAACAAGCTCTTTTAGAAGTTAGATCCGCTAGTGGATGTTTCCCCTTCCTCATCCATCTCCCTCATCAGCTTTTCAATGCGTCCCTTGATCCTTTTCTTCTCGAGTAACAACCCAGTCAATGTTTCCTCCAGTCCTTGTCTAGTTCTGAGCGGCTAGTGTCGGGAATAGGGTCTCCTCATCACACTGGCTATCTCACGAGACCATTCCAGATACGCCTCATTGATGGGGCACTCCGCCTTCCACAACTGCCTATTGATTTGACACCATGCCTGCTCAAGAAGCATTTTCATTTCGTAGCCGTCTCTTTCCCCATAATACGTCATGTGTAAATCTTCCTTGAGTATGGGTCCATTCCCCATATGACCCAGTTGTCGACGGGCGAGCACAGGATTGTAGTTGATGCAGCCGTTTCTTCCCAGCAGGGGTACATTAGGGCAATCCCCGTAGCTAGTAATTATGACAATCCCTTCTTCCGTTGGGCTATGCCGTTTGACATCTGTGTGCTTCAAACTCATCAGTTTCTTAATCCATACTTGACAATGTTCTACCTTCCAGAAAGCAGGGGTTTTTGGCAAGTAGGTTGTGTACCACTTATAGAAAAGAGGTATACAACACACAATTTCTCCACATCCTTTGTGGTATTTTGTGTGGACCGCGTGGTACATATCAGCCAATAAGGTAGGTACCGGGTTATGGATTCTGAAAATTTGTATTGCCTGAGTATCAACGAACTGCTTCGCGCCTGGAAACAGAACTAGTCCATAGATCATTAAGGCAAGTGTTGCCTCATACAGTTCCTCATTTCCTCTATTCTGGAAGTACATTGCTTTCTCAAACAAGAATAGCGAAGATAGTCTAAATCGTCCTTCTTGAACAACTAAGTTTTCCTGAATATCAGCAAATCTGATTTCAGCAATCGTTGCAATATCTCTAACTAATGGCATTGATTCTAAACCGGAGAAAACTGGAGCATCTTTGACAGGAATCCCAATTATAGCAGAAAACTCTTCTAAGGTTGGAACCAATTGGAATTCAGGGAATAGGAAGCATCGGTAATTGGGGTGATACAACTGCACCAATACCTCCAATGGCCCCTCAGTCACTGGAACCCTTAGTAGTTGTGAGAGATTTCCATATTTGTCAGCAAAGTCTGAAGGATCCTCGATCCTGTCGCACATCCAAATCAGTTGTTGAAGTTCCGGGAGCTCGAAGTAATAAGGCCAAACTTGCTTCTTAGATTCCATATTAACAAAGTCTGCAAAAATATCATTGGTTTCTTGATAGTTAGCAAAAAAATGCTGATGCAATGCGAAATGATGGTTGTGATTCAAGAGAACTCAGTATTGTATCCTTGCAAATTTTAAGGAACATTTTTCTTAGAGGAAAACTCATTTCATTAATAATAAAGTTTTGAATTACAACATAAGACAAATACATCTTCAAAAACCAAAATAGAATACAAAATAAAGAAAACTAGGTCCTAAGCCATCAATTAATCCTCTCCCCTCAATCTCATGGCGAGTTTCTGGTTCTCTCTTTGTAGCCTTTCATTCTGGTCAATGAGCTCAACCAACCGTGACTTCCATGGTTCGGGCGGAGATGACGAGCTAGAAAATAAGTCTTCTTGCATCTTCCTTCTTTTGACAGATTCTTCTTCCTTCCTCCTGAGACTCTTCTGCAATTCATTCATTTTGAAGTTAAGGATCTGATACTTGTTTATCCAAGCATTCCTTTCTCGCTCTGCTTGAGCCAATCGAATCCTTAATTCATCCTCATTGCTAGTGAAATAGAGGACAGGATCTCTTGGAGCTAATGGGATAGGATCATGACGATCATATGGTATCTTCAACTCAATGGCCCTCTTTTACACCCATTGAGTGTAAGATTCTGAAGCCAAACACTCGGGCAAACCCAAAGCAGATATACCTCTGGTGTGAACATGTCGCCAAGCGTGAGCCATCTTTTCCTTAAGTACAGGGTCCTTATCCTCTTCAAAGAACAAACCTTCCAAGTAAATGTTACTAGGTTTAGCTCCCATAGAATAACCATGTTGACGATAAGCCAAAGCGAGATTGTAGCTTATGCCTCCTTTTGCGCTAAGAAGTGGTACATTAGCAAATCCTCCACAGCTAACAATCATGTCCTTGCCCTTAAGCGATGGGTGGTACCACTCAAGATCGGTGTTGGTGAGAGACATGATCTTCTCTGACCAAAGAAGCCCATCTTAGAGGTCCCAAAAGGTCTTAGAACGGGGTAAATGGGAGATATACCATCTATACAATAGTGTGGCACAGCATGTTACCATCCCTCCCCTATGAGAAGTCCTCAAGTGCACTGAGTGGTAGGCGTCTGCCAGTAGGGTTGGAACTGGATTTCCGATGATGAAGATCTTGATTGCATTCATATCAACAAAGTTCTCAATATTGGGAAACAAGAATAACCCATAGATAAGCAGGGCCATAACAGCTTCAAAGTCCACCATATTCTTCATGCTGGCATATTGATGGGCCTTCTCCATTAAAAACTTGGCAGGTAACCCAAAAAGTCCTCCTTTGACAACCAAGTTAGCCTTAACTTCTGATAACTTGAGATGAGCCGCTTCTGCAATTTCCTTTTCTTTAGGCGTCCTCTCCAGACCAGAGTAAGGAAGGTTTGGAGTGATGGGAATACCAACTAGAATGGCGTACTCCTCGAGCGTAGGCATTAACTGGTAGTCCGGAAAGGTGAAACAATGGTACACGGGGTCATAAAACTGTATGAGAGTAGGGAGCAATCCGTCTACCATTTTGGTCTTCATCAGAGAGAAAATCCTCCCATACTTGTCTTGGAATGTTGATGATTCATTGATTGGCTTACCCAGGTTCTTTAGATCTTCTAATTTTGGACTAATGAAGGTGTACTTCTTCGTTTTCCTTTTTTCAAAATCCATCCTATAAAGTTTGCAAAACAACACTGAGTTTCTTGAATACACAATGCACATGATGCAAGGATGAATGCAACAAACACACATAGACAGGTAAGCACAAAGAACACAGAGCAACCTAAGTTAAAAGTCACGAGCATGAAGTCAAAGGTCTACCCATCCCAAAGGTATGTACTATGGTTTTCACCTGCAAGACAAGGTTCTAAAAGAGTTCCCAGAGTCGACAACCCATCTTTTGGATTTTATCAACTTTCCAATTGCTTGGTGATCAATAAAATTCTCAAGAGAGTCTCATCTGAGTGTAGCATCGCGTAGCAACCATTTGGGATTGCTCCCTCACAGTCCTCGCACTACGTCCTAAATAGGCCAAGTGGGGTAAAGGGTAACTAAAAGTTATCAGTATCTCTGGCTCCTAGGTCGCAAGTAGTAACGCATTCACGATTGCTCGTTCAACATATACCACTTTTGAGAGGGCCTCAACTGAGTGTGGACTTCAAGTTCCCTCCTTTGGGATTTCTCCCTCGAAGTTCCCTTGACTATGTCCACGGTTCCTAAACATATGTGTTCGCTCAAGTCCGGGTTAGGACTTATCTCATTCATTGATATCATGTCAACCCAAACCAAACAGGATAATATCAAACATAGAACAATTATACAAGCATACAAGCAAATATGACATACAGACAATCATACAAGTAGATAAGTAAACATGAATAACATAAAACAAAGGTAGGCTTAACCCTCATAGAAAAGGACCAGCAATAGGTCTAACTTTCCCCAGTGAAGTCGCCATTTCTGTTGCGGTGAAAATCGGATAACAAGCTATTAATTAACTTGCATCATATTTCTTTTACAACCGACTTTGATTTATCCAAAGGAAAGGTTCAAGATCGTTAGAAAAACCTAGGGGGAAGGATCTAAGGTTCGGGGGTTGGTTATGCCTAGGGAAGGTATTAGCACCCTAAACGTCCGTAGTACTCTACGGGAACCTCTTGTTAAATGTTATCTTATGTTTGCTAAAGGGTTCTATGCTAAAGGTTAGTTAGCGGGAGAAGTGATAAATTCATTATGATGAATATCACTAAGAGTTAAGGAACTCTCTCCTAATGCTAGTTGTAATTTCTATGGCTCTAATGAGGCCAAGAAATTGAAGTTTTATCCTAAAAGGTTACCTAGGTTAAGGTAGGGGTCATGACTTATGAGTCAACATATTTCACCTTCCTTTGGAATGTGGGGGAGAAAAATAATGAAAGAAAAAATAGAAACATTGGTCATAAGATAAAAATAATGAATACAACAATGAACATGAAGATGGCAATATGACACATGATGTGTAGACATGAGACAAGTATCAAGATATTAGTTAGACACAGGAAAACCAAAAGAGCACTTGAAAGATACATCATAAATCAAATAATCATGAATAAAGGATTAATTAAGATGATATTCCAAATTAGACAATACAAATCAACAATAAAAAAAAAAGATTAATAAATGAGTTCAACATTAAAAATATCAATAAGGTCCTAAATAAAAGGTTCAACAAATTAATCAAGAAAGTGGAAACTCACATTAATAATAAATCAATTTCAATAATTATTTAAGAAAAGAAAATAGATTACTAAATAAATAAACATTTTGGAGTTTTAAAATAAAACTAAAATTTTAAAAGATAAGTAACCCTTTTTTGCATTTTTAATAAACTTTAGAGAAAAAGAAAATGGTGAGATAAAGAAAATTTAACTAAAAATAGAGAAAGTATCCCATGAAGGGTTTGAACCCATGCCCTTAGCTTCAGCAACCCAAAACCTAGGCCAGCTGGGCTGCGCGCGTGTGGTGCTTAGGAAGTGTAAATGTGCATATATATTTAAAAGAAGCGAAAATCATAAAAGAAAAAAAAAAGCAAAAGGACTGGGTAGGGATCGAACCCCAGTCCTTATAGGCACGGCAAAGTAACACACACAAGTCCATCCGCTGGGGCGGGAATACGTCCATTAATAATCTTGCACCAATAAATATAAGATGCAACACATGTGCGTATATGAAATCAAAGCAGGCCAATGCCCTGCGCAACCATGTTCACAACAACTCAAACTACCAAAGTCAGAAACACATATCTTCAACAATTCTTAACCAAACTCAGTGAAACAAAAACCAAAACTGGACAGGAAAGATCATTGAACAAGATAGTGGTAATCATGTGTCCTAATTCTAAACACACAAATCATGAATCAGTTGTGAAATGAGGGTGTTTCAAGAAGATTAAGTATGCACATAATCATAAAAAAAACAATCTTAAACCTATATCAAAGATCATATATTCCAAAAGCCATAAACATTATCAGAAGCAACAGAAAGGACATGTGGGTTATAGCATAAACCAAGCAGATTGCGAAAAGCTTGGTTTAAAACAAAGTTTGATAATTCAAATCTCATGACCAATCTAAAACTTAAGCTACCAAAAGAGTAGAACACTGGCTCGACAAGTTCACAAGAGCAGAAATCAATGCAGACCAGCCTTTCAAGAGAAAACAAGTAAAGATATGGCATTTGTGGCACAATGATAGGCGTGATAGTCACAAAAACAAGTAAAAGCAGGCATATGTATTTTGTTACGAAGCACAAGTCTAAGGATCCTCAAGCATATCATACAAACAGTCCAATTCACATAATGAGCAGAACGTATATTTGTCAGGTAGATATGGCAGATATACATACTATGGTGTGCGCATGGTATTAACAAAACAGTCATAGTTCAATTTCAAAATGACATCAGTATAAATGGAATGTAAACATGTTAGCCAAGCTGCATATCATGGGATGACAACAATGTCTTATGAAATAAGTAAGCACACAAACAGGAGTAGTTTGGCAAATTATAGACATATCATTAGAGCATGCCAAGTCACAGATAAATGTATAACACCTCAAATGGTCAGTTAATCTCCAAGCTAACAAGTCAGGGTGAAAAGACTGTCGTTTCCTTAAAAAAAGGCATCAATACATAACGAGGAACAAACATCATCAACATTTTGCAGAGGCAATTCAAATATTAGAAATCATAAGTTCAACTGGTACATAATTAAGACAAGGCCAAACACATACATCTAGTTCAATGCTTATGAGCAGCAAGTTAGTTAAAATGACAAGTAGAGCAAGTATGTAAGGCTGCAAAAGGTGATAGATATGATCCAGATGTTAAGTAGATGATATTTCTATCAAAGAGTATGGTCAAAGCATTACAAATGATGTGATCAAAAGCAAACATGGATTAAAAATTAGCACACATACATATAGGTATAGATGAAACACTTGGCAACCTGAACATGGTATATGATTTAAAGAAACTTAAAGCATACCCCAAGCATAATGTATATGATGAGCATATCAGATAATATCAACATGAGCATATAACCAAACATGGATTCATGGTATAGCAGAGATTCACAACAGAAATTCTACAAGGGCAAAAACCTCAAAGCATTCAGGCAGTGGTGTTTAAACAGGACAAGGTTAGAATACCAACTTAAACAACACATACATTAGTGAAACTTAGGGAAACTAGTGAACATATCTTGATCAATCAACATATAAACCATAAACCAAAATTAAGACTTATGGGAAGGAGGCATCTTCAACAGGGCAAGTGAAAACAACATGTATCAAATAAAAAGTAGAATAGCTTAGCACACACATGTAATAGTCAGCAATTTATATCAGTACATCAGTTTAGTAGCAAACACAAGTTTAACATGGATTGATTAAGAGCAGACTGTAATCAAGTTATTGTCATAAATTAAAGCCAATTTCAAAAAAAGAAAAGCATAACAGGTTCATAATAGTTTGAGCATATCACATAATAATTCAAACTAGTATACATATCCTTACACAAAGTTCATGGCCTAATGTCTTAAAGCAGGAAACTACTGATATTTGACATGCATATTGATTTTTAACAAGGCAGGCAAACCTCTAGATAAACAAACTTAGCAAAGTGAAGTCGTACATATTCTGCGTCATATATGCTACTAATCAACAAATAAGTGTCAACAACTGACCATGACATAACTGTTGTATGCATAATTGTGAAAACAAATGCTTGAATGTTTCAATGTAATGAAGTGAATCCACAAACAAAGTTGGTTGAGGGACAACATTAGCAAGTTGTGAACAGACTAGCAATATAATTCAAATCAGTCATATAACTTTAACAAATCAGCAGATTAAATATGTCAATTTCAAACACCTTAACTACATTTGATTAAAATAAAAGTCCTGACATAGTAACTCTCATCTTGGATCTTAGTCACAAATGAAACAAGCACACACAATACACATGGACAAAATATAAGGCAGGTTAGCACATAGGTATATCAGAAGATTGATAAGATTAGATGGCATAGTGGACAAACATAGAGAGAAAGTAAACATGAACAGGGATCATGTGTTGGGTAAAACATTTTGGCAGATAACAAGACATGGTCAGTTTTCACAGTTGAAGAATTAGACTGCATGTCAAGAATAAAACCTTAGCAGACATACAAAGCAAAACACACATGCTGCAAGTCCAAACCTTTAACCAAAACATAACTTGAAAGCAAGTATAATGTGGTAATGTAGGATGTAGTGAGCACAAATCAACTGATAATTGTATAACACCTAGATGAGGGCATATCAGTGCAAACAAGATTATTTATTCTGATGATTTCAGTGCAAAACTCAATCTGATAGAGCTTAACAAGCATATGACAAGAGCCATGAACCACAAATCAGTTTAAGATCAGTTAACCATAAGCTTCCATTTTGTCAAGCAGGTCATGAACAAAATGCAATGACTCAGCAGCAGATCAATCCAAAAGCATATGGCAAATATGATAGAAAGCATTTTTAAGCATATCAAGATTGTAGTCATATTGGAAGTGAAAAAAACATATACGAGACATTAATAATGAACATAAGAATGAGTTCCCTAAGCCAAAATCCTAAACAAGTATGAGTGGTAACTAAGTATCTGAGGCATCAGGTTTTATGAATGTAACAACAATCATCCTCAATATTTCAACAGGAAAAGAACATAGAACGAATCAACAACAGCATAAGCAGTATAACAACATTGGTAACAACATATAAAATAACAAAATCATACAAGTTACTCAAAGCATGTGTTCATATGATTTAGGACGATCATGAGCAAGAAAAGCATTAAATGAGCATGATAAAAAATATGAAAGGGAAATAGGAATGATACCAAACAGAAGCTTTGCTAACACTTTGAGTGTTCAGAACTCTACGCAGAAACTCCCTTGCCCGGTTCACACAAAGCTCGAAAATATCAAATGTTTGTGAGGAGAATTGTTGATGAATTGCATTGAAACTAAACTCCTTTATATAGGCTGAGATATGGGCCGGGTTGAACTCATCCACGAATCCAATCTTGGTGGCTAGGGTTTTGAAATTGAATTGCTTCAAGGGGCAGACGCTCCCTCCTTCTGACTTGCAAGGTAGAAATAGAAAGCATCTCCCCATCTTTCTTCGCTATCAGCCTATGTATGCATCCTTTGGGAAATTGAGAGCAACATTGCTCTGCTCTTTTCGCAGTTGGTACAGACAATGACGAGAATGGAATGTTAAATCCTTGCTTTGTGCCAATGAAATCAAGTGAAGCAAATGAGGCAAAATTAGGGCAAGATGGGATTGGATTATGGCGCCACAATTTGATGGAACGAATTCAAAATGAATTTGCAAAGGGTTGGAAGAATTGGCTTCTCTGCAAAAAAAACGAAAAAGAGACGAGGAGAGGAAGAAGACAACTATTCCAAAACACGTGCTATTTTCCAATTGGTCCTTTCCCTCCGTTGAAAAGTCAAAGGAAAATGGTGCATTCTGATTGGCCAATGGTTTTATTCATTCTCCAATCAAAGATCACCATAAATCCAATAAGGCCAAATGAAAAACCCACACGTATTGTTTTCTTAAGCACACTTAAATGACAATTAACTTATCACATAAATTAAAGCTTAATGTTATATATTTTTTTAAAAGAAAACTAATTATAATTAAATTAATTGCTAATAAAATCTAGTTCAAATTAATTAATAAATTATCTTGAAATTAAAATTAAGGTAATTTGAATAGACTTAACCAAAATAATAAAAAGGTAATTAATTCAAAAATCAAACAAATTAGGCTAAAATTAAATCATCAACTAAATTAACTAATTAAAAAAATAAACACAAGAACATGTTAAAGTTAAATCAAGATAGGATAAATAAAATAAAATGCTAAATAAATCAAGGCAAAAATAGATAAAGAGATATTTAAGATAAACAGAGAAAAATAAAAACACATAGCATCTAGCAAAAAGATGAGGGTAAAATTTGGGGTACAACAAGAATGCTTTCCTAAACGGATACATTAATAAAGAGGTTTATGTATCTCAACTTCCCGGTTTTGAAAGTCATGAGTATCCAAATTACGTTTATAAACTTAAACATGCTTTGTATGGTCTCAAACAAGCCCCTATGGCTTGGTATGAGCGACTTAGCAAATTTTTACTCGACCAAGGATACTCAAGAGGGAAGGTTGATACTACCCTCTTTATTAAGCGTCAAGGAAAACACTCCATTTTAGTACAAGTTTATGTAGATGACATTATCTTTGGATATACTAACATGCACTTGGTCAAGGAATTTTCTAAGTTAATGTAGGGTGATTTTGAGATGAGATGATGGGGGAGATAAACTACTTCCTTGGACTCCATATCAAATAAATCGAAGAAGGATCGTTTGTGAGCCAAACAAAGTATTGTTATGAGCTACTCAAGCGCTTTGATATGGAAAACGCAAAAGTTATTGATACTCCAATGCCTACATGTGTGAACTTAGATCGAGATGAGAATGGTAAGGTCGTCGATGTAAAGAAGTATAGAGGTATGATAAGTTCTCTTCTCTATCTCACCGCATCTCCACTGAATATCATGTTTAGTGTTTGTATGTGTGATAGATATCAATCATGTCCCAAGGAATTACATTTAAAAGCTCTCAAGCGCATACTTAGATACCTATGTGGTACTCCAAAGTATGGGCTTTAGTTTTCCAAGGGAAGTTATTGTACTTTAGTTGGATATTCCGACTCCGATTTGCCGGCTGCAAATCGGATAGGAAGAGCACTAGTGGCACTTGTCATTTCTTTTCAAATTCCTTAGTGATTTGGCATAACAAAAAGCAAGTTTTTGTTGCTTTGTCAACTGCCGAGGCGGAATACGTCGCATTCGGTAGTTGTTGTGCCCAAATCTTATGGCTCAAGCAACAATTACTCGATTTCAATGTCAAACTTGATCGTATTCCTATTTTGTGTGACAACACGAGTGCCATTAACTTGACCAAAAATCCAGTGCTACATTCACACACCAAACGTATTGAAATTCGCCACCATTTCCTTAGGGATCATGTAGAGAAAGGTGATTTCGTATTCGAGCACGTTGATAACAAAAATCAACATGCCGATATTTTTACAAAACCACTTGCGACGGAACCCTTCTTTAACATTCGTATGGAATTTGGTGTTCTCGATATCTCGGATCATGTTTAAATGAAATTGTTGCATGCTCTCTATCTATGCTTATCTATACATTGATTAACCATGTTGGAAAGCTTAAGCTATGTGAGGGCATTCATCGGTCATCACCATTGGAGGTACTATCGTTCCTATCTATTTGATCTATATTTACTAAATATGTGTTTGTACTATGTTTGGAGTGTTATCTTGTTGCTTAAATGATAGTTTAGATTCTTTTCTTACTCTATTTTGATGTTTTGAAATAATATGGGCTTGCTATTTATGTCTTTGTGCATCATTCATATCATAGTTTTTCTATTTTTTCATGTTTCAACTGCATGCGTCGACCTGAACAGAGTGTAGGTCAACTCATGATCATCTTAATTCAAACATGAATGTTTTTGCCAGTCATGAATCGACCTGAGGATTCCTCATGCGTCGACACATAGTGAACCTTTAAAATTTTTGAAAATTTAATTCGCATGCGTCGTCGCATTACATGCTGGAGGTAGACGCATCACTCGTTTTTCTTGAATTTTTTAAAATTGAAACGTTTCATGTTCTGCCTTGGGAATTACATATCATCATTTGTGTCTCTTCATTCTTTCATATTATCATTTTCATCTCTCTCATCTCTCACTACACTCACAACTCTCTCAACTCTCCACAAAACCCTAAAAACCCCTTTTCAAGAGTTCTCTAAGATTAGGGATTTCAACCAAAATTAGTGAGAAATTTGGTCTTTCTACACTCTTATCTGTGAGGGCAAGGTGTCTTACACTCAATCTTTATATTAATGATGTCAAAAGATGTACTAGCTCGTAGTATATAATTTGTACGGTATCATCTCATCATAGTCGGCATCCGTATTTCACAATGCATAAATATTCAATAATCATGTGTCCAAACATATAGGAAGAGTCTTATACATCTTTTATATGTGTGTGATCATGTTATGTGTCATAGTGTAGCACCCCAAAATTTGCCCTCCTTACTTTAGTACTAACTGACTTATGTTTCATTTCATTTTGCATTATCATACATGCATATCATTTGGCTATGTGGTTATGGGATCAAGGTTCTCTGTTCAAGCATCGTCAGGTTGCACCAGACGTTTATTTCGTCACTCGACATAGGCGTAAAGTATTTCTCCGGGTTACGTAATTAACGGGTCAGCAAAGCTCTTATCAAAAATAATTCTTCATGTCAAGAATCTCAGAGGAAGTTGAAGTTTTCAGCCGATTCAGAAGAGTTTGAGCAGAAAATCAGTTTGCTGTGCAAATTTGCAAACTTCATAGCTCTTGCTCTGGAACTTGTTTTGGCTGGATATTCAACAGTTAGAACTGTCTTGGTATTCTCTACAACCTTTATGTTCGGCTCGGAAGTCAATTCATCAAGGAAAGTGGTGGGAATTATTTGTTTCTGGAATTTCGGTTTCGCTGGATAATTGCGTAAGTGGCATTCAAAAGGGCTTAGCTTCTGATTGGATCATCATTTTTGAGCGATTATTATGCCAAAAGTTCCGTCTGGATATCCTCTTCAACTTTCGTGTTTTGGCCAAAAGCTAATTCTTTGAGGAAGATTCCCGAATACGCGAATTCTCAGAGTCGATACGGTGCAAAAAACAGTGAAAAATAGTGTTGAACCGGTGTATTTCGGACACTAAAAAATTCATAACTCTCAGCTCGTTTATCGGATTGATGCCGTTCTAGTGCCTAAAATTCCATTTAGATGTTATCTTCGTTTAGTGAATTCAGTTTGGGTCAGGTCCGAGCGGAAGGACCCCGAAAATGTGAATTACCAGTGGAGTTCTTTGATGCAGTGCACTGTTTGTCAGATTTTGTAAAATTCATAACTCGGTCAATTTTTATCGGATTGTGTCCATTATCGAAGCTACGGCTCACAAATTTTGTGTTCTTTAAGATTGAAGACAAGCTCGAGTTTGAACGATGCTCCGAAGATCATTGTTTTGGTTTATTTCGCAAAACGGAAGAAAAAGGCTGAAAGTTGTTTCACGGGAAAATTCATATCTCACTCGTTTTTTGTCCGATCGCGCTCATCTTTTGACACGAGGTCACTGACTCATAGATCTACAACTTTTCTGACAAAGTTGAGTCTAAATTATGCACCGAAGAGGTTGACCTCGTCACGTTTTCGAGTAGCGGACACCAAATAAGCTGAAAAAACAACTTATTCAGTGACGTCTTGCAGTTTAAACATATCGATCGCACTCGATTTTGATCGTATAACGTCCGTTCTTTTTGCGTTGCAACCGTGATTCAGAGGCGGACGATGTTGTGGAAGGCTCAGAGTCGAAATTTCTTGCCGAAGACGGTGTTATTTTCACTTAAGCCAAAATTTTACCTTTTGCCCTTCATTTTAGACTCCACTATATATTCAAAAACTCTCTCAAATTTTTCTCTCAACTCTCACAAGATCAAAAAAACAAAAACTCATACACTCATTGGAGGACACGTGATTTTGAGGAGAACAAAGTTTGAACCCTAAAAGCTTCAATCATTCGAATCTCACAATCTCTTAGAGCTTTTCACAAAATTTCTTCACAGTCTTGATCCTTGGAGTCCATAGAGCACGAAGCAACCATCATTAGAGGCTAATAGCAAGGGCAAAGGTTGCGTGATCTCAGGTTGGTAACACTTTCCATGATCCTAAAACTCTATTTTTTGACATGCATGATGATCTGTGGTGTGTACTGATGATTCTGATGTGTTTTGCTTTGAGTTTGGACGCATGGCATGGTTGTATCGTGAGTTTCAAAGTTTTGGACCTAACCTTTTTTCATTCGTGTTGCCTTATGTGTTGGTTATTTGTGACTTTTGATGACATATTATTAATCCTCGTGGAATTCTGGTCATAATGGTGTATTCGTGTGCGTGTTCTGGTGAATTTTTTGTTGCAGGTGGCCGGAAGTGGTGACCGGAGCCCTAGCTCCAGCGACTGGTGAGGGTTCCGGCGAGATTAGGGTTTGGGTGAGGAAGATGAAATCCCCACCGTCCGTGACTTTGATCGTGTGGCCCATATGCTGCCACGCGTTTTAATTTAATTTTATTATTTTATTTTATTTTTATCATCTAAATTAAATATTTGTTTATTTGCTTTTTGCATTACTCATATCATGCATACCTAAATTTGTTTATTTTATTTCTCTGCATCCATAAAACATTTTCAATCCATTCTTTTTGCATTTGTTAGATAACATTCTGAGATGCATTAAAATATTTTTCCATCATTTTTAAAACTATTTCATATTGCATTTTAATCTTCCTTTTTGGCGCATTGAACCGCACTTCTCATCTGAGCTTTGCATAATTGTTTAAGTGGCTAACATCTTGAATTTTTGCAGGAGTTTTTGATATGTTGTTTGTCTCTGATTAAGCCATGTTGATGATTATTTTGGAAATTTTAGGAGTTGTTTCTCTAATTATGTGATTGCTCTTTGCTTGAGATTTTCTTGTATGCGTATCCTTGATCTTGTCTGATTATCTGTTTGAAAAAGCACCTGTGCCATTGCCTTGGGGTTGTTTATTTGACTTCTTAATTCATGTTTGGATTGTTATCACTATTACATGCCATTGTTTGGTTTTCATTTGCCTTAATATTACTTGTGTCTGTTTCTCACTAACCTTTTATGCAGGGATTAAGGTAAGTTATTTGAGGGTATGGATAAGTATCCATGGTCACCCTTACTCTTTCCTTCTCTCATCTTCTTCCTTTAGGTTTAGGTTGTCGTCAAACCTCACTAACCGTAGGTTACCCATGCATGATAACATTAGGACTCTTAGTTCCCCTTTAGAGTATCCCTTGTGTCTTCTCTCTTCTCATCTCAAACTTCTTGAAAACACTTAATAAGTATAAAGTGTATTGCGCACGAGCCTTAAGCGTGGGGAATGAGAAATGAGGGGCTTCCTCTCATCTTTCTAGAGTGCTTAGCGAGCGTCCTGTCTTGGGACGATGCGTTAAGTATTCGCCCATGTTCCCTAGACTTTGGTGCAATGCAATTTATGAACTAACTTAAGCCACTTCTGTCCTAAAAAATACAAACAAACTTCAAAACTTTTTGTCCGTCGGGATTGTCAAACTAAAGGCTATTTTCAAAAAGGGCACGTTACCTTCCGTCTGAGTCGCAAACAGGCATCGACCCTAACTGCCGGACGCGAACTTAACGCCGCTCATAAAAAACACAAAAAGAACTTGGTCCGAACTACGTTGACTCTGAATTTCCCATTGCACAAAGGGGGTACGTAGGCCTAGGACGTCGACGTCCTACCGAGTCTGTCTTTGTCTTTCCCTTCCCCGCCTTAGTACAGCCATAGATGATAGGATAACTCACCCTTAGAATAGACAACAAGCGTGGATCCCATCGAGTACGATGGACGCGTGGGGTGCTAGTACCTTCCCCTCGCGTAACCGACTCCCGAACCCAGGCTATGGTTGCGATGACCATTCCTTTCCCTCTTCCTAAGGTTTATGCAGTGTTCCCTTTCCCTCTCTTGGGATAAATTTACACGGCTGACGACTCTGTTTTTCCGCGCCACTCTCGCGTTTGTACCTGGATGAAAATCCTGGGAGCGACACATAGGTATGCATTAACACAACCTAGGTAGAAGAAAACATGGTCAAAAACTAATTTGTGTGAGTTTTCAAAGTTTGAGTCGACTCAAACCATGTTTTGGTCGACTCATGAAAGGTGAATATTGTTGCATGTCTCACGGGTCAGCTCACGTCGACCCACCGGTCGACTCATACTAGAGCCTTTTATTATTGTGAATTTTCATCAGCCTTGCGTCGACGCATGGCCCTGTGGCGATCGACGCAAAGTGTTCAAACTTGAATAGTCTCGCCCTTGGGTCAGCGCAGGCTGACCCTCAAGAATGTTTGGTCGACTCTTCGCTAAATGTGTGCTATTTTTTTGGTTTTTCTAAGTTTCAAAAAGTTGTTACTTTTTGGTAGTTGGTCCTAACATCATATATATACTTTGTTCCTCATTTTTACAAAAATAACAAGAAAAATTGAAAGATTTACACTAAAAGTTTTCTCTCATCATCTTCATATTCATTCTTGCATTTTCTCAACAAATACACATAACCATTTTTGTTGATCTCTTGCATCATTGAGGTGATAACGTCCAAACATAGGAGTGTATCTTGTTTGGGGTGAGTTTTCCAGTGGGTTTTTTCTTGAATAAAACCACTAGGGTTTTGTCCTCCAAGATCAATGGGATTTAGGGGTTTTTGGTACAAATCTTTGTGTGCATTGAATTCAACCGAGCGAAGGTGATTGAAGAACGGTGGGTTATGTCAATCTAGTAGCGTCAATCGGAGGATTGTGCAATAAAGGTTTGGGATCAAACTGTGTGTGGATTGAAATCATCCGAACGAAGGTGATTGAAGACCGGTGAGTTCATTTAATCTAGAAGCGGTAAACAGAGGTTTATTCGACACGTTCGAGGCACTTGATTCGACTCGAATCAAGGGAAGAGAAGACATAGTATCAGCATCAACGAGGTTTCTTGAGTGTGTGATAGCTAAGGCTTCTCTTGTAAAAACAATTTGCAACAAGATTATAGATATCTCAATTCTAGATTTAGAATTGGGGGCAGACGTACCCGGAGCTAGGACGAAAGGGGAACTGCCTAAACAAACTTGGTGTCGTTTTCTCTTTCCCTATCTCTTTAATTTTTGAACTGTTTATACTTGTGATTATTCAAATTGATCGATAAAGTTCTGTTATAGTATAGTGCAGAGAAAACTGACTTGAAAACATTGCACAATCACTTTGATTGTGCTTGGTAAAAATTCTACACTAAACTTACATAGAAGTTATAGATTGGAGTGTTTTGCACTCCAAGTGCTCGATAAATTGAACGCTCACAAGGTGTTTGATAAATTGTCAATTTGGTTTATTTTTTAATTGGTCATTGGAAATTGAACAACATTGAGTGCTGCTAAGTTGATTGATTAATAGTAAAGTTTGTGATTTGATTTTCTTATCGAGCCTATCGTTCCATTTGGTTTACGCATATCCGGTCCTTTCGGTAACCAGTTCGTTTAGACGATATAGTCCTCGGCCACTTCCATAAATAAATTTTTAAAATCAAATTTAAGCGCCGACTCTCCATTAAAAAGTAGTGATTTATTCAACCCCCCTTCTAGATCAATTGTCGTCGTCTAACAAGTGGTATCAGGAGCACCAGTTTATCTAATGCTTCAAGTATAACTTTTTAGAAAATGGCAAACGAACCGAAAGGGGCTTACAATAGAGCACCGATTTTTAACGGTGAGAACTATAGTTTCTGGAAGGATTGTATGCATGTGCATGTCAATTCTATTGATAGGAATGTATGGAGCGTTATACAAAATGGTCCAATGGAAATTACCATGACCAATGCGGATAACATGGTAGTACCTAAGCCGGAAGCATAATGGAATGAAGAAGATGAGAAAAAGTATAACTACGATTGGAAAGCTGGAAATATTCTGATCTCCTCATTGGGTGTTGATGAGTATTATAGAGTTTCACATTGTACGAGTGCTAAAGCTATGTGGGACGCGTTACAAGTTGTCCATGAGGGAACTAACGACGTCAAACTAGCTCGAATCAATACTTTGACTCAAGAGTTCGACCTCTTTCACATGAACTAAGGGGAAACCATTGCCGACATGCAAAAGAGGTTCACTCATTTAATCAATAGACTTAACTCACTTGGTAGACCAATTTCCAATGACGTTGCTACTAATAAAATCTTGAGGCGTCTTACTAGGGATTGGCAACCAAAGGTGACCGCCATAAAAGAAGCCAACGACCTCATGACGCTAGACATTATAACTTTATTTGGGAAGCTCGAGGAACATGAGCAAATGCTCATTAGTCTTGACCAATTTGAGAAAATAGAGAAGAAGGAAAAAACCAAAACCAAAGATGCGGAAAAGAAGTCAATAACTCTAAAGGCTTCTAGTTCAAAGTCCTTCGCAAATGAGCTAAGTGAGAGTGAATATAGTGAGGATGAACAAGAAGATTCGAATGAGGATATGGGACTGTTTGTGATGTGATACAATCGCTATATAAAGTAAAATGGTATTCAACATTCGGAAAAGAACCTCGTTAACTTTAGAAAACAATCAAGGTCTTCCAAGAATGAAGACAAAAAGAGTGGAAAAACTAAAGGGTCTTGCTATAACTGTGGAAAAGTCGGCCATTATAAGCAAGATTGTCCATTATTGAAGAAGGGCAAAGGAAAGGATAAAAGTCGTCAAGGGAAGAAACAAGGTAAACCTAGAAGAGCCTATATCGCTTGGGAAAGCGATAGTGAATCATCTAGTGATGAGAGTTCAAGTGACGAAGAAGAGTTCGTTAACCTTTGCATTTCTGCTCACCAAAGGAAAAAGAACAAAAAGGTAAGACATGCTAAATATGATAACTCTAATACAATGTCTTATTCTGAATTACAACATATTTTTTATACTCTACACCATGAGGCTAAGGAAGCCTTTAAACGTTTAGCTTCAAACAAACAAATATTTTCTCATTTGGAGCAAAAGATCTCTGATTCCGAAAAGGAATTAGAGGCTCTCAAAAAGTCTATGGTGGAAGTAACAAAAGTAGATGTTGAGGAATACAAGAGTAGATGGTTAAATTTTGGTTGTGATACTTGTCATATTTGGAAAAAAGAGGTTAGAACTCTAAAGGCCAAACTTGACAAGGCTCTAGAACCCAAGGTCACTTTTGCTATTGATAGATCACATTTTAAGAAAAACATGATTAATCCATATAAAAAATATACTTATGTGATTAGAGATCAACCTAGCAAAAGTAATTCTCATGTTAACCTTACTTGCTTGTATTGTTGCAAAAGGGGTCATACCATTGCAAAATGTCGCTTTAGGAGGTTTTTAGTTCCTAAAGGCGTTTATCAATGGTTGCCCAAATGCAATCTTGTTTTCACTCACAACCAAGGACCCAATAAGAATTGGGTACCTATTTCCCCTTGATTGATTGTGTAGGTACAACGTCTTGAGACCACGGAAAGAAGATGAGTTCTGGATAGTGGCTGCTCAAAACATATGACGGGAGACATGTCTCTTTTCATTGACTTTGTGGCGAAGAAAAAGGGATTTGTTACCTATGGAGACAACAACAAAGGGTCAATACTCGGCAAAGGTAGTGTAGGTAATCCCTCTTCTACTACTATCTCAGACGTGCTTCTTGTTGAGGGTCTTAAACACAACTTATTAAGCATTAGTCAATTATGTGACAAGGATTATAAAGTATCATTTTCAAAAGATTGTTGCATAATTGAGAATAGTGATAAAAAGGATGTGTTTAAAGGCCTGAAGGTCAATAACGTCTATATGCTAGACTTGAATGATGTATCGTTGAGTAGAGACAAGTGTCTAGTCACCATGAGTGAAGATTCATGGTTATGGCATAGACGTTTGGTGCATGTCAATTTTGATTTGATTAATAAAATAGTTTCTAAATACCTAGTAATCGGCTTACCCAAAATCAAGTTCACAAAGGATCACTTATGTAATGTGTGCCAAATGGGGAAGCGAACAAGGATCTCGTTTAAGTCTAAAAACATTGTTTCAACCACGAGACCCCTTGAAATCCTCCATATGGACCTCTTTGGACCATCTAGGATTAATAGCTTAGGTGGTAGCTATTATGGTTTTGTGATTGTCGATGACTATTCTAGGTTTTGCTGGACTATTTTCTTAGCAAGCAAGAGCGATACTTTTTCGGCTTTTGAGAAATTTGCCAAGCTATCTCAAAAAAAATTAAACACAAACATTTTTTCAATTAGAAGTGATCATGGAGGTGAGTTCTAAAATCATCTTTTTGAAGCATTTTGCGATAGCCACGGGATTGATCATAATTTTTCCGCACCACATACCCCTCAACAAAACTGGGTTGTGGAACGTAAAAATAGAATTTTGGAAGAATTGGGAAGGACTATGATCAATGAGAGTGGCCTTCCAAAATAGTTTTGGGCCGATGTCATTAGTACGGCTTGTTACATTTTGAATAGGATGCTCATCTGTCCTATTCTAAACAAAACACCGTATGAGCTTTTAAAATGGAGGAAACCCAACGTATCTCACCTTCACGTTTTTGGTTGTAAGTGTTTCGTGTTGAATAATGGTAAAGAGACACTTCGTAAGTTTGATGTTAAGGCCGACGAAGGTATCTTTCTTGGATACTCTCAGTCTAGTAAGGCATATAAGGTTTATAATAAGAGGTTACTTACTGTTGAGGAATCTGTACACGTTACTTTTGATGAGTTGTTGAAGCGGTAAAGCGGCAAGCAAAAATATTATTTTCGGAAGAATTCCCTCCGAGATTCATGTTGTGTCCACAGAGATCGGTGCTATTGAACTGTCGTTCGACAGTTTAAATGTTATTGAGTTTGGGTTAAAATGGGTTTAAAGTAAATGCAGAAAAGTAAATATTAACACAAAAAGAATTCATTCTTCAGAGAGAAGAAACTTATCCGGCATGCATATAATCCACTCCTCACAAACTTAAACTTACCGACCAGTTATACTCAACCTACAATACTCCTCAATATCATCTAGCATCGCTCACAACAGTGTCCATCTCTGACACACTGAGCTGAGAGACAATCATATTACTCTTGTCGACACTCTCGTACCCGACTCAAACAACACGGAGGCATTAAGCTTCGATACCCATAAAGATTGTTAGCTCTAAATCTATCTCTAGCATCCAGAAAATGACAGATAATCATCCCTAATCAAGGTTTGTGATGTTTATCTCTAACACAACCCAAACCCCGAGCATAAAGTAAAAAATCAAGGACAATCACCGATAAAGATTTGTAAAGCAGATTTATACAACGCCATGGGCGATAAATATACATGAGTTCAAAGTAAATACATATACAATAACCCAAAAAAGAAGAATACACAAAGAAGAAGAGAAATAAACCAAACATGTCGCGGTTTGTCAGCGCCGATCGATGAGAAATCCACCCCGGATCATCCGTGTGCAAGCTCCAATGTTGTTTTCTAAGCTAATCCTACTGAAAAATGAGCTTGATGGATTTGGGAGCAAAAGTCCCTAAAACCATCATCTAAAAATTGAATGAAATAAACTTAAATAGAATTTTGGTTCAGACAAATTCGTCCAGCGAAATGAGGCCTCGCCCGGCAAATTTCCTTAGTTCTCTCACACCAGCTGCGCAATATTACAGTCTGTAAAAAAATATCTTCTTTCGCCCGACGAAGGGAAGCTTCGCCCGGCGAATAAGACGCGAGCACTATATAGAAACTACTGGAATTTCCTTATTTTCTCTCGCCTCAGCTTCGCCCGGCGAAAAGGAGTTTCACCCAGCGAAAAGAGGCTTCGCCCAGCGAGTCATGACAGACAACATTTTTCCTGCTGTATTTCGCCCAGCGAAAGTTGGCAGACTGCACTTCTTTATTTTGGCTCCCTGGTTCTCTGCCATGGCTTTCTTTCTTTGTCTTCTTCCTTTTATTGATCCAAATGGTGCATCCTGAAGCTTTTATTACTCATTGCTCCAACAATGCTTAATTACCTACAAAATGAATGGAAAACTATTAATCGTTACATAAATGAATCAAAAACACAAGTATACACTAACTAATGTATTTATACACAAAGTTGGAGAATTATTCACTGAAATTACACTAAAATTCGATTTGTGCCACAAAACTATATAAACAAAAACACTACAAAATGACACTTATCATGAGTCTTATCCGAAAAATGTCGGAAAAGGTACTTCTTTTCATGGTGCAGGTGTATCTTCAAAAGACATACTCAAGGACACTGATAAAGGGACTGATCAAACTGAAGCATTGCATGTTGAGGAGGAAAAAGATCACCAACCTGTGAAGATTGAGGAGGATCATCCGACTAATAAAGATGACCTTCCTCCAGCTTGGAAGTCTTCCAAAGACCATCCCATCGACAACATTCTCGGTGATATCTCAAAGGGAGTAACAACTCGATCCAAGCTAAGTAACTTCTGTTATTACTCCGCTTTCATTTTGCAAGTTGAGCCTAAAAACTCAAAAGAGGCCTTACTCGATGAACATTGGCTTATTTCAATGCAAGATGAGTTAAATCAATTTAAAAGAAATGAGGTTTGGAACCTTGTCCCTCCTCTGCAAGGCCATCGAGTAATCGGCACCCGATGGGTGTTTAGGAACAAGCTCAACGAAAATGGAGTTATAACTAGAAATAAAGCGCGCTTAGTTGCGCAAGGGTATAACCAAGAGGAAGGCATAGACTATGAGGAAACTTATGCACCTGTTGCCCGACTTGAGGCTATACGCCTGTTGCTTACCTACGCATGTGCGAAAAACTTCAAATTATTTCAAATGGATGTAAAAAGTGCTTTTCTAAATTGTTACATTAATGAAGAGGTTTATGTAGCCCAACCTCCTGGATTTGAATCCCATGAGTATCCCGATCATGTTTACAAGCTCAAACACGCTTTGTACGGTCTCAAATAAGCCCCTAGGGCTTGGTATGAGCGTCTTAGCAAATTTCTACTAGATCAAGGGTACTCTAGAGGGAAGGTTGACACAACCCTCTTCATTAAACGTCAAAGAAAACACCAAATTTTGGTACAAGTATATGTAGATGATATTATATTTGGTTCTACTAACATAAATATGGTCAAAGAGTTTTCTAAAGTAATGCAGGGAGAGTTCGAGATGAGCATGATGGGGGAGCTAAACTATTTCATCGGATTGCAAATCAAGCAACTTGAAGAAGGAACATTCGTGAGCCAGACGAAGTATTGTCTTGAGCTACTCAAGCACTTTGACATGGCTAGCTCGAAAACTATTGACACGCTGATGCCTACTTGCGTCAACTTGAGTTGAGATGAGAATAGTAAGGATGTATATGTGAATAAATATAGAGGTATGATTGGCTCTCTCCTCTATCTTACCGCATCCCGACCAGATATCATGTTTAGTGTTTACATGTGTGCTAGGTACCAATTCTGTCCCAAGGAATCTCATTTAAAAGCTGTGAAGCACATACTTAGATACCTATGCGGTACTCTAAAGTATGGGCTTTGGTATTCCAAGAGAAGTGATTGCTCTTTGGTTGGCTATTCCGATTCCGACTTTGCCGGTTGTAAATTGGATAGGAAAAGCACTAGTGGAACTTGTCATTTTTTCTCAAATTCCTTAGTGAGTTGGCATAGCAAAAAGCAGGTTTTTGTTGCTTTGTCAACAACCGAGGCGGAATACGTTGCGGCCGGTAGTTGTTATGCTCAAGTCTTGTGGCTTAAGCAACAATTACTCGACTTCAATGTTCAACTTGAACGTATTCCTATTTTGTGTGACAATACAAGCGCCATTAACCTAACCAAAAACCCGGTATTACATTCTCGCACGAAACATATAGAAATACACCATCATTTCCTTAGGGATCATGTAGAGAAAGATGATGTGGTATTTGAGCATGTTGATTCTAAGAATCAACTTGTAAATATTTTCACCAAACCTCTTGCGATGAAGCCTTTCTTTAATATCCGTAGGGAACTTGGTATTCTCGATATCTCGGATCGCGTTTAAATATATATATATATATATATATATATATATATATATATATATATATATATAAAATTACATGCTCTATACGATTGCTTGTCTATATTTTTCTTTGACTAACAATATTGAAAAGATTAAGCTACATGTGAGGGCATCTATCATCAATCGTCGGAGGTAATATCGTTCCTTTTAGATAACTACTCTTGATCAATTATATGTGTAACATATTGTGCCAAAATATGGGTTGCATTGATGTTTATTTCATGTTTAGATGTAATTTTGATCCATATTTTAAGTTTGGTATGTGTGTGGCTTGGTATTTATCTTTAATTGATGCATAAAGTACTCAAAATGTTCATTTTACATGTTTTAGTTGTTTGAGTCGACCAAAACATAACATGGGTCGACTCATGATTGTCAACATTTCCCATATTTTGAGGCGGGTTAGCGCAGGTCGACCCTTTGGTCGACGCAATGTTTTGAATTTTGAATTTATATTTTTCTACTCAGTATGCGTCGACGCACACCATGTTTGGTCGACGCGTCGCTGATATATTATGAAAAATCTTTCTTGGAAAATCATGTGCCACCTCATGTGTAAGAAATCTTGACCCATTAATTGGTATGTTACATTTTCCAAGCATCATCATCATACATTGCATCTAAACACATTCCTCATTCTTCTCGTCTCCTTCAACCTTTTACAAACCCTACAAAACCCATTACAAATAGTTCATAAAAAATACAAGATTCCCACAATTAAAAGGATTTCAAGGGTTTCCTCATCATAAAATCAAGGTTTCGTATATTGTTCATCATCATCATCAAGGGTTCGTACATTGTTCATCATCATCATCAAGGGTTTCGTGCACTGTTCATCTATTTCAAAAAGGGTGTATTTAATGGCTTCCACAAGAATCACTGGAAAGAGAACTTCAAGAGCTTCTACTTCAAGAGCTGTAATTTGCTTATTATCCGTTAAGAGCTGAGCGCTTGCATCTGACTGAAGTTATTGACTTACTGAATTTTCAAGAGTTTGACGAGTTCTTGGAGTGTGATACCAAGTACAATGAGGACTTGGTTAAGCTGTTATATGCAGGAATTCAGGGTAAGTTTGAAATTTCTGATTTTAAATACGAGATAGGTGGTAAAATATACTCAGTTAATGCAACTGTCTGGAAGAATTTGATCAATATAGATCCACAAGCATTTCCTCATCCTAAGGTTACGGATTCTAAGTGTGTTGATGGATATGATTTTAAAACTGCTTTAAACTCTATGCTACGAAATCCTTATCCTAACAACATTTTGAATAGTGATCTGTTTCCCAAGACGGGTACAACTGGGAATTTGAAGATTGTTGATAGGATCCTACAGTGGATCGTTGCTCACATCCTCCGTCCCAAGAAGGGAGGATACTCCTGGGTTGATCGGGCTGAAGTTCATTTGATCTATTTGCTGAAGAATAAGAAATGTATTGACTGGCCTCACTATATTACAAGTCGGAATTTTACTCTCCGTGACTCAAGTCGAGGTACATCCTTATGCTATGCATCGCTCATTCAAAGTATTTTGAATAAAGCTGAAGTGGTAGTTCAAGGTATTCCATACTTTTCGGTGACTTTTGATCAAGAGTTCAGTTAGAAAACATTAACCATGATGGGGTACTTCTGGGATAATCAAGAGAAACGACACATGTTTCAGGGCAGAGGTATGCGTTCAGGTATTCAATATGTTGATGCGGATGAAGACGAAGATGGAGAGGGAGATGAGGAAGAAGAAGAAGCAGCGGATGAAATGCAAACAGATGACCATAATGCTGAGCAGGACAATGCTGAGTGGATGGGTCACTCTCCTTCTCAAGATCCCTATGCAAATCAGGGATGGGGTGAGTGGCAACATACTGGATGGACTTCACTTGGTTCATCCTATATGCCTCTAACCAATGAGTGGGATCAACAAGAGTATTCCATTCCTACTTCTCCACTGCAACAGCAACAAAACAATGATGAAGTCCTAGAAATGCTGAGATCAATGCAGCTCCAACAACAAACCTTTATGACTGCTCAGGAAGAGAGGCACATTGCTCTCACAAATGAGTTACAAGCTCAGAGTCATAACTTTAACCGGTTTGCATATTCAGTGATGACAAGGTTTGACAGTCTGGCTACAACTACTGAAAGTCAGACTCTTTCTTTGACTAATAGTTTTAATACTCTTAATCGGTCTGTTTTGGAGCTTACCGAGCTTTTGGATGAGCAGCCGCCTCCTCCACTCTAGACTATTACTTCAGAGGAAGGGGCAACCAATTTAGAGGGAGGAGACCTTGAGGACTAGGATCTTTAGTTTAATGCATGTCATACTTTGCTTTATTTTGCATGACTATTATATGTTTTGGAACTGCTTTTGTACTTCCTATAACTTGGAGTTTGTTGACATTTTCTGGTTATGTAATGTACTTTGAGTTTCTATATATTCTTTTTTTTGCTTTATTTATCCATATTATCTATGCATTAACATAATTATATGTGGATGTGTGTTAATGTATCTTTGTTGCAAATTGATGAGTGTATTCATATGTATGTAGTATATTCTTTGACCATGTCTTTCTCTCTTTTTGATGTTGTCAAAGGGGGAGAAAGGTACAACAAGCAAAAGCAGCATAAAATTGAATTTTAGAAGAATGCACAAAGTTAGGGGGAGGATGGGTTTCCTAAATCTTTCTCTCTTACGCATATCCGGTCCTTTCGGTAATCGGTTCGTTTAGATGATATAGTCCTCGGCCGCTTCCGCAAACAAATTTTTAAAATCAAATTTAAGCGCCGACTCTCCATTAAAAAGTAGTGATCTATTCAACCCCCTTCTAGATCAATTGCCGCCGTCTAACATTATCTACTACGGGTACTATTCATCTTCCTCAATAAAGGTGTTTTAATGGAAACTTCAAGGGTAACTGGTAAGAGGTCAAATAGAGCATCCACTTCTCAAGCAAACACGTCTCAAACTTCTTTTCAAACTCCATCTTAAACCCCGGTAAACACTTTATCTCTTCTATCTTCTGAACTTGCTCCGGTATATGAAATAGATTTTAAGAAACGATCAATTATTAAGCAGTCTGTCTACTATCCTAAGGTAGCTGATAGAATGCACATTCCTGAGATTATTGACATGCTAGTCCATAAAAAGTTCAATAATTTCTTAGAATGTAGTACAAATTACAATGAGGATATGGTTAGACTGTTTTACACTGGTTTGAAGAAAAATGCACTGGTTATGACTTTAGTTATAAGATAAGGGGTAAGAGTTACAAGGTTGGCAGCACTGATTGGAAAGATTTGTTTGATATGTGTCCACGTCTATCTCCTAATCTTCAAATAACAGATACTGACTTGGCTCTAGATTATGAATTTAAATCTGCTTTGAATTCTATGCTGAAAAACCCTTATCCCGAGGATGTTCTTGCAAGTGATCTCTTTCCCAAATCAGTCACAACTGGTCTGTTGAAGCGAGAAGATAGAATCCTACATTGGATTGTTTCTCATATTCTACAACCAAAGAAAAGAGGATATTCTAGAGTTAATCAAGCCGAAGTGCACTTGGTTTATCTGCTCAAGAATAAGAATAAGGTAAACTGGCCATATTATATTGTCAGTCGCATTTTTTCCTTGAAGGAATTAGGCTGAGGATCATCCTTATGCTACGGGTCATTTATCCAAAGCATATTGGATCACGCTGGAATTGCTGTTCAGGATATTCCTTACATTTCCATTTCTAGTGACCAAGAGTTTAGTCAGAAGACTATGACTTTCATGGGGTACATTTGGGACAGACAAGAAAAGATGTATGTGGTCAAGACTAAGGGCTCAAGTAGCAGGATTCAGGATTTAGATGAGGTTGAGGAGGAAGAACAATATGAAGATGAGGAAACTCGTCATATGGATACCGAGCCTCCTTTTGACGGTCATGATCATAGTGTTTGGTTAGGTGGTTCTCCAGTTCAGGATACATATGCTGACCAAGGATGGGGTCAATGGCGTCAGAACTCCTGGTCCGAGTATGGCACTTCATATGTGCCACCTTCTCCACATCAACCTCAAACCGATAATTCTGAAGTTCTTGATATGCTACGAAGCATGTAGCTTGAGCAACCGAATTTTGCAGCCCTACAAGAAAAAAGGTATGAAGCAATGCAAGGTCAGATTCGAGCGCAAAATAAGAGTTTTAATATGTTTGAGTCAAGAGTTTTGAGCAGGTTTGATGAGATGGTTAAAACATCAGCAGGCCAGCATCGTGCTCTTTTACTTAGCTTCAACACTCTCAACAGGAGTGTTCTTGGTTTGTGTGAACGCATGGATTCTCAAGGACATCATCAGGATCACTCATTCAGGGGGAGAGGTCAACCACATAGGGGCAGAAGACCTTAGTTTATTGAGTTGTGTTGGTGTCCTGCATATCATTTGGCATTTTGTTTTGTGTTTGGTTTTGTTTTTGTCATTTTTATTGTCTTGAGACATGTATTGAATAAATTATGGTGTGTAATGCATTAATATTACTTCTATATGTTTCTTGTGCTATTTATTTTTCTATATTCTTTGTATTAGTAACATTATATGTGGATGTTTGTTGATGACTTATCTGTTGCAAAACATATGTTTGCGTACGTATGTGCATGATTTGATTACATATGACCATTTGCTTCACTCTTTTTGATGTTGTCAAAGGGGGAGAATGCAAAAGCAAGTAGTTTCAAAAAGATAAGAATTTCACAAAGGGGAAATGCATATAGTCAGGGGAGAATGCTCTTCAAAAAGTACTCAATGTGTGGAAAGTTTTGCAAGGTTTTGCAATCATAAAAAAGGGGAGTATGTGAGGGCAAGGCTCCTTTATTACTTTGTTTTAATGATGTCAAAACTAGAAAAATTTTGTACTTGTGTATTTTGGACGGTATCACCTTGTCTAAGCTTGCATTCATCTTTTTCAAATGTGCATAAAAGCCTACATACATGAACTTAGGCATATAGGATCATACTCTATGTCTAAAATGTGTTTTATGTCAGTTTTGGTGCATTAGGTCGACACACACATGATATGGGTCGACTCACAACAAAGAAAAATGTAGTTTGAAACATTCTGGCAAGCATGTGTCGACTCAGGACTGTCTCAGGTCGACACACAATAGTATGAAAAAGTGAGAAAAACATTTTGGCCTTCATGCGTCGACACATAACCCCTGTGGAGGTCGACGCATACTGAAAGAATCACAATTGTAACTTTCTGGCCTTCATGCGTCGACGCATAGCCCAGCTACAGGTCGACGCACAGTATTCTTGTTTGCTCAGTTTTGCATTCTGGTTTGTTCAGGTCGAGACACAACTTCTGTAGGTCGACCTGTCGCGCGTTTTCACTCAATTTTTTGCATCTTTGTGTTCCCAAAATCTGTTTTTTTTTGTGTTTTCATACTCATATATATTCATATGCATCATTTTTGTAAACAACCAAGAAGAAAATTGAAAGATACATTGGATTGCTCATTATCTTCACTCTCACAAATTGCATTCATTAATAATCACACATAATCATCTTTGTTGATTAGTGCTTTGTTCAAGAGTGATAACGTCCAAACTTAGGATTTATATATCGTTATTTGGGTTGAGAATCAGTGGGATTTTCTTCAAATAAAACCACTAGGGTTTTATCCTTCAAGATCTTGGTGATTTTGGGTTTTTTGCACAAATCTTTGCAGTACAGATTTGGCCGAGTGAAAGCCTTGAAGAACGGTGAGTCCGGTCAAGGAAGTAGCGGCAACCAGAGGATTGTATTGAAAGATTTTGGGTCAAACGTCTTGCGATTGAAATTAGCTGAGTGAAATACTTGAAGAATCAAGTGAGTAGCGATAACCGGAGGTTTGATTGAAGAGTTTGATTTTCTTGATTCGACTAGAATCAAGGGGAGAAAAGTGGATAAAATCAACATCAACAATTTGGTTTGATTGTGTGGTAGCTAGAACTTCTCTTGTACAAAACTTTGTCAACAAATATTATACATATCTCAATTCTAGTTTTAGAATTGGGGTTAGACGTACCCGAAGCAAGGACGAAAGGGGAACTGCCTAAACAAATCAGGTGTCGTTCTCTCTCCCTCCCTCTCTCTCTCTCTATCTATCTATCTATCTATCTCTTTACTTTGTATTGTTAATGTTTGTGTGAAATAAATTGTTAGATACATTTCGATTGATTTGTAGTGCTGAAAAACTGTTTTGGAAAACCATTGCAATCACTTTGATTGCAATTGTGAAAAATTCTGCACTACAATTTCAAAGGAAATTGAACTTGAGGTGTTTTGCACACCAAGTGTTCGACATATTGATCGCACACAAACTGTTCGTAAAATTGTTAATTCAATTTTATCATCTATAATTCACTGGAAACCGGTAATCTCAAAGTGGTATTTATTTGAATTGTTTGATTGGGAACGTTATTGATTCCATTATCTCATCAATATTATTCCATTCAGTTTCGCATATTCGACCTTACCAATAACGGTTCGTTTAGACGATTTTAAATCCAAGGTCGCTTCCACACATTTTTGAAACAATTTTTTAAGCGCTAATTTTATAAAAAAAATAGTGATCTATTCAACCTCCCTTCTAGATCAGTGCCATCGTCTAACATGATGACCTGTGACGAGGCAGTCGATATGATGGTGGAGCATCTGAGGGCTGATCCAGGGAAGGCGTTTGAGGAGGTGGATAGGACCAGGGGTGCTCATGTTAGGTTTTCGTTCCTAAAGAGGTTATTTGATGATGAGATTATTGCTGCACAACAGGCTGATGGTGATGCCGAGTAGGTGGACTTATACGGGACTCATGCTTTGAGGGCATATTTTCTTTATTTAGTTGGCATCGTGATTTTTGTGGACACGAGTTCCACCTATACTAACGTTGAATACCCCCGGTACTTCTTGGATCTCACACGGATCTATGAGTACAACTCGGGGTGGCTTGCCTGGCCTATCTGTATTCGAAGTTGAGAGATGGATGTCAGTGGAGGACGAAACAGGTCACTGGCAGCACGACACTACTGGTGGTAATAATTTTTTATCTTTGAATGTTTTTTTTCATTTTCATTTCATATTTGCGATAATTCTTGATCCCTGAATGCTTTTTATTTTCATTTCAGGCTTGGATCCTCCACCACTTCCCGCACATCGTTGGCTTGACGTGTTAGGATGAGTACACTGAGGAGATGCCTCGTGCATGTGTTTTTATCCCGTTGAGAGGGAACTAGGTGGTCGAGCCTTTCAGAGTCTATCTTGATTGCTTGGCTGCTGAGGACATCCACTTTAACTACTACGTGGATCACCGTAAGACGCGACCATTTGACGACATATCACTATACTCCGGATGGTTGGCTTGCGGATCGCGTATCACTGCTCCTCATGTGCCTGAGCGCGTCATGCGGCAGTTCGGGTACACCCAGACCATCCCTAGACACCCTGATGTCTCTGCTCTTCCTGCTTTGCTCGTATACAAACATAAGAGATGTTTGCTGATTATCAAAGTCATTTGGTATCGGGTGAGGCTCGGACTACCATAACGCCGAATGACTGGAGCTACGTCGACAAATACATCAGGTGATTCTTCACGGTCTCACATCCATACATGGTGCCGACTGCTCTAGGAGATCCGCCGAGACCAGCTCATCAGGAAATTCTAGAGGAGCAGCAAGCTCAGTTAGATCATACTGAGGATGTCTTGCCTCGTTGTCGTCGCACAGTGGAGATTGCGCGGGCAGGCATTGACGAAGGTATCTTCCCTGAGAGGTCTGTTGTGTGGCGAGTACTGGATGACATTCTTGTGAAGGCACATGAGGCGCTATTATACTGCAGACATCGCGCGAGGACGGGGGAGATCGATGGCCGAGGAGGCAGAGGAGATAGAGGATATGTTGTCAAGCACACCCAATAGTTGTCTGTATTTATTTTGTTGCAGAACAATAGTTTGTACGTTTTTCCTGACATTGTTACTACATTTTGGATTTCGTGTCGTACGACATTTTATTACTATATTACTATATTATTTTGTATGTATGTTATTTTATTCGGGATCGTGCGTCATAATTCATCTGCAAACAAATACATAGCGCGTTATAAAAAGAACTTGTTCTGATACACTTCGGAGATGTATCTCTGGAAAACTCCCGTAAATGCATCTCCGAAAAATATTCAAATGGAAATGAGCTATGGGAGATATGCAATGACTGTTTAAGATTTAAATAGTTCTAAAAATATATCTCTGAAATATTTTAATGTTTATTCAGGTGTAAAGTGCGTCTAGAAATATATCTCTAAAAACAGAGCATAATAAAAAATTCACATGGTGCGCGTAGAAAATAAATGGGGTGGGAAAAGAAATCCTCTAGAAAATTAAAAGTAAGCCCAAAAGAAAACCAAATCCAAGCCCAACGTATCTAATTGCTAAACCCTTTTCGACTATGGCGTTGCTTCTCACTCTCTCGCTTAAACCCTTCCGTAGACGGAGGGAGAGAGACTCAGCCACCATCCTTGATACCTTTGCTCCGTGAAGTGTTTCTTCCAAATAATTTTTAAGGTATTCATTTTCCACATTTTCAATTTTGCTTTCCCTTTAATCATGTTTATCAATTTCAATATGCTGAATCTAACTCATATTTTTCCATTAGAATAATTAATTAACACAATCGATTTAGGTGTAAATTATTTTCTGTTTTTTCTTTGTGTACTGCATGAATGTTTTTTCCTGTTACTGAATGCTGCTGAAATGGTGAAGTTATTGATGATTTGATATGTATGCATGAAAAAAGGCAATTCAAGCTTTTCATAGGACTGTATTTGACTGCAAATTTTTTCACTTTGGTGTTTTGTCAATTGAATTTCGGGTTGGGATTGAAAAAATAATAAATTAAACGTAATCAGAAGTGTTGGTGTCGGTGTCAGACACAAGCACACCTTTTTCCAAAGGTGTCAGTGCTACAATGGGCCTAATTCAACCATGCAATACCAGAGTCTGTTACTTGTTATTCTTGTATTGTATTTGAGTTTCGAAGTTTTATATTGGATTAGATTAAAGGTTTCATCTGAGTTGTACGTTTATTTATTTTTCAGGTTTGATTGAAAATATGAGTTTAATATCTCAAAATGCTCGATCTAAAAACGAGACCAAAAAGGAGGAAGATATTAAAGAAAAAGAGATTGAAGATGGGAAAGAGGATGATGTCGATGCCTTGGAGGTGAAAAAGAGGAAGCGAGATGAAAAGGAAGAACAGTTGGCGATGGAACAAGTTAAAGAAATGAAAAAACTAGAGAACTTTTTGTTCGGGTCTCTCTATTCCCCTCTTGAATTTGGAAAGGGGGAGATTGATGATGTGGATGTCGGAATTGCAGCTAAGGCATCTGATTTGTTCTTCACTGATCGTTCTGCAGATAGCGTCCTCACTGTTTACCAAGAAGATGCTGAATTCTCAGATGGAAGTAGTGATAATGAGGATAGAAAGCCGGTGTGGGTGGATGAGGAAGAAGAAAAAGTCACTGTAAACATAGCTAAAGTCAACAGATTAAGGAAGCTAAGGAAGGAGGAGGACGAGAATTTGATATCTGGTTCAGAGTATGTGTCAAGATTGAGGGCTCAACATGTGAAGCTCAACCGAGGAACTGACTGGGCGCAGCTTGATTCAGGGTTAAAAATGGATGAATCTTCTGAAGATGAGTTGACAGATGATGAAAATAAAGCTGTGGTGAGCCGAGGTTATGTGGATGTGGAAGTGGATGATATTCTCAGGACAAATGAAGACCTGGTTGTGAAGAGCAGCTCCAAATTGTTGCCGGGAAACATTGAATACTCGAAACTTGTAGATGCAAATATACAAGATCCTTCTAATGGTCCCATAAATTCAGTTCAGTTCCATCGAAATGGTCAGCTGCTTCTCGCTGCTGGATTAGACCGGAAGCTTAGGTTTTTTCAAATTGATGGCAAACGGAACACCAAAATTCAAAGCATCTTCCTCGAAGACTGCCCAATTCGAAAAGCGTCTTTCTTGCCCGATGGATCTCAGGTGATAATATCAGGAAGAAGAAACTTCTTTTATAGTCTTGATTTAGTTAAGGCTAGAGTTGATAAAATCGGTCCACTGTTGGATAGGGACGAGAAGAGTTTGGAAGTTTTCGAGGTCTCTCCTGATTCTAAAACGATAGCCTTTGTGGGTAATGAAGGTTATATTTTACTGGTTTCCTCAAAATCAAAGCAATTAATCGGTACTCTGAAGATGAATGGAACAGTCCGAGCATTAGCATTTTCCGAAGACGGGCAAAAATTGTTGAGCACCGGTGGCGATGGCCACATTTACCATTGGGATATGCGAACAAGGACTTGTATACACAAAGGTGTAGATGAAGGCTGTATAACCGGCACAGCCCTTTGTACTTCTCCATTAGGGACACATTTTGCAGCTGGTTCAGACAGTGGAATTGTGAATATTTACAACAGCGAGGAATTTCTCGGCGGTAAAAGAAAGCCTATCAAGACCATTGATAATTTGAATTCTGCAGTGGATTTCATGAAATATAATCACGACTCTCAAATACTAGCAATCTGTTCAACATTGAGGAAGAGCAGTTTGAAGTTAATACATATACCATCCTATACTGTTTTCTCTAACTGGCCACGGTCAAATACGAGCCTACATTATCCTCGTTGTGTTGATTTTAGTCCAGGTGGTGGGTTTATGGCTGTAGGAAACGCTTCAGGCAAAGTGTTGTTGTATAAGTTGCACCATTATCACCATGCCTAAAGTAGGTTAGAAAAACTGGCAAGGTTTTTGTAGTCTTTAACTTCTTTTGGGGTGTTGTGGAAATTTTGAGACTTGAGTTGTATTTTATCATTAATTAATGAAACTTCATTTTTCTGGTCAAATAACCAAAACTTCTATGTTGTCATGTATTTTTTTAAGCCTAATATATCTCTTTATATGAAATAGACATGCTTTTGTTTAAAGCTGTGTTATTTGAGTATCATAATACAGATAGTGTATGTGACAATACATAAATATACATACATACATATTTTTTTTTCTACGACTTTTATAACTCATCTGTTCCAACAAATTTACAGTCATACTTATATTTTTAGATGATAAGATCAAGAAGCTACATAGAAGACTTCTTCGATGAAAAGTCTCTTTAATGAAACTTGAAATTGCATTTCTAAATATTTGAAAATACATTTATATATGCATCTCATTTGGAAGTGATCCGCATCTTTATTTTGCTAAAATAATGGTCTAAAATTTTGAAATCAATTCCTCGATCAACCACATCATTAGCAATCAAAATCCATGTATTACGGTGGCAATCAAAACCCATATATTACAAGATCTGAAGTTGTCAATTGTAGGGCTACAACTAAATTAACAAATATGCTTAATCCCTAATAGTTGGTCTAGTGGTGGAGGTCTTAGTATTCAGAGTGTACTCATCTCAAGGTCTTGGGATCGAAGTTCGTTAGATGACTTTGCTCTGACTTTAAATGACCCCCTCCTCTGACAAGTGAATGGTTGGATTGGTCTCCTTAAATTAGTCGGTCACATGGTCGGAATTCGGATACCAAGATTTAAAAAGAAATAACAAATATGATTTCGTATTGGAGTACCTATTGCTGATGAGAATTGAATATTAAAAGGAAACTTCTAATCCCATCCTAAAGGGTGAAAAAACACTATGAAAATCCGAAAATGTCTCTCTGATTCCGAAAGTGTATTTCAGGACGCACCTCATACATACACAATTCATTTATTTTTTAGTCACGCCCAAATTTTATGAATAAATTTATTCCATAAAAACATTTTCGGAGACTCGTCGAAAATACATTTTCGGAACCTACTAAAGATAGGAAATTTGGCCGGTCTCAAGAAACTTCTTATTACATCACAACAATCTCAATTTTTAGATAAAGAAATTTCAAAATAGAATTCACTTAAATTTTTACCTATCAACTATTGTGTCAATTTTGAGTTTGTATTTGATGGAATACAACTTCCTAGTCTCAAATTTTTTATTATTTCTTTCTCTGAGAGTTTTAATGATTCGTTGTTGAGAGTTTTAATGATTTGTTGTTGCAGTAAGTTGGAATTACCAATGGACTATGACAATCAAATCCCTAAGTTGAATTTGATGTTTCTTACTCTTGAATCTTTGCCATAATTGGTGACTTTTCCTTGATGGTTTCAGGGGTGTACAATCACATTACAATCCTTAGTAATTTGTGACTATAAATAAAAAATACAGAGGAAGCCTACTACGAGACACGGTTGCGAGACACCCCTATTTCCAAAAATGCAATTAGTAGGTTCCAGAAATGCATTTCCAAGCAAATTAGTCAAGTGCAAAAGTAATTGCAGAAACAAGGAATGACCAAAATTTCACAAATATCTCCTACCGAAGTATGCTTTCAGAATTATATTTCTAGACTTTTTTTTTTTTTGAAAAATAAGGGTGTGTCTCACTTACAAATTAATGTGGTGTATTTTGGTTGTTTGAAAGTACATTTTTTAAGTTTAGGGGTATTATTAATTTTTGGGTTAAATAAGTTTTTAGTCCCTATAAAGTTTGAAATTTCATTTTTAGTCCCTCCTGGGTTTTGGCAACGGTTTTAGCTGGTTTTGGCAACGGTTTTTTTTGTAAAAACTGTTGTCAAAAGGTAGGGAGGGACTAAAAATGAAATTTCAAACTTTATAGGGACTAAAAACTTATTTAACCCTTAATTTTTCACCAGGGTGCAATAAACAATCCCCTAAATAATATGTTAGTATGCCTCATATCAAGTTTGTTTATACTAGACGTGAAGCCAAAAGCCCAAGTAATTAGGCCCAATTTATCATTTTCAGTGTCTTTTAAATAGATTAAGGAAGCCAATTAGTAGTCATTAAATTGTTGTTAATTGTGGTTTGGATAAGGAAGAGACTAGGCTCTATGATTCATAGTGGTTAGTTATTATTATGTCAATTATTTCCCTTTAATTGGTAGTTACACAATAATGTTGTGTCTGTAATAGTTTCTATTGAATAAAGGTATTTATTTGCATACATCAATTTTCATATCTTGTCAGATCCTATCATTAGTATCAGTGGCATCGATCTAGTGCATGGTACTTATAAGATTAAAAATGGACGCATGATTGAAGTTCATCGAGAAGGCTTTCAACGATTTGATGGCATCTCGTACAGATTTTCATAAATTGCAACAGAGCATAAAAGTCGAGAAAGTGATTTCCCAATGACGCATTCATGAACTAGAAGAGACTGCTTGTGGCCTCACAAATGCGATCTCCAACTGCAACAGTCCCACTTAGTCGAATAACAACCAAGGTTTCACCGGTGGAAAACTCTATGATAATCGCGCGCCAGAAGAAAGGTGGAGGAAATTGTCCATCCATGTTTTTGACGAAGAAAATGCGTATAGATGCGTCAATCGAATTAAGCGCTGTTTCAAGTTGAAAGACGTTATGGAAGAAGAAAAAATACAGGCTACCATGGTTTCCATGGAAGGAAAGACACTTTCATGGCATCAATGGTGGGAATTTGCTTTTCCAAATCCTACTTAGTCGAACTTTAAGACAACATGAAATTCTGGTTAAGCAGATCACGAAGATGTCAGACAGGATGTCGTGACACTTGATCTCTGATTCTCACAAGGATCTAAGGAAGAACAGTCGTAAGTTGCAGAATGTAAACAACACACAAAAATTGTTAACCCAGTTTGGTGGTCAACAACACCTACGTCTGGGGGCTACCAAGCCAGGAATGAAATCACTAAGTAGAATTGGTTGTAAGTTAAACTCCAACGTTTACAACTTAGCACCTAGAAACTACCCTTCCTAGATTTCTACCTAAGACACTCCTAGGTATGAGACCCTTCTCAATTCCCTTCCAATCACAGCAGTGACTGAAAATATTACAACTCAGTAAACAGTCCTTCTCAAGTATTCACACAATACACGAGAGGCTCACACAAGTACAAACCCTAGTACTTCTAAAACAGCTGCAATAATCAACCAACAAACTAGGTTAACTCTAACCTATTTATATTGCAAACCACGGTTGGACTTGGGCTTCAAAAGCGCAGCAATTATCTTCCTCAAAATTAGCGACCTAATCCTTTCTTCAATCCCAAGTTACCAAAAATGTCTCCTTACAAGGAAAATGTATATTCCATTTAGAATCAGAATCTCTGATTCCACAATCTCAGATGCCACCTGGAATCAAGTCATATTCCAAACACACCTGGCACACCTGTTATAAAAATAACAGAAACAGACAAAGATGTCGAATCCACCTGATATGACATCTTGTCAAACATCTTATCCTGCAGTTAGTTCAACATGTTAGGACATCTTGTCCAACATCTTTCTGCTAAGTTAGTTTTACCAAAATTAATGTCAACCTCAAAAGCAGGGACTCAACAAAATCTCCCCCTTTGGCAGATTTTGGCTAAAACTAACTTTCATTGTCCTACAGAAACAAATCAGGGAGACCACTATCAGAGCAGCAGCGGAATCATAACATGTCTCCCCCTCAATCAGTTCAGATCTACTCCCCCTCAGTGGTTAGTAGACAGTCAACAGTGGTTAGTGATGTTAGTAATTCTCCCCCTTTTTAGCCACAATATGACAAAGGTAGAAGGACTAACTCAAAAAACCAATAAACCAGTTTAGAGTAAATAAATTACACACCCAACAGAAACGAAAATTATCCTGGGCATTCAGCCCTTACACAACCAAAATAAAAAACAAAACATAAAGTAAGAGAGAGTACTGAAAAACTCTCCCAATGTGGTGGGAATAGATATTCAGAGATCAGAATACCATTCCCACAACCAGCAGACAGTTATGCCTCATCAGATAGGCAAACTCCAAGCTTGCCTCTTAATGTCTCAAATTGATTTGCATCCAAAGCTTTAGTGAAAATGTCCGCAAGTTGATTTCCAGTGGCCACATGCTCCAGAGTGATGACTTTGTCTTCTAAAAGGTCTCGAATGAAGTGATGCCTGATGTCAATGTGTTTAGTTCGACTGTGCTGGATAGGATTCTTAGAGATATTTATTGCACTCAAGTTGTTACAGAAGAGTGTCATAACATCTTGTGGAACATTGTATTCAATCAGTATTTGTTTCATCCACATCATTTGAGAGCAGTTACTCCCTGCTGGAATGTATTCGGCTTCAGCAGTATACAAAGAGACACAGTTTTGCTTTTTGCTGAACCAGGAAATTAAATTGTTTCCTATGAAAAAGCATCCACCAAAGGTACTTTTTCTATCATCTGCATTTCCAGCCCAATCAGCATCACAGTATCCTATTAATACAGAGTCAGAGCTGTGTGTGTAGAGTAGACCATAGTTACATGTTCCATTCACATACTTCAGAATCCTCTTGACCTGATTAATATGGCTGGCTTTAGGTTCAGCCTAATACCTTGCACAGACTCCTACTGAGCTGATAGCTTGCACAGACTCCTACTGAGAATGTTATATCAGGTCTACTAGCTGTAAGGTATATGAGACTTCCAATCATGCTTCTATAGAGACTCTGATCAACACATACACCATTTTCATCTCTTGTCAATTTTAGGTGTGTGGGGGCAGGAGTCCTCTTGTGCTTTGCATTTTCCAAGCCAAACTTCTTAACAATATTCTTGGCATATTTCCCTTGACAGAGAAAAATGGAATTTTCCATTTGTTTGACTTGGAGACCAAGGAAGTAGATTAATTCTCCGACTAAACTCATTTCAAATTCAGACTGCATTTGCTTAACAAAATGTTGAACCATCTCTTCATACATTCCTCCAAAAACAATGTCATCAACGTAGATTTGTGCTATCATGAGGTTACCTTCCCTTTCTCTGATGAAGAGAGTTTTATCAATTCCTCCCTTTCTGTTGCCATTTGCAACAAGGAACTCAGTCAGCCTTTCATACCAGGCCCTTGGAGCTTGTTTCAACCCATATAAAGCTTTCTTCAGCTTGTAGACATGGTCTGGAAATGTTGGATCAACAAAGCCTTTGGGTTGTTCTACATAGACCTCTTCACTAAGATATCCGTTCAAAAAGGCACTTTTAACATCCATTTGGAAGAGTTTGAACTTCATAAGGCATGTTATTCCAAGGAGCAGTCGTACAGATTCCAGTCTAGCCACAGGAGCAAAAGTCTCATCAAAATCCACTCCTTCTATCTGGGTGTATCCCTGTGCAACGAGTCTGGCCTTGTTTCTTGTGACAACTCCATGTTCATCAGACTTGTTCTTAAATACCCACTTAGTGCCGATCACATTCGATCCTTCTGGTCTGGGTACAAGATCCCAAACATCATGTCTCTTGAACTGTCCAAGCTCTTCTTGCATCGCATTAATCCAAAATTCATCTGTTAAGGCTTCCTTGACATTTTTTGGTTCCATCTTAGACACAAAGCAGTCACTCGCCACCACATCCCTTGATCTAGTCGTCCTGCCTCCATTTGGATCCCCTATTATGAGTTTCTTAGGGTGGTCTTTCTGTATTCTGATGGAAGGTCCCTTGTCAACTCTCTCGGTCACAGCAGACTCATGCTTGTCATTGTTGGGTACTTCAATATCTTCAGAGTTGTTTTGAGGTATTTCAACATCTTCTGTGACATCTTCCTCTTCCATTGGAAAGAATGCTCTGGTATCATTTGTAGCTTCAACCTCCATAGGTGAATAATCAACCACAACATTTATGGATTCCAATACTACTTGTGTAACGCCCCAGTTTTGTTAGTTTTATTTAATTGAGTCGTTTTAATTATTTTTGTTTTATATTATTTTATTCTTGACTTTTATTTGACAATATATTATTTTTCATCGTTGTTTATGTTTTATCGCGTTTTGAGAGAGTTTGCGAAATATTTGAGCTGAGGGGTAAAATAGTCTTTTAGGGGTTTAGATATTTTATATAAACAAAGATTAGAGAGAAATAGAGAGAAAAGAAAAGGGAGAGAAAGAAAAGGAGAAGAAAGAAAGAGAGAAGAGGAGAAAGAGGAAAAATCGAGGAAACTCCGTTTCGAGCGCGATTAATCGGGTAAGGGTGAGAAGTTTCAATTATATCTTGCTTGTGTATGTATATGTGTTGTTTGTTGTAATTGTTTTGGTTGTTTCGCAAGTTTTCGTATCGATTGGAATTAGGAGCAATTGATAGAAATCGATGTTTTCACGGATGAAATTCGATATAAACTGCGTAGAATGCTTGTTGTTAGGTTTGGATCATGTTTTGGTTGTTATAGCATGAATTGGAAGTGTTTGGGGTGGGAGAATGATGAATTTGGACCCAATATGACCTATAACAGCGCTGCTGCGAATCCCAGAATTCGCAGGTTCGCACTGCGAACGGCAGCGAATAGGAAAGCGAAGGCTCGCCAGAGCTTCGCATTGCGAACGAGGAGGCGAATGTTCGCCAGCAGCTTGCACAGCGAATTTTGTATCCTTTTTGCTTCTGCCATGGTTCGCTGGGGCTTCGCACGGCGAATGGAGAAAGGGAAGGACTTTCTAGGAGCTTCGCATTGCGAACATGACAGATTTCCCGTTTTGTTTTCTTTATAACTTTTGATCCGTAACTCGGTTTGAGACGAGGTCGGATGCGTTGGAAAGCTTATGAGCTGTTCTTTCTTATTAAATGGTTTTGATATTGGTTGACTGATTTAATTATGTTGGGGGTTTAGAAATGTGTCGTTTGGTCGACTTTTACCGTCGTAACTTTGTGTATTTGATGTGTTATCATGCAAATTGCTTTTTATATACATCGTATGACTTGTGTGCTGTTATGTGATATGAATGCATGTGATGAAATGTTGTGATGATGGTTTGTGGTCTTATGGCAAATATGTGCATTGTTTTGGATTAGACTTCGATGCGTGATTAATGATGTTGTTATGCGGTGTTGTGGTTAGCCTCTGTGGTGTGAATCCCTTGTGGAAGTAATTGTGATTGTATGATTGTTGTGGTTTGTGGTTTGTGATGAAATGCATTGTTTATGTAAAACTCAATGTATGTTGTGTGGTGGCCATTATGGTTTGAAATGCATTGTTTGAATTATTTTCAATGCATGAATAATGATGATGAGATAATTCATATTGTTGAATTGTGAATGTATGGAATTAATGAGTTAAAATATATGCATGATTATGTGTGCATTTGAATGTCATGAGTCATTGTATGCCAAGCATCATGATATGCATTCTTGTGATGTCGTGTGCCCTAGTGGGTGTGAGCGACGAAACGATTCCAGAGGGAATCCGCTATAACATCGTGTGCCTTATACAAAGAGGACCTAAAGCGATGATTATAGACGATCGTGCACCTTATACAAAGAGGACCTAAAGCGATCAGATCGTGCGCCTTATACAAAGAGGACCTAAAGCGATCCATAAATGTCGTGCGCCTTATACCAAGAGCACCTAAAGCGACGGGGAATATCGTTTGCCCGGCGGGGAGTTACACTAAGTAACAAGCGATGATTCCAATAGTTCCTGAGTGAACTGGTGATGAGAAATAATGGATGGATGGTACCGCATATGCATTGCATAGAGTCGTTGTGTCGGTCTCTGTGCATTTGCATAAATCATGAATGGATTGATTATGTGTGGTAAATTGTGCATTGATTTGTTATGTGTTGAGATTGTGATAGCATTGGTAATTTGATATGCATTCGTGATAAATGCATTGGTTGTGGATAATATGTTTTATGTGTAGACATATGTTATGTGAGGTGGTGGTGTGTTTCCATATGTTATGACTTTGGTATGCCTTATGCGCAAATATGTGATTATGTTGGATAATTGATATATGCTATATGTTTTAGTATGTGATGCTTGTGGTGAGAATAACTATGCATGTGGACTTTTATGTGTTTGCATATTATTATGCAATCTTGATTTAGTTGTTATTTCTATCCCTTCTACTGTGGTTTATTGCTCTATGAGGCAATTGCAGATTAGTAGTCTTGGAGGCTTCTGTGAAGATTAGATCTCCATCCGTTTGTCAGTCAGTCTGCTCTGATACGTAGCACGGGAGTCGGGGAACGCTTTTATTATATGTATACATTTGCTGGATATATTTTGTATTACTTTTGTATGTATATTTTGCCGTTATAAAATAAGTCAGTTATGGATTTTCCGCTTTATTCCATAATTGAGCTTTTCCTTTTGTTGGAAAAAGATTCCCTTTTTGGGTTACCCCATCTTGTGTTATGTATCAAATTTATGAGCAGAGATTGTGTTTTATTTATTTAAATGTGGCATCCTTGTTTCTATCGGAAAAATAAATTTTTATCTACTCTGATTTATTTATGTATTATTTTTTCGCGATCGGAATTGGGGTGTTACATTAGTGGTATCAGAGCAGGTCGGTCCGTCCGACCAAGTTGTTGAGTCAGTTGGTGTGACAGTTGAATATTGTCAATGTTGTTTGTTCCTTAGTACGTGATATGTGTGTGAAACACTGTCAGTGCTTTCTGGTTTCTCTAATCCTTTGTCTTCAGGTGTGAGAATGAGATAAGTGGGGGAGAAGCTGGTACTTCTCCAAGTTGCTTCAGGTGTGGAGCATTGGCTCAGTGTGCCGTTGGTTGCAAAAGTGTAAGTGTTGTTTGGACAGTGTGGTTCCCGGTTCCAGAGGGAACGCGGAGGTAAGGTTTATGTCAACTAAGGATTTGTGCCTTAGGTAGTTTTGTGCACAAGAGGTAAGAACGCTATTATAGTTTGGTAAAGACGGTTTATGCCCCATCATGATTGTCGGCTGTCTATTGACAAATTGAGGAACTGATCACCCTTAATCTCTTGTTGATAGCAGAAGGGAATTGTGTTGGATGGAATAGACGTGTCTTTCCGGCTTTGATAGTGTGTGCAATGATTTGTTTGGAATTGAGAAAATGATTACGGATTGTTTCTATGAGTCGATGAAGATTCTTATACTGAAAGATGAGACAGATTAGAGGCTTTGGTATGTTGGTCCAGTTGGGAAGTTATTGAGAGAGAATGATTGGGTAGCGTTAAGGGTTGTTCTCAGAGAGTAGAGTGTGAACTCAAATTTGGCAAAGGTGAAGATTTGAGGTTTGGATTTGCTAAGTAAGTAGAAGAACTTTTAGGAAGTGAAACTCAGATGGAAAGAGCGGTTGGAAGATTTACTGGAAAAGGGATTTGTGAGACCAAGTGTGTTGTCTTAGAGAGCTCCAGTATTGATAGTAATAAAAGGGAATGATGATTGAATGGAGTAACAAGCATGATGTGTATGACGGTATTGAGACTATGGAAAGCAAAACTTGGAGTTCTGGTGAGGTTTGGAGTCTTTGGAATTGTAGAGCATTAATGGAAATTTTGAGAGAACCCTTAGGGGTGGATGTAATATTTAAGAGTTCTTTTGGTTAGTTCTTGCGGCATGTTGGGATTTATGGAATTTGGACTGTTAAGCGAAGAAATTGTGTATGGATTACTGACAGTTGAATAAGGTAACGATTGAGAATAAGTGTCCACTTTCGGGAATAGATGATTGGAATGGTTTGGTTGAGTTTGAGTGAAATTACAATTGTTTGGAATGGTTAATAGGAATGGTGAAGTGTGTGAGTTGAGGCTTTGATCGACTTAATGTGATTGGTTATGTTTGTTATCATCGGATAGGATGTTATTTACTCGGTTAAGTTTGTGTGTGAGTAACCAGTTACCCAGTGGAAAGTTTTGCAAAAGCTTTAAGAATTTATATCTTTTGGAATTTGGTTGGGCATTACAACGGACAGTGATGTTATTTGGTGTTAGTAAGGCGTCGATAATGTTTGTGGAGTAGGTGAAACGTATCTTCTTTATTTAATTGGATAAATTCGTAGTGGTTTTTATTGAGGATATTCGAATTTGTTATGAACTCAGAGGGAGAACAAGTGGAGTGTTTGAGAATCGAATTGCAAGTGTTGAAGAGAGACGAAGTTTTATGCTAAGTTATTCCAGTGAGAATTTGGGTTGAAAAAGGTTAGTTTTCTTGGATATGTTATTTCAGACGAGAGTATGGTTGTGGATCCATCGGAAGTAGATGCAGTTCTACGATGAGAGGCTCCGAAGTTGGTTAGGGAGATTAGAAGTGGTTGGTCTTAGTTGGTTGTTACTGCATGCTATGGAAGACTTTGCTAAGTTTGTGCTTCTGTTATCTTTGTTTACTTGCAAAGGGTGAGTCGTTTGTTTTGGATGTTCGTTGTGAGTAAGTTTTGGTGAGCTAAAGTAGAAGTTGTCTACGGCTTCAGTTGCGATTCTGTGTGATCCTAATAAACCGTTTGTGAGGTATTGGGATGCGTCTTTGATGAGTTTAGTCAGTGTGTTAGTACAAGAGGGTAAAGTCGTGGCTTATGCTTTACGACCATTGAGGATTCATAAAAGGATCTATACTATTCGGGATTTGGAATTGGTTGCGGTCGTATTGTGTTGGAATATTTGGAGGTATTATCTTTATGGTTCTAGGTTCGAAGTGTTTGGTAATCGCAAGAGTTTAGAGTACTTATTTGGTCTGAAGGAATAGAGTATGAGACAACAAGGAAGGTTAGAATTCGTAACGAGTTATGAATTTGGCTTGGATTATCCTTCGAGAAAAGCTAATGTTGTGCCTGAAGAGTTAAGTCGATAGTTTTGGCATGTGGTTGTTTTGATGGTCAGAGAATTCAAAATTAGTTGAGCAGTTAAGAGACTTGTGTCTGGTGTGTGAGATAACACGGTAGAGTGTGAGGTTGGGTATACTAAAATGAAGGGTGGCTTTTGGCGAATATGAGGAAGAGTTAGACTTTGGACGTGAAATTGATAGTTTTGATGGTTACGAGTAATCAGAGTGCGCAGCGGAAGCGTGATGTGGCACATTTCGTATATGCGTGTGTGACTTGATAGAGTTCAAAGGTTGAACAGTGGAAAACAGTAGGAATGATGAGACCGTGGGATGTTCTATAATGGAAGTGATAAGTGGAAGGTTTCAATATTAATCAGGTACTAATATGTAATGGGTGTTTTGGTTGTATGTTCGATTGGTGAATCGTAGCATTGTTGTAATATGGTTGTGTGACAAGGATGTTGGTATGGCGGTTATGTAGAGGTTGTTGAACGATGTTGTGTCGTGGGACTTTATGTTCTTGTTTGTGTGGTTGCCTCGTTTCCATGGTGATGGTTCGAGTGCGAGTGGATAATTCCTTTGTGGGGGATTAGAGGAGTGTTACCTACGGTGATGGTAACGATCTTGTTGTGTTCTGGTTCAAGAGTGAACCTGTGTGTTCGTAACTTGGGTATTCTTTGAGTCGTGAGTTAGTCGTCAAGTGCATTGTATGGGCTTTGCATCTTGTCGTTGTAGTTGTCATCGTTGTCGTGTCGTTGTTGTAGTTGCTGTTAGCGAGGTGGTTTGTCAGTTTGTGTTATCAGTGGTGTGCCTTTGATTGGCATGTGGGTTGGTTAGTCGGATGCGAGGGTCGTATCCGGAGTTGTTCGTCTCAGTTATATTTTCGAGGACGAAAATCTCTAAGTGGGGGAGAGTTGTAACACCCCAGTTTTGTTAGTTTTATTTAATTGAGTCGTTTTAAATATTTTTGTTTTATATTATTTTATTCTTGACTTTTATTTGACAATATATTATTTTTCATCGTTGTTTATGTTTTATCGCGTTTTGAGAGAGTTTGCGAGATATTTGAACTGAGGGGTAAAATAGTCTTTTAGGGGTTTAGATAATTTATATAAATAGAGATTCGAGAGAAATAGAGAGAAAAGAAAAGGAAGAGAAGGAAAAGGAGAAGAAAGAAAGAGAGAAGAGGAGAAAGAGGAAAAATCGAGGAAACTCCGTTTCGAGCGCGATTAATCGAGTAAGGGTGAGAAGTTTCAATTATTTCTTGCTTGTGTATGTATATGTGTTGTTTGTTGTAATTGTTTTGGTTGTTTCGTAACTTTTCGTATCGATTGGAATTAGGAGCAATTGATAGAAATCGTTGTTTTCACGGATGAAATTCGATATAAACTGCGTAGAATGCTTGTTGTTAGGTTTGGATCATGTTTTGGTTGTTATAGCATGAATTGGAAGTGTTTGGGGTGGGAGAATGATGAATTTGGACCCAATATGACCTATAACAGCGCTGCTGCGAATCCCAGAATTCGCAGGTTCGCACTGCGAACGGCAGCGAATAGGAAAGCGAAGGCTCGCCAGAGCTTCGCATTGCGAACGAGGAGGCGAATGTTCGCCAGCAGTTTGCACAGCGAATTTTGTATCCTTTTTGCTTCTGCCATGGTTCGCTGGGGCTTCGTACGGCGAATGGAGAAAGCGAAGGACTTTCTAGGAGCTTCGCATTGCGAACATGACAGATTTCCCGTTTTGTTTTCTTTATAACTTTTGATCCGTAACTCGGTTTGAGGCGAGGTCGGATGCGTTGGAAAGCTTATGAGCTATTCTTTCTTATTAAATGGTTTTGATATTGGTTGACTGATTTAATTATGTCGGGGGTTTAGAAATGTGTCGTTTGGTCGACTTTTACCGTCGTAACTTTGTGTATTTGATGTGTTATCATGCAAATTGCTTTTTATATACATCGTATGACTTGTGTGCTGTTATGTGATATGAATGCATGTGATGAAATGTTGTGATGATGGTTTGTGGTCTTATGGAAAATATGTGCATTGTTTTGGATTAGACTTCGATGCATGATTAATGATGTTGTTATGCGGTGTTGTGGTTAGCCTCTGTGGTGTGAATCCCTTGTGGAAGTAATTGTGATTGTATGATTGTGTGGTTTGTGGTTTGTGATGAAATGCATTGTTTATGTAAAACTCAATGTATGTTGTGTGGTGGCCATTATGGTTTGAAATGCATTGTTTGAATTGTTTTCAATGCATGAATAATGATGATGAGATAATTCATATTGTTGAATTGTGAATGTATGGAATTGATGAGTTGAAATATATGCATGATTATGTGTGCATTTGAATGTCATGAGTCATTGTATATCAAGCATCATTATATGCATTCTTGTGATGTCGTGTGCCCTAGTGGGTGTGAGCGACGAAATGATTCTAGAGGGAATCCGCTATAACATCGTGCGCCTTATACAAAGAGGACCTAAAGCGATGATTATAGACGATCGTGCGCCTTATACAAAGAGGACCTAAAGCGATCGGATCGTGCACCTTATACAAAGAGGACCTAAAGCGATCCATAAACGTCGTGCGCCTTATACCAAGAGGACCTAAAGCGACGGGGAACATCGTTTTCCAGACGGGGAGTTACACTAAGTAACAAGCGATGATTCCAATAGTTCCTGAGTGAACTGGTGATGAGAAATGATGGATAGATGGTACCACATATGCATTGCATAGAGTCGTTGTGTCGGTCTCTGTGCATTTGCATAAATCATGAATGGATTGATTATGTGTGGTAAATTGTGCATTGATTTGTTATGTGTTGAGATTGTGATAGCATTGGTAATTTGATATGCATTCGTGATAAATGCATTGGTTGTGGATAATATGTTTTATATGTAGACATATGCTATGTGAGGTGGTGGTGTGTTTCCATATGTTATGAGTTTGGTATGCCTTATGCGCAAATATGTGATTATGTTGGATAATTGATATATGCTATAAGTTTTAGTATGTGATGCTTGTGGTGAGAATAATTATGCATGTGGACTTTTATGTGTTTGCATATTATTATGCAATCTTGGTTTAGTTGTTATTTCTCTCCCTTCTACTGTGGTTTATTGCTCTATGAGGCAATTGCAGATTAGTAGTCTTGGAGGCTTCTTTGAAGATTAGATCTCCATCCGTTTGTCAGTTTGTCTGCTCTGATATGTAGCACGGGAGTCGGGGAACGCTTTTGTTATATGTATACATTTGCTGGATATATTTTGTATTACTTTTGTATGTATATTTTGCCGTTATAAAATAATTTATTTTATAAAATAAGTCAGTTATGGATTTTCCGCTTTATTCCATAATAGAGTTTTTCCTTTTGTTGGAAAAAGATTCCCTTTTTGGGTTACCCCATCTTGTGTTATGTATCAAATTTATGAGCAGGGATTGTGTTTTATTTATTTAAATGTGGCATCCTTGTTTCTGTCGGAAAAATAAATTTTTATCTACTCTGATTTATTTATGTATTATTTATTCGCGATGGGAATTGGGGTGTTACAACTTGAGTTCTTAGATTGTAGACCCGGTATGCTCTGCTGTTTATGGAGTAACCTAGGAAGATTCCTTCCTCACTCTTGGGATCCATCTTTCTCCTCTGCTCGCGGTCTGCCAGAATGTAGCATTTGCTTCCAAAGACATGGAAGTATTTCACCGTTGGTTTTCTGCCCTTCCATAATTCATACAAGGTAGCAAAAGTTCTAGACCTGGTGGTTACCCTGTTTAGGATGTAGCAAGCTGTGTTCATTGCTTCAGCCCAAAAGTGATACGGGAGTTTCTTTGCATGGAGCATGACCCTTGCACACTCTTGAATAATTTTATTTTTCCTCTCAACCACACCATTCTGTTGAGGAGTGATGGGTGAAAAGAACTCTTGACTTATTCCTTCTGAGGAGCAGAACTCATCAAACTTACTATTTTCAAATTCCCTCCCATGATCACTTCTGATTCTGATTATACTACAGTCCTTTTCTCGTTGAAGTCTCTAGCACAATCCCTTAAAAACTTCAAACACCTCTGATTTTTCCTTGATAAAGTGTACCCAAGTGTATCTAGAAAAATCATCAACAACCACATAGGCATACCTTTTTCCTCCAAGACTTTCGACTTGCATAGGTCCCATTAAATCCATATGGAGAAGCTCTAAGTTCCTTGAGGTGGTTTGTTGTTGAATCCTTTTGTGTGACATTCTCGTTTGTTTACCAATCTGGCATTCCCCACATATCTTCCCTTCATCTATCTTAAGATTTGGAATTCCTCTGACAGCTTCCTTGGATATGACCTCTTTCATTCCTTTTAAGTGCAAATGTCCCAGTTTCTGGTGCCACGACTTTACTTCATCCTCCCTTGTCACCAAGCAGGTGGAGGGACTCTGAGTTTCGTGAGGAGCCCACAAGTAGCAGTTATCCTTGGATCTGGAACCTTTCATAATGAGTTCTTTTTTATCATTTGTAACCAGGCACTCAGATTCAGATAAGTTTACCTTAAGACCTTGATCACACAGTTGACTGATACTTATTAGATTAACAGTCAGTCCTTTGACATACAAGACTCTATCAAGACAAGGTTGACCTTCATACTTCAGCTTGCCAACACCTTTGATAACTCCTTTTGAGCCGTCTCCAAAAGTGACATGGCCAGTGGGATGGGGTTTTATATCAGCCAAGAACTTCTTCACACCAGTCATGTGTCTGGAGCAACCGCTATCAAAGTACCAGTCTTCTTTGGCAGAGGCTCTCAGGGAGGTATGGGCAATGAAAGCTACAGTTTGATCCTTAGGAATCCATTTCTTCTTCCCTTTGGGAGTCTGGATTGTTTTGAAGATTTGGGATATCCATTCAACTTGTAACATTGAGCCCTTATATGTCCAAACTTCTAACAGTAATAGCACTGTTTATCTTGTTTTTGTTTTCCTGGAGAGTTGTTTTGAAGCCTTTGGTGATGTTGAGACATATTTCTTGACATCACTTGATCATTATAGCCAAGACCCTTTCCATTTCCAGCATTTCTTCCTGACATAAGGATTTCATCTAGCATATATGAGTTGTTGTTCATCATCCTTATATACTTGGTCATAATGTTGAGCTTGGAGTTTAACCACTCCACTTTATCCTCTAAATCCGAGATTGTTTCCAGGTGGTTCAATCTTTCATCACACAGTTGTGAGATAAGGTTCTGCTGATCTTGTCCTAGTTGATACAATTCAGCAACGTCCTTGGGGTTGAGTGATCCGTTCTCGGACTCCTTGTCAGAATCATACACTCCAGTCATTGTAGACTCCTTATTAGTAGTATCTCCATCGCTTGAGGAGTCATCCTCAGACCACGAGGTGGATATACCCTTTTTCTCCTTCTTGTGGTATGTGGGACACTCACCTCTTGTGTGTCTAAAACCTCCACACTCAAAGCACTGAACTCTCTTTCCTCGATTGGGTTTTCTATCATAGCTGGGTCTTCTTCCAAAACTTCTTGATCTATGGATATCAAAAGTATGAGCCTTGACATTTGAATTCGACTTCTCATCCAATTGCTTTTCCAGTTGTTGAAATTGTTTTTCAAGGAACCCTACAGCTTTGGACAAATCCTCTTTAGCGTCACCCTCTTCTTGGTTGGTCACAAGAGCAAGGCTTTTCTTCTTTTCATCCTTTTGACTAATAGCCATCTCAAAGGTTTGAAGAGATCCCATAAGCTCATCTACCTTCATGGTATTTATGTCCTGAGCTTCTTCATTGGCTGTCACTTTCATATCAAACCTCTTGGGGAGAGACCTGAGAATTTTCCGAACCAACTTGACTTTAGGAATTTTTTCTCCAAGGTCACTGGATGTGTTGAAAATATCAACAATATTCATATGAAAGTCATGTATACTTTCATCTTCTCTCATCCTCAGGTTCTCAAACTTAGTAGTGAGAAGCTGAAGTCTTGAGGATTTGACTCGAGAGGTGCCTTCATGTGCAGTCTTCAGGATTCCCCACGCATCCTTTACAACAGTGCAATTTTTTATGAGTCTGAAGATGTTCTTGTCCATCCCATTGAACAAGGAATTCAAGGCTTTGGAGTTTCCTTGAGCAAGCTTATCCTCTTCATCGTCCCAATCTTCTTCATGTTTCAGCTCCTCATTGAGCATCCCATCTTTGTATTTGATCTTTGGGGGATCCCACCCCTTGACCACAGACTTCCAAGCCTTTCCATCCATAGACTTGATAAACGCCACCATGCGAACTTTCCAATAATCATAATTGGAACCATCAAGTATTGGTGGTCTATTCAAAATTCTTCCTTCTTTATCCATCGTACCAGAAAGTATCGTCCCTGAATCTCACCCAGATACAGAGCAGGATGCCTGCTCTGATACCAATTGAAATTCTGGTTAAGCAGATCATGAAGATGTCAGGCAGGATGTCGTGACACTTGATCTCTGCTTCTCACAAGGATCTAAGGAATAACAGTCATAAATTGTAGAATGTAAATAACACACATAAATTGTTAACCCAGTTCGGTGATCAACAACACCTACGTCTGGGGGCTACCAAGCCAGGAATGAAATCACTAAGTAGAATTGGTTCTAAGTTAAACTCCAACGTTTACAACTTAGCACCTCGAAACTACCCTTCCTAGATTTCTACCTAAGACACTCCTAGGTATGAGACCCTTCTCAATTCCCTTCCAATCACAGCAGTGACTGAAAATATTACAACTCAATAAACTGTCCTTCTCAAGTATTCACACAATACACGAGAGGCTCACAGAAGTAAAAACCCTAGTACTTCTAAAACAACTGCAATAATCAACCAACAAATTAGGTTAACTCTAACCTATTTATATTGCAAACCACAGCTGGACTTGGGCTTCAAAAGCGCAACAATTATCTTCCTCAGAATTAGCGACCTAATCCTTTCTTCAATCCTAAGTTAGCAAAAATGTCTCCTTACAAAGAAACCGTATATTCCATTTAGAATCAGAATCTCTGATTCCACAATCTCAGATGCCACCTGGAATCAAGTCATATTCCAAACACACCTGGCACACCTGTTATAAAAAAATAGAAACAGACAAAGATGTCGAATCCACCTGATAGGACATCTTGTCAAACATCTTATCATGCAGTTAGTTCCACATGTTAGGACATCTTGTCCAACATCTTTCTGCTAAGTTAGTTTTACCAAAATTAATGCCAACCTTAAAAGCAGGGACTCAACACAACACTTATGAAGCAATTTCAACCAACGATGATGCGTAACACCTACGAACTCTTGATGAGTCTCAAACAAACCGGTACTGTTGAAGAATTCTGGGCTGAATTTGAATTATATGCCAAGCCTTAATATTTGAAAGGTATTTTTCTAAATGGTTTAAAAGATGTTATTAAGGCTGAACTAAAATTACATCTTGTTGATTATTTGTCAGAGAAGATGTGCTTCACACAATGCATTAATGATTGGAATAAAATATTATTCAAACTTGAAGAGAAGGGCCATTGCCCATTGGCCACAAAATTCCCCAAAATACTTTCCAAAAAAACAAGTAAGTTGTGGAGGAGAGATAGAAGGTTAGAAATTCATTGTGTCGATTGATTGGGGAGCCTCTCACAACTTTATTTCAACACTTTTGGTGGAAGAAACAATTTTTCCATTTGTGACGACGTGTGCTTGCATAATGGAAGTAGGGGATGGCCGAAAGATTCCTTGTGAATGACTTTACGAGGCTGTCTGTTTGTATATGCAGGGCCTTTCCATATAACAAGAATTTTATGTCTTTGATCTTGGAGGAGTTGATATAGTTCTAGGAATGGATTGGTTGGCACATTTAGGTAAAACTCGTGCAAATTCTGGTGAATTAATTCTCCAAATTCCAACAAAAGAGGGTTGTCACGTGTTTTGGGGAGATCCAACATTAGCCAAAGTTATAATTTCATTGAAGACACTCGTTCAGGAGTTGCACCAGGAAAATGAGGGTTTTATCCCAACAAGTTATATACTTTCTTCGTCTTTAGAATTATGACAATAATTGTCAGCAGACTGCGGACTATTGTGGACAACTACCCGGACGTCATTACGAACTGTTGAGTCCCTGGTTTTGAGGTTGGCATTAATTTTGGTAAAACTAACTTAGCAGAAAGATGTTGGATAAGATGTCCTAACATGTTAGACTAACTGCAAGTTGAGTTGTTTGACAAGATGTCCTATCATGAGGAATCGACATCTTTGTCTGTTATAGTTTTGAACTAACTGTTTTGGTAGCAGGTGTGACTGGAATATGACTAAGATTCCAAGTGGCGTCTGAGATTGTGGAATCAGAGATTCTGATTCTAAATGAATTTACGGTTTCCATGTGAAGGAGACATTTTTGGTAACTTGGGATTGAAGAAAAAATTAGGTCGCTAATTTTGAGGAAGATTTCTGCTGCGGTTTAGAAGCCCAGGTCCAACTGTGGTTTACAATATAAATAGGTTAGAATTAACCTAGTTTGTGGTTAGTTGTTGCAGCTGTTTAGAAGTACTAGGGTTTGTACTTGTGAGCCTCTCGTGTATTGTGTGAATACTTGAGAAGGGCGTTCATATTGAGTTATAATATTTTCAGTCACTGCTGTGATTGAAAGGGAATTGAGAAGGGTCTCATACCTAGGAGAGTCTTAGGTAGAAATCTAGGAAGGGTAGTTTCTAGGTGATAAGTTGTAAAAGTTTGAGTTTAGCTTAGAACCAATTCTACATAGTGATTTCATTCCTGGCTTGGTAGCCCCCATACGTAGGTGTTGTTGTTCACCGAACTGGGTTAACAATCTCTGGTGTTATTTACTTTCTGCTATTTACATTTGTTCTTCCTTAGATCCTTGTGAGAAACAGAGATCAAGTGTCATGACATCTTGTCTGACATCTTCGTGATCTGCTTAACCAAAATTTCAATTGGTATCAGAGCAGGCATCCTGCTCTGTATCTGGGTGAGATTCAGGGACGATACTTTCTGGTACGATGGATAAAAAAGGAGGAATTCTAAATAGACCACCAATACTTGATGGGTCCAATTATGATTATTGGAAAGTTCGTATGGTGGCGTTTATCAAGTCTATGGATGGAAAGGCTTGGAAGTCTGTGATCAAGGGGTGGGATCCACCAAAGATCAAGGACAAAGACGGGGAGCTCACTGAGGAGCTGAAACCTGAAGAAGATTGGGATGATGAAGATGATAAGCTTGCTCAAGGGAATTCTAAAGCCTTGAATACCTTGTTCAATGGGGTGGATAAGAACATCTTCAGACTCATCAAAAATTGTACTGCTGCGAAGGATGTTTGGGAAATTCTGAAGACTGCTCATGAAGGTACCTCTCATGTAAAAATCTCAAAACTTCAGCTGCTTACCACTAATTTGAGAACCTGAAAATGAGAGAAGATGAAAGTATACATGACTTTTATATGAATATTGTTGACATTGCAAAATCATCTTGTGATCTTGGTGAGAAGATTCCTGAAGCCAAGTTGGTTCGGAAAATTCTAAGGTCTCTTCCCAAGAGGTTTGATATGAAAGTGACAGCTATTGAAGAAGCTCATGACATAAACACCATGAAGGTAGATGAGCTTATGGGATCACTTCAAACCTTTGAGATGGCAATTAGTCAAAAGGATGAAAAGAAGAAGAGTCTCACTTTTGTGACCAACAAAGAAGAGAATGACACTAAAGAGGACCTGGCCAAAACTGTGGGAGTTCTGGAAAAACAATTTCATTAATTGGCAAAGCAATTGGATGAGAAGTCGAATGATAATGTCAAGGCTCAGACTTCTGACATCCACAGATCAAGAAATTTTGGGAGAAGACCTAAATATGATAAACGACCTAACTGAGGTAGAGGATTTCAGTGCTTTGAATGTGGAGGTTTTGGTCATACAATAGGTGAGTGTCCCACCTACCACAAGAAGGAGAATAAGGGGCTATCTACATCATGGTCTGAGGATGACTCCTCAAGCGATGGAGAGACTACTAAGAAGGTGTCAGCAATGACAGGAATGTTTGATTCTGATTCAGAGATTGAAAATCTATCCTATAATGATCTAGTAAAATCCTTAAAAAGGGTATGCCAACTAGGAGAAGGACAACACAAGATCATTATGCTTCTTAAAGCTGAAAGAGAAAAACACCTTGATGCTATCTCTGATCTTGAGGAGGAAGTGGTTATGCTAAATGCCAAATTGGAAAATGTGACCAAAAATGTTAGGATGCTGTTGCTTAACAGCAGTTCCGAGATCCTTGACGAAATTCTCCAAGTTGCGAGAAATGCTGGAGATGTTAGAGGACTTGGATACAATGATCAAGAGAGTAGTCACAACTCGTTCAAAAACAAGACAATGTAAAATAGAATGTCTCAACATCATTATAGACATCAGAGAAGACAAGATTGGAAATGTCATCACTGTGGCAAGTATGGTCATATTAAACGATATTGCTACAAGTTACATGGATATCCCAAGGGAAGGAGCACTGGAAAGAAAAGGAGGTTCAAGAATGAGTCTATGGCTTTGTTAGCTCATTCCCATCAAGAGGAGTACCCTGAAGAAAGATGGTACTTTGATAGTGGATGGTCAAGACACATGACTGGTGTCAGGGAATATCTAATGGATTTAAAGTCCCATTCTTCTAACTTTGTCACCTTTGGAGATGGATCCAAGGGAAAGATTAGAGGGGTTGGAAGGTTGGATTATGCTGGAAATCCTAGACTAGATGATGTTCTGCTTGTAAAGGGATTGACTGCAAATCTGATCAGCATCAGTCAACTTTGTGATCAAGGCCTAAAGGTGAATTTTACCAGATCTGAATGTCTAGTCCTGGATAAAAAGGGCAGAACTATCATGAAAGGATTCAGATCAAGAAATAACTGTTACATGTGGACTGCCTCACAGATGGAGAGACTTTAAAACCTCTTCAAGATACGGAAATTAGGAGATTAACTCAACTAGCTCATCTAAGGATGCAACGTCAAACTATAGCAAGAATGGAGAATCTTCTTCAGAAGGCCTCCAGGCTTAGAGAAATGACTGGAAATAAATGTTCTTATGCCATCACAGTTAACACAACCCCTAAGACAAGAGATGTGAGCGACTATTCTCAAAAACTTGACTCTGAAAACGTTTTGATATGGGACAATGTCATACCAGATGTCACGACATTCAAAGGCGACATCTTGAATCACTCATGGGAAACGAAAATAAAAAGAAAAACCCTAAAGGATAAATTATGGTTTTACTCAACGAATGGGAACGGTATACAAGGGTTTGTCTAGTTTGAAAAACAAATTACTCAAAACTTTCTAAATCATACCTATAGTGACCGTGCTCTAATTCCTTCAAACTCGTTCATCCTTCCAATTGAAGATCAGGCATATTGTGTGAAGATGTCTCAACAACAATCTCTAACTTCAGCTATCGAGAAAGGCTCAAAAGTGACATTAGAGTCTAAAGAGCTACACACTGAAGAGATAATTGATGATGTTCTGCTGACCACCATGCCTTGCAAAACTGACAAGCTCCCAATCAAAAGATCCAAAAATATTCCTCCAGGTAATTCCTCTAATACTTCTGATGCTTTTGTGAGTTCTAGGGAAGGCATTAAAAAAATTCAATACATAGGAAAGGATCGGGAACATAATAACGAACCTCATAAGCAAGGGAGACAAAGTAAATATTGCTGGAATCACCAGACCTCTGGCACATATTTTGCCACCCAATTTATCTCAGGAATTGGATGCTACCAAGAAAAATGTTAACAAAGAGGGAAATGATGTTGAAATGTCATAAGGGAATCTGCATACCCTTACTGACTATGTCGTTGAAAATGCGAAGGCAGATGATGAAACATTCGTGACTGCACAAGAGACTTCAGCACAAGTTACCACAATCATCGATTTAGTCGACACTCCTTCTGACAATGAGGTCATTGCTACAAGCCTCAAGCCAAGTGTGTCTGAACGACTAAAAAGAAGGCAAGGCAAAGGTGTAGCCATCTCTACCAAGCAATCTAAGAGATCTGCAGTTGGCCCCAATAGACCCTGGAGCAAAGTTGTTGTTGAGAATAAGAAAAGGAAGGCAGAATCTGAAAGTGAGTCAGATTGTGAAGAGATAGAGGATGGACATGACACCATTAGGAAACCAGCTTCCAAGAAGACTGCGGGTTCGCTTCCCAAGGCTCCCATGGACAACATCTCCTTTCATGATGTTGTAAGTGTCAGCAGATGGAACCATGTATATCACAGAAGAATTACCATAGAGAGAGAACTGGGACAAAATATCCTTAAGTGTGAAGACGTGATGAACTTGATCAAAGATGCTGGGTTGATCAGAACTGTTTCTCATTTTGATTCCTGTTATGAACAGCAGGTGAAAGAATTTGTTGTAAACATTCCAGAAGGCTGCAATGATAGAAGGAGTGAGGACTGCTTCAAAGTATATGTCAGAGGAAATGTTGTGACATTTCCCCTTGCTGAAATAAACAAATATCTTGGCAGATCTGAGTGTGCGCAGGCTGAAATTGAAGACACAGATGACCAAATATGCAGAGAAATTACATGGAACATTGTGAAGAGCTGGCCAAACAAACAGAAACTGTCTGCTGGGAAGCTCAGCATTAAATATGCCATTCTCCACAGAATTAGTGCTGCAAATTGGGTTCCTACAAATCACACTTCAACTATCTCCACAGGCCTTGGAAAATTTATCTATGCCATTGGTAGAAGGAAATCCTTTGATTTTGGGGCATATATATTTGATCAAATTCTAAAACAAGCTACTTCACCAGCTGTAAAATTTCCAATCTATTTTCCATCACTTATTTGTGGAATGGTACTTCAACAATATCCTAGGATCACTCTAGCTGGTGATGTCATCATGAAGAGAAAGCCACCTTTGTCTCTACATCACAAGCTGCTTGCTGACAAACATGTTCCAGACATTGTCTCAACATCTACAGCTACAGAGGAGGATACTGTTGGTCAGCTAAAAGCCACATGCAAAGAGCTTGATGATATCATCAAGAAGAGCACTGCAAGAAAAGAGAAGCTCGAAAGATTGATAGAAGCTCTTGCTACTAAACTGACCAAGAAAGATGAGAAAGGTGAGGAGGAAGATGATGATAATGACACTGCTGAAAGTGCATAAGGAGAAGAGGATGATGAGGAGACTGAAGATGACCTCTAAGAGTTGTCTTCTTCTTTACTATTTTCTTTACTGTTTTGTTGTTTCTTTTTGGTATTGTAAGGGCTCAATGCCCAGGATTTTTTTTTTTTGGTTTTGTTGGGTGAGTAAACTTTTACTTTGAACTGGTTTATTGGTTTTTGGGTTAGTCTTTCTACCTTTGTCATATTGTGGCTAAAAAGGGGGAGAATTACTAACATTACTAACCACTGCTGATTGCTGATGATCTACTAACTACTGAGGGGGAGTAGATCTGAACTGATTGAGGGGGAGACATGTTTTGTTGTTTATTCCGCTGCTGCTCTGATAGTGGTCTCTCCCTGATATGTTTCTGCAGGTGAATGGAAGTTAGTTTTAGCCAAAATCTGCCAAAGGAGGAGATTGTTGAGTCCCTGCTTTTGAGGTTGGCATTAATTTTGGTAAAACTAACTTAGTAGAATGATGTTGGACAAGATGTCCTAACATGTTAGACTAACTGCAGGTTGAGTTGTTTGACAAGATGTCCTATCAGGAGGATTCGACATCTTTGTCTGTTATAGTTTTGAACTAACTGTTTTGGTAGCAGGTGTGACTAGAATATGACTAGGATTTCAGGTAGCATCTGAGATTGTCGAATCAGAGATTCTGATTCTAAATGAATTTGCGGTTTCCATGTGAAAGAGACATTTTTGGTAACTTGGGATTGAAGAAAGAATTAGGTCGCTAATTCTGAGGAAGATTTCTGCTGCGGTTTAGAAGCCCAAGTCCAGCTGTGGTTTACAATATAAATAGGTTAGAATTAACCTAGTTTGTGGTTGGTTGTTGCAGCTATTTAGAAGTACTAGGGTTTGTACTTGTGAGCCTCTCGTGTATTGTGTGAATACTTGAGAAGGACATTCTTATTGAGTTTTAATATTTTCAGTCACTGCTGTGATTGAAAGGGAATTGAGAAGGGTCTCATACCTAAGCGAGTCTTAGGTAGAAATCTAGGAATGATACTTTCTAGGTGATAAGTTGTAAACGTTTGAGTTTAGCTTAGAACCAATTCTACATAGTGATTTCATTCTTGGCTTGGTAGCCCCCAGACGTAGGTGTTGTTGTTCACCGAACTGGGTTAACAATCTCTGGTGTTATTTACTTTATGCTATTTACATTTGTTCTTCCTTAGATCCTTGTGAGAAGTAGAGATCAAGTGTCACGACATCTTGTCTGACATCTGCGTGATCTGCTTAACCATAATTTCACGAACGTCCAAGGACTTCTCCACAAAGAGTTCATGATCGTTTAATTGTTTTTAAATAAGGGGCAAACATTTCCGACCTGAGGTCAATTGAAAAGTTGGTGGATGATACGCTAAAATCGAGGATTATAAGTCCAAGTGTAAGTCCTTATTCTAGCCCTATCATTCTTGTGAAGAAGACATATGGTAGTTGGTGGTTTTGTGTATCATACTTTGAATAAGATTACAGTTCTAGATAAATTTCTTATTTCAATCAATGACGAATTATTAGATGAGTTATGAGGGGCCACTACTTTTACAAAGCAGGACTTAAAATAAGGATAGCATCAAATTCGAATGAGACCAAAGAATGTTCCTAAAACAACATTCCAAACTCATGACGACCATTATAAGTTCTTTTCATGTCCTTTGGCTTGAAAAATCCTCCATCCACATTTCAAGCACCAATGAATGAAGTCCTCAAGCCTTATTTACCGAAGTTTGCTTTGGATTTTTTGATGATATTTTAGCATGTAAAAAAACTCATGAGGATCATCGATTTCACCTTCAAGTTGTCTTATCCTTCTTAAGGAGAGTCAACTCATAGCCAAATTCAAAAAATGAACTTTTGGCCAGTTTAAACTTTTAGCCCAAGATGTGGTAGCAGACCTTCAAAAGATTGAAGCGATGCTTACTTGGTCAACACCCAAAGACCTCAACTCCCTAAGAGGTTTGTTGGGTTTAACGGGGGTATTATCACCTCTGTGTGAAGAATTATGGCATGTTAGCAAGGACTCTAATCAACTGCTCAGGAAAAATATTTTTTATTGGGATGATGAAGCGTATAGTGCATTTTCTGTTTTGAAGACAATAATGATTGAATTGTCGGTGTTGACAGTTCCAAATTCCAGTTTGCCATTTATGAGAAACAGATGTTTCTAACAAAGCTTTAGGTGTTATTTTGATGCAGAATGGCCGACGAATGGTTTTCTTGAGTCAACCATTGTTTGATTGTGTTTATGAAAGAGATTTGATGGCCATTGAGATGGCAATACAAAAATTGTCTCATTACTTGATGGGACAACATTTCATTATGCAAACGAACAAAAAAAGTTTGAAGTTTGTGATGGATCAACATGTTCTGGGGGAGGGGTAATTTAAATGGACTTCCAAACTCATAGGATTTGATTTTGATATTGTTTAAAAGCTAGGATGTGATAATGGGGTTGCAGCTGCGTTTTCACACAAAATTACTTTTTGTGCTCTTTCCATGGTTCACTTCTCAGAATTGGAGGAGTAGGAAACTGAGGTGTAGGCTGACCAAAGGATCAACGTATCATCCAAGATTTGATTCAACATTCTCAGTCATTGTTCTTTAACAAAAAATTGGTGTTGCACAATAATTCATCTAAGATACCAACCCTTTTGAAAGAATATCACGCTTCATCGGTGGTGCTCACTCTGGATTTTTAGAATTTATAAAAAATGGAGAGAATGAAAAAAGACTCAGTCCTTTGTGGCATGCTGTGATGTATGCCAGCAAAATAAATATCAAATTTTATCTCTAACTGGTTTACTACAACCCTGACATATCCCACAACAACAAGAATGAGTTGATATTTCCATGGATTTTATCAAAGGTCTCCCAAAGAGCTATGGAAAGAATGCAATATTAGTGGTGGTTGATTACTTTACTAAATATGCCAATTTCATTTCCCTTGCACATCCTTTCACCAACAAGAGTGTGGATGAATTGTTCCTTCAAGAGATTGTATGTTTACGTGAGTTCCCGACAACAATAGTATCTGGTAGAGATAAGGTCTTCAACAATAGTATTTGATAGAGATAAGGTCTTCCTCAATAATTTTTGGACTGAAATTTTTCGGCCAGCTAGTACAAAATTTAAGTTTAGCATTACTTATCATCCTCAAATAAATGGTCAAATAGAGATGGTTAAGAGGTGTGTGGAGACATATCTTTGCTGTCTCATAGGTACTAAACTGAGGCTATGGTCCAAATGACTTGGGTGGGCAGAATTCTGATTCAACTCCAATTAGAATGGCTCAACTAAAATGTCACTGTTTGGACCCTTAATGGTTGTGACCCCCTCACCTTATGAAGGCACAACTGTTCCATCTTCTCACTGAAATTACTAGATTAACATAGGAGCGTGACACCATTTTGAAGGAAGTCCAAGTCAATATGTTGTAGGCTCAGAATCAAATGCAGCAACAAGCCAAGAAACATTGTTGTGACATCTCTTTTATGGTTAGTGATTTGGTTTACTTGAAATTGCAACCATACATGTTGAAGTATTTGGCAAGAAAGATCAATGAGAAACTTAGTCCTCGGATTTATGGTAACCAAAGTTTTTGGACAAGTTACTTATCAATTGGAACTGCCACCTGATATCAAAATTCACATGTGCCCAAATATTTGTTTCTTGATCTGGGTTAAGAAAAAGGAAGTGTATCAATTGGTGGTACTTTAATTTTGAGGTGCGTTATCCATGCCCTTAGACCAACATCACAATGCATCATTGAGACTCGGCAACCGCCACGACGTAAGCCCGCATAGCTGCTGCAGAGCCTCAATGCTTGTTGTACGCCATTGTATGCAACAGAAGCTTACTAAAGAGAGAAACTGCACTATAGTAGAAAGCTATATTTTACGCTAACATGCTTATTTTATTGAGTTCTCAATGTCTACTAGACTACTATAGCTTAAATATTTCTATAAAGGCTCTTTGAGCTGTTGCATCTGAAGCCTGCCTTAGTTTACTCTCGAAAGTCGAAGCCGAACTTATAATTTTTTTCTAACAATAAAAAGACTAAGTACTACTAGTTACGGATACTTTATTTGCTTATTTATGACCCTCTCAAGAGCTTTGTTTGCATTGCTAGATATATGAAAATTGAACCATCTGGCCATCATTATGGAACACTGAACATCTCTCTAATTCAACTTGAGAGAGTTTTCAATGTCTATCACAAACCGATATTGCACGTCCTTATTTATGACTCTTTCAAGGGCTTCGTTCGAGTACCCGATTGGAATAAGTTCTATATCTGGGTGAACCCCGTTTGCAGCACAGAAGTCAATCATCTCCTGTATTTCTTTAGTACCACCTGTAATACTTCCGGAAACAGTTTTTGATCCTGTCAAACAAATGAAAGTTTTTTACGGCTCCAGCACTATAATCAAAGGGTTACATGAAAGAAAATTTACCATTCCAACAGAACTTACATACCTAAATTAAGGCTTGCAGGGCTGAATTTGACCTCACTTGGGAACCCAACTAAGACCAGAACACCAGATACCTTCAAAAGTGACAGGTAAGGATCAAACGGATGATCACCTGATGCTGTGTCAACGATAAAATCCAATGATTTAGCCAATGCCTGCACAAAAAATTATTTTAATGGTTTGAAGAAAATGCTACTGGCATAGATGGTTTATGCAAGGTTTACCTTCATCTCTTCTTGATTAGATGAAACAACAAAATTGTCCGCACCAAGTCGGTTCAGTGCCTCGTCTTTCTTGGACGCACTAGTGCTGAAAACCGTTACACGCAAACCAAATACCTTCCCAAATTTTACCGCCATATGACCGAGGCCTCCAAGACCAATCACTCCAAGAGACTTACCAGGTTGATTCATCTTATGACGCATCATGGGAGAATAAACCGTGATTCCGGCACAGAGCAAAGGACCTGCTGAAGCTAAAGGGTAGCTTTTAGGTATCAAGAAGCAATACCTGCACAAGCAAGACCATATATGATATCAAATAATGAACTGATGCTACAACATCCTCAGTTGACATAACCTGAAACAAGCCGTCCGTTAAGTTTACCTTTCATGTACTACAATGGAAGTGGAGTATCCTCCTTTTGTAACAGTACCATCAAAATCAACACCATTAAATGTGAAAACCGATCCCTTGACACAGTGAACTTCTAGTCTATCATTACAATACTCGCACTCCCTGCACGAGTTCACATAAGTCCCCACTCCAACATGGTCACCAACCTTGAAACGTTGGACATTAGGACCAACCTTTGCCACAACCCCAGCAATTTCATGTCTGATAAGTAAATAGAAAACAAAAAAACACAGATAAATTAGCTTATGCTTATAGTATTCTCAACGATACCTACAAATAACAGGAAAAGTCCAATACTCACCCCGGCACAACAGGATACTTTGAATCCCCATGTTTATTCCTTGCCCAAATAACATCAGCATAACAAACACCACAGTGTGTAATTTTAACATAAACGTCTTCACTCCCAAGAGCCCTTAGCAATTATCAATATCATATTGTCAATAGCAATCATCAATATCATATTCAGAGCCGTCTTTGAAAACGTGCAAGATATGGACAAATAGAGCTCATAATAGGTCTGCCATGGCTAAATCGTAACTAACTAAGGCCTCTATTTATTTTGTCCCTGAAGCATAGCTAACCAACACAGGGCCTCAAAACTCAAGACGACTCCGATCATATTGTCAAAAAAAATAGAAAACTCGAGATGCAGAACATATATACCTGCGATTAAATTTGTAAGGCGACAAAACTCCAGATGCATCTCTTGCTGCCCATGCAAGGCAATCTTCCCCGACACCCTCGGAACTCATACTTTTACTACTACAAAATAATATCATTAGTCCTTCGGGTACGTACCATACACATACCGTATGTGTACAAGTATACGAGTATTTGGTACATATCCGGTACCGGTACTTCACCGTCCTGAGTTTACTTAGAAGTTTCGTTTAATTAAAATAATTATAATTACTCAAAAAGTTAAGAGGAATGTTAGAAATAGTGGATTAATGTAACCCTAAAAAACTAAAATCATAAGTAGGATTCATAAAAAAAAATCCATTGATGAAAAGTCAAGAAATCATAGATCCGACAGAGAAAAATGGGTTATTCAAAAGAGAGCTTACAAGAATTATGAAATTTGATTAATAGAGTTGATTGATAATTTGGCAAAGAAAATAAAAGAATAGAGTTACCTTTGTAAAGGATTGATAATAGAAGAAGATAGACGAAACAACTCGAAGTAGTTCGTGTCTTTCTGGGCAACTGATAGATATGGATACCTATGCTCTTGATTTGTGCACCCTATTTATATAAAAAAATACAAATAAATACCTTTCTTATTCAAAATAATTACTCTACTATATGACTAAACGAGTAATTAACTAATCAACCAAAAAAAGAGGGTAGGTGCTTCAAGCTCATTTATTTGATATAAAATATCTTGCATCTATACAGTAAATTTATTTAAAACTACCTCTGTTTCAAAATATAAGTCATTTTGTTAAAAAAAAAATTTGTCCAAATTATAAATCATCTTACATTCCTAATGCAATATAAATAACATCTTTTCAAATATACTCTCAAATATTTATTATTATTTATTCTTTCAACTATTTTAATTTCTCTTTCCTATATAATTATGAGGGGCATTACTGTAAAGTTATACATAATTTATCTTTCCCATAAAGTAATAATTAAGTTTCTTAATTTGTGTGAAAAGCCCAAAACGTCTTATAATTTGGGACGGAGAGAGTAAATTATAAATATATTTAGATACACATATAAAATTAAAATGAATTATTTAATACTGGTAAAATAAATATTGATTATATAAATTTAATTATATTAAATAATTATAAAAATAAAAAAATAAATAGAATCTATGAAATGGGGAAAGAAAAAAAATAATATTTAAAAATAATAATTTTGTCTCTCCAATAAAAATATAAGTTAATTAAAATAAAATAATTATTGTGTTAGTCCGTTTTTGCTAGATATTAGATAAACATAATGGGTAGAGTATATCAGATTAAGTAATTTCCATTGTTTTACTTGCACTTTTTTTTTTTTATAAGCCAAATATATTACTATAAGGTACTAGGGTACCTTAACCCAACTTTACAGACTCAAGACCATCTGTTATAACAGAGTCTACCTACTTGGTTACAAAAAATCTAACGGGTGCATATGCCACACATAAAAGTTACAGTGCATATGCCTTTTAGAAATGATTAAAACCCACCACCATGATAAAAACTTTATACGTAAAAAGATACAATCCAGATCCGGTATTTCGTCGTTAAACAAATTGTTGTTTCTCGCCAACCATACATTCCAGCATACCACCAACCACAAGCTGCAGGCTGCATATTTCGAGATCTTCCCTTTAAAAGCATTAATCCAATTCAGAAGATGTTTATTAACCTCCGTTTCGGAGTTGCCTTCAATCTCCAACCACCGATATACTTTATCCCATATCATCACAATCATTGGGCAGCTGATGAATAAATGGTTATTATCCTCAATATGATGAAAACAGAAGGCACAAACCTGATCGTGAACATTTGAAATTATTCCCCGCCTACTCAAATTTCCTCTCGTTGCCAATCTATCCATTATCAAGCGCCACCCAAAGAGCTTCACCTTTGAGGGAGTAAATGACTTCCAAGTAGCTTCCATTATGTTCAAAGATTCAGCATCCTGGCCTGCCATTCCTTCAACACCAGACTGGAGGTTTACATACATAGACCTCACCGAAAACATACCATTCACACCAGAAGTCCAAATAGATTTATCTTCAACCTCCCTTAAAGGTTCTATACCATTTAGCATCTCCTGCAACATAAAAAATTCAGCATATAGATTAGCATTTTGGAATGGTAATTGAAAGCTACCAGCCCAATCCCATGACCATCTATCACCGTTCCAATCGCCCATCTCCTCCACCATACACCTACTATTCTTTGTATGCAAATATAAATATGGGAATAATGTTTGAAGAGTGTCGGTCCCTATCCATTTTGTCGTCCAAAACGACACGACTTTGCCTGCTCCCAACTTAACAGAGATACGATCTTCAAACGAAACTGGTTGCCCAAACGATTTGATTTTCATCAAATCCCTCCACCATTGGGACTGATGTGCTTTGAAGTCATACATTTTCATTGATAGAATTGCTTTTGCGAATCCACCATACTTTTCACGAAGCAGTTCTTGCTATATTGCCCCTGGTTCATTCAGCAGCCTCCACAACCATTTAGCCATGAGTGCAATATTGAAGATTCTCAAATCTTTCACGCCTAAGCCTCCATCCTCCTTCGATTTGCATATGGTCCCCCAAGACACCCAAGCCATCTTGTTCTTCTCTCCGGTCCCTTGCCACACAAATCTTCTTTGGATTGAGATAAGAGTATTCAACACTTTCTTTGGTGCCCTGAAAAAAGACAGAAAATGAATAGGTAGATTTGTCAACACAGAGTTGACCAAGTAACCCTCCCTGCCATTGATAATGTCTTTCCTTTCCAACTAGACAGTTTCTCTTTAAATCTTTGAACCACCGACCTCCAAAACCCCACCTTTCGATGATTATCCCCCACTGTTAGACCAAGAAAAGTGAATGGTACCCGACCAATACGACAAGCCAGAAATTGTTCCCCCGCCTTTAGATAAGAATCTTCTATACAAACACCATATAAGGAACTCTTGCCAATATTAACTTTTAACCCAGATATCAGTTCAAAGCCCTTCAAAATGGCCTTAAAAGCCCACAAGTTCTCCCAACTTCCATCACTCAACAAAATCGTGTCATCCGCATACTGTAATAGGTTGTAAGTTGCATTATTATTAACCTTGAAACCTTTAAATATCCCAGCCTCCACTGCCCTATTAACCATTTTAGCCAAACCTTCTGCAACTACCGCAAAAAGAAATGGAGATAGGGGATCTCCTTGTCTCAACCCTCGACCAACCTTAAAATCTTTTGTAGGATAACCATTTACTAATACTGACATAAAACTTGTGAATACTCCACCCTGCATCCATCTTAGCCACCTTTCGCCAAACCCCATAGCCCTCAACATTTGCTTCAGAAAGGACCAACAAACACAATCATATGCCTTTGAGAAATCTACCTTTAATAACACACAACTTTGTTCCCTCTTTTTTGCCAAATCTAGAATTTCATTCAAAACTACCACCCCATCCAATAATTGTCTCCCAGGGATAAAAGTTGTTTGATTCTTTGAAACTAACTTATCCATAACTCCTTTCATCCTAGCTGCCAGTAATTTGGATATTACCTTGTAAACACATCCAACTAGGCATATAAGCCGATATTCATTAAGACTCTATGGGCTTTCAACTTTGGATACCAACGTAAGAAAAGATGAAGACATAGCTTTAGGCAATCTCCCTGTCTTATGGAACTCCTGGACACAGAGTACAAAATCTTGTCTAATAACCTCCCAAATTTTCTGACAGAAACCTAGTCCAAACCCATCAGGTCCAGGACTTCTATTACTTTCACAACCAAAAACTACCTCCTTGATTTCCTCTTCCTCAAATTCTGCTTCTAACTGGTCTCTTTCTTCTACTGTCAACCTCTTTATTCCTTCAAAGTTGAACCAAAGCTCCTTCCTTTTTTTATCTTTAAACTGTTTAGAGAAGTGATTCCACACCGCGTATTTAATTCCATTCACATCCTCCACTAAATCTGATCCTACCTTTATTGAGGTGATTGAATTCCTCCTTGCTCTATGTTTGAACATACTATGGAAAAAACTAGAGTTTTGATCTCCCTTCTCAATCCACCTCACTCTTGATTTCTGCTGGAGCATGCTTTCTTTAGTGTGTAGCTTTTCCCAAAATAATCGTTGTTCCCTACTTCTACCTTCAATCTCCTCCACTGTACCTCCACCTTCACTTTCCATCACATTTCTTTCAAATTGGTTCAGCCTCTCTACATGTCCTTCTATTTGTAGATCAACCATCCCAAATATATGTATATTGCACCATCTCAACCTCTCCTTAAGTAGTTGGAATTTTCTGTTAAGAATATGAGCCGCACTTCCCATAACCTCAAATGAGCTCCATTCTTTCTGCACAAATTTCAGGAATTCAGGATGTTCATACCAACTTTCAAATACCTTTAACGGTTTTGGCCCCCAATTAATACTCCTCCCTTTTAACCATACTGGCCTATGATCAGATATGTCTCGATCTCCCACTCGTTGTTCAATCGTATTCCATAAATTGCTCAAATCCCCTGATATAATAAATCTATCCAGCCTGCTGAAGCAAGTTCCATTAGAATTATCATATGTAATCTTGTTACCTATAAGTGGCAAGTCCAACAAATCCATTTTTGAAATGAAGTTCCTAAAATTTTCCATTTCCTTTTCATTCTTAATCTTACAACCCCACCTTTCCTCCCTACTTTTGACCGAGTTAAAGTCACCACCCACCACCCAACTTCCTTTTGGCAGCCTTGTTTTGAGATCTATCAGGTTTTTCCACATTCTTCTTTTTTCACTTAATACGCATGACGAGTATATATTCACCAAATATACATTCTTCCCACTCCACCTAGCATTAACACACAAAAAACCAGTATCCTTAATACTACATATTGGTTCTAATACATCTTTCCTCAACAATGTGAGTAAACCCCCAGAATTCCCCACAACATCTGATGCAGACCATTGTACTTCAGATTTACCCCAAATACTCTACACTATCTCTTTTGACATAACCTTACATTTTGATTCTTGGATAAAACATACATCTGCCCCTCCTTTTGATATAATTTGACTTATTCTCCTCCTCTTCATTCTACTAGCACATCTAACATTAAAAGATAAAAAATTCATTTGTACCTTTTTGCAGCCTCTTTCTGTATCATAAATTCTTTTCTTTCAGTATCTTCCATCTTCCTTAAGATTCCTTCAAAGAACTCATCGTCTTCCTCCCCATCAATTCCCATAATCTTCATAGTTTGCCACATTTTCCCTGGGATGTCTTCAATACACCTTCTGATTTGAATGTTGCTTTGTATCATATCACCATCACTTATTGAATCACAGCATAGTACTGAACCACCCGAAAATCTGGAGCTAGACTCTTCCGGAACCTCCAACATGTTGCACCTGTTTTTAAGACTGATTCCATTCTTATTGTTTTTATCCGATCTCACCAAAGCAGCAAAGTAAGATGGGGTGAATGGGATTTGCAGATTATCCATGATTTCGTTGATAGACTTATTTCTCTTGGGTTTTCTCCTATCTATCTGTGCCATTGGCCCATCTTCGTTATTACCATCCACACATAGTAACCCCGTAATTTTTTGATAGCCCACCACTATAGGCCCACTATCTTTCCTTGTGGGCCTGCAACTTTCTGAACCCCCAATTTCCACATTAATATCATTACTTTTACTAGCCAACTGTCTATTATCACTGTCCCTCCCTCTACCCGACCCTACCTCTCCAATCCCATCATGATTTACTCTGCTAATATCCAGCCTTTTAACTTTCCCATTAATACCAAAGTCCACCTTTTTACTTAGACCTTCACAACCGTACCCGTTTTCAACCTCTGCAGAGTCTAGGTTATTCTTGTTACTATACAAGACCCCTTTTGCATTTGTCACCTCATTGACCCTCTGAACTTCCTCATAGGCTTCCTCGAGCGCAACAACCTCGTTACCAGACTGACATGTCACATCTTCATTATAATTTCTTTTTCCTTCTCCGTCGTCCCCACCACCCCCTTCCGATGTCGCCCACCCATCTTCGCTACCATCTCCTCTACCACCCCCAAAACTTCCTCCATCATCTCCATCCTCATCATTATCTGATTCACTAACCTCTTCACTTTTATCTTCCACCACCAATCTTTTGGGCCCGTGAAAGTCTTCCATAACTTTTATACAAAACACTTCATCTCCCACCCCAATGTTAAAGGTTTCATTTAGACACAAAGTATACTTTGTTTTCACTAAAAACCTTGCCACATCCAGAACATCCATGTCTTCTGTAGCTTTGTCACAATGGATAAATTCTCCCACACAACCAGCTATTAACCTGAAAAGCTCATTCCTCCAAGCATGGCAAGGGAGACCGTATACCCTCAACCACGTCAACCTTTCATTATCAACATCCCTTGGTGACCATGGATGAATGTCTTGAAACCACCGTGAAACCCAATCCTTATCCTCTTCAATCAATGCTGCGATCTCGCCCTCTTCCAAATCTTCTAACAGACATAGATTTGCACTCATGGGGGTAGCCTTAATTTGAAACAAACCTTTGGCATATAGTGCATCTTGTATAATGTACGTAGATCCAGATTTTTCTACCACCCCAACAAAAGCCTTATCGAATCTCTCAAAATCTTCCTTATCAATCTTAATCTCTAGATGAGCAAAGGAAGGTTTCTTATTCGTCATCGTCATAGGGCCTTGATTATTTCTACACCTCATTTGGTTTTGGTCCACCATTACATAACCATCTTTCCTCTTGATATTTCCTCCTACAAGCTGTGCGTATGTGACCGACTTTTTCCTTCCTTCATATCTTCTAGCATGTTCTACCTGTGTTGTTCTTATTCCAACTCCCCCTCCATTGACTTGTTCCCCCCGAGGATTCTTCTCCATCGTAGCTGTTTTAAGCTGCCTTTGGAACCTTGGGATATTTGCATGTATCTTCTTTCCTTTGATGATGATATTATCAAGCTTTGTACCCAATATCCTTTCATTTTCAACATCTCTGAATCTTACAAATCCAAACCGCTTCCCACGTTTATCCCTCCTTGATGGAATAAACACTTCCTCCACCATCCAAAGTTCTTTGAATATCTCAAACATGTCCCTCGCATCATATTCTTCAGGAAATTCAGAGAAGAAATAGCTACTCAGTTTGTACCTACCATTTGCTAACCTCTTCCCACTTTGTGTCTTCCATATTGACATCCTCTCCCTATTATTCCTGTTGAATTTTTTCCTCCTTACTTCATTCCACTTGTTTCCTTCCATTGTCGTACTAGAATCAGTTTGCGAGTGATATATCTTAGTCGGAAACAGCTCGAGTAATGCCAAGGCCCCTAGCCCTAAGGTTAGGAGTTTAAGCCAAAAACACTAGAACCAGACTATTCCCAGCAAGATTAGATTTTTAAAGATGAAGAGGTTAAACGAAGATTACTATTATGTTGATAAACTTGATGAATGTCATTGTTTGACGATGATACAAGTACACAATTGAAAACATAAAAATACCGACCTATAACGGATTATAACTGGCCGTGTGTACATTCATACATAGTGATTGCACTTATTTGTGATCTGATTTAATAGGAATGTCCGTGTGTACATTCATACATAGTGATTAAGTGTTGTACAAAGATTTACCTTTGACAATTAATTTAAGTATGCCTTTTTAATTTGAAATCGAATAGGAATAGGTTGGTGTTAAACTATAGTAATTGTGTATCCTAAATCTTAAAGAAAAAAGTCTTATTCAAGCCTGAGAAAATTTATCAGTGTCTTTCTTATGTAACTTTGTATAATGCAATTTTACTTTATTGCTTTATCAATTAATAATTTAAACACTAATTGCTTTACAAATTTTCACGTGAAAGCAAGAAAAAAATATGTGTAGGTGAAAGTTTAAAGACTAAACATTGAGTTTATAGGACTTGATCACTTTGAAATACAGTGTAGGTGAAATTGATTTGTTTGTATAAAATTGATAAGGAAATAGGTTTCAAACTTGATGTGGAGTAAGTAGTAATGAAACTTCTATAGTTATAAAATTGAGAATTGCAATCAGTTCCTAAGGGTCACAATAATGGGGAAATGTCATTGAAAATAACAATACCTTCAAATGGTTTTAGTTTGTGAATGTGGAATATAATCAGGGAGATAATAAACCTACAGTCACTGGTTTCTCAATCAGTATCTTTGTATGATAAGGAAAAAGCCATAGTTAAGTAGGCATGGAAAGCACTTTCTTCTCTTCGAAAAAGTAGCATATTTGAAGTTTGAAGCTCTAATACATTGCACTATTAAATTCATGGTATCACATGCACAATTCTTAAATTTAAAGGTATAATAATGCTTGTATTTACCTATGTCTGTGTTCCCTAACATCTTAGGAAAATATTATTCAAAGAACTTTTATAAGTTAGACAAAATTCACCAAATTTAAAATAAATACAATGATAAATATTTATTTTGTGCATGCACACACACCAAAAAGTATTTGATCTATCAATTCAATTATACATAATGAAATATTGTCCATACTTTAAAATAAAACTAATCACTTTACCCAATTAACCAATATCAAATAGACACATAATTAGACATCTAAAACAACACTAAAATCATCTCTTTCTTCAATGGAGCATCCAAATTGAGATCTATGAAACTCTCTTTGAATCTGATAAGTCCAAACTTTTGAGATTGACATTAATTTTGGTAAAACTAACTTGACAGCAAGATGTTGGACAAGATGTCCTAACACGAAGAACAAGATGTTGGACAAGATGTCCTATCATGATGATTCGACATCTTTGTTTGTTACTTTGCAGTTTTGATATTGCTAATTTATTTCCAGATTTCAGAATATTATGGGAATATTTATTTATCCTAGGTGGCGTTCAAGATTGAGGAATCAGAGATTCTGTTTGAATTTTAAGATGTCGTTTTCTAAGTGTGGAGACATTTTAGGAAACTTTGGATTGAAGAAACTATTCTTGAGGAGAATAAGTTGCAGATTCTGTGTAACAAAATTGCTATGTTTTTAAGCTAAAATCCAGTCTAGTTTATGGTTATAAATTTAATGGAGTTAACCTAATCAAAGTGTGAAAAAATACATTGTTTCTTAGTGAGTTTTAGGGTTTGTGTATTTGTGAGCATCTCTTGTATCGTGCTGATACTAGAGCTGGACTATTTGCATTGAATTGTAATTTCTCTCACTGTTGTGATTGAAAGGGAATTGAGAAGGGTCTCATACCTAGGAGAGTCTTAGGTAGAAATTAGGCATGGGTGGTGATTAAGTGATAAGTTATAAACCGGGGGTTGTTTAGCTTAGAATTAATATTATCTAGTGAATTTCATTCCCGACTTGGTAGCCCCCAGACGTAGGTGTTGTTGTACACTGAACTGGGTTAACAATTATTGTGTGTTCGTTTACTTTCTGCAATTTTTATTGTGCTCCTTCTTGTCATTGTGTTTAAAGCAGAGATCAAATGTCTCGACATCTCTTAGGACATCTGAGATCTGCATACCAAAATTTCAATTGGTATCAGAGCAAACATCCTGCTCTGTATGTGGGTGAGATTCAGGGAAGTTACTTTCTGGTGCAATGGACAAGGAAGGAGGAATATTGAATAGACCACCCATCCTTGATGGATCCAATTATGAATATTGGAAAGTGCGCATGGTGGCCTTTATTAAGTCCATGAATGGTAAAGCTTGGAAATATGTGGTCAAAGGATGGGATCCTCCAAAGGCTAAAAATCAGGAAGGTAAGATTACTGATATGATAAAGCCGGAGGAAGACTGGGATGATGAAGATGACAAGCTAGCTCAGGGTAATTTCAAAGCATTGAATGCCTTATTCAATGAAGTGGACAAGAACATCTTCAGATTGATAAAGAATTGTATTGTTGCCAAAGATGCTTGAGAGATTTTGAAGACTGCTCATGAAGGAACCTCTAGAGTGAAATCATCAAGACTTCAACTTCTTACAACCAAGTTTGAGAACTTGAAGATGAAGGAAGATGAAAATATTCAAGACTTTCACATGAACATTATTGATATAGCCAATACTTCAAGTGATCTAGGAGAAAAGATTCCAGAAGCTAAGTTGGTTCAAAAAATCCTAAGATCTCTTCCAAAGAAATTTGACATGAAGGTGACTGCCATTGAAGAAGCCCAAGACATAAAGACCATGAAGGTGGATGAACTCATGGGATCTCTTCAGACATTTGAATTAGCAATCAGTGAGAAATCTGAAAAGAAGAAAAGCATAGCCTTGGTGTCTAATCAAGGTAAATGTGAACCAAATTCCAAGGAAGACTTGTCTAAGGCTGTTGTGCTACATGGAAAACAGTACAACCAATTGTTAAAGAGGATGGACAGGGAGTCAAGATCAAATGTCAAGACTCAGTCATCCGACATCAACTAAAGGAAGGATTTTGGAAGAAGGTCCAAAACTGAAGAAAAAGCTAACAAAGGCAAAGGAATCCACTGCTATGAATGCGAAGGATTTGGACACATCAAATCTGAGTGTCCTACCTTTCTCAAGAAGGAGAAGAAAGGCTTGTCTATATCATGGTCTGAAGATGATTCTTCAAGTAAAGGAGAATCTGTTAAACATGTTTCTGCTCATACTATAGTATTTGAAGAAGAATCAGATGTTGGAGAACTCACGTTTGATAAACTAGCTAGCTCATACAGGGAGTTGCACATCAGAAGTGCAGAAGTATGTCAGTTAGGAGAGGATCAACATAATGCTATCGTTTGAATTAAGGCTGAAAGATTGAAGCACTTGGATACCATCTCTGATCTGAAGGAGGAAGTTGTATTGCTCAACTCTAAACTTGACAATATGACTAAAACTGTAAGAATGCTCAATAGCGGTTCTGATGTGCTGGATGAGATTCTTCAATTTGGGAGGAATGCTGGAGATATCAAAGGGCTTAGTTATAATGATCAAGTTATGATGAATAAAGTAAAAGAGCCACCTTTGAATTCTGCTTATCCTAAAATAAAACAAAATCGAAAGATGTCCCAACATCAACAAAGATATCAGAAGAATTCCTCAGGGAGCAAGAAGCAAGATTGGAAATGTCATCATTATGGTAAGTTTGGTCACATAAAACCTTATTGCTACAAGTTACATGGCTATCCCAAATCTGCTTCACAATAAGAAATTCTGCTAGAGAGGGGTGGATTTCCAAGAATGGCACTGCTGCTCTCATAGCTCATACCTCTCTAAGAGCTTCTACTAGAAATGGGTGGTATTTTGATAGTGGTTGTTCTAGACACATGACTGGTGTCAAGAAATTTTTGGTGGATATTAAATCACATGCCACTAGCTATGTCACTTTTGGAGATGGATTCAAAGGTTAAATAAAGGGTGTTGGGAAGCTAGACTATACTGGGCAGCCTAGCCTTGATAATGTGTTTCTTGTAACAAATGTGACTGCAAATTTAATAAGTATCAGTCAACTATGTGACCAAGGTCTCAAGGTTAACATTACTAAATCTGAGTGTCTGGTAACAAATGATAAAGATGAAGTTATCATGAAAGGAGCCATATCTAAGATTAATTGATATGTGTGGATTCCTCTAGAGATAGAGTGTTCACCCACATGCTTGATGTTAAAAGGAGATGAAGTGAAGCATCAGAAACTTGGTCATTTACAGAAGATGAAGAAAGTCTTGTCAAATGCAGTAGTCAGAGATACCCCTAATCTGAAGATTGATAGAGGAAAAATCTGTGGTGAATGTCAGATTTGGAAGCTAACCAAGATGTCACACAATAAGCTACAACATCTGACTACTTCAAGAATTCTGGAACTACTTCATAGGGACTTGATGGGACATATTCATGTTGTAAATCTTGGAGGAAATAGGTGTGCCTATGTTGTTGTTGGTGACTCAATCACTGAAGCTGATGTCACAGACAATGTTGGAACATCCTATGATGCTTCTGAAGAAATTGCAGACTCAAGTGGTAATCTTAAACCTGCGGAGATTGAGACAGTTGACAAGGGACATTCCATCAGAATTCAGAAAGACCGTCATAAGGAGCTTATCATAGGAGATCTGAATAATGGAATAATGACCAGATCAAGAAAAGTTGTTGTTGGTACTTGCTTTGTCTCAAAATTTGAACCCAAGAGTCTTAAGGAGGCCTTGACTGATGAGTTCTGGATCAATGCTATGCAAGATGAAGTGTGGAAGTTCAAGAGGCATGAGGTATGGGCCCTGGTGCCAAGACCTGAGGGGTCAAATATAAATGGTACATGTGACTATGGTCTGTTGTACATTCATAATTCTAATTCCATGTTGATGGGTGTAGCACCCCAAAATTTGCCCTATTATTTCTAGTACTAACTGGCTTATGTTTCATTCATTTTTGCATTATCATTTGTGCATATCATTGGCTCTTAGCATGGGATCAATGTATCTTAGTCAGCCCAAGAGGAGAAGATGTTATTTAGAGGTTCAAACAAGAAATCATGTGTGTATAAGTGGTTATTGTTCAAGATACCAAGGGAAGAGATGTTATTAATATCACCCTCATTCAAGCTACATCGGGTTCTTAGGACTCAAAGCATCCTAGTAGGCTCATCACATCATCATGGGGTTAGGCTTGGCAAGAGTTTTGAAGTGAATTGTTTTCTTCTATCAGTTGATCATCAATTAGGGTTTTGGAATTCTTGGATATATTGCTCCAATAGGAAAGGTATTTGAAGCTTTATCATCATCATGTAGCACATTTCATCCTTGTTTTAGAGGATACACATCATACTCAGAGGAATTTGAGTTTTGAGCCTGGGTCGATTTCTCCTAGACTGTGGGCACCAAAATTAGGGTTTGGCATAAAACCGGTTTACTTCTGTTTTTTTGAGCAAGACTTGATTCCATGGTGTTCCACATGCCCCTAAGTATCTAGGAATGTAAGATTGTCCATTAATTTCACTCAGAGAGTTTTCAATTGATCAGAGGATTTAAAATCAGGAGAATTGGGGATAAAGTCAACTGTGCAGTGAAAAAGTCAACTCTTGACTTTTTGGGGTTAACTATGTGTTTTTCAAGTCAAATATGATTCACGGATGACATTTGATCAAGAAATGTTTAAGGATTCATCAAAAATCAAGAATTGTGAAAAGATACTAAAATTGGAAATTAGGGTTCTTAAGGAAACTTACTATTTTTGGCAATTTTCTATGTTTGAGTAGCTACTTTCAAGGCCAATTTTCACCATGATCAAGGCTACATTTAAAGATCTTGTCCACATGAAAATTGTAGTTTGAAACATTTCCTTCAAAATGGACACAATAACCATGCCATTTGGATCATTTTTCATTGATTTATAGGTGGACAAAGTGAGACATTTCCAACTTTTAATTTCCTCATAACTTAGAATTTTTCTAAGTATTTTGGGACAGCTTCAAGGGCATGATTTCTTGGCTTATTTTCAGCATGTTCCAAACCTTATTTCAAGACCTTTCCTTTATGGTTTTTGCTCCATGTTCTTCCTAGTTTTTATTAAGCCCAAGAGCTCATCATTTGGCAAGGATTTCATCAAATTATAAGGGTTCAAAGTGTCATCAACAAGTTGTCATCATTGCAGATAACTTGAATATTTTCTTGCATGACCATGCATGATATATTCCACGCATGACCATTCACTTTATTACCCAATTCAGCCATAAAACTTTATGCACTAATTGGTAGCATCCTTGCCATAACAAGTCAAGCAATTGGTCATACACCACATGTACTATGTTGCCATAATTATGAAAAGAAAATGCACAGGCCTTGCTTGGTATACTGGCCCACGTTTCCTCTCATTATACTCTCTACACACTCCCATTTTTCTCATTCAGAACACACACACAATGACAAAAACTAGTGTACTCTCTAAATGCTCATTTTTGACAAATTTCGTACGGACCATCCCTTGCATCATGGGCCTGCAAAAACAACTCCAACCCACTCTATATAAAGACTCCAAAACCCTAATAATGAGTTGGCTTCTCCATTCTACACATTTCCAGATCTGAAAGCTCATTAGCTCTTCATTTTTTTTCTCATCCACGAAACTCATTGGTCAAGAGATTCTGGTTCAGTTTAGCACCTGATTCACCATTGTTGAAGGTTGTTGAGTTGAAGTTTTCCTCAAGGTTTTGACAAGGAATTAAGGTGCATTGGACATAACTCCACTAGGTAATTGTTCCAAACTTTCTCTTGTTGAATCTATAAGGTTCAGAGATCATTTGATATGTGGCTGAAGTCCTACTTATGGTAGGCATTGTGTGTGCAATGATCATCGTTTGAATATGAGCATCTTATTTTGTTTGAAATATTGAACATGATGTGGTCCCCGTATCTTTGGACTCATTTTTCTATATGTTTAAGTATTTGTCTCAAGAAATAAATGGCTTCATGCTGATCTACAATTTGTGAGCTTCATTTTGCTATGTTATTTCATTAATGTTGGTTGAGAATCCATAGAGAATTTTAGTGTGGAAGATGAGGTTTTGCACACGGGTTAGGTATGCATCTTCACGATGCATGGAGATAATTAGGGTTTAGGTCATGGGGAAGATGACTGCGAGTGGACACGTGATTGGCTGGGTAGCTGTTTTTGTCTTTTTCTATTTTTAAAAAAGGGATGACCAATTGATGAGCGGGTCACATGATTTCAAGACAATCTATTTTCTTCTTTTCTTTTTCTTTCTTTTTTTTATATTTTTTTTATTTTTTAAAAAAGAAAACAAGCTGATGGCATTGTTATATTGGGCTCAACAAGCAAGGGCACGTAGGTCCCTTTGAAGTAATATTGCTGATACACCTCCCTGGTTCATCTTGCTTTTATTTTCTCTCTTTTTATTTTCACTTTTCTTTTGATTTTAATTTTAATTGTTAAACTTATTTTAAAAATAAACAAAAATATGTGTCTGATTATTCAATGTGTTGAGATATTTTCCATAATTCTTATTTTATTTTAAATTTCCTTTTTCTATTTTATTTTGATTTAATTTGAAAGTGTATTTCCAAGGATACTCTTCATCTAGGGTTAGGAAGTTTCTTGACTTTGGTTTATCTTTTGAGGCTAATTTTTTAGACACCTTTAGGCCTTGATATAAGGTTGATTTGATGCTAGTTAGAACTTGTTTTTAGTTACTTTTTAGTGACTTTCCATTCAAGTTTTGTTAGCTCTCGATTCATGCTCGATTACTTGCCTACCTTGTCTTGTGGATCACTTTTGGACATGTTATTGAACTTGTTTTGATCCAATATTTTGTACATGTTTAATTAGATGTTTAAAGTTGCCTTTGGATATTTTTTGGGATTTTATTGGATCACTTTGCTATTTTTGGTTGATGCTTTCATTTGATGATGTTTTGAGCATGTTAATGCACACTTCTTGACCTAATTTTGTGCCTTTGAATGACATGAACCTCTTTGATGCTTGGTAATCTTTCTTGGAATGATAAGACATGTTTAAAGTTCTGATTTTCCTTGGAAATTGGTGTATGACCTCATCTTTTATGTTGTTTTGCTTGTATGGAAACATGTGAATCATTTTGGACTTCATCTTGTTGAATACATGCCTAGTTTTGACATATCCTTTGAGTATGATACTTGATGATCCTTCTTGATTGGTTTGAGTTTTATTATGGTTCATGAATTATTCTCTTGCTACTGCCCACTTGGATTCACATCATGTTTTCACTTCTTTTGGTCATTGATGATTGATTTCCATGATGCATTTCATTAGCATTTGATTGTTTCCACTTTGGTTCATGATGCATGTTAATGTGAAACTTTCCTACATGTTTGAATTGGATGATCATGATGTGACTTAAGTTATGACTTTGTTTCATTCTCACATTTCTTTATTCACATTACCTTGGTGTGATGATTAATGATGTTCAATTGTGATTCAAATGCAAGTTGTTTGCACCCTTTCTTGTTTGCTTCTAACTCCTTGTGTGAACTTCAATGTGTGATCTTTTGAAGCATGTTTGGTGGTATGAATTGGATGTGATATACATGATGTGCTTGCTTCCCTACTTTGATTCTCATCTCATGTTTCATCTTTCTTCTTCATCTCTTACTTCTTTCTCCTCCCTTGAATCTCAAGACTTGCTTAAGTCTTGGATTCACTTTTGCATGTTCCCTTAGGGTTCCCTAGTCCAACTTAATAGTTGATTAAGCTTGGAATAGGGTAGACATTAGGATTCAAACCGTGTATGCTAACATTAGGATAAATTTCCCTTAGTGTTTTCTTTTCAACTTTGAGTCTTCTCATCTCATCTCATAACAAGTCTAAAACACTTAATAAAGGCAACGTGTATTGCGCACGAGCCTTAAGTACATGGGAAATGGGGAATGAGGGGCCTCCATTTATTCCTCTAGGGTGTTTAGCATACGTCCTGTTGGGGACGATATGCGACGCATTCGTTCCTATGTCATAGACTTTAGTGCAATACAAGTTACAAGCTAACTTAATCCATATCTGTCTAAAAAACACAAAAACAAATTCAAATCTTTTTCATCCTTCGGGATTGCTGGGTTTCAAATCATTTTCAGAAAAGAGCTCGTCGCTCACGTAAAAAACACAATGACCTTGTAGGTCGAACTACGACTGCTCTCACTTCCTCTCTCTCGTTCGATTGAGGATACGTAGGCACAAGACGATGATGTCTTGGCGAGTAACCTCCTCCCATTAGTGCGTAGTCCGTCGAACTATGTTGACTCTGATTCTTCGTTCTTCCATGAAGATACGTAGGCATAGGATTGCGATGATCCTTGCGAGTCCGTTTTTTGTTTTTCCCTCCCCCGTTTCCTTTTAGTAGTAGGCTTTAGATAACTCACCCTTTAATTAGACAACAAGCGTGGATCCCATCGAGTACGATGGACGCGAGGGGGTGCTAATACCTTCCTCTCGCATAACCGACTCCCGAACCTGGACTATGGTTACGATGACCATGTCTTCTCCCTTTGGAGGTTTCTTCGATCGTTTCCTTTCCCTGCGTCGGGATAAATAATGTTCGGTGGCGACTCTTCTGTTCTGTTTCCGCCGGTTGTTTTTCGCAGTTGCGACAATGGGATACTGTGATGCTGGCAGTGCTGATGGCAAGAAGAGCACCTCTGGAAGATGTTTCTTTTTGGGAAACAATTTGATCTCTTAGTTTAGCAAGAAACAAAATTATGTGTCCTCGTCTACTACTGAAGCTGAATACATAGCAACAGGGAGTAGTTACTCTCAACTCATGTGGATGAAACAAATGATGACTGAGTATAATGTCACATAAAATGTTGTGACATTATTCTGTGATAACTTTAGTGCCATCAATATTTCCAAAAATGAATTTGAGGTGTTAAGGGGCTAATTAGGGATTTGCCTACTTGAGGATTTATATCAGTTAATTTGTTGTGGGAATACTATTCAAGTGTATGTGTGTTCCCAACAAATAAATAGAGGGTTTCAAAGTTAATCATTTCAAATATATCTAAACCGCTCTCACGCACGCTTCCTCCATACCGTGCCATTCTTCACAAACTATTTCATCTTCCATCTCAAAGAAAGACCTAATCATGCTTACCTTTCTCCAACTCTCAAGTGTTCAAAGTTGTCTCACCAATAATATTCAAAAGGTGTATCCAGGAATTAGAATGTTTCGTCATCCACAACTAGGGCTAAGTTTGCGAAGGTGTCTGTTGAAGATGCGATTGATGTTGCTCTCTTGGCCATCGTTCCTTGCAAGCCTGAAAAACTTCCAGTGAGAAGATCCAAGAACCTTCCTGCAGGTATGTAACACCTCAAAATTTGCCCTACTTTTTTTTCTCTAACCTTAACTGGCTTATGGTTCGCATTTCATCTTCATTAGGTCATACTCATATTCATACATTTGCATGGTCTCCTAGGGCGTGGGATCAAGGTATCATGTGCAGGCTCAGGATTCTCTCTTGTTGTGAGACTCTCATCTTCATCAGGATTGAATTCTCATCAAGTTTATCTTCTTCAAGTTTCTCAAGAGTATCAGTGGTGGTCAGGGTTTCACAGTGGGAGACATTCTAGGTAGTCATAGAAGAGATCAAGTCGTGGGCTCATATTGGGGTTAGGATATTGTTGTTCTCTCCATTGCTTATTGTTTGTTGCCTGAAATACAGGTTTATGTGATTTTGAAAATGGCACTGGAGGTCCATCAAGAAAGTGAATTACATTTGGATTTGAAATTTGGTTTGAGGACATTCAAAAGGATCAACATTCTTAAGGAGCATATTAGGATTGTTCATGTGGATTACAAGTCTATTCCCTCTAGCCATAAACCACTTTTTACTAATATCCATTTATTCAAACCATTATCCACAAATCCATGTTCATTTTCAAATATCCAAATTACTAAACCAATTCCACTTTAAATCTATTTTACCATTTTCAAATATTCAAAGCCAAGTTTTAGCCCATATCCATATAAACCCATTTTTCCAAGATAAACCACATCCATTTTTATCCAATTTAATTAAATCCATTTTTCTGAATCATATCCAACTCCATTTTTTAGATCATGATCCATATTCACATTTTATGTCCAAATCCATGAATCCATAAACCGTTGTTGAGAAATCAAATTCCAAAGTCTACTTCAAAATCAATACCAGAATTCCATTCCAATATTTATACACATAGAATCAATTACACAAGTCTTAGAGAAGTGACAGACAATCTCGAACCAATACGCATACTTGGAGATGGAGGTTTTGGTAGAGTTATAAGAGCACATGTTCAAGCCCAAAATGCAGGTGTATATGCAATTTGTGTGGGGAAGCATTAAGTGTGTTAAAAAGTCCTTTTACAAAGGTACAACATATTCGGAGCAATACATAACAGCTGAAGAAATCCGTAGCAAATTATTTTCTCACGAAAAAAAATAAAAATCTCAGCGAAGTTACATTCACATTGGAGAAAACTGATAACATTTTCTAACAAACCTAACCATTCTCTAACAGAATTCCAATCCAAAAAAAAAATCAAAGAAAAACTCCTCTAACATTTTTTACACCGAATTTTCACTAAGAGAACTCAACGCAACTTCTAACCCACGCTACCAATTCTAAATTCCTAACCTCTAACAGCCCAAGAATGACCAGAAAAATCAATAACCAAGAGGAGAGAGCGAACTGAAAACAAAACGGAATCCAACTGAAAAAAAACTCTGAAAAAATTTCTTGCTGGATTTTTCTCTCCAATTCGCATTCTTCTTCACGTTACCTTCTTCATACCAATCACCATCCTCAATTCCTTCAATCTTTCGTCAATCTCCACCAATATACAGTCCTGCAACAAATTCAAAAGCAAACAAAACTCCTAACTGATTTCTTCTTTCAACAGAAAACCACAGAAAATCTTCTCTCAACTCTAGAATCATCTTCAATATTCAATCCCCTATGCATCATCTTCAATTCACTGCAAAAACATTATCTACAATCTTGAAAGAAATTCAAAGAACTTGCAGACATCAACCGGAATTTGCAACACCGGCGACGTACCTTCATTCCCTGCAACAACAGTCGAGAAGAACAAACGACGAGAACACAATAGACAATGTTCAGTAACAACTCCACAAGATTCACGCACGCGAAGAGAGCACAAGAAAGAAGAATAATAACAACAGAAGGAGAGAATCGTGAGGAAGACGAAAAGCGTCGAGCCGTAACGGATATTCATACTTGTGCAAAGTTGCTGATCTTCATCCGTTGTCGTGAGTTACAGGTACGTTAACCTCTTCTTTTCGCCGTCGCGAGCTAGGCGTTTGCTATACGTCATTAAACTTCGTTTGATTTCGTAACCGCTTTATTTATGCACCTTCAATCCCGTCGCTTGGTTAAGAATTTGAGAAATCTAACTTCGGATTTGTGATGAGGGCGAGAAATAAGTGGGGGTTAGTGTTTAGGGTTTCTTGTTTGGAGGTATACAGCCGCCGGAGAAGACGGTGGCGCCACCAGCGGCCGGCGGCCTTCTCCGGCCGGAGTAGGTTTCCGGCGAGGTTTGTAAGAGAGAGATGAACGTGGGGAAATAAGAGAAGGCTTCGTTGAAATGTTGTGTTGCTCCCACCGTTGGTTCTTTAAGAAGGAGATAGGTGATATCCACGGCCATTCCGGCGGTGACACTTATCACCGTCCGGTTCCTCATCTTAGGTTACAGTGTGCGCATCCCCGTGGTTGTTACTGTGTACTCACGCGTTTAAACCCTTGGATAGGTCCCCTAAGATAGATCAGAGGGCTCAGATTAATTTAGAATGTGAAGACCTACCGTACACCCTCAGTCTCTTAACTCCTTGGGCCTAAGTGAAATTTGTTGTTCATACCCTCCCTTTGTTAAGCCTATGATAATTGGAACTGAAACTTTTGCTTAGGCATACCCCCCTTGCTTCTTGTTGTTTTCAATTCTATATTTCATACACGTTTCATAATCTGAATTCTAAAATAGTAGAAATGGTCAGAAAATTCTGAGAAAATTCATGAGAGTTCTTGATGGTGTTAATTAATTTTTGGATATTTTTAATCCCATTTTGGGGGCTGTTTGGTATTTTTCTGGAATTTTGGAAAGGAATATGTTCTAAATGGTATATCTAGTGATGTAAGTGCTAAAATGTGATTTTCCCTTGACAATTTGGAGCTGATTTTTGGTGTAAGTTTAGGCATTTGATTTTTTAACATCATGGTGATTGATTGGTGCATTGTACTTGAGTTTTGGGGTACTTTTGAAGTTAACCTTTTGAGCCTTAATTCGTATGATCATCATTGACGTTTGTGCTACGTTTGCAATTATTTGAGGGATTTTGGTGCATGATATGAACCCTATCTTTTGAATGTGGTTACCTAATGTCTTTGGAATTATATGTTCAATTAATTATAATTTTCAAGAGCATTTTGCTATTTTTCACTCATTTTTCAATATGAACCGAACATGTTGATACATGCGTAGAAAGAAGTCATGTTTAGGACTTGTATGAGGGCACTTTGAGCCAACTTTGAATATGAGTTTTAGCACATTATTAACTGTATTTTGATGCACGATTGAGACATGCTTGAATATTGCCCTTGATCATTTCACATGCCTTAAATGATGCCTACTTTGTGTGTATGCGAACTTGAATTTGTGTTTCACTTTGGCCACTTCTTTTGATGCCGCTTGTATGCCATGTTCATGATTGTTTTTTGGGATTCAATTAGGACATTTTATAAGTCATTTGCCTCTGGTGTGTGAGCTTTAACATTGCCTTACCATGTCATTCCATTTGCCTTGCTTGAGTAACAATTTTACATACTTGTATGAGAAGTTTAAATGTGGTTTTGCTCATGGAATGAATTGACTTTGGAGAGAGAGTTTAATGCAAACCTTGGTGACACTTTGAGATTGGTTTTAAGCATGTGTATAAGTTGTTTCACTTCTGACCTTGGTCCATTTTCACGTTTTAATTCAATTCACCTAACTTGTAATGGCTTTCTTTTGTTGGTTTACCTTTAACTTCAAAATAGATTAGTCTTGTAGTATAGTTGTAACTTGACTTGTAACTTCATGATCCTTTTAGGTCTTTCACTTTGACTAGTGTGACTCAAGTGTACATAGCCATTAGACTTAGGTTTCATGTTGTACATACGCTCTCTTATTATTACTAATGTCTTTGGTTCACATGTGCAAGGTACATAAAGGAGACATTCCAAAGGTGGTTTGACCATTTCATTTTGTAAATAAAAACTTGTTTCTAACTTGGTTTGCTATTTGTTTATAGGTGCTTTCGTGACTTGATTTTGTCGCGCTTTCGTTGCTTTGCTACGGATTCATATCCGTTTAGTAGGACTTCTTATCTCTTCACTTCCCTTTAATGCTTTCAAATGCCATGAGAAGTAGGGATAGTCGATGCCATGATAAGTAGGATTGTGTGGAAAGCCCTCAAGTGAGGCCATGATTGTGCTTGTTTAATATTGTGCTGAAGACCTCTAAAGAGGCATCCCATTCCCGTGTTCCCTTGTAAGACCTCCAAGAAGGCAATTGACGGAAGGTAGGGTTCGCAATCGACCCCCGTTATTCTAGTTGAGTTGTTCTTAGCTCTCATTACATGATTGAAGCTTTGAACATCACCTACTCTTGTTATCGAGCCGGTCAAGTGGAATGAGGGTTTAACAATCAAACCCCCACGCCTTGTCTGTAGCGCGCATTGACCAATGCTGATGCTTATGTGATCTGATTCACGTCTTTCCCTTTCTTACTCTGGTCTCCATGGTTCTTGATACCATTGGGTGAACACCCCTACTTCCCACACCTAGCTTATTTTCCTCGGTTGATATGACTCCTTGGCTAAAGCTCCCTTTTTCTTATTGTGATTGTGTGATATTATTGTTAACTGACATTGTTTACCCCTTAGTTGCTTTTATTTCATTTCGTGATTGATTCATCCTGTGTTTACCTGTCTGATGACATGATTCCGTAGGATTCCTAGCTCCACTTAACTTTCGATTAAGTCGGAGGTAGGAGAGACATTAGGATAGCAATCCATGCATGAAAACATTAGGTAGACTTCCCTCTTGATCCTGACCTTAGGGCCACCTTCGCATGATAACATTAGGACATCTAGTTTCCCATAGTGTTTTCTTAACCCTTGAGTCTCTTTCTCATCTCAAAACAAAGAGTAAAAAACATCTAATAAAGGATTAACGTACATTGCGCTTGAGCCTCAGGTGTAGGAAATGAAGAACGAGGGGTCTCCCCTCCTCTTCTAGAGTGAGTAGCATACATTCCATTTGGGGGCGACCATGCGACTCATTCGTTCCCGCATGGTAAACTTGGGTGCAATGCAAGTTACAAACAACTTCAAAAAAACACTTCTGTCTAAAAAACACAAAACAAATTCAAACCTTTTTTATCCTTCGGGATTGTTAAGTTTCAAACTATTTTCAGAAAAGGGCACGTTACTTCCGTCTCGCCGCAAACAGGCATCGACCCTAACTGCCGGACGCGAACTTAACGTCGCTCATAAAAAACATAGACTTGGTTAAGTCGAACTACGGCTGCTCTGACTTCCTCTTTCTGGTTAGATTGAGGATACGTAGGCACGAGACGGCGATGTCTTGGCGAGCAACCTCCCCCCTAGTTTGTGTCCGAACTATGTTGACTCTGATTTTCCTGTTCCCGAGGGAATACGTAGGCCTAGGACTCCGAGGATGTCCTATCGAGTCACTTCTTTTTCTTTTTCTTCCTCGTTCCTTCGTTCTTTTTCGTTCTCGTTCCTTCTCCTTTCCAGTAGCAGTGGAGCTCCAGATGACGACACCCTTTGATCGAGACAATAAGCGTGGATCCCATCGAGTACGATGGACGCGTGGGGTGCTAACACCTTCCCTTCGCGTAACTGACTCCCGAACCCAGTTCTCTTGGTCGTGAGACCATGCTCTTTCCTTCCCTCAGGTTTATGCAGTGTTTCCTTTCCCTCTCTTGGGATAAATACACATTGCTGGCGACTCTGTTTCTGTGCCACTTTCGCGTTTGTACCTGGATGAAAATCCCGGGAGCGACAAGGTAATGTCTCAAAGACCTCTGATGCTTTCTCTAACCCTAGGACTGAGAGAGAAAAATTTGACTCTGATAAGAGAATCGAAAAATTGGTAGATAGAACTTTAAATGAAGGGAGTCATCTTAATATAGCTGGGATTACTAGACCCCTTGCTCAAATTTTCCCTATACCACTGTACCTAATACTGAACCAGGGGTAGAGACTGAGAAAAATGTTGATGTTGAGATTGAGGTTGAAAAGGATAGGGTTGAGGTGCCTGATCATGAAGGGTCAGAAGGGAATTTGCACACTCTTGTTGATTCTATAGTAGGAGATATTGAAACAGATGTTGAAACATCCTCTGCGGTAGAAGAATCTCATTCAAAGGGTCAATCCTCTAAGGGTATTGCTAAAGACAATGGGAAGAATGTTGATCAGGTTATCAATGTAGATGACTTACCCTCTGATAATGAGGTTATTGCCAAGAGTCTTCACCCTGGTGTTGCCAAGAGGCTGAAAAGCAGAAAAGGTAAAGTTGTGGCTGTAGAGAACACCCCTACCAAGAGCACCAAGAAACTTGTTGCTGGTCCTCCTAAAGCTTGGAGCAGGGTTGTGATTGTGTCCAAGAAGAGTAAGGTTGTGTCAGACAATGAGTCAGACTATGATGTTGAAGAAGATGTCTAGGACATCATTCAAGTCAAGAAATATGCTTCTAAGAAAAAGCCTGCTGCTATTCCCAAGGCTCCTCTAGACAATGTGTCCTTTCATGCTGCTGAAAACGTGGAAAGATGGCAATACATATACCAAATGAGGGTTGCTTTGGAATAAGGATGATAAACAAACCCGGACGCGCTCGCACCCGCCCCAAAATTAACGGGGAAAACCCGATTTAATTGGGTGCGAGTGCGGGTGCGGGGAAAACCCGGTTCCTAACTACGGGTGTGGGGGCAGGGAGGGAAGACACTAAGACCCGCCCGCACCTGCCCCCGTCCTGCCCCCGGATAATGCATTTTACTTTAATTCCCTTATTTTACTTATTTTAATATTCATTTATTAATTATATTTTTAATTAAATTATTAATACCCTTATTGCAATTAAAATAATCAAGTTAAAATTCATTTACTAATTAAGTTTTTAATTAAATAATTAATTTATTTATTAAAATATCTAATTTTTTAATTAAATTATTAATTTTTATTGCAATTAGAAAGAAATCAATATTTTGCGGGTGGGGGCGGGGCGGGTGCGGGTGCACTTGTTCTCCACGGGGGCGGGTCTGGGCGGTAAATTTTTACCCCTGATTGGGTTTGGGGGCGGGGCGGGTCTGTTACATAGCGGCGGGTGCGGGTGCGGGTATAGTTAAACCCGCCCTGGCTCCGCCCTGTTGCCATCCTTACTTTGGAAAGGGAGTTAGGGAAGAATGCCCTAAAATGCAAAAATGTGATGAAGCTGATTAAAGCTACTGGCTTAATGAAGACTGTCACAAAATTTGGTCCTTGCTACGAGAAGCTAATCAAGGAATTTGTGGTGAACATTTCTGAAGGCTGTGCTGATGTAAATAGTGAATACTACAAGTAGGTGTGTGTCAGAGGAAATGTTGTGACATTTTCTTCCACAATGAACAACAAGGTTCTGGGCAGATCAGAAGATCCTTAACCTGAGCTTGAAGATACTAATGATCAGGTGTGTCAGGAGATCACTTGTAATACACTGAAGCATTGGCCCAACAAAGGAAAGCTTTCAGCTGGGAAGCTTAGTGTGAAGTATGCAATTCTTCATAGAATTGGTACTATCAACTGGGTTCCTACCAACCATACCTCAACCATCTCCGTTGGGCTTGGGAAGTTCATATATGTTGTTGGTAAAGAGAGGGAGTTTGATTTTGGTGTTTACATTTTTTACCAAATTCTGAAGCAAGCATTATAAACTGCCATTAAGATGCCTATCTGTTTTCCTTCTCTCATCAGTGGTATAATCTTGGATCAGCATCCTGGTATCTGCTGATTATGCAATGAAAAGGGAATCTCCTTGACTTTGCACCATAAGCTGTTTGTTGGGGATCATGTCCTAGATATTGTTTCGACATCTGTTCAAACATCTTCTCCTGCAACCTCAAAGGATGATATGATTGCTCACCTGAAGAAGACTGGCAAGGATCTAGATGCCATCGTCAAGTCTAGCACAGCTAGGAAGGCAAAGCTTGAATAATTGATACAGGTCTTGACAGCTGAACAGGACAAGGGAACTGAAGCTGGTGGTGGTAGAGATAATGCTGAAAAGGATGCAGCAGAAGATGATGAGGCTAATGCTGAAGATGTTGGGTCAGATGATGATGATGTTAGCTTAATATTAGAGTTAGTTTGGATGCCTCTGTTAATTAGTTTATTATGTTAAATTTTTTGTTGCATCTCTAGTAACTGTTAGTGGCAAGTCGGGATTTTCAATTAGTTATCTAGACAAGTGTTAAGTTAGTTGAAATTGAAATTCTATTACGAATTTTTTATGTCAGTTTTGTGTTTACCGTGAAAATTGGTAAACAACCGCTGGTCACCAAATATTGGTTAACTTACAGGATCAACCAGTGAATCCTAGGACATGTGCTAATGATCTTTAAATTAAAGTTTGAGAAACAATGAACACTTCGACAGTATTCATGGTTGGAAAATGGTTTACTTCGAAAATACAAAGAAAATATGTTTCAAGAAAGTAATCGAAAGTGCAGTAAATTGCATTAAAAATAACTTATGCAAAATAATGAAGATAAATTTCTAGGCGAAAAGCATAAACTAAAATTGATAAAACTGTAAGAAAATGGTGTTTCATCAAACGTACATTTCTCAATAACTCTTTTCTCTACACACTGGGTACTTTGAGTAATTTGAGTGACTTGTACAAACTTGACCACACACGAAACCCTATCACTAAGACCTCTTATTTATATTGAATCGAAATAACTACCTCTAACGGCCTTTCTCCTAAATCAAGACAAGTGGCGCTCGACATGTCTTTACTTCTTCAATGTACTCTACGTGTCTCCTCTTAAAAATTGGATAAGAACAAAGTTCCCTCCTTTATTCAAATTCAAAACTTCAAATCGAAGACACCATTATTAGCATCTCCGTCGAAAACACCATCAGTAGCATTTCTATCGAATTACATTTACAAACTTAGAAAAATCTTCCTAATTCCAACCAACCCTTCCTCATTGCACAAGGGTAACTTCGATTAAACTTCCATGATTGTACTATTCTGTCGAAACTCATCATGACTTCACAAAAATTACAATTTCCTTATTTATTCCATAAATCCAAATCAGGCGTCGAAATTACGACCTAACACTGTGTTCAAAATGTTAGTATGTTAAAATTCTATTATTGTTGTTAAACAAAGGATGGAATGAGTTAATCCTAAGGTAAGTTAATAGGGATAACAAATGACGGAATGAATTTGGGGTTTTGACAATTTGACCAGGCCTCTTTCACTGATATGGCCAAGTCTTTTATGCCATAGCTCAATCTTTGACACAGGTTTTGTAGATGCCATATCTGATGAACCACTTACTACCTCAGCCTCAAGGGTATACAAGCCTTGTTTTTTCATGCCTCTCAAGACTTCCTTTGGCCCTTTCATTACCCTTAGGATACTTTGCTCTCCTTTTAAAATATATCCTTTCTTGTCGAATTCACCAAGAGAAATCAAATTCCTCTTTAGATCAGGTACATACCTGACATCAGTCAATAGCCTTATTGAGTCATCATGGAGCTTGAATCTCACAGATCCAATTCCTGCCATCTTGCAAACTTTATTGTTTCCCAGCAACACTAATCCACCATCTTTATCACATAATTCCTCAATCACATCCTTGTTTTGAGTCATGTCGCAAATATAACCTGAATCCATAATACACTCGTTGCTAGAGTCGCTGCCTGAAACCACCAGGACATCAGATGATTCATAACCATCTTGTACAATGGGTGCATTACCAGTATCCTTTCCTCCATGATTATTAAGACCTTTGCAGCACATTTTTCTTGTATGACCCTTTTTCTTACAATGATAACACCTAATTACAGGAGCATTACTACCATATGAATTTTGTAGAGCTTTACCCATTTTCTTCTCAAACATACTGATCTTAACGGACCAGAAATGGATCAGCAGCCATCAACATGTCGTGTGCTCCTTTATTCACCAGGGGTGGTGAAGAGGTGGGGGTGTACCTGTAAGGTATTCCGATGCTAAAGTCAGAGACGGAGTAATCAGCGCAAGTACAGAGAAAAGGTGTAAAGAATAGAATACCTGACCCTCTAGTGAAAGAGGGTATTTATAATGTGCCCCCAGCGCAGGGCCAACAGTTACTTTGCATTGAGTTGGATCGCAAGGCTAAATACGAGTAACTTCCAGGGCTTACGTGGCATAGAGAAGACTAGCATGTGGTCTTCGCCCTGGATCAACTGCCCCGTGATCTTCAGAAGGTGGGCTAACAAGTTCTTTCAAAAGTGGATAGGTGCCTGATGACGTGTCCCCGCGTGGGGGCACGTGGAGTCCATGGGGGAGATGTGTGAGAGCTCCGCGGGCGTGCAGATGGGCTGGACATTAATTGGGCCCTCCTTGACGAAGACTTGGGTTGGGCCATGCCCGACGGTGGGCCAGCCTTAGGCCCAGTCTAGAACAGGAGCCCCTAAGTCGTTACTCCGAAGTAGGAGTAATGACTTAAGAGTTAGCCCAATCGTCAAGGACCCGTCCAAAGGGGCGTCAGGGTGTCCGAAACATCGAGCTTGGGGGTTATACGTGTGGCCAGGAGTAGGAGATGCTCGATGAGACAGGAGTTCGCGGGGAGGTCTGTCAGTCAAATGTTCTACTGGCCCTTCCTCCTCTGGGTATGTCTCTGTTTGGTGCCTTGGCCGACGATGTGGGGGAGATTAAAAGGAATGGGCATACCCGGTCTATGGACACGAGGGGAAGCTGGGAGGACACGCATGATGTCTTCCCGCGCCATGTGTCACGCGTAATTAATGCCTAGGGCGGCTACGCATAGGAGCACTTGAGTGCCTAGTGCTTCCTCGCTTCCCGTGCTAGGATTATAAATAGGGAAAAAAGCTTGCATCATTCTCACGCTTCCTCTTCATTCCTCTCAGAGTTCTCTCAAAGTCTCTCCAAGTCTTCAGATCGTGCCTGCCTTCACCGCCGTCGTCGCCGCCTCCGTCCGTCACTCTCTGTCGTCCAGCTCTTTTTTCATCAAGTAAGTTTTCGTCTCCTATCTCCAGTATTATGAGTTTACCGTTGATTTTCTAGGGAGCGCGTAGGATTTTAGGGGGGGACGTATGAATGTTCCAGCGACTTTCATGAAGTTTCTGGCGGAACTATAAGTATTCCAGCCGTGCTCAGGAAGTTTCCGGCCAAGTCGTCGCGAAGTTCATGAGGATTCTGGGAACTTCATGAATTTCCTGATGAAGGCCACGAGGACCTGTGATGAAGGTCATGGGGAGTTGAGATGAAGGTCTCGGGGAGCCTTTCTCCCCACAAGTGTATGAGTATTGCGAGGGGGTTTTTGTCAAAGAGTCCTCCCATGTTTATCGGGGTCTTCTCGTGTGAGGAGCCTCCTTGCCGAGGAGGTTTGCCGCGTCATGTCGACGGGGGTTTCTCCGTGGATGAGTCTCTCTGTCAAGGAGGGCTCGCAATTCTGTGTTGGGGAGAATTTTTCTGGAGCTCCTCATCCATCTCTTCTCCATTTCACTTGATTTGCGGTGGAAGGGTGGCTTTGATCTCGAAAGTCGAATTCACCGTTTTCCTCTGTTTTTTAGGTAAAATGGTCGTAAGGATCGACGGGGTCATTCATATCGACGACGAGCCCGAACTCGACGCACTCGTTCAGCAAGTCAAAGCCGAACGAGTTCGCACGCCCGAAGACTGGGCCGGGCATGAGCCTCTTAATGTCGGGTCACACTTTGCCTTCGATAACCCGGATGCCTTCGCGACAGTCGAGGATATTGTCATGGGCTCTTCTCCGAGCTGGATGGTCTACAAACCCAAAGAACAACACCACATTTGCTCGAGATTCAGGGGGATGAGGTTCCCGATGTATGAGTTCGCATTTTGGGAAGCGGGCATTCGTCTCCCCTTCAGTGATTTTTAGAGGGGGTGTTCCACTAGTTGCGTTTACGCCTTCACAGCTTCACCCCAATGCGATAACGTTCGTGCGGGCGTTCGAGCTCGTGTGCGAACATCTCCGTATTAGGGTTACACTTCCTTTATTCTTCCACACCTTCCATCTATAACAGGCATCTGTTAATGGTCGGTATATCTGGGTATCCCTGAAGCAGCCGAGGAAACTTTTTCGGGCGTACCTGGATTCTGTCCGCACCTTCAAGGATAGGTTCTACGTCGTCAAGCCCGTCTCGTATGCGGCCGTTGACTTCATATATAACCTTGTTTTCAACGAGGAAGGCGAGGTGACATTAGTGTCAAAGTGTCCCCTCGAGTGGGAGGAAGAACACTTCAAGAAGGGAACATAAAGCTACATCGTGAAGCATGGCGACCTGGACGCTGACGACCAGAAGTCATACTAAAAGATGGTCGACTTTGTCTCCGGCTTTACTCCCACCAAATATGTTAACAAGGATGGAAGTTTCATCCTCGACGATCATGGGGAAGTTTTTCGTGAGGCTCGATTTATTAACACTAAGGCACTTCCTCGAGTGCGAGTCCCACGAGGAAGCCTTGAGGTTCTTAGGTAGTGATCGTTTGCTTTGCTCGGGCATTTGCCCATTTTCTCTTTTTTGTACTGACTCATTTTCTCCGTTCACTATCGCAGGTCAGATGTCAAATGTGCATGAACGCATCATGAAGCTCGCTGCCACCAAGGGTGCGAAGAAAACCAAAGGTAGAGTTGCCCAGGTCCAACAGATGGTGAAGCTCGGCAACGGGGCAAGCGGCTCCTCTTCGCCCCAGTGCAACTAGTCTCCTCCCCTGCAGGAGACCCCTTCTAAGAGGCCGCGAACCGAGGGGCCCATACTCATTGACCTCGAGGAGAATGCTCATGTGGAGAAGTTCGTGCTGCCCCTTACCACCTCCATCGAGATTTCTTTTCCGGGGCCAATTCCCCGACTGTGGCCGAAGTTGAAACCAAGGCGATCAAAGGGGTTGACAGGGCAGCCAGAAGGAAAGCGTTGATTGAGGATATGACTGCCATGATAAGGATCTTCAAGACGACCTTGGTCCTTAATGATGAAACTAACCCGGCCTCTGAGTTGAAAAAGCTGTGAGACGAGAACGCCGTCCTTGAGGCGGAGAAAAACAAGGCGAACAACGACCTACAAGAGGCTCAGACGAGGTACGAAGCCCAGGTGCGCCTCCTCTATGATATGAATGAGATGCAGGAAGAGCTGAAGGGAACCAAGGAGAAACGAGATCACCTCCTGACCAAGGTCGCCGAGCTAGAGGCTGCCGATAATCCCGTCGAGGACGAGACGGAGAAGGAGAGAGCCCTTGCGGCCTGTGGTGCACTGGTCACCCAGATCCGGGAGCTCGAGTAGGACTGCTTAGAGGCTCTCGAGGTGGGCTTCAACAATGCTTTGGGGCAGGTCCAAATCGTGAATTCGGGGTCTCGGCTTGTCCTCGAGGGGATTAGTCATTTCCACCAAGTGGTTGATGGCAGGGTGGTCGTCCCCGAGGAAACTGACGATGAAGTTAGTCGAGGTGATGGGGAACCCCGGCTCGAGGAGGAGGCAGCTGCTTGATTCTTTGATTAGTTGTTTTGTTCGGCCTGTGTGCCATAATTTTGTAAATTGACTTTGCCCGACCTGCGTGCCATGGGTTTGTAATGTTTGAACAATGGGCTTTGCCGACTTTAATGCATTGTTTGTCTTTTATATTTTGTGTGTGCTGCTTGTATGTCGAATATGTATTTTATATTTGCATGTTTTTGTTTAAGTAATTGGGGCCTTTGCTCGACGTTATTGGTCCTCGACAGTGTAGGGAACCGGTCAAGTGGTCGGAGTCGGATTTTGACCTTCGACGAAGCTAAGAGCTCGATCGAGGTCTTTGCTCCGAGGCGTGAACTTCCCATCGTGAGCTGGACGTTCTGCCTAGTTGGTACGACAACGGTGGAGCTCGGTGAAGGTGTCCCCGTCGAATCAAGAGTTCGAGCGCACACACAAGAGCGAGCCCTTGTCTTCTTATTTCGAGTTTAGGAGTCGTACTTGTACCTTAGTGCGCTCCTGTGGTCGCAATGCGAATAGGTCGCGGGCAGTGTTTAACTGTAGTACTATTTAAGCTTTTCAACATTCAATGGTCGAGCAAGTTCCTCCTCATGCAGGTTTTCGAGGTAGTAGGCCCTAGTCCCCGTTTTCGCGCGGACGCGATAAGAGCCCTCCCAGTTCGCGACGAGCTTGCCTTCGTGCAAATCTTTCTGGTTCCTTCGCAAGACTAGGGTGCCCACCTGAAATTCGCGTTTGATGACTTTGCTGTCATGTCGCAAAGTTATCTTCTGTTTGAGTGAGGCTTCACAGAGGGATTCCCCCGACCGGATCTCTTCGACTGGGTCGAGCTCCTCCCTTAGGGCCTCGTCGTTGGTCTCCTCGTCGAGGGGGGACTCAGTCCTCCTCGAGGGTTCCCTTATTTATACCAGAATCAATGCCTCGGTTCCATAGGTTAATCGGAACGGGGTCTCCCCTGTAGTTGAGTGTGAGGTCGTTCTGTAGGCCCAGAGCATGTTGTGCAACTCCTCGACCCACCTTTTCTTAACGTCGTCCAGTCTTCGTTTCAGGCCTCGCAGGATCACTCTGTTGGTGGCTTCGTCCTGCTCGTTTGTTTGCGGGTGCTCGACTAACGTGAAGTGTTGCTTCGTGCCCAACTTGGTAACGAAGTCCCAGAAGTTCTTGTCGGTGAACTGTGTTCCGTTGTCAGTAACGATTGCTTGGGGTACGCCGGCAAGTATATTCCTCTTGTAGAAACGGAGTATGTTGTGGGCCGTGATTTTGGCTAAGGTTTCGACCTCTATCCATTTAGTGAAGTAGTCAACGCCGACTATCAAATACTTGTTTTGGTATGACCCTATGGTGAAGGGCCCGAGGATGTCCATCCCCCACCAGGAAAATGGACATAGGGATGAGAGCGTTTAGAGCTTGTTGGGCGGGGTCAAGTGCATGTCCCCGTGTCGTTGGCATTTGTCGCACTTCTTGACGTTCTCTTTGGTGTCCTGCTGCATAGTGGGCCAGTAGTACCCTGCCTGCAATGCTTTACGGGCTAGGGACCGTTCGCCGAGGTGCTGCGTGTTGATCCCTTCGTCGATCTCCTTGAGTATACTGGGGACCTTAGCTCCTCGACGCATTTAAGGAGGGGGGGTGGAGAAACCCCTCCGGTATAACTTGTCCTCGACGATGGCATACAATCAGGCACGTCGCCAGACTATGCTAGCCTCCTTAGGATCGTCGGGCAGTTTCCCTGTGCGGAGGTATTCGTATACCGGGGTCATCCAGCAGTGGGCGTCACCGACGGTGTTCACGTCGGCGATCGAGGCAGGTTTTTTGATACTTGGTCATGGAATATCTTCTTGGATGACGAATTTTTTCCCGCCTTTTTTCTTCGTGCTCGCCAGCTTAGATAAGATGTCCGCCCAGGTATTGTGTTTGCATGGGACGTGACTTACTTCCGTCGAGACAAATTTTTTCATCTTCTCTTTTACTAGGGTCAAGTACTCGATGAGGCTGTCGTTCTTGGTTTGGTACTCTCCCCGCACCTGGGAGGCCACGAGCTGGGAGTCGGCAAATATTTTTACCTCTTTCGAGCCGAGGTCCTCGGCCAGGCGTAGTCCGGTGAGGAAGGCCTCGTATTCGGCCTGGTTGTTTGATGTCGGGAAGGATAATGTGAGAGAGACCTCGATCAAGATGCCTTCCTCGTTTTCTAGGATGATGCCCGCTCCACTTCCCGTCGAACTGGATGCCCCATCGACGTAGATCGTCTATTTATAGGATCCGTCGGTCGAGGGTTCTAGGGTGTTTATCTCTGCGATAAAGTCGGCTAGTACTTGAGCCTTCAGGGCCTTCCTACCCTCGTATTGGATGTCGAACTCGGAGAGCTTAAGCGACCATTTGAGCATCCTGACCGCCATGTCAGGCCGATCGAGGAGCTGCCTCACAGGTTGATCCTTCCTTACCACGATCGCGTGGGCCAAGAAGTAGTGCCGCAACATTCTGGCCGCAATGATGAGGGCCAGAGAAACCTTTTCGATCTGCTGGTACCTGAGCACGGGGCCTTAGAGGGCTTTATTGGTGAAGTATATCGGCTTCTGTCCTTTAGGGGTTTCCCTGATAAGAGCCGCCCCGACCGCCTCGGCTGTGATGACGAGGTACAAGTACAACGTCTCCCTGTTTTTGGGTTGCGAGAGGACCGGGGGTTGTGAGAGGAATTTTTTGAGGTGGAGGAGTGCCTGTTCGTACTCCTAGGTCCACTTGAATGTGGCCTCTTTGCGTAGGAGTTTGAAAAATAGAAGTGCGTGTTGCGCCGACTTGTTCATGAAGTGGGACAGCGAGGTGAGCATCCCATTTAGCGATTGAATTAATTTCTTCGAGTTCGGCGTTGGGAACTCGGAGAATGCCCTGCGCTTGTCGGGGTTTGCTTCGATTCCTCGTTCTGTGAGATAGAACCCAAGGAACTTGCCTGCTCGGACACCGAAGGTGCATTTCTCAAGGTTGAACCTCATCTTGCATCTCCTCGCCGTGTCGAAGACTCTTCTGAGATGGGCAGTGTGGTCGAGCTCTTCTCATAATTTTACGATCATGTCGTCCATGCAGACCTCGAACATGTCTCTGATCTCGCCACAAAATACTTTTTTCATCATCCGTTGGTATGTTGCGCCGGCGTTCTTCAGACCGAAGGGTATTACGTTGTAGTAGTAGTTGCCCGACTCAGTCATGAAGACCGTGTACTGCTTGTCGGCTTACGCCATGGGGATTTGATTGTATTACGCGTCCATGAACGACAACAATTTAAAACCTACAGAATTATCGACCAATTTATCGATGTTAGGCAATGGGTATGCAACTTTCGGGCATGCCCAGTTAAAATCAGTGTAATCAACACACATTCTCCACTTTCCATTATTCTTTTTAACAAGTATAACATTGGATAGCCAGGTTGTGTACTGGGCTTCTGAAATAAAGTTCGCCTCTAAGAGGTTTTTTATAGCCTTTTCAACAGCCTCCGCTTTCTCGGGAGACTGCCTACGTCTACATTGTAGTACAACCCTAACGGCCGAATCTATTATGAGCTGGTGGCAGGCCACATTTTGGTCGAGGTCGGGCATCTCTGCAGCGCTCCATTCGAACAGGTCAGCATTCTCCCTAAGGTAATCCTTCAGCTGCTTCCTCGCCAGGTCGGGGAGGCCCGTGCCAATCTCTACGTTCTTGTCCGGGTCGTCCCCAGGGGTGGTGAACTCGAAGTCTCCAAGGAATAGGGCGCATGGGGTGAAGAGGCTGCTCGTTGCCTTCAACTGGAGAGGTGTGATCCGCTACCTCATTCTGCTCCTGCTTGCTGGGGAAGCGGCTATCGAGGTCGACCGCGTTGACGCGAGGGAGTGACTTATGCTCTTCATCCAGGGCTGACTTACCCGTGGTCTCAGACTTGATATTGATCGAGTTTAAACCCTTGGTCGCCGCCTCGAAACATCTCCTGGCATCCTCGATATCCTTGTGGAAGGTGACGACACGACCCCTGGTCGTGTAGTACTTCATCTTCAGGTGGACTGTAGATGGCACAGCTGTGACTTTGGCTAGGGTCGGCCTTCCCAGGATGCACTGGTATAGAGAAGGGCATTCCACTACCAGGAAGCGGACCTTAACTTGTCGGGCAATATCATCATTACCGAATATGACCATTAACTTGACGTAGCCCCATGGTCTGGTGGTGGTGCCATTGAAACCCTGCAGGTCTGAGCCGACATATGGGGTCAGATGTGTCTCATCGAGCTAGAGGGTAGTGAATAGGTGGGCATACACTATGTCCACCAAGCTTTCTTGATCGACCAGGATGCAACGGACGTCGAAGTTCACCATCTGTGCCCTGATCAGGAGGGGGATGTTGGAGTTGGGGGCGCCGCCCGACAATTCTTTGAGGTAAAAGGTGATGGGGTTCGACATTCCCTGGATCTTTTCAAAGGTGGCGTTGTGCACTGAGCTCGCCTCGATCAACTTGTTGAACTTTCGCTTGATCAACCCCACCGAAACTTTGTTGAACCCTCCGCCAGATATGACCATGGAGACCGGGAAGCTTTCCAATGGGCTGCGGGCGGTTACAGGCGTGTCGGGCTCGCAGGGGAAATAGAAGTCCTCTGGTCGGGTGACACATAGGGCGACTTGTAGTTCGTTCTCGCCGGAGTGTCGCTCCTGGAAGATTTGCATCCAACGGTACAAACGCGAGAGTGGCGCAGAAAACACAGAGTCGCCATCAATGTGTATTTATCCCTAGAGAGGGAAAGGAAACACTGCATAAACCTGAAGAGAAAGGGGGAAAGACATGGTCATCGTAACCATAGTCCGGGTTCGGGAGTCGGTTATGCGAGGGGAAGGTGTTAGCACCCCACGCATCCATCATACTCGATGGGATCCACGCTTGTTGTCTAAACGGAGGGTGAGATGTCCTACTATCTATGGCTGTACAAAAGAAAACGGGGATGAGGGTGACTAAGACGGACTCGGTAGGACATATTCGATGCCCTAGGCCTACATAATCCCTCAGTGTAATGGGAAAGTCAGAGTCAACATAGTTCGGACGGGAACTGTGGGGGAAGGTTGCTCGCCAAGACAATCGCTGTCTTGTGCCTACATATCCTCAATCGAACGAGAGAGAGGAATCAGAGCTAATGTAGTTCGTGGGTACGACCACGAATGGGTAAGTGTTTTTTACGTGAGCGACGAGCTCTTTTCTGAAAATGAAATTTGAAACCCAACAATCCCGAAGGATAAAAAAGATTTGAATTGGTTTTGTGTTTTTTAGACAGAAGTGTTTTTTAAGTTAGTTCATAACTTGCATTGCACCAAAGTCTAGGGCACATGGACGAATACTCAACGAATCGTCCCAAGACAGGACGCCCGCTAAGCACTCTAGAAAGATAAGAGGAATCCCCTCATTTCTCATTCCCCACGCTTAAGGCTCGTGCGCAATACACTTTATCTTTATTAAGTGTTTTCAAGAAGTTTTGAGATGAGAAGAGAGAAGACCCAAAGGAAACTCTAAAGGGAAACTAAGAGTCCTAATGTTATCATGCATGGGTAACCTATGGTTAGTGAGACTTAGGAGGGACGACTACCTAAAACCTAATGCTAATCCTACTCCAAGCTTAATCAAAAATTAAGTTGGACTAGGTAGCTCTAAAAGGAAAGAATCCAAGACTTAAACAAGTCTTGAAATTCATGGGAGGAAGAGAGTGAAAGAAAAGAATGAGAAAGAGAAGGATAAGATGAGATACAATAAATGGCAGCAAGCACATCACATCATAAATGTCCAACTCAAATCATCAAAAAAAGTTTCAAAAATCAATGCTAAACAATCTCAAGTAAGCATGCAAAGATAAACATGAAAAAAGGCAAGCATACTTGTATGGAATGCACAATTAAGCATACATGGACTTCATATCAAGATGAAATGAGAAAAATAAGATGAAGATGAAAATAAGTCAGAACCAAGATCATATTATCATCAACAATTCACATGTGCAAAAGGAAATCAAAGCATGAAACATTATGCACCAAAGAAAGCTACAAAAAGAAGACAAAGTTTCAACACTTAAGCATACTCAAACATGATTCAAACATGATCCATAAATGGCAAAACTTGGTCACAAGGGACCTTAACCAGAGGTAAACATCATATCAAATGCACATACAAATAATCAAGAAGAAACTCAAGCAAATTGGCATGGCAAGTCAACTTGTGTAAAGAGGTGTCAAGATATAGTCATGCATAAGTCATTTAAGCACAAATAAACAAACATATATCAAATGACACTCAAGAATTGTGAGAGTAAAACTCAAATGACCTAAGTCATAATCCAATCACATGTCAAAAGATCTCACAAAAATTCACAAGTTAAGAGCCTCAAACAAATGAGCAAAGATCACATAAGAAACATGACTCAATATGCAAAAGAGAGGGACTAAAGTGCAACATGCAAAGAGTTTAAAAATATGAGAAAAATGTTTTTAAGGACGTCAAGATGTCCTCTGAAAAATTAAAAAAGAATGAGATGCAAATCATGTATAGATGATGAGAACAAAAATCAACAAGGCATGGTGTGCATATATGAAACAATCCAAAAAGAAATTAATTAAACAATTAATTCAGATGCAAAAAATAAAATAAAAATGAAAAATAAAATTTTCCAAAATTTTATAAAAACCTAAATATGCTTCATGAATTTTATGGTAATTTTTGGATGCATTAATCTAATTTTAAAAATTAAAATGCAAAACAAAACAATTAAATGAAATGAAAAAATGAATAAAAGAAACCCAGGGGGTGTAACAAGCAATAAAATCACGTTTAAAAAAATGGAATGGGCTCAAGGAGGGGTGCAGATAGCCAGCCCAGTCCACAACAAAAAAGCAGCGCAGGCAAACAAAAATAATGGACCCAGTCAAACATCTTGACTTCATACAAACCCTTGGATCAATCTCACGCGTAACAATAAGTCAACAAATCATACATCACGCCAGATGAAGGGCTCAGATTGCGTATACATGATAAATAACATGGGGAGACACACAATCAATATGATCTGATTTAAATAGAAAACACGTGAGAGGCACATGTCAATTTTAATGCGCTTGCATGTTAACAACCACCAGATTCATCCAACGCATATAAATCAGTCAAACAATCAAAAAAATATTCAAGATGAGTGATCCAGATCTATGGTACATGGTAACAATCGTGGAATAGCACACACATACATTAAAATCAAAACTTGAAAATTAAATGTGGTGGCTGAACGTGGACCATCAGATCTGGACCACCAACGGTCCAGATTTCATCTTCTCCAATGAAACCTCCACCGGCCTGAAACATAACCAAACGCCGGAGCCCTAGCTCCGGTCGTCTTCTCCGGTGACCCGCACATCAAAAATCTCCAGAAATTGCAAACAAGTATACTATATTGACCAAAATTCAACAAGGATCTCATATATGCAATTATTTTTCACAAACAACTAACACACAAGCCAAATCGAACAGAATAAGTTTGGATCTAAAAACTTAAATCTCAAAATTCAAACAATCCACACGTCCAAACTCAAAACTAAATAGATCAGCATCATCAGTGAACATCATAGATCACTTTGCAAGCAAGAAAAACAAGTTACACGATCATGAAAAGTATGCTAACCTGAAAGCTGTAGAGCTCAAAATACACCAAGAACTCCTTCCAAAAGCTGCAGATCTTCCTCTTTTGAGCTCTATTTACAAAATAAATGCAAATAGAGGCTTGAAATTGGTTGGATCTAAGGTTTTGAACTTGAGCAACTTGAACACGAACTTGATGAAATCCTCACTCTAAGCTCAAACCAATGGTAGATTCTTGTTCCTCTCACCACACTGATCAATAATGTGCAAAGAAAACTTCAAAACTCTCAAGAGAAGAGAGATTCAAAGAGAGAAAAGTTTGGAGGTGAAAATGGATTCTGAGCAAATGAGGGTGCATGACCTAGCTTTGTGCGTGTGAGTAAGCTTATATACTCTCCATTAGACCTCTCGTCATGATTAACAATTGATTAAACCCCTGATTAGTGAGTTTTGAGTGGTTTTGCAATTTTTGTTCAATCCCTTAATTTACTCGTGCACCTTCATGCTTTTCATGATGGATACCTCACACTTGACTTGCTGATCACTTTTCAAAAACAGTTGGGCCTTGAATTTGCTTGGATAATGAGATTTGGATCAATTTGCAAATTGTTTATTTGTTAAATACACCATGTATACGTCACGGTTTGGCATGAAACAAGGGTCAAAATTGGTGCTCATGGCATGTACTTTGATGGTACAATATGACTTGAAGCAATTGAAGTGATTACAAGTCCTTTTGGATGAAAATGCAAATGGTGGAAAATTGGTACATGTGGAAAACCTCAAAATGCACCTTGCCTTGCCTTAGCCATAACTTGAGTTCTACAAAAGGTATGAACATGTTCTAGTACTTGTTGGAAAGGGGAGAAAAAGATCTTCAACTTTCATGTTTGAGGAAAATTCATTTGAAACTTCTTTGATGATGAAAATTCAAGTTGAATGTAGTGTAAAAACTTGCCAAAAATGGAAACTTCTCATTATAGGTCATTTTCCAAATTTAGTAACTTTTGTACAAACCCTTGATTCTTGATAAATGGTATGAAACTTGACCCTTGAAGACCATATGAGGATGTGAGACCTTGAAAACCCTGAAGAGAACCTCAAAATTCCACAGTTGACTTCCCCTCTCACTGTTGACTTTTCTTGGTCTACAAGCAATTGATCCACTGAACATCTTTCACAATGAAACACTTAGCCAAGTCTTTCCTCCATGAGTACTTGTAAGCATATAGAACCTCATGAGAATGTATTTGAACAAGCAAAACCCATAAAGAAGCCTTTTGGAACCAAAACCCTAATTTGGACCATCTGATTAGGAGAGTGTGGTTCACTTGAAATCCTTTGCCATTCTTGACCTTATGAAGATATGATGAACTCCTCAAACCACCTTGAGGCTTGAGACTCCTTTGAGAAGAACCAAGTACCTTGATCCCATGTTAAGACCCAATGCTATGCCCAAATGCTAATGCAATAAATGCAAAGAAACATAAGCCAAATAGCTAAAAGTAAGAGGGCAAATTTTGGGGTGTTACAACTGCCCCTATTCAATCAACTTGGTCCTGAAGGTATGATAGCAACGGCTGTCATGTGTTCAAAGGACTCACGGAGATTGAATACCAAAAGAAACCCGAAATTTGCAATCTTCAAAGGAGGGACGACTCCACTGGGGAACAAGCAATAAATGTTGCACTGTCACAACACGTACGAGTGTTGGAAACCAGTACAAACAATGTATTGAAATGTCTTGAAATAAACACAAACGAGTGTTAACTATGCTAGGGATAAACACGGACGGGTGTCCAGGAATCAAGGATATCAGATGCGGACGTTTATCGAAAAGATACACGGACGGGTGTAAAGGGATCAGTACGGACGAGTATCGAAAGGGTACACAGACGGGTGTAAAAAGCTCAATACGGACGGGTATCGAAAAGGTACACGGACGGGTGTAAAGAGGATTCAACACGGACGGGTATCGAAAAGGTACACGGACGGGTGTAAAAAGTTCAATACGGACGGGTATCGAAAAGGTACACGGACGGGTGTAAAACGTTTCAATACGGACGGGTATCGAAAAGGTACACGGACGGGTGTAAAGAGTTTCAATACGGACGGGTATCGAAAAGGTACACGGACGGGTGTAAAGAGATTTCAATACGGACGGGTATCGAAAAAGTACACAGACGGGTGTGTCATACCCCAAATTTTGACCACTTAGATTTTCCATCATTGTGCAAATCATCATCACAATATGGATGTACTTTCATGCCTCATCAATCTCCTCGAGGATTGTTGAGTATTCACTACCATCAAGAATTAGGGTTTCAAGCCCTCTCAGAGCCTTAGACAAAGGATCAATCAAGGAAAGACTTGATCTTCAACTTGTCTAGCCTCTAGAATATCCACAATGGATCAAAAGGACTCCCACTCCAAGGATTAAGCACAAAGTTGCTCCCTTCTGGGTGGATCAAGTCTCAAGGTCGACAGTGTCACCAAATTAGGGTTTTGGTCGACCAGGGCCTCCAGATGGAAATCTTTCATCTGGGCACTAGCCAATGATCCAAAACATAACCTAATATACTCCATGGAACCTCATGGACCCAATCATCAAGTCAATTTTGCCTCAGGGGATGCATTCAGCAAAAATCAGGAATTAGGGTTTTTTGACCTGATTCACCCCTAAGTTGACTTTTAGGGAAAATCATGAGCCAAGACCTCAAGAGAGGGTTTAAGGGTCTCTAATGAACTATATTGATCCATTTGGAACAATGGATTAATCCAAGAAGCTTGAGCAGCAAGTCTCAATTTCATCTGCACTACAATTAGGGTTTCGCGAGGAAAGTCAACTGTAACTTTGACTTTTGACCAGGACATGCTTCCAAGCCCCAAGACATGATTCAATATACCCTATGACACCCATGGAACATGTCCATCAAGTTTGATTTAGGTCAAGGACATGATTTCCTGAAGAATTGCACAGTTTCATCTGATAAAAAGTCAACTGTGCACAAAAGTCAACTTTGACTTTTTGAGATTTTTCACCAAAATGGATTTCTAACCCTAAAATGATGTTAATGTATGATTTGAATCATCATTCATCAAGAAAAATCAAAGAAAGTGGGATAACTTTTAAAAGGGGTAACCATAAAAACTTAGAAAAATTTCTAAGTTATGGAAAAAGTGACACTAATGTGCCAACTTTGGAGGACCATAACTCCTAAACCACAAGGCCATTGTTCCCCATTCAAAGCTTGATTTGTAGATCCCATTGCCCTCTACAAAAGCTTCATACTGACCTATGTCCAAATTCCTCATGGATTTTGAGTTAGGGAGAGATCAAAATCAAGAAAAGTCACTTCGTTCCAACACTTAGTGAAAATTTCACTAAGTCAGATTTTTCCTTACTTTTTGCCAAATGTAGGGGGATTTTTCACTTGGATTCAAAAGAGATCAAAACCAAACATGTTCAAATAGTTGTTGTATCATGTAAGGGCTTTCCAAAATGGCCAAGAACATTACCAAATTCAACTTGAGTCATGAGATATGACATTGGCAAGTTGCCTTGTTGAAATCTGTCAAGGCAAGGCAGATTTTGCATTTTTTGTCGATTTGCCAAAATCAGCCAAATCCAAATGCTCCTATCCACTTGGACACCTCTGAGGATTGAATCTAAAGGGGACAATCACTGAGCCAAGCCTCCAAAGTCTTTGGAACAAGAAATAGCATGTTGAACCTAGAATGGCCAAAATAGGGACAAGACTCCAATTTTGGATTGGAGCATTCAATGGAAGCATCAAGGTGGCATGGACTGAGCCATTCTCAACTAAATTCAGTCAAGACTTATCCAAGACCAAGGGAACCACAGCCCTGTGCCCTAACCTCTAGTCAATGGCTAGAGGAGACTTGCATTTCCATTGGCCAACATTGAACAAACACCTGCTGCAGTTGCCATTCACTGTGGATCCCAAAACAAACTTGCTCTACTATAAATAGAGCTCAATTGTGATCAGTTTGAGTACACCAAAGCCATCAAACAGATGCTTTCCTCAAAATCTCTTCTTTCACTCCAATTTTGCCTTCTAAGGCAAGTCACTATCGGGTTTTGAGTTTGAGAGCTTTGCCAATCAAACCAATCACTCACACACCTCACATACATCATATAGAAGTGATCCAAACACTCACATAACATCTGGAACACAGATTTCACAAAATCACCAGCCAATTGCTCAAGTTCTTGACAGTTTTGCAGTTGAGGTACCATCTTTAGCTCCAAACCATTTCAATCCATTCCAAGCATTCATACACACTCCATGGCACCTAGGGAAGCTATCCAGATCATTGGAACCTAGCTGTAACACCTCCAACACAAATCACGATCACCAGCTGCAAGTGGTAAGCATGAGCTCTTCTAACTCTATGATCCATGCAATTTTTGCTGCACAATAATTTGGCCATATGTTCATAATCATGCATGGAATGTTTTCCCTCAATTAATTGCATTGTTTGAATCATGTATCAAAAATCCTAGCCTTCATCCAGAAATTAGGGTTCTTGAGGATTTTTCATGATTTCTTGTTATATGTTTAATTTAAATGAAATTAAATACCATAGACATGATCGTGAGGTTGAAACGAGTTGATTGGTATGTGGATTGCATGATATGATCAAGTATTTAGTGAGATTGGAGAGAAAATGCAAATCTGGGCAAACCCAGAACACGCGCGTGTTCTTGGCGCCATTTTTTGAATATTTGAATATTTGAATTTTGTGATTTTATTTAATTGATTCAAAAATTAATTTCTCTCTGAGTTTTAATGATTTTGAGTTGATTCTTTTTTTAATAATTCACAAAAATGTTAAAATATTTTATTTTCCCAAAAAATCCCAAAACTAATATTTATTTTGTATAATTGATATTTTTGCAAAGAATTAATGTTTTAATTGTTTTTAACATTTAAAATATTTTTTCCACCTTGATTTTGCAACTTTAATGCTTTCTAATTATTTTGTAGGTCAATAATTAATTTTTGAAGCATTAATCCAAGATCACAATTTGTTTTTCCTATGTTAAACAATTTTGATCATTTTAATTGAATTTTTATTCAATTAAAACACATTTTTGAAAACAAATTAGGGTTTTGGATTAATTCAACCCTCATAAATCATTTTCTTAAACTCTTTGGGCCTCTAATAGAGTGTAAGACCCAATCCTTTTTTTGACCAAATCATTTTTGGGCCTCAGTGTATTGTATAAGTCCCGATACCGTCAAAAACAAACGGCGCGATCGTCGCCTTTTGAAAAATAACCTTCTGGGCCTCTCCTTGAGCTATAAGACCCATTCAAAACTTTTGGGCCTCTAATAGAGTGTAAGACCTAACCCCCTTTTAACCAAAATCATTTTGGGCCTCAGATATTGTATAAGCCCCTTCGCGTTAAAAAAAAATCTCGGCGCGATCGCCATTTTTAACGGAAAAATCAATTGGGCCTACCCTCGTGTTATAAGCCCCACTCTTTTTCTTTAAACCTTTTGGGCCTCTTGAAAGAGTGTAAGACCCATCCCTTTGTACAGAAAACCTTTTTGGGCCTCAGTCACTTGTATAAGTCCCTCTGTACAAATTTAAACAGTGCGCTCACTGATAAAACCCTGGGCCTCTCCTTGAGCTGTATGCCCCAAATCTTTCTTTTTGAAAGCACTTTCTCCTTTGATTTTGAATATACTGTTATTTTCAATCTTTCTTTGTTGAACAACTAACCAAACAGCATGGAAGCTCTACAACCGAGTAAGTGGTTATTGCTTTCATTTACCGCTTTCATATACATATAACTGTATTGTGGGGCTGTTTCGCTGTAAGTTTTCTTTCATAAACTCATATCAACTGTGTAATAATAGTACAGATATTTAGAGTTTCCCCGACAACTACGTCTAGCATTAAGCCCGTTGATCACTCTTAAATAGTCAAAACTAGATTCCCATAGGATGACCAGACACAGTCTTCCCTCCTCTTGGGGTTAAACAATATGGAGACATGAAAGGCAGCATTCTCGGTGAACCCTTTCATAGACTGTCACTCGTAGAAGTTGTCAAAGAAACTCTACTCCCCAGAGATGATCTCTTCTCCGTGAATTGCATCTCTTGAGTATCTTCCAAATTCTCGAACTTTCCTGGCTTGATCTATTCTCAGTGAATGGCATGTCTTGAACTTCTCGGGGTTTAGGGACCCACAGGCTTCTTAAAAGCAGTTGTCAAGAAACTCTATTCCCCAGAGATGATCTTTTCTCCGTGAATGGCATCTCTTGAGTTTCTTCCAAATTCTCGAACTTTCCTGGCTTGATCTATTCCTCGTGAATAGCCTGTCTTGAATTTCTTGGGGTTTGGGGACCCACGGGCTTCTTAAAAGCATCGGCCCCCTCTTGGGCATCGTACAAGGACCCACAGGCTTCCTAAAAGCAACCCCGCCTCCTCTTGGGCATAGTACAAGGACCCTACGGCTTCTTAGAAGTATTCACAACCTCCTCTTAGGCTTCATATAATGATCTTTTCCTCCGGGAATGATAGCCTCCTTTTGGGCTTCGTACAAATTGTCCCGACGACCTCCTAGAGGTATAGGAACAGAACTTAGTCATCTGCATAGAACAGTCCTTTCAAAGAGTCTACTACTGTTTCTCAAAGCATAGTACAAAAGATAAAACTCTAGACTTGGACAGTCTTATCTCCTTGAGTCTCAAAGACATTCTCAAGTGACCCCTTCGTTAAATAGGAAGAAAACCCGTAGATAGGACAATCTCAATGCCTTTCGGATTTCCCAATTCCTTAAAGAACAGGAATAGCCCGGATCCTTGAATCAAATCTTTGAGTACAGTGTTGCTCATATAAGAACTGATTTTCTCTTTCAAAATCAGTATACTGGACCTGTCACTCAACTGAAACGGTAACCACAGCCTCCTCTTAGGCTTTGTATAATGATCCTTCTCCAGTGAAGTTAGCCTCTCTCTTGGGCTTTATACAATGATTCTCCCCAGCGGAGTCAAACAACGTGTAGCCTCTCTCTCGGGCTTTGTACGAGACACATAAGAGACTCCCTCGTTGAGTCAATCACCCCTCTCGCCTCCATCTCGGGCTTTATACGAGATACAAAAAGGTTCTTATTGAGCCAAACAAATTTCAACCTCCATCTCGGGCTTCGTACGAGATACAAAAAAAACTCTATTGTTGAGTCAAATAGCCTCCATCTCGGGCTTTATACGAGATACCAAAAGACTCCATCGTCGAGTCAAAACCTTTTAGCCTCTCTCTCGGGCTTTATACGAGACACATATTAGCCTCCTCTTAGGCTTTGTATAAGAAAACCACTGGTTGATCCGATCAACCTTTTAGCATCAAAGCTGTGCCTCGTTCACAGTACACAAACATCAACAACTCCTTCCCCTTCATCTAATTGCTGTAAGCGGCAAGCCTCCGGATCATCTACATCCATGCCACTGTCCCTCTTTTAGCATGAGAAATTCCAAAGGAAAGATGGCATTGCTCTAAACTAAGTTAAAGTCTTCTCCTTCAGGTTAAAATCCCCTATAAAGGAAATTATGGCATTGCCGAATTCACAAATCCAGGTTAAAGTAATCCTCCTTTACAGTCTGTCACCCAACAGTTGTGACAAACAGACCCCTTTAGAGATGACCAATTCTCTCTAAAGACAACCATTTTAGCTTCACATCTTGGGCTTTGAACAAGATACAAATAAACCTTTCAGCTTCACATTGTGGGCTTTGAACAAGATACAAACCACCTTTAGCTTCACGTCTTGGGCTTTGAACAAGACACCAAAATAACCATTTCCTCCCATAGAATAGGAGGAACTACGAACGCTCTGATTTCCCTGTTTCGGTAAACGGGAATACGTAGGCATAAGATTGAAAGAAAAAATCTTAGCGAGCACACTAAACAAAAACCCAAAATCCCATACTCTCATACATTCATCCTAACATCCTAACCGATAGCCTAAAGCACCCCTCGTCAACAAAATAACCTAGGAGAAACCCCGAATCTTTGTAGCATCTGTAAACCAACAGTTTTGACTGTTTAATCTCAGTATGCAAACAGGGTTAATTGGAGACATCTATTTCCCTTCCTTCATCAGCTTTAATAGGATAAAAAATGAATCGAGCTGTAGTACCAGAGCGATTGTGCTTCGCAACCACATCCAAAAATCACTCGCTACAGAAAAATGGCGACTCTGCTGGGGACACACGAGTTTCTTGCTCTCTTCACATCTCCTAGGTAAAAACCTTGACGTCATTAGGATCTTAGGTCAAAACGCTGTTAATTTGGAATGAAACCACAGGATGGTGACTCCGCCGGGAAACCATTTTCTGTCAGGAACTTAAGATTCTTAGTTTTTAAAAGTCTAGGACATTAGGACAAATATATATACTGCTTTTCCTAATTGATATACGTGTTTATTTTTCTGCTAATGGGAATGCGTGTGATGCCGCATGTGGAAAGATTGAGTATACACTTAAGATAAGTGATGGCGACGAGGTCGACCATCAACCTCAGTGGAGGCGGACCAATGCAACCTATTCTCTCACCTAGACAATGGGCCGATTGTGATATCTGAGAAGCTGAGGAGCCAAACCCTTTTGTAGTGCAGAAACTATCGGGAATAGTTGTTACGTGATACTACCCTCATTTGAGGCTGGTGATCTATTCTCGGTGAATGGCACTTACTCTAAGATTGCTCTACAACTCGCTGGCGATCCGCTTGTTGTTTTGCTTTCCTGGGAGGAACTGATGATAATGAGTACAGGTACAAAAATCACCCTAGTATAAACCTTTGGGGATGGGTAGAGCCTTGACTTCATGACAACGACCCTTTGACCCCATGTTTTTTCTATGTTTTTGTGTGCTGCATTCATCTAAAAAACATTAAAACATTCAAAAAAATTTCTCTTCTAGTCTCTCTGTTTTTCAAATTAAACTAAGACTGTGATTGCAAATATCAGAGAAAATGACTGCGCTAATGGATTTTGGTAGAAGGAGAACCCATAGGTGTACCTTCAGGGTTTCAAAGCTAGAGGATTTAAGAGGTTTGGCGAGAATGATCACAAACCAAGAGGCCTTCAGAGCCAAATACGGAGGTTTGTTATCTCTGCTAAGAGTCCATTTGATTGAGGGAATCATGGATGCGCTCATTCAGTTTTATGATCTAGTTTATCACTGTTTCACATTCCTGCATTACCAGCTCGCACCAACGCTGGAGGAGTATTCTCATCTGATCGATTTACATATCACTGATCGAGCTCCATTTTCTGGACTGGAAGAAATTCCAAAGAATCAGACCATTGCAAGAGCAATTCATTTGGACGAGTCTGAGGTCAAGACTCACCTAACCACTAAGGGTGGCATCCAAGGTTTTCCAGTCCAGTTCTTGACAAAGAAAGCCCTATATTTTGCCAGTATAGGAAACGTGACTGCTTTTGAAAGCATCTTTGTCTTGCTCACCTACGGGTTATTTTTGTTTCCCAACATCAATAACTTCGTCGATATCAACTCCATTAAGGTTTTTCTCATTGGAAACCCTGTACTGACTTTGCTCGCAGATGCGTATCATTCTGTACACTTAGGGAATTTGTACAGTGGAGGGGAGATCACATGTTGTGTACCTCTGCTTTACAAATGGTTTATCTCCCATTTGCCTAAGTCTGCTGCTTTTTGGGATTGCAAGAGTGCCTTGCGCTGGTCGCAGAAGATCATGTCTCTTACCAACTCTGATATAGATTGGTGTAATAGGATTTATGATGGAATTAGGATCATTGACCGTTGTGGAAACTTCCCCAACATACCCCTTATAGGAACTAAGGGAGGAATCAATTACAATCCAGTTCTCGTTCGTCGTCAATTTGGATACCCGATGAGACACGTCCCACGGGGTGTTCATCTGGAAGGTCTTTTCTTTAAAGAAGGAGAAAATGACAGAGCACTAAAGAAGGAAATAGTGCACGCTTGGAAACACGTTCATAAGAAAGGACGGGAGTCTCTAGGAAAACCGGACTGTGTCTCGGTGGAGCCTTATCTCCATTGGGTACAGACTAGAGCTCTCAAGCTGAAGATGCCTTATCCTCGTCATGGAATTCTTCCGCCGAGGGAATCTGTCATGTACTTCATGACGGAAACTGAAAAACTCCAGGTTACTCTCAACAGAGTTCAACGGGAGAGGAGGTCTTGGAAGAACAAGTACCGCACCCTCGACATAGAGTGCATCAAAATACAATAATTACTAAAAGATAAAGATGCTCTGATTGAGATTTTAGAGCAACATGTTGTAGAGAATCAAGATGACCAGAGGAATTTGCTCACTCTTTTCACTTGGCAAAGGAATGACAACCCGACAACGGCCCAAGAGCCCTGGTCAAAGAAAAGGAAAATACCAGAATCAACACCCGATTTCTCTTCAGAGAGGACTCGGGACCCATTAGCTTAGGTTTCTATTTCTGCACCTTGTAATCTACTGTATTTCCATTTCTGCAATCCTTTGATTTCAATAAAAAGGGGTTTCCCCACTGTTTGATATTTACAATCTAATTGTCGAAGTTTATTTTGATTAAACCAAAAAACAATTAATATAATCATTGGATTCATCATTCTCACATCGCGTATTCTTCTTACCTACGAATCTCACGTTTGTGTCTCGATTCTAGAGTTAAATTGTCTCATTCGTACAATACTCGGGCCAATCGTTAGAAAAAGATGGATGATCTTGAGGAAGAAAACAGAGAGTTGAAAGAAGAGATCGACGCTCTGAGAGAGGATATGAGAAAGCTTCGTAACGATATGCAAGCCATGGAAGAAGCTCAACTACAAAGAACTGTGATCTCAGAGATCACCTCAATGCCCATAGTGGAGAAGTATGATCCTAGGTATCAAATGCCGAAAGATCGTCCCTGGGGCATGCCTGTTAACTATATCCCGGAAGGATATGTTCCGCCGATCACTGAAGATCAGGGAATCACAACAGAAGCCGCTGGGCCTGAAGGTTACAAACTTCAGGAAAGCGAAGATGCCAGAGGCATATTGAAGACTCCTGAAGGTTACAAACTTCGGGAAACGTCAAGATTCACTGCCGTAGTCACGGTACCACCCCTTGTGGTGCACACTGTCCCGGAAGGACAGATTCCACAAATACCTTCTGGTAAAAAGGAAACTTTGTTTGACAGAATGGATGAATTCCAGGAACTGTTCCTGGAAATGCAGAAAGAACTACAAGCCATTCGCGGTCAGGATTTATTTGGAAAGGACGTCGCAGACCTCTGCTTGGTCCCCAATGTAAAAGTTCCGCAAAAATTTCAAGTGCCCGACTTTGAAAAATACAAGGGTAACTCTTGCCCTCAAAGTCACTTGGTGATGTACGCTCGGCGGATGTCAGCTCAGACGGAGAATCAGGACCTACTGATTCATTACTTTCAGGATAGTCTAACCGGTACCCGCCTTAAAATGGTACATGGGTTTAAACCGTGCTACGATTAGCACATTCAGAGATATTGGTACTGCCTTCGTCCAACAATACAAATACAATTTGGACATGGCACCGGACAGAGATCAACTCAGATCAATGTCGCAAAAGGACAAGGAAACCTTTAAGGAGTATGCTCAAAGATGGCGTGAAATTGCCGCTCAGATTTGTCCACCTCTTGAGGAAAAAGAGATGAAAAAGATCTTCTTAAAGACCTTAAGCTCATTTTACTACGTCAGAATGGTTGCCAGTGCGCCCAGTGACTTCATCGAGATGGTGGGCATGGGAGTTCGTCTTGAGGAAGCTGTCCGAGAAAGACGTTTGGCAAAAGACGCTGGATCATCGAGCAGTACAAAACGATACGGTAGTGCTCTCCCTAAGAAAAAATAGCAAGATATTGGGAATATCTCTCTCGGAAAGCAAAGGCGACGTTATCAACCGGTAGCAGTTGTAACTCCTGCTATCAGCCCTGTGCCTATTCCTACGTATCAACCTCAGGTTGCGCAGAGTCAACCTAATCAGCAAAGGACACAACAGCCTCTTCAGCAGGCTCGTCCTCCATATAATAACAACCGTACAACACGACCATCAGGGTTTGATCCTATACCCATGTTATACGCAGAACTATTTCCGTTACTTCTGGCTAAGGGGCACATTCAGACTAAATCTCCTCTTACAGTACCGGAAAATCCGCGTTTTTGGTTTAAGGTGGATCAAACTTGCCCTTATTATTAAGGAGGTCCAGGGCATAACATTGAGACTTGTCTCAATTTCAAGTCCGACGTGCAAAAGCTTGTTAGGAGCGGGGTCTTATCCTTCAAGGATACAAATCCTAATGTTCTTACGAACCCGCTGCCTCAACATGAGAAAGCTGCAGTCAACCTGATTGAGAAAGAATTTAACAATGTCTATCAAATTCACGATGTACTCTTGTTGAAAACCAATCTGGTTAAGATGCATTGTAGACAGAGTGGATATGGCCATGTGCCACCTCATAATTATCATTAGTGTGATATTTGCTCTAAAGACAATCAAGGATGTTTTGTGGTGCAAGCAGCCCTACAGGAACAAATGGATCTCGAATGGATCCAAGAGCACCGAGTTCGTGGAGTTAACATGGTCTACACGAATTCTAACATCATTCAGAACCATGACATTCGTGCGATGAATGTCAACTTGGTGGCGATGCACTCAAGGCAAAGCCAGTATCATAATCTGCCGCGACACGATTACAGTTCCTGTCTGACTTGCTCGGTAAACAAACAGGGATGCTCTTTCATACAAGAGGCCCTCCAGCGTCAGATGGATCTTGGATGGATCCAAGACTACCATGATAGGAACCCTTATCAGATCAACATGGTTCAGATCTTCGATATTCGCGTGATGAATGCCAACCTGGTAGAGTTACATGCTGAGCAGGTCCGACTCGGATTCTTAATATCACACGACTATCAAAGCTGTAAAGCAGGTTGCGAAAATGATCGAGGTTGTACCCTTGTCCAGGAGGCACTTCAGCACTTGTTAAATCACTGGTGGATGCCAATCTATATGGATGAAGATACTCAGCAGATTAGTATCAGTAACAGGAATCCTACTCGACGTCAAAGTCAGGATGTCCGATCTATGGAAGCTAACCTAGTGAGGTTACATTGAATTCAAAGTGGGCGTGGCCAGGTGCCACCACACAATTATGACCGTTGTAGCGTCTGTTCGGAAAGTAACCAAGGGTGTTACCTTGTGAGAGCAGCTCTTCAGGATCAGGTGGATCGTGGAGAGATTCGTCCATATCCGGGTTCTGGACCCATCAACTGGACGCCGAACTACCTTGCTAAGCAAGTCGAGGATGTTGTCACGATCTCTAGTCGTCACCAGACCAGGGATGTTTTTGCCATCATTCCTCTACTTGACGAATCTAGAATTCCCAACCGGGAACGGATCGAGATTACTTATGATGGTCAGAAAAATCAGAATTTTCCCATAGTCATCTATCTACCGGGACCACTACCGTATGAATCAACTAAGGCTATCCCTTACAAATACGGTGCAACGACAATTGAAAATGAAAAGGAAATTCCATTACCCTCCGTCGTGAATATTGCAGACATCAGTCGTGTAACACGGAGCGGTCGAATCTTCAACCGAGGAGTTGGAGAACCTAACAAGGAAAAGGAACTTCAGACAGGAGCTCCCAATCCACCAGTCGGTCAATCCAGTGATCCCGACCTTTCGAAAAATAATGATGAGATGCTGAAGCTCATCCAAAGGAGTGAATATAACATTGTTGATCAGCTGTTACAGACTCCTTCAAAGATCTCGGTATTATCACTGTTACTCAGTTCAGAAGCCCACAGGAAGGCTCTACAGAAAGTCTTGGAGCAAGCCTTTGTGGAACAGGATGTAACAATCAGACAGTTCGATAGTATTGTCTTTAACATCACTTCCTGCAACAATTTGGGATTTAGTGATGAGGAATTACCTGAAGAGGGTCGCCGTCATAACATAGCGCTCAATATCACAGTCAACTACTAGGACGATGCTTTAGCCAGCGTACTGGTAGACACAGGGTCAGCCCTGAATGTTATGCCGAAGTCCACTTTGATGCAATTATCATTCAAAGGCCCTCCGATGAGAATCAGCGAGGTTGTCGTCAAAGCGTTCGACGGATCCAGAAAAACAGTTATCGGCGAAGTTGATCTTCCCATAACTATTGGTCCTCACACTTTCCAAGTCACTTTCCAGGTCATGGACATCCGGGCAACATACAGTTGTTTATTAGGAAGACCATGGATACATCAGGCTGGAGTGGTCACTTCGACCCTCCACCAAAAGCTAAAGTTCGTTCGGAACGATCAACTTGTCACAGTCTGCGGGGACCAGGCCTTGCTCGTGAGTAACTTGTCATCATCTGCTGATATAGAACCCGAGGAGGTTATTGGAACTCAGTTCCAAGCACTGTCGGTGAGCAAGAACAATCAGTTTAAAGAAGGAACTTCCATTTCTTCATACAACGATCCTATCAAAGCGGTCGAGAGTACCAATACAACAGGATGGGGACAGCTTGTCATTCCTATTGGCAATACAACAAAGAAGGGTCTTGGTTTTTCTGCAACCTGTACCCATACAGCTGCCAACGATGAAAGTCTTCATCCCCTTCCAAACTTCTTCCACAGTGGAGGTTTCCTTCACCCAGTGTCTCAAGCAGTACATGCCATTAATGAGGAAGATCCCTCTGACACAGATGAAGAATGGAAGTCCTACCTTAACGATGGCGGTTATATGTCTCAGGAAGAGGTGCCTATACCATTTTGCTATCCCGCACAAAGTCTGAGATTTATACCCAGATCAGATGTCGAAATGATCTATGGAGATTGTGATCCGGGAGGATGCCGTGCTCCGCCAAACTCATTAGAGGAGGACACTCTGATGAAAGACAATTTTGACTACACCTACTATGGCCCAATGGATGGTCTACCAATGTGGCAGCCCTACCCAGGAGACTTGGGGCCAGAAAGTCAGCTGAGTAATGAAACTCATCTGAGCATCATTGAACAGAATACCTGTGTCCCCACCATGTCATGGGATCAACACTCTGGTCATTCAGAAACTACTCAACATGAAGATGAATTCGTAACGTTTGCGGGACTTGAATTCATCAACTATGCTTTTCCCGAGGTCAACGTCATCGAGAGAAATGACTCCTCCAGTTCCAAAGAAGTTTGGGACACCTTGGGAGAACCATGTGGAAAATATGACTATATGGTCAAGTACACCGCTCCTGAAAGCTCTCGTATCAGGCTCGAAGATATCCAGCCAACTGGATGGGGAGATACAACTGAGAGCACAAATGTTATGCAAAATACAACTGAGGAATTCTTCTACGACAATTCTGCCTGGGAGACAGATTCCAATGATCCTGCTCCACCAGAAATCAGCGTCATTTCTGAAGACAAATCAAGGAAGGTGACAAACTTTGTGATTCACCGAGGAGTTCGCCGCCAACGGGTTGCCGTCGAGGTTCCAAAGATCGTTCATCAGTCAAAGTAATTGCCATCTTTAACCTTTCACCCTGCCCAGGTGAAACAGATGTTTTGATAGGGCTCGCTTTCTGTAATTTTTCCCTCTTCGCTTCGCCCATAGCGACAGAGTTTTGTTTTATAGGGTTGTAGTTTCAAGAATCGACTTGTTCATTAATAAAATAACGTCGTTCTGTAATTTCCGCATTAATTTTTGTTTTCTCTTTTTGCTTTTTCAGAAAATGGTAATCCTAAAAAACAATTAAAAATAAAAAACAAGCAGTAAAATAAAACACTGCACACACTTGCATTTTCTCTATCTCTTCTAAACACGAATCATCACGTCATGCAGATTGCTTGTTTTAAACCCCGTTGAAACATACGATCCGATGCCTTCTCACAACTTTGAGCTCCCGGTATTCGGGGCTGAAGAAGCGGATAACAACGAAATTCCAGAAGAGATCTCCCGATGAAGATGTCATGTATCTAAAAATGAAAGATTGCGATGAACCGTTACCCAGTGAGGGGCCAAAACCGGGTTCCCAATGGGGACTTGTCTTTGACGGAGCAGTTAACCATTATGGAAACGGAATTGGGGCAATCATTGTTACCCCTCAGGGTACCCACATTCCTTTCACTGCCAGACTTACGTTCAAATGTACGAACAACGAGGCCGGATACAAAGCTTGTATTATGGGTCTCGAAGAAGCGATTGATTTAAGGATCAAAAACTTGGATGTATACGGCGACTCAGCCTTGGTTATCAATCAGATTAAAGGAGATTGGAACACATACCAATCAGGATTGATTCCTTACAAAGATTATACAAGAAGGTTGTTACCTTTCTTTAACAGAGTCGAGTTTCATCACGTCCCTCGTAATGAGAATCACATGGCTGATGCATTAGCCACTCTCTCTTCCATGATTAGTGTAGGTCAATGGAACGACTTACCTAAGATCGACATAATGCGCCTTGAACGGCCCGCTTACATCTTCACGATTGAAGCAGTCCTAGACGACAGACCTTGGTATCACGATATCAAATGCTTCCTTCACAAACAAGAGTACCCACCTGGGGCATCCAGGAAAGACAGAAAAACCCTCAGAAGATTGGCTAGAAATTTCTTCCTGAGCGGTGACACTCTCTATAAGAGAAATTTTGACATGGTCTTGCTCCGATGCATGGACAGACCAGAAGCAGACATGCTTATGAAAGAAATTCATGAAGGATCCTTTAGCACTCATGCCAACGGACACACAATGGCGAGAAAAATTTTAAGAGCAGGGTACTATTGGTTGACCATGGAATCCGACTGCTACAAGTACATGAGGAGGTGTCACAAATGTCAGATATACTCCGACAAAATTCATGTACCGCCATCACATCTCAAAGTTCTCTCTTCCCCATGGCCATTCTCGATATGGGGAATCGACATGATTGGCATGATTGAGCCCAAGGCTTCAAACGGACATCGGTTCATCCTGGTAGCCGTTGATTACTTCACCAAGTGGGTCGAAGCAGCGTCATTCGCCAATGTAACCCGACAAGTGGTGGTCCGATTTGTCAAAAACAATATCATCTGCCGTTATGGTGTTCCAAGCGAGATCATTACTGATAATGGATCTAACTTGAACAACAAGATGATGAAGGAGTTGTGCGCAGAGTTCAAGATCGAACATCATAACTCATCTCCCTACCGACCAAAGATGAACGGAGCGGTAGAAGCAGCTAACAAGAACATCAAGAGGATCGTTCAAAAGATGGTTGTAACCTACAAAGACTGGCACGAGATGCTACCCTTTGCTCTTCACAGTTATCGCACATCTGTCCGCACTTCAACAGGGGCAACCCCTTTCTCTCTAGTGTATGGCATGAAAGCAGTGCTCCCCATAGAAGTAGAGATCCCATCAATCCGAGTATTGATGGAAGCTAAGCTCACCGAAGCTGAATGGTGTCAAAGCCGACACGATGAACTGAATCTGATCAAAGAAAAGAGAATTGCGGCACTATGCCATGGTCAATTGTATCAACAGAGAATGAAGAAGGCGCTTGACAAAAAGGTCCAACCTCGTGTTTTCAGAAAAGGAGACCTCGTGCTAAAAAAGATACAATCATTTCTCACTAATTCGCGAGGTAAATGGACTCCGAATTATGATGGCCCCTATGTGGTCACGAAAGCTTTCTTAGGCGGCGCCTTGAGACTTGCAACCATGGACGGAGAGGAATTTTCCTACCCCACGAATGTTGATGTAGTCAAGAAATACTTCGCCTAAACTAAAAAAAAAAAGCGTCTCGTTGGATTGAAAACCCGAAAGGGCGGTCCAGGAAAAAGTTAGAGACATGAAAAAAATCATCCCGATGGATTGGAAACATCATAGTACAATCCAGGCAAAAATTAGGGATAATGGCAAGTAACTATGTTCAACAGAGGCAAGTCCCTCAGCAGCAGCAGTTATACCATCCATCGGAGGAAAATTCCAGTCAAGGTCATCTTCGACAGAAGCTCAGGATGCCCCGAATTCAAAGTTGGTAGAAGGATAGTTGTCGTTATGTTTCAACGTAGCCATTTTCCCTGTAAATTACCATTTTCAAACTTTGTATATACTCTTTGGAATCACGCGTTTGGCTGATCTCCATCTTATCAATAAAATTTGAGCCCTTGTGCTTTTGTTTGTAATTCTTATTTGTTTTAGCTTTACAGAATGGCGTTTTAAATATGATTAACGATTCTTGAAATGAAACAAAAATGAATTTACTTGTTAAAAATTTTTCTGCTTTTTAATAAAGTCGACAATTTCTTTTGACTATTGAACATCAAAAGAGCATCAACCGCTTCTCCGGAAGTAAGCGAACTTCAAAGTGCAGAATCAAAGTACTTCTTCTACGCCAGTGCGCCTGAATGAAGGATCAATAGTGTCAGATGCAACTATTCCATCTGATACCCTCGGCCGAGTTCTTATCTCCTAAGCCCGACCAACATAGCTCCCAACAGGGACTATCTTTCCTAAGCAAGGTGGAATTGCTATTCTGAACCAGCGGTACTTCTTCGCCCCGCGATGGCTGAGTATCCAGTAATGTTCGTTTTTTTTAGTTTGTGTGTCGCGTCAGTGTTGTCAGCATATACATACATACATCATGCATTATTGATTTACATTCATATTTCATATCGCATCACTATCACTCTAGTCGGTCTTATCCCTAGTGATAGCTGTCCTCTCGGTCGAGTTGTCAGTTCTTTCCTCGATTAAGAAATGTTGTGTTTGAACGATCTCTCCTCCAGTTTATTTCTGGATTGAAGTTGGATCCTGGACCACTTTTATAACTTGAACCTCTGAAAGACCAGAGAACCTTTACCAAATGTCACTCTTCGCCATTGAAGATGATATCCTTCCTTTCTCGGATTAAGGAAAATCCCCAGAGAAAGCCTCTTAAACAGAGATTCGGCAGTACGGCAGTTTTTCTCCGAAAAACCCACTGATGAAAAGGTCATCGGCACCTCAAAATTGGATCACATCATATGGCATTTCTCCGAGAAGATCTCCGAGAAAAGTATGATGTAAAGACCCCGAACGAAGGCAGTCTCTCAAGAGACTCGTTTTCCCCCAGTAGATTCGGCAAATAGCATCTCCAAATAGAGAAGTTTGTGCACCTCTATAATTCAGACGACTGGGTTCCCCAGCAAGTCTGACATCAAAACTTTTTCCACTCAAATGGCATCTCCCTAGGAAAATTCGGCGAGAAGTTTGAAGGAAAGCCGCTACGAATAGCGTCCCTTGTCAATAAAGTTTATTGACGAAAGAAACTTAAACCAGTTCCTTGGTAGGAAACCAGGATCGAGGGGAAGTTTAAAATCAGAAACTGAGACCAGTTCCTTGGTAGGAAATCAGGATCGAGGGGAAGTTTAAAATCAGAAACTGAGACCAGTTCCTTGGTAGGAAACCAGGATCGAGGGGAAGTTTACCTTTTCTAAGCATCATTGCTTAGCGAAAGAAGATGAATGCGTGAAATACCATTCATAGACGCCATCAAAATTTCGGGTATTCTGATATTTAATCCTCTTGCACCCCGAATGCCCGAATACCTTCGTCATTCACACCTTCGTGTCCAAGAAGATTAAATAGGGGCATCTGTCATACCCCAAATTTTGACCACTTAGATTTTCCATCATTGTGCAAATCATCATCACAATATGGATGTACTTTCATGCCTCATCAATCTCCTCGAGGATTATTGAGCATTCACTACCATCAAGAATTAGGGTTTCAAGCCCTCTCAGAGCCTTAGACAAAGGATCAATCAAGGAAAGACTTGATCTTCAACTTGTCTAGCCTCTAGAATATCCACAATGGATCAAAAGGACTCCCACTCCAAGGATTAAGCACAAAGTTGCTCCCTTCTGGGTGGATCAAGTCTCAAGGTCGACAGTGTCACCAAATTAGGGTTTTGGTCGACCAGGGCCTCCAGATGGAAATCTTTCATCTGGGCACAAGCCAATGATCCAAAACATAACCTAATATACTCCATGGAACCTCATGGACCCAATCATCAAGTCAATTTTGCCTCAGGGGATGCATTCAGCAAAAACCAGGAATTAGGGTTTTTTGACCTGATTCACCCCTAAGTTGACTTTTAGGGAAAATCATGAGCCAAGACCTCAAGAGAGGGTTTGAGGGTCTCTAATGAACTATATTGATCCATTTGGAACAATGGATTAATCCAAGAAGCTTGAGCAACAAGTCTCAATTTCATCTACACTACAATTAGGGTTTCGCGAGGAAAGTCAACTGTAACTTTGACTTTTGACCAGGACATGCTCCCAAGCCCTAAGACATGATTCAATATACCCTATGACACCCATGGAACATGTCCATCAAGTTTGATTTAGGTCAAGGACCTGATTTCCTGAAGAATTGCACAGTTTGGAATTCATCTGATAAAAAGTCAACTGTGCACAAAAGTCAACTTTGACTTTTTGAGATTTTTCACCAAAATGGATTTCTAACCCTAAAATGATGTTAATGTATGATTTGAATCATCATTCATCAAGAAAAATCAAAGAAAGTGGGATAACTTGTAAAAGGGGTAACCATAAAAACTTAGAAAAATTTCTAAGTTATGGAAAAAGTGACACTAATGTGCCAACTTTGGAGGACTATAACTCCTAAACCACAAGACCATTGTTCCCCATTCAAAGCTTGATTTGTAGATCTCATTTCCCTCTACAAAAGCTTCATACTGACCTATGTCCAAATTCCTCATGGATTTTGAGTTAGGGAGTGATCAAAATCAAGAAAAGTCACTTTGTTCCAACACTTAGTGAAAATTTCACTAAGTCAGATTTTACCTTACTTTTTGCCAAATGTAGGGGGATTTTTCACTTGGATTCAAAAGAGATCAAAACCAAACATGTTCAAACAGTTGTTGTATCATGTAAGGGATTTCCAAAATGGCCAAGAACATTACCAAATTCAACTTGAGTCATGAGATATGACATTGGCAAGTTGCCTTGTTGAAATCTGTCAAGGCAAGGCAGATTTTGCATTTTTGGTCGATTTGCCAAAATCAGCCAAATCCAAATGCTCCTATCCACTTGGACACCTCTGAGGATTGAATCTAAAGGGGACAATCACTGAGCCAAGCCTCCAAAGTCTTTGGAACAAGAAATAGCATGTTGAACCTAGAATGGCCAAAATAGGGACAAGACTCCAATTTTGGATTGGAGCATTCAATGGAAGCATCAAGGTGGCATGGACTGAGCCATTCTCAACTGAATTCAGTCAAGACTTATCCAAGACCAAGGGAACCACAACCCTGTGCCCTAACCGTTAGTCAATGGCTAGAGGAGACTTGCATTTCCATTGGCCAACATTGAACAAACACCTGCTGCAGTTGCCATTCACTGTGGATCCCAAAACAAACTTGCTCTACTATAAATAGAGCTCAATTGTGATCAGTTTGAGTACACCAAAGTCATCAAATAGATGCTTTCCTCAAAATCTCTTCTTTCACTCCAATTTTGCCTTCTAAGGCAAGTCACTATCGGGTTTTGAGTTTGAGAGCTTTGCCAATCAAACCAATCACTCACACACCTCACATACATCATATAGAAGTGATCCAAACACTCACATAACATCTGGAACACAGATTTCACAAAATCACCAGCCAATTGCTCAAGTTCTTGACAGTTTTGCAGTTGAGGTACCATCTTCAGCTCCAAACCATTTCAATCCATTCCAAGCATTCATACACACTCCATGGCACCTAGGGAAACTATCCAGATCATTGAAACCTAGCTGTAACACCTCCAACATAAATCACGATCACCAGCTGCAAGTGGTAAGCATGAGCTCTTCTAACTCTATGATCCATGCAATTTTTGCTGCACAATAATTTGGCCATATGTTCATAATCATGCATGGAATGTTTTCCCTCAATTAATTGCATTGTTTGAACCGTGTATCAAAAATCCTAGCCTTCATGCAGAAATTAGGGTTCTTGAGGATTTTTCATGATTTCTTGTTATATGTTTAATTTAAATGAAATTAAATACCATAGACATGATCGTGAGGTTGAAACGAGTTGATTGGTATGTGGATTGCATGATATGATCAAGTATTCAGTGAGATTGGAGAGAAAATGCAAATCTGGGCAAACCCAGAACACGCGCGTGTTCTTGGGTGTTCTTGGCGCCATTTTTTGAATATTTGAATATTTGAATTTTGTGATTTTATTTAATTGATTCAAAAATTAATTTCTCTCTGAGTTTTAATGATTTTGAGTTGATTCTTTTTTTAATAATTCACAAAAATGTTAAAATATTTTATTTTCCCAAAAAATCCCAAAAATATTATTTATTTTGTATAATTGATATTTTTGCAAAGAATTAATGTTTTAATTATTTTTAACATTTAAAATATTTTTTTCACCTTGATTTTGCAACTTTTAATGCTTTCTAATTATTTTGTAGGTCAATACTTAATTTTTGAAGCATTAATCCAAGATCAAAATTTGTTTTTCCTATGTTAAACAATTTTGATCATTTTAATTGAATTTTTATTCAATTAAAACACATTTTTGAAAACAAATTAGGGTTTTGGATTAATTCAACCCTCATAAATCATTTTCTTAAACTCTTTGGGCCTCTAATAGAGTGTAAGACCCAATCCTTTTTTTGACCAAATCATTTTTGGGCCTCAGTGTATTGTATAAGTCCCGATACCGTCAAAAACAAACGACGCGATCGTCGCCTTTTGAAAAATAACCTTCTGGGCCTCTCCTTGAGCTATAAGACCCATTCAAAACTTTTGGGCCTCTAATAGAGTGTAAGACCCAACCCCCTTTTAACCAAAATCATTTTGGGCCTCAGATATTGTATAAGCCCCTTCGCGTTAAAAGAAAATCTCGGCGCGATCGCCATTTTTAATGGAAAAATCAATTGGGCCTACCCTCGTGTTATAAGCCCCACTCTTTTTCTTTAAACCTTTTGGGCCTCTTGAGAGAGTGTAAGACCCATCCCTTTGTACAGAAAACCTTTTTGGGCCTCAGTCACTTGTATAAGTCCCTCTGTACAAATTCAAACAATGCGCTCACTGATAAAACCCTGGGCCTCTCCTTGAGCTGTAAGCCCCAAATCTTTCTTTTTCAAAGCACTTTCTCCTTTGATTTTGAATATACTGTTGTTTTCAATCTTTCTTTGTTGAACAACTAACCAAACAGCATGGAAGCTCTACAACCGAGTAAGTGGTTATTGCTTTCATTTACCGCTTTCATATACATATAACTGTATTGTGGGGCTATTTCGCTGTAAGTTTTTTTTCATAAACTCATATCAACTGTGTAATAATAGTATAGATATTTAGAGTTTCCCCGACAACTACGTCTAGCATTAAGCCCGTTGATCACTCTTAAATAGTCAAAACTAGATCCCCATAGGATTACCAGACACAGTCTTCCCTCCTCTTGGGGTTAAACAATATGGAGACATGAAAGGCAGCATTCTCGGTGAACCCTTTCATAGACTGTCACTCGTAGAAGTTGTCAAAGAAACTCTACTCCCCAGAGATGATCTCTTCTCCGTGAATTGCATCTCTTGAGTTTCTTCCAAATTCTCGAACTTTCCTGGCTTGATCTATTCTCGGTGAATGGCATGTCTTGAACTTCTCGGGGTTTGGGGACCCACAGGCTTCTTAAAAGCACTTGTCAAGAAACTCTATTCCCCAGAGATGATCTTTTCTCCGTGAATGGCATCTCTTGAGTTTCTTCCAAATTCTCGAACTTTCCTGGCTTGATCTATTCCTTGTGAATAGCCTGTCTTGAATTTCTCGGGGTTTAGGGACCCACGGGCTTCTTTAAAGCACCGGCCTCCTCTTGGGCATCGTACAAGGACCCACAGGGACCCTACGGCTTCTTAGAAGTATTCACAGCCTCCTCTTAGGCTTCGTATAATGATCTCTTCCTCCGGGAATGATAGCCTCCTCTTGGGCTTCATACAAGGACCCGTCGGCTTCTTAAAAGTTTCCAGCCTCCTCTTGGGCTTCGTACAAATTGTCCCGACGACCTCCTAGAGGTATAGGAACAGAACTTAGTCATCTGCATAGAACAGTCCTTTCAAAGAGTCTACTACTGTTTCTCAAAGCATAGTACAAAAGATAAAACTCTAGACTTGGACAGTCTAATCTCCTTGAGTCTCAAAGACATTCTCAAGTGACCCCTTAGTTAAATAGGAAGAAAACCCGTAGACTCGGACAGTCTCAATACCTTTCGGATTTCCCAATTCCTTAAAGAACAGGAATAGCCCGGATCCTTGAATCAAATCTTTGAGTACTGTGTTGCTCATATAAGAACTGATTTTCTCTTTCAAAATCAGTATACTGGACCTGTCACTCAACTGAAACGGTAACCATAGCCTCCTCTTAGGCTTTGTATAATGATCCTTCTCCAGTGAAGTTAGCCTCTCTCTTGGGCTTTATACAATGATTCTCCCCAGCGGAGTCAAACAACGTGTAGCCTCTCTCTCGGGCTTTGTACGAGACATATAAGAGACTCCCTCGTTGAGTCAATCACCCCTCTCGCCTCCATCTTGGGCTTTATACGTGATACAAAAAGGTTCTTATTGAGCCAAACAAATTTCAGCCTCCATCTCGGGCTTCATACGAGATACAAAAAAAACTCTCTTGTTGAGTCAAATAGCCTCCATCTCGGGCTTTATACGAGATACCAAAAGACTCCATCGTCGAGTCAAAACCTTTTAGCCTCTCTCTCAGGCTTTGTACGAGACACATATTAGCCTCCTCTTAGGCTTTGTATAAGAAAACCACTGGTTGATCCGATCAACCTTTTAGCATCAAAGTTGTGCCTCGTTCACAGTACACAAACATCAACGACTCCTTCCCCTTTATCTAATTGTTGTAAGCGGCAAGCCTTTGGATCATCTACATCCATGCCACTGTCCCCCTTTTAGCATGAGAAATTCCTAAGGAAATATGGCATTGCTCTAAACCGAGTTAAAGTCTTCTCCTTCAGGTTAAAATCCCCTATAAAGGAAATTATGGCATTGCCGGATTCACAAATCCCGGTTAAAGTAATCCTCCTTTACAGTCTGTCACCCAACAGTTGTGACAAACAGACCCCTTTAGAGATGACAAATTCTCTCTAAAGACAACCCTTTTAGCTTCACATCTTGGGCTTTGAACAAGATACAAATAAACCTTTCAGCTTCACATCTTGGGCTTTGAACAAGATACAAACCACCTTTAGCTTCACGTCTTGGGCTTTGAACAAGACACCAAAACAACCATTTCCTCCCATAGAATGAGAGGAACTACGAACGCTCTGATTTCCCTGTTTCGGTAAACGGGAATACGTAGGCATAAGATTGAAAGAAAATATCTTAGCGAGCACACTGAACAAAAACCCAAAATCCCATACTCTCATACATTCGTCCTAACATCCTAACTGATAGCCTAAAGCACCCCTCGTCAATAAAATAACCTAGGAGAAACCCCGAATCTTTGTAGCATCTGTAAACCAACAGTTTTGACTGTTTAATCTCAGTATGCAAGTAGGGTTAATTAGAGACATCTATTTCCCTTCCTTCATCAGCTTTAATAGGATAAAAAATGAATTGAGTTGTAGTACCAGAGCGATTGTGCTTCGCAACCACATCCAAAAATCACTCGCTACAGGGTGTAAAAAGATTTCAATACGGACGGGTATCGAAAAGATACACGGACGGGTGTAAAGAGAGTTCAATACGGATGGGTATCGAAAAGGTACACGGGCGGGTGTAAAAAGATTTCAATACGGACTGGTATAGAAAAGGTACCTGGACGGGTGTAAAAAGATTTCAATACGGACGGGTATCGAAAAGGTACACGGACGGGTGTAAAAGGTTTCAATACGGACGGGTATCGAAAAGATACATGGACGGGTGTAAAAAGAGTTCAATACGGACGGGTATCGAGAAGATACACGGACGGGTGTAAAAGGGATTCAATATGGACGGGTATCAAAAAGGTACACAGACGGGTGTAAAAGGGTTCAATACGGACGGGTATCGAAAGATACACGGACGGGTGTATAAAGGATCAATACGGACGGGTATCGAAGGGTACACGGACGAGTGTAAAAAGATTCAATATGGACGGGTATCGAAAAGATACACGGACGGGTGTAAAAAGATTCAATACGGACGGGTATCGAAAAAGGTACACAAACGAGTTTAAAAAGGTTTCAATACGGACGGGTACTGAAAAGATACACGGACGAGTGTCATCAAAAGGTCAATACGGACGGGTATCGAAAGATACACGGACGGATGTATAAAGGATCAATATGGACGGGTATCGAAGGGTACACAGACGAGTGTAAAAAGATTCAATACGGACGGGTATCGAAAAGATACACGGACGGGTGTAAAAAGATTCAATACGGACGGGTATCGAAAAAGGTACACGGACGAGTGTAAAAAGGTTTCAATACGGACGGGTACTGAAAAGATACACGGACGAGTGTCATCAAAAGGTCAAACGGACGGGTATTGAAACAAAAAGGTTCAAACACTGACGGGTGAAAAAGGTTTCAATACGGACGGGTATCGAAAAGGTACACGGACGGGTGTAAAGAGTTCAATACGGACAGGTATCGAAAAGGTTGTAAAGCGACTTTTATCAGGGATTAATCTCGCTGGGGAATGGAAGGAAACACGGACGAGTGTCATCAAAAGGTCAATACGGACGGGTATTGAAACAAAAAGGTTCAAACACTGACGAGTGCTGAAGGAAACACGGACGAGTATCTGACAGTAAAAACCTTGAGGGGTTAAACCAAAGGCCCACCTGGACGAAGGGGTAACAAAGAAATCATGGATTAACGATCCTGGAAAACAACTCTGCAAGGGAGTGTCAAATATTGCTTTAAATGACTAAACCCAACACTTGTGGAGTAAAGTCGAATGATATTCTCCTGAAACCTGGCTTTCCTGACGAAGGAAAACCCAAACCTGGCTTATGCTTCGGATGCATATGTTTGAATTTTGCCGTAATGCTCCACGCGAAGTGGAAATGCTACGCATTTAGGAGGATGCCATGTAAAAAATGCTTATGCAATGCAAAAAGACCGTCCCAGCAAAATAAATGCTGAGAACAGAAGCGGCTCCACTGAGGATGACAAACTACATTGTCATCAAACTAAAGAACAAGTTGAGGAAAACTTCACCCTACTGGGGAAGATCACAATCACCAATTCTGCTGGAGATGGACGAATCTCTGAGAGAATATCCACTCTGATGGGGAATATCAAGATCAACAACTCTGCTGGAGATGGACGAATCTCCGAGAGAATACCTACTCAGCCGGGGAGGGAGATGAATACTGAAGATGGAAACTCCTCCGCCGGGGATCACCAAATACTTCAGAACTTGGATTTGATGCCTGCCAAAAACGATTGGACTTAAGGCCTGCTGGGGATACCAATCACCACCAGACTCTGCTTGGGGATGTTGGTGAGCTTAATCTGCTGTTAGGGAAATAAATTTACCCTCACCCTGCTGGGGATTAGATCAAACTGTTGTCGGTAAGACTATACTTTCTAACCAACTGAGGAAAGTAGACCCCAGGACTCTGTGGGGATAATAACATCTTTGTCCACGAATCTCCTGCTGGAGATACAACAACATCCACCTTAGAGCAATCAACTTCTGAATGCTTGTTGGGGAATAATAATCCAAACACAACTTCGGCTGGGTATACAATCCTCTGTACTCCTGCTGAGGGGAGATGGTCCTCTTATATCCTGCGGAGGGGGACAATCCTCATCGACACATCTGCTTGGAAAACAGTAGTTGTCAACACCCACTCTGCTAGGGGGTAAACACATGTTTCCTGACTAGCTGAGGAAAAAATGACAGCCCCATACTCTGTGGGGAAACACCATCTTTGATCAAAGAAGATGCTCCATCAATCTCTTGCAGAAGAGGCTGTAGAAATGAAAGTTTCTGGCTACCTACTGAGGAAAGATGAGCCAAATCATAACTCTGGCTGGGGGTAAACCTCTTATACCCTGCTGAGGGGGACGATCCTCAACGACTCTGCTTGGGGAATTACCTTCTTATACTCTGTTGAGGAAGACGATCCTCAATACTCTGACTGGGGAGAGCAGCAAACTGCTGAGGACGATCAGACTTCAAAGTTGGGGAGAGCAGCTCTACTGGGGAGGTACCAATGAAGATTGGACTTTAAATTACTTGAGATGACTAGATCTGACCGTTGAGGAAGAGAACACTCTGACTCCTCATCGTCTTCTTGACGATATTCTATCGTCTTACCTTGCTGAGAGTGAGGATTCCATCTGTACTGCCAGAGATAAGAAACCTTCATAAAATCCCTTTTCGAACATAGGACAATTCTCTGCTTGAGGAAGAATAACAATTCCCACACCTTGCTGGAAAAAGATACCCTCTGGCTCTTTGCTGGAGGGAAAAGACTCCAAAAGTACCACACTGGGAATAACTCAGTGCTTCAAGTTTTTGCATATTGATTGTCAAGAGCGAAACACAGTTCTTTTAACTCTCCACCTTGCCCCAGACCATAGGGTCTACTTGAAGCAATCATCTTAAGAGGATTTTACAGAAAACCTGGCGTTCAACAATGCCCCAGGGTCTTCAAACTCTTAGAGATGTATCCGGTCTGGGCATAATTGTCCCATACTTCATGATTCATGAAGTAAACCACCTCGAGAGGGTTCGTAATGACCTGAAATGTTCTGCCACAGTATTCTGAACCTTGCGGAGGTGCTATTGATTGACTGTGTTTTGAAGGGAAAAACTTCTCGCGCCCTTGAAGTGACCTTCCCCAGTACAAGCCTTGTAGTACATTTGTTTCTGACCGACTAGTCTTCGAGAGATTTACCGAATCTCGACGTGATTGCCCCAGTTTACACGCTTGTGGAGAGATTTATTGGATCTCGACATAATTGCCCCAGTTCGAAGAAATTTTCTCAACATGAATGCCCCATGGTTGATTGTATTCTGAAAAGACCTTCTCAACTTGAATGCCCCAGCTTGGCTACATTTTGAAGAGATTTCCCGGTGTGATTGTCCCAGATTAGTTATATCTCAACACAAACGGCTGGGAACGCCTTTTTCCCACATAATCTTTCAGCAACATGTCCTCTGGAGTCTCAGGCACCTCAACTTGGCCAATTTAAGCTTCTCGACTGATGTTCATCGTGTAAGCTTCTTTGATTTCAAACAAATGTATGCAAGCAGAAAATGTTTATTCTGAGGATGATTATTCAAATGCAACACATATGTTAATCTTGAAGTCCTTATTGAAAAAAATGTCACACAACCGAGTTACGACACTTATTTTTGAAAGGAAAGCAATACGCACATGCAACACCAACAAAAATCTTATTAGCACAACTCATGGGAGTCAGGAACGCTATCTCGTTGAAGTACGCCTTCAGACTAAACCCTGTTTCAATTAGGACTTTTAAGGGTTGTAGCGTGGCCTGGTTCGCGGTTTGAGAAAAAAGGATTTATGGCTCAAAGTTTATTGGTACCCACCCACTCTTCATGATATTCTCCAGTCCTATGTTCAACTAATTTGACACAAGCGCTCGTCTCTCAAAAGGTTTCCCGATTTCTAGGGAATCCATGCAACTGGTGATTCGACACCTGACGAGGTTTTGGACTAACAGTCGCCCCTTTTTGTCTTTTGTGTCTATAGTCACACGACTTTGTTCTTATCGAGGATTTTCTTTGCAATCCTTTTGGCTTTTCGCTTTCTCATTCTTTTGCTTTTTGTTCCCTAATTTTTGCCTGGACTGACTCTTTTGAGTTTTCAATTTTGAAGTCCAGCGGGATGCCTTAACTTTTGCCTAAGTCACTTGCTTTCAAGTTTTTCGACTTAGCAGGCTTTTTCTTTTTTCTCTTTTTTCTCTTTTTTTTAACAAGTCGTGTGACACCGTTTTTCCTGACTTGTTTGAAAGGGCTGTGACTGTTTCACTCTTCGGTTGGTGAGGAGTAACCATTGTGGTTCTACACCTCTTAACCTCTTGATAGTGGAATGGAAGGTAATGGATCCTCAGATGTACACTCCTTCTGAAAGTTGAACACTTGGTCAAACTAACTGACGCCTACCCTGCCCCTGGGTTAAAATTGAGGGTTTTTCATTTTTAGAAAGAACTCCTACTACTAGGCTCAAAGGGGTTGACAAAGGTCTATCTCCTTATCTCTCCAGTGTTTGTGAATTGGAAACAATGCCTGTACATCCTTAACAGGGTTTTATCCAAAAGTGTACCATTAGAAATCTGCGTTCTTATTTCGTCATCCTCCCTCCAAGAGTCTAGGCAAGAAAGATAGTATTGCAGTGCATATAAACATGACATGAGTGCATAAAAGTAAGATACTTTAGGAACAACACATCATTGCATTAAAATCAACATTCAAACACAAACAAGTTTTTACATGCAGGCAATGTTTAAACAAACAAACGAAAGCTACATATGAAAATGCAGTAAAGAAAGCTGATGATTTCCATTGTTGAGGAGACTTGACTCCGTCTGGACTTATTGCTTCTGATGATGTCTTCGCAATCTGGTGCTTACTCTGACAAAGAAGCTTCAATCCAAAGGGGTACCATCTGGCGTGATGACCTTTGAGTCGATCAAGTCTTGCACCTTGTGCTGGAATGCATTACAGTCATCAATTGTGTGCCCAAATGTTCTCGAATGGAACTCACAGCTAGCGTTCATGTCAAAATCCAGAGGGATAGGGTATGGCACTGGCATGGCATTCCTCAGCTGGATCAACGAGCTCTTGAGCAGACGAGCAAACAACTGACTATAAGGGATAGGAATAGGATCGAATATCCTCTTGGGCCTTCTTAGTCTCGGTTGCCCCTGTTGCTGATAATTCTGCTGTCGATGCTGATTTGGGCGCCTCACCTGCGCTTGCACTTTCCTTTCCACATTTGGCTGAGGCACAAACAAAGGTTGCAGACGTAGAGCTTCTGCAGCAAAAGGTTGTGGAGAAAGTCCATGACATGAGGTGGATCCTGCAAAGAGGGGAGGAGTCTCCACTTTTGATGAGAACTTGATTGCCCCTGAATCAATGAGTTCTTGGACCTTATGCTTGAACCTTGTACAATTCTCAACATTGTGACCAGGTGCCCCAGAATGGAAGTCACACCTAGCATTCATATTGGAACCCAAAGAAAACCCTGTCGGAGTTGGTCCTAGAGTGACACGCTCGACTAGTTTGAGCTCGAGCAGATAAGGAAGCAATTGCCCATACGGCATCGGAGGGGGATCAAACTTCTTCCTAGGCCTCTCTAGCCTAGGATCCTCTTGGGGAGCAGGGAGTGATTGCCGAGGAGAAAGCTCAGAAACTTCAGATTGTGGAGAAGATTCACGAGACACTCCATGATCTAGAAAAGGACCCAAAGGGATGAGAGGAGTAAGGACCTCTGTTGTGGATGCGAGCACAGAATTTTTTTCCTTCTTTAGCGCCGCATTCAAGATTTCCATGACCAAGCCCATCTGAGTCTTCATCTGATTGACCTCCTCTCTTAGCAATTTCTGTTCTTGGGACATGACCAACATATCTTCCCCAAATTGCCTCATCTGAATCTTCATTTCAGTCACCCCTGCATAGAGTTGTTCCATGGCTATCCTCTGGTTATCACAGGCTGAGTAGAATACCGATGAATACGTTGGTCAGCAATCCTGTCTGAAGAAAGGAGAACATAAGAAGACCAGAGATAAACCTGTTATGCAAAAATGATTATGATTATGCAAATGCAAATGCAAACATTATCAAGGCGATCTATCCCTTGATTCCAGTTTTAACAACAGAAGAGAACTGAATTCCTGATCATATAAAGAGAATAAGCATCTGTTACAACACAAGTCTGAATAAGCATAAACAAAGATCCCGACCAACAAGCCTGGCGGTGATCCCGGAAATACAAAGAAAACCAGCAGCAAGGAAACTAAGGCATATCATCAAGACTCATCCGCGCTAAAATTCCCCATTCGTCATTCTTTTTGCACCAATTCTGCACTTCCTTGAGAAGCTTCTTGGTATTAGGATGCTCTGGTCTCTGAATCAACTCCTGAATCAGAAGATCTCTCCTATGCAAGATTCCTGTTAAATAACGACTATGCAACTCCCAATCATCTTCTCCAGAAGCTCCACCTGAACTTGAACCTTCGCTCCTGGATCTTTTCACTTCGGCTTGAATCTTCAGCTGCTCCATATCTGCCATGGTTTCCTTGAGCTTTTCCTCAACTGCTCTCCTCTCAAAGATCCCTGATAAAATCTCCTTATCCTTTTTCCGAAGCTCTGTCTTCAAACCTTCAATCTGTTCCAGATACTTGTCCTCTTTCAACCTGTTGGCGGTAATTGTTGTATTCCGACGGTCACTGAACCTGTGAATTCTTGACATAGCATAAGCTAACTCTTTCTTTTTGGACGAATGGACCTTGCTAACACTTTTCAACGCTTGAGCCACTTTCTCTCTGGATGTGGCTTCGTTAGACAATTCTTTCTCCTTCACAGCCAACAGTTCTGATTTCAACCTAGCAGCATGGATAGCTTCACCTTTTTCGTGCTTTAACTGACCAACCTCTCTGCCCAGCTCACGATTCTCCTCTCGGAGTTTCTCCTTCTCAGCCCATAACTTATCATACTTCTTTGCATCAACAGTCGTGGGAGCCTCGATCATCAAAGAATACAAAGATGGTTCCACCGGGAAGGGAAGAAACTCCTCTTCTGCTCTTTTCTTAATCCACTCTTGATAGGAAGGAAAAGCCCGGTTATTACATTTCCCGAATGAAGTTTTTCCCTTCTTGGTCACCTGCTATCAAGCATTCGCAATCTTCCTTATCATCTCTTGATCCCCAGTACCATTGAAGAATAAGGACTCTCTGATATCTCGCTCTTCAGGTGGACCTCTCAAAGGATAACCAAACTGCCTGATAACAAGGGAAGGATTATAGTTAATTCCACCTCTTCTCCCTATCAAGGGTACATTAGGGAATTCTCCACACTTGCAAATAATCTCCATCCCTAGCAAGTCATGGTTGAACCAAACAATGTTGTCAGCAGTCAATCCCATTAACCTCTTTGACCACTTCAGAGAATCTCTCGTATCAACGAAAGCGCCAGCTTCGGGGAGATGACTCAGAAACCAAGTAGATAAGAGTGGTGCACAGCAACTCACAATTCTTCCACGCCTATTTTCATTCTTGTAGTGGACTGAGTGATACACATCACCTAGCAAGGTAGGTATATGATTCTTTGAAATAAAGATTCTGACAGCATGCATATCCACCAGATCAGGAATATTGGGAAACAGGACGATCCCATAGATGCACATAGCCAGAATAGCTTGGAAACCAGTCCAATTCCTCTCCTTAACATGTATGCAAGCTTGATCAAACAAGAACTTCAATAAGAAACCCTTAGCTCCTTGTTTCTCCACAATATTACTGCTCAGAGCGGATTCACCAATATGAAGAGCAATGGCCATCTCTTTTATCCCGGGACGTTCTTCAGAAAAGAATACTATGTCATGCCTGATGGGGATTCCCAAAATAAATGAGAACTCCTCCAATGTTGGAGCCAAGATATAGTCTGGGAAAGTGAAGCAACGCAAAGACGGATCATAGAACTGAAGAAGTGTATGAATGACATCCTTCTCATACTTGGAGATATTGTAGACAAACTTCAGAAGTCTCCCATACTTTCCACCGAACTCTGTACGAACTCCGGGACTAGCCATACTAATCAGCTTGTGAACCAACATTAAGGTCGGGTCTGGGAACGAATAAGCAACAGTCTTCTTTCTCTGGACATCCATGTTAAGGCAACCTCAGAAAACCGGAATCAAGAGTAAGATGCAAGCCCTGAAAAATGTCAAACATGTTAGAATGCAAGAAAAATGATATGCATATGCAAGCATGGGATCAAGGCATCACTGCTGGATGTGCTGTGCTGTTAACTGAACGAGAACCACAACTCAGAAAACCAGAATTCCAGAATACCAAACCACTGAGATAACCAGAAACCCAGATAATCAAACACTGATGAGAAATCCAGAAAACCGGGTAGGTTGAAGGTTTCGGTTTCCTGCAAGCCTGCAAACACCCATCCCATCTCTCATGAGGGTTCTAAAAAGGCGAGGATCCTCAATATCCCGGGCTCTCAGGTCGAGAAATGATGATACGTTCACCATTTCTGGTTTGGCATCATCATCAATCGAGGAGGCCTCAACTGATTCCCCTAAAAAATGAGGTCATCCTATGCAAGTCCCTTAGCATTGGGTCCTCGGATCGACAAGTGTAATGGGTTTGCCATTTCTGGTCTGCCATTATCACAGGTCGGGAGGAGAGGCGCAACTGAGGTATCGGAGAAACGGTCACCAGAGTCGACAGCTCTCTAGATCAACACCCTGAAATGCGCAAGACACGCACGTCTGAATGCGTCCCAAGATAGCCTCGTCTGGTTGTGAATTTCGTGAACACACAAACGCACCAAGCTGGCACGTAGGTCCCACTACTCTGCACTCTAGTCCTAGGGTGTACTCAAGCCTGGGTATTGGGCTTATCTCTCAGAACAACCCAACCTGCCAAACAGAAACCAGCCAGCACAACACAGCAATATCCAGTATGACAGTAATAAAATGAAATGCAATGCAATAAAAGCTATAAGACAGTAATATACAACATAATAAGGAACAACAAATAAACACCCCACGAAAAAAAACAAACAAGCGCTAAGATCGACTCGCTAAAGGGGATGGACCAGCAAGAGGTCAACCAGAGTCCCCAGCAGAGTCGCCAGCTGTCGCTCCCGGAAGATTCGCATCCAACGGTACAAACGCGAGAGTGGCGCAGAAAACACAGAGTCGCCAGCAATGTGTATTTATCCCGAGAGAGGGAAAGGAAACACTGCATAAACCTGAAGAGAAAGGGGGAAAGGCATGGTCATCGCAACCATAGTCCGGGTTCGGGAGTCGGTTATGTGAGGGGAAGGTGTTAGCACCCCACACATCCATCGTACTCGATGGGATCCACGCTTGTTGTCTAAATGGAGGGTGAGCTGTCATACTATCTATGGTTGTACAAAAGAAAACGGGGATGGGGGTGACTAAGACGGACTCGGTAGGACATATTCGATGCCCTAGGCCTACGTACTCCCTCAGTGCAATGGGAAAGTCAGAGTCAACGTAGTTCGGACGGGAACTGTGGGGGGAGGTTGCTCGCCAAGACAATCACTGTCTTGTGCCTACATATCCTCAATCGGACGAGAGAGAGGAATCAGAGCTAATGTAGTTCGTGGGTACGACCACGAATGGGTAAGTGTTTTTTACGTGAGCGACGAGCTCTTTTCTGAAAATGAAATTTGAAACCCAACAATCCCGAAGGATAAAAAAGATTTGAATTGGTTTTGTGTTTTTTAGACAGAAGTGTTTTTTAAGTTAGTTCATAACTTGCATTGCACCAAAGTCTAGGGCACAGGGACGAATACTCAACGAATCGTCCCAAGACAGGACGCCCGCTAAGCACTCTAGAAATATGAGAGGAATCCCCTTATTTCTCATTCCCCACGCTTAAGGCTCGTGCACAATACACTTTATCTTTATTAAGTGTTTTCAAGAAGTTTTGAGATGAGAAGAGAGAAGACTCAAAGGAAACTCTAAAGGGAAACTAAGAGTCCTAATGTTATCATGCATGGGTAACCTATGGTTAGTGAGGCTTAGGAGGGACGACTACCTAAAACCAAATGCTAATCCTACTCCAAGCTTAATCAAAAATTAAGTTGGACTAGGTAGCTCTAAAGGGAAAGAATCCAAGACTTAAACAAGTCTTGAAATTCATGGGAGAAAGAGAGTGAAAGAAAAGAATGAGAAAGAGAAGGAGAAGGAGAAGATGAGATACAATAAATGGCAGCAAGCACATCACATCATAAATTTCTAACTCAAATCATCAAAAAAAGTTTCAAAGATCAATGCTAAACAATCTCAAGTAAGCATGCAAAGATAAACATGAAAAAGGCAAGCATACTTGTATGGAATGCACAATTAAGCATACATGGACTTCATATCAAGATGAAATGAGAAAAATAAGATGAAGATGAAAACAAGTCAGAACCAAGATCATATTATCATCAATAATTCACATGTGCAAAAGGAAATCAAAGCATGAAACATTATGCACCAAAGAAAGCTACAAAAAGAAGACAAAGTTCCAACACTTAAGCATACTCAAACATGATTCAAACATGATCCATAAATGGAAAAACTTGGTCACAAGGGACCTCAACTAGAGGTAAACATCATATCAAATGCACATACAAATAATCAAGAAGAAATTCAAGCAAATTGGCATGGCAAGTCAACTTGTGTAAAGAGGTCTCAAGATATAGTCATGCATAAGTCATTTAAGCACAAATAAACAAACATATATCAAATGACACTCAATAATTGTGAGATTAAAACTCAAATGACCTAAGTCAGAAGCCAATCACATGTCAAAAGATCTCACAAAAATTCACAAGTTAAGCACCTCAAACAAATGAGCAAAGATCACATAAGAAACATGACTCAATATGAAAAAGAGAGGGACTAAAATGCAACATGCAAAGAGTTTAAAAATATGAGAAAAATGTTTTTAAGGACCTCAAGATTTCCTCTGAAAAATGCAAAAAGAATGAGATGCAAATCATGTATAGATGATGAGAACAAAAATCAACAAGGCAGGGTGTGCATATATGAAACAATCCAAAAAGAAATTAATTAAACAATTAATTCAGATGCACAAAATAAAATAAAAATGAAAAATAAAATTTGCCTAAGTTTTATAAAAACCTAAATATGCTTCATGAATTTTTTGGTAATTTTTGGATGCATTAATCTAATTTTAAAAATTAAAATGCAAAACAAAACAATTAAATGAAATGAAAAAATGAATAAAAGAAACCCAGGGGGTGCAACAAGCAATAAAATCACGTTTAAAAAAATGGAATGGGCTCAAGGAGGGGTGCAGATAGCCAGCCCAATCCACAAAAAAAAAACAGCGCAGCCAAACAAAAATAATGGATCTAGTCAAACATCTTGACTTCATACAAACCCTTGGATCAATCTCACGCGTAACAACAAGTCAACAAATCATACATCACGCCAGATGAAGGGCTCAGATTGCGCACACATGATAAATAACACGGGGAGACACATAATCAATATGATATGATTTAAATAGAAAACACGTGAGAGGCACATGTCAATTTTAATGCGCTGGCATGTTAACAACCACCAGATTCATCCAACGCATATAAATCAGTCAAACAATTAAAAAAATATTCAAGATGAGTGATCCAGATCTGTGGTACATGGTAACAATCGTGGAATAACACACACACAAATTAAAATCAAAACGTGAAAATTAAATGAGGTGGCTGAACGTGGACTATCAGATCTGGACCACCAACGGTCCAGATTTCATCTTCTCCAATGAAACCTCCACCGGCCTGGAACATAACCAGACGCCGGAGCCCTAGCTCCGGTCGTCTTCTCCGGTGACCTGCACATCAAAAATCTCCAGAAATTGCAAACAAGTATATTATCTTGACCAGAATTCAACAAGGATCTCATATATGCAATTATTTTTCACAAACAACCAACACACAAGCCAAATCGAACAGAATAAGTTTGGATCTAAAAACTTAAATCTCAAAATTCAAACAATCCACACGTCCAAACTCAAAACTAAATAGATCAGCATCATCAGTGAACTTCATAGATCACTTTGCAAGCAAGAAAAGCAAGTGACACGATCATGAAAAGTATGCTAACCTGAAAGCTGTAGAGCTCAAAATACACCAAGAACTCCTTCCAAAAGCTGCAGATCTTCCTCTTTTGAGCTCTATTTGCAAAATAAATGCAAATAGAGGCTTGAAATTGGCTGGATCTAAGGTTTTGAACTTGAGCAACTTGAACACAAACTTGATGAAATCCCCACTCTAAGCTCAAACCAATGGTAGATTCTTGTTCCTCTCACCACACTGATCAATAATGTGCAAAGAAAACTTCAAAAACTCTCAAGAGAAGAGAGATTCGAAGAGAGAAAAGTTTGGAGGTGAAAATGGATTCTGAGCAAATGAGGGTGCATGACCTAGCTTTGTGCGTGTGAGTAAGCTTATATACTCTCCATTAGACCTCTCATCATGATTAGCAATTGATTAAACCCCTGATTAGTGAGTTTTGAGTGGTTTTGCAATTTTGCAATTTGTGTTCAATCCCTTAATTTACTCGTGCACCTTCATGCTTTTCATGATGGATATCTCACACTTGACTTGCTGATCACTTTTCAAAAACAATTGGGCCTTGAATTTGCTTGGATAATGAGATTTGGATCAATTTGCAAATTGTTTATTTGTTAAATACACCATGTATACGTCACAGTTTGGCATGAAACAAGGGTCAAAATTGGTGCTCATGGCATGTACTTTGATGGTACAATATGAATTGAAGCAATTGAAGTGATTACAAGTCCTTTTGGATGAAAATGCAAATGGTGGAAAATTGGTACATGTGGAAAACCTCAAAATGCACCTTGCCTTGCCTTAGCCATAACTTGAGTTCTACAAAAGGTATGAACATGTTCTAGTACTTGTTGGAAAGGGGAGAAAAAGATCTTCAACTTTCATATTTAAGGAAAATTCATTTGAAGCTTCTTTGATGATGAAAAGTCAAGTTGAATGTAGTGTAAAAACTTGCCAAAAATGGAAACTTCTCATTATAAGTCATTTTCCAAATTTAGTAACTTTTGTACAAACCCTTGATTCTTGATAAATGGTATGAAACTTGACCCTTGAAGACCATATGAGGATGTGAGACCTTGAAAACCCTGAAGAGAACCTCAAAATTCCACAGTTGACTTCCCCTCTCACTGTTGACTTTTCTTGGTCTACAAGCAATTGATCCACTGAACATCTTTCACAATGAAACACTTAGCCAAGTCTTTCCTCCATGAGTACTTGTAAGCATATAGAACATCATGAGAATGTATTTGAACAAGCAAAACCCATCAAGAAGCCTTTTGGAACCAAAACCCTAATTTGGACCATCTGATTAGGAGAGTGTGGTTCACTTGAAATGCTTTGCCATTCTTGACCTTATGAAGATATGATGAACTCCTTAAACCACCTTGAGGCTTGAGACTCCTTTGAGAAGAACCAAGTACCTTGATCCCATGTTAAGACCCAATGCTATGCCCAAATGCTAATGCAAGAAATGCAAAGAAACATAAGTCAGTTAGCTATAAGTAAGAGGGCAAATTTTGGGGTGTTACACGGAGGACGGGGTCGCCTCCTCGACCCTTTTCGTCTCCCGGGTCTCTTGTCGGGGGGCTTTGCTCCTCTTTGTGTACTACTTGAGGTGCCCCTCTTTGATCAAGATTTCGATGGCATCCTTGAGGTGAATGAAATCCTCCGTGACATGCCCGTGGCTCCTGTGGAACCAGCAGTACTTGGACTTGTCGACGTTTGGTTTAGGGGGCGTCGACTTTGGGAAGCGGACACCTCCTCTCTGGAATCCCGAGTTGATACACTCGGCCAGGATACGCTCGCGGGGAGCTGTAAGTACCGTGTACTCAATGAAACGGCTTGTGGGCCCCCTCGGTTCTCGGGAGTCTCAGGGTCGGTCTTCTCTTCTTCTTTCCCCTCCTCGCCGGGGAGCGGTGGAATCCTAGTGCCTGGAGCTCTTGGCTCCCTCTTGATTCTGCGAGTTGCGGGCGCAGTGGGCGGCCTCTATCTCCTCATACTGGATGTATGCCTGGGCCTTGTGGAGGAGCGTGTCCAGGGTGTTGGGCCTTTCAATGCCAAAGGGCTTAGCGAACTCGGTGCGAGGTCGCAGTCCTCGCTCGATCAAAAATCTCTTCATGTCGTCTAAGGTGGATACCTGGACAACTTCTCGGTTGAACCCCTCTATGTAATCCTGGAGAGACTCGTATTTTCCCTGGATGATGGCTTCCAGGGATGCTTTCGTCTTCGGGTGGCGCCGGGAAGCGGTAAAGTTCCTGGAGAACTTCCTCTTCCGTTTCTTCTAAGATATGATGGACTTGGGTGCGAGGCTCTTCTACCACACCATAACACACTTCCTCAGGGTAGTGGGGCAGAGCCTGCACTTGATGCCTCCCCGGACGTTCCGGTAGTCGAGCATCGCATCAGTGCTTTCAATGTGGTCGTCCGGGTCGATCGTACCATCGTATGTCGCCAAAGGCGGGGGGTTTTCCATCCCAACGAGCAAGGGAATCTCCATGATGTCCCTAGATAGCAGTGTGTGCTGGTCGTCCTCATTGCTCCTGACTGGTGATCGCGACAGGGATAGGTCACCTCAGCCGTTCCTGCTTTATTGGGGATGGCTCATTGGTCGTCTCTTTGGCTTCTCGACGTATCCGTCAGCTCTATTCTTCTTATAAGCGGGGGAACGTCGCTCCTTTCGGGGAGGGGATCGGTCGCGCTTCTGGGTGACCACGGGCTGAGGTCGTTCCAAGCGCGGGCGACGCCCCATCTTTTGGGGAGAAGGGCTCTGAGAGTCATCGTGTCGCATCCTCTGCGGGGGAAGAGAGGAACTGCGAGAAACGGGGCGACAATGTCTCCGCGGGCAAGAGCGTGATTGTTGCTCTCTCTCGAGCACCCTATTCGCTGATTCTGTTGAAAGATCATCAGATTTATATGATTGATCGCCACGAATAGAGCCATCGTGGTCGGGTCAACATTAGGTGGCACAAGGATTGGCTGGTAGGCAGCTGGGCTATCAAAGCGTCGGGCGATGTTGAAGGTCGCGTCGTCCGAGGAGAGAGAGGCAGTGTGCCCGTCCTTGGGGTCGCCCTCTTCGACGTGAGCGGTCACGTTGGGGTCGTGACCATCACCATTGGTGAACAGAGTGAAGACGATATCTGGAGCGTTGTCGTCAGTTCGTGGGCTGGCCATAATCGTCGGAGATTGAAAACTGCTTTGGTTCTTGAGTTTCTATTGGAGGAAGAATGGGGAAGCAAGGTTTCCCACAGACGGCGCCACTTATCTTACTGGATCAGAAATGGATCAGCAGCCAGCAACACGTCGTGAGCTCCTTTATTCGCCGGTGGTGGTGAAGAGGTGGGGGGTGTACCTGCAAGGTACGCCGGTGGGCTGGACATTAATTGGGCCGTCCTCGACGAAGACTTGGGTTGGGCCGTGCCCGATGGTGGGCCAACCTTAGGCCCAGTCCAGAACACCTACCATTTTTCTTCAAGAATTCTCCTTTTATGGACAATCCTTCACCAACAGAAGATGGTTTTTACTCATTTCTTTCATTTAGGTTCTTTGAGTACGAGGCTGATTGAACTTCTTCAAAGGTCAGTGACTCTCTTCCATATAAGAGAGTTTCTTTAAAGTGAGCATGAAATCTTGGTAAAGCACACAACAACAACAATGATTGATCTTATCATCAATTTTCACCTTGATATTTTATAGATCAAAAATCAACTTGTTGAACATATCTAGCTACTCAGCCAAGACTTTGTCTTCACTCATCTTGAATGAATACAAAGCTTCCTTCAGGTAGAGGCGATTGACCAAGGATTTGGTCATATACAAACCTGTTGTACCTCGAAAAATACGATCTTCGCGATGCACAAAAACGGGGTTGCACGATCACGGATGGACTTAGGAGAGTCGCCACTGAACTTTATTTATTCCCATGAGGGGAAAGAGAAAACATCGAGAAAACCCACGGGTGAAAGGATAGGGTACGATCATCATAACCATATTGGGTTCGGAAGTCGGTTATGTAAGGGGAAAGTACTAGCGCCCCCTACATCCATCGCACTCGATGGGAACCATCTAAGTTGTCTAAGCATGAAAGGGTATTTGATGTCTCAAAGCTTGCTAAAAGGGAAAATGGATGAATATTAGGGAAAAACAAAAGGTTTTTAATATTGAGTTCGTCTGAGTTTTGCAACCCAGTGCCTACGTATCCCAGAGGGAATCAAAAATTCGTAGTTCTTGTTGAAAAAAGTTTGGTTTGTTATGTGTTTTTATGGACGATGCTAATTTCGCGTTCTAGCAGTTAGAGGCACTGTCTGTTTGCGGTACAATGAAAGTAGCATGCCCTTTTTGAAAAGGTTTTAAAGAGAATAGCCCGAAGGCAAAAAGGTTTGAATTTGTGAGATGTTTTATTAAGATTTATGAAAAATGATTTGTGACACGTATCATACTAAAGTCTATGACAATAGGAGTGGATACGTTGTACAAATGAGACAAGCGTCTCATGTATAACATACCCTAAGAAGAGGTAAGGAAAACTTCCGCTCATCTTTTCCCATGTGCTTAAGGCTCGTGATATATCATACGTATCATATTATTGAAGTATATTTGTATTTTTATTAAGAAGAGAGTTTATGTTTTTATGAAAGAAAAGGGGAAAAACTAACCTAATACTATCATACAGGATGGACCTAAAGTTAGGATTGAAGGAAATTTCTATCCTAGATGTTTGAATTAGAGCCCAAGGTGTATCTTGATTCAATTCATCATAGGTAAAATTGAATCAAGAGCCTTATGGAAAATCAAAATCATAAAGAACACACATTTGGATTATTTAACAGCCATCAAGAAAAAATACCACGATTTATTGCAAGACCAATCAATCAAAACTAACATCAAGACCAATTAATCAATTAGAGCTTTAATTAATCAATCGGAATTTTAATTAATTAGAATTTCAATTAATCAATTAATTAAAATTTCAAAATTAAAGGTTTAACCAAAATTAATATCTGAATCAAAATTAACCTAACAATTTAATCAAAAGTCCACATTTGAAAATCTATTATAAAAATAAAAAATAAAAGAAAGACAATCTAAATCTAAAACATGAAAAACCTAGGGTGCAAAATTAAATTGAGTGGTGTAAAGAGAAATGGGCCCAAAGATTTCAATTAACACTCCACGAGGTGCCAAAAGAATTAGGGGTGCTAGAAAAACAAATCATATGGGCTCATGGGGTTAAGCCCAACCGAGCCAAAAGGAGAAGAAAAAAAAGAATGAATCTCACATGATCAACAAAATTCATTTCACTCTTCTTCTCTTATTTCCTCATGTCTCTCACTGCTTTCTCTCTCTCTCGCTCGCTAGCTCTCACTCTCTCTCGCGCGAGCTCACCTCCTACCCTCTCGCTCCAGCTCGCCGGTAAAAGAGATGTCTCCGCCGCGCCATGGCCTGACGCCGGCGGCGGCGGAGAGGGCCCTGCGATGTTTCTCAATATATTTTTTTGGTTGTCTTGCATTGATCCAGGGATCTAAAACCTCATTTATAGATGCAGCCAACTCTTTTGCAGTGACAGGATAAAGATTTACATTGCAACTCTGAGATGATATGCTGCCTTTCAATGAAACAGTTAGAACAAGTAGATTTAAGGTGCAGCATTACAAAACATATATATACTCAATCATCAATGTTTTGTTCTTCCTTGTCATTGTTTCATCAGATAACACAGGTAAAATGTGCAACTTCACAACATCATGAGCAGACAATTATTGAACACCAATAGTCTCAAGTAACCGAGTAACAATGTCCAAACTAGTCACATTCAAGCTTGAAGTAGCAGAAGCTGTGGAAAGAAGGGAAGGACTTACAGTCCGTAGTCTAGCAGATATATTAGGGAAAGCTTCCATTTTATGCTCACCGTCAAATCCTGTGTTCAAAGTATTGGACTGCAACCATATAGTTCCTTCATCCACGGAACCGTATGTACCATCTGAAAGTGGAATGAACAATGTTTTTTTTTGTAAACATTGATGTAATGAAGCAACCCTTGTAATGATTCATGATTATTATGGTTTGTAGTCTTGAAATGATGAACTTGAATGGACTATGGTCGTGTATTAGGGACAGATTTGGCATGATTTTGAATTGGTTATGGTCGTGTATTAGGGACAGATTTGGCATGATTTTGAATTGGTTATGGTCGTGTATTAGGGACAGATTTGGCATGATTTTGAATTGGTTCCAAATTATGGCAGCTTGGTCATGATATGAGCCAAATTATGGCTTAGTTTTGTGATGTATTTGACTTGTAAAATGGACATTGAGTTTGACTTATGACAATGATGAATTAGAATGGCATGAACACTTTGAACTTGGATTTTTTTGATGAATAATGTTGACTAGCAATTGGACTTGAATCAAAATGAAAAAAACTGGAATTTGAATGCAAAAATGCTGTAAGTTGAATATCCATGCTTGAACTTGAACTTTGAATTTGGGAATTAATGTGGACTTTCAATTTCTTGCACTTTGTACTAGATCTTTTGAATTTTGTATCAACACTTGTACATTTTGACTTTATATGAACTTGAACTTTGTGTTTTGGAGTTAAGCTAAGTCTTGAATTATATAATCTTGACAAAAAGAAAATGATCATGGAGTTTGAAGCAAACATGGATTTTTGGGAACCTTAAATTTGATTTTTTTTGTTTTAGAAAAATGGTTTATGGTTTTGGAAATGAATTTTGAAAAAGTAGATATGGACTTTATTTATTTGGATATGGCTTGAAGTGGATTTAAAAATGGTTAGGAAGTGGATATTGAAACGGTTAAGGATGGATATGGATAAAAATAGACATGAATAAATGGACTTGGATAATTGTGAATATTTGGATAATGGTTAGGAAAAGGTTAAGAAAAATGGATAATGAAGAATGAAGAATGGATATTAAAATGGATTTTGAACTTGAATGGAGAATGGATATTAAAATGAATTTTGAACTTGAATAAACCACTTTGTCACTTGAATCCCAAGAAATCCACACAAACTTTTTCCCATTGTGACTTGAATCAAATTCTTGAACAAAATAAATACTTAAGAACTTAATGCCATTTGAAACATTTTTGAATCAATGAATCCATTAGCCTTCCATGTCATGCTTGTCTTATGAATCCCGATCTTCAATTTATTCACAAAGCCACCACATTCCATCTGATGAAATCTTAATCCATAACAATGAGGGCACATTTGTCCTTCATCTCCTCTTGACCAAAACACCCTAACCAGAGCTTGTCAACACCACAAACACATACAAGACATCGTGATCTAAACCCCAGGGGATCATGGCCAAATGCCAAGTGCTCATCCAGAGGAAGATCAAGAAGCAACACAAAACTAAGTACAATAAAATAAACAAGGTAGAACAAATTTAGGGTATGACAAAATCCTCGAGTTTGCTCCACACACCTGCTGCAGTTTTCTCAATCGAGACCTAACGGAGAACCTTATCACCAAGGCTCGAGATAATGACACTATGTGCATTCTTGATAATCGTTATCTTCTCATTACCCGTTAGGGCAACACCCATCTTTTTCGATCCTTTCAACGCTTCTAACAAACCCTATTGAACTAGTAGAGCTTCCATCTTCAAGCGCCACAATCCGAAATCATTCACACTGGTGAATTTCTCAGTCTCATACTTTGTTGACGACATCTTCTCTTCCACGCTCACCGCACAAATTTGTTGTGAAACGATGCCCAAGAAAATAGAGTATGATTGATTTCTTGATTATCAAGAAAATCACAGAGTAAAGAAAAAGATAGAAGAGAAGAGAAAGAACAATCAAAGTGATTAAAAATTGGATTCTTTATTCATATACACATTAGGGAACAATGTTTACAATTGAATCTCAACCACATCACTTTCTCTTCATGTCAGGATTATGAGAAGTGAAGACTAGCATGCTATTTATAAGAAAACTAAAATCCTAGCTTTCAACTAACATACTAAACAATTTGGCGAACATACTGACCCAATTCGACATGCTAACAACTTAGCATATTTTTGACAGCTACACTAACACTTCGACTTCGATAGAATTTGTTACCACATTATATATATATATATATATATATATATATATATATATATATATATATATATATATATATATATATATATATATATATATGAAACGTATCATATGAGAATGTCATTTTTATGTGAGAATATGAAAATGAATCTGAACCATTAGATTTTAAAATAAATGGTGGAGATTATGTGTCAGTTTTTTTCTCTCTCCTCCATCATTTATTTTAATAATGGAGGAGAGAGAAAAATAAAAGCCACACATAATCTCCACCATTTATTTTAAAATCTAATGATTCAAATTCATTCTCACGGTCTTACGTAAAAATGACATTCTAATCTGATATGGACCCTATATATATATATATGAAATAGTTAATAATTCAATGAGAGGGAGGAAGAGGTAATTAATATTTATTTAATTTAATTTAATTTAATAGTAAATAAAATTGGGAGAATATCTTAAACTATATAACCTCTCATATTTGATTAGTTACTTTTTGAATGGTATCCATTCTAATGTAAAGTAGTTTCGTAGAACTTAGTGGTTGTCCAAAGCATAGAGTAATTTTTTTTCTTCTAAACTTAGTAATTTAAGTATATATTTTCATATTTACAAGTGATTTAAGGGCATGCCATTTTTTTTGTTTGATTTCACTCTAGAAGAGTCACTTTAATTTTAAATATTGCCACGTCTCAATAAAAAGACTTTACGAGTGCATCGCATATTTGCGGATGACTAATAAAGTCGCAATCGAATTTTATTTATTTTAAAAAAAAAGAAAATAACGATAAAATCCTAAGGGAAAAAAAGGATAAGATGATCATTGTAGCTATATATGAGTTCGGGAGTCAATTATGCGATGGGAAGATATTAGCACCTCTCACATCTGTTATACTCAACGAGAACCTCTCATAGTTCTACGGTTAAGGTTTGTTAAGGTAATGTTTGCAAGTGTTTTATTTATTTTATTTTCCTAAAATATTTACAAAAGAGTAGAAGAAGATATTTACAAAGACAAAAGGGAAAAAATATTTTTTAATTAGTGTGCTCGTCAGACATTCAAAATCCCGTGCCTACATATTCGCAAGTGTAATGAGAAAATCAGAGCATCGTAGTTCGGTAAAAAAATAATTGTGTGTTGGTTGATTTTATAGGATATGGTTTAATTCATGTTCTTGCGTTTAAACGTTGGTTTGTATGCTCGCACGATGGAGGCATAACCGCTCGTTTGTATTTTGCATCAAAATGACTTAACATATCCTTTTTATGAAAGAGATTTGATGAGTTTGTGTTGATTTTTAAATGTTATGGATTTTGAGTATCTGATCGATGCGGTGTGCGCCAACCAATCAATTACTCAAGGATGTGGTGGATGTGCATCCACCAGTCCTATTATTTACAAAAATTTTAGAATTAATTTGATTCTAAAAAAACAGTGATGATTATGTATAAGAGTGTAAGATTATTTATGTATAATGCCAGGAATTATTTACAACATGAAAAGCTGAACAAAAATGATTTTTTTTTGGTATTTTAAATTTAAATAAAGAAGTATTTGTATTTTATCTTTAAATGAAAAAAAGAATATTTTTGTATTTTTTTTAATCATTTTCTATAAATTAGAAAGACTAACTAAACAATTAAACTAATTTAAAAATTAAACTAGCTAAATCCTAAAATGAAAATTAAATTAAAGAATGAAATTAATTAAAACATATGATTAACTAAACTAAAAAATAAGATTAGAAATAAGACAATTAAATTAACTAAATAAATTGAAGATTAAATTAAAAAAAAACAAATAAATAAGTAACTAAATAAAAAATAATTAAACTAAACCAAAATAAATAATTAAATTAGACTAAGGGGTGTGTGTTCTTAGTTATAGGAGAGAAACAGGGTGTGTGGAAAGTATTGGGCTAGGCCCAAGATGGAATAAAAGCCCCTACAGAAAAACAAGAATAAAAAGAGAAAATAAAACAATAAAAGAAATAAAAGAAAATAGAAAACGGAGAAAAAACAATAGCATTTGGATCAGATTACCATGGTGAGTCAATAATGGAACCTTGTGCGTTAGATCAGTTGACCATCAAGGGGTCAACTGATTAGAGGGTTATGAGTAAGGATGCAGAGTAATAGTGATAGGCGTATGTGCAGGGAATTGGTTAAAGTATCACCATCATATGGACCAGAAAGAGCCACGTGGGGTCATTTTAGAGGTCATTCTTTTCTTTTTAGTCACTTTAGTCCCTTCTCTGCACTCTATGACCATCATAGGGACTAAAAGGAAATGAATGAACACTACAATAGTCACTTTAGAGTTCATTCATTTCTTCCTCTTCTTTCTCTCTCTACCTCTCAACCCTCTATATACTCTCTCCACCTCTCTCTCTATCTCTCTCTCTCTCTCTCTCTCTCTCTCTCTATCTCTCCACTCTCTACTCTCTACCCTTCTAACAACCCTCTCAAACCTAACTCCGGTCACCCCAAAACCTCTAGCCACCATAGCAAGTAGCAACCACCTAGGAATCACCACCATTTTCATCGGTGTTCATCAAATGATGAACACCCAACCCAGAACTTCACCCCAACCATGATCCCTAGGCTAGACCCAAGAACCTTAACCTTTAAGAACATGAACTGTAACCCTAGCAAAAGCCCAGAACCACAAAATCAGATGAATCTTAACCCTAACCTGATGAACCCTAACAAACCCTAAACCTTAACCCAACCCAGACCTATATATCTTCATCATGATGAAGATGAATCTTCATCATGATGAAGATGAATCTTCATCCTCAATCTTTGTCCAACCCTAGGTTTGCCCAAAAATGCCTCAATCTGATCCTAAACCATCCAAAATAGACACCAATCCATAGATCCACACCTTCTAAACACCAATCTAACCTTTAAACAACCAAATCAAACCCAATAATCCAAACTCTAAAATCCAAAAAAAAAACCTTTTATGTCTAACCCTAACCGGAGCAAACCCTCACTAAGCAAAAATACAGCAAGAAATCAAACACTACCACAATTCAACACATGCAAAGTAACAGAGGTTCAACCATGTAGAGGAAAAAAACCTAACCTATGGGAGTGTGGCTTCCCCTAGTATGCAAAAAGGTAAATATTCTCTTCTTTTCTTTTTAGTCCCTTTTTTTCTCCTTTTCAAATCCTTGCTCTTTCCTTTTTTCTGACTATTGTTCTTCTTTGTTGTGCGTTGCGTGGTGTTGCTTGGAGAGCAAAGGCTTCGAGGTTGAAGGCTCAAACTTTTAGGGTTTATGGTTGTTGTTCTTCAGTGTGAAGAACAACAACTTTAGGTATATTATTTTTTAAATCGTGACTAAATGTTTATAATCTTAGGGTTGTGTTTTATAGTGAAAATCAGGTTAGAGTTTTATTAGATATGTTACTTTTAGGATTTTTTGATCAAATTTGTGTCATTTTTGGCATATTCAATTGTAATCGAAAATCAATGTAATGAAAAAGATTAATTTCTTTTTTTTAACTTGATTTGATTTATTTGAGGTTCACTATTCATGTGTGTATCTATTTTTTTTGAACTCTAGTGATTTTTGAATTTGTTGACTGCTGATTCAGCCTTAAGACTTAGACTCAATAATAATAAAATTAAAATAACAATAATAATGATAATAGTAATAGAAATAATAAAACTAATAAGCAAATAATATCCTAATAACGAAATGATTAAAAGGTAATACAATTACTATAATAATAACACTAAAAAGAAATGATAATTATAATAGATAATAATAATAATAATAATAATAATAATAATAATAATAATGTAAAATCGACTAATATTAGTAAAATGAACATGATAATAATCCTAATTTAAAAAGAAAATAATATTGATAATTAGTAAAAGCAATGCATATTAGTAAATTATAAAAACTAATAATCCTAATATAAAATAAAATAAAATATAAAAATAACTAAAATAAAAAAGGATAGAAAGTCAAAATGGTTCTCCTTTATCTTTTGGGTCATTAGAGTTGACCCTTTGACTCACAGATGATGGACTCAGATGAAATGTTATGTTCCAGATGACATGGACTGACTCAAATTAAAATGACCAAAAGACTCAAATGAAATAACCTATGTTGATGCAGGGTATGGACTCAAAAGCTTAATCAGATGAAAAATAATGGTCAAAATTCGGAGTATGACAAATATGTAAATATTTATTTGTTTTAAATAAAATTGATTTTATTTTTAGAATTAGTTATAACTTAATTTTTTTATATTAAAATTATTAAATTTAAATTTATTTTTCAATTCATTTTTATTTAATATATCTAAATAAAAATGATTTAATTTTCAATCAATATTTAACTATAATCTATTGAATAAATTACACAATTTCTTAGGAGAAGCTTGAATTAAACATTGTTTCTCTCTTATATAATCAATTGAGTATATTATTAACATTAGAGATAAGTGTAATATAATTCAAGTATTTTTCATAGAGAGAAGTGTAACTTACTCTGATAAATTTTATAATTAATTTTTATTGACCACCAAACAAAACACTCTATAATAAATAAATTACAATTTGCAGTGATCCTCGTACTAGAATAAGCCAGAAATTAAAAATAATTGATTCTTTATCCATAAGAGACAATCCCTTCCCAATTCTTTACCATTATCATATTGCATTTGGTAATGTGAAGTCTTAATTATCTAACGGTTTATAATGGAGACAATTAAGGTACAACTATATTATAGAAAACTCAACTAATGTACGCACTATATTATAATAGTATAAGATAATTTAGATCTTAAATTAATCTGTAAATGTGGTTGAGTTGTTTAACTACTTATCAACGAGTGTTGATGATCGACATCTGGTTTTCCTTAGTTGGAGACGTTATATCTAAGGCTTTCTTTATTCTATGGAGGTTGAGTTGAGTGCACTTTGAACATAAATTAACAAAGTCATTTGATTGTTTAAGGAAATAAGATAACCTCATTGGGCACATGAAATCTCCATCACGTGGGCTACAACCAATCAAAAGCATGAGTTTCCAAATACTTGTCCATGCTAAATTAATAAGGTAACTGTTTGGATTTAACTTTAGTAAGGGTTAAGATTCTTTTATTTATCTACTTTTTGTGTTTATATCTTTAATAGAGGCATATATTTGAAAAATGGAGAGGATCCTATCTCTTTATAGCATTTTCAATGTTACAAGTCAAAATAGTGAATATATTTTATGGTGGAGTCATAGCAAGGATGATATTGTTTTGTGATTTGTAAGGTGACAGACGATTTTGATATTGGAATTAACTCAAAATTTTGAGAATTTTGAATAAATTTTGATGAACAAGATTCAATTAACTGATCGAAATTCCTTGTTCTTCACTCTTCACTTGAGTGAATCAATCACACATTGATTGCAAAAATGATTTTGCGCAACAATAGTTAATGAAAGAAGAAAGAAAGAAGATTGAATAAGAAAGAAGATTATGGTTTGACAAAATAGGGGAAGAAGAGATGATTTCTGCATAGTAACTCTCTGCTCTCAAACTGAGAAAATATTATTCAATTGTGCAACTGCACTTTCTGTTGTGTGTTACAATATTATTCTCTATTCTTCTTACTCAAAATAGGGGTTACTCCCTCTATTTATAATTGAGCTATCTTGCTCCATAAGGTAAAGCGCAAAATTACAAAAGCCCAAAATTTCTATTTTGGTCTAAGTCGAAATCCTGTGTCAAGCAACCTACTTTGACACTTTGACATCTAACACAACTCGACACACACACTAGGCTAATTTCGACACATCCTTATTTTTGTCGAGCTACACTTGCTTCGACACAAGGAATTACAATCTCAACACTTGGTATGCTATTTTTATAGGGTTGGTGAAAGACTTCGACTATTGAGAAACTGATGGACATAAACACCCCATATTATTGGAAATATTATCTTGGCAAGACCATTGGCTTATCTTACTCTTTCAATGAGTGGTTGGCATAACATATCTTTCTCCTAAACCATTAGAAGCTTGAATTTGTGCCTTTGTACTTTGAGAAATTCTTGGTTTTAGCCTTGTCTAGCGTAACTTTGGTTCCGATTTATCTCAAGTAGTGGAAGATTCTTGCTCCTGTCAACTGATGGTGTTTCAACCCCGATTTTCAAGTTCCTTTATAGCAAACTTACACCTATATTTTCTAGTCTTGCTCATCAATCTTGGATTTTTGTTCTACTTGTTTTTTTATACTTTGTCACTTGTTTTCATTTGTGTTTCCTTCATAGATATGGTAGTTTTTGGACACCCCTCGTGTGCTTTTCTTACCACCAATTCTTTTTAGGAGTTTACTTTGTAGATATATGTACTATTCATATATATATATATATATATATAATTTTAAAAAAGGTTAAACCATTTTTTTATCACAACTGGTTTATGACAGATAAGAGATTCTAGAGACAGATGTCATACACAATCTTTGGGACATTGTATACCTGAATAAAAACCAATTTAAACTACCAAGAGAAAATAGTTTAGCTTATACAAGATGATAAAGCAGAAAAGCAATAAAGAACACAAGAAATTGGTAACCTAGTTCACTACAAAGACACTAACATCTGTCTGTTGACAGAGACTAAATGTTGCAGCACACCCTTATATACCACAACTGCACTAACATATGTCTAATGACATATACTAGATGTTACAGTACACATGTTGGAACACCGTGTTCCACATGTTACACCCAAACATCCAAAATAACTTTCTTCATATAAGTCTTCTTTATAGAGTAAATCTTGGACCAAATCTTCCTTCAAGGTACATCCAATCAATTTTTCTTTGATTGAAACAATTCCAAATATTTTCAAGTTGATTTTGGATTAACAATTCCAAATATTTTCTTAAGCCTATTTCTTAACTGGTTCTGTCAAGCACTTTAGCTAATCAACTCTTGCTTAACTGGTTCTTTAAAGAACTTTAGCTAAACAATTCTTGCTTAATTGGTTTTGTCAAGCACTTTAGCTGAATAAGGATTTTCTTCTTGTTTCTTCTTTAAGAGGAGTTTTTGTCTATTAATTGATTAATGGTGACTCCTCTCTCTCTTCTTGGTCACCCTGAATTTCACTTTCCTCCCTTTCATTCCTTAATTCTCCCTTTTTACATTATCACTTCTTCAACTATTTCATCCTTATATTTATTAGCAATCACTTCAAATTTTGTTTCTAGAACCTTGCAAGACTCATTTTTAGGATTATATATCGTATTACCTAAGAATCCTCCACTCGAGCTCGGTAAAGCAACTATCTGTCTAGACAACAGACCAATCTGCATCTCCAAATTTTTTATGGATGTATTATGGTTTCTACTCATGGTCTCATGATTCTTATTTACCTGATTCAAGCAACTTTGAGTGGCCTTGGTGAAGTTTTGTAAAGTCTCTTCCAGCTGTGCATGCTTTCTTTAATTTGGAAGGAAGCTTGTTGGTTTTATTGCATATTTTGGTTACCACTTGAATTCTAATTGTTTCCCCATCGAAAATTTAGATGACCTTCCATCCTGGATTGTATGTGTTGGAATAAGGGTTGTTCTTCTGAAAATTTGCAAATTGGACTTCTTCACTTGAACCTTCCAAAGAGCACCTTTTGTTTTCATGTCCTCCTCCACAGAAATCACACCTAAGTGTTTGTACCTAGCTCATGTTAGCTTTATTTAAGCTGCTTTTAGCTAGCTTCTTATTTAATAATTCCATTTGAGCTAAAAGAGCAGTTTGAGTATCAATAGCTAACATACCTTTGGGGTTGCCTACCGTTTCACTTTTTACTGACCTTTCGCTCTTGGTTCGGTACTCATTCAAGCACATCTTCTCAATTAGATATTTGACTTGAGGTTCGATCATTGATCTGATTGTGCCTCCCGCAGAAGCGTCTAACAACATGTGTGTCTGACTCTTGAGGCCATTAATGAAATTTTTTGTTTACTCCATAATTTTCATATTATGATTTAAGCATCTGCGTAATAATAATTTGAACCTCTCCCACGAGTCATACATTGATTATGTGTCTTGTTGCTCAAAATTTACAAATTTGGCTATTCTCGTAGTAAATTGGTTGGTATGAAAAATATTTCTAGGAACTTATCCTCCAACTCCTTCCTTATTCGAATGTTTCCATTTAAATGGCATAGTAACCAGTATTCCGTCTTTCTAATGAGTGAGAAACCAAACAACTATAACTTTACTTGGTCTTCCGTGACACCTTTTGGTTCGTACATCGAAGAGGTTTCATAGAAGCGTGCAAGATGAGCCCACAGGTCTCTGATAGTGTTCTCGTCAAATGAATTGTATCTTAAAGCTGAAAGTACATAATTTTTAATATCAAAGTTAGCAGGGTCTGCCAACACAAACCCTTTAAAAACCTATTTGTCGTCAGTTCTTTTACAGTAATCCCCCATAGTTTGGGGTGTTGGTGTTGTCATGTTATCCTCTTCTTCAGTGTCTGAAGAAAGAAGTTGTAGGTCTTCTTCTGAGTTACCGTCGTCATCTCACTAAACAAGGTGCCAACGAAGTTCAAGTTTAAGATCGAAGGCGTGTGCTCCAATAACGAGGCTGAATACGAAGCCTTAATAGCTGGCCTTGAAATCTTGTTAGATTTAGGGGAAAGGTGAATCGAGGTCAGAGGTGATTCTGAGTTAGTCGTGAAATAAATCACGAAGGAATACATATGTATCAAGGAAAACCTGATCATGTATTTTGTGATAGTGAAACGATTGATAAAATGTTTTGACTTCGTGGATATTCAGCACATTCCCAGGCTTGAGAATCACGAGGTAAACGAATTGTCACAGATTTCCTCAGGGCGTAAAGTGCCAAAAGATAAGTTGGAGAACTTGATCGAAGTCCGAGGAAGAGTACTAGCAACGAGGCTTTCTCTGTCCGATCTAGCGTTGACGAAGTTAGGATCGATGGACACAGATAACTTCAAGATCTGTACCGTCGAAAATTTAGCTAGCAATGAGAGGGGAAAACCCATAGTGAATTATTTGAAGAATCAACAGATCGAAAGTTCAAGAATAGAGCTTTGAGTTATGTAATCAGTGGGAATAAGTTGTTTAAGAAGAATACTAAAGGAGTTCTACTCAAATGCCTTGGTGAAGAATATGCATACCTGGTTGTGTCGAACACTCATAATGGAGCCTGTGGTGCCCATAAAGTGGGGCACAAGATGAAATGGCTATTATGTCGCCAGGGTGTTTATTGGCCTACCATGCTTAAGGATTGTATGGATTTTGCAAAAGGTTGCCAAGAATGCCAAGTTCACTAAGGCATACAATTCGTTCTTGCAAGTGAATTGCATGCAATAGTGAAACCTTGGTCGTTTAGAGGATGGGCTTTGGACCTCATTGGAGAGATTCGACCTGCGTCCTCTATAAGCTATAAATACATATTGGTCGGTATTGATTACTTCATAAAGTGGGTTGAAGCAATCCCTTTAGTAAAAGCTGACCAGGAGACCATACTTGAGTTTATTAAAAAGAATATTATCTACAGATTTGGAGTTCCAAAAACTATTATGATCGATTAAAGTTCAGTGTTTACTGGTTGAAAGATGCAAAAATTTGCGTCAGAGATGGGAATCAAGTTGTTGACATCAACGCCCTATTATGCTCAGGAAAATGGGCAAGTCAAAGTTGCTAACAAGATCATTATTAGCTTGATCAAGAAACATGTTGGGAAGAAGCTAAAAAATTGGCATCGAATGTTAGATCAAATTTTATGGGCTTGTCAAACGTCTTCAAAAGAGGAAACTGCCACAACACCATTTTGATTGGCCTATGGCCATGAGGTTGTGTTGCATGTAGAAATTTATCTACAATCAGTCTGAATTCAACGTCAACACGAAATTCCATCAGACCAATATTAGAGTATGATGTTAGACGAAATGATCGATTTGGACGAAGAAAGGCTAGCAGCATTGGATGCGTTAATACGGAAAAAAAAAAAGAATTGCTAAAGCCTATAATAAGAAGGTCAAATCCAAAATATTCTCGAGTGGAGATTACGTTTGGAAGGTGATCTTTCCTATGGATCAAAAGGATCAAACCTTAGGCAAATGGTCCCCAAGTTGGGAAAGACCACTTCGAATTCTTCAAGTGTTTTCAAACAACACTTATGAAATCGAAGAACTGTCTGCGGACAAGCGAATTCTTAAAGTAAATGGTAAGTACCTAAAATGGTACAAGCCTATGCTACAAGAAATTCGAATTAATAAAGAGTAATGCGCTAACAAAACAAAGATGCCACCATGGTATTAAAAAAAATGCGAAAATGGCATTGAAACTCGCCAAAGATGGCTGAGACAGTACATAAATTGGTCACAACCACTGCGAAACAAAAAGATTAACAGAAATTTTGGTCAAGCGGGAAACTGTGACTTAAATTCTTCCAACTTGGTCTTGGAGAGGTCGAGCCTGGTGCGAAAACATTTGTCGAGGTCTTCTTGAAGAGTCAGTTCAAGTCCTAGGTTGAAGGACTGTTCGGCATGTTCGACTCCCTAGATGGCTTCAACGTCAATCATCTCCTCTGTCAGAAGTAACTTCCATGAGGCCAATCTAGTTTTCTTCCTCTCTAGGCCATCGATCTCCATAGTCAGTTCAAGAATCTTTGCACGACACTCGAAAATTTGTTCGTTAATCAGAGCTGTCTTGTCATTATGTTCTTGGAGCTGAATCTTGAGTTGATCGACCTTCTGATCAAACACCTCACTAGCCTCCCAAGCTGCTGTGATGACACTATTCACCCTTTGAAGTTTGGGGGTGTTTGAATATTTGAGATCAATGTCATTGCAGACCTGGTCGAAGAAGGATTCAAACTCAAATAAGAATTTGAGTAAGACATCGGACGGTCATTGTTTGTTAAGTTCAGCTAGCAGTTTCCTGATGTCCGTTCCAAGATCAGTGTCTTCTTCGATCTCACCAAGGAGGTCAGTGCCAAAGAGATTAACTTTCAACTGCTGAACCAGAAGATTGACATAATCATCACCAGTATCAACCAATGGAGAGTCGAAAGCTTGAGCCGATTTGGAGTCCATCAACATCCTTCTCAATTTCTGAAGCCTCTTGAGAGCCTCATATGGATTTCTTTTCTTAAGAGCTAAGATCTCGGTCTGGCTAAGAGAAGAATGTGATGCAGAGTCATGCACATCAGTATGAATTGGATCTGGTAGACCTGGTTAGATGTTCTCTTGGACGGGAGAAACTTCAACATGGGGTGGAGTTTGTTCCTCATTGTCTTCAGCAGGCTCTTTAGTTGGGGCAGTGTGATCATGAACAGACGTAGTATTATTAACTTTCTTCATGGAATTAGCAAGGGATGATTCAACATCTATCGTCACCTCCGACCTAGTTCGTGCAACGGTTGTCGTGTGCATTGGTTGGGAGACTGTGTCAACGGTCAAAATACTAGAGTCAATAAAATATGACCAGTGTATAGGTGAAAGCGAAGAAGATACGGATCGAAGGACACCTGCATGAGCCGTTTCTTGATCTTGGGCCGTTTCTTGGTCAGTGGCTAGTCCCAAATTTTCCTAAAGAAAGAAAGAAAAATATCAGGAATAAGAGAGAGAAACAACATAAGAACTACAAGAAGGACTACACATACCTTGGGGGCATCAACTTCATTGTCAGGATTGTGGTGAAGTAGAGTAGTGTCGTCAGCAACCGGGGATGTCGGAGTCTAGATAGATTCTTTTTTCCTTTTTCTTTTCCTTCTTCTTGGGAGTCATTGTCGGAGATTTGGTGGGAGTTTCCTTCTGTGGCTGGATGGAACCAAGCTTCGAGGAAGCCTTTGACCTCGACCTTGAAAAGATCAGAGGCTTCTCAGACTCCCTTGAGCTTTCTTTATGGATTTGAATTGGAACGAGTTGCGAAGTACCCCGAAGAAGGGGTCAGATGAGTGAAGTGTTCAAAAGAAAAATAACAAGAATGGAATCTGACCATCATACCTGACTAGGGGCAATAGCAATCGTCGGTGTAGGAATATTTTTTGGGGCAGCAACATTCTTGGTGATATTGGAGGTTTTCTCCTTTTTCTTCGTATGTTGAGGAGTGAGAGATTCAGGATCTCTTGAGGAAATGCCTTAGAAGAAAATATAATTTTTGAGGAAGGAAGTGAAGAAATAACATTCTTCCTAGGTTCTTCCGACCATTTTGCCGCCCTTGCCTCCAAAGGCCTTTTGACGTTGTCGTCAGCCTGAGGCTTAGTCCCATCTGATAGTCGAAGAATCAGTAAAAGAAATAGAAAAGATTTTTAAGAGGTGGTCAAAGAAGCATACCTTATTCCTTGGGAAGATTAGAAAGAGTGTCACAGACTCTAGTCAGAAAGTTGTCCTCCGAGAAGTGTTCAGCCAAATAATCTCGCCACCAGTTGTGAAAGTCGGCAGTCATGTTGAATGATGGTTGTAATTCGAAGATGGGGGTTATAAGACTTGGCCGCGAGTAAATTGAACGCAGTCTTTGAATTCATCTTGGTCGAACATACGCTCTGACCATCATATATTACTTTTCAAAACATAAAGGGAAGAAGGTTGAACTTCAACTACAGAAGGTTCCTCCTACTCTGTTGCTTCTTGATCCAAAAGTGATTCATCATCCGTCTCCTGTTCAGACTACTTTGGTTGCTTTTGAGACTACTCTTGAAGTTGGAAGTGTTTTTGGCGTCAAGAAGACTTTGGTTTCTGAGGAATACATTTTGAAGTGTGAGGGCTAAGTGCTTTCCATCTAGTTCTGTTTTAATGATGTCAACAAGTAAACAAGTAGGATAGTCTCTAGTTTGTAATTTGGATAGTATCACTTCGTTGTCGGTCACATTGCATTTAACCATTGATTTTCATGTGTCTAAACACATAGGAAGAGGTCTATACAATTTCTACATGTGCATGATCATGGTATAAATGTTTGGTATGCATGAATCGAGTCTTAGTTAGTCAAAATGTGCAGAAAAATGCATTTTTGAGTTTTTGCAGGTCTTGAGTCGACCTAAGCTAAGCATGAGTCGACTCATACAGCTTTGACAATGTTTTGTGAAAAAACCGAGTTAGTGCATGCTGACCTCCTTGATGCATGTGGTCGACACATGCTTCTGGGTTTTTGAATTTTTGCAAATTCAGCATCTTTGCGTCGACGCAAGGTGATGAGCGGTCGACGCATGGTCGGTTATTTTGCATAGACACTTCCATGGGTTAGCTCCCGCCGACCCTCATTTAGTGGGCGGTCGACCCTTCACTAGTCTGGGCTATTTTTTTGCATTCTATTTTTTTTGTTTTTGCTGTTATTTCATTTTAGTTGGTTATTCTTGCATTATATAAAGTGGATTCATCTCATTTCATATAAAAACAAGAAACGTGAAAATAGATACTGATTTTTCTCTTCATCTTCATCTTCAACCTTGTGATCTCTAGCAATTACACATAATCATTTTTGTTAGTGTCTTGCATTGTGTGAAGTGATAACGTTCAGACTTAGGTGTATTGTAATCCTCTGTTATGGGTTGAGAATCAATAGGTGTTTCTTGAATAAAACCTCAGGTTTTGTCTTCCAAGAATCAAGGAGATTTTGGGGGGGTTTTGCATAAATCGTTTCGTTCTACAAGGATTCAGCCGTGCGAAGGTAACCAAAGAACAAGATGTTCGTTCGGTTTAGTAACTACAGTCAGAGGATCGTAGAAGAAAGATTTGGGATCAAATTATGGAAGATCGAAATCGACCGAGTGAAGGTGACTGAAGAATGGTAGGTTCTTGCAGTCTAGTAGCGTGAGACGGTGATTTGTTCAACCATATTCGAGGCACTTGATTCATCTTGAATCAAGGGGAGAGAAGACTCTGCATCAACAATCAAAGACGTTTAATGGTTTAGATGTTCATTGTTCTTCTCTTGTATAAACAATTTGCAAACGACAATTTATATATATCTCAATTCCATTTATGGAATTGGGGGCAGAGGTACCCATAGCGAGGACGATTGGGGAACTACCTAATCAAATCGTGTTTGTCCTCTCTTTCCCTACTCTTTTACGTTTCGATATTATTCGAATTTGTGAAGTATCAATTGATCAAAATTTATGAGATAGTGTAATTTAGAGCTGAGAAATTGTTTTATAAAATTGATACAATCCCTTGGATTGTATTTGGAATTAGCTTTACATTCACATTATTTGGAAATCGGCACTTGGTGTGTTCGCACACGTCGAGTGTTCGATAAATTGATTAAGCGCAAAATCGAAGGCAATTTGCGATTAATTTTTGTCGACCTATCTCGTTGGTAATTGGATAAACATCAAGTAAACAACACTTGGTTGATTGCGTTTAGTTTTTGTTGATTGATCTGTATTTTTCTCTTCCGTCGTATCATTCCTAATATCATCGTGCATATCCGATCCTTTTAGTAGAGGTTCATTGTAGACGTGTGATTCAGTGGTTGCTTCCGTAAAAATATTTTTAAAACCAATTTTTGGAACACCATTTGCGTGTATAAAATTGTGGGATCTATTCAACCCCCTTCTAAATCCTAGCCATCGTCTAACAAGTGGTATCATGAGCTCCGGTTTATCTGGTGCTTCGGTAAAACTTCTTGGAATATGGCGAACGAACCTAAAGGGGCTTATAATAGAGCTCCAGTTTTTACAGGCGAGAATTACAGCTACTGGAAGGATTGTATGCGCGTCCATATAAATTCCATTGATCAGAAGGTTTGGAATGTCATTTTAAATGGTCCTATGGAAATTACCATGACCAATGAAGAAGGTGTTGTCATTCCCAAACCCGAAGCACAATGGAATGAGGAGGACGAGAAAAAGTACAACTATGACTGGAAGGCTCGAAATATTTTGATCTCCTCTTTGGGAGTTGACGAATATTATCGAGTCTCTCATTGTGAAACGGCCAAAGCCATGTGGGATGCTTTACAAGTAGCCCACGAAGGCACTAATGATGTGAAAATGGCCCGAATCAACACATTAACGCAAGAGTTCGGTCTTTTTTACATGAAGCAAGGGGAAACCATTGCGGATATGCAAAAACGATTTACTCATATAATCAACAAATTGCATGTACTTGGTAAACCGGTTCCCAACGAGGTTGCTACTAATAAGATTTTGAGGTGTCTTAACAGGGAATGGCAGCCGAAGGTCACCGCGATCAAGGAGGCCAATAATCTAGCTACTCTAGACCTCACGACATTATTTGGCAAACTCGATGAACATGAGCAAGTGCTCATCAGCCTGGAAAAACATGAGAATAGTATAAAGAAGGAGAAAACAAAAGATACGGAAAAGAAGTCGATTGCTCTTAAGGCTTCTTGTTCAAAGTCCACATCTCAAGAGCAAAGTGATAATGAAACCAACAATGACGAAGATAATGACTCTGATGATGACATTGGCCTATTTGTGAAGAGATACAATAGATACGTTCGGAAGAATGAGATTCAACACTCGGATAAAAAATCTAGTCAAATTTAGGAGGCAACAAGAATGGCAAGGTGAAAGGATCGTGTTACAACTGTGGAAAATCCGGGCACTACAAGCCGGATTGTCCATCACTTAAGAAAGACAAGGATAAGGATAAGGATAAGAGTCGTCAACATAAAAAGTCAAACAAATCTAGACGAGCATACATCGCTTGGGAAAGAGATAGCGAGTCATAAAAAAGATGACAACTCAAGTGACGAGAGTGACTCCGTTAATCTATGTCTTATGGCACGTCAAAACAAGAAGAAAGAGGTAAAACACTCTAAATATGATCATTCTAATAGTATGTCTCATTTAGAATTACAAAAAACTTTTGATATGTTGCACCACGAGGCTAAGGAAGCTTTTCAACGCTTAGCCTCGAACAAAAAGATTTTCTCATATTTGGAGAAAAAGGTTTCTGATTCCGAAAAGGAATTGGAAGCTCTTAAAAACTCCATGGTGGATGCATCAAAAGCTAAGATTGATGAGAATAAGTCTCCATGGTTCAATTGGGGCTGTGATACTTATCATATTTGGCAAAAAGAGGTGAGAACCCTTAAGGCCAAATTAGACAAGGCTCTTAAGCCTAAAGTTATGTTTGCTATTGATTGATCACCTTATCGAGAAAGTATGAATAATCCGTATCAAAGGTATACGTATGTGATTCGAGATAGAGATATCAAAGGTAAATTCCAAATGAATTGTAATTGCCTATATTGTTGCAAGCCTGGTCATACTATTGCTAAATGTCGTTTTAGAAGATTTCTTGTTCCAAAACGCATTTATCAATGGTTTCCCAAGTGCAATCTTGGTTTCACTCACCGTAAAGGACCCAATGAGAATTGGGTACCTACTCTCCCTTGATTGTCTTGTAGGTACAAAGTCTTGAGACCACCGAAAGAAGATGAGTTCTGGATAGTGGCTGCTCAAGACATATGACAGGAGACTTATCTCTTTTCATCGACTTTGTGGCGAAGAAAAAGGGGCTTGTCACCTACGGAGATAACAACAAGGGACAGATTCTCAGCAAAGGTAGTGTAGGTAACCCCTCATCTACTACTATCTCTGATGTGCTTCTTGTGGAAGGCCTTAGACATAACCTTTTAAGTATTAGTCAACTATGTGACAAGAATTATAAAGTATCGTTTTCAAAAGATTGTTGCATAGTTGAAAATAGTGACAAAAAGGATGTGTTTAAGGGCTTGAGGGTGAATAATGTCTATATGCTAGACTTAAATGAGGTATCGTTGAATGGAGACAAGTGTCTAGTCACTATGAATAAAGATTCATGGTTGTGGCATAGACGGTTGGCTCATATCAATTTTGATTTGCTTAACAAAATAGTCTCTCAAGACCTAGTCATCGGTTTGCCCAAAATCAAATTCACAAAGGATCATCTTTGTGATGCTTGTCAAATGGGGAAGCAGACAAGGATCTCATTCAAATCTAAAAACATCGTTTCAACTATGAGACCCCTTGAGCTCCTCCATATGGACCTATTTGGACCATCTAGGATCAAAAGCCTAGGTGGTAACTATTATGGTTTTGTAATAGTCGATGACTTTTCTAGGTTTTGCTGGACTATTTTCTTAGCAAATAAGAGTGATACCTTTTCGGCCTTTGAAAAATTTGCTAAGTTATCTCAAAACAAGTTAAACACGAACATTGTGTCAATTAGAAGTGATTATGGGGGTGAGTTTGAAAATCATTTGTTTGAAGCATTTTGTGAATCCCATGGAATTGATCATAATTTTTCCACACCACGTATGCCTCAACAAAATGGGGTGGTGGAACGTAAAAATAGAATTTTGGAGGAACTTGGAAGGACTATGATCAATGAAAGTGGACTTCCAAAATACTTTTGGGCCGACGTCATTAGTACGACTTGTTACGTTTTGAATAGGGTGCTCATCCGGCCTATTCTAAACAAGACACCGTATGAGCTTTTAAAAGGGCGTAAGCCAAATATCTCTCACCTTCATGTCTTTGGTTGCAAGTGTTTCGTGTTAAACAATGGAAAAGAGACACTTGGTAAGTTTGATGCCAAGGCCGACGAGGGTATTTTTCTTGGATACTCTCAGTCAAGTAAAGCTTATAGAATTTATAATAAAAGGTTACAAATTGTTGAAGAGTCGGTAACCATTACTTTTGATGAGTCTTATCTGAAAAATGTCAGAGAAGGTAGTTCTTTTCATGGTGCAGGTGTATCTTCAGAAGACATACTCAAGGACACTGATAAAGGAACTGATCAGCCCGAAACAGTGCGTATTGAGGAGGAAAAGGATCACCAACCTATGAAGAGTGAGGATGATCATCCAACTAATGAAGATGACCTTCCTTCAGCATGTAAGTCTTCCAAAGACCATCCAATCGACAATATCATCGGTGACATCTCTAAGGGAGTAACCACCCGCTCTAAACTTAGTAACTTTTGTTATTACTCCGCTTTTGTGTCACAAGTTGAACCTAAAAACGCAAAGGAGGCATTACTCGATGAGCATTGGTTTTTATCAATGCAAGATAAACTAAATCAATTCAGGAGAAATGAGGTTTGGGACCTTGTCCCCTCTCCGCGAGGTCAACGAGTAATCGGCATCCGATGGGTGTTTAGGAATAAACTTGATGAATATGGAGTTATAACACGAAACAAAGCGTGGCTTGTAGCGCAAGGCTATAACCAAGAGGAAGGAATCGACTATGAGGAAACCTATGCGCCGGTTGCCCGACTCGAGGCTATACGCCTTTTACTTGCTTATGCTTGCACTAAAAACTTCAAATTATTTCAGATGGATGTTAAAAGTACTTTCCTTAATGGATATATAAATGAAGAGGTTTATGTAGCCCAACCTCTGGGTTTTGAATCCCATAAATATCCCGATCTTGTTTATAAACTTAAACGTGCTTTGTACGGAATTAAACAAGCCCCTAGGGCTTGGTATAAACGTCTAAGTAAATTTTTACTTGATCAAGGGTATTCAAGAGGGAAGGTTGACACAACCCTCTTTATTAAACGTCAAGGAAAACATTTAATTTTGGTACAAATTTATGTTGACGATATCATCTTTGGATCTACTAACATGTCCTTGGTCAAGGAGTTTTCTAGTTTGATGCAGGGGGAGTTTGAAATGAGCATGATGGGGGAGCTCAACTATTTCCTCGGATTGCAAATCAAACAACCCGAAGAGGGCACATTTGTAAGTCAAACAGAATATTGTCTTGAGCTTCTCAAACGCTTTGACATGGTAAACTGCAAGGCAATAGATACTCCTATGCCTACTTGTGCCAATCTTGATCGTGACGAAAATGGTAAGGATGTAGAGGTAAAGAAGTATCGATGTATGATTGGAAATCTTCTTTATCTTACCACATCACGACCCGACATTATGTTTAGTGTATGCATGTGTGCGAGGAATCAAGCACGTCCCAAGGAATCCCACTTAAAGCAGTTAAACACATACCTCGATACCTTTTCGGTACTCCAAAGTATGGGCTGTGGTATTCTAAAGGTAGTGTTTGTTCCTTAGTTGGCTATTCCGATTCCGACTTTGTCGGGTGCAAATCGGATAGGAAAAGCACTAGTGGCACGTGTCACTTTTTCGCAAATTCCTTGGTGAGTTGGCATAGCAAGAAACAGGTTTCCGTTGCCTTGTCAACAGCCGAGGCGGAATACGTTGCTGCCGGCAGTTGTTGTGCTCAAGTCCTATGGCTTAAGCAACAATTGCTCGATTTCAATTTAAAGCTTGAGCGTATTCCTATTCTATGCGATAACACTAGTGCTATTAACCTAACTAAGAACCCCGTATTACATTCACGCACCAAGCATATCGAAATACATCATCACTTCCTTAGGGATCATGTAGAGAAAAGTGACGTGGTCTTTGAGCATGTTGATGTTAAAAATCAACTTGCTGACATCTTTACAAAACCACTAGCTACAGAGCCTTTCTTTCACATCCGTAGGGAACTAGACGTTCTTGACATCTCGGATCGTGTTTGATAATTCTTTAACATATTAGCTCTTCACACACACATATATATATATATATATATATATATATGCTTGTTTATGTTTTTGACTAACAATGCAAAGAGTTATTGAGCTATATGTGAGGGCTCTCATCGTTAATCATGATCAAGGTAATATCGTTCCGCTTCATAAGTCTTCTTTAATATATGTACCATGTTGGATGTTTAAAATTGATGTTTATTACACATTTTAAGCATATATTATTCATTTGGATGTTTGATTTATGTGTTAGCATGTCTATTTATCTTATATTGGTGCACTTGTATGATAAAATATAATATTTTTCCATTTTCCACTTGGATGAGTCGACCAAAACATGTCATGGGTCGACTCATGAACTGTCCATGTTTTTAAGCAAAGGCACGGGTTAGCGCGCACCTACCTTAGCTCGATGCATCTCAAGAATTTAAAAAAAAAATTCAAAGTCTCGTCAGCGTGCGTCGACGCATGACCTATTCAGGTCGACGCATGAATGATGGATTCAGAATCCTTTTTCTTGGGAACGCGCGCGCCGCCCCATTATCATCAAAAAGCATTACATACTTTTAATTCACTTTATTTCACATACTTGCATGTCATAAATCATATTTCTTTGGTCTTCTCCTCTCCTTCTCTTTCAAACTTCTCATTCAAACTCCATTAAAACCCATAATCATCAAAACCCACAACGATTGGATTCACAAGGTCTTTAAGAAAGGGGTTTCATTTTACTTTGGGAGCAAGAACACTGTCACTATTCATCATTTGCGCACTGTTCATCACTACTGTTCATCTTCTTCCTCACCTTGCTCAACAATGGCTTCTTAACGGACAACTAGTAAACGAACTACAAGAGCATCAACATCAAGGGCTGGAACTTCATCAACACCGGTAAATGCTCTATCTCTTCTCTCTGATGCTTTGTCTGAGTCTTTTCACGACGATTTCCGCAACCGTTCTGTTATTAGACAACATGCATACTACCCTCTGATGGCTCTAGATTATCATCTCAGAGAGGTAACTGAAATGCTGAATGTTCAGAAATTTGATGAATTTCTGGAATGTGACGATAAATTTAATTATGATTTGCTTCGGTTGTTCTATTGTGGAATTGAGGATAAGTTCGCAGGTACGGATTTTAAGTATTCTATGAATAACCAGTCCTATTCTATGAACGATGTCGTATGGACTAGCTTGTTCAAATTGGAAACCCATGAAGATCTTCCTGAAGTAACTGATACTAAGTTTGTTCATGGCTATGAGTTTAAAACTGCGTTGAACTCAATGTTGCGTGAACCGTATTCGGATGCTGTTGTGAACAGCGAGCTGTTTCCAAAATCTGTTACAACGGGTCATCTAAAATTTGTTGATCGCATTCTGCAATGGATTGTCGCTCACATTTTGTGACCTAAGAAAGGAGGGTTCTCTAGAGTTGATAAAGCTGAGGTTCATCTAATCTATATTCTGAAGAACAAAATTCAAATCAATTGGCCCTATTACTTTACGTATCGAATGTTTACCCTCCGGGATTCAACAAGAGGTACGTCTTTGTGCTATGCGTTGTATATTCAGAATATTTTAAATAAGGTGGGCATTACCGTTCCGGGCATTCGCTATATCACTATCTCATCTGAGCAACAATTCTAACAAAAGACTCTAACTATGATGGGTTACTTTTGGAATCCTGAGAAACAAGAGTACCACTACAGAGCCAAAGCAACTCAGCCTCCACATGAGGTTCCTGATGACCAAGTTGTCGAGGAAAGAAATGTGAATGAAAACCAAGCTGGTAACAATTCTGATGTGAATATGATGGATGCAGATAATGAGGCATGGATGGGTTATTCTCAACCGCATGAGACTTATGACAATCATGGTTGGGGAGAATGGCAGTACACTAGTTGGACCACTCTTGGTGCTGCTTATGTTCCTCAAAACTATGGTTGGAAACAACAAACTGACGAATACGACTGGCAACAGCCTGAGTATTCTACACCTCCGACTCCACAGCCACAACAAGCTTTTCAGGACACTGAAGAAATTCTAGCTATGTTGAATCAGATGCAGTTAGAACAAGAGGAATTTCGGGACTTACAAGAACAGAGATACACTGTTCAGGAGGAGAGGTTCACTTCTCTGTCAAATCAGTTGGCTACTCACACCCAGAACTTCAATAGGTTTGTTGATGCCTCAATTACCAGATTTATAAATTTGGATAATGCTATGGAACTTCAGACCCGGAATATCACCAACAGTCTAGGCATTTTAAACAGCGTTGTGATCGAATTGAATCAGTATCTAGAGGAACGACCGCTCCAACCACCACCAAGCCACCATTACCGAGGATGAGGTCATCCATTCAGGGGGAGGAGACCATAAGGATTAGGATCATTTTTAGTGCATGTTATCATTTGTGTTTTAATTGTATGCTTAATTCCTTTCTTGCATGTTGTTTTCTTTTGTTTTAAATTTGGACTATGTTTCTCTATTTTGCATTATTATGGAATGAATGATGCTTGCATATCGTGTGTCGTATTTATCTGCTCTTATTCTCACATTAACATCATTATATGTGGATGCATGTTAGTGTATCTGTTTGCAAATTGTTGAGTGGATCTTTCCATATTATGATGCTCTATCTTTGACCACCATCTATTTCTCTTTTTGATGTTGTCAAAGGGGGAGAAGGATACATCTACTAGCAGCAGAAATTGATCTAAATTGAATGTTTAAAGACCTCACAGAGATAGGGGGAGTCTTCAAATTATAAATCAAGAGAAAGACAGAAAATGTTGCCATCATCAAAAAGGGGGAGTATGTGAGGGCTAAGTGTCTTCCATCTAGTTCTATTTTAATGATGTCAACAAGTAAACAAGTAGGATAGTCTCTAGTTTGTAATTTGGACGGTATCACTTCGTTGTCGGTCACATTGCATTTAACCATTGATTTTCATGTGTCTAAACACATAGGAAGAGGTCTATACAATTTCTACATGTGCATGATCATGGTATAAATGTTTGGTATGCATGAATCGAGTCTTAGTTGGTCAAAATGTGCAGAAAAATGAATTTCTGAGTTTTTGCAGGTCTTGAGTCGACCTAAGCTATGCATGAGTCAACTCATGCAGCTTTGACAATGTTTTGTGAAATAACCGGGTTAGCGCACACTAACCTCCCTGATGCATGTGGTCGACGCATGCTTCTGGGTTTTTGAATTTATGCAAATTCAGCATCTTTGCGTCGACGCAAGGTGATGAGCGGTCGACGCATGGTCGGTTATTTTGCATAGACACTTCCACGGGTTAGCTCCCGCCGACCCTCATTTAGTGGGCGGTCGACCCTTCGCTGGTCTGGGCTATTTTTCTGCATTCTATTTTTTCTGTTTTTGCTGTTATTTCATTTTAGTTGGTTATTCTTGCATTATATATAGTGGATTCATCTCATTTCATATAAAAACAAGAAACGTGAAAATAGATACTGATTTTTCTCTTCATCTTCATCTTCAACCTTGTGATCTCTAGCAATTACACATAATCATTTTTGTTAGTGTCTTGCATTGTGTGAAGTGATAATGTTTAGACTTAGGTGTGTTATAATCCTCTGTTCTGGGTTGAGAATCAGTAGGTGTTTCTTGAATAAAACCTCAGGTTTTGTCCTCCAAGAATCAAGGAGATTTTGGGGGTTTTTTGCACAAATCGTTTCGTTCTACAAAGATTCAGTCGTGCGAAGGTAACCGAAGAACAGGGTGTTCGTTCGATTTAGTAGCTACAGTCGGAGGATCGTAGAAGAAAGATTTGGGATCGAATTGTGGAATATCGAAATCGACCGAGTGAAGGTGACTGAAGAATGGTGGGTTCTTGCAGTCTAGTAGCGTGAGACGGTGATTTGTTCAACCAGATTCGAGGCACTTGATTCATCTTGAATCAAGGGGAGAGAAGACTCTGCATCAACAATCAAAGACATTTTAGGGTTTGGATGTTCATTGTTCTTCTCTTGTATAAATAATTTGTAAACGACAATTTATATATATCTCAATTCCATTTGTTGAATTGGGGGCAGAGGTACACATAGCAAGGACGATTGAGGAACTGCCTAATCAAATTGTGTTTATCCTCTCTTTCCCTACTCTTTTACGTTTCGATATTATTCGAATTTTTGAAGTATCAATTGATCGAAATTTCTGAGATAGTGTAATTTAGAGCTGAGAAATTGTTTTGTAAAATTGATACAATCCCTTGGATTTTATTTGGAATCAGATTTACATTCACATTATTTGGAAATCGACACTTGGTGTGTTCGCGCACGTCGAGTGTTCGATAAATTGGTTAAGCGCAAAATCAAAGGCAATTTGCAATTAATTTTTGTCGACATATCTCATTGGTAATTGGATAAACATCAAGTAAAAAACACTTGGTTGATTGGGTTTAGTTTTTGTTGATTGATCTGCATTTTTCTCTTCTGTCGTATCATTCCTAATATCGCCGTGCATATCCGATCCTTTTAGTAGAGGTTCGTTGTAGACGTGTGATTCAGTGGTTGCTTCCGTAAAAATATTTTTAAAACCTATTTTTGGAACACCATTTGCGTGTATAAAATTATGGGATCTATTCAACCCCTCTTCTAGATCCTAACCATCGTCTAACATGAAGACCTTGGAGCATCTGGCGGCTGAGAACTCTGAAGTGAAGGAAAGGACATCAAAGATAAAAAGGCTGCTTGGAGAGATCTTATCAACACTACCTAAACCCTCATAAACCTTAGTTTTTAAACTTTGTGTTGTCTTTTTTACTTTTTTTTCATTTTGCATCTGCATGATCTTTTTAATGAATGAAGTTATGTTTGTTTACTTTGTCTTTATTTTCTTTTTGAATGATGACGAATGGGGAGAAAGAATGATAGATCTTGATATATCTAATTCCATTTTAAAACCCAAACATGTTTCTAATTGTTTTCTGACTTGATAATACTTCTGAGAACTTAGAGAAAGTTCATCATTTTAACAAGTGTTTCAGGTTCTAACCTAACTAAGCCGAGTTCATAAGAATATGACTTATGTTTAGGAACCAGGTGTTTATTGAACAAATATCATCCATGCTGAAACAAGTTTTGATTACAACCAGACTTAGTTATTCAACCAGACTATGAAGCCAAATTTCTGAAAGCTCTGACAATTCATGCTCTTGACAAGGATGACAACCAGACCTTCTGGCACTCAAGCAATGGACTATGAATGAAATACTTTTATACCTAAGCAGTTACTTTCTGGGAAGTTACTTCACCCATTTCAACCAGGCTTCTACCTTATGGAAAGATAGTAATCAGGCTTCTGCCTGATGGAAAGTGGTAACAACTAGGCTTTTGCCTTATGAAAAGTTATTTCTTTCATGCTGTTTGAAATTTTTATATGTGTTAAGATTATTTTTAAGTCTTAAATTCAGGGGGAGCCTGCAAACCTAACTCTGACTTTCTAAGCTGAAAAATAATTTTTAACAGTATAAAATTCATGGGGAGCTTACAAACCTCACTTTGATGTTTTTACGTGATTAAAATAAGTAAAAATTGTTCATCAAAATACATGGTTTTGTCATCATGAAAAAGGGGGAGATTGTTAGAACAAAATTTGGTTCTGCATGTGGCCTTTAGTTTTGATGATAACAATGCATTGTGTAGCACCCCAAAATTTGCCCTACCTTTTTTTGGCTTTCGCTTCGCATTCGTTGCATTCATTAGGTCATAACTCATAATCATATCATTGCATTGGGTTCCTAAGATGTGTGATCAAGGCATCTTCCTTTGTTTGAGTTTTCCGTATTCAGAAGATTATCAGTGTGCATTCAAAGGGGGTTATTTCTCAAGCGGTGTATAAGGTCAAGCTGTTGTGGGTGGAAGTCCTCAAGTCAACTAACAGTGGGCCAGGTGAGGTGTAGGTGCAGAAAGTCGGGTTTCCATGGGTCAGAAATGCAGAGGATGTTTGATTCAGATGTTTTATTTCAGTAGCATGGGTGAAAGAGTCAAGATTGGTTCTTATCCATAATCCATTGTCTGCCCGTCATTATCCATTTAATCACCTTTTCCTAAATTCAATTTCATTTGTAAATCCAATTACCTAAGAACCATTTTTCCAAAATCTAATCCCAAATCCGATTAAATCAAAATCCAATTGTCCTCTTTTAAATTCCAAATAATCCATATCCATTTTCTTTCTTTCTAAACATATCCATAAATATCCATTAACCATGTTATCCATTCAATTTCAAATAAACCATTTTCAAAACCGATCCATTTTAGATCCAGTTCCTTTTAAATCCAAATTAAAAACCATAGTCCAATACCAAATCAACAAGGCTATTGTCATCAAATGATTTTCAAACTATTTCACCAATTTCCAAAGCCAAATATTCAAAGTCAACCCTTAACCATTCTTTTCTATTATGGCAAGGTTTGATGCCTGCTAATTTTAAGGTTCGGACAGTTCCTTTGGAAAGTGATGATGACTCTACAACGGAAGGGGTTTTGGATCCCGATTTCGAAAAGGCAGCCATTGGACGTGTTGCTCTTGTTGATTCCGGGTTGTGGTGGATTATTTTACTGCGAGCATATGGAAAATGCTCTGGGGATTTATCAGTTCAGGAGAGAGTTGATGTGCAAACCGGAATTAAGATGATTTTGAAGTTGTGTCTGGCTGATGGCTTTGACATGTTTCCAATATTATTAGTAACTGATGGTTCTTGCATGATAGATTGAAGGATGGGCATACACGGACGTCCTTTGGAGATTCAAGCACTGTTTTATTCTACCTTACTTTGTGCACGTTAGATGTTTACTCTCAAGGATGGATCAAGTGACCTTATACGAGCATTGAACAATCATCTGGTAGCTCTTTCATTTCATATTAGGGAATATTATTGGATTGATATGAAAGATTAAATTAAATTTACTGTTACAAGACAGGAATACTCGTATGATGCTGTTAATAAATTCAATATATGTCCAGACCTCCTTGGTTAGCGGAATGGATACCAAATAAATGAGGCTACTTAGTTGAAATTCAGAAGACCGCTATCTAACAGAAAACATCCATAACACAATTCCATTCAAGTTTATAACAGAAGTTCATATCAGGAAAATTCAGAAAAGGAGTTCACAACAGGAAATACCACCAGGCGAAAGAAGATTTATTGCAATGAAGATTCATTACAAAAATTAACAGTAGAAAAGGAATTACATGGAAAATTCAGTTACAAGCCTACTACAGAGTTCACCAAACCATAACTGAAATAATTAATAGAGTTCCAAACTAACATTCTCCATAACTACTTCTAACAGTTACAAACTAACCACAGCTTCATAACAGTTCAACAGAAAATAACCAAGGCTCTAACTGTCATAACCAATTCCTAACCAACTAACAAACTCTCTAACTCTGCTTCAGTTCCAACTGTCATAAGCTACTTCTAACTGTTTCTCATAACAGAACTCAACAAGTTCACTCTAACAAGTTTCTAACCAACTCTAACTGATTTTCACCTGAAAATACCAATTTGCCCTCATCCAACTTCTGCTATAAAAACTTCATCCTCTTCATTCTTCAGCTCTCTTCTTCATTCTGCACCATTTTCTCAATTCTCATTCTTCCACTCTTCACCTTCAATTCTCAAATTCTCTGCAACTTCCTCCATTCATCATCTTCAAATTCATCACCTGTAGAAAACCAGAAAAAGAGAAGATGTAACAGAATCGCTCCTAATTCATCACCAACAGTTCCTAACCGAATTCATCAACAACGCCATAGCTTCATCTTCATCTTCATCGAAGCTCAATTCACCTTCGATCTCCGAGTTCCTTCATCATCAATTCATTCTCTGCAAAAAAATTCAAGAACTCATCAGATTCACCGATCACAAGCACAAAGAAAGATTTCACGTACGCATCAGTTTAACAGCAATTTCTCGGATTCAGAGTAATAACACGATTCATGCGACACAAGAATTTGTGAACTCAAGGATTTGGCAATATCAGAAATATGAATTAGAAGCGATTTCGGAGACGCGAGGAAGAAGAAGTCACGCAGCAATCAAGGAATCAAGAAGAAAATCTTGCTAGATGCAAGTTCGACAGTACCTCTGGTTTTTCTGTTTTCCTTCGCCGATTTGAAGAAGCGCCGGACTTACTCCGGTAGGTAAGTCAGGCTCGATCCGAACTTTGATTCTGTGTTGATGTTGTTCTTCAATTTCGTTTTTGTTGTTGATTCGCATTGTGAGAGAGTGAGAGCGCTATTCGTCGAAGTTGTTGTGAGGTCCACGTCGTGTTTAGATCGTTGGTGTTGATGATTAGATGAGCGAGGTGTTTGTTTGAAGGAGAGACGAAGGCGTGTCTGTGGTTCATTCTCCACCGTCGCCGGCATGTGGCCACAACGTGGTGGAGATCGTTATTTCTGTCAAAGTTTTTTTACGAAGGTGGTGATGATGTTGAAAGGTGATGAAACCGAGGAAGGATCCGGCGCGGTGTTGTTGTGTACGGTGAATTTCCGGTGAGAGCATGTTTGATGCGAAGCGAGAACGACGAGACGAGAACGTTGAGGGAAGGTTGAGAAGACGAGGAAAGCTTGATGGTGGCTAGAGCAAAGAGGTTGACGGCATGATGGTGAGAGAGAAGAAGGCGATGCGTGGAGGAGAGAGAGCGACGGAGGGATTGACGTCGGTTGGGTTGAAGCTTGAGAAGAAGAAGAACGTGGGGAACAGAGGTGAGCAGCGTTGCTTTGTGAAGAATGGTGCTGGAAGATTTGTCATAGGGTTTAGTTTAATGTTTGAGCTGGTCCGGGTTCTTAGGCCCATGCGTTTTTCTTTTCATATCCCTATTTCTCTTCAGCACCCCCCTGTCTGCTTGTTCACCATTGGGTTGGTGGGCTGAAGCTCATTTCTATTTCGCACCCCAGTGCACTTTACACCCCCTGGATATGGATAAGACCTTGGACCTTGAGCCCACACAAGTTGCCGTTTTGCACCCCGTTTCACTATTTTGCACACCCCCTTGCTTCATGTTTAGGATCCTTGGGCTCAGACTTAGGCCCACGCCTTATTCTCCTTTCCATATTCATGTATTACTCACTGCACCTTGTAGTTTGTTTTGTTTAGATATTAATTTAGATTTTGGTTTTGTTTAGTAATTAGTTCTAGTTACTTGATATTAGATAATTAGTTTTACTAATTGTTTTAGTTAATAAACTTAGGATAACCATTCTAGAAATTAGATTTTAATTAGAGAATTAGAATTTAACTTAGGTTTTGGTTTTAACTCTTAATCCTAATTTTGGTTAACTCACTTTGATGTTTAGCTTTAACTCTAGAATTTAGAACTCTACTTAGGTTTTAATTAGAAATTCCATTTAGATTTTAATAGTAGTTTTTCTTTAGAACTAATTTTCCTTCGAATTAGTTTGTATTCTTAACTTTGGAATTTGACATTTTTTAGGAATCAATTGGAATTAATTTTAGGATTAATATCAGTTTTAATTCTAGATCTAACTTTAGGATTAATATATTTTAGATTTAGTTTAGAATCAACTTGAACTAATTTTAGGATTGACTTTAGATTTAATCTCAAGTTAACTTTTCTTGTTAGAAGTTAATCTTCCCTTTTTTAGTTAGCACTTTAATTCTAACTTTGATTAATTGCCTTATTTCCTTCACTTTTGCTTTCATATACATTTGCTTTGCTAACATTTTCAGGGGCTATTGGTAAGTCATGTGTGTGGGTGTGCACCCACATACAATCTTTTCCTTTATCTCTTTTTAGCTTTCAAACTTGTGATTATGATAAGCATGTATATGCTTTCCTTGCTTAATTTGCTTCATCCCTCTTTAAGATCAACTTAACTTCCATTTTGGAAGTATGTTGCTTCTTTTGCTCTTCTTCGTCTTTCTTTTAGAAGTAGGTTTGGTAAACCACATTAACCATAGGATCTCCAAGCATGCTAACACTAGGGTTTGAGTTTTAGTCTCCCTTATTAGTTTCACCTTTTGCTCCATTTGAGTCACTTCTTCTCATCTCATAATAAAAGTAAAAAACACTTAATAAAGGCATAACAAGTATTGTATTTAGGCCTTTCGTGTGGGGAACAAGGAGGTGAGGGGTCTTCTCTCATTTCTTTGGGAATGTTTAGTGTACGTCCCGTCTTGGGTCGATATGTGAGGCATTCGATTCCATATGAAGGACTTAAATACAATACGTGTTACAAAACACCAAATAAATAAAACACTTCTTTCTTAAAAAGACAAAAACAAACAAATAATTCTTGTCTCATCTCATTCACTCATTCCTTAAGGATGCGTCATTTTCGTTCTACCGCAAACAGGTAACGCCTAAGTCTCCATACAGCGAGCTGCAACACCTAACTGCTAGGACGCGAACGTTGATGTATTCCACTAAAAAACACAAACAATCCATCCCTAGTGAGGGGAACTACGTCGCTCTGATTCTCATGCTCCCGATGAGATACGTAGGCAGTGGGGGTAGGGCCCATTCGAGCACTTCTTTTATTTTCCCTACATTTGTTTCTCCGTTCTTTCCCGTACCCATTCCTTCTTCTTTCCAGTAGAATTTCATTCCCAGTTTCCTACACCCTTTGATCGAGACAAGCAAGCGTGGATCCCATCGGGTACGATGGACGCGTGGGGGTGCTAATACCTTCCTCTTGCGTAACCGACTCCCGAACCCAGTTCTCTTGGTCGCAAGACCATGCTCTTTCCTTTCTCTCAGGTTTATGCGGTGTTTCCTTTCCCTCTCTTGGGATAAATACACATTGCTGGCGACTCTGTTTCGGCGCCACTTTCGCGTTTGTACCTGGATGAAAATCCCGGGAGCGACAACTGGCGACTCTGCTGGGGAACGAACCCAAAATCTCTGGTTTCCTTAGCGAGTCAATCCTAGCGCTTGTTTGCTTTTCTTTCATTGGGTGTTTACCGTGGTGCTGTGTTTTGCTGTATTTACTGTTGTACTGTATTACTATTTACCGTATTACTACTTTATTGTAATTTACTGTATTTATCGCATTTACTGCATTACATATCGTTATTATGCTGGACTGTGCTGCTGTTTTCTGTTTGGCGGGATGGGTGTTCAGAGAGATAAGCTCACTACCCAGGCTTGAGCATACACATAGGTTTTAGAGTGGATAGTCATGACACTTGCGTGGTGGTGACCACGTATTGTTGTTCATGAGACCCACAACCAGACGAGGTTCTATCAGGAGCTTTCTGCTACTGCATGTTATGCAGGCCAGTAGTTATTCTCTTGAGGAATTGTCGACTCTGGTGACCATTCCCGAGGACTCAGTTGCGGCACTCCTCCCGAGATGTGACAGTGGCAGACCACGTTCTGTGGCAAACCCATTGCATATTCTCGATCCGAGGATCCAATGCTGGGAACTTGCTATACGTGTTCCTTTTAGGAAAGAGAATCAGTGAAGGCACTCCTCGATTGGCGATAATACTGTACCCCGAGGGATGAATGTACTATTGCTTCTCGACCTCAGTGCCAGAAGCTGAGGACCTTTCGTTTTGGAGAATCAGTTGAGGCCTCCTCGATTGATGATGATGCCAAACCAGAAATGGTGAACGTATCATCATTTCTCGACCTGAGAGCCCGGGATACTAAGGATCTTAGTACCCACATGTGAGAGGGGCAGGTTGTTTACAGGTTTGCAGGTAACCATAACCTTCAACCGACCCGGTATTCTGGATTTCCTATCAGTGTGGAATTATCAGCCTGGTATTCTGGTTATTCTGGTTATTTCGGTATTCTCTTCAGAACAGACTCATGAACTTATTCAGTCATCAGCACAACACAGTGATTATTCAGATTATGTGGAAGCTTTGATCCCATGTCTTATTGCATTCATAACATTGCATTTTCATAATCATTTGCATAACAGGTGTTCGAGGCTTGGTTATTCTTATTCTGGTGTGGTTTTCTTCGGAATTTCAGATTTAACTGCTCAAGCCATTCGGAAGTTGACCATGGATCTGGCTCAAGCAGAGTTGAGGTTAATGCGAAGCCAAATGGGTCAGTTTATGTGGGACATGCAAGCTCTGATTCAAGACCAGAAAATGCTGAAGGAAGAGGTCAACCAACTGAAGACTCAGATGAGTCTGGTTATGGAGGTCGTGAGAGGTGTGCTAAACAAGGATAATACTCCCATGCCTGAAGCTGCGGCTGGAATTGTCTCTCCTCCAGTGTTTAAGGGATCCCTCCCAATGAGTGAGCAGATTGCCACTGTGATCGTCCCAACTGTATCTCCGCAACGGGGTAGTGCTTCTCGTCGGTATCAAGATAGACCAAAAATGAACCGACACCTTGAGACTCCACCGGTACCATATTCTTAGCTATTCCAACATCTTCTTTAGTGGCAACTGGTACAGAAAAGGACTCTGGCTCCTCTTACTGGTACTCCCCCACCGGGTTATGATGCAAGAGCTCACTGTGATTTCCACTCTGGCGCGCCGGGGCATAATGTGGAAGACTGTAGGGCATTTCAGCATGCTGTCCCGGATCTGATCGATTTGAAGGAAATTGAATTCACGCCGAGCGGCGTAAGTATACAAGGTGGTCCTACTCTAGCTGCTGAAAAAGAAGTGGATATCCCTGTTGTCTCTCCTAAAGCTACATCAATTTAGGGGCATTTCTCGCAACCTGTGGTTTTGGAATCTTCTCGTCCCTAACTGTTGCCTGTTTATAAGCCAAGTCTAAGGAAGAAAGCGCCCGAACGAGAGGAAGGTACAAGTAGGCATCGCCAACAGAGCTATCATCTGAAGAGTCAACAAAAGTCTAGAAGGCGGGAGAGAAAGTTTGATCCCATTACTATTCCTTACAGTTACTTGCTTGATCGTTTACTTCAAGACTCTTTGATTCAGCTAGAAAAGGCTGCTTCTGTTCCATTTCCCCTTCCTCCAAATTATGACAAGAGTGTTAGATGCGAGTACCACTCAGGGACACAGGGGCATACCATTGAAGAGTGTAAGGTGTTCAGGTATAAGGTGCAAGATCTCATTGACGCTGGGCTTATCGTTTTCACTGAAGATGGTCTGTATGTTAACTGAAGCTTCTCAAGTGATTACTTGAGACCGTAAAGAAATCTCCTAAAGCAATCAGTCCAGTCGGAGCCAAGTCTCCTCAGCAATGGCGAATATCAATTTTCTTTACTGCATTTTCATTTGTAATTTTCAGTACTGGTTAATGGTTGCATGTAATAACTTTGTCTGTTCTTGAATGATGATTTTAATGCAATAAATATGTTTTTCTCGAAAAAGTTCATTCGTATTCACTCATTTAATGTTTGTATGCACTGCAATATTAACTGTCTTGTTTAAACTCTTGGAGGGAGGATGATGAGGTAAAAACGCAAAATCTTTGATTGTATGCTTTTGGATGAAACCCTGTTGAGGATGTACAGGCATTGTTTCAAATTCCTAAACACCGGAGGTATAAGGGAGTGAAACCTTTGTCAAACACTGTTGAGCCGAGAAATAGGAATTTCTTTCTGAAAATGAAAAAACCCTCAATCTTAACCTGGGGCAGGGTAGGTGTCGGTTAATTTGATTGAGCGTTCAAATTTCAAAAGGAATGTGCATCTAAGGATCAATTACACCTACGGTTATCCCTCATCAACCGAAGAGTGGGACGGTCGGAACCCTTTACAAGTCAAGATAAGCCAGTGTCACACGATTTGTTCAAAAAAAAAAAGAATAAAAAAAAGGAATCAAAAGAAAAAAGGAAAAAGCCCGCTAAGTTGAAACTTGAAAACAAGTGACTTAGGCAAAAGATAGGGCATCCCGCTGGACTTCAAAATCGAAAATTCAAAAAAAGAATAAGTCCAAGCAAAATCAGGGGAAAACAAAAGAACGAAAAGTGAAAAATGAGAGGAACAAAAAGAAAAATCCTCGAGCAAAGAACAAGTCGTGTGACCACAGACACCAAAAACGAAAGGGGTGAATGTCACTCTGTAAACCGTGTGGGTTCCTTAACCATCCTCATACCGTTCATAACCTTTTGAAAGGTGAGCGCTTGTGTTGAGTTAGCTGAATGTAAGACTGGAGAACATCAAGGAGAATGGGTGGGTACAAACAAAATTTTGAGCCATAAATCCTTTTTCTTAAACCGCGAACCAGGCCACGTTACAACCCTCAAAAGTCCTAATTGAAACAGGGTTTATTCTGAAGGCGTATTTCAATAAGATAGCGTTCCTGACTCCCATGAGTTGTACTAAAAGACCTTGGTTGATATTGCATGTGCATGCTATTTTCCATTTAAAATTTTTTTGTGTCGCACCTTCACCAGTGACTCGTTCATAGGTGTTGGCGATATCTTTTCGATAAAAAAACTTCGAGATTAATATATGTGTTGCATTATAATTTCCATTCTTGGAATAAATATTTTCTGCTCACTTATATATACTTGACACCAGTAAGGCTTACACAGTGAACATCAGTCGCGAATTTTGATCCCGCCAAAGTAAGATGCTTGAAAACTCCGGGGATGAGTGTGAGAAGGGACGTGTTATCAAGTGATTATGTTGGGTGTGTGCTTTCACGGTAATTCGTGCTAAGAAGTTGTCGATCTGGGGCAGTTATGTTGTGAAATATCTCTGTCTTTCGGTTAATCTGGGGCAATTATGTCGAGAATCTAGGGAAATCAAGTCGAGATTCAACAAATCTCTCGAAGGTCAGTCATTCAGGGGCAATAAATCATTTCAAAGCTGGGGCAGACCACTCCAAAAGCACAAAAAGTTATTCTCTCCGGAGAACGGTAAATCACAGTCTGGGGCAATATATGTTGGATCTTCATGAGACATCCTGAAGACATGTTCCTTTACAGGTTATGCTGCATTGGGGCACCTCTTTTGGTCATACTTGCAGGTTTATGTTGATAGCTGACACGTGACGTCCCCAGTAGAGTTTCTCGCCTCGGCAGAGATGGCTGAAGTTATATCATTCAGCAGAGCATTATGAAGATTGTGAATTATTCTCCTCAGCAAGAGTTTAGGAGTTCACTCTCCCCTGGCCAGCTTGACGAAGTTTATTGCTCTTCAGCGAGAGTTCATATTACCGTACAGGTTAAGAGTGTTGGATTTGTGCTTCCTCGGTTTGCGGTAAAGTTGTTCCCATCTCCCCAACAGAGTAAGGGTAAGAGGCAACAAGTCTGATCTGGTCCCCTAGCAGAGCAATATCATCAACCATTGTCCCCAAGCATATTTTTGGGTGGTGGTTATCTTTCCCCAGCAAGTCAAAGGTAGATTGTCATTGGCACTTTTCTTCAGCAAGATTCCTGGGATGTTTCCTCCAGCAGACGTTTGTTATTCATACTTTCCTGCAGAATGGAGGTTTAGTCAGGATCTCGAGCAATTATGACCTTGAAGGCGGTTCAGTTTGTTATCCCCCAGCGGAGTTGGCCTCGTCTCTTCAACATTTATTTTGCTGGAGTGCTCCTGTTGCATATCATAAACATCATTGCATAATCATCATCGCATATCATCAGCAGAACATTTCATGAAACCTTGTAAAACCGAACAACAAATCCATAGCCCAACCTTGCTCGGCATCATTCCACAACCCACTTTACTGGTATATTTCAAAAACCTGAAATCCTATCCCTTTTGGCGTTCCCTTCAAACCTGAAGTCCAATCCCTATTGGCACTTCATTCAAAATCCAATCCCCATTGGTACCCAAAAAGATTTCGCCTTTGAAAAAACAATCACCATCAGGTTTCACCTGTTCCTGCCAGCAAAGTTCGATTGTACTTGGCACATCCTTCTTTTCCCGGTAGCCCGAGCATGCGTCAGCATTCTGCTTATAGTTATCATTGCATCCTCAAATCGCATAGCATTTCCATTTGATATGGAGCATTACGCCATAGAAAGAAAATTCAAACATATGCATGCGAAGCATAAGCCAGATTTGGTACCTTGCGCGAAAGCCCGAATCCATTTCCAATCAAGACGGTGACATATCCCCAGCAGACATTACAATCTACCCCTCTGCTTACCTTTCTTTTGGGTCGTAGATCATATGTCGATTTTACCCTCGACCAGTCTTTGTCCATCAACCCCTTGATGACGACATTTCAGTCAGGTCTTCTTTCTGTCATCCCCATGACGATGTGTTCCTTTGGTCCAGGTTTTCTTTCTGTTATCCCCATGACGATGTGTTCCTTTGGCCAGGTCTTCTTTCTGTCATCCCCATGACGATGTGTTCCTTTGGTCCAAGTCTTCTTTCTGTCATCCCCATGACGATGTGTTCCTTTGGCCATGTCTTCTTTCTGTCATCCCCATGACGATGTGTTCCTTTGGTCCAAGTCTTCTTTCTGTCATCCCCATGACGATGTGTTGCTTTCAGCCCGGTCTTCTTTCTGTCATCCCTATGAGAACGTGTTTCCTTTGGTCGAGTCCTCTTCTCGTCAACCCTTTGACGAGGTGTTTCTTGGGGTTCATCTTCTTTCTGTCATCCCTATGACACATGTTTCCTTTGGTTGAGTCTTCCTGCCGTCAAATTGCTTTGACGACGTGTCCTTTCGGTCGGGTGTCGAGTCTTCTTCCTGTCATCCCCATGACAATGTGCTTCGTTTGGTCGAGTCGTCTTCCTGTCATCCCTATGACAATGTGTTTCCTGTGGTCGAGTCGTCTTCCTGTCATCCCCATGACAATGTGCTTCGTGTGGTCGAGTCGTCTTTCTGTCATCCCCATGACAATGTGTTCCTTCAGTTGAGTCTTCCTGCCGTCAATTACTTCGACGATGTGTCCTTTCAGTCAGGTTCCATTTTTCTTTCCGTCAAATCCCTTTGACGATGTGGTTTGCTGGGTATGTTGTCTTTCCGTCAGATTCCTTTTGTTGCACCCCAAAATTTGCCCTCCTTACTTTATTACTAAATGGCTTATGTTTCATTTCATTTTTTGCACTATCATGTATGCATATCATTAGCATGGGGTCAAGGTGCTTGAGGCAGTTCAAGAAGGTCCTATCTGGTCTATCACTTCATCAAGAGTTCACAAGTGGCAAGGGATCTCAAGTGGATCATTCTCTCCTAACCAGTGCAGGAATTAGGGTTTTGAGATTCTTGGGTTTATTGCTCCAATGGGCAAGATCCTTAGGTTTTTATCATCACCAAATGACATATCTTATCTTTGTTGGAAAGGATACACATCATATTCAGAGGAATTTGGATTTGGAGACTGTGCTATTTCCTCCTAGACTGAGGGTACCAAAACTAGGGTTTGCTATAAAGTTAGTTTATTTCTGATTTTTTTGGCAAGACTTGATTCCATGGTATTCTTTGGGTCCCTAAGTATCTAGGGATGGGAGGTTGTCCATCAGTTTGGTTCAGGAGAGATTTAATTGGCCAATGGATTGTAAATCAGGTGAATTGGGTAAAAGTCAACAGTGAGAGGGGAAGTCAACTGTGGAATTTTGAGGTTCTCTCCAAGGTTTTCAAGGTCTCACATCCTCATATGGTCATCAAGAGTCAAGTTTCATGCCATTTGTCAAGAATCAGGAGTTGGTGCAAAAGTTACTAAATATGGAAATGACCTATAATTTGAAAGTTTCCTTTTTGGGAAAATTCCTGCACTGCATTCAACTTGACTTTTCATCATCAAGAAAGCTTCAAATGAGTTTTTCTCCAACATGAAAGTTGAATATCTTTTTCTCCTCTTTCCAACAAGTACTAGTGGGCTCCATATCATTTGTGAAACTCAACTTATGATCAAAAGAAGACAAAGTGGTTTTTAGGGTTTCATTTTCACAACTTTTGGATTTTGGGACATATGGACCTATAATTAATTCCATTGCTTCAAGGTACTTTTTAACATCAAAGGAAAATTCATAAGGATCATTTTAGGCCTTTAAATCAAGTGGTTTCATGGTGTATTTATCACTTATTCTCCATTATTCAAAATTGCCAAGTCATTAAAAACTCATGAACCAAAATGCCCCAAGGCCCAAATCAAACTCAGGTGTAATTAGCAATTCAAATATGGGTGCTCCATCATGAAATGTTTGAATATCTACGCATGGAAGAGGGTGTACTTAACATAATGCAATTTTCCAAAATTATTCAAAAACTCATTAAACAAAGAATTGCCGAAGCCCAAATCATTATCAGTGAGAAACCCTAGAGTATTTAAACTCATGCATGCACTGGTTAGGTCAGGTTACACGTGACATTTGGAGGAGTGGAGAACTTGAACCCTAAAGCATCTCACATTCATATCTCTCAATCTACAAGGAGTTTTCAAGAAATTCTTCCACAAACTTCGTCCTTGGGATCCCTAGAACACAAACCATCCTCCATTCCCAGCCAACAGCAAGGATAAGGGTTGTGCCATCTCAGGTTAGTCATTTTTTTCGTGATCACAAAACCCTTCTTTTTGATATGCATAATGTCGTGTGATGCCCACTGATCATCTTGATATGTTTATTTTTAAGAATGGACGCGTGGTTTGATTGTATGGTGAATTTAAAGTTTTGGACCCTAGCATTAATTCCTTCGTTTTTCATTATATGTTGATTATTTGTGATTTTGAGTTGCATATTTGAGATCATGGTTGAATTCTGGTTCGAATGGTGTAAGAGTCGTGGATTTCTGGGTTTGTTTTGGCAAGAACTCCGTTCAGTGCCGCCGGAGAAGACGATCGGAGCTAGGGCTCCGGCGTCCGGCAAGGTTTCAGGCGAGCTAGGGTTTGGAGGTGGAAGAGATAATCCTGGCCGTCCATTGGTTTGATCATACGGTCCACGCTCTGCCACGTTTTATTTTATTTTATTTTTCTGATTTTTATTTTATTTAGTTGTGTGCTCATTACCCTATGGTAAGTACCGTGTGCCATCCAATTAAATTCTCCCATTTTAATTACTTTATGCTATGTTGACTTAATTTCATACGTACGATGCATCACGTGGCCAGAACATTGCCAGCGAATTAATGAGGGCGTGTGCCACTCACGTGGGTCCATAGGGTGTGCCAGGTAATCGTGTGTGTGCGTGCGTTGCATTATTATGATGTGCATTTAATCTTGGCCGTTCATCCTGCATAGTATTTGATTTGGTTGACTTAATAGGACGCGTTGGATTCATCCAAAGGTAAGTACGCAGTCAACCCAGCTGACTAAGGCCCACGCTATCCTTTTTTTTTATTTTTTTTTTCTGATGGACTTAAGCGCTTGGCCTTATTATTGACACCCTCCACCCTTCAACCCATATTCTTTTTCAACGTGTTTTTCTTACTATCTACACCCCCCTTGCATTTTTCATTTATTTATTTTATCTAGTTATATTGTTTTTATTTATAATTATTAAAAATAGATTTTTGCATTAAAAAATCCCAAGAAAATTCATGAAACATATTTGTCAGTTTATAAAGTTTTCCAAATTTTATTTTTTATCTTTGTTTTATTTTTTATCATCTAAATTAATTATTTAGTTTATTTTCTTTTTGCATTACTCATATCATGCATACTTAAATTTGTTTATTTTATTTCCCTGCATCCATAAAATATTTTCAATCCGTTCTTTTTGCATTTGTTAGATAACATTCTGAGGTACATTAAAATATTTTTCTTTCATTTTTAAAATTATTTCATATTGCATTTTAGTCTTTTCCTTTTGCATGTTGAACCATGATCCTCATCTGAGTTTTGCATGATTGTTTGAATGACTAACATCTTGAATTTTTGCAGGAGTTTTTGGTATTTGGTTTGTTTCTGGTTGAGTAACTTTGATATTTAATTTGGTGATTTTAGAAGTTGTTTTACCATTTGTTTAATGACTCTTTGTGTGAAATCTTCTTGTATGCCTATTTCTGATCACGTCTGGTTACCTTGTTTGAAAAGGCACTTGTGCCATTGTCTTGGGGTTGTTTATTTGACTTCTTAATTCATGTTTGGATTGTTATCACTATTGTATGCCATTGTTGGTTTTCATTTGCCTTGATATTATTTATGTCCGTTTGGTACTAACCTTTTATGCAGGGGTTGAGGTAAGTCCTTTGAGGGAGTGGATAGTCATCCACATTCACCCTTGCTCTCTTTCTCTCATCTTGTCTTTTCTTTAGGCTTAGGTCGTCGTCAAACCTCACTAACCTAGGTCACCCATGCATGATAACATTAGGATTCTTAGTCCCCCTAGAGTTTCCTTTGTGTCTTCTCTCTTCTCGTCTCAAACTTCTTGAAAATACTCAATAAGTATAAAGTGTATTGCGCACGAGCCTTAAGCGTGGGGAATGAGAAATGAGGGGATTCCTCTCATCTTTCTAGAGTGCTTAGCGAGCGTCCTGTCTTGGGACGATGCGTTGAGTATTCGCCCCTGTGCCCTAGACTTTGGTGCAATGCAATTTATGGACTAACTTAAGTCACTTCTGTCCTAAAAAATACAAACAAACTTCAAACCTTTTTGTCCTTCGGGATTGTCAAGCTAAAGGATATTTTCAAAAAGGGCACGTTACTTTCCGTCTGAGTCGCAAACAGGCATCGACCCTAACTGCCGGACGCGAACTTAACGTCGCTCATAAAAAACACAAAAAGAACTTGGTCCGAACTACGTTGACTCTGAATTCCCCATTGCACAAAGGGGGTACGTAGGCCTAGGACGTCGACGTCCTACCAAGTCTGTCTTTGTTTTCCCCTTCCTCGTGTCAGTACAGCCATAGATGATAGGATAACTCACCCTTAGATTAAGCGACAGCTGGCGACTCTGCTGGGGAAAACAGTTACCTATGCTGGTCCATCCCTAAGCGAGTCAATCCTAGCGCTTGCTTGTCTTTGTTCTCTTTGGGTGTCTTTGTTTTTGCGTTGCTTTATTTGTTGTGTTTTATTTTTTACCGCATTTTCTGCATTGCATTTCATTTTTATTACTGTCATACTGCTGTGTTGTGCTGGCTGTTCTTGTTTTGCAGGTTGGGTGGGTCTGAGAGATAAGCCCAATACCCAGGCTTGAGTATACCCTAGGACTAGAGTGGAAAGTAGTGGGACCTACGTGCCCGCTTGGTACGTTTGTGTGTTCACGAAATTCACAACCAGACGAGGCTATCTTGGGACGCATTCTAACGTGTGTGTCTTGCGCATGTTGGGGTGTTGATCTAGAGAGTTGTCGACTCTGGTGACCGATCATCTAGGACCTTAGTGGAAACATCCCTCTTTAGTGGTGACAGTGGCAGACCACATCCTGTGGCAAACCCATTCGCACCCGAGGGCCCACTTTGGAACTCGCATAGGATGGCCCCTATCTTTTGAAGAGAATTAGTGGAGGCACTCCTCGTTTGACGATAGTACTGTACCCCGAGGGATGAATGTACTATTGTTTCTCGACCTCAGTGCCAATGCTGAGGACCTTCCGCTTTGGAGAATTAGTTGAGGTCTCCTCGATTGATGATGATGCCAAACCAGAAATGGTGAACGTATCATCATTTCTCGACCTGAGAGCCCGGGATACTGAACATCCTAGTACCCACACGTGAGAGGGGATGGGTGTTTGCAGGTTTGCAGGTAACCGAAACCTTCAACCTACCCGGTTTTTCTGGATTCCTCATCAATGTCTGATTATTTGGGTTCCCGGTTATCTTAGTGGTTCAGAATTCTGGTTTCCTGGGTTGTGGTTCTCGTTCAGTTAACAGCACAGCACATCCAGCAGTGTTGCCTTGACCCCATGTTTGCATGAGCATATCATTTTTCTTGCATTCTGACATGTTTGACATTTTTCAGGGCTTGCATCTTACTCTTGATTCCGATTTTCTGAGGTTACCTTAGCATGGATGTCCAGAGAAAGAAGACTGTTGCATATTCGTTCCCAGAGCCGACCTTGACATTGATTCACAAGTTGATTAATATGGCTGGTCCCGGAGTTCGTACAGAGTTCAGTGGAGGGTATGGGAGACTTCTGAAGTTTGTTTATAATATCTCCAAGTATGAGAAGGATGTCATTCATACACTTCTTCAGTTTTACGATCCGTCTTTGCGTTGCTTCACCTTCCCAGACTACATCTTGGCCCCGACATTGGAGGAGTTCCCATTTATTTTGGGAATCCCCATCAGGCATGACATAGTTTTCTTTTCTGAAGAACACCCCAGGGTAAAAGAAATGGCTACTGCTCTTCATATTAGTGAATCCGTTTTGAACAGTAATATTGAGGAAAAACAAGGAGCTAAGGGCTTCTTATTGAAGTTCTTGTTTGATCAAGCTTGCATACGTGTTAAAGAGAAGAATTGGACCGCTTTCCAAGCTATTCTGGCTGTGTGCATCTATGGGATTGTCCTGTTTCCCAATGTTCCTGATCTGGTGGATATGCATGCTGTCAGAATCTTTATTTCAAAGAATCCTATACCTACCTTGCTAGGTGATGTGTATCACTCAGTTCACTAAAAGAATGAAAATAGGCGAAGAAAAACTGTGAGTTGTTGTGCACCGCTCTTATCTACTTGGTTTCTGAGCCACCTCCCTGAAACTAGCGCCTTTATTGATACGAAAGATTCTCTGAAGTGGTCAAAGAGGTTAATGGGCTTGACTGCTGACAACATTGTTTGGTTCAATCATGACTTGCTAGGAATGGAGATTATTTGCAAGTGCGGAGAATTCCCTAATGTACCCTTAATAGGGAAAAGAGGCGGAATTAATTATAATCTTTCCCTTGTCATTCGGCAGTTTGGTTATCCTTTGAAGAGTCCACCTGGACAGCGAGATGTCAGAGAGTCCTTATTCTTCAATGGTACTGAGGATCAAGAGATGATAAGGAAGGTTGTGAATGCTTGGAAGCAGGTGACCAAGAAGGGAAAAACTTCATTCGGGAAATGTAATAACCGGGATTTCTCTTCCTATAAAGGGTGGATTAAGAAGAGAGCAGAAGAGGAGCTTCTTCCCTTCCCGGTAGAGCCACCTTTGTATCCTTTGACGATCGAGCCTCCTACCACAGTTGAGATAGAGAAGTTTAACAAGTTGTGGGCTGAAAAGGAAAGACTGCGGGAAGAAAATAGTGAGCTAAAAAGGGAGATTTATCAGTTGAAGCATGAGCGGGGCGAAGCTGTTCATACCGCCAAATTGAAGACAGAGCTTCTTGCTAAGGCAGAAAAAGAGCTAGCTGACATGGCCACATCCAGACAAAGGATGAAGCAAGCTTTGGATGGTATCAGTAAGGTTCTCGAGTCTAAGAAGGAGGAACTGGACGAAGCTTTGTTAAAAATCCACAGGTTCAATAATCACCGAGAAACTGCAATGGCTGAAAATAAGAAAAAGGAAGACGGTTATCTAGCTCAGATTGATGAGTTGAATTCGAAGCTCAAGAAGAAAGACGCTGAGATCTTGTTAGGGGTATTCAAGAGACAAGCAATTGAGGGTCAACTCAATGAAGCCATAGCCTCTATAGAAGAACTGAAGGTCCAAGCTGAAGTGAAGAGATCTAGACATGAGGGTCCTAGCATGGATGGTGTTTCTGGAGAAGACGCTTGGGAGTTGCATTGCCGGTACTTGGAAGGGATCATACATAGGAGAGACGTTCTCATTCAAGAGCTAATTCAGAGACCAAAGCATCCCGACACCAAAAAGTTGTTCAAGGAAATTCAAGACTGGAGCAGAAAGCATAGTGGATGGGGGGGATTGACACTTGTGGACTTTGATGATATGCCGTAGTTTTCTATTTTCTTTCATTGTTTGGACCACCGCCAGACTTGTTGGTTGGGATCTATGATTATTGTGTTCAGACTTGTTATCTTGGATTTGTGATTGTTGACATTTGGTTTTCCTTTGGTTTTCTTAATATATGAGCAGAAGTTCCGATCTATATTGTTGTTAAACTGGAATCAAGGGGTGGATCGCCCTGCGAATATTCAAACATGTTCATTTGCATTTGCATATTCATAATCATTTTGCATAATCATTTTGCATGACAGGTGTTCAAGGCTGGCTATTCTTATTTTGATATGGTTTTCTCAGAACTGCAGATTTAACTCCTCAGGCCATTCAAGAGTTGATCAATGGAGCGAGTTTAAGCTGAGTTGAGTGAAATGAAGGTTCAGATGAGGCAATTTGGGGAAGACATGCTCCAGGAGCAGAAGATGCTGAGGGAGGAGGTCAATCAAATGAAGACTCAGATGGGCTTGGTCATGGAAATTTTGAAAACAGTGCTAAAGATGGAAAACAGTCATGTGCCCGCTTCCACAACAGAGATCCTTACTCCTCCCATCTCTTTGGGATTTGATCGTGAATTGCCTCGTGAATCTCTTCCACGAGCTGAAGTCCCAGAAATTTCCCAACAGCAGCTAGGCCTTGGCTCCCAAGAGAAGCCCAAAGGCAAAAAGTGTACACGGGGACAGAAGAAGTCTGAAAGAGTTTTTCATCCGCTCCCTATGCCATATTCTCAACTATTGCAGCATCTCCTTCAGTTTCAACTGGTACAGAAAAGGACCTTGGCTCCTCTCACCGGCAATCCTCCACCAGGCTATGATGCAAGGGCCCATTGTGATTTCCATTCTGGGGCACCAGGGCATACCGTGGAGAAATGTAGGGCCTTTCAGCACCGAGTCCAGGATTTGATTGATGCAGGGGCAATTGAGTTCACGTCGGGCGGCGTGAATGTACAAGGTGATGTTACCCCAATTATTGCAAAAGAAGTGAAGGCTCATCCCCTCTTTGCAGGATCCACCTCACGCCATGGACTTTCTCCACAACCTTTTGCTGCAGAAGCTCTACGTCAGCAACCTTTGTTTGTGCCTCAGCCAAATATGGAAAGGAAAGTGCAAGCGCAGGTGAGGCGCCCAAATCAGCACCGACAGCAGAATTATCAGTAGCAGGGGCAACCGAGACCAAGAGGGCCCAAGAGGGTATTTGATCCTATTCCTATCCCTTCTAGTCAGCTGTTTACTCGTCTGCTCAAGAACTCTCTGATTCAAACGAGGGGTACCGCGCCAGTACCGTACCCTATTCCTCTGGATTATGACATGACTACTAGGTGCGAGTTCCACTCGGGAACGTTTGGGCACACAATTGATGAGTGTAATGTATTCAGGCACAAGGTGCAAGACCTGGTAGACTCAGAAATCATTGTGTTCACTGAAGATGATATGTACATCAATGGAGGCCTCCTTTCTCAAATGAACACTCAGTCTGCAAGTACGTTCAGACAGAATTAAGCTCCCTCAGCAATGGCAATCTTCAGCTTCTTTACCACATTTTCATTTGTAGTTTTTCATTTCTTGTTAAAGTATCGTATGCATGTAAGACTTGTTTGTTTTTATGATGATATTAATGCAATGAGCATGTTTTTCTTGAAGTAATCCATTCGTGTTCACTCTTAAATGTTTATATGCACTGCAATACCAATTTTCTTGTTTAGAACTCTTGAGGGAGGATGATGAGACGAAAACGCAAAATCTCTGGTTGTATGTTCAAGGATAGAACCCTGTTGAGGATGTACAGGCATTATTTCAAACCCCTAAACACTAGAGATATAAGGGAGATAGACCCTCGTTAACCCATTCGAGCCTTGAAGTAGGAGCTTCTTTCGTACGAAAAAACCCTCATACTTAACCCAGGGGCAGGGTAGGCGTCAGTTAGTTTGACCGAGCGTTCAAATTCCAAGGAGAGCGTGCATCCGAGGAACCATTACTTTCTATCCCACCGTCAAGAGGTCAAAAGATGTGAAACCACAATGGTTATCCTTCAACAATCAAGGAGTGAGGCAGTCACAACCCTTTCAAGCAGGTAAGACAACCAGTGTCACACGCTTTGTTCAAAATGGGGAATAAAAAAGGAAAGGCCCGCTAAGTCGGAACTTGGAAACAAGCGACTTAGGAAAAAGTTAGGGCATCCCGCTGGACTTCAAAATCGAAAAACTCAAAAGAGTCAGTCCAGGAAAAAATTAGGGATCAGAAAAAGAGCAAAAGAAAATCCTCGATAAGAACAAATTCGTGTGATTACAGATACAAAAGACAAAAAGGGATACTGTCATTCCAAAACTCCTTTAGGTGTCAAACCATTAGTTGCATGGGTTCCTTAAACATCGTAAACCTCTTGAGAGATGAGCGTTTGTGTCAGATTAACTGAACATAGGACTGGAGAACATCACGAAGAGTGGGTGGGCACCGATAAATTTTGAGCCATAAATCCTTTTTTCTGAGACTTTGAACCAGACCACGTTACAACCCTTAAAAGTCCTAATTGAAACAGGGTTTATTCCGAAAGCGTACTTCAACAGGATAGCGTTCCTGACTCCTACGAGTTGTGCTAATAAGATTTGTTGGTATCGCATGTGCGCATTGTTTTGCCATTCAAAAATCAAGGTCGCATCCCAGCAAGTGATTCGTTCACAAGGCTTGGCGACGCATTTTCAATAAAAACTTCAAGGTTAACATGAGTGTTGCATTAGAATTGTCATTCTCATAATAAACATTTTCTGTTTACATATATGTGCCTAAGCATCAATACAGCTTACACAGTGAAAGTCAGTCAAGAAGCTTGATCCTGCCAAGTTGGGATGCTTGGAAATTATGAAGGACAATCATATCAAAGGGCGTGCTACCAAGAGACTCAGTGAAGAGTGGGCTCTCCCCAGTAAGTCGTGTTAAGATGTAGCCAATCTGGGGCAGTCACGTCGAGAAATCTCTCCGAAATTCAGTTATCCTGGGACATTCATTCTAAGATCAGGGGCAAAGTCGCTTCAAAGCTCATATTGGGGCAGGCCACCTCTAGAGCATGGGAGATTATCCACTCCTGAAAATGGTTAATTGAAAACACCTCCTCAAGGCTCAAGATACTAAAGCAGAGCATTTTCAAGTCATTACAATCCCTTTCGAGGTAATGTACTTCATGGATTATGAAGACTGGGGCAGTTATGTCGAGATATGATAAATCTCTCCAAGAGTTTGGAGACCCTGGGGCAGTGCGAACGCCCGGTCTTCTGTAAAATCCTCTTGAGATGATTTCTTCCATTAGACCTGGTGGTCTGGGGCAAGTGAAAAGTTCAAAGAGCCGCTTATGACCATAAAGATAAGTCAGTTTGCAGGGCAACAGGATTGTACATCCCCAGCAGTTGGCTCTCCCTAGCATTGAGATTGCTCTTTCCCCAGCAGGACAAACTTTCCTCAGCAGAGCAGACCTTCCCCAGCAGGACAAACTTTCCTCAGCAGGACAAACTTTCCTCAGCAGAACAGACCTTCCCTAGCAGGAGACCTGGAAAGTATTTTCTCTTAATCAGGATGTTATCTCCCCACAGAATCAGGGTTCATCTTCCCCATCCAGTCAGGAAGCGTGTTTTCACCAACGATGTCGTATTCTAATCCCCAGCAAGGTGAGAGTAAAGGCATTCTCCCCATCAGCAGGCTAAGATCAGCGGTATCCCCAAGCAGGATGGTATTATGGGCTGGCATCCCCCAGCAGGTTCTGAGCCTAATTGGTTATTAGTAATCCTCAGTAACAGACTTCCGATTCCGTTATGGGCGTTCATTCTCAACTCCCCCAGCAGAGGATAAATCTCAGGTTTTGGATGTTACCTTCGGTGAAAGACAGGTGTAACCCCCGGTAGTTCTTTTGGGATTTCATCCCCAACATAAGTTGTTGATCCGAAGAGTCGATCAGTATGACCCTTCACAGCAGAGTTCCTGGATTCAGAGGACAATTTATTTTTGTCGTCCCCGGCTGAATTGATCTTTTCCCTCCGACATTTATTTTGCTGGAGGGACCCCTTTTTGCATATCATAAGCACTTGCATTGCATCCTCAAACACGTAGCATTTCCACTTTGTGTGGAGCATTACGGCAAAATTCAAACATTTGCATTCGAAGCATAAGACAGGTTTGGTACTTTCTTTGCCAGTTCTCTTTCCCAGCAGAGATGGCATAACTCAGGAGATTTTGGAGGGATGCATTCCTCATACTGGTGCTCCCCGGCAGAGTCTTTTATTTAGACTTCTCCTTTCCCCGACGGAGTCATCTTATCTGTGGATCATGGGTCCGTTAGAAGTTTGTATGGCCTTTCTCTTTTGTGAAATCCCGTTCTTGCTTGACATATTTTGTTTGCCAGAGGTGGCTTAAACCAGAAGTTTTGTTTTACATTATCCCTAGTGAAGTCGTCATTTGTTTTGCTAGTTCTCTTTATCAGCAGAGATAGCAATATTTTGGATATTTATTTCGTCAGTTCCCTTTATCAGCAAGGATGGCAGTTGTCGCTAGTTCTCTTTATCAGCAGAGATAGCAATATTTTGGATATTTACTTCGTCAGTTCCCTTTATCAGCAGGGATGTCAGTTGTTGCTAGTTCTCTTTATCAGCAGAGATAGTAATCTTTTGAAGATCGTCTTTCGTCAGTTCCCTTTATCAGCAGGGATGTCATTCGTTTTGCTAGTTCTCTTTATCAGCAGAGATAGTAATCTTTTGAAGATCGTCTTTCGTCAGTTCCCTTTATCAGCAGGGATGACATTCATTTTGCTAGTTCTCTTTATCAGCAGAGATAGTAAGCTTTTGAAGATTTTCTTTTGTCAGTTTCCCTTTATCAGCAGGGATGGCATTTATTTTGCTAGTTTCACTTTATCAGCAGAGATACCAATCTTTTGAAGATTTCCTTTTGTCAGTTTCCCTTTATCAGCAGGGATGGCATTTATTTTGCTAGTTTCTCTTTATCAGCAGAGATAGCAATCTTTTGAAGATTTCTTTCGGCAGTTCCCTTTATCAGCAGGGTTGGCATTTTTCGAGATTCCTTTGTCAGTTCTCTTTATCAGCAGAGATGACATAACCTGGGAGAGTTTGTTTCACTTTATACCCAGCATAGCTAGCACTCGTCCGTATTGTGACAATACAGCATTCATGGCTAATTCTCCAGTGGAGGATTGCAAATTTCTGGGTTCTTTGGTATTCAATCCCCGTGCATCCTGATTGTCTGAAAGTCGTCGCTATCATACCCTCAGGACCAAGTTGATTGAATAGGGGCAGCTGTTGCACCCCAAAATTTGCCCTCCTTACTTTATTACTAACTGGCTTATGTTTCATTTCATTTTTTGCACTATCATGTATGCATATCATTAGCATGGGGTCAAGGTGCTTGAGGCAGTTCAAGAAGGTCCTATCTGGTCTATCACATCATCAAGAGTTCACAAGTGGCAAGGGATCTCAAGTGGATCATTCTCTCCTAACCAGTGCAGGAATTAGGGTTTTGAGATTCTTGGGTTTATTGCTCCAATGGGCAAGCTCCTTGGGTTTTTATCATCACCAAATGACATATCTTATCTTTGTTAGAGAGAATACACATCATATTCAGAGGAATTTGGATTTGGAGACTGTGTTATTTCCTCCTAGACTGAGGGTACCAAAACTAGGGTTTGCTATAAAGTCAGTTTATTTCTGATTTTTTGGGCAATACTTGATTCCATGGTATTCCTTGGGTCCCTAAGTATCTAGGGATGGGAGGTTGTCCATCAGTTTGGTTCAGGAGAGATTTAATTGGCCAATGGATTGTAAATCAAGTGAATTGGGTAAAAGTCAACAGTGAGAGGGGAAGTCAACTATGGAATTTTGAGGTTCTCTCCAAGGTTTTCAAGGTCTCACATCCTCATATGGTCATAAAGAGTCAAGTTTCATGCCATTTATCAAGAATCAGGAGTTGGTGCAAAAGTTACTAAATATGGAAATGACCTATAATTTGAAAGTTTCCTTTTTGGGCAAATTCCTACACTGCATTCAACTTGACTTTTCATCATCAATAAAGCTTCAAATGAGTTTTTCTCCAACATGAAAGTTGAAGATCTTTTTCTTCTATTTCCAACAAGTACTAGTGGGTCTCCATATCATTTGTGAAACTCAACTTATGATCAAAAGAAGACAAAGTGGTTTTTAAGGTTTCATTTTCACAACTTTTGGATTTTGGGACATATGGACCTATAATTGATTCCATTGCTTCAAGGTACTTTTTAACATCAAAGGACAATTCATAAGGATCATTTTAGGCCTTTAAATCAAGTGGTTTCATGGTGTATTTATCACTTATTCTCCATTATTCAAAATTGCCAAGTCATTAAAAACTCATGAACCAAAATGCCTCAAGGCCCAAATCAAACTCAGGTGTAATTAGCAATTCAAATATGGGTGATCCATCATGAAATGTTTGAATATCTATGCATGGAAGGGGGTGTACTTAACATAATGCAATTTTCCAAAATTATTCAAAAACTCATTAAACAAAGAATTGCCCAAGCCCAAATCATTATCAGTGAGAAACCCTAGAGTATTTAAACTCATGCATGCACTGGTTAGGTCAGGTTACACGTGACATTTGGAGGAGTGGAGAACTTGAACCCTAAAGCATCTCACATTCATATCTCTCAATCTACAAGGAGTTTTCAAGAAATTCTTCCACAAACTTCGTCCTTGGGATCCCTAGAACACAAACCATCCTCTATTCGCAGCCAACAACAAGGATAAGGGTTGTGCCATCTCAGGTTAGTCATTTTTTTCGTGATCACAAAACCCTTCTTTTTGATATGCATAATGTCGTGTGATGCCCACTGATCATCCTGATATGTTTATTTTTAAGAATGGACGCGTGGTTTGATTGTATGGTGAATTTAAAGTTTTGGACCCTAACATTAATTCCTTCGTTTTTCATTATATGTTGATTATTTGTGATTTTGAGTTGCATATTTGAGATCATGGTTGAATTCTGGTTCGAATGGTGTAAGAGTCGTGGATTTCTGGGTTTGTTTTGGCAAGAGCTCCGTTCAGTGTCGCCGGAGAAGACGATCGGAGCTAGGGCTCCGGCGTCCGGCAAGGTTTCAGGCGAGCTAGGGTTTGGAGGTGGAAGAGATAATCCTGGCCGTCCATTGGTTTGATCATACGGTCCACGCTCTGCCACATTTTATTTTATTTTATTTTTCTGATTTTTATTTTATTTAGTTGTGTGCTCATTACCCTATGGTAAGTACCGTGTGCCATCCAATTAAATTCTCCCATTTTAATTACTTTATGCTATGTTGACTTAATTTCATACGTACGATGCATCACGTGGCCAGAACATTGCCAGCGAATTAATGAGGGCGTGTGCCACTCACGTGGGTCCATAGGGTGTGCCAGGTAATCGTGTGTGTGCGTGCGTTGCATTATTATGATGTGCATTTAATCTTGGCCGTTCATCCTGCATAGTATTTGATTTGGTTGACTTAATAGGACGCGTTGGATTCATCCAAAGGTAAGTACGCAGTCAACCCAGCTGACTAAGGCCCACGCTATCCTTTTTTTTATATTTTTTTTTTCTGATGGACTTAAGCGCTGGGCCTTATTATTGACACCCCCCACCCTTCAGCCCATATTCTTTTTCAACGTGTTTTTCTTACTATCTACACCCCCCTTGCATTTTTCATTTATTTATTTTATCTAGTTATATTGTTTTTATTTATAATTATTAAAAATAGATTTTTGCATTAAAAAATCCCAAGAAAATTCATGAAACATATTTGTCATTTTATAAAGTTTTCCAAATTTTATTTTTTATCTTTGTTTTATTTTTTATCATCTAAATTAATTATTTAGTTTATTTTCTTTTTGCATTACTCATATCATGCATACTTAAATTTGTTTATTTTATTTCCCTGCATCCATAAAATATTTTCAATTCGTTCTTTTTGCATTTGTTAGATAACATTCTGAGGTACATTAAAATATTTTTCTTTCATTTTTAAAATTATTTCATATTGCATTTTAGTCTTTTCCTTTTGCATGTTGAACCATGATCCTCATCTGAGTTTTGCATGATTGTTTGAATGACTAACATCTTGAATTTTTGCAGGAGTTTTTGGTATTTGGTTTGTTTCTGGTTGAGTAACTTTGATATTTAATTTGGTGATTTTAGAAGTTGTTTTACCATTTGTTTAATGACTCTTTGTGTGAAATCTTCTTGTATGCCTATTTCTGATCACGTCTGGTTACCTTGTTTGAAAAGGCACTTGTGCCATTGTCTTGGGGTTGTTTATTTCACTTCTTAATTCATGTTTGGATTGTTATCACTATTGTATGCCATTGTTGGTTTTCATTTGCCTTGATATTATTTATGTCCGTTTGGTACTAACCTTTTATGGAGGGGTTGAGGTAAGTCCTTTGAGGGAGTGGATAGTCATCCACATTCACCCTTGCTCTCTTTCTCTCATCTTGTCTTTTCTTTAGGCTTATGTCGTCGTAAAACCTCACTAACCTAGGTCACCCATGCATGATAACATTAGGATTCTTAGTCCCCCCTAGAGTTTCCTTTGTGTCTTCTCTCTTCTCGTCTCAAACTTCTTGAAAATACTCAATAAGTATAAAGTGTATCGCGCACGAGCCTTAAGCGTGGGGAATGAGAAATGAGGGGCTTCCTCTCATCTTTCTAGAGTGCTTAGCAAGCGTCCTGTCTTGGGACGATGTGTTGAGTATTCGCCCCTGTGCCCTAGACTTTGGTGCAATGCAATTTATGGACTAACTTAAGTCACTTCTGTCCTAAAAAATACAAATAAACTTCAAACCTTTTTGTCCTTCGGGATTGTCAAGCTAAAGGATATTTTCAAAAAGGGCACGTTACTTTCCGTCTGAGTCGCAAACAGGCATCGACCCTAACTGCCGGACGCGAACTTAACGTCGCTCATAAAAAACACAAAAAGAACTTGGTCCGAACTACGTTGACTCTGAATTCCCCATTGCACAAAGGGGGTACGTAGGCCTAGGACGTCGACGTCCTACCGAGTCTGTCTTTGTTTTCCCCTTCCTCGTGTCAGTACAGCCATAGATGATAGGATAACTCACCCTTAGATTAAGCGACACCTTTGACGAAGTGTGATTGGGCTCCAGTTTAATATCTTCTCTCCCACAGAGTGAAACTTTTGCGGTTCTTTTTGTATTCAATCACCTTGTACCTTGAATGTCTGAAAGCAGTTGCTATCATCCTTTCAGGTCCAAGTCGATTGAATAGGGGCAGCTGTAGCACCCCAAAATTTGCCCTACCTTTTTTTGGCTTTCGCTTCGCATTCGTTTGCATTCATTAGGTCATAACTCATAATCATATCATTGCATTGGGTTCCTAAGACGTGTGATCAAGGCATCTTCCTTTGGTTGAGTTTTCCGTATTCAGAAGATTATCAGTGTGCATTCAAAGGGGGTTATTTCTCAAGCGGTGTATAAGGTCAAGCCATTGTGGGTGGAAGTCCTCAGGTCAACTAACAGTGGGCCAGGTGAGGTGTAGGTGCAGAAAGTCGGGTTTCCATGGGTCAGAAATGCAGAGGATGTTTGATTCAGATGTTTTATTTCAGTAGTATGGGTGAAAGAGTCAAGATTGGTTCTTATCCATAATCCATTGTCTGTCCGTCATTATCCATTTAATCACCTTTTCCTAAATTCAATTTCATTTGTAAATCCAATTACCTAAGAACCATTTTTCCAAAATCTAATCCCAAATCCGATTAAATCAAAATCCAATTGTCCTCTTTTAAATTCCAAATAATCCATATCCATTTTCTTTCTTTCTAAACATATCCATAAATATCCATTAACCATGTTATCCATTCAATTTCAAATAAACCATTTTCAAAACCGATCCATTTTAGATCCAGTTCCTTTTAAATCCAAATTAAAAACCATAGTCCAATACCAAATCAACAAGGCTATTGTCATCAAATGATTTTCAAACTATTTCACCAATTTCCAAAGCCAAATATTCAAAGTCAACCCTTAACCATTCTTTTCTATTATGGCAAGGTTTGATGCCTGCTAATTTTAAGGTTCGGACAGTTCCTTTGGAAAGTGATGATGACTCTGCAACGGAAGGGGTTTTGGATCCCGATTTCGGAGAGGCAGCCATTGGACGTGTTGCTCTTGTTGATTCCGGGTTGTGGTGGATTATTTTACTGCGAGCATATGGAAAATGCTCTGGGGATTTATCAGTTTAGGAGAGAGTTGATGTGCAAACTGGAATTAAGATGATTTTGAAGTTGTGTCTGGCTGATGGCTTTGACATGTTTCCAATATTATTAGTAACTGATGGTTCTTGCATGATAGATTGAAGGATGGGCATACACAGACATCCTTTGGAGATTCAAGCACTGTTTTATTCTACCTTACTTTGTGCACGTGAGATGTTTACTCTCAAGGATGGATCAGCTGACCTTATACGAGCATTGAACAATCATCTGGTAGCTCTTTCATTTCATATTAGGGAATATTATTGGATTGATATGAAAGATTAAATGAAATTTACTGTTACAAGACAGGAATACTCGTATGATGCTGTTAATAAATTCAATATATGTCCAGACCTCCTTGGTTAGCGGAATGGATACCAAATAAAGGAGGCTACTTAATTGAAATTCAGAAGACCGCTATCTAACAGAAAACATGCATAACACAATTCCATTCAAGTTTATAACAGAAGTCCATATCAGGAAAATTCAGAAAAGGAGTTCACAACAGGAAATACCACCAGGCGAAAGAAGATTTGTTGCAATGAAGATTCATTACAAAAATTAACAGTAGAAAAGGAATTACATGGAAAATTCAGTTACAAGCCTACTACAGAGTTCACCAAACCATGACTGAAATAATTAATAGAGTTCCAAACTAACATTCTCCCTAACTACTTCTAACAGTTACAAACTAACCACAGCTTCATAACAGTTCAACAGAAAATAACCAAGGCTCTAACTGTCATAACCAATTCCTAACCAACTAACAAACTCTCTAACTCTACTTCAGTTCCAACTGTCACAAGCTACTTCTAACTGTTTCTCATAACAGAACTCAACAAGTTCACTCTAACAAGTTTCTAACCAACTCTAACCAATTTTCACCTGAAAATACCAATTTGCCCTTATCCAACTTCTGCTATAAAAACTTCATCCTCTTCATTCTTCAGCTCTCTTCTTCATTCTGCACCATTTTCTCAATTCTCATTCTTCCACTCTTCACCTTCAATTCTCAAATTCTCTGCAACTTCCTCCATTCATCATCTTCAAATTCATCACCTGTAGAAAACCAGAAAAAGAGAAGATGTAACAGAATCACTCCTAATTCATCACCAACAGTTCCTAACCGAATTCATCAACAACGCCATAGCTTCATCTTCATCTTCATCGAAGCTCAATTCACCTTCGATCTCCGAGTTCCTTCATCATCAATTCATTCTCTGCAAAAAAAATTCAAGAACTCATCAGATTCACCGATCACAAGCACAAAGAAAGATTTCACGTACGCATCAGTTTAACAGCAATTTCTCAGATTCAGAGTAATAACACGATTCACGCAACACAAGAATTTGTGAACTCAAGGATTTGGCAATATCAGAAATATGAATTAGAAGCGATTTCGGAGACGCGAGGAAGAAGAAGTCACGCAGCAATCAAGGAATCAAGAAGAAAATCTTGCTAGATGCAAGTTTGACAGTACCTCTGGTTTTTCTGTTTTCCTTCGCCGATTTGAAGAAGCACCGGACTTACTCCGGTAGGTAAGTCAGGCTCGATCCGAACTTTGATTCTGTGTTGATGTTGTTCTTCAATTTCATTTTCGTTGTTGATTCGCATTGTGAGAGAGTGAGAGTGCTGTTCGTCGAATTTGTTGTGAGGTCCACGTCGTGTTTAGATCGTTGGTGTTGATGATTAGATGAGCGAGGTGTTTGTTTGAAGGAGAGACGAATGCGTGTCTGTGGTTCATTCTCCACCGTCGCCGGCGTGTGGCCACGGCGCGGTGGAGATCGTTATTTCCGTCAATTTTTTTGCGAAGGTGGTGATGATGTTGAAAGGTAATGAAACCGAGGAAGGATCTGGCGCGGTGTTGTTGTGTACGGTGAATTTTCGGTGAGAGCATGTTTGATGCGAAGCGAGAGCGACGAGACGAGAACATTGAGGGAAGGTTGAGAAGAGGAGGAAAGCTTGATGGTGGCTGGAGCAAAGAGGTTGACGGCATGATGGTGAGAGAGAAGAAGGCGATGCGTGGAGGAGAGAGAGCGACGGAGGGATTGACGTCGGTTGGGTTGAAGCTTGAGAAGAAGAAGAACGTGGGGAACAGAGGTGAGCGGCGTTGCTTTGTGAAGAATGGTGCTGGAAGATTTGTCATAGGGTTTAGTTCAACGTTTGAGCTGGTTCGAGTTCTTAGGCCCATGCGTTTTTCTTTTCATATCCCTATTTCTCTTCAGCACCCTCCTGTCTGCTTGTTCACCATTGGGTTGGTGGGATGAAGCTCATTTCTCTTTCGCACCCCAGTGCACTTCACACCCCCTGGATGTGGATAAGACCTTGGACCTTGAGCCCACACAAGTTACCGTTTTGCACCCCGTTTCACTATTTCGCACACCCCCCCTTGCTTCATGTTTAGGATCCTTGGGCTCAGACTTAGGCCCACGCCTGATTCTTCTTTCCATATTCATGTATTACTCACTGCACTTTGTAGTTTGTTTTGTTTAGATATTAATTTAGATTTTGGTTTTGTTTAGTAATTAGTTCTAGTTACTTGATATTAGATAATTAGTTTTACTAATTGTTTTAGTTAATAAACTTAGGATAACCATTCTAGAAATTAGATTTTAATTAGAGAATTAGAATTTAACTTAGGTTTTGGTTTTAACTCTTAATCCTAATTTTGGTTAACTCACTTTGAAGTTTAGCTTTAACTCTAGAATTTCGAACTCTACTTAGGTTTTAATTAGAAATTTCATTTAGATTTTAATAGTAGTTTTTCTTTAGAACTAATTTTCCTTAGAATTAGTTTGTATTCTTAACTTTGGAATTTGACATTTTTTAGGAATCAATTGGAATTAATTTTAGGATTAATATTAGTTTTAATTCTAGATCTAACTTTAGGATTAATATTTTTTTAGATTTAGTTTAGAATCAACTTGAACTAATTTTAGGATTGACTTTAGATTTAATCTCAAGTTAACTTTTCTTGTTAGAAGTTAATCTTCCCTTTTTTAGTTAGCACTTTAATTCTAACTTTGATTAATTGCCTTATTTCCTTCACTTTTGCTTTCATATACATTTGCTTTGCTAACATTTTCAGGGGCTATTGGTAAGTCATGTGTGTGGGTGTGCACCCACATACAATCTTTTCCTTTATCTCTTTTTAGCTTTCAAACTTGTGATTATGATAAGCATGTATATGCTTTCCTTGCTTAATTTGCTCCATCCCTCTTTAAGATCAACTTAACTTCCATTTTGGAAGTATGTTGCTTCTTTTGCTCTTCTTCTTCTTTCTTTTAGAAGTAGGATTGGTAAACCACATTAACCATAGGATCTCCAAGCATGCTAACACTAGGGTTTGAGTCTTAGTCTCCCTTATTAGTTTCACCTTTTGCTCCATTTGAGTCACTTCTTCTCATCTCATAATAAAAGTAAAAAACACTTAATAAAGGCATAACAAGTATTGTATTTAGGCCTTTCGTGTGGGGAACAAGGAGGTGAGGGGTCTTCTCTAATTTCTTTGGGAATGTTTAGTGTACGTCCCGTCTTGGGTCGATATGCGAGGCATTCAATTCCATATGAAGGACTTAAATACAATACGTGTTACAAAACACCAAATAAATAAAACACTTCTTTCTTAAAAAGACAAAAACAAACAAATAATTCTTTTCTCAACTCATTCACTCATTCCTTAAGGATGCGTCATTTCCGTTCTACCGCAAACAGGTAACGCCTAAGCCTCCATACAGCGAGCTGCAACACCTAACTACTAGGACGCGAACGTTGACGTATTCCACTAAAAAACACAAACAATCCATCCCTAGTGAGGGGAACTACGTCGCTCTGATTCTCATGCTCCCGATGAGATACGTAGGCAGTGGGGTAGGGCCCATTCGAGCACTTCTTTTATTTTCCCTACATTTGTTTCTCCGTTCTTTCCCGTACCCATTCCTTCTTCTTTCCAGTAGCATTTCATTCCAAGTTTCCTACACCCTTTGATCGAGACAAGCAAGCGTGGATCCCATCGGGTACGATGGACGCGTGGGGGTGCTAATACCTTCCTCTCGCGTAACCGACTCCCGAACCCAGTTCTCTTGGTCGCAAGACCATGCTCTTTCCTTTCTCTCAGGTTTATGCGGTGTTTCCTTTCCCTCTCTTGGGATAAATACACATTGCTGGCGACTCTGTTTCGGCGCCACTTTCGCGTTTGTACCTGGATGAAAATCCCGGGAGCGACACATTGTTTCTTAGAGAAAAATTTTGTACACTAACGGTTTTTGTCTAGTGTGTAGCTTTTTGTAAATAGGTTCTGACTCTGAAGCTTTGATGTATGACGTCATCAGACTCTAGAATCAACACACTCTGACTCTGAAGAGATAAAAGTGCTTTACAAGATGCTGTCAAGTTCTCAAAAGCTCTTAGACAACGATTCTGAAGAACGCACTAAAGCTTCTGATTGGGACTCTGTTTGAACAGCCTCTGAAGGATTGTCTTCCTTCAAGATTCTGCGCTCAAGTTCTGAAGACTCTGAAGAACAAGATCTGAAGACTCTAAAGACCAGGTTCTGTGGAACTGTGTCAAAACTCTAAAGACGGAGGTTCTGAAAATTCTCTCAACTGTCTCTTGATCTTTCTAAGCGCGCATACTTCAACATCATTTTATCTGAAGCCTCTGAAGATTAGAAGATAAGACCAGAAGGTCTTGCGTCAGGAAAATAATACAGAGTACAAGACCACCTCTTCCCTCACTACCCTAATTTTGTGGGCTAAGAACTGTACTATTCTACAATTTTGCCTCATATATGCAAACCGTTGTGAAATGAGACAACTGCTATGCCTTATTCCAATTCTACCCTCCAACGGATCTTTTATCTGTCTATATAAAGAAGACTTAGACGATTTGAAGAACTCGCTAATGCTCGCTCACGCTCACGCTATTGAACATACACACGTTTTGCTGAAGTAAATATTTTCTGTGTATATTCTTTGAAAACACATAGACTTTTTGCTTGTTATTATGTGAGATATTCATTGTCTTAATCTTGTATTAACCTGCTTTCTTAGAAGCATTCTTTGTAAACATAACTTGTAAATCTCAATATTGTTTGAGTGGTTTCCTTGAGTGACTAGATTTTAGTCAGATAGACTCAAGAAGACAAAGACAATTTGTCTTTGTGGGGTCTGTAATCAGTTTAGGTTATACTGGATTAAGTCCTTATTGAGAAGGCAAAATCACCTTGGTAGGGTGGACTGAAGGTAGCTTCGTTAACAGGGAACCATTATAAAAATAACTTTTTTATTTTTATTGTTCGTGTTTTTGCTTGATTGAGTTGGTTTTTAGAAAAGCTTTTGTTTTAAGAAACCCAATTCAACCCTCATTTCTTGTGTTTCTTGCCACCTTAAAAAAGCGTGTGATGTTTTGCCTTGGTTAGATTTTGAAAGGAAAAATTGAATAATTTTCTTTCCCATCTTTGTTGAAGCGTGTGCCTGACCACAAATAGTTGAACTTCATGTCTAAACATGAGCTACATGTGCATAACATTACATTATGTAAACAACATCTAGACATTGCACAAGAATACTTTTAATTTTTTTCAAGTCTTAAGACATTCAAAAGGGGTAATGACAAATATGAATGCACAATACTTAAAAAATTAGGGTTTAAACAATGTTTTGAGTTTGATGGTTGACAATTCATTGTCAAATGATCGTGGGACCTAAAATCTCAAAAGGAGGCTTAGGTTGAGAAAGAATTTGGTTATGAATGTAGACCCGATACATACAAGATGATGTACAAATGTCATAAATTTAGTGGTCAAATCATGTGTAATAAAAATTAATATTTCTGTTGTTACAATTTGGGTGTTCTTAAGTATCTTACGTCTTTTCAAAGTTGAGAATATAAGTTTTTAGAATGTGTTAGAGATAGACAAATTAAATAGATGAATAATGTTCAATTCGATTGTGATATTGACGAAATTCAACATAAGACATGTTAAAAGCTCCTCATTGTTGAATTTTAGGATTATGAATACCAAATCTTGTGAAGAATTTGAAAAAGGAATTGGCATTCCTACCACTTGGTTGAAGTATCTATCAATGGTATATGACACCATATTGGTCAAAATTAATATACTTTTACTTAATCACTTTTAACTCATTTAAAGAAGTTTTTCCTTTCCCTAAAATAAAAGTTATTACACTTAAGTACTTATCACTCCTATTAGTAGCAATCATAAAGCTTGGCTTTGAATATAGGAAAGCTTTTACTATATAAAGTATCAAATCCAACAATCATTCTCACAAATGTAGTGAGATTACACCAAGTAATACCTACCCTCAAAAAGACTCTACAATATGCATTTAATAATACAAAAATAATTGTTAATTTCCATATTCGAAAAGTAGACAAAATATAAAAGGCACTCTATATTTAATAAATGGTTCTTTATTTTACAATATTTATTATATTCCCCTAAATTGAAAAGGACAAGATTGCCAACACTGAAACATAAAAAACAAAGAAAAGAACCGTTTTTGACGCAAACCTTAAAACAAGAAAAAATAGCGCCCTCGGTTTTAGAAATTACACGTGTCATTTCCCTATACGTCATACTTTTCACTCTTTTAGGGTCCCATGATTCCTGGATTCCGATGTTGTGATAATATAAACTATTTCACGCGCATTCTTCTCACGTTTTCATCACTCTCCCTCTCAATTCGAAACGTGCCTATTTTAATCAACGCAACGAGAGAGTGTAAAGCACGCACTTCTCTTATGTAGTTTGCTCAGATAAAAGACAAGGGGAAACCTTAAAACCTCTAATCTTGGAAAACCATTTTAAGGTTTGCATCAGAAATACTAACCCACTTTAGCTGTATACAAACATTTAAAAACAAAAATATTTCTTTAACTGTCTAAGTATAATAATAAATTAAAGAATTAAATATATTTTTGATTCCTATAAATATCTCATAATTCATTTTTAATCCCTATTAAAAAAAAACATATTTTAGTTCCTACAAAAAAATTTATGCATACAGTTTTAATTCTTGTTAATTTTTAAAATTTTGAAAACTATTTAATTACTTCTAAACCTTTAAATTTTTGAATAATTTATTTCATATGTGTTTAGATTATTATTAAATATTTCTTTACCAAATTATATAATTTTTTAAAATGAGAAGAATTAAATATGAATTTTTTAAAATTTTAAAAATAATGATAAAAGTAATGAAAATTTCGACTTTTAAATTAAATTTTGAGTTTTTTTTTCGAGGAACTTTTTATAACATTATATACATATTTGCAAAATAATCATTTAAAAATATACATTGATTTAACAGTAGGAATTAAAACTACGTGCATAATTATTTTGTAAAGATCAAAACATGTTATTTCTTTATAGGGACCAAAATTATAATTTGGTAATTTAATAGGGACCAAAATCATATTTAACTCTAAATTAAAAGAGCAATTAAAATTTGCTTAGTTGATGGGGGATTTTGTTCGGTTTTCAAAAATATCACTATAATATCTAAGTAGTTTTATTTAGTGGGTTGAATTCGGAATTTAATTATTTAATTTTTTCAAAACAAAATATAACTATTTTTGACTGTAAACAAAGAAATATAATTTAAAAGAGTTTAATGAAAATGTACTGAAAGTATAAAAAAGTTTTATACCGTTATTCGATAAAAATATATCATTTTGTTATGTCATATAAATAATTTAAAATTTTCAGTATAATTCGACGGAATATATGATCGTCATTAATTGACAATGTAAAATTAATTTATATTGTTCGTGCATCATTCGTTTTTCAACTTAAAAATGAAAAAAAATAAGTATATAAATAACAAAAGTATTGAGAAGTGAGAAAATATCATAGTGATTTTATGACAACATAATATTAAGATAATTTAAACATAATTTTATTTTTTATTAAATATCTTTGTGGTCGTCCTAAATATATAAAATTTTATTTTTAGTATCTTAAAATAAAATTTTCAAAAAATGGTTATACCAAGATTGTTCATTTATACTTTTGGTCCCCTAATACTAGAACCGTCGTTAAAATTGTCATTAATTCAGTTGTAATATAATAAATCGTCGTTAAAACTGTTATTAATTTTAAAAATCCTAACTAAATTGCAGGATGAACCAAAAGTGTACATGAAAAATTTTAAAAATATCATTCTTTTGAAGGAAATATTTAAAAATATTAAAAACAAAATTTCAAATAACTAAAACAAACCACAAACATATTTAACCATTTTCTTTTAATATTTAATTCAGTAGTCTATTTATGAGGTACATCCCTCTTAGCAGAAAAATAGACGGCTAAAAAATATATTGTAAAAATATTTTGTTATATATCTGGTGAGGAAAAATAACACTCATTACCTCTTTTTTAATTGGATTCCTATAAATAGTAAAAGATGAAAATGATATAAATATGGTAGTGACTTTTGTCCTAAAGCTCCTCAGTCTTTCCATATAAAGAATAAAATTGCATCACATACCTCTTTCTACGAATCTATACCAACATCTGAAAACGGTTTTCTCAACCTTCTTCATCTTCTTCTTCCTTTCCTCCTTACTCCTATACTTTTCAAGTAAGTCACTTTTTCTTCTCTATTATATCTTCCACAACTTTTCTGTTTTTTTTTTAATTTATTTTTCAAAAAAAATATATTGAATATATAGTAGTCAAAAAATATAGAATATCCTTTGGTGATGGATCTTAAGAAGAAGAGTATTTGACTACTGATCTAGCAGGTGAAAAAACCCTAATCCAGAAAATTATTGAGATGGGAAGAGGAAAGATTGCAATTCGAAGGATCGATAATTCGACAAGCAGGCAAGTAACTTTCTCAAAGAGAAGAAATGGATTGTTGAAGAAAGCAAAAGAGTTATCTATTCTCTGTGATGCTGAAGTTGGATTGATAGTTTTTTCAAGCACTGGAAGGCTCTATGATTATTCAAGCACTAGGTATTTATTAATTCTAATTATTATTATTATTTTTAGTTTTTTTTTCTTTTTGATTATTGATCTGAAATCTCATTTTTATTTATTTATTTACTAGAGAGAAAAATAAAAATAAATATAATTTATAAAATGGAAAATTAAATAAAATAATTATATACGTTTGTTATGATTATTCTGTTGCATTATTAAGAGCTTTTTTATGGGATTAATATATTTGCTATGATCATATAATAATACTTTATCATGTTCTGCACCTTAACTATATGTAGGGAGTTTAAAGTGGCTCAAAATCTTATATTGTACGATAAATATTATATATATGTATCTATAGGTTAAGGTACTGAACACTATCACCAGAACGCAGGTGCATAACTTTTCTTTGAAATTTTCAAAGCAGTGGTTGATATTATTACTGTAAAATGTTGTAGTAAAATAGTAGTAATAAAACTTTAATATTTGTTTTTTTTTTTTATCTACGCATGCATTGTTCCTAATATGAAAAGTACAAAATCTACAAATTAAATATGCAAAAACAGAAAGATCAGGAAATGCTAGATTTAGAATGTCAGAAATTTGGTATGATCTATGCTCTTTATCTGACTTGCTATATTGCTCATATTACCCTAATCTTTGCTAGTTAAGATTAGGGGTATATATATATGGTTTTGTATATGTATTATTGAGCTAGCTAGATATATGAATAATCACATGTGATAAGACTGCAGTAAACTAGTAAACTAACTTCTTTTGGCTGTTCATATCATTATATAATTAATATTTTTGGGAGGTGATTTTTGTCCCTTAACTTGAAGAGAAAATTTTCTTTGTTTTTTATCCTTAATTATTACTACAATTTCAAATATAAGAGAAATATAGTGTGATCATGGTGGAATGGAATGGATATAAGAAGGAATTTTTAGAGTTTATTAGAAAGCAATGGACATTAATAAAGGTTCAAGGGTAACAGATATCAGAACTATCTGAATAATGAATTAATTGAATCAAAAAAAGATGGGAGAAGAGAGCTGGAAACATGTCAAGAGGAGGTCTTTCAACGGTGGTAAGAAACCAAAGGTTAGATGGGATGCATATCAATCTAAGGTGTATGGAGGTAGCGGTGGGGTATCGGATTGTGTAACAATATACTTCTCTGAATTTCCTGATTCTTTTGGAGCGGTGGAGATGTTTGATGATTTTCGTTCGTATGGGGAACCTGTGGAAATCGTTATCCCTCTTAAAAAAATAAGTTTGGAAAGAGGTTTGGATTTGCTAGATTCATTGACGTGGATGACCCAAGAAAACTTGCGATTATTCTTGATAATGTTTTTCTGGAGAACAAGAAGATTTATGCTAATCTCCCAAGGTTTCAGAGGAAACAATCCCCAGTCGAAGAACACTCGAATCGTTTCAAGAACTCTGTTGATATCAGTAAACCCCCTAAAGCTCCTAAACCTTTTCACGAAGACAGGTCCTTTAGGGATGGCAAAAGATCTTTTGCAGATGTTCTGAGGACGGATGGTGATTCTCAAGAAGCGAGGAGGAAGGAGGATGGTTTTTTGGAGTACAACACTAGAGAGGAAGATTCGTCGAGATTCAGAAAGGTGTTCATTGCGAAGGTGGTGATCCCAGGCTCATCTTACAACATCCAGACCCATTTTGAAACAGAAGGATATTTTTTCATTAAAGTGACTCCGTTATGAGCTAATTTCTGCCTTCTTGAAAAAATGGAGGAAGGCGAAATCTCTGACTTAATCAGGGAAGGAGAAACTTAGTGGAAACAGTGGTTCTCTGAAATCAGGAAATGGAGAGAAACGGATGTTGATCACGAACGGGTAACATGGATTAGGTGCTTTGGTATCCCTTGTCACGCTTGGAACTCTCAGTTCTTCATGCTCCTGGCGAAGATGGTGGGAACATTCATTTGTACCGACGAAAATAAGATGAAGCCAGCTTGTATGGATGTCGCCAGAATCTTGGTTAGGACAAGATGCGCTGTGGTTCTTAATGAGAATTTCAGATTGAAGATTGATGGTGTAGTTTTTCAAATTAAGTTAATGGAAGACTCTCACGCTCCTTTGAGGATTGCTGTCAGGGAAGTGGTGCGTTCAGTGATACCTTCAGAAACGAGTTCTGAAGCGGAGAGCCTTTGGGCTGGTGACGCTGAAGGCGAGTCTGAAGAAGATTTAGCTTGGTCTCCGGAGGTTAGCGGTGGCCGCCATTCAGATCATTTTCCGGTAGACACGGGTCTCGAGGATGGAGAATTTCAGAGATCTACTCTCCGTAGGTCAGACCATAAGTATGCGAGTACCAAGAATAAAGGGAGTTATCCTTTCAATAAGCAGGTGGAAAGCCGCAATTCAGAGACAGTGGCGCTTTTCGACTCAGCAGTGGAATAGGCTATCAATACTGCTACAGAATTAGATGAAATAGGGGGAAAGAAGGTGATTGCGTGTCGGGAATCAAAAGTGGGAAGTGTCAGGTGTTCAGAATTGGACGAGGAGGATAGTTTTAACCTTAACAGTGAAGTTGAGGGGGCAACGCAGATGAAAAGGAAATTTTAAGCCGTGGATTTGAACTTAGGTGTGGTGGACCTGGATAACTTATATCAGTTGGACCCTGGTCAAGCTCTTGTTGGGCCTTCTATAAGCCCTTCATTGGGAGTATTAGGCCTGATGGAGCCTCCTTTGGAGTACAACATTAACCCTTCTGTCTGTAATACGCTGAAGAGGCATCATAAAAAAAACTTAAGCATTCCATTAATCCTCCTGATGGTTTTCGATCGAATGTGTTGGCTTATACTCCAGTCCCTGAGAGTGAACCTAGTTTCTCAGGGGGTGATATCTTGTGTTGCGAATCTACTAATGATTATGATATTAGACAAGGTAATTCGAGGTTCTGGGGTAATCTGGAGTCTAATGTTGGAGATAAAGTGTGGAATGCCATCACTAACTTGGGCGTTTCTTCAAAACCTAGAGGTAGACAATTAAGGAAGAAGACCTGTGGTACGGAAGATTCAGATTTGAAGATTCAGGAGGTTAAAAAGGCATCACACAAGAAGTCAAAATGATTATAGGTTCCTTAAATATTAGAGGAGGGGGCAGCAAAATTAAAAGAAAGAGGATTGGTTTGGAGATTGAATCTGGGTTGGCAGATGTTTTCTTCATTCAAGAAACTAAATTCCTTGATATTCAGGCACAGATCGCGAGAGGTTTTTGGCCCCAGCAGTCCAATGATTGGTCTTTTTCTGCTCCTCAGGTTAGGCAGGTGGCTTATTAATTCTGTGGAAAGTGGGATTTTTCAAACCTCTGTTTTCCTTTAGAGGTAACGGGTATCTGGGTGTGAAGGTTATATAGAAGGGTTACTTTTACTACCTAGTGAATATTTATTCTCCCTGCCAGTTGCATCTTAAAAGAATTCTTTGGAGGGAGCTTATTAGTTTGAAAGAGAAGTTCAGTGATGGGGACCGGTGTTGGGGTGGGGACTTTAATTCCACCATCAATAGTAAAGAAATGAAGGGTAGTAGGATAGTCAGTAGAGAAGTTGAAATGAGGGAGTTCAGTGGTTTTATCGAAGACGCTAAGATGGTAGACGTTCCTTGTAAGGGAGGGAGGTATTCTTGGTATAGTGGTGATGGTAGATCTATGAGCAGAGTTGATCGATTTTGCTCTCCGATTCTTTGGTTGATAGATGGAACATTGTTGGGCAGCGCATTGGGAACAGAGATGTTTCGGACCACTGTCCGGTATGGCTTATCTGCAATAACTCGAATTTGGGTCCCAAACCGTTTAGAGTGGTTAACGCTTGGTTCGAGAACAAGGACTTCTTAAGATTCGTTGAGAAAGAGTGGAAGAGTTTCCATGTGAGGGGCATAAGTGACTACGCGATTAAAGAAAAATTCATTTTGTTGAAAGAGAGTCTTAGGAGGTGGAACAAGGAAGAGTTCGGTAAGGTTTATCTTGACCTGAAGGCGAATGTTAATACCTTAAACGAGATTGACGACTTACTAGGTAGATGTAGGGAGGAAGAGATTGAAGATCTAGTGGTTTCTCGTAGTAAAGTTGTTTCATCTATGTGGGATAACTTGGTGGCTCAAGAGAGAATCCTTCTGCAGAAGGAAAGTGTTCGTTTGATAAAGGAGGGTGATAACAACTCCTCTTATTTCCACAACATTATCAAGGGTAGGAGAAGAAGAAATTCTATTTTTTCTATCAAGTCTGATCACGGTTTACTGGAGGGGGTTTATGAGATCAAAGAGAAAGTGTTATCTTATTTCAAAAACAAATACTTTGAACCTGTTGTTGATAGGCCTGTTCTGAAAGACTGTGAGTTTAAGTCTCTATCATCGATGGAGGTGAACTCGCTGGAGGCTGAGTTTTCTGAATTGGAGATCAAGGAGGCGGTTTGGAATTGTGAAGGTTCAAAAAGCCCAGGACCTGACGGCTACAATTTCTTTTTTATTAGGAAATGCTGGCATTTCTTGAAGGATGACATATTCTGTTTTGTTAAGGAATTTCACAGCAAAGCTAAGCTAAACAAGGCCATTAATTCTAGTTTCTTAACCTTGATTCCCAAGAAAGCTTCTCCTCTTTGCTTGGACGATTACCAGCCTATATGTTTGGTGGGGTGTCTCCACAAAATTTTATCTAAGTTACTGGCAGGTAGATTGAAGAAAATGATGGACAAGCTGATCTCTTTAAATCAATCGGCGTTCGTTCCTGGAAGGCAGATGTTGGATGGAGCCCTTATCGCAAACGAGGTCGTTGATTTTGCTACTAGAGAAAAAAGACAGTGCTTGCTGTTCAAGGTCGATTTTGAGAAAGCGTACGATAAGGTAAATTGGGATTTTCTTCGTTTCGTTCTTAAGGCTATGGGATTTGGAAAGCGATGAGTTAGTTGGATTGAAGCGGTAATGTTTTCCAGTCACATGTCGGTCCTTGTAAAGGGTAGTCCTACTAAGGACTTTGTCGTCGAAAGGGGTTTACGTCAAGGGGACCCTCTGTCTCCCTTTCTCTTTATCCTGGTTACTGAAGCATTGACGAGGTTGTTTTCTAAGGCGGATGAGATAAGAGTGTTTGAAGGTTTTTCTTTTAGTGAAGCTTGTAAAGTGGACATCCTGCAATTTGCGGATGACACTCTCATTATGGCAAATGGTAACTGGCAGAATGTCTGGTCTATCAAAGCCATCTTGAAGGGATTCGAAATGTTGTCAGGTCTTGGAGTTAACTACTCTAAGAGTAGAGTCATTGGAATCAACTTGAACCCTCACTTCTTGATTGCTGTTGTTTCGTTCCTGGCTTGTAGGATAGAAGAAATGTCGTTTATATTCTTGGGCTTACCTATTGGCTCTAATCCAAGACGCATCAGCACGTGGACCAATATTATTAACATCGTTCGATCAAGGTTTGTAGGTTGGAATGACAAGTTATTATCTTTTGGTGGAAGACTGACACTGCTGAAGTCGGTTCTAAGCAGTCTCACTATATTTTACATGTCGTTTTTCAAGATGCCAAAAACGGTTTCGAATCAGATTAAGAGTTTATTCAATAGGTTCCTGTGGGGTGGATCTCTGGACAACCGCAAAACTGTGTGGATTAGCTGGGAAAAAGTTTTCCGTTCGACAGAACTTAGAGGCCTTGGTTTAAAGAAGATGAATTTATTCAACATTACTCTGCTTTAGAAATGGAAATGGAGGATTTTAACTGTCAGCTCTTCTCTTTGGCTGGAAGTTTTAGCTTCGAGATATGGTAATATCAAATTAGCAGTTCTGGGTGGTGAAGTGAAAGCTCCATTCAAATCCTCTTCCAATTGGTGGAAAGACCTTGTTAACAATTATTCAAGGGACCTTTCATTAGATCCTGCTTTTCTGAACAACATCAATATTACAGTAGGGGATGGTAAGTCAGTCCCCTTTTGGCTTGGTCAGTGGGCTGGCAATTTTGCGTTGCGGACAAGGTTTTCGTCTTTTTACTTGCTTAGTTCTCTTAAAGGAGCAGCGGTTGGAAATATAGGAAAGTGGCAAGATGGAATCTGGAATTGGGGTAATCTTGGTTTGGGAGCTGAACAGGATGTCGCGACTGGTTTAGAGGTTGCTAATCTGAAAGATGAGCTGTTAAATATTTGTCTGGTTGCAGGTAAAGAGGATCGTGTGAGTTGGAAGTAGGATCCAACTGTTGGGTACTCTGTTAGCTCATGATACTTATGTTTGTGGGATAGCGATGAAGTCATAGAAATTGATAGTAGCAAGTCTAAGGCTTACATTCTGATTTGGAAAGCGCCTGTTCCGTTGAAAATCCGGGTCTTTGCGTGGAGATGCTGCTTTAATGGAATTATGACGGTTGACCAGCTTTTAAGGAGAGGTATTGTTTCTCAATCTTCTAACTTGTCTTGCTCCTTTTGCTCCGACGGCATTGAAGACTCCTTTCATCTGTTCTTCGGTTGCCACTGGTCTGGTCTGGTTTGGAAGAAGATTAAGCAGTGGTTGGGCGTGTCGGTGAACGTTAAAAATAACTTTTGGGAATGTTACTTGGAGTGGCTCAAATATGTTCATTCAGAAAAGAATCTCGAAGAAAGGGGCGGTATAATTTGGTTAGCAGTTATCTTAAGTATTTGGCTCAGTAGGAACCAGATTATTTTTAAGGAGGCTAAGTTCAGTATTTCTGACCTGTTATGGGATATCAAAATATTGGCTTGGAAGTGGTGTAAAGCTAGAGAAAATTCTCACTCCAACTGTAATTTTTTCGCTTTATGTCAGCACCCGCTCGACGGTTAGGTTTTGTGTTTTAGTTGGTCTGGATTTTCTCTTTTGCTCTTCTTGCTGGTTCCCTTGTATTTTGGGTTTTGAGTACCCCTAGTGCTCCTTTAATCCAATTCTTGCTTATAAAAAAAAAGGTTCAAGGGTAAGGTGCTTTTGTGTTGAAGTAGATATTGAAGATTTCTTAAACTTATAGGCTTAGAGAGCTACATAGAGGCTGCAAATAAATAGTTAGTAGTTGGCATTTGAAATGTGAACAAAGTAATTTTATACATGGTGGAGTAAGAGCTACATAGAGATTGTATTTTCCTAATGTGTTGTTGTTTATGATGCACATGTATTTCCTCCTATGAAAATGTGAGATAACTTAAATTTAAATGAATCGTATAGTGTGTAAAATTTTCTTTTATTTAATTAAAAGATGTCAATGCATAATATTCACATTAAAAAATATACAAATGAACCGCAATGATTCAGTTTTAAGTCAAAGATTTCTCAAACTCCTTTTATTAGCATATTCGATAGAAAGCATTATTTCATGCAATTTAGTTTGAAATGAGCTACAAACTCCAATCTTAACTGAGACAGCTTCCAATTATGTTCTTAAATTATTCATAAATATGTCACCGCAAATTGATATTCCAATATTTTCTCTTGAAGCTCCATCAGTGTTGCATTTAATTCAGTTATGACTAGGAAAACACCGATCAACTTGTATTGTTTTAAGTGCGGGGGAAAGTCAACATTTGATGTCAAAACATTTAATAATTATACTCTGAAAAGTACACGTGTCATTTCAAAGAAGAAGATGTCATATAGACCAATTGTTTAACATGAAGAATATCTATATCAAAGTCAATTTTACCATTTTAAAACCTGATATTATTTCTTGTGTGTTAAAATTTCCCTAGATTTATTATGATGAGAGTAATAATCAAAATCTGAATTTGAGAGCTTCAACTTCTACCAATAAATTTGAATAATCTTTCATAGCTAGTTATATAAACATTCATGTCAAACAATCGCTTCATCTAATGCCAGAAAAGTAAGGTGTACATGCATCTAAGAAATAAGTGGTATGCAGTTTTATATCATGTTTTTAGAGAGAACGCCTCGAAATCATGTGTATTCTCTTTCGAATCAGGTTTTCTTATGTTGCAATAAAATTATGCATTAGCTTCCAAGTCACTGATGTCTTGGATAATTGAATTGATCTTAGTAGTTTACCTAAATTGAATATCTACTGACTATACTAGGTGTAAATCTTTATTTTTGTGTCTCAACCAATTTTCAGTCCATAAACCAATGTTCTTCCTATTACCAACCTTTCATCTACTATGTTCCTCCAGAAAGAAAAAAATAATGTTTAATTGCAAACCATATTGAAGAAAAAATATGGTACATGAATAGTTTTTTGTCCTTGAAGTGTCTACTAATAAGCGTAGAATACCATTTATTATTGATAAACAACAACTTAAGAGATAAATAACCAACTTTATTTATTATCTTAATATCTCTTATACTAAGACCTCTTTCAAACAAATGTGAGAAAATAATCTTCCAATAGTAATCAACTATTTATTATCTATACTACATGTTCACATAAAATCTAACTTCTACCATTAACCCTGACATTATATAGAGATTTTGACTTCACTCAAACGACTTAGTTCACTATAATTGAACTTGATTACAAGTATTATTTAAGGGCGTTCAACCATTATGTATTTTCTAAGCCTTATCAGACTCTATGTATAATTGACCATCACTAATGGTTATTTTACATTTAGTTAATGTTACAACAAAGAAACAATAACTCTCAACCATAAGTGATTTAAAAGTAAACACAGATTTGTTCATAGATAACTCTTATAAGAAGTATTTAAATTTGATTATTTAGATACAATTATAAGATAATAACTCTCACTTAAGAAATGATAAAAAAAAAATCAATATCCTCCATTGGACATCATTTTTTTGTCGACTTCAATTGTGTAGAAAAACTTTATTTCATTGCATTGTAGAAAACATTCGTTGAATAGAGTCACTGTCTCTTTAAAGGAAAAATTGTTTATACCATAAACATTGTAACTTCCCTTCATAGCATTGGAGAAAACATTTGTTAAATAGAGTCATTGTCTCTTTGAAGGAAAAAATAGTTGATACCATAAACGTAGTATGGTATAAGCATAGGGCAAAATACACGCATTTAACAGAATCATTCCTCATTCCATTGTTGGTTTGTTTGAAAGTCTATAGTGTTTATATAAGGGTAAGTCTAAGTTAGAGTTGTCAAAACGAACTATCCGATTCTAAAAGAGTCGGCCATAACGAACTACATACTTTATATAGCTGTCAAAAAAATCATGTTATAATATGAGCTCAAAATATCTTATAATTATACTATATAAAGTATATTATTTTAAATATAATATATTTTTACATACTGTATTATTTCTTAAAAACAATTATAACATATTTTTCAATCCAATAAAAGTCAAAAATTGTTCCAAATAATATATAAAATCCAATATAACACAAACTAATATAATAAGATAAATTTGTTAAAGTGAAACATAAAATAATAAAATATTCATTTTATTATATTAATGTATAATACTTAATATACAACATTGAATATAACAGTAAAGATAAGTTTTATTTAAGTAAGGGTACGACGTTGGTTCGGGTGAACGTTAGCAATACAATGGATTTCGTTATTGAAAAAGGTTTGCGCCAAGGAGATCCCTTATCACTTTTTCTCTTCTTATTCGTGTTGGAGGGTTTAACGAGAATGATGAAGAAAGCGGTTAAGATGGGAGTCTTCAATGGTTTTAAGGTTAATGATCGAGTGAGTTATAGTATAGTTTAGTATGTCGATGACACTATGTTGATTGGTGATTGTAGTTGGGATAATTTGTGGTGTGTTAAAGCTATTCTCAGAGGTTTTGATCTCGTTTCGGGTCTAAAGGTCAATTTTATCAAAAGCTGCCTAAGTGGAGTCAATCTTCCAAGTGGTTATGCAGAAACAGCAGCTGATTTCCTGCTATGCAGAGTTGGAGTATTACCTTTCTCCTTTCTTGGCATTGTGGTGGGGGGAAGTTTGAGGAAAGTGAAGACCTGGTCTAAGGTTATTAAGAATTTGAAGAGTCATTTGTTGGTGTGAAAAGGTAGAAATCCATCGATGAGCGGGAGGGTTGTTTTGATCAATTCAGTTTTGAATGTGTTGCCTGTTTATTCCTTATCCTTCTATAAGGCACCAGTTAGTGTTTTGAAAGAGATCATCAAGTTGCAAAGCAGATTCTTATGGGGTGGGACAGATAGCAGAAAAACAATCCACTGGGTGATTTGGAAAAAGGTTTGCCAACCAAAATATAAGGGTGGTTTGGGGATTAGAGATATAGTATCCTTCAATAAAGCTCTCCTGTTTAAGTGGAAGTGGCGTTTACTTACGGAGAAGGGTGCGCTTTGGAAAAGAATCATTGATCATAGATACTCGTCGTCAAGTTTAGGCCTGGAAGTGAATAACAATGATGGTGTTAGTGTAAGAAAGCTTGGGTCTATGTGGTGGAGAGACCTTTCTATTGTTAGCTTTGATAAAGCTCTTGGCACTGATTTATTTGTTGAAAACTTATCTTGTGAAGTGGGTAACAGAGTCGATACTTCTTTCTGGAGTAACAGATGGTTGGAAGACCAACCACTGAAAGTTGTCTTCTCTAATCTTTTTGCTCACTCCCCTAACCCAAAATGGAGTGTAAGTGAAGCTCTTGGGTATTATGGAACGGGTAACCCTTAGTTTTTGAAATGCAGTATATCAGCGGTGCTTCTGTATTGCTCGAAAATTGGAAGCTCTTTCTTTGAAGGTTCAAGTTGCCTATCCTCTTCGAGACAATGAAGATATATTATGCTGGTCTGGTAACACTTCCGTCATTTTTTCCTGTCTCAGATTGTTATAATTTTATTATGCAGGATCTTGGTTATGCTGATATTGCAGAGCTTCCGTTGTACCAGAAGCATATTTGGAAGCTTAACATCCCTTCCAAAGTCCAGGTCTTCCTATGGAGATTAATGAGGAATCATATTGCCACAAAAGATCAACTCATGTGTAGAGGAATTTTCTTTAAGTATCTGGAATCCTTATGCCCGTTTTGCAGGAATTTCCAGAAAAGCTTTTTTCATCTGTTTTTAGACTGTGCTTTTGTAAATATTGTGTGGAAGAAGATTGGAGATTGGTTGAGTATTAATTTCCCTAGAAGTGAAAGCTATGAGGAAGCTCTATCTTTTGCTTCTACAGTGTTCAAAAGGAAGCTTGGCAGCGAGACTGATATGGCTATATGGGTAGCTACTGTTTGGATGATATGGAAGTGCCGTAATGAAGTCATTTTCAATAGTGTGGATTTTAGTGAGGACTGTGTGGTGAGCTTAATCAAGAAAGTTTCTTGGTTTTGGTTGGGATCTTCCCTTAGGCATTGTTTTCTTTAGTTGTTCGTTGGTTTGGTAGAGTTTCTTATTGGTGTTGAACTGTCGTGTTTTTATTCATGTAAGGGTTCGAGTACCCCTTGTACTCACATTTAATCCATTACCTTTAAAAAAAAGTAAGACAACTCAGTGTGTTGTGTTTTTATTGAAACAACATAAATATTTGTATAATTTTTAGAATTTCTTGTTATGTGGGTCAAGCAGGCTATTGACGGTTTATACGGGCTAGTTTTAACGGGTATCAAACTTTTTAGGGCTGTACTAAAAATCCTTTACAAAATTTGAGCTTTAACTTAAATTTATAAGCCCTATGCTTTACCAGATTTGACGAATTGATTCATATGAGCTAGGCCGTTTTGATGACTCTAGTCTCATTAACTTAACATGCTTTTTGATTTGGCATGCAGTGATATGGACTATCTATAGGTCTCATAATAATGATATTTTTCTAATAAGAGTTTGTCTGTTTATCACAGTATCATTCATATCATGTCTCTTTCATGGAAGTGAGTTTAGTCTCATTTTCCTATCTTTTCCCTCTTCCTCTTGGATTAGGAGCATGATCCTCTCAGGTGTTTAGGTGTATATGGATGTGTTGGGTGAGAAACTTCCTCTTGTAGGATTTTAGATGTTTTTCCAGCCTTCTCTTAACTTGATGTTTTGTTGGGGTAGCTTGTGCACTTATTGTGCTATATTTTTGGGTCGGTTGGTGTGGTTGCTTTTGGAGCAGACACAAAGTGGAGTTTGTAGTCGTGGTTAATCTTCTTGTGATGGTTTTTTATGTTTGTGTATTTTGGTTTTGTTCTAGTGTTATTTTTTTCCGTTGTAGCTGCTACTAATTTCTAGTTGCCTCTTGTTTCGGGGGTTATTATTGTTTAGGTGTACCTCTAGTACTCAGTATTTTTTATTGTACTCTTTTTTGTTTTTCTTACTATACATAATTCATATATTATTTTCTATATGTCTAAACTACCTAAGCCTAATTTCATTATCTTTACTTCTATACATGTTACTCCAACTCTCTTTCTAATATTTTCATTTTTGGTCTTATCTCATTTATCTTACCACACATCCAACACAATATCTTTGTAAATTGTACACTTAATTTATTATTTGTATTGCTTGTTCATAGCCCAACACCCCGTTGATAGAATATCACCGATCTTACACTTATTTGATAACAAATTCCTTCAATTTGAGTTGTACTTTTGTATCACATAAAACACCAAAGGTCTGCCTCTGTTTCAACCATCCAACATGAATTCCTTGGTTTCATCTCCTTCCATTTATCCTTCATTCTGTACTATGGACCCAATATATTCAACTTATATAACTTGTGATATTATATGATTTATAACTTCACATATATTCTATAAATGTTCGACATTATGCTAAAATAATACTCCATATACTTTTTCTCTTCTACTTAGGAGGAATCCATTTGCTTCTAAGACTCAATTCCAACCTCCCATTTAATTCCTCCCTCGAATCTCCAACTAGGACTATATTATATGCATAAATAATACTACTCAATGCTAGCTTTGAGATGTGTTTCATAAGTACATCTAAAACTAAAGTAAAAAGAAAAAATCTTATGGTTCAACCTTGGTGGAGTTCTATTATTATGGAAAATTTTGGCTTGTCTCTGTAATGTATCCTCACACTTGTCGAGACTCCCTCATACATATTCTTGACAGCTCAAATATAGTTATTCCTAACCATTTTATTCATCAGAAACTTTTCCACAAAATTTCTCTAAGAACTTTATCATATAACTTCTCTAAATCAATAAAAATAAAGTGATGGTTTTTTGATCCATCTGATACTACTGGATCTCTTCCATTAGATACTAAAAAAAATGAAACTTGTTATTGTTACTTGACACATTTTTTGAAGACCTACCTCTGAGGGAGGCCACAGTTTGAGATCTCTGCTATCTCTTAATGAAGTTGCCAACCTCAAATTGTATTGGAATATGTTTCCTTTAAAAAAATAGTTGGTATTCTTTCCTTCTTTCTAAGGTTTTAAGGAACAGTTGAGTCATTAAACACCACATGTTCTCCTCTCTTTAGAGTAACTTAAAAGTTCATCATAGAATTGTAATGGATCATTCTAGTTAGATCCTTAGAAATGGCAGTACTATCAACTTTTGGCTGGATAGTTGGTGTGGTAGGCCTTTGGCTTATGTCTTCAACATTCCTACATGCAACATTGATTTGATCACCTCAAAAGTGAGTAATTTTCTCTCTAATTATGCTTGGTATCTACCTTTGAATCTTCCATTAACTTACCCTAACATGTTGAATAAGGTAAATTCCTCAAATACTTCCCTTGGAGCCCAAGAAAGATCAAAGAATTCAAAACCAATTGGATTCTAAGACTCCATCCCTCAATAATGCTTATCTCTTTATGAATAAATTTTCTCATAACAAAATTCCTAGGAACCATACTATTTCTCCTTCTAAATCTTTGTTGTTTGGAGGATTTTCCATTGTAAAGTTCTAACTGACGATATCTTAACTGTTAGAGGCCTCCATCTTCTATCCATATGTTCCTTGTGCCACAAGGATATAAAATCCATGCACCATATATTATTTAGTTATTACTTTGTTAAAAGTATTTGGAAATGATTTACAAAAATCATTGGTTACAATCAGATCATTATCTCTTTGCTTCATTTCTTGTACTGTATTTTTCCAAATCGGTCCCTTCAATGCCATTCAGTGATATCAAAGATTTTTCATGTCTGATAATTCATCTAACAAGCCTTCGAGCTCTTAAATGTAATAATTTGTTATCATAATTCATTTTGATATAAATCTTAATCCTCTTAAACCTATTATCATCTCTGATGTGTTTTGGCAGCCTCCCTTTTAGGGATGGATCAAAGTTAAAACAAATGGTAATTTCATTGGGTGGCCAAATTTTTGTGCTTGTGGGGGTATATTTAGAAACACAAGCTTGAATCACATTGGTAGCTTCTCTTATTTTATAGGTGATTACAATGTTTTGCAAGAAAAATTGATTGGAGCCATGATTTCCATTGAGCTTGCAGTTGAGAGACACTGGAACATGCTTTGGCTAGAGGCTGATTCAAAACAAGTTGTGTAACCTTTCACAAATTTCTCTATTGTTCCTTGGCATCTTCAAACTTGTTGGTTAAATTGTGTTCACAGAATCTATTCCATTAGCTTTTTGGTGACTCACATTCTCGGAGAGGGTAACAAGTATGTGGATAGCCTAGATATTCTTTGTTTGGCTTCTAGAAGTTTCAATTGGTTTGATATGGTGCAACCTTGTTTTTGTTGAGAATGTAATTAATTGTGTCGAAGCATGTTGTTTCTCGATAGAAGCAAGAAAAGGTCAAAACACTTAGATGTCGAATTGTCGTGGAAGTGTGTCTTCGACAAAATTTTGACTTAACTTTATTTGTTTCTTTTAGCTGAGTAAATTAGGTTAGTTAGAGATTGTTTGGTGTGCAAGGAATCTCAGCCTATAAATAGGGAGGTACCCTATCATTGTAACATACAACATAGAAAGTGAATAATATTGTAGGTTGCAAAGTAAAGAGCAGAGGTTTCTCTATAGAATTCACAACTCTTCTTCTTCCCCTTCTCTATAAAACCCTAATTTCTTTTCTTCCCCAATTCATTGTTTCTTTCTTCTCTCATTATCAATTGTGCAGCAGAATCATCTTACAACCAAGGTGTGGTTGATTCACTTGAGTGAATAATGAAGAACAAGATGAGTAATTAATCAGAAAGATTGATTCTTATTCATCAATATTGATTCAGAATTATCCACAGGTTTGGTGTAATTCCAACATCTGGTAACTAGAGCACTAGTTGTGTGATTCTTGGGAAGCATAACGCAATGAATCACCTGAATAGGCATTTTTCAGCGAGTCTTCCAATTCTGAAGAATAGGAATTACGAGAATTGGTGCAAGAAGATAAAAGTTATTTTCTGTATCAAGATATTTAGGATCTAGTGAAGGATGGAGTGACGACGCTTGCAGAAAACGCGGCGGATAAAGAAAAGGCTGCACATAAAGAATCGAAGAATAAAGATTATAAAGCTCTCTTTATGATCCATCAATGCATTGATTTAGATAATTTCGAAAAGGTCAGTGATGTAGAATCAGCGAAATAAGCATAGGAAATCTTGGAGAAATCGTTTGCAGACGCTGAAAAGGTGAAAGAGGTGAGGTTACAAACTCACAAAAGAATGTATGAATTTCTTCAGATGGAAGAAAGTGAAAGCATATCTAATTTCTTCACTAGAATTACGAAACTAGTGAATCAAATCAAGATATGTAGAGAAGCGTTGACATCAAGGTCAATTGTCGCAAAGATCTTGAGGTTATTGGCTCTAAAGTTCGACCACATGGTAGTAGCCATAGAAGAGTTGAAAGACTTATCAACATTGTCAAAGGAAGAGCTTTAAGGGACCCTTGAATCTCATGAACAAAGAATGGTTGAAAGAGTTGCAAGAAAGTCGAAAAGTGATGTGGCTTTGCAGGCCCAAACATCAAGAGAAAAGAAAGGCAAAGGAAAATGGTTCGATAACAAAGGTAGAGGAGGCTACAACAATTTGACTGGTAAAGGAAAGCAGCAAGAAGAAAATTCGTTGAATCAAAGAAGACCCTTATACCAAAGAAATCACAGAGGTGGTATCGTAGGTAGATGAAGAGGTGGTGGTCGAAAACCTGACAAAAGTCAAATTCAGTATTTCAATTGTCAGAAGTATGGTCACTACTATAATGATTGTCCTGAAAAACAAAAGAATCAAGAAAATGATGCAAAGCTGGAAAATCAGGAAGAAGAAGAGATATAGATGATGTTCATAACAAGAGATGAAGAAAGATTCAAGGACCATTGGTACTTGGATTCAGGATGCTCATCACACATGATTGTTAGGAAGGATTGGTTTGTCAACATAAAACCCATAATGAAGAACATGGTGAAATTTGCAAATGAAAATACTCTAGAAGCTGAAGGTATTGGTGATGTTCTGGTTATGAGGAAAGATGGAATAGGTCAGTAATTTCCAATGTATTGTATATACCAGGCATGAAAAGAAACTTGCTCAGCATAAGGAAGTTGTTTGAAAAGAATTACAAAGTGTCGATTAAAGATAAGATGGTGATAGTTTTAGACTCAAGTGGAATGTTAATCTTGCAGGCTCCCATGCCTCATAATAGAACCTTCAAGATTGAACTTCATGTGATGGAGCACAAGCGCCTTACAACTGCAGCTAGAAGGGATGAATGGATATGGCACTATAGACTTAGCCATATCAACTTCAAAGATATCAGAGATCTGAAAAGAAGAAATGTGAGGAATGTGTGTAGGAAAAGCAGCACAAGAATAACTTCAGCAAGGATGCAGGAAGCAAGTCGAAGGTAATTCTTGAAGTCATATACTTTGATGTATGTGGTTATATACAGGTGGATTCTATTGGAGGTAAAAGATACTTTGTCACATTTATAGATGACTCCATTCGAAAACTGTGGACGTACCTGATCAAGAAGAAAAGTGAAGTGATCGAGGTATTTGTCAAATTTAAATCTATGGCCGAAAGACAAAATGGTTGAAAGCTCAAGATTCTAAAGACTGATGGTGGTGGAGAATACGTGTCGAAATACTTTGACACGTTATGTGAGAAAAAAGGGATTGTGCATGAGGTGGTGACACCCTACACTCCACATCAGAATGGAACTATAGAAAGGAAGAACTAAACCATCATGAACATGGTGAGAGGTATGTTGAAAAGAAAGAATATACCCAAAGAATTATGGGGAGAAGCTCTGTCGACTGCAACATACATACTGAACAGATGTTCGACGAAAAATCTAGAAGGAATCACGGCAGAAGAATGTTGGTCTGGTGTCAAGCCTAACTTAAGTCATCTGAAAGTATTTGAATCTATAACACATTAACATGTGGCTGATCAGTTGAGAAAAAAGCTTGATCACAAGTTGAGTCGAATGATACTAATAAGATATCACTCGACTGAAGAATACAAGTTGTTCGATCCAGTGAACAAGTAAGTAGTGATCAGTAGGGACATGATCATAAATGAGCTTAAGGAATAGGATTGGATTGAAAATGTAAGGAAGGATTAAGTGATAATCATATATGAATAACTAGCAAGTAAAGTCGAAAGAGAAATTCGATAAGAAGAAGTCAGAGGTTAAGGAAGCATATGCAAACCTCAAAGAACAAGACACATGCTAACAAGTTGCAAAAATGTGTGATTACACCAGATGATATGGTTAATGATGAAGGTGAGCTAGTACACTATGTTTTCTATGCAGATGTCAAACCAGTCAATGTAGATGAGGCATTAAAGGATTTTAAGTGGATGAAAGCATTGAACGAGGAACTAGATTCCATCATAGTCAACAACACTTGGTCACTTGTCAAATTTCCTCAAGGAAAGAAGGAAATCAATGTGAAGTGGATATTCAAGGTGAAGTTGAATCCTAAAGGAGAAGTAACTTGACACAGGGCAAGACTTGTGGCGAAAAGATTTCTTCAAAAAAAAAGGAATCGAATTCGATGAGGTTTTTGCACCTATTGCTAGGATAGAAACAATCAGGTTGGTTATTGGTCTAACAAAAATGAACAAGTATAACATGTGTCAGATGGATGTGAAATTTGAATTCATGAATGACACCTGAGATGAAGAAGTTTATGTTGCAAAACTAGTTGGATTTGTGAAACAAGGCGAAGAAAGCAAGGTATACAGGCTGCATAAAGCCCTATATGGACTTAAGTAAGCTCCAAGAGCTTGGAAGAAGAAGATAGATAGATTTCTAATAGAGAAGGAATTTGTGAAGTACACAGCTGAGCATGGAAGCAATAGTGAATTGGTTATACTATGTCTCTATGTTGATGACTTGTTGATAATAGGAAACTGTAAAAAAGAGATCGAGGACTTCAAAGGTGATCTTAGAAAGGAATTTGAAATGTCTGATCCGGGCAACATTTTGTACTTCTTTAGTATTAAATTCTATAAGAGTAGTAGACGCTTGATGATGCATAAAAGAAGATATGAAAGCGAGAAACTCAAGAGATTTGAGATGGGAGACTAAAATTTGACTTCGACACCTGCTGAACCAAGACTGTAACTGTCGAATGACTCAGAGGAAGATGATGTCGTCCCAACATAGTACAGAAGAATTAATGGATCATTAAGATACTTTTGTCACACAAGACCTGATCTAGCATACAACATAGGTATAGTTAGTAGATTCATGCAGAAGCCTAAGGTATCACACCTAGCAGCGACTAAGAGGATACTAAGGTATCTGAAAGGACCTATCGACTATGCAATTTTTTCCTACAGCTGTTGAAGGAAAAGAATGCACACTAGTGGGTTACACTGAATCAAGTTGGTGTAGTAATGTTGAGGATAGAAAATTCATAGTTGGCTATGTGTTTATGCTAGGTGGTGCACCAGTTGCTTGGAAATCAAGAAAAGAATTAGTATTGGCATTGTCGTCGTATGAAGAAGAGTACATAGATGCTTCTCTATATGCATGTCAAGCAACATGGATGGTGAATTTGGTTGAAGAAGTTATAGGGAAGAATCATGGAGCAATTACCATGAAGATCGACAACATGTTTGCTATCAATCTAGAAAAAAATCTAATAGCACATGGAAGAAGCAAGCACATCAAAGTGAGGTTTCATTATCTTTAAGAGCAAGTAGCAAATGACAAGCTGAACTAGGAACACTGCAGAACTGAGAATCAGAATGCAGACATCATGACATAGGGTGTGCAAGTCGAAGTGTTCAAGAATTAAGATCTATGATTGATGTAGATAGCTTAGACAGAATGAATTAGGTGGTGTGTTGAGAATGTAATTCCTTGTGTTGAAGCATGTTTCTTGATAGAAGCAAGGAGATGTCAAAACACTTAAATGTCGAAGAAGTGTGTCTTCGACATAATTCTTACTTAACTTTATTTGTTTGTTTTAGCTTAGTAAGTTAGGTTAGTTGGAAATTGCTTGGTGTGCAAGAAATCTCAGCCTATAAATAGGAAGGTACCCTATCATTGAACATACAACACAAAAAGTGAATAATAATGTAGGCTTCAAAGTAAAGAGCATAAGTTTCTTTGCAGAATTCACAACTCCTCTTCTTCCCATTTTCTTTAAAATCCTAATTTATTTTCTTCCCCAATTCCTCATTTATTTCTTCTCTCATTATCGATTGTTTAGCATAATTATCTTGCAAGCAATGAGTGATTGATTCACTTGAATGAAGAGTGAAGAACAAGAGGAGTAATTAATCAGAAAGATTGATTCTTGTTCATCAAGATTGATTCAAAATTCTCCATAGGTTTGGGATAATTCCAATAGTTTTAAAGAGGACTTCTTGGGAAACAATCATGGTTTCTACAATATTAGAATTAGACATCCTTAAGGGATATTGGTGTCCCCCACCCCTGGTTATAGATTCTTTGTATCTCATTTTCCTTTTTTATGAAATTAGGATTTGTCTTGGTTAAAAAAAGGTGTTCGTTAAATCGTTGTTTCCTATAACTTCATGGTATGACTCATAAGTTAATCCACTTATAATTTGCATAATTTATATATCTTTCTTGTTCTTATAAATCACAATTAAAGTGTTTATTCTTCATTCATCCCATATTTTTTTCGACCTCATAATTCCGTTAAAAAAATTGATGAGTCTCTCATTGCCTTTATCTCCAACACTTTTCCAAACTTTAAGAAGTATGTTGTTTTTCCCAAATGCTTTTATACTATGCATCCTTTTCAAGCTTATTTTACCTTGTGATCTTAAATTTGATGATATAAGTTATATTTCGATCTTCTTCTCTAATTTATAAACTATTGGAGTGTGATAAGATCTCATATCCATCATTAAATAAATTATATAAATACTTCCTTCATTTATTCTTCATGTCATTCTCTTTAACTAAAACTTTATCTTCTTCGTTTACGTCACCTTTCACTTGATGCATGTTCCATATCTTTCTTCTTTTTTATTACGAAGCCTATTTATAAAATTTTCTCCGTCTTATTGGTATAACCTATCAAAATCTTTATTTATTGCTTCACCAACCACCGTCTTAGTCTCTTTGTTTTCTTTCTTACAATTTTCTCAAGTTATAGTATTTTTAAACTTAGAACAATCTTTAAAACATTCCATTTTGATTCTAACTTTACTCTAAACACTTTTGTCTCACCACTAAGATTCTTTAACCCAAGGTCCAAAACCTCTTGATTCTCCTAACTTTTCTTTTGCGATGTTTCTAATCACTTAAGTGCTCTTGCCTCACATATCATTTGTACTTCTTTGTGGTAACCTGAAGCCTTCTATAAAGATCTTTTGATTAAAAATAATTTTTTCACCCTTCAAATGTCACAAGTTGATTTGTAAAGCCCCTTACTATGGCTTATTATATATATTCATTCTTCTCTTAACCTTTACATCGATAACAAATAATCTATTTTGTGTAATCAAGATGTCTCCATGTATGACTTCACATTCCAAACAAATATTCCTATCTAATTTCCAAAAAGAAAATAGTTTTTATGCGAGAACATGTCACACCATTTTTGTATGTGATAACTTAAGGTCATACCCTTCATGCAAATCCTTAAAACTTCCTGATACACTCTCAACATGCCCATTTAGATCTCATCACCGGAAAAAAAATTATCCTTGCGGTATATATTAAATTAAACCTTCTAACTCCTCCTAAAACATTACTCTAAGGTGTTAATTATGCTAACCTAACTTGAGGTGTACATTCAATAGTAACTTTTGAGGTGTCTTATTTCACTATAATTTTTAGAGATATGATATGACCCCATATTCTTTTTACATCATAATATTATTCTTCCACTCCTTGTAAACAATAAGTCCTACCTCATTTCTTGATCTAATATTGCCATTGTACCAAAGATATTAATATCTACACAATATTCTCTCACATATGTATCATCAAAATATTAAATACAGAATTTTTATTTTAACCGACTTTGTTCCAATATAATTTTATTTAACATTCACATACCACTAAAAAGAATAGGTAAAAATTTGTATAAGACAATGACCATTAAAACTCAGGGTTTTGGTCAAACCGCTTATCTCAATAAAACACAAATTTGAGTCTTCAACTTGGTGCCCATATTTTTTTCAGGGAATTTTTGGGCCAGCATGAAAAATCCCACGAGAATTTCTTAATCTACCCCTTGATACTCTTAGGCACCTGGAGAAATTCCTTTTATGCCCCCTGCTTCCGGAGATACACATCTGGACGCACCCTTTTTTTTCTTTATGCTGGATGCTTCCGGAGACATATTTATGGAAAAAGTTTCTTAGATGCATCTCCGAAATCTTATCAGAACAGGTTTTTAAAAAAAAAATCAAGTTTAGTTGGTCACAAATGGAAATTAACTGTTGCAGATGAATATAAAAAAGCATACATCCATAAATAAAATAAAATAATATATATATGAGAAGTAATATGTCATAATCATAAAAAAAAAATAGTACATAACTGTCATCAAAATGTATACATCAAAAAACACATCACAATCACTACTGTGTGTGCCTGAAAACATCTACATCGCCTCCTCTACCCATGCCTCTGCCGCCTCGTCTGTCTCTATTGCCTCATCGACCGCCCGGTCTGCGTCCTCGGCCATCGATCCCACTCGTCCTGGCGGGATGCCTGCAATACATAAGTGCCCCCTGTGCCACCTCAATCATCTCATCCAATACACATTTGTGGTCAAACAACTCAAGGAAGAAACCGACGACAATGCCTGCCCGTCTCATCTCCACTATCTGACGACAGCGAGGTAGGACATCCCGATTGTGGGCCAATTGAGACTGCTGCTCCTCTAAGATCTCCTGATGAGCTGGTCTGGGTGGTGATCCTTATGCAGTGGGCACCATGTATGGGTGTGAGACGGTGAAGAACCACATGATGTAGCCATCAACGCAACTCCAGTCTCTTGGCGCTTTGGTCGACCGAGCCTCGTCTGGTACCATGTGCGTCTAGTAGTCAGCAAAGATCTCGTCTATCTGCCTACGGGTCAAGCCGAGAGGAACGGAGATAGCTAGGTGTCTGGGTATCATCTGTGTGTACCCGAGAATAGAGATATGTCGCCAAACGGGCGCGTCTCATGGTGATCGGCATAGACGTCGTAGCGGATGTCCTCAGCAGCCAGGCAATCGAGATAGACTCTGTAAGGGTCGACCGCCTAGTTCCCCCTGAGGGGGATAAAGGCACGGGCACGCGACATCTACTTTGTGTAATCAGGCACACTCCTCCACTCGGTGATCATGGGAAAGTGCTAGAATATCCAAGCCTGAAATGAAAATAAAAAACATCAGGATCAAGCATTATCACGAATATAGAATGAAAAGAAATGAAAAAAAGTGGAAGGATATAAGATTGTTACCATAAGTAGTGTCACGCTCCTTACCACAGTCCTGGTCTTCCACAGGCATCCCTCTCCCAGCCTCGAGTACGTGTAAGCTAGGGTAACCGCCCCCCATTTGTACTCATGGATCCGTGTGGAATCCAAAAAGTACCTCAGGTAAGCGACATCAGTATATGTGGAGGAAGTATCCACAAACAGTTGTGTTCCGACTAAAAATAGAAAATAACACCTCAGCATACGCTGCCTGTGTATCTCAACCTCAGCTGGATCATCATCTGCCTGGCATACAGCAGCGTGCGCCTCACCAAATCTACGCGTGAGAAAGGAGAACCTCACATGAGCCCCTCTGGTCTTATCCACCTCCTCAAGCACATGCAGTGGATCAGCCTCAAGCTCCTCGATCAACATCTCTCTCGCATCCTCCTTCGTCATTTTACCGTGATGGAGGAGGATACCCCTGATCGGTATATGCAACAGACAGAAGATGTCGTATAGTGTAATAGTCAGCTCGCCATGAGGAAGATGGAAGGAGGACGTCTCGAGGTACAATCTCTCTATAAAGCCCATCAGCATCCCGTTGTGGATCATGCTATAACCGATCTCACAAAAGTCCTTCAAACCAGAGGCGACAAGGACATCTTGGAACCAAGCCTCCTATGGCTGCTCCAAAGATAATATCTTCCGCCCATGGTTGTAGAACTTTTGCGGCTCACGAGTCTGAAAAATTTCCATAAATAAGAAACAATATTAATAAGAAACAATGGTACAAATTATAAATTTCCAATGTAAAAAAAAAGAAACAATCTAAGTAATGTTACCTCTCCATCCCAGACATGTCTGGCAGTATGGTCAGCGTACCCTGTAAGCAGTGACATATCTGAGGGACCCCCTAGGAAACCCTCTGGCTCATCATCTTCGTCGTCACCAGCATTCTCTACTGGTGGGTCATCACCCTCTGGAGGTGGCACCAGAGCAACATCATCGTCAGGAGGAGAAACAAGAGTATCCCGACGATGCCTGCGGGAGGACGGGGCCTGTGATGAACCCTCAGCTAAATCTCGACGCCTCCGGGATAAAGAAGTCGATGATGGGATGGGATACGAGGTCGAGGGAGTGTCCTGGACATGTGATGAAGAAGGCTGTCCAGTAGGCTGTGCCTCAACTGTATCGGCCTCGGTAACAGTGGCCTGGCTCCGCTCGCGTCTCATAGATGCATGCTGCGAAACCCGTCCAAGTCGCAATCTATTGTCTTTGTCTGCCACAATGTCTGCAAGGTATAACCAAGAAAAAACAATTAGATATAAATAAATTAAAAAACAAAACAGAAAAAAAATTAACATTTTCTACTTTCGGATATACACACACGGAAAAGCTTCCGTAGATGTATCTACGGAAGAACCCAGAATTCAGAAAGTTTGATTTATTCCGGAGCTGCATATACGCAATTGCCCTAACGTTAATTTGTTCCGTAGATGTAGCTCTGAAACAACCTGCAACTCCAAAGGTTACGACAATGGCGTCCCTACCCATGGAAATGTGATTTTTGAAGCCCTGATCGCCCGTTTCAGCCAACAAACAATACCTACATTGCCTCTAAACTATGTTTCTAAAACTATCTAAGGATTTCTACCCCTAAAACTATATTCTAATTAGTTTACGGAAAATACTCAAAAATACCTCGGAAACTCGAAAACTTACTAATTATATGGAGCTTTGAATGTGTTGGTGTTTCTTGATCATTGAAATGAACGCTCCTTGTCGAACTTGATTGAAAATAATGAAGTTTGGTGGAAAAAGATTTTTGAGGATTGAGAGAGTTTGGAGAGTTTGAGAGTGAGAAGATGAAAAATGAAGAATGAGGAGATGAAAAATGAATAATAATAATAATTATTATTATTATTATTAATTTAAGCTTACAAAAAAAAATTTATCGATGACTTAACTTAATCTCATAAAAGATCTTTGATACACTGGCCTCCCTAACTCATACAAATGATAATAAAAATATTGGTTTAATATCTTAATTGGTTCCTTATTTTAATCTCGTGGTTTATTTTAGTCTCTTAACTTAAAAATGGTTTATATTATCTCTTAACTCTTCAAAATGTTTCATATTAGTCATTTTTGTCCTATTAACAACGAAAAAAATTCAAAAATCAATCGCTTAATTCATCCCTAACTAGACAAAAAGGACTAATATGCAACATTTTGAAGAGTTAAAGAACAAATATAAACCTTTTTAAAGATAAGGGATCAAAATGAACCTCAAGATTAAAATACATGACTGAAAAAGTATTAAACCTAAAAATATTTAACACAATTTTCAACTTGCTTCTTTGCTAAATTAGTTTTTAATTATTTCATATTTTCTTTTACAATTTCTTTGTATTCTATTATTTTGTGTAGTGTTTGATATTTGTGTGTTATTTTGAAAAAAAATTAAACGTGGGTTGTATTTTAAAAATATTATAGTACTTTAAAAGGCATTTAATTTAAAGCGAGGTAATTTCTATATTATGAGGATTTTATTTTTTATTTTAAATAAAAATTAAAGAAATAGCTCGGTTAGGTCCAGTAGCCCGTAACCTGTATAAAGTTGGGCTCGGGTAACATAATTTGAACTTATAACAAATCAGAGTTTTTAGAGTCTGTCATATAAAATCTCACCTTTATTAGCATCGACTCTTATGCCGATTCGTTTTGACAACTTAACATGAAGTCAAAGATAATTTCCAAACAAAAAACTATCATATAAATGTGAATTTACACTCCTATTGATCCCAATAACCAAGAATAATCTTAAAAATATCAGTTTGAGTGTGGTTGTGCCTAGCCACAATATCAACCAACTTTCAAGAGACACAAGACTTTTTATTAAACTGAAAAAAGAATATATTGTATAAGATTCTCTAAAGACTTACTCATCATGACTGACCTTCCATATTTAGTAGCCATAACATCCATAAAAACTCCTTGGTATCAACCAAAATATGCCATCTATATTTACCAAAAAACTTATATTTATTAAATTCATCTCCTAAACTCTTAGACCACCATCCATATCTTGTTTATACACTCCTGAAAATTTTACCCTATAATTCTTTCGTCATATCAAATCCACTCGAAAGAAACTCCCTTTAAATTTGAACCACCATCGTTCATACCTTACTCGATATTATAAGAAAAGAAAGTTAATTATGAAAAATGGGACACTAGTGATATTATAATTTTGGAGAACAATCAGACCCCTTAGACTATCATATTTATTTCTTCAAATCCGCGGTCTCGAAAAAATGGACTCAAATAAAGTCAGTCAGATAGTCAATGTTTGAAGTTTAAGTGGTAATTAAACTGTTGTAACTGGTTACCACAGATTTGTAACCGGTTACAACAGTGTTTGATATGCATTCCAGTAGTAGAAAAGTCTGTATTTCGAAGGCGTAACTGATTACCAGAAATGGTGCAACCGGTTACCACTATAACTGAATTAATTTCTTTTATTTTCAGTGTTAGGTGTAATTGGTTACTCACTTTGGTGTAACCGGTTACAAACCTGAGTTTTTGTTTTTTCTACTATTATACTTGGTCAAATTGTATCCCAACTAATTTGTAACAACTATATAAGTGTTTAGGGTGCACTTTCACCTTGGTTAATGCAAGTAGGGTATCTCAATCTCAGTTCTCTCTCTCCCTCTCTCAATTATCCTCTTTTACTCTCCATTTCAAAAATTTCTCCACTATTGTTTTACCAACCTTGTGGTTACTTGTTCCAACATTTGGCATCAAGAGTCTGATTTAGATCCACAATCACTTAGTGTACAACATGAATTACGTATCCAATGAAAAAATCCCTACTAATTTACCCATTCTTAATGCGAATAACTACGACAAATGGTGCAATAAAATTAAGGTGTTGTTTTGCTACCAAGATGTTCTTGAGGAGATCAAGAATGGTGTTACTCCTCTCTAAGCTAATGCAACAGAGGCGCAGTAGCCATCGCATAAGGAAGAAAAAAAGAAAGATTTCAAAGTGTTGTTCTTGGTCCCTCAAGGTGTTGATGTCGAAAATTTAGAGAAATTTGGTGATTGCGAATCGTTGAAGAAAACATCAGAGATCTTAGAGAAAGCTTATGCAGGGGCTGACAAGACAAATCTGTCGAGGTTTCAAACTCACAAGCTTCAGCTCGAATTGATTCAAATGGAATAGAAGGAGAAAATCAATGACTTCATAATGAGAATCACTTGGCCGGTGAACCAAGTGAAGGTACGCAGATAAACTGTTATGGAACATTATGTTGTCGCTAAAATCTTGCGTTCTTTAACACCAAGATTTGACAACATATTTGTGGCGATTGGGGAGTCGAAGAATCGTGCGACGATGAGCAAAGAGGAGCTGCAAAGTTCTCTTGAGGCTCATGAGCAAAGGATAGAGAAGAGGAATAACGATAAGGCAAAGGCGGAGAACACTTTACGATCTCGGTTAAATGATAAGGACAAGAGATCGAAAGGAAAATAACTCATCAATAACAAAGGGAATTTTCAGAATTTTGGTGGAAAAGAGTCCCAAAATTCAAAGAAATCGACTTTTCAAAGAGGTGAGAGAAACTACAACAAACATGGTGGTCAAGGCAACTATGGAGGTGAAAGAAAGAGGTTTGACAAGATTAAGGAGCAGTGCTACAAGTGTCAATGGTTTGATCATTATGTGAAATAATACAATACGAACAAGAAGGAATCTCAAAGGGATGGAGCCAAGGTTACAAGACAAGAGTTTGATGAAGAGAAAACACTCTAGGTCATGATCACGGAAGAGAATCATAGTAGTAAACAACAGCGGGACAGCAGCTCTAGCTGCTCAAAGAATGCTGAAAAATTGAGCAGTGGTCGGTTGAATGATATGATTGACCGGTTATGTGAAGAGGAAGACACCATGATAAGTGTGAAAGGAGTTCAATGCAGTAAGGAGTGGTATTTGGGTCCGGTTTGTTCAACTCATATGACGGGAAGAAAGGATTGGTTTGTCAAAATTAATCGTGCCAAGAAGAACAAAGTAAAGTTCGCAGATGACACCACTCTAATGGCCGATGGGATCAGTGGTGTTTTTATCATGAGGAGGGATGGAGGAAATTCCTTGATCAAAGATGCCTTGTTTATTCTGGGAATCAAATATAACCTTCTAAGTATTGGCCAATTACTTGAGAAGGGTTACAAGATTCACATGGAAAACAAGGGGTTGTACGTTATGGATGCAAAGGGAATTTTGGTCGTAAAAGCGCCTATGGCTGTCAATAAAACCTTTAAGGTTGTGTTGAAGGTTATAGAGTATAGATGTCTTTCTACTGCAGAAATTCATGAAGAGTGAATGCGGCACTATCGCCTTGGGCATCTCAATTTTAGAGATCTCAAAGACTTGCAAAAGAACGGAATGGTAACGGGGCTGCCATCGATTAATATTCCAGCTGAAATTTGTGAAGAATGTGTTGCAATACCAACAACAAGCCTAATGGTTTCAATCCTATAAACCGGTGCAAATACCTCTTCAAAGTCTATGCTTTCCCTTTGCGAAAATCCCTTAGCCACCAATCGAGCTTTATGCTTGATTATCTCACCCTTGGGATTTGCATTCACTTTGAACACCCACTTCACACCAATTGGTTTCTTTCCTTTCGGTAGATCAACTAACTCCCAAGTATTGTTATTCTGAATGGATTTCAGCTCCTCTTTCATAGCACTAATCCACTTTGGATCACTTAAAGCCTCTTCCGTATTGACAGGTTCAAATTCAACCATAAGTGCAAAATAGACGAAATCACCATCATCATTGACTTCATTGCCTCAGAACAACTCACAATCTTGGAGTATCTGAGGAAAACCCCCTACCTTGTTGACCTCCTAACATTTCCTTCATTTAGAGATTTGAAGGTCTGATGTTTTGGCCTTCCAGCTTCCTCTGAATTGGAAATTTCAAACCTGTAACCGATTAAAGGATTCTGGTAACCGATTATAGTCTGCTGGTAACCAGTTATGCCATGATGCACCTACTTCAATTCATCGATTACGATGTCTCAACTGATCATGATCCTCATGTTTACAACATCAAACAGTTTGTAGCCACTGGTAGAGTGATATCCAAAAAGAATCATCACCTCTGCCTTGTCATCCAACTTCTTTCTAAGTTGACCAGGAACATGTCGGTATGCAACAGAACCAATAACTCTCAAATGGTTCAGATTTGGATTGAACCCCAACCATGCTTCCTCTGGTGTTACATTTTTCAGCTTCTTTGTAGGGTACCTATTCAACAAATAAGCATCTGTGGATCCCGTTTCTCCTCATAGCTCATTCGCCAAGTTCTTCCCCTTTAACATGCTTCTCACCATGTTCATGATCGATCGATTCTTTCTTTCAGAAACACCATTATGTTATGGTGTATAAGGTGGTACTACCTCGTGTACAGTTCCTTCTTGATCATTAAACCTTCCAAAGTCATTTGAGACATATTCGCCTCCACCATCCGTTTTGAGCACTTTGAGCTTATGACCACTTTGCCTCTCCACTATGGACTTGAACTTTTTAAACACTTCAAACACCATATCCTTTCTTTTTATTAGGTATGGCTATAGCTTTCTACTATGATTATCAATAAATGTAACAAAGTATTTATTAGCACCAATGAAATCTACTTGCATAGACTCACACACATCCGAATACGACCTCAAGATGGTTCTTGGTTCTCAGGTCTGCATCTTTGCTGAATTTTCCCTTATATTGCTTTGCTTGCACCACAATTGGCCTATCTACCAAATAGATGTCAAATCTGTGTTTTTGAATGGACCATGTGAAGAGGAGGTATATGTAGGACAACCCACTGATTTTGTTGTGAAAGATGAAGAGTTGAAGTTCTACAAGTTGAAGAAAATGTTATATGATTTGAAGCAAACTCCAAGAGATTGGAATAGAAGAATTGATGGTTTCCTAAAGGATATTGGCTTCAAGAAATATGTATCGGAGCATTGAGTCTATATGAAGATGGATGCGAGTGAAGGAGTAATCATCCTTTGTCTATATGTGGTTGATTTATTGATCACAGACAACAATGAAAGGTGTATTTAAAAGTTCAAGGGTGAACTTATGGAAGAATTTGAGATGACCGACCTTGATCTCACGACATACTTCCTAGGCATAGAGTTCCACAAGTCAAAATTAGGACTGGTCATGCATCAAAGGAAATATGCTCTTGAGATATTGAAAAAGTGTGAAATGGAGCATTGCAATGCTGTCATTTCTCCAGCTGAACCAAGTTTGCAGCTGTCTAAAAATGAGGATGAGCGAGATACTGATCTTACTCAATATAAGAGGTTGATTGGACCCTTAAGTTACTTGTGCAATACGTGACCGAACTTGGTGTTTAGTGTTGGTATTCTAAGTAGATTCATGGCGAGACCGAAGGTGTCTCACTTGGCAGCAATCAAGAGAATTCTACGCTATGTTAAAGGTTCTGTTGGTTGCGGAATTTCCTTTCCCACAGCAGATACGAGGAGAAAATGAAATTTGCTCGATTTTACTGAGTCCAATTGGTGCGGAGATAAAGATGATTGAAAATCTACAGTAGGATACATCTTTATGTTCGATGCGACACCAATCTCATGTTGTTTGAAGAAGGAACTGGTAGTTGCACTCTCATCTTATGAGGCCGAGTATATTGCCGCTTCGTTATGTGCATGTCAACTCGTGTGACTTATGAAACTATTGGAGGAGCTGTGCAGCAATGAGGGTGAGGTTGTCACACTCTTGGTTGACAATGTTTCTGCGATTAATCTTGCTAAGAATCCAATTGCACATAGGAGGAGCAAACACATCGAGATGAGGTTTCACTATTTGCGGGAACTTGTTAGTGAACGAAGGTTACGATTGAGATATTGCAAAAGTGAGGACCAAGTTGATGATTAGTTGATTAAGGGAGTCACAAATGATGTGTTCAAGAGGTTGAAGATGAGCATGGGCATATTAGACTTGTAGCACTTGAATTAAGGTGGTGTGTTGAAGTTTGAGTGGTAATTCAAGTGTTGTAACCGGGTACATCTGTGTCTAATATGCATTCCAGTAGCAAAAAAGCTTATTTTTCGAAGGCATAACCGGTTACCAGAAATGGTGTAACCGGTTACCATTGTAGCGGAATTAATTTCTTTTATTTTCAATGTCAAGTGTAACCGGTTACCCAAAGAGGTTACAAACCTGAGTTTTTGATTTTTCTGCTATTGTACTTTGGTCAAATTGTATCCCAACTGATTTGTAACAACGATATAAGTGTTTAGGGTGCACTCCCACTCTTGATTAATGCAAGTAGAGCATCTCACCCTTAATTCTCTCTCTCTCTCGCTCTTAATTCTCCTCTTTAACTCTTCATTTCCAAAATTTCTCCACCATTATTCTATCAATCTTGTGGTTGCTTGTTCCTACCGTCAATTCACGTGGATCATCTATAATTGGTAAGCCATAATTCCTAAACAATAACAACAGTATCATCTTACAAGTGATATTGCTCACGACCAAATAAATATTAAACCCATATGGGATCAAACTTTTATTACCATCATATTTAAAAACAACTTCAAATTCCTACAAAACAAATGATCTCGGCTAGTACCAGTCCTCCATGTCAAGAATATAATAATTTTCCAAATTGGATCCATGCTCCTAATTGTCAGTTATTTCTCAATACTATGATCCTCTAGTTATTCTTTCATATACTTATAGGGCACCCTTCATCTTGTACTCCAACTTCATCCGGCTAACCCTAGGCAGACCTTCTCCATGCATGGTTTATCTAATGCAGATTGGGTAACTAACCCTAATGACAAAAGGTTTTCTAGACTCTGAACGTGCAGGTAATTTGGATAAAACAGTCTCTTTTACTGGCTATGTGTCCCAAGTGTTCAGCAACAATAATTTGGAAATGCACACATCAACACAGTAACACATATTAGCTTTGTCAACTACAGAGAAATAATATTTTGCTTTAGCTCTAGCAGAAACACATAGTCTGCTGCTGCTGCTGCTGCTGATGTTGTTTCTGGTACATAATATAAAACTTAATGAGGATAACAGAAGAGTCAATCATTAGAACGAAACTTTACTTGAGAAAAAAAACATTAGAGAGGAAAAAAGAAAAGAAAATTATAAGATGTATTTTGATCATAAATAGTTGCCAATGCTTTTATTAACTTTGTACAATATGGCAGCATGAAAGCTGTTATTGAGCGGTATAACAAACAGAAAGAGGAACAACATCAGCTCATGAATCCTGCTTCAGAAGTCAAGGTTATTATTGCTATACTATTCATCTTGTTCCTAAATGTTCTCTAGTAATAACTGTTTTTTCTACTTGCTAGTTTTGGCAGACAGAAGCAGCTGGACTAAGACAACAACTTCAGTACCTGCAAGAAAGCCATAGGTAAACTAAATCATGAGCACTTAGCAGTTGCATAATTGTAAAACCAGCCAATGTCATTCGAAAATGTATATCGTACTTTCTTTCGGGTAAAAGCAGGCAATTGATGGGTGAAGGACTTTCTGGCTTGGGTATTAAGGAACTACAAAATCTGGAAAATCAACTGGAGATTAGTCTAAAGGGTGTTCGAATGAAAAAGGTATGCCAGGCCGGGTCAATTCGAATCTCATCCAATCAGTTTCAAGCTTTTTTATTTTTACGCCAAATTATCGACTGTTACAGTGCTGTCTATTTCCCTGCAGGATCACATTTTGACTAATGAGATTAAAGAACTGCACCAAAAGGTACTAGGAGTCTGGTTATTTTTGCTGTATTTGACAAGGCTTTCTCGCAAATTTCTGACCGATTTCGGTTAATGCCATTGTAGGGAACTCTTGTCCATCAAGAAAATGTAGAACTCCATAAAAAGTTGGACTTCATCCAGAAAGAAAATGCAGAGCTACAGAAGAAGGTAAAAAACTACTGTTTATGTAGAAAATAAGAGGCTTTGAGTTTTCTTGTGGTAAAACTAAAGAGAAGATTTGGATATTAGGTTTATGAAGCAAGGAGTACAAATGAAGAAAATGTGGCATCCAATCTTTCATGCACTATCAGAAATGGATATGATTTACATGCGCCTATCGGTCTCCAGCTAAACCTGCCACAGTCTCAATACAGTGAACCAGCAAGCAAAATCATGAAATTAGGGTATTCCCTCGAACTAATAATGTACTAGTTTACGCGTATTCTTTCTGATTTCTTTAGAAACTAAACACTTAAATTCTTCACCAGATTACAGCTGCATTCCTAACGAACCAGTTCAAATATATAATCATGCTTCTATGCGGGGATCTAGTAGTTCAACAGCCACATTGTTCAATTCAACAGAATAGGGTATGGGATTGTCTATCAAGAAACTTAAAATCGTTGTTAAAGATCAGACATAATGATTGCCTTTGTAAATTTTATGCAATAAGATATCAATGATTGTGCTTGGTATTATTTTATATAATTTCATCTAGGGATGTAAATGGATATCCATGGGGACAGATATTATGATATCTGTATCCGCCCCGTTGGATAAATATGATATCCATATCCGTCCCATATCCATGCCGATATCCGTTAAGCAGGTAATCCGCGGGTTTTACGGTATCCGTGGATATTTACAGATATCCATGGATAATATTTTTTTTATAAAAATATTTTTAACTTCTTTTAAAGACACAAAAAGTTTTTACCACATAGCATCCATACAATTCACTCTTAATTTAACAATAAAATTACAACACATTGATTTTCTTCTTATTCACCAAAACATAATTAGATCCAAACATAATATCCATACATTTCATTTTTAACCAAACAAATAAAAGATATTGTGATTGTGAGTTATGATGAAAGAGCTGACGACAGAGGAATATGAATGGAGACACCGACACGTTGGTTGGACTGTGAAACTTTTGAAGTAAGGTATGAAGTATTGAAGAGTTTAAATATGAAATGTCAAATAGAATTTGAATGAAATGTGAAAGGTTTTCTTAAAAAAAAAAAAAAAAATATAAGAAGACTAATTTTTTTAGAAGTTGAAAAGATAAAGTATAATAAACTAATGATTTTTATAATTTATTAACGGATATGGATATCCGCGGGTACATATATCATTAAACCCATATCCATATCCATTAACAAACGGGTATTTAAATATCCATTTATTTTATCCATGGATATCCATAAAGCTATCTGCCCCATATCCGTGACGGATTTTATCCACGGATATCCGCGGGTATGGATTTTTTTTCCATCCCTAATTTCATCTTTCATGATCAATTAAATGGAATGCATTCCCATACCATATGTGACTGAAGAGAAAATGGAAACTGTGAAGCTTATACTGTCACAGTAATTATTCTATTACTCTCAAGTGATAAGCATGACTTATGATTCTTGAAAAGGAGCTATACATAATAATTGTCAACAATAATGAGGGAAGATATATTAGACATCCCTATATCACACTGAATAAATCTTGTATCTATAAGGCTCAGCCAATGATCTTGTTTGTATGCAATCTAATTCTCCACAATTATCAACTATGAAGAGATGCTAAGGGAGCTAGCCCTATCAATGTAGTCAGAGATGCTAGCCTTCATGTTGCAGATTTCAACAGGTGGAATACTGCTATTTGCATTAAGAATAAAATCCCTGTGGTGGAAGATTATGGGAGTTTGGGTCTTCATACAATCCAAGTTGATGTCGGTGTTTATCAGGATGGTTTTGTTGCTTTTGGATGTGCTATCTGTGACGAAAACAAGAAGACTATTCTATCAGCTAGCAAGCGGGAGAGAATGAATCTGGATCCTCTTATCGCAGAAGCTCTAGCTATAAGGTGGTGTTTGGAGCTTGCTAAGGACATCAATATTGCTAAGGTGCTGATACAGTCTGACTCTTAATCTGCAATAGATTGCCTGAATTTCTGCATTGACATAGCGGATATAAAGCACTTAGCGGAAGATTGTCGTAGTTTAGCTAGTAATTTTGATTTGGTTTCCTTTATGTTTATTCCTAGAACTTTGAACTCTTTGGCTCACAACCTTGTAAAGGTAGGCCATTTGTTTGGAGATAGGACTTGGCTGGGGGTCTGTCCTATTCAGTCTGATTCTGCCTCGATTTCGGTATTTTCTTTTCTTTAATGAAAATACTGTTTCCATAAAAAAAAAGAGCTAGAATTATTCATGATCAAGCCATTGAACTGGAAAGAAAATCAGCATGAGATTGCTTGGCAAAGAGGAGTGATTGAATTTGAAGAATAAAAACGAGAAATTAACGGAGTTGATTTCAATTACTAAAGGTTATTAGATCTTTTTTTACTCTCCATCTCATAGTTATTGATGAACTGTGCATTAATCAAATTTCTTGGTGTATATTCACTAATCTACATAATAATTCTCTAATTCCTTAGCCCATTTTAGAGTTAAATTAAGTGTTCTAAGTTCGTTAATTCAAAAGTCACAACGTATAATTACGTATTCCTAGTTAATTACTATGTTGAATAATTATTCTAAATCGGATTGGTTGACTAACACTCAGAAATCCCTACTCATCTGATATCAATTCATGCATTCGTCAATACATAAAAACATTAAGTTCAAGAACAAGTAGATAATAACAATAACATAAAATAATTCAATTAACATCAAACAGACATATGATCCAACAAGTATAAGAAGGTTTGTCTAAAAAGACCTAATTTAATGAATCTAACTACTCATAGTGATTATAACAATAACCATGAGTTTAAATGGAGAGAACATGAAAATCAAAGAAGATTAAAGTCATCAATGACTTTCAAAATCGTCACTTTGGTACTCTAAGCCGTCACTATCTTTATCCAATCCCGAATTCTAAAAAAGTAGTCAACATTCTTAATTTAAAGCTATAAAGTTTGTCAGAATTTGTCGCATCATCGTGCCACGATGGGAAGCATTGTGCCACAATGAGCCTTTCATCATGCCACGATGGAATACATCGCATGGGCGTGAAATCCAGAGGCCATCATTGCTTTTTTCCACTATTTCTTCAGAATTCTGCGAATCCTAATCCTTCCACTCTTTGAAGTTTTTTCTCTATTCTTCATACTTTGCCATGACTTTTGGCCATTATTTCACTACTTTCATCTGAATCTACTAGTAAAAATCACATAATGATGATTGTCATCACAACCCCCAAACTTACTTTATTGTTTGTCCTTAAGTAACCTGTCCGCACACTGAACATTTAATCATAATTAAATTTCTTACCCTTACTAACGAATGTCACCTTTCTTATTTTGCTGACCAACATTACCGTTTTCTGGTTCAATCCAAGTAACTCAGAAAAATTCTTCCGAACATACAAGTTCTCAACTTGTCTATCATCTCACATATATGCACTCAATTTGACAGGGTAATCACACAATCAACGTACAAAAGTATTTAACAATGAGTTTGTAAAGTTTCTAACCGAATCAGTCAAAGTCATATTTAAACACACACTTTTGAGGGTTTTTTAAGGTTGTAATATGGCTTATGTATAGTATGATAATATATGATAGTAGGCTTAAAACTATTGAGTTAGATGTAATACCCTGTACAATATATACCTAGAATAATACTATACAAGCATTTTATTTGGTACTGACACCATCATAAGTGCCTAATGGTGTAATTCACATACTTGATCATTCTAAAACACAAATACAACCTATGGTACAAGACATGGAAATTAGCCAAAACAATAAAATCTAAGATCAATATACAATATCCTCAATTGTATACAAATAATTACACAGCAGAAAACTAAAGTTAAGCTTCTCTTGAAACATTCAAGCATAGCTCCACTTGTAAATCAAACTTGCAACACCACCTGAAAATAGCAACAATAATGGGGTGAGATATTAATCTCAGTGAGTTCCCTATCTTATGGATTCTCTAGGCTTTACAGGGTTCTAGCCAAATCCTAACTCAAGTCAAGGGAAGGGAAATGACCTTGAGTTCTCAATCTCACACTATATGGAAACATGTTCATGAGTTCACCAACTCAAAATATCACTAATCAACAACCTTACCAAGGCATCCCCTTTTCCCGTCCGCTTCTACGTCTAGAAGTCGACCCAAGTCATGGATCATTGTAATTTACTTGGCATACGAAATGGATTCGGGATCATCGACTTGTTAACTGTGAACCGTCACTTCTCATGGCCTGTTAACCATCGCAAGTCTCTTTACCATATAAGCACCATTCGTACTACACGCGGGAATCAAACCTACCAAGTAATTATGCATACGTTCTAGAGGAGCCCGAGGCTCATGAAACTGCAACTCAAGGGAAACAGTTACGATTACGTGATCTCACACACAAACGTGATTGTATTCGACAATCACAATGCCACATTCGCCTTAAGGCCCATTCGCCTTTTCACATAACACAAGGTTCACACATGTTCCATACTAGTGTCTCACTCTTTTCTAGACCATTACTCGGCAAGGATGCACCTTTCTACATCGAATGCACAAGCATTGTCATCTAGGTTCTCTACTCTAGACCATTACTCGGCAAGGATGCACCTTTCTACATCGAATGCACGAGCATCGCCATCTAGAGTTTCTATCACAATCCTAGTCACAACTTAGAATCATAACCTTAAACTATGCCATTTTGTTTTGGGGTAGAGTTTCTTCACTCTTCCTAATTAATATTTTAAACATGCATATTTTCTTTCATTCACAATTCACAATTAGATAGATATGTCATAATACAATTTGTAATGAATTACATGTGATAATTCAACTCATAAAGTTAACACAAATTCTCGGGTTCCCTCCGATTCATTTAATCGGGTATCAATATCAATATTTCTCACTTTTATCCTGTAGGATATTTTCATAGCTTTACATCGATACCAAGAACGCTTCGATCGGAATCACAGTTTAAAAGTTATGAATTTTCAAAAATAATATTTTTCATCAACTAACAGTGGTAATCGGTTACCCAAATTGAGTAACCGGTTACTCTAGCTTAACTGTTCAAAACAAAATCAAATTTGGAGTTAGAGGCACATTTCGTAATCGGTTAACCAAAATGAGTAATCGGTTACTCAGTGTAATTTTGCGCAGATAATTGCCTTTTCCACAGAGTAATCGGTTACTTTAATAGGGTAGTCGGTTACTCTGCTGCAGAAGAGAATTTTCTGGTTTTTCATGTTTTCAAAACCATCCAAAACTCATTCAACATTCATAGAACTCATAGGAACATCAAAGCAAGCATATCAGGTTCAATATACACACAACCCGACTATGTTACCCGACTATTTCCACATTTTAACCGTTAGAAACATTGATTCCAACAAAATAAGTCATAACCTAACAATTTCTATTTTAGGTTTCCAACCATAATTTCTACACTTAGGGTTCTACCTAGAACCCACCTGATAATCGAAAAGGAGGTTAAAGAAGATGATGAATCTATGATGATCCATGGGCTTCTTCTCAAGTTCTTCCTCTTTCCCCCTTCTCCTTTTTTTCCTTTACCAACTTATTATATAATTTAATCTAATAGAGTAAAATATCTCCATTTGATATTTTATCATCTAACACCAAATGATCAATTATTAGCGTTACCATAAAATTCTCTCTTGTACTAATAATTATTGATCTGTCTCTTTCATTAAATAATCTATCTCTTCAGAGCTCACCGGTTGCTCTATACATCTCAATTGGCAATACTTAAAGTACTTAGAGGATTCCATAAATCTAATGAACCAAAGATAGAGCACACAAAAGCTCATCTGATCTCATCTGATATCCAATTGAGCATTTATAGAATATGGGGTATTACACTCCCCCCCTTAAATTGAAATTCGTCCCCGAATTTCCTGTACTCAACAATAATCACAAATATATCGCTGTCTTAGATCCATACTTAACTTTACTTCCGTTCAAATTTATGACGTATCCAATTCCAATCTTGACTTCACAGACCAAAATCCTTGTTTTCACAAAATATCAAACGTCACGTCCTTAATTATACTCTTGTTCCAATATCGAGTGAACTTCTAACTTTGCTTCTCCTCAATTCATCTATTGATTTATACTAAAACACTTGGTCGCATTCTACCTTCGGAAAGAATGTACCATTCCATATTCCTCTACTGAGTCACAACAAAACCGTAACACCTTATCTTGGTTTAGGATAACAAACACTCATCAAATCTTCGCGAGGTAAAACAGTGATTTCTTAACTTCATGCAATCATCGACGATTTATATTTTCATAAATCTTTCAACGTCCAGAACCGTTTCATAATTAGTCAAACGACTTCTTTACCAGTTCCATCTGGTCTGATGTTGTACACGGTACCCATTGAATATGATATTTCCTTTCTTTCGTGTCACACCAAAATGTAACACACTTAAAACAAGATCTCCTTATTTCCATACTTACAAGAAATAATCCTTCTAAATTCTTATTATTCTGACATAACTCTTTCATCTGTCACCTTCCACTACGCAATCCAAAATTCTAACAGTGGAACACCACGAATTCTTAAGCACTACTTGTAGCGAGCGATTTTGGCCGTGGTTCTTAAGTACTGTCGCTCTGGGGTACTACAGGTCGATTCATTTTTTATCCTATTAAACTGACTAAGGAAGGTAAATAGATGTCTCCAATTAACCCTGCTTGCATACTGAGTTTAAACAGATGACTGTTGGTTTACAGATGTTGTTTAGATTGTGGGCCTCTCTCTGCTTATTTTGTTAAGAATGAAATGACTGGACTATTCATGGGGATTTTGGATAGGTGATGGATTTGATGTTTTTAATTAGTGTGCTCGCTAAGATTTTTCAATCTTATGCCTACGTATTCCCGTTTAACGAAACAGGGAAATCAGAGCGATCATAGTTCCTCCTATTCTATGGGAGGAAAAAGGTTGTTTTGGTGTCTTGTTCAAAGCCCAAGACATGAAGCTAAAGGTGGTTTGTATCTTGTTCAAAGCCCAAGATGTGAAGCTGAAGGGTCTATTTGTATCTTGTTCGAAGCCCAAGATGTGAAGCTAAAGGGTTTTGACTTTAGGGAGAATTTGTCATCTCTAAAGGGGAGTTGTTGATGTTTGTATGCTATGGACAAGGCACAACTTTGATGCTATAAGGTTGATTGACTCAACCGGGATTTTCCTTATACAAAGCCTAAGAGGAGGCTATTGACCCAACAAGATGGTGTTTTTATGTGTCTCGTACGAAGCCCGAGAGAGAGACTAAAAGGGTTTACTCAAAAAGAGAGTGCTTTTTGTATCTCGTACGAAGCTCGAGATGGAGGCTAAAAGGGTGATTGACTCAACAAGAGAGTCTTTTATACTAAAAAAGAGAGTGATTTTTATCTCGTACGAAGCCCGGGATGGAGGCTGAAAGGGTTTGACTTAACAAGAGAGTCTTTTATACTCAACAAGAGAGTGATTTTCTATCTCGTACGAAGCCCGAGATGGAGGCTAAAGGAGTTGACTCAACAAGAGAGTGCCTTCTATGTGTCTTATACGAAGCCCAAGATGGAGGCTAAAAGGGATTGACTCAACAAGAGAGTGCTTTAGTATCTCGTACAAAGCCTGAGATGGAGGCTAAAAGGGATTGACTCAACAAGAGAGTCTTTTATACTCAACAAGAGAGTGTTTTTGTATCTCGTACGAAGCCCGAGATGGAGGCTGAAGGGATTGACTCAACAAGATAGTCTTTTATACTCAACAAGAGAGTGTTTTTGGTATCTCGTACGAAGCCCGAGATGGAGGCTGAAAGGGATGACTCAATAATAGAGTCTTTTATACTCACAAGAGAGTGATTTATATCTCGTGCAAAGCCCGAGATGAAGGCTAAAGAAGTTTGACTAAGCAAGAGAGTCTGAAAAGGTTAGCTCCACTGGGGAGAATCATTGTACAAAGCCCAAGAGGAGGCTGATGTAACTGTTTCAGTTTAGTTACAGGTCCAGTATGTTGGATTAAGAGAAAATCAGTTCTTATATGGGTAATGTTGCGTTTAGGGATTGATCACAGGATCAGGGTTATTTCCTGTTCTTTAAGGAAATGGGAAATCCAAAGGGTATTGAGGCTGTCCAAATCTATGGGTGTTTTGAGAAGTCGATTCTCGGATAAATGAATGATCTTTCTACGATGCCCAAGAGAAAGCTGGTATGTTAAGGGATGAAGGTCAACCCATTAACTGGTCTGACATTTGACTCAGAAAGACAGCTCTAGCAAATTGATGACTAGGTTTTGTTCCTATACCTGTAGAGGTCTCTGGGTCCTTGTACTAAGCCCAAGAGAAGGCATGAGAGCTTTTAAGAAGCCGAAGGGTCCTTGTACAACGTCCAAGAGGAGGCGGGGATGCTTTTAGGAAGCCTGTGGGTCCCCAAACCCCAAGAAGTTCAAGACATGCTATTCACAGAGAATAGATCAAGCCAGGAAAGTTCGAGAATTTGGAAGAAACTCAAGAGATGCCATTCACGGAGAAAAGATTGTCTCTGGGGAGTAGAGTTTCTTTGACGATTTCTAAGAGTGACAGACTGAGGAAGGGTTCACCGAGAATGCTGCCTTTCACGTCTCCATATTGTTTAACCCCAAGAGGAGGGAAGACTGTGTCTGGTAATCCTATGGGGATCTAGTTTTGTTTGTATTTAAGAGTGACCAACGGGGCTTTACCTAGTGCTAGACGTAGTTGCCAGGGAAAACTCTAAATAACTATACTAGTATTACACAGCTGATATTTGACAAGTATATAAAAGTTTGTGAAAGAAGTCTTACAGTGAGCAGCCCCACAATACAGTTATATATATATATATATGAAAGCGGATAAAGAAAGCGGGTAAACACTTACTCGGTTGTAGAGCTTCCATGCTGTTTGGTTAGTTGTTCAACAAAGAAAGCTTTGATAACAATATTATATTATAAATCAAAGGAGAAAGTGCTTTGAAAAGATTGTTGGGGCTTACAGCTCAAGGAGAGGCCCAAAGTTTTATCAGTTATTGCACTGTTGTTTTGTACAGGGACTTATACAAGTGACTGAGGCCCAAAAAGGTTTTCTGTACAAAGGGATGAGTCTTACACTCTCTCAAGAGGCCCAAAGGTTTATTCTTATACAAGTGGTGGGGCTTACAGCTCAAGGAGAAGTCCAGGGTTTTGTTTTGAAATGGCGATTGCGCCGAGATTTTCTTTTAACGCATAGGGACTTATACAATGTCTGAGGCCCAAAATTGTTTTGGTTAAAAGGGGATTGGGTCTTACACTCTATTAGAGGCCCAATGATTTATTTTTGTACAAGTGGTGGGGTTTACAGCTCAAGGAGAGGCCCAAAGTTTATTTGTTTGAAAAATGGCGATCACGCCGAGTTTTGAAAACACAGTGGGACTTATCCAATGACTGAGGCACAAATTATTTTGGTTTTCAAAATGAGTTGGGTCTTACACTCTATTAGATGCCCAAATAGTTTTAAGAAAAAAATAATTGGGACTTATAGCTCGAGGAGAGGCCCAGTTAATTCTGTTAAAAAGGCGACGATCGCGCCGTTGTTTTTGAAAATACAGTGGGACTTATACAATGACTGAGGCCCAAAAGGAGGTGTATTTACAAAGGGGTTGGGTCTTACACTCTATTAGAGGCCCATGAGTGTTTAAAAGTTTTGTTTGAGTGAAAATCAAGGAAACCCTAAATTTGTTTTCTTTTAAAAGTAAATATTTAAAGAAAATCAAATAAAAATGATAAAAAAATACCAAATAAGTTTGAATAAACCACTTGTGATTTTTGTTTAAGGTTTGAAAAATGAGGTTTTAATCACAAGATGAATTAAAACTCATTTGGTTTTGATTTTCAAAGTAGATATTCACTTTTAAATGTTTAAAAAACAATTAAAAAGGAAATTATTCACAAAAATACTAATTATATTAAATAAATAATATAAACTTAATTCTTTTTGTGGAATAAAATATTTCAACATTTTTGTGATTTTTTTCAAAAAGAACCAATCAAAAATAATTAAAATTGAGGGAGTTATTAATTTTTCAAATCATTAAAAATAATAAGAAAAACAATAAAAAAAAGTGGAAAAATAGCAAAAAGAGGATCTGGGGCGAGGGGGATTCGAACCCCAGACCTCTTGTGTATAGGGCGCGCGCCTTACCACTGGGGTGGTGATACATCCGTTGATTGAAACACAACCACAAATATACAAGGCTTGCCTTGTTTTTGGCCTGACCCAAGGCAAGGCAAGGCAAGATTTTGGTTGAAAACGTGAAGGCCATAACTTTCTCATTTCTCCATGGATTGGGACAAAATTTAGGTCTATCCTGCCTAGAATTTCACAAGGAATCCAATGGTGGTGGTGTTTTTTTCAGATCATGCTCCTATTGAAAAACTCGATAGTGGTTTTGAAATAGGCCATGATTTGCATTTTCTATGCCATCTCTTGGTACAATCATGAATTACATTATAAATTGGTGCAAACACAACACATATATCATGTATAAGAGATGCATGATCAGTGGACATCAAAAGAAAGCATGATTCAAAGAATCCAAGTTGTGATGCTTACCTCTTTTTGGAGCTTTTGTGCAATCTGCCAAGCCTCTTGTTCCAGAAATGATTTGATGCTTTGGACACCCTCAAATGATCTCTTAGAAGCTTTTAGGATGGTTGGAATCAGCTGGAAACCTCAGGAATGGAAACTGGCCCTTTCTTGCAAAAGGGGCAAAAGTGACCAAAATAACAACTCTCTCAAATGGTGTTCCAGATGTGTAGAACCATTTGGGACAGTTCAAGGATGATATTTGGAGTGTGTTTGAGGTTTTATCTGGTTTGGAAAGTGACTGAATCAAGACATGGCTTAAAAAATGCACAAAAGTCATATTTTGAGGTTTTGAGAGGTGACTTTGTGATTTTGGTGTTACAGGTCACTTGTGAGAGTTTGGACAGCTTAGATATGACATATTTGATGTGTTTGGATCATGAGCTGTGGTGGAATTGCTCTCTAACTCAAAAACTCAGAGTTACCTTGCTAAAGAAGGTATTTTTGCCTAGAGAAAGAGATTTTGAGGAAAACAAGTGTTGTAGTGCTTTGGTGTACTCAAACTGAACACAATTGAGCTCTATTTATAGTAGAGCAAGTTTGTTTTGGCTACAATAGTGAATGGCAACTGCAGCAGAGGTTTGGCCAATATTGAGCAATGAGAATCCAAGTCTCCTCTAGCCATTGACTAGAGGTTAGGGTACAGGTTGCTGGTTCCCTTGGTCTTGGATAAGTCTTGACTGAATTCAGTTGGGAAGGGCTCAGTCCATGCCAACTTGGTGTATGCATTGAATGCTCCAATCCAAAATTGGAGTCTTGTCCCTCTTTTAGGGATTTCTAGGTTTGGCATGCTATTTTTGGTTCCAAAGACTTGGGAGGCTTGGGACCAGAGTTGGTTCCTCCTTGGTCCCCCCTTGAGGTGTTCAGATGGATAGAGTTGCTTGCCCTTTGCAAAATTTGGGCAAATCGAGCAAAACTCCAAAATTTGCCTTGCCATGACAGTTTGCAGCAAGGCATATTGGCATTGTCATATCTCATGGTTCAAGTGGAATTTGATGGAGTTCTTGACCATTTTGGAAAGCCTTTATATGATACAACAACTGTTTGATAATAGTTGGTTTTGATACTTTTGGATCCAAGTGAAAAATGCCCCTACATTTGGGAAAAAGTGAAGGCAGATTCTGACTTAGTGAAAATTTCACTAAGTGTTGGAAAAAGTGGCATTTCATGTTTTCAGCCATTTTGATCATTCCATAACTCAAAATCCATGATGAATTGGAATGAGGTGTAGTTGAAGCTTTTGTAGAGGGCCATGAGGGCTACAAATCCAGCTTGAATGGGGGAAAATGACCTTGTGGTTTGGGAGTTATGATCCTCCAAAGTTGGTACCCTAACCACTTTGTTCCATAACTTAGAAAAATTTCTAAGTTTTTATGGTTACCCCTTTTACAAGTTATCCCACTTTTTTAAATTTTTCTTGATGAATGTTGATTCAAATCACACATTAAAATCATTTTAGGGTTAAGGAACCATAATTGTGAAAAATCTCAAAAAGTCAAAGTTGACTTTTGTGCACAATTGACTTTTTCTCAAATGAATTCCAAACTGTGCGATTCTCTATGAAATCAAGTCCTTGACCTAAATCAAACTTGATGGATTGATTTCATAGGTGTTATATGGTGTATTGAATCATATCCTAGGGTTTGGGAGCATGTCCTAGTCATAAGTCAAAGGCACAGTTGACTTTTCCCGTGAAACCCTAATTGTGGTTCTGATGAAATTGAAACTTGTTGCTCAAGCTTCTTGGACCAATCCATTGTTGCAAATGGATCAATGTGGTGTGTTAGGGACCCTCAAATCATCTCTTGAGGTCTTGACTCATGATTTATCCCAAAAGTCAACTTAGGGGTGAATTAGGTCAAGAAACCCTAATTCCTGATCTTTTATGAGTGCATCCCCTGAAGCAAAATTGACTTGATGATTGGGTTCATGAGGTTCCATGGAGTAATTCAAGTTATGCTTTGAAGCATTGGCTCATGCCCAGATGAAAATTTCCATCTGGAGGCCCTGGTCGACCAAAACCCTAATTTGGTGACACTGTTGATTTTGAGGCTTGATCCACTTAGAAGGTTGCAGCCTTGTGCTTAATTCTTGATGTGGGAGTCCTCTTGATCCCTTGTGGATGTTTGAGAGGTTAGGCAAGTTGAAGATCATGTCAATTCTTGATTTATCCTTTGTCTAAAGCTCAGAGAAGGCTTGAAACCCTAATTTTTTATAGTAGTGAATGCTCACCCATCTTTGGGGAGACTGATGAGGTATGATGGTTCACCCATATTGTGGCAATAATTTGCACAATGATGGGAAATCTTAGTGGTCAAAATTTGGGGTATGACACTACTAAGTAGCTAACAGTCCACGGAGAAACACACTTATCCACTGGGATCCTTACTAACCAACAGTACAAGAAACTTACTGACGTCCTATGGTAGAATAATTTCTTTGCCAACACACAATATTATAACATTTATCCAACACTCTCCAGACGATAAAGGTACAGGAGTTACACCGTTAATAACAAATACAACTCCAAATTCATTCCAGACTCTAAATAATATATCCAAAATAGTTTAACAACCTCTGGTTCTGGTTACCATATTCCAAATTGCTTCTTCTTACGGGGTCTCCAACTTACTCCAGGTTTCTTGTTGACACAAGCTCTCAACCAATAACAACGTAACACTAACACGAAACTTCAATCATATGCGAGTCACGACTTATCAAAACTTAAACCATTCAAGGCACAACTGTGAGTTTCCATACCACTCACTAATTCACATAGAACACTTCACATACACACACCTTCGAAGTCTATAACACGCTTCTCAATTGAATCCACCTCTCTCAATCCTTATGTTCCATATATGATCCAAGTTACACGCTCAACTTCGGAACGTCCAATTCTTACTCGTACTTGGAAAGATAACCTTCAAATTTCATTCTCTAGGTAAAACACAATTGATACCCTTCTCACGGAGCCTAAATCCAATACCATGAACTCACGAGAGTTAACAAATACTAAACTCTGACCGTCCATTCATACCTTACTAACACCAAAAATTAAATTACCGAAACGATCTTTACAAGATCAATACTTTGTGAGTATTCTCTGACTTCATCCTTAAGGCTCTCAACAGTAATGATAACAATACACCTAAGACTTTCCCACACTTAACACAGTTCACAAGATTACCTTCCCAAAAGTCAAACTCCCTCGTCGTCTGAACAAATGATCAACTATGCAACACCTTTCCAGTAGTTCCAATTTCAAAAACACAATTTTGTCTTTCATTAACTTGCAATCTCGTTCTCCATTCACACAATACTTTCCAATCGGAGTAACATATGGTAACAAAACACAGATGTTGATTTCCAAGGGATTCCATAATTTACACATGTTAATCGATTAACCGTCTGAGGTTAATCGGTTAACCATATTGTTTTAATCGGTTAACACTGCTGCAGCGGCTGAAAGCCCAGTTTCTCTTAATTCAAAAGTCATCACAACTCAAAACCATCAATCCGACTTGCTCTAACCCATAATATCATTCTCCACTCACGGCCTCTTAACTCGTATAACATTCACCAACCATGATAAACTCAAGGTAATACAGAACAAAGTTAAAACGCGCAGATTACACACTCCAACCATGTCACAAGGCAGAATTCCAGATTTCGACGCGGGCACACGACAAATCTTTGGCAGAATAGTTCATTCCCAATTCATACAACTACACTAGCAGGAAGCTAAAAGATGACGACATTCTAATGTTTAATCCACGACTCATACTTGATTCATCCACGAGCAAAACCCAACACATAACCATTAAACGGTACCACAAAGCGGCAAACATAACATGTCGAGCATACAACCTTGTTTTCTCACTTGAGTTTCCTTGGAGAGAAATAAAACAACAGCGTTCTTAGTCCAACAAAAGGTAGATTCCGAATATTTTGATTATTCACAAATACATAAGTTTCTCTATACTTGAAAATGAATCGGGGTAATGCATCCTCTTGAAGAACATTTCCATCACTTCGTACACCTTAACCGGGATTTCTTACCCTTCATTATCCATTGCACACCACACTTACACCAAATTCACTTAATGAAAGATTCACAACCGACCATTCTCGTCAACAATTTACAAAACCCATCCGGTATAAACCATTCCATGAATTGCGCTTAGTCCGTAATAAGTCCTGATTTGCTTCTCGTTGTTTACTGCAATCTTACTTCTTAGGAAACAACACTCACTATTCCACAAGGTACGTTCCTTCACACTTGTCTTAAGAACGAGAATCCATTACGTACACTTGTGACCACGGTGCTACTACTACGCTTGTTCTTACTACCAAGGTGCAACTTTCTCATTTCACATCATACTAATAGGCTCCTAACAGGTGAACCATCAGTGATTACACTTCCTTAATTTTAGCTTTAACAACATCTTAATAACTCTATTGTACATTCGTCCAAGATACATCCCGTTGTCACTTCCTCATAACATACTGCTAATATCGTTTTCCACAACGTGTTTACTTCGCTCTCCATTGTAATCCTCTTAGGTCCAAATATAAAACCACCATACTAAAATTTCCTTGAATCCAAGGTACTTACTCTGTTTCTTAATACAAACTTCTTTTGGTCTGTATCACTACACTTTCTGTTACTAAATAAAGTTCAAACTTCCTCCGGCACAATACCTTATAATGTTCCTTGGGTAATTTAACAAATTCCAAATTGGTCCCTCACTGAATACAGAAATCCCAATGTAATATTTCAAACTTAATCTCTCTACATAACTGAAGAAACACAATTTATCTCATACTCTTCATCCGGCGCACACTTGTTTCACTTGAAGCATGTAAACACATCCTTGTGTTCCTTTCACACTTTTCCACTACTTTAGATTCCCATAAAAGTCGAACGTCCTTAACTTTTCACTTTTAACCAGTTGGAAGATATTGTTCCGAACACATTCCTTAAGGCACTCTCGTCCATTCAAGATACTATTGCGACCTTAGAACAGAAACACCAATAACTATCTCACTTCCGGACCTTACGCCACGCGTTCCACAAAATAACTTTTCTTTTCCACGGAATGAGATTACTTGAAATCTTTGTCGATCCATACTAGTGGCCAATCCAGCTCTACTAGCGACTTTACATATTCCTCAATACCTTAACCAATCGTCCGATAGAGATCCTTAACTATTAGACTCCATAAATTCCAAAGGATTTCCCAAACAACACACCACTCTTCAATTCCATGCTACCCAAAGCACAACTTCTACTAAGACCTCAACTGAGCTGACCAAAACTCCTCACTACTAACTCTTGGCTTGAGCCTACTCTCACAGCACAAGTTTCGACAACACTTCGGAGTCCTCGTGGTCACTCAACCATGATTCTACCTATCACATACATAGTATTAGGTTGATCAGGCCCAACACTAGATAGTATGATATTAAGAGTCATGCTGGCAAGCCACACTTAAGAGGAAGGAATAGATTTACTTATGATGTTTCAAGGCTAGGTCGAGGACACGACCTGCTTTGATACCAACTGTAATGCCCTGTACAATATATACCTAGAATAGTACTATACAAGCATTTTATTCGATACTGACACCATCACAAGTGCCTAATGGCGTAATTCACATACTTGACCATTCTAAAACACAAATACAATATATGGTACAAGACATGGAAATTAGCCAAAACAATAAAATCTAAGATCAATATACAATATCCTCAATTGTATACAAACAATTACACAGCGAAAAACTAAAGCTAAGCTTCTCTTGAAACATCCAAGCATAGCTCCACTTGTAAATCAAACCTGCAACAACACCTGAAAAATAGCAACAATAATGGGGTGAGATATTAATCTCAGTGAGTTCCCTATCTTATGGATTCTCTCCGCTTTACAGGGTTCGAGCCAAATCCTAACTCAAGTCAAGGAAAGGGAAATGAACTTGAGTTCTCAATCTCACACTATATGGAAACATGTTCATGAGTTCACCAACTCAAAATATCACTAATTGATAACCTTACCAAGGCATCCCTTTTTCCCGTCCGCTTCTACGTCTAGAAGTCGACCCAATTCATGGATCCTTGTAATTTACTTGGCATACGAAATGGATTCGGGATCATCGTCCTGTTAACCGTGAACTGTCACTTCTCATGGCCTGTTAACCATCACAAGTCTCTTTACCATATAGGCTTCATTCGTACTACACGCGGGAATCAAACCTACCAAGTAATTATGCATACGTTCCAGAGGAGCCCGAGGCTCATGAAACTGCAAATCAAGGGAAACGGTTACGATTACGTGATCTCACACACAAACATGATTGTATTCGACAATCACAAGGCCACATTCGCCTTTTCACAAAACACTAGGTTCACACATGTTCCATACTAGTGTCTCACTTTTTTCTAGACCATTACTCGGCAATGATGCACCTTTCTACATCGAATGCACGAGCATCGCCATCTAGGCTCTCTACTCTAGACCATTACTCGGCAAGGATGCACCTTTCTACATCGAATGCACGAGCATCGCCATCTAGAGTTTCTATCACAATCCTAGTCACAACCTAGAATCATAACCTTAAACTATGCCATTTTGTTTTGGGGTAGAGTTTCCTCACTCTTCCTAATTAGATAGATATGTCACAATAAAATTTGTAATGAATTACATGTAATAATTCAACTCATAAAGTTAACATAAATTCTCGGGTTCCCTCTGAATCATTTAATCGGGTATCAAAATCAATATTTCTCACTTTTATCCCGTAGGATATTTTCATAGCTTTACATCGATACCAAGAACGCTTCGATCGGAATCCCGATTTAAAAGTTATGAATTTTCAAAAATAATATTTGTCATCAATTAACAGTGGTAATCGGTTACCTAAAATGAGTAACCGGTTACAATAGCTTCACTGTTCAAAACAGAATCAAATTTGGAGTTAGAGGCACATTTCATAACCGGTTACCCAAAATGAGTAATCAGTTACTCAGTGTAATTTTGCGCAGATTATTGCCTTTTCCACAGAGTAATCGGTTACTCTAATAGGGTAATCGGTTACTCTGCTGCAGAATAGAATTTTCTGGTTTTTCATGTTTTCAAAATCATCCAAAACTCATTCAACATTCATAGAACTCATAGGAACATCAAAACAAGCATATTAGGTTCAATATACACACAAACCGACTATGTTACCCGACTATTTCCACATTTTAACCGTTAGAAACATTGATTCCAACAAAATCAATCATAACCTAACAATTTCTATTTTAGGTTTCCAACCATAATTTCTACACTTAGAGTTTTACCTAGAACCCACCTGATAATCGAAGAGGAGGTTGAAGAAGATGATGAATCGATGATGATCCATGGGCTTCTTCTCAAGTTCTTCCTCTTTCCCCCTTCTCCTCTTTTCCTTTACCAACTTTTCTTCTTCTTTCTCTTACTATCTCTTTCTCTTCTTACAAATATATATAAAAACTTATTATATAATTTAATCCAATAGAGTAAAATATCTCCAATTGATATTTTATCATCTAACACCAAATGATCAATTATTAGCGTTACCATAAAATTCTCTCTTATACTAATAATTATTTATCTGTCTCTTTCATTAAATAATCTATCTCTTCAGAGCTCACCAGTTGCTCTATAGATCTTAATTGACAATACTTAAAATACTTAGAGGATTCCATAAATCTAATGAACCAAAGATAGAGCACACAAAAGCTCATCTGATATCCAATTGAGCGTTTATAGAATATGGGGTATTACATTAGATAACTATTTTTCTGATGTTATCCACTTCCTTTCATATCACTCTTGTCTTATTCACTCTGTATTAGAGAATGCATATTGTTGGTCCTATTATTTTTTTTTCTTTTTCATATTTTTTAAGGCTATTTTTAAAATCTTGTTTTTCTTTTTTCTTTATTTTGACCAATTTTCTCTAGTACCCCAACCCCAAACTTATTTGTTACTAACTTTCAAGAGCAACCCCAAACTTTTTCCTTTGCATCAAAAAAGTTAAACAAATATTTCTACTTAACTCCAAAAAGGGTGGAAAGATTTTATCTTTCAAGTTAAATGGCTATATAATAAAGGCTATGTCAACGAAAGAATGGTTATGGCTCAAAGTGGTTAGCAAGAGATATAATCATATTAAAACAGCGTGGCTTAAAAAGGCTTAGATTTTTCACAAACATCTGCCTTATTGTGTATTTATCAAACCAATGGAATCAAATTAGAAAAATGAAAAAACTAGAAAATAACTAATGTACGGATACTCCTATAAGAAGCAAAAGTGAACAATGAAAATATTTGGCTCAAACCTTACAAGCTGAGGTATATGAAGATTGGGTACAAGTAGTCGGCTTCCTTTTTCTTCATCAACTTTCACTTTGCAAGGGAACTTCCATGATGATCCATTTGTTAATTATTTTTATGGTGACTTTTTCTTTTCTTTTTCATGCTGACACTAGTAAGGCAACAAAATTAAAACTGAAAGAAACAATAGAAGAAAACAAGTTCATTAATTAAATCAAAGAGAAGTACAAAGAAGAAGAGCATTCTTGATAGTTTTCTAGTACTCTTACTTGGATCATATTACATAAAGGGAAATAAACAAAAAACTTGAAATATACTAAAACAAAACTCATAAATCACATGTCATCGGTGTTGAAGAGGTCGTTCACTTGATCCATATCATCCCTGAAATCTCGATCTTTCCTGTTCCAGGTAGTTCTGATCTCAGTCATTTGGTTTTCTAAGGCTTGGTCTTGCTCTTTAGAATGTGTTTCAATTGCTTCAACTGTTGGAAACTGCTTCTTGAGATTCTGAACTAGCATGTGGTCTATGTGCTCATTATAGAAAGCCTGGAAATTTGGTCCAAAACTAGGGGGCGCACAGTAAAAGTTGGGTGCCAATTCATTAGCCCAAATCATCATGCTAAGATCTTACTCCTAAAGCCTTTGTAAACGGTCAGGTGTATGTTGTTGTTGTTGTGGCTATCCTTCAAGTTGATGGATTTCAAGATGGTAGAAGTGCTCATGCTCTTGTTGTTGTACTTCATCTGGCCCATCTTCATTGATTTGTTGTGGGGGAAGTCTTTTCATGGTGCTTCTTCTTATGGGCACCATATGGCTTAATTTCGAATCATTGGGGTGAACTGACACTTCATCTAACTTGCATAATTCATTAATAATACAAAAATGGCCACAAGCTCGTTGTGGTGCATCAGCCATGCACTTAATATTGTCAATGATCAGTTTCCCCACATGAATGTCTTCCCGATTTAGGATAGACATCAGTGCATAACACCGCTTCATAATTGACTTTGATTGGTTAGAAATGGATTATATGGTTAGCACAATAAATGATGCCTAAGGTTTGTACAATAAATGATGCCCATGCCCTTGGTATAGTACGCATCTGGCTAGTCTTAATCCTTAATGGTTCCCTATTAACAATCACTCATTCTACCCATGGTTGGAAAAATGTGTTTATCATCTCCTCATACCTTACCTCAGTCATAGTTAGGTTTCTTCAAGCTATTTTGGTACTGAAGGGACACGTATGGAACCTGATGTTCCACCATGTGTGCAGCATCAGTTCCTTGTACGCAAGACAAGGTTGTTGTTGTTCGCGTGCATTTTCAAACAACCTTTAGTGCATGTTACTATTACTTATGCAACAAGGGTTGTTGATATCTTTTAGCAATCTAATTTATTTGATTATTTAATTAGATTAAATTTAAATCATGAAGATTTAAATTTGAATTCAAATCATATCAAATATTTCTTTCATGTGGAGTTGATTTGAAGAAACAAATCTTAAGTGAATAAGTTATTATTTTGGAATAAAGTGAGAATAGGCTTCTCATATTTAGGAGAAGTCCTAAATAGAAATAAACTGAGGGCCGTAGAATTAAGAAGATGAGCATAGAACATTGGAGGAGGAAGCACGAGAAACATAGATCTCCTATTCTAAGGAAAGATATCTGATTTTCTAGATGGAAGGATATCTTATCTAGGAGATCGAGAAATGGATATCTGAACATGAAAAATTACATGAATCATATTTCGGTTCTCATAAACAGTGCCACTACTCTGTTAGAGAAACCATAATTTCTTGGTGAACGGGGGAGTGGAGTTTGATGCAATGGTCTTGAGATTTCGATGCGACTTAGAAAAGGTTAACCTGCAAGGTTAACACTCCAACGCTTAAGTCAGTATGAGAATGAGAAGTGAAATGGGAATGAGAATGAATTTGAATATATGAGAAATGACGTGTTCTTCTTCTTATGCAGGGGAAATAATTGAAAAATTAAAGCATGGAGTAAGGCATGGATCTCGGTCATCCGTCAGATGGATCTAGATGGTAGATAAGGCTCCTGGGGGCAGATTAACCTATCTTCAAGGAGGGAGAGGTTCACTTGTTCTGTGTTCTTGGGTGATTTTGCTATATCATTTGGGCTTTTATATTTGGTCCTTCCAAATGGCCCAAAACAAGAGCTATATGGGTGAGAGGCATGATTGAGGAGTTAGAGATCACTCAAGAATATGTAAAGATAAACTGTGATAGTCAAAGTGTCATTCACTTGCCCAATAATCAAGTTTATCAAGAGAGGACAAAACACATTAACATGTGTTTACACTTTGTAAGGGACATGTTTGAGTTAAAGGAGCTTCTGGTTCAAAAGGTGTCCTTTTAAGAGAATCCAACATATATGTTCATCAAATAATTGCCAAGATCAAGGTTCAAGTATTGCTTGGACTTGATCAAATTTGTTAAAGAATGATTCAAGCTTTAAATATAACAACAAGGTAGTTGATGGTTAAACTGGAATTACCATTTGTTTAAAGTTAAGAAGAAGATTTTTTGTAATATGCCTTTAAATCTTAAGTGAGAAATGGAGAAAAAAATTGGTTTAAGTAATGCTAGTTTTTCAGTAATGCTAGTAATATGCCTTTAGGGTTTCGACAGTTATAGATATGGTTCTCTCTCACTTGTAGTTAGTATGATTTGCATAAGATGTAGAAATCCTATTGAAAAGTAAGGGAAGAAATTTCTAGAAAGTTATTCTTGGAGTTTGGCAGCCTTTGAGATTATCAAAGGGATTAGGAAATTTAGAAATACTTTAAACACATTGCGTTTGTGTTATTCATATATAAAGAGTTAAAGAGATAAAAAAAACACTTATGTATAATATAGAGTTTGTTTTCAAGAATTTTAAAAGCTATTTCTTTTAACTCGTCTTGTAATATTTTATAACAGTTTTGAATATGGTAAATTAGAGAATTGTTATGTCTTCTAAAAATATATCAATTTGATGGAATTGCATAAACAATTTATTTGAGTTCTTACCTTTTAATTTCACAATATTATTTGGATCAACTTGATTTCATTTTTAGTTCTTAACAATTAACAATAAAAAAGACCAGACCATGATTTACAGTAAAGGCAACAAGTTTCTCGTTAACTTTTATATTTTTTCCCATAAAAACTAAATATTTGTTTTAAAAAAAAAAACAGAAAGCTAGGGGCATATACTTAACAAAAAAAAATTAAATTTCTAGTTAACTTGAGTAGTTGTCTTGTAAAGTAAAGAATAACTTTCATTGTATATATGGCATCGCATCATTGTGAATGGTATCCATTCTAATGTAAAGTAGTTTCATTAAACCTAGTGGTTGTCCAAAGCATAAAGTAACTTTTTTTCTAAACTTAGTCATTTAAGTATATATATTTTTATCTACCGGTTATTTATGTGTATGCCTAGTATGTGTATTTTTTTATTATTATTTCATTCCACTCTTTAAGAGCCCAATTTTATTTTAATTATGTAAAATTAATTTGACATGTTCATTTAATTTTAATAAAATAGATTTTATTTTTAGAATTAATGTTAACTTAAAAACTTTTGATATTAAAATTAATTATTAAATTTCAATTTATTGATAAAATCATTTGGACATAATATATCCAAATAAAAATTTAATTTTTAAATTATATTTAACTATAATCAATTGAATAAATTACACCTCTTTGTTACCTTCTTAATGCAATTGGTGTCCAAACACAAAGGAAAATTTAGTTGATGTGTTGTGGGATTTCTCTTGTGCATCACAAATATGAAACCAACTTGTTCTTTTAAATAAAATGACTCAGTTTTATCTCTTACGACCTTAAAGAAAATATTGTAGAGTTTTGTGGAATACACTGAAAGTTCGTCTTTATGATATCATGATGAGATCTTTGGATTTGGAGAAATAAATAATCTTAAGGAGAGGTCTTTATGATATCATGATGAGATCTTTGGATTTGGAGAAATAAATAATCTTAAGGAGAGGTTTCAACGCTCGTACAAGTCGATGGAAACAATCATGCATATGGTGAGAGAGATTGAAAATGGAAATTGTATTTAGAATAATGGTTTGTTGCCGAGAATAGAGATCGGACATACTCATTAACAATCCTGATAACAATTTAATTAAGCTCAATTGTGACGATACTTATAAAAGCTTTATCTCCATGGCTGGTTGCAAAGGCTTATTCAGAGACTCTTCGGGGAGTTAGGTGAAGGGTTATGCTTGAAAATTTGGTGTGTATGATGCTCTCACAGATGAAATGTGGATGATGATACATGGCCTGGAGTTAGTCTGAATAGAGCGATTTAAAATTCTAATGGCCGAGAGTGACTATAAAATTTTAATAGATATGGTGAATCTTTGAATGACCAAAAATTTTCAATTTTAGTTCGTAGAATCAGAAAAATGACTCAAAAGGATTAACGTATCAAACTCAATCATACTTAATGTAAAGACAACTGGTGCACAAATTGATTAGCCAATTATAAACTTAACAAGTATGATACCCGTGCGTTCGCACGGGTACCCGTCGATGACGCGCATTTATCGTAAAAATGATTTTTTATAAAAATAAAAAATAAAAAATATCTAATAAAAATAGATATAGATATAGATATACGAAGACAAAAGGTTGCACTTGCAGCATAACACACTCATTACAAAGCTGTAAAGATTTATAGGTAATGGATTCAAAATTGTAAATGAAAAATAAAAATAGGTTTGTTAAAATAGTTTAAATAAATGTGAAATAAAAAATTTGTTGCAATAATAAGTAAAATAATTTTTTCGGAAGGTATATATTGGGGTAAAATTTGAGAATTTTGCACAAATAATGTTTAAAGAAAAATAATAAAAAAATGTAATAGTAATAATAAATATATAGGAAAAAATTTATGTTTATGAAAATTAATTAAAATGATGGATTAGTAAAGAAAAAAAAACTAAGGAAAAAGTATTGAAAATAAATAAAAAAATAAGTTAAACAAAATGAAAAGGAATATAAATTAAGATGAGGCAATTATATTAATGTAATATAGACCTGTGCGTTTGCAAGGGTCGCGGTTCGCACGAGTCACGCAATATCGTTTTTTTTAATGTTAGAATATTAAATTAATATAATATAGTGAATTTTAAGAAATATATACAAATTAAGTAATTTTGATCCGTCAAAAATATATATTTTAGTAGAAAAATAAATACTATTATGAACTCGATTGCTTTGTTTTATAAGCAATTGTATTAAAAGGAGGAAACAGGGATTCTCCAACCCGATACAAAAGACTAATCAAAAGAGAAGGGCAAAGCATGATCCTAAATAGATTACAAAAGACTCAATTGTATTAAATAATCATACAAAATAAAAAAAGAGTTATGTGAAATGAAAAAACAAAAAACAAAAAATTTTAACATTTGAAAATAATAATTTTGTGTCTCAAATAAAGACAATTGGTAATTATAATAAAATAGATATTTTGATGATAGTGACCCGTGAAAAAAAAGAGAAAATTTGATATTTGAAATATAATTAATAAATATAATATAATAATTGTTAATAAATGTATATAAAATGTTGGAATGTAATAATAAGAAACCCGTGAGTTCGCACGGGTCACGCAATGTCGTTTTTTTTAATTGTTAGAATAGTAAATTAATATAATATAGTGAATTTTAAAAAATATATACAAATTAAGTAATTTTGATCCGTCAAAAATGTATATTTTAGTAGAAAAATAAATATTATTATGAACTCAGTTGTATTAAATAAACATACAAAATAAAAAGAGTTTGTGAAATGAAGAAAGAAAAAAAGAGAAATTTTAACATTTGAAAATAATAGTTTTGTGTCTCAAATAGAGATAATTGATAATTATAATAAAATAGATATTTTGATGATAGTGACCCGTGCAAAAAAAAAAAAAAGAGAAATTTTGATATTTGAAATATAATTAATAAATATAATATAATGAGACCCGTGCGTTCGTACGGGTCACGGTTCGCACGGGTCACACAATATCGTTTGTTTTTAATTGTTAGAATAGTAAATTAATATAATATAGTGAATTTTAAAAAATATAGACAAATTAAGTAATTTTGATCCGTTGAAAATATATATTTTAGTAGAAAAAATAAATATTAATATGAACTCAGTTGTATTAAATAATCATACAAAATAAAAAAAGAGTTTGTGAAATGAAAAAAGAAAAAAAGAGAAATTTTAACATTTGAAAATAATAATTTTGTGTCTCAAATAGACACAATTGATAATTATAATAAAATATATATTTTGTTGATAGTGACCCGTGAAAAAAAAAGAGAAATTTTGATTTTTGAAATATAATAAATAAATATAATATAATGATGGTTAATAAATGTATATAAAATGTTATAATTGTCTCATGTTTTTTATTTATAAAAATAGATATTTGTAGCATTTTTTCGCGATTGCCTCAATGAATTTTTTTCTTTATTGTCTCATGTCTTATGCATTTTTTCGTAATTATCTCTTCTTTTTTTTTTTGTGATTATCTCATGTATTTCGAACCGTGTCTTATTTTTTCATGTGTCTTTTAAATTTATATTTGAATATATTTTAATGGATTTCGAACTGTGTCTTATTTTCTCCCGTGTCTTATAAATTTATATTTGAATATATTTTAAAATTATTAATTATACTATAATCTGTCATAAATTATTAATTTTAATTATGATTTTTGAATAATATATAATTATTTCTAATGATTCTAATATCAATAACAAATTTTTATAATTATTTCTAATGATTTTAATATCAATAATGATTATAATTATTTCGAATTTTATATAAAAGCAATGAATTTTTTTAATTATTATTATTTATAAAAAAAATTGACTATTTTGTAGTCATTGAAAAATGAGGAGAGTTAGTTATTTATTTGATAAAAAATAATATTAAAAAAAATGGAGTTTAATTATTAATGATTTATTATTATTTTATTGGTAGAAATAATGAGACTGTTATTATGTGTAACATGTAAAATTGTTGGTAGGAGTTAGATATAATGGATGAAAGAAGAACTTACATATAATAGATGGAAAAGGAAGAGTTTATTCTATCTTCCAAGGTTGATATTGTAAAGGATACTTTTATTTTTGTTGAGTATTTTTCCTTTTTATAATTAAATTTAAAAATAAGTTTTTCATTTCTCACTATTATAATTATACATTAATTAGTATTATATTTATTTATTTTTCATCAATATGCATTTAAACTGATTTGATTTCTTTATTTTAATGAAAAATATAGTATACAATAATATAAAATACAGATTTTTTTAGTTACACTTTATAAATATTTAAAAAATTTATGATACTTAAAAACATATGTATTATTTAGTAAGTTTTTTATTTTCTATATATAAATAATAATTATAAATATGTAGTAAAAAACTGTTTTTTACTGTGATATCACACCATAAGACTACACAAAATGTTTGATGTGGTCTATCTTTAATGCTGGCAGCCGTAACCGTAATGCTTGTCTCCCCTTTGTTGGGAATTTTGCATTTTTATGGTGGTGCATTTATCTATTTTCTTGTGTTGTTTTGAGGACTATTATTATTTTAGATTTCATCTGTCCAAGAGGTTGTCTTGAGGCATTTTCAGATGTCCAGGTTTAATAATCTTTCACAAGTTGTTCAAGAAAAATAACTCGCATAAAATAAATCAAGTTTAAAAATTTGCTCAATATCCAAAATTAGTATAAAATTTCAAGTAGCAAGCAATCTATTGTACAATCATAAACTCTAGCTACTGTTACTGCCGTCACCATGCCAGTATCAATAAAAAACCAAAAGTTTGAGGAAATAAAAGTTGAACTCAAAAGAGGATTTTTACTTTGCTATATAGAAACATTGTATACGATAAATTAGTAGTATAGATTTATATAATTCTTTAGATATTGTCTAATCAGATAGAGAATTCTCTAGTTATTTATAAAACATTCATTGCCAACCATCCAGTGAGTTTTCCATCTATCTTAGGAAGAACTTTTCCAACAGCCTGGGATTTCACAAAGTGCAAAACTAATTTAATAAATATAATTGGTAAGCACATAAACTCTTATGGCAATCCATCTCTTACCTTTGCAGCATCAGTTGAACTTGGAATTATATTTTCTTATATGATAGATAAACAAATATTTTTTTAAAGATAAAACAAACTGGTACATTAGTCCAAGCATATTTATTTAATCAATTCAATGGTAGTTATGAAACACTAAACATGTAAGGGCATTAAAGTGGTTGACTGTGAAGCAGAGAAACATGCAATTAAAGTCCATTAAAGTAAAAGGTTGAAATTCACAAGAAAAAGGGGTTTGTTTGAGAAAAAGTGGGATAATTCAAAATTTATGATCTCAATTTCTGAAAGGAGTTAGGGAATTTACCTGAAGCCATGTCTTTTTATCTACTGCTTTGAAGTCATCTCTTATATATAAAAGTGCTCCAGATATAACTCCTGGATATACACACCAATTCTCAAACTCAACATAATTATTAATAATAAAATAATAATAATAATAATAATTATTATTATTATTATTATTATTATTATTATTATTATATTATTATTATTATTATTATTATTAAGTCAAATAAAAATAATAGTAATCTTAAGGCAATAAATGATATTTATAGACTTCTGTAAGAGAAAGTATTGTGATATGCAAATTATTTGTGTTTTAAGGCAATAAATGGATTTTTTTTAATTTAATTTTGATTTTGATTTAAATTATTTGTGTAATAAATTTCGTGATATGCAAAATTGAAGATGCAACATATATACCCGTATTTTTTATTTATATGAAATATATGATATGTATTGAGAATCTGAGATATATAATAAAATTTGTTTAAAACATAGGAACTTTGATATTAGATTTCAAGTTTTGAGACAATATTTAAAATTTAAGCTTTACATTGATAATAAAAATTAATAAATAAAAATAGATTTTCCGGTTTCTTTCTTTTTGATTAAGGTTGTTAGTTATATTATATAGTAATTTAGTAACTTTTTCTTATTGCTTATTGTAGAACAAAAATAAACAAATAAAAATGTAAAAGTATCATTTTTATCTGGAAGATGAATTATTAACAGTATTAGTTGATGATGATGAAGGATGTCTCTTCTTATTTTCTAATCTATATATTCATGCATATTGATGTTCTCTCCCTCCCTCTCAAATTTCTCTTATAACATCTATTTTGATACTTTGAGAGGTTGATGAAGTAGATGTGATAGTTTTAATTTTAGAGAGAGAAATTTATTCTAACTATGAATCTATTAGAACAACAGACACGGCCATAAGAGAAAAAATAAAATAGAAAAAAACACATATTCTAAGAGAAAGTGCAAATGAAAAGGATTGATTACATTTAGTGAACAATTTTTCCTAAACATATCCAAACAAACCACTCCAAAAAATTACTCTTTTTAGCAAACACAAATGGCTTATACATAATAATAACACGATTAATTCTCTTTTAAATTTCAAATTTGAACAACTGCTTTGTTTTTATTTAATAACTGTTGTTTTCACTCTAGTATGAAATTATGGGGTAGTTATTGCATCACCAATGATATCAGTTTTGTAACTTCTCAGTTTGTCACTTCTCGATAATTATAAAAGTTATTAAAGGATGATTATATATAAACAAATATTATAACAATGTTAATATTTAAACTGTTTTTTCTGAGACCTTTGCAGACAAAAATGAGAATCTCAAAATAAAAATTAAAGAGTAATACTTGCAATACAAAAACTGTAGAATTAATATCTAAAATAAAAATACAATTCTATTTTTGAAATAATAAATATTAAATAATTGTACAATATGTCAAAATGTTTCTAACAAAACATTATTGAAAAGAGAGCATTCTCCTTATACAAACAGTACAATGAAAAAGTAAAACATATACAAAAAATAAGATTAAAAAGAGTACAAATACACTAATAATGCTGATTTCGCAACAAGTCGTCGTTGTCCTCTTTCTCATTCATTTTTAGATTTGATTTCCATTTCCATTTCCTTATTTTTACTATCTAATTTTCTTTTGTGTAATATGACAACCCTTTTTAATTGAATTAAATAGGAAGGAGAGTTGTATTAAATAGGAAGAAAAGTTGATTATTTTTTAAACCTCAAGGCAGTTATTAAGATGTAGATATTTTATTAATTGTTAATTAATTTATTAAATGGATGTTAATTCTTTAAGTTGCCAAGTGGCAGATGATTTGTTAATAAGGGTAATTAGAGATTTTTAAGATCACCTTTTTTTTTTAATATGATAGATTTAAACAAGAATAAATTTGTCGGTATTCCATCTCTCTCACGAATGAGTTGAACTCCTTTTTAATTGATAATAAATTTGGGGTCATATTTTCTGTGCTAGAATTTGTTGTTTGTTTTCTTGTTTTTTTCTTTAGGCCATTATGTCCTCTTTTATAATAAAAAAATGGTTAGACCTCTTTCTTAAGAGAAGATTTGATATTCACTCTTTCTCTCTTATGAAATCAATCGAATATATTTTCACATTAGAAATAAATGTAATTTAGTCTGATAAATTTTATAATTAATTTTTAGTGACCATCATTTGCAGTGATATAAAGAAATCACAATTTGCAGTGATCCTCGTACTAGAATAAGCCACAAATTATAAGTAATTGGTTCTTTATCCATAAGAGTCAATCTCTTCACAATTCTTTACCATTATCATATTGCATTTGGTAATGTGAAGTCTTAATTATCTAACGGTTTATAATGGGGACAATTAAGGTACAACTATATTATAGAAAACTCAACTTAGGGGTGTTCATTGGTTCGGGCAAACCTGAACCAAACCGGAATCCAAACCAAACCATTGTTGGGTATTTTTTAGTTCGGACAAAAACCGAACCAAACCAATGAAACCCAATGTTAATTGGTTCGAGCAACGGATTTCTAAAATTTTACTCGCAAACCCGTCTACCCGAACCAATCATAATTAATTAGTATAATATATATCATCATTATCATGGAAACTAGAATGAGGTATTCAACTTCAAGAAGAAAAAAATGAAACGCCATTTGTGATATGCATAACCAATATGGAGAAACAATAAAATTAAGAATTTTATATTATTTTGGAAAATTAGTTGATATAAGTTAATATTTTTTAAAAATATTTTTGCACATTTGTTTCTAATATACCCGATCAATCTAACCCAAACCAACTCGTTGTTTATTGGTTTGGTTCAGTTTGAGTTTTATCACAAAATTATGTAAATCCAATCCAAACCAATCCATATATTTTTTATCGGTTTTGATATCAGATTCTCCCAAAATCGAACCAAACCGGTCCGCGAACACCTCTAACTCAACTAATGTACGCACTATATTATAATAGTATAAGATAATTTAGATCTTAAATTAATCTGTAAATGTGGTTGAGTTGTTTGACTAATTATGGTATATACTAGTTATCGATGAGTGTTGATGATTGACATCTGGTTTTCCTTAGTTGGAGACGTTATATCTAAGGCTTTCTTTATTCTATCGTTCATTAAATAATACTCCCTCCGTCCCAAATTATAAGACGTTTTGGACTTTTCACACAAATTAAGAAACTTAATTATTATTTTATGGGAAAGATAAATTATGTATAACTTTACAGTAATGCCCCTCATAATTATATAGGAGAGAGAAATTAGAAAAGTTGAATGAATAAATAATAATAAATATTTGAGGGTATATTGGGGAAGATGTCATTTATATTGCATTGGAAATGTAAGATGACTTATAATTTGGGACAAATTTTTTTGGCAAAGTGACTTATAATTTGGGACGGAGGGAGTATGGAGGTTGAGATGAGTGCTCTTTGAACATAAATTAACAAAGTCATTTGATTGTTTAAGGAAACAAGATATCCACATTGGGCACATGAAATCTTTATCACGTGGGCTACAACCAATCAAAACCATGAGATTCCAAAGACATGTTCATGCTAAATAATAGTAGTAGTATAAAAATAGGGTAATTGCTTGGGTTTAACTTTAGTAAGGGGGTAAGATTCTCTTTATTTTTCAAGAATGAAGCTATAATGAAGTTTGAAAAAAAAAAAAATTATTAGTAATGGTGAGATTCACTTGATTTGATGAAAAGATTGAGATTCACTTGATGAAAAGATTTTTTACTTTTTGTGTTTATATCTTTTTTTTTAGTAAGACTTCTATTTATTTTGAAAAATAGAGAGGATTATATTTTTTTATTGGCAAAAGAAATATACAACTGAAGGAGTATTAAGAGTGTTCCAACCCGCAAAATAGAATTACAACTATTACAGCAAAAACCTGTTATATCTACATAAAATCTAGTGGGTATTTATATCATTCGTACAAATTACAACAAAACGATCTATTAGGCCTAAGCACCAACCACGACCAAGGGAGCGCAATGATTCTATTCGTCACTTCCACCTGGTTGTCTATGGCATTTTCGAAGACAATTTGGTTACGCATAATCCAAATATTTCAAGTTATCGCAAACCAAATCGTAAAGATTGAATTTTCGTGACATTTCTTTCTAAGCAAGCCTTCCCATTCACTCATATGATCACCCACCATAGTCGCCCCCAAATGAGGCAAGTCCAACCAATCAACCACGTTCCTCCAAACCTCGCGAGAAAGCGAACAATTGATAAACAAATGATCGGCATCTTCATCATGACGAACGCAAAAGACGCAAACTAAATCATGAGCGCTCGAGATAACATTTCTAATTGCAAGGTTATAGCGAGATGACAATCTATCTAATAGAACCCTCCAACCAAAAATCTTAAATTTTAGGGGAATTGAAGATTTCCACATTTTATTCAGCAGACCAAAAATTGAGTTAATATTCTGCACACCGGCACCATTCAATAGCAGCCTACTATAGAATAATTTCATAGTAAAATTCCAAGAAACATCAAAAAGCCAAATGAACTGGTCCTCACTTGTTGTTATCGGCACCAAATCCACCAGCAGCAGCTTGAGGTCACACATTTCAATGGTAGCCAAATCCTTCGCCTGCAAATTCTCAGCATTCAATTCCCACGACCACACCTAATCAAACCAACATCCCACGTCTGCAACAGTAGTCAACTTGTTCTTCATTCCGTCGAACAGAGTTGGGAAAAGAAGCCTAAGAGGCGTCTTTCCCACCCATTTTGAATACCAAAACAAAATCGATTGACCATTGGCAATTCTGCATGAAATGGAATGAGAAAGCTATAATCCAACTGTTCTGGACTGGGTCGGGGTCTGCCCCTCAATCGAGCAGACCCAACCCACGCGTCCTGGGGGCGGCCCAACAAAGGCCCCTTGTCACAACCAACGTCGAGCACAGACCACTCCAATAGTGTCGAGTACACACCACACCTCGTCGGTGTTCGGGCACACGCGGCACAGGGCGTCGGGCAGAGGTGCTAAGTCCCTCCGAGCTCGTCCCTCCTCGACACTCAGGTACTCCTCCCCGCGAGGAGCCATCTCCTTCTGCACACAAGAGTCCTCCCCGCGAGGACACGTTTCTCCCCGACACGCAAGGGTCCTCCCCGCGAGGACACGTTCTCACGTAACCGCCCACTCCCGATGGAATCGGTCTGCCCTAGTTTCGGAGATCTAGGAGCGGTTACCCCAGGGCGATGACCACGTGCTAGTCTTCACTACGCCACGTAAGCCCTGGCAGTTGCTTGGATTAGGCCTGGCAATCCAGCCCAGTGCTAGTGACCGTTGGCCCCGCGCCGGGGGCTCTCTATAAATACCCTCTCACTTGTGAGGGTCAGGTTACACATACACTTCCTTACTCTAACCTTGTACTTGCCTTTTCTGACCGATATCTTACTTGAGCGTCGGAGTACCTTGCAGGTACACCCCCCCCCGGCCGTCTTCCAACCGCACCAGAGCTGAAGTTCAACAGACGCCGCTGGCCAACGATACTGTCTGATCCAGGTACGATCAGTGGCGCCGTCTGTGGAAAACTTTGCTTCCCCGTTTTTCCCTCGTTAAACCAAAGCAACTCTCGTTCATCACCATCATGGTCGGCTACCCGTCTGCTACCAAGGCTCTGGACATCGTCCTCGCACAGCTCGAGAACGGGAACCACCGTGAAGACGCTGCTGCCCCCCACGTCGAAGAAGTCGATATGAGAGACGGGCAGACCGCCTCCCAAGACTCCCAAGACATGGCTTACCATGCTGCCCAGCAGGACGACCAACAAGCCGTCTTTCAGCCAGTTGCCCCTCTGCCCAACGCGGACCCGAGCACCCTGGCCTTATTTGCCCTGATCAACCAGACTAACCAGCTGATAGCACATCAGAATACCAGGATTGAAGCACTAGAGCAAAGGCAAACACGACGATCTTCCCCGCGAAGACACCGTCGTTCACTCTCACCTCGCCGCTCCCCTTCCCCGCGAAGGACTCTGCCCGTAGAATCTCGGACCCCCTCGCCGGTGCGCGAGGGACGTCGTCCACCACTTGAACGCCCCCAGCCAGCGGCCTCCCAAAAGCGCCATCGATCCCCGCCTCGGAAGGAACCCAGGCCCGCTGCAAACAACAAGAAGTCTAAAACAGTCGAGGAGAGACCGAGGAACCGCTCGAGGAACTCCCCTCCGCGGCATCACCGGTCCCCGTCGGAATCCCCGGCCGGAAGCGACGACGACGACCAGAGGACCTCTCTGTCGTGGGAGATCATGAACGCCCCAATCCCCGCGGGCATGAAGAAACCCCCGCCACTGGGGACATACGACGGTCTAGCTGACCCCGACGATCACGTCGAAAGTTTCGAAGCCATGCTCGACTTCAGAAACGTTCGGGGAGCCATAAGATGCAGGCTCTTCCCCACCACCTTGCGGAAGGGCGCCATGAATGGTACAAGGGCCTGGAACCCGGGTCAATAACATCCTGGAGGCAGCTGAGACAACGCTTCACCAAACATTTTACTGCATCTCGTCGACACCCGAAGACAGAGGCTGCCCTTGAGAGCATCTTCCAAGGGAACAACGAATCTCTCCGGCATTACATAGAGAGATTCAACATAGAAGTCGTCGAAGTCCATACGATCGACGATATGAAGAAATACTTGATCATACACGAACTACGGGCGGGATCTGACTTTGCCAAGTCCGTAGGCCTCCGCAGACCCCGCCGACTAGAGGACCTCCTCCACCGGGCTCAGTCGTACATAGAGCTCGAGGAGTCGGAGGCAGCACAGATCGCCCTCGAGTCAAGACAAAGAGAGGGCCCCCGCGACCACAAAGATGAAGACTCCCCTCCACGACGAGGAGGAGAAAGAAAGAAAGAGAATCTCCCCCGTGACACCCGCGAACCGCGCGGACCAGCTGGTCGGTTCACGGAATACACCCCGCTTAACGCTCCCAGCGCGCGGATCCTCTCCGAATGCCAGAACTCGGAGTTTCAGAAAGGAGGCGTCCGCTTCCCGAAGCCGACTCCTCCCAAACCAAATGCTGACAAGTCAAAGTACTGCAGATTCCACCGAAGCCACGGGCACGTAACGGAAGACTGCATCCATCTCAAGGATGCAATTGAAATTCTCATCAAGGAGGGGCACTTGAAGAAATACGCCCAGAAGAATGACACTCTTCGTCCAAGCTCACGGGAAGCGCAGAACGTCGAGGAGACAACACCTCCTCCCGACGACAACCAGCTTCAGGTCGCCCTCAGCGTCACCCGACCCGAGGACTTCTTCGTCCCCGTAATCATTGAGGGCGAAGAAGCAATCCGCAACATGTGGGCGACCTTCCCCGACGAGGACCCCGTTACTGCCCGCAGTACCTGGGAAGGCTTCCCCAAAGCAATGGTCATCTTCGGAGGTGGTCCCGAGAAATTGTCTGTTGGATCAATCAAGCAAAAGTTTGACGAACTGGAGTCCGCGATGTCGACAAAGACAACCACTCTCGAGAAGGTGCAAGGGAAATCAAACCCTACACCTTCTACCTCAAAGAACTCCCCGGCAGAGCACCCAACGCCACTATCCCCCTCCTAGTCAGGGCACAAATGGCAAACTTTGACGTCCGGAGGATCCTAGTCAACCAGGGAAGTTCGGTCGACATCATATATGCCCATCTGTTCGGGACCCTTCAGCTCGACGAGAGACATCTGACCCCATACGTCGGCTCAGATCTGTAGGGTTTCAACGACACCACCACCAGACCATGGGGCTACGTTGAGTTAATGGTCACCTTCGGGGCCGAAGACACTGCCCGACAGGTGAAGATCCGCTTCCTGGTGGTCGATTGTCCATCCCTTTACAACTGCATCCTCGGGAGGACTACCCTGGCCGAGCTCACGGCGGTGCCATCAACGGCCCACCTCAAAATGAAATACTACACGCGCAGGGGACGAGTAGTAACGATGCACGGGGACATTGACGTGGCCAAAAGATGCTTCGACGCCGCCGTCAAAGGCATGAGCTCCATCGGCCCCAAATCGAAGACCGCGATGAAGCCACCACCAGACCTTGAACAGGTGCCTCTCCCGCGTGTCAACGCGGTTGACCTCGACAGCAGATTCTCCGACGAACCAGACGAAGACAGAGTCGAAGATCTCGACCACCAGGCAATGAACAACGGGCGGCCTCTCCATCCAACACGCCCCTCCCAGACGGAGACTTTGAGCTCGTGATACTCGGGGACGATCCAGACCGCAACGTGAAGATTGGTGCCGAGATCCCCGACCTTGCGAAGGAGCAGCTGAAAGCATGTCTGAGGGAGAACGCTGATCTCTTCGTGTGGAGCGCATCCGAGATGCTCGGCCTCGACCCCGCAGTGGCTTGTCATCAGCTCACAGTAGATCCAGCCGCTAGGGCCATAGCTCAACGTAGGCGTAAGCAATCTCCCGAAAAAGCGGAGGCTGCTGAAAAAGCTGTAAAAGACCTCCTAGATGCAAATTTTATTTCGGAAGCCAGGTACACGACCTGGCTGTCCAACGTTGTACTTGTTAAAAAGAATAATGGAAAATGGAGGATGTGTGTTTATTATACTGATCTTAATCGGGCCTGCCCGAAAGACTGCTATCCATTACCTAACATCGACCAGCTGGTCGAAAATTCTGCAGGTTACAAACTACTATCCTTCATGGATGCGTACTCGGGATACAACCAAATTCCCATGGACAAGGTCGACAAATAGCACACGGCGTTCATGACCGAGTCGGGCAACTACTACTATAACGTAATGCCCTTCGGCCTGAAAAACGCTGGTGCGACCTACCAACGAATGATGAACAAGGTTTTCCGAGCTGAAATCGGCGACATGCTCGAGGTGTACATGGACAACATGATCGTCAAATCCACGGAAGAGGTCGACCATGCCGCGCACCTCAAGAAAGTGTTCGACACGGCGAGGAAATGTCGCATGAGGTTCAACCCCGACAAGTGCACCTTCGGCGTTCGGGCAGGTAAGTTCCTCGGTTTCTACCTAACAGAGCGAGGAATTGAAGCCAACCCCGACAATGTAGAGCTTTTTCTGAGTTCCCCACTTCGGACTCGAAGAAGTCGATACAATCGTTCAACGGGATGCTCACTGCCCTCTCCCGCTTCGTCGCCAAATCTACACAGTACGCACTCCAATTTTTTAAACTTCTTCGACAAAAAGCGGAGTTTGAATGGAGCGAAGAATGCGAGCAGGCACTCCTCCACCTAAAACAAGTATTATCGCAGCCCCCGGTCCTCTCACGGCCTGAGAACGGGGAGACACTTTTCTTATATCTCGCGATCGCGAGCGAAGCAGTTAGCGTCGTCCTCGTTCGGGAAACCTAGGATGGGCAGAAGCCGGTTTACTTCACGAGCAAAGCCCTCCAAGGCCCCGAGCTCAGATATCAGCAGATAGAGAAAGTCGCCCTGGGCCTCGTTACCGTGGCCAGGAGGTTACGCCACTACTTCCTCGCCCACACCGTCGTTGTGAGGACCGAACAGCCTATAAGGCAGCTCCTCGGACGACCGGACATGGCGGGGAGGATGCTCAAGTGGTCTCTCGAAATCGCCGAGTTCGACATCCAATACGAGGGAAGGAAAGCCCTGAAGGCTCAAGTATTGGCCGACTTCGTAGCGGAGATGACCGTCCCGGAATCTTCGGCAACGGATCCCAAAAATGGACGATCTACGTCGACGGAGCATCCAGCCCGAAGGGAAGCGGGGCGGGCATCATCCTCGAAAACGAGGAAGGCATCCTGATCGAGGTATCCCTCGAACTATCCTTCCCGACGTCGAACAACCAAGCCGAGTACGAGGCTTTCCTTGCTGGACTTCGGCTGGCCGAGGACCTCGGCGCCAAGGAGGTCAAACTCTTCACCGACTCCCAGCTCGTGGCCTCGCAAGTCCGAGGAGAGTACCAAGCCAAGAACGACAACCTCATAGAATACTTGGCCTTGGTGAAAGAAAAGATGAAAAAGTTCACCTCCGCGAAAGTAACTCACATCCCCCGCGAGCACAATGCCCGAGCAGATGTCTTGTCCAAATTAGCGAGCACAAAGAAGAAAGGCGGGAACAAATCCGTCATACAAGAAGTGCTTTCCCGCACGAGCATCGACAAACCGGCCACAGTTTCGGACGTCAACGCCATCGGGGACAGCAATTGCTGGATGACCCCAGTATGCGAATACCTCATGACGGGCAAACTACCCGTGGATCCCAAAGAAGCAGGAATGGTCAAAAGGCGGGCGTGCTCGTACACTATAGTCGAGGACAAGTTATACCAGTGAGGGTTCTCTATTCCCCTCCTCAGATGCATCGAGGAGACCAAGGTCTCCGGCATACTCTAGGAGATCCATGAGGGAATCAATGCGCAACACCTCGGTGGGCGATCCTTAGCCCGTAAAGCGCTTCGAGCAGGGTATTACTGGCCCACCATGCAACAGGATGCCAAGGAGCACGTCAAGAAGTGCGACAGGTGCCAACGGCACGGGGACATGCACCTTGCTCCTCCCAACGAGCTCAATCCACTGTCTTCCCCGTGGCCGTTCGCGTGGTGGGGAATGGATATCCTCGGACCTTTCGTCCAGGGATCGTATCAAAACAAGTACCTCATCGTCGGGGTGGACTACTTCACGAAGTGGATTGAGGCGGAAGCATTGGCCAAAATCACAGCCTTTAACATACTACGTTTTTACAAAAGAAATATCCTCGCCCGGTTCAGCGTGCCTCAAGCTATCGTCACCGACAATGGAACACAGTTCACCGACAGGAACTTCCAAGACTTCGTCTCTAAGCTAGGCACGAAGCAACACTTCATGTCGGTCGAACACCCTCAAACAAACGGATAGGCTGAGGCGGCGAACAGGGTGATCCTCCGAGGATTAAGACGTCGCCTAGGCGACGCCAAACAACGACGGGTCGAGGAGCTACACAGTGTCCTCTGGGCCTACCGAACGACCCCACACTCCACAATCGGGGAGACCCCTTTCCGTCTGACCTACGGAACGGAAGCGGTGATTCCCATGGAAATCAGGGAACCCTCGAGGAGGACGGAGCCCCCCTCGACGGGGCTGCGAACGACAAAGCCCTGAGAGAGGAACTCAATTTCGTCGAGGAGACGCGTTCGGGCGCCTCTCTCCGAGAAGCTTCACTTAAGCAGAAGATAACTCTGCGTTATAACGACAAAGTTATCAAACGTGATTTTCAGGTGGGCACCCTCGTCCTGCGAAGGAACCAGAAAGACTCGCAAGAAGGCAAACTCGCCCCGAACTGGGAGGGCCCGTACCGCGTCCTCGCAAAAACAGGGACAGGAGCCTACTTCCTAGAAAATATGCACGGGGAAGAACTTGCTCGACCTTGGAACGCTGAGAAGCTAAAGCAATATTACAGTTAAACACTACCCGCGACACGCTAGCGTCGCGACCACGGGGACGCACTAAGGTACAAGTGCGACACCCCTATACGAAACACGACGGTCAAGAGATGCGTTGTGTGTGCGCGAGTACTTTGACCCGACGAGGACACCTCGACCAAGATCCTGCGTCGTCGTACCAATTAGGCAGAACACCCAGCTCGCGATGGGAAGTTCACGCCACGAAGCTAAGACCTCGACCGAGCTCTTAGCCTCGTCGAAGGTCGGAACACATCTCCGACCACCCGGCCAGCTCTCCACGCGGTCAGGGCTATCGTTGTCGAGCAAACTCCCAAAGTATATCACTTAGACAAACAAAATATAGCAAGTACAATAGCATCACACACAAGCAAAAACATACAAACACCACACATGCAGATAAACAAAATGCATTAAGCGGGCAAAAGCCCATTGTACGGGTGTTACAAAGAAGCCCAGAGTATCAAAAAGCCCCTGACGCGCAGGCCGGGCACAAGTCATTACAAAGAAAAAAACAAGTGGCGCGCAGGCCGAACAAGCAAAACTAAACAGCGACCTCATCCTCAACTTGACGTCCGTCCTCCTCCTCTGGCAGGTCCAACTTGCCATCAACCACACGCAGGAACGGGCTGATCCTGTCGAGCGCAAGCTGAACACCCGGATTCTCAGCACTGGCCTGCTCCACAACGTTCTTAAAGTCTATCTCGAGGGCCTCTAGGCTATCTTCCTGAAGTTCCCGAATCTTAGCGATCAGGCTTGCATGGTCGACGAAGCTTTTCTCCTCGGCGGATTCTTTCTCTGCGGGACGAACAGCGGCTTCTAATTTTTTAGCCCTGGCCCGAAAGCGATCGCACTCCTCTTGAGTCACCATTAGTGCGGCCTTGGCCTCTTTCAGCTCGCGGAGGGCGTCGGCATAGTCCTCGCATTTGGCCTGGGCCTTTTGGAGATCAGTCGCGACCTTGTCCTTCTCCTTCTCGAGGGCAGCATAGTCATCCTTCAGCTTCTGTAACTCGGAGGCAGAGGGGGCCGCATCATTCAATATCAAGGCCGTCTCGAAAACACGCATCATGGCCGCAAGGTCCTCGACAAGCGCCTCTTGCCTAGCCGCACCGTCCATTCCCAGCACCGCCTTCACTTCGGCATCAGCAATAACAGGGGGGCTTCCCCCGAAGAAATTCCACTAGAGGTGACATGCGGGCATCAGAAACTTCACCGGTGAGGCAGGGTCCACGAGATCCACGAGGACAGGTCCCTCGGTCCTCGCTTTCTTAGCAGGGGTGCTATCCAGAGGAGGAAACTGGCTACACTGTGGAGAGGCCGAGCCACTCGTCGTCCCAGTCAATGCCGCAGCCTGGATAACGTCCCGAACCCGGCTCTTGGTTCGTTTGGGTGCCCGTTCAGCGGCCAACTTCAGGATGCGCTCGGTGGCGTTCGACATTTGAGCTGCAAGAGAAAACATGGAAAAAGTTAGCATAAAGAAATAAAGCTAGATGAATGCCCGAACAGGACGAGGAGTTCCTACCTAAGAACCTCTTGGCCTCATCGGGAAACTTACACTCGAGGAGACCCCGGGTGTTTATGTACCGGGGCTCGGTCACAACCCTTCCTCGGGAGTCGAGGAGATACTTTCCGTCCCTACCAACGCATTCTGCCCGGTTGAAACCGTTCACATACTCGACCAGCGTGGCGTACGCTCCTTTCTCCTCCTCCGACAGCTCGCCGGGCTTCACAAGGTAGTCCTCTGTGCCGAGCATAAAGTGCGCATCCTCCCACTCCAGGGGACACTTGGGCACAAACCTTTCCTTCCCGGAGCCATCGGGCACAATGTCGTAGAGCTTACCCACAGCTTCGTGCGTCGCGGGCATGACATAAAAATACAGTCCTTGAAATTCCTAATCGAATCCGAGTATGGCTTGAACAGCTTCCTCGGTTGTTTGAAAGAGACCCAACTATGTCGCCCGTGGTCCGCTGAACGTTGGAGGTGGAAGACGCGGAAGAAGAGCGTGAGAGTGGCCCCGATCTTGAGATAGTCGCACACGATCTCAAAGGCCCGCAAGAAGGCAAGCGCGTTAGGGTGCAGTTGGGACGGCGCCAGATGCAGACGGTTGAAAACCCCCAACTGAAAGCTTTTGAAGGGGAGACGGATACCGGCCTCTTTGAAGGCAAACTCGTACATAGGGAATCTCAACCCACGATAATTCGAACATATGCGGTGGTGGACCCTAGGTTGAAAAACCGTCCACTTTGCCTCCTCGCCCTCAGGGACGTCCTCGACCAAAGCGAACGCGTCCGTATCGTCGGCAGCGAAATGTGACTGTATACGCAGGGGCTCCTCCCCGGCCCAGTCAGTGACCGGGCGCACAAGCTCCTCCCCAAGGATCTGAGCGGGCCCATCCACGTCGGGTTCGGTATCTATCTGGAGAATCCCCGGAACTCTCACGACCATCTTTTTTACCTAGAAAGCAGAGGAAATAGGTGAATTTGTTGGCCGCGACCAAATCCACCCTTCCACCGCCGATCAAGTGAAAGGGCAGCGAGAGCTAAGAAAAGGCTCGGGGACACGGTGAATTTCCCCTCCCTTCTTCGGGTCTCCAACCCTCCCGTATCGTGTCCTCGGGACATTCATCGTATGCCCTTGAGGTATTCATCGAGTCCTCGCGGTATTAATCGGGACCTCGGGATATTCATCCCAAACCTCCGCCAATCCTACCGGAACCCTAGAAATGTCCCGCCGTTCCCAACCAGAACTCAAGGGATTGCTGGGAACTTCATCAGCTCACCGGAAAACCACAAATGAAAAGTAAAATGGAAAAGAGAGGGGTCAGAAGCTTACTTGGAACGGCAATGGAAACTTGATCGGAGCGGAAGATACGACGGCGTACGGCGGTGAACGACGGCAGAGCAGCTAGGAGACAGAGAAGAGAGGAGAGAAAAAGATGGGAACGTGCAACTGGCACGAACTCAGCCCCTTTTATAAGCTCCTCACGAGACTCGAGGGTTTCCTAGGCAATCGATTACGCTACCCTAGCGTAGCCACCCTAGGCCCTGATGAAGGGTGCCACGTGGCACACGCTTCCCCAAGTGCGTCTTTTCATTCCCCAACACGCCTTTTCGTTCACCTCGGTCCAGACCCCTCGTGTCAACGCGGTGTCGCCCATCTGCGGCCGGTCTAGCACGAGCAGATCTATTCGTCTCTGCCCGGTTTACCAACTGTTCCTCGTTTTAGTCCCTTCCCCGACTGGGCAAGTCCTCGACATAGCTGGCCCTTAAGTCATTACTCCGACACCTCGGAGCAACGACTTGGGGGGCTCCTGTTCTGGACTGGGCTGGGGTCTGTCCCTCAATCGAGCAAGCCCAATCCACGCGTCCAGGGGATGGCCCAACAAAGGCCCCTTGTCACAACCAACGTCGAGCACAGACCACTCCAACAGTGTCGAGCACACACCACACCTCGTCGGTGTTCGGGCACACGCGGCACAGGGTGTCGGGCAGAGGTGCTAAGTCCCTCCGAGCTCGTCCCTCCTCGATACTCAGGTGCTCCTCCCTGTAAGGAGCAATCTCCTTCTGCATACAAGAGTCCTCCCCGCGAGGACACGTCTCTCCCCGACACGCAAGGGTCCTCCCCGCGAGGACACGTTCTCACGTAACCGCCCACTCCCGATGGAATCGGTCTGCCCTAGTTCCAGAGATCTAGGAGCGGTTACCCCAAGGCGATGACCACGTGCTGGTCTTCACTATGCCACGTAAGCCCTGACAGTTACTTGGATTGGGCCTGGCAATCCAGCCTAGTGCTAGTGACCGTTGGCCCCGCGCTGGGGGCTCTTATAAATACCCTCTCACTTGTGAGGGTCAGGTTACACATACACTTCCTTACTCTAACCTTGTACTTGCCTTTTCTGACCGATATCTTACTTGAGCGTCAGAGTACCTTGCAGGTACACCCCCCCCCCCCCCCCGCCTTCTTCCAACCACACCTGAGCTGAAGTTCAACAGACGCCGCTGGCCACCGATACTGTCTGATCCAGGTACGATCACCAACAATAGAGTCATTGAGTTTCATAAGATCCTTCCACCATAAAGATTCATAAAATTAACACATCGCTAACTCTTTTGAGAACAGCCTGCGGGATAGGTTTCTATATCTCAGTCTTATAATTCCACTCCAAATGGAGCTGTTATCACATAGGATTCTCCAAAGCCATTTAGTGATCAACACCTTATTGAAAAGGTACACGTCCTTAATACCAAGGCCACCACACTCTTTAGGCAAACAAATATTTTTCCAACTAACCCACGAGATGACTATCTTTTCCGACAAACCTGCCCAAAGGAAATTCCTTTAAATAGCTCTAATAGTTTTAATAACCTTCCTTGGAGCTTTGAAGAAAGCAAGATGGTGAATCAGAAGATTAACCAGCACTGAATTTATCAGAGAAATTCTCCCTCTGATAGATAATTTTTTTACCCTTCCACGACAATAATCTAGATCTGATGCACAAGATAACCGGTTCCCAAAAATCAATTCTTCTATGATTGTTGCCAATTGTCAAGCTAGGGAATCTGAATGGTAGGCAATCCTTCTTGCAGGCCAAAAACTGAGATGCCGCCTCCATGAACGAATCTTCAACACCGATACCATAGAGTCTACTTTTCCAAGTGTTAATTTGAAGGCCATAAATCATTTCAAATCCCTTTAAAAGAGCCTTGATACCTCAAAGATTTTTCCAAGAACCATCACATATAACAATAGTGTCATCGATGAACTGCAATAGATTGATTGAAATATCACCCTCCAGCTTGAATCCTGTAAGCATACCCCCTGATTCCGCCCTCTTCAACATGAACGCTAAACCTTCCACCACTATTGCAAATAAAACGGTGATAAGGGATCACCCTGTCGTATTCCCCTCAAAACTTTAAAATTCGTCGTTGTCCCACCATTAATGAATATGGACATGAAGTTAGAAAAAAACAGTACCATGAAGTCAAGGAATCCAAAGTTGTCCAAACCTCATAGCCTTAAGTATCATAATGAGAAAACTCCACTCGACACAATCATATGCCTTAGCAAAGTCGATTTTAAATAGCAAACAACTCATTTTATTCCTCTTGACAAAGTTAATAATTTCATTAGCTACCACCACTCCATCCAAAAGTTGTCTACTAGGTATGAATGTTGTCTGAGAAGAAGACACAAGATTACCAATGATCTTCTTCATTCTTGAAGCCAACAGTTTTGCAATAATCTTGTAAATACAACCAAGGAGACAAATAGGACGGTATTCATCAACGCGATAAATGAAGATGACAAGGCTTTTGGTAATGTAGCAGTGTTGTGAAAATCCATCACACAGTTAACCACATCCTGTCCTACTACCTCCCAACATAACATGAGAAAATCCAAATTATAACCATCCGGGTCAGGGCTATTATTATCGTCGCCGTCAAATACCACACTGCGGATCTCTTCAGAGGTAAAGGGTTCTTCCAGCCCTACTATTTCTTGAGGTGAAATGGTTGGAATACTTGTTAAGTTCAGCCATGGCCTTTTAGCAGACTTGTAACGAAATCTATCCCTGAAGTGTCTTACCATTGCATCTTTAATAGGTATAACACCAGAAAGAACAGCAGAATCGGTCTTTAAAGTAGAAATAGAATTGACTATACACCTGGTCCTAAACAAAGAATGGAAAAACCTTGTATTGCCATCCCCTTCCCTCACCCATTTTACTCAAGATTTTTGTTTAATAAAACTTTCTTTAAGAAACAAACTGTTCCACACCTCCCTTTGAGCTTCACCTCTACGAATTACTACATCTTCTTTACTAAATCCATCAACATCCAACAAATCTTCTTCCATTAAGTTAAGCCTCTCTACACCGTCATTTACTCTCAAGTCAATCCAACCAAACACGTTCTTGTTCCACCAATGCAATCTACCTCTAAGAGCTTTGAATTTTTCCGCCAGGATGAACGCAGCAACACTAGAAAACTTAAGTGATTTCCATTCTGAATTCACAAAATTAAAGAATTCAGGGTGTTCAAACCAGGATTTAAAGGTCTTGAAAGGTTTAGGACACCAATTTACTAGGTTAGCTTTAATCCAAACAGGCCTGTGATCAGATATATCTCTATTTCCCACCTCTTGAGAAACCAAATTCCACTTAGAAATAAGATCCTCCGACAAAAGAAATCGATCCAATATACTACAACACGTTCCATTAGAAATAAACCATGTAAATTTGTTTCCTACTGCTGATAAATCCACGACTTCCATGATGTCAATGAAAGACCTAAAGTCCTCCATTTCCACCCCATACTTATTACTTCTCCCCCTTTTCTCTTCTTGCGCTTTTAGGGTGTTAAAATCCCCCAAATCAACCATTCACCATCTTGAAATTTAGCTTTCAAATCAATAAGCTCAGCCCATAATTTTTGTTTCTCAGCCAAAATCCAAGGAGAATAAACATTGACTAGATAAACATGCATACCTTCATATAGTACAAGCATACCTAAAAATCCACCTCCATTGAAACTGAAAACTGGAATACAACAGTTCTTCTTCCAAATTATTATCATCCCACCATATTGACCTCTAGCATTCGATGCCGACCAATCATAATCTTTACTCCTTCAAATATTATGCACAACTTTATCAGTTATGGACTTACATTTGGTTTCTTGAATAAAACACAAATTTGTCATTCCTTTCAACAAAATCTCTTTAATTCTCCTTTGTTTCACTGAATTTCCTCTCCCTCGGACATTGGATGTGATAGCATTCATAGAATCATGAATACTGCCTCCTTCGAATCTCCATAAGACTTTCTGTCTCGTTCTTCCATGCTTCTGATCACCTCCTCAAAATACTAATTATCTTCCTCACCCTCCACACCCATGTTTTTTATTATTTGCCAAACTCCACGAGGAACATCTTCTAGCGACTTTCTAATTCTAGAGTTGCCCTGATTCACATCTGAATCATGGATTAATTCACAGTACAAGACCGATCCACCTGAATATCTCGAATTGGAATCCTCCAATGCCATGGTATGTCCAGCTTCCCCAGTGGAAAATTGGAAAGACTGATTGTTATTAGCCTGGATCCCTCTAGCTGAATGAATAAGGTGAGAGTAATAAGATAGTAAAAAAGGAATCCTGATGTTTTGATAAATATCCTTGATTAGTTTCTTCTTTTTGGGTTTTTCTCCCTTAATAATTATATTAAACCCATTGGGAAAATTAACTATAGGGTCAGAAATTCCATGATCCATATCCCCTAAGCCCAATGGTATTAAGGACCGATCCAAATTGACCCCACCTCCCTCTTAAATTATCAAAATGTTCCTTTCTGGTCCACCAGGTACCTTTCCACCTACAAACCTAGTAGGTTAGCCACCTGTCCAAGTTGTATCAGGTCATTATTTGGTGCAATTAATGAGTCTGCAATGTTCTCATCACCCTTAGATAGATTGTCGCTTACATGACCTCCAGAAATCCCTTTTTTTGCTGACACCTCATCTTTGGCATTCCCATCCATCGCCGTCTCCTCGACTTCCATTCCAGAACTAACCTTTTTGCAAGTCGTCACTTTATCTGCATTCACAAGGTCTTCATGGACATAGCCTTCAGAGTTAGAGTGTTGCCTAGAGCCTGACCCGTGCACATCACCACCATCAACTTCATCATCATCGTTGTTTTCCCACGCGTCTCCCCCATCTTCACTATCAATTTAATTTTCATCCACCTCCATTGATTCGTCATTTTTAGCTTTCTTCTTCACTATTATTCGTTTCGGATCGTGCATATCCTTCACCAGCTTCACCCGATAAATATTATCATTAATCCCCACGTTAAAGGTCTCGTTGAGATTCAATGAATATTTTGTTCTGACCAAAAATCTTACAACGTCCATTTTCGACTGTCTTCCCATTTCAGGATCACATCAGGTGAAAACACCCACACGACGGGAAATGAATTTGAAAAATTCCTTGCACCAAGCATGGCATGAGAGACCATAGCATCTGAGCCACGTGAGCCTCTCGTTATCAATATCTGACGGAGACCACAGATGAATGTCATTGAACCATTTTGAAACCCAGGCTACATCTTCATTAATTAGTGCTTGAATATCCCCTTCTTCAGACTCCTCCAGTAAGCATAAATTAGCACCAAGTGGAGTATCAAGAATACTAAAATAACTAGAAGCTTGTAAAACACTTTGAATGTCATATGTTGATCCTGGTTCAGCCCTAATCCTACACACGCCTTCTCAAATCGCGATAATTCCTCCTTTCCAATGTTGAATTGAATATGAGCGAATGAGGGTTTAGATTTCTGTCTGAAATTTGAAGTATTCACATTGTATATCCTTTCACCTCCCCTTTCTGATTTGTTAGCAAACCCATTTGTGATGTTCTTGGTAGCTTGTGCATATGATTTATCCTTGGTAAGATTCAACGTCAGATTAGCTTTTAGTTTCAATTTCTGTTCCACGTTTTCTCTCCCCTTTCTGTCACCTGACCATCTTCCAGCACACTTGCCTCTTTCAAAGCACAGAATATTCACATGAATTTTCTTGTTGTTGATCAGAAGGCTATCTAGTCTTGCTGCTAATATTCTTACATTTCCCACATTTCTGAATCTAACAAAACCGTATCTCCTACCGGGCTTATCTCGTTTCGCTGGAATAAACACTTCATCCACTATACCAAAATCCTTGAACATTTTGAAACACTCTTTTGCATCATAAACTTCAGGGAATTCTGTAAAGAAAAATGAGCTCAAATGGCCATTCTCCCCAACAGCCTTTCCACAATTTGCTTTCCATATCGACATTTTATCCTTTACTCCTCTTTTTCCCTTTTGTTTAACCTGCACCCAAACTTCTTCACCTACTGTCATACTCATATTTTCTCTAAAACACACTACTGAAAAAAGTAACAACCAGGATAAGAAACCAGAATAAGAAGAAGGAAGAATTCACCCCATGGGGAGGAAGATCCCTAATCCTAAGATTAGGACTTTAAACCAAACCCCCCAAGATTAATTCATATGCATGCGTTTACTATATGTGCATGAATATTATATGTTTGTTGCTGGAACTAAAACTCCTTACCATTATTTAGTTCCCTCTCTGTTTAGAATCTTCTAACCAGAGGTTGGTACAACCTTTGTTATAAGTAGTGTTGATTGCACACATACAAACATGGTATCTGGTATCTCAAACCATCAATTTCTTGATGTGGTTCACATGAACCAACTTCAATACCAGATTCAGAAACTTGGTATCTTTGTTAACCCTCACTTTCGATGCTAGAAGGAATCAAAGCTATTTTAAGTTAAAACATTATTTTTAACATAAAGAAGGCTTCGACCCAGTTTTGGTGAAGCCTGAGTCGAATAGGGGTTTTGGAAGCCTAAAAAATAGCTAAGTGTTGGGAGATGCTTCGACCGTGAGAATGTTGAAACGCGTGTTGCAGTTATCACATTAAGGCTGAAGGGAAAATCTTAAATGTTTGAATTTCAAAAGGATCAGTTGCTGAACGTGGGAGCAGTTGAAATGGAGAAAGGCGCCAAGAGGACACGTTTGGAAGCATAACCACCACTTAGTGGTTATTTCTTAGCACTATAAATAGGAGTTATTTCTATAGAATAAGGGTGTTCATATTTTTGTACAAGTTACTCAAAGAAATTCAAAGTACCCGCGTGTAGAGAAACGAGTTCGTGAGAATGTACGTAATGTAACACCACTTTCTTTCATCAATGCAATTTATCTTCATCATGTTTATGCTTCAGCACTTTACGTTTTCCTGAACTTTACCTTTCATGTCTTAACTTTTCCTTGAATCTTTATTTTTAGTCAAGTTTATTTTAAACCTTGTTTTTACTTTCATTTAAAAGCTCTCGACATTTATCTTCTTGCATCTTTACATTCAAGCATTTAATCTTCAAGCATTTACTTTCAAAGTCTTTTATCTTCAAGTCATTTATTTTTAAAGTCATTTATCTTTCCGCATTTACTTTCGACTGCACTTTTATCAATTCCAGACTTTATTTTCAAGAACGTGGAGTTCATTGCATTTTATCTTCAAAAGCTTTTACATCATTGCATTTACTTTTAAAGTCATTTATTTCCTTGTCATTTACTTTCGACAGTCATTTATTTTTCTGCATCTTTTACATTCAAGAACGTGGAGTTCAAGCACTTTTACATTTTTGTCATTTATCTTCAACAGTAATTTATCTTCCTGCATTTTTATCAATTCAAGTCTTTATCTTCATGCCTTATTTTCAAAGCTTTTTACTTCTTGTCTGTTACTTTCGACGCCTTTAAATTCTGCATTCTTTATTTACAGCCTTTTAACTTCCAAGCTTTTACTTTACTGCAAGTAGTCGAACGTGGAGTTCACTTAGGTTTTTTTTTAGCATTGTCGAACGTGGAGTTCAGTTTACATTTCCTTTATTTCAAGTTATATTCACTCTCTCTTAAAATTTAGCACATGTCCTAGGATTTGTGTGGTCGATCCTGCAAGTTAGTCAGTTTTATTTAAAATTGATAGACTAGAGGTTGTTTACCAAAATTCACAGTAAACAAAATTGGCACGCCCAGTGGGACCTAGTGCTAAGTTTATACTTTTTGTTAACCTTATCTTTCTTGGTGAAGAAATACTTTCGTTGTATGTTATTGAGAAGTGGGAAGTTAGCCACAACAAACGAAGGAATACCAAAAAAAAGATACACTAAGAGAATGGCAACTAATGCCAACCAACAAGTTGATCCTCAAGGGAGTATTTCAAACAGTTAGTCATTTAGCAGTATGGGGTCTCAAAGCACACCATCACCAGTGTCTTCGACAGGAGGACATACGTCACCTTCATTAGTAGTGTCTGAACCAGGATTAACATGCACAAAATCATATACTCAACCTGTGATAGAATACATAGGACCACAAAGTCCTAATTCACCAACACCCCCAGGAGGAAATTCAATGTACCGGCATTTCCCTCCTCCAGGTTTTCCACATCCAGGGTCAAGGAGTCAACCCTATGGTATGCCTACATCAATGATGCAAAATCTGCAGAATGCTCCACCTGTATTTTCAGAGAATGTAGTGTATTCGCCATTACAAGGATCAGGATCAGGGGGTCGAAACAATCAGAGTATAGGTGTTGGTTATTCCGTTCAAGCGCCTAGTCTTACAAATACATCCATAAGTTGTTTGAGACAACAGATGGATGAAAGTAACATGCAAATGGTGCATACGTTGTCTCAGACAATGGGAGAAGTTTTTCAACCCTTGATTCAGAATACAACTCAAACTAACCAACAATTGGCTACACAATTGGCACGCATGGCTGATTTCATGGGAGTACCGGCGGTGGATCGGAGAGCAACTGTTGTCGAAGGTATCCCAAGACGTCATCTACCTGAGGTGAACTTGGAAGATCAAGAGATGATTGATCATCTTAGAGTCGAACCACCAAGAAACCAGATGCCAATCCAGATGGAGGAAGAGCCCGTAGTGATGGTGAACAGGAACCAAAATGCTGATCAGTTCCTTAGACAGGTTCGACATCAAAATCAAGCAGAAGAAAATAACCCTGTAGCCATGGTTGAAAGGATAATGACCAGAAATGGTGTGAATCTTGGCTTCACAAGGCCAAATTATACTTCGCCTATAGTGGATTATATTCTCCAAGCAGAATTACCCCCTAGGACGAAGGTTCCAAAGTTCAGCAAGTTTTCAGGAGATACTACTGAATCTACTGTCGAACATGTGGCTAGGTATTTGATTGAAGCAAGCGAAATTGCAGCTGACGAAAGCCTTAGGATCAAATACTTCTCAAGTTCCCTTACCAAGAATGCCTTCACATGGTTCACTACTTTGCCTCCAAATTCCATATACAATTGGACCCAGTTAGAGCGTTGGTTTCATGAACAGTTCTACATGGGGCAAACTAAGATTAGTTTGAAATAATTGGCTAGCATCAAATGCAAAGTTACTGAGCCAATTGATGATTACCTGAATAGGTTTCGACTTCTTAAAGCCAGGTGCTTTACACAAGTACCAGAACATGAGTTGGTTGAAATGGCTGCTGGGGGTCTTGATTATTCCATTAGGAAGAAATTAGATACCCAATATCTTAGAGATATGGCCCAGTTAGCTGATAGAGTCCGACAACTAGAAAGGCTAAGAGAGGAAAAAGCTAAATTCAGCAGGGGTAAAAAAGTAGCCTTTGTCGAATGTAATGAAGATGTGGAGAATTTGTATGATGAAACATCTTATTTCAACGGAAATGAGGTTGACGTTGCTGAGTTAAAGCAAGGTCCACCTTATGCCTGCAAATTATTAGCTCCTTCAAATGGAAAAAATCCTGTCGAATCTAACGACAAATTTCCTAAGAAAACATACACTTTCGACGTCACTAAATGTGACGAAATTTTTGATTTATTAGTTAAAGATGGGAAAATGATAGTTCCTGCTGGTGCTAAGATGCCACCTTTAGAACAAAGAAAGAGAAGAGGTTTTTGTAAGTACCATAATTTTTTGGGTCATAAAACTTCTCAATGTTTTCTTTTCAGGGATTTGGTGCAAAATGCTATTCAAGAAGGGAGGCTGAAGTTTGGTGACAAAGGCAAAGCTCAGATGAAAATTGACTCTGATCCATTGCAAGTTGCAGAGGCTAACTATACAGAGCCTCACGAGGTTCAGATGGTCGAAGCCACAGAAGGATTTGATCAGTCAGTCAACATGGTGGAAGTCACTGAGGACTTCGCCACCAATCCTGTGGTAACTGAAGGTTTTAATAAGGCTGTGAATGGCTTGAATGCTGATGGTGCCAGTTTAATGTTGGTGACCAAAAAAGCTGCTGACAAGTTTGTTGAGATGGATAATGCTGCCAAGATATTGGATATGGCAGTAAGCAAATTGAAGATAAATGCCACCGAGGGCATTAACATGGTCGAATTGGTTGAAGAATCTGATGCTAGCTCAGGCAATATCAATACCAATGAGGCTATGGGCAGGAACGCCCCCAAAGTCTAAGTTGTTAAAGAGTTGGAAGATGACATGCTATTGGTAGGAGAGATGATAGACATGGATGGTTGTTTGGTAGAAAACTGGATATGTATGGCTGCTGAACAATTCTTCAAGACATCTCCTGATGTTGAAAGAGTCAATGCTGAGGAAATGGTCGAAGCTGAAAAGACTGCTTGGCAGAAGGCTTCCCAAAAAGCTGCAAGAGTAGCAGCAAGTGGTGGTTGTCTGGCGAAGACCACTGAAAGTCTTGAAGCTCATTTCTCCAAGATGCGCTTAAAGGATAAAATTGATGTCAATATGGTCGAAATTACAGATAAAAAAGCAGTGAGTAAGGCAGATGAACAAGAAGAGTGCAACAAAATAGCTTATCCTAAGCAAGAGGAGACAATTGTGGATTTTCTGCACCGTTGCCAGAAGAAAGGTTCTGGAGTAATGCTATGTCCATTTTTGATGAGAAAGCTGCCCACAAGTTAGAAGGTGTCAAAAAAGCTGGTGGAAGTTGGGGGCAAAAGGTAAATAAAGGTCCCAGAAGTTTTGACCATAGATGACTTTCGACAGGGTTGAAAAACCAAGTACCAGGAGTTAGGCCAGGTACATTCAAACCAACTGCGAATGTGCCAACAGGTAGTTGGATCAAGCCTATCGAAGGAAGAGGACAGAAGAAGAAGTGGGAGAAATTTGATGTGGAAAGAGGTTCTTCATTTGAGTATAGAAAAGAGAACCATACCACCAACAAGTCAGCATACATTTCTCAAAATTACAAGGGTAAAAATCCCATGTCTAGATCACAATGGCGAAGAGAACAACGTAGGCGAAAGGCTATCAGGGAGACTCAGGTACAAGGAGAGTCAAGCACCAATATTGATAATCAAGCTGGGACAATTGAGAAGATGCCCATAAGGCGAAAGCTGTTCAATGTTCAGCCAGAGAAGAAAGTTGAAGATGATGAGAATATGACTGATAATTTTGACAGTGAGTCAGCAGCTTCTCTAGATATTATTATGAATATGGTATCAGTAATGCCAAAAGAATTTGGTCAAGTTTCAGAGGTCGAAGACTTGGATCAAACGACTGAATTAGAAATGTTGGCACACAAGCCTGTGTGTTATTACATCATGAACAATGGGTGCGTCGAAGAACATAATGCTTTTTTTGAACGCCCCACAGAGGCAATGAAGGGTCATCTGAAGCCTCTCTACATTACTGGCAAAGTAGAAAATGTCCATGTTAACAAAATCTTGGTGGATTGTGGTGCAACTGTTAATTTAATGCCAAGATTTATGCTGAGCAAGATTGGGAAATTTGAGACTGATACCAAACCCCACAACATGGTTCTGTCGAACTATGAAGGAAAAGTTGGTTCCACTCTAGGAGTGATTCAAGTGGATCTTACTGTGGGAACCATTACCAGACCAATAGTGTTTATGGTCATTGAGACGAAAGCCAACTACAATCTACTATTGGGTAGGGAGTGGATTCATGGAATAGGAGTTGTACCTTCATTTATGCATCAAAGAATCACCATTTGGAGACCAGATGGGATAGTTGAAAACATTGAAGCTGATCAAGGGTACTTTAAGGTGCCTATTAATCATGTGGATAGTAGACAGTTTGAGAAACATTTGGCGAACATTGCTCCATGTCCTCCAGCCGACTTTGAGTTTACGCCTGATGAAGAAACGTTTTATTCATTGTATTTACACCCTGTCGAAGGTTTCAGATGGGACAGGGAAGTACCAGGAGGAAGGATGCCATGCTTAGGCTCACCTCCAATAAAGCCCACAGGATGGGGAAATAAATTCAGTGATCATGACTGAGTTCGAAGCTTTAAAAAGAATTTCGGCCTATGTGGCTGAAACAAAACTACAAGCGGCTTTGGAAGCTGCCAATGACTATATGGCTGGCGAAGCCATTTCTGAATTTTATCAAGAAGGTCCTGGTAAGGACTTCGACCCAAAACCTCCAGATAAGGCTGAAACTGGATAGCAAAGCCAGAGGCTCGACGCCATCTATGAAGATGAGCCTTTGGGATTTGAGAAGGATCCGTTGGCGAATAATATCAAAATGCTAGCACAAGATCCTTTAGAAGAAGTTGACCTCAGTGAGGGGACAACCAAAAGGCCTACCTACATCAGTGCCAACCTTGATCCCCAGTTGAAGGTTGAAGTGGTTTAGTTGTTGAAATAGTTCAAGGACTGCTTCGCCTGGGATTATGATGAGATGCCTGGTTTGAGCAGGGAGTTGGTCGAACACAGGTTACCTATGACACCTGGAAAAAAACCAGTCAAGCAAAATCCAAGACGGTTTGCACCAGAGATATTGTCAAAGATCAAAGAGGAAGTCGAAATACTGCTTCGTTGCAAATTCATTCGCATGACAAGGTATGTCGAATGGTTGGCTAATATAGTACCTGTTATTAAAAAGAATGGGTCTTTGAGAGTTTGCATTGATTTTAGAGATTTAAACTCTGCAACTCTTAAAGATGAATATTCAATGCCAGTAGCAGAAATGTTAATAGATTCTGCAGCAGGACATGAATATCTTAGTATGCTGGATGGATATTCTGGCTACAACCAAATATTCATTGCTGAGGAAGATGTTCATAAAACTGCTTTTAGATGCCCTGGAGCCTTAGGCACCTATGAATGGGTAGTGATGCCTTTTGGTCTCAAAAATGCTAGTGCCACTTATCAAAGGGCGATGAATTTAATCTTCCATGATTTTATAGACACATTCATGCAAATTTACATTGATGATATTGTGATAAAATCTATTTCTGGGAAGAGTCACATTGACCATCTTCGACAGTCCTTTGAAAGGATGAGAAACTATGGTCTTAAAATGAATCCTCTCAAATGTGCTTTTTGTGTGCAGGCAGGGGATTTCCTAGGCTTTGTGGTCCACAAGAAAGGGATCGAAATAAATCAGAATAAAACCAAAGCTATAATGGAGGCGAAAACGCCATCAACTAAAAAGGAGCTGCAGTCGTTGCTGGGCAAGATCAACTTCTTAAGAAGGTTTATATCCAACCTGAGTGGCAAAACACAAGCCTTTTCGCTATTGCTTCATTTCAGCAAAGATGGTTTTGAGTGGGGGCAATTACAACAGGAAGCCTTTGACAAAATCAAGGAGTACCTAAGCCACCCTCCAATTCTTTCACCACCTTGTAGAAACAAGAGTATGAGATTGTATATAGCTGCATCAGATAAAACTCTAGGGAGCATGTTAGCTCAGGAGGATGAAAATGGAGTCGAAAGAGCCATTTATTACCTTAGTCGAGTTTTAAATGATGCAGAAACTAGGTATAGCATGATTGAAAAGTTATGTTTATGCTTGTATTTCTCTTGTACTAAATTGAAGCAATATATAAAGCCAGTTGATGTGTATGTTTCTTCTCACTTTGATGTTGTAAAACATATGTTATCTAAGTCTATTTTGCATAGTCGAATTGGCAAATGGGCATTAGTATTAACAGAATTTTCTCTAACATATCAACCTTTAAAAGCTGTGAAAGGGCAAATAGTTGCAGACTTTATAGTTAACCACTCCATAAATGAAAATGATTTGAATTATGTTGAATTAAAATCCTGGAAGTTATACTTTGATGGATCAAGTCATAAAAATGGAACAGGAGTGGGAATATACATTATTTCTCCTGAAAAAATTCCAACAAAATTCAAGTACAAGGTCGAAGGACCTTGCTCTAACAATGAGGCTGAATATGAAGCATTAATTGCTGGCCTTGAAATTTTGTTAGAATTGGGGGCAACTAGAGTCGAAATAATGGGAGACTCAGAATTGGTTATAAAACAAATCACAAAGGAATATAAATGTGTTAAAGAAAATCTCATTATGTACTTTGTGATAGCCAATAGATTATTAAAGAAATTTGAGGTAGTGGCCATCCAACACATACCTAGAATAGAGAATCAAGTTGCTAATGACTTGGCTCAAATTGCCTCTGGATACAAAGTGTCGAAGGAAAATCTTCAAGAAGTAATTGAAGCAAGAGGGAGAGTGGTGGCTGTTGGATTGTGCCCATCAGACTTAGAAACAACTAAGCTTGGATGCATAGATGGCGAAAATTTTGAAATTTTTGCTATAGATAATTTGACAGATGAAGACTGGAGGAAGCCTATAGTTGAATATTTGCAAAATCCAACGGCTTCGACAGAGCGAAAAATCAGGTATCAAGCTTTAAGCTATGTACTTTTGGGTAATGAATTGTTTAAAAAGACCCCTGAGGGAGTCTTATTGAAATGCCTTAGTGAAGCAGAGGCATATTTGGCTCTTTCGACAGTACATAGTGGGGCATGTGGAGCACACCAAGTTGGCTAGAAGATGAAATAGCTGTTGTTTCGACAAGGCATGTATTGGCCTACTATGCTGAAGGATTGCATAGAATTTGCTAAGGGTTGCCAAGAATGTCAAATTCATGCTGGCATACAGCATATCCCTGCAAGTGAATTATATTCCATAGTGAAACCATGGCCTTTCAGAGGATGGGCTTTGGATATAGTGGGAGAGATTCGACCAGCATCTTCAAAGAACCAAAGATATATTTTGGTGGGAATTGATTATTTCACCAAGTGGATTGAAGCAATGCCACTAGCGAATATAGGTCAAGAAGATGTTATTGAATTCATTCAAAATCACATTATTTATAGATTTGGTATTCCTGAAACAATCACTACAAATCAAGGATCAGTGTTTACTGGTCGAAAGATGCAGGAGTTTGCCAAAGAAATAGGTTTTAAGTTATTGACTTCTACACCTTATTATGCTCAGGCCAATGGGCAAGTCGAAGCTGCCAATAAGGTAGTGATTGGACTAATTAAGAAGCATGTGGGAAAGAGGCCTAGAAATTGGCACAAGACATTAGACCAAGTTCTTTGGGCATGTCGAACATCCCCTAAAGAGGCTACTAATACTACCCCATTTCGACTTACTTTTGGTCATGATGCAGTATTGCCTGTTGAGATTTATTTACAATCTATAAGAGTTCAAAGACATCATGAGATTCCCTCTGAGGATTATTGGGAAATGATGATGAATGAATTAGTGGATGTGGATGAAGAAAGGCTTAGAGCCTTGGAGTTGTTAAGAAGACAAAAGAAAAGGGTCGAAGAATCCCAACAAAAAGGTTAAGTCTAAATCTTTTGCATGTGGGGATTTAGTTTGGAAAGTGATTTTGGCTATGGATCGAAAGGATAGAACATTAGGCAAATGGTCTCCTAAGTGGGAAGGTCCATTCCAAGTCATACAAGTTTTCTCTAATGGAGCTTATGAAGTGGAAGAGTTAGACAAAGATAAAAGAATCTTGAAAGTAAATGGCAAGTATTTGAAAAAATATAAGCCTATGTTGCAAGAGATTCATATTAAAACGTAAGTTTTATTTTAAGAAAGGAAAGCCAAAATAGGCCAACTCAAGCTAATATGGCATACAAAGCAAAGGAGAATCAACATAACATCTTTCAAAGATAGGAAAGATTATTCATAATCTCTCCAGTCAATAGATTTGAGGAAGTCCATGTAGTCTGTGTCTGGCCCATTATCATTGTTAGTTCTTTAATTTTTAGGGTTGGCATTAATTTTGTAAAACAAATAATAGCAACAATATGTTAGATAGTATATTGTATCTTGCTAAAGAAGAACAGGTTGAGCAAGAAGTCCTATTGTGCAATGGAACAAGTTGAGTTGAAATGGTTTTAACGTCTGGAACAACATGTCGTATCAAGATGTCCCATGCAGGACCATTCGACATCGCGCCAGAACTGAAGTGAATTTAGAATTCGATTATGTCTTAACAGATGCAGAAGATTCAGGTAATAATATGCAAATTCTATGTGGCGCTGTATTAATAGGTCTGAAGATTCAAATCTGAAATTGAGAAGAATATTGGAAAATATGCACTTTCTAAATATGGAGATATTTTAGGAAGTTAAAGATTGAAGTCCTATTATGTAGCAGAAGTTCTGCTGATTTGTAGCAGCTTATTTGTTGTGTCTGTGAAGGCCCAAATCCAGTTGGGAATAGGTTATATATAGATGCATTGTAACCTAGTATTGTAACCTAGCCAATGATGTAAAAGTTCTAGTATTAGGGTTGGTTCCTGTACCACTCGACATGTGAGTTGGACAGTGTGTTAGTGTGATCCCCGAAGCTGTTCAGTAAGAGGAGTATTGTTCTTGGAGGAAGCTTGTAAGTAACTCTAAGTTGTGTCTTGGAAGTGTGTCCTCCTTGTTGAATTGTTGTATAGGTAAAGAGCTGTTGATTCAGTGGCGAATTGTTGACTGCTAGACATCATTGCGATGATTGGGAGTGAAAAGAGTTTCTCATAGCTAGAGAGGATCTAGGTAGAAGGGTCATTGGGCAGTGATTAAGTGATAAGCTGTAAACGGAGAGTTTAACTTTGAATTGATACTACTGATAGTGGACTTCATCCCTGGCTTGGTAGCCCCCAGAGTAGGTGTGTTAAACCGAACTGGGTTAACAATTCTGTGTGTCTTGCTTTTATCTTTTCAGTACCATGATTTATATATATATATATATATATATATATATATACCTTGCCATTTGTGTTCATGTCAGACCAGATGTCAAACGGCATGTTATAGGACATCTGAGTTCGACACATGTACCAGAATTTCAATTGGTATCAGAGCAGGTCATTCTGTTCTGTATCTGGATGAGATCTGAGGGAAGATACTTTCTGGCTCATGGTCAAGGTGGAAGCTTTCTACTGAAAAGTTGTGTGAACTTGGGAAGTTCATATAGGTGTGAGAATGGTCCCTAGAAGTGGAGGATGGACTGTTCGTGACAGGCAGTGGCATGTGCTGAAGGCTTGGTAGTGTGGTTTGATTTGTTTTCAAACCTGTGGTTTTGGGGTGTCACCTGAATTATGATGCTAGGGCTGATATGTGACACCTGAAGGGTTGAGGAGTTTGTGTGCTGATCCGCTGTGTTGTAACTGAGAAGGTTGTTCTTCTCTAAATGTATATCCTATGGTGATGGGATGTGTGCAAGAATGCTTCAACTTACTGTGTCAACGATACTTGAAGACTTTTGTTCAAGTTCACTCATAAAGGCATAAATAAGTGAAGTCGTAAGGGAGAGATATGAGGTAAGAGAGAAGTAATTTTCTTTTGCTTCTAAAATGACTAATCTCCAGTCTTTAATCTCTTGGTGAGTTCCTTGGAATGATGTCCTATCTTATGTTAGAACATCATGTCAGAATTGTGAAGAATTATGTGGTCTAAAGGAATGGCTTAGCAGATGCTCTGGGTGCTGAACTAATGTGGTTTGATCACATGAGTTTAGAACCTACTCCTGATCTGGAAGAGGAGGCATCTGGGTGGTTTGTCTAAGAAGTTTCTGATCCTGGAACTTATCTTAGATGTGTGAGTTGGTCAAGGTGTGATCAACATGTTATTCACTCCTGAGGTCAGTTTATTTCTGGTCCTTGCTGCAGGAGTGGAGAACCTGAGATTCAAGAAGTATTATCGCTAGCAGTCTTCGTGGACATGAAGGTCAAAGATCAAAGAGGCATGATTTCACTTTGGAAGCATCATCAAAATGATCGTGTGAAGCTAGACTAGTAATGACTGTGTGTGATCCAATCACAGTCTGTGCTGCTGTTAAAGAACATTATGTTTAGAATGTTTTGGGTTTCTCTTGTTGAGTTCACAAGCCTCTACCGGTTGTGAAGGCCAAGCTGTTGGTGAATGTGTTCAGTAGGTGTGTTGAACTGAGAGTGCTCTCTGAAGACATGGTACTCTTCGTGCAAAGGAATACTGGTGGTCTTAGAAAGAGAAAAGTTGATCAGATTGGGATCATGTGAGTATTGGTACAAGGGATGATTGTGTTCAACCTGTGAGTTGAACAAAGAGTGAGCTCTTGAAGACATGAAGATGCGTCTTATGTTTTCCTTTCTTCAAGGTATGAAGAAGCACATGTATTCTTGATAGGGGGAGTGTGTATCGTGGTTAATACATGTCTAAAGGGATGTTCTGACTTCTGTTTTCTGCTGCTGCATTTTTTATGACCAGAAACAATTTAGGTAGTTGCATTAAGTGTGCTGGGATGTGGTTTGTACAGTTGTGATCCTTATTACATTTGTTTAGTGTAAATGGAATAGAATTAAAACAGAACTTTATTGCACTATTGAAAGCATACAAGATTAGTAAAAGCAACAAACTAAGGGTCTAAAGGTTATCCCAACCCCCCGAAGCAAGAAAATTTTTCCAATCTTCATCCCATTCATCATCAGAAGCTTGAAGTTGTACTTGGTTTCTCTTGATGGCTTTCATCCTTGTCTCTGATGTCTTTCTTGTTCTTGTTACTCCTGAAGTTGCCCCAGCTGTGGATAGTGTTTTGTCCTTCAACTTCTGTGGATCTGGTTTCTTGACTTCCTGCATGTGTCTCTTTTCTGCATCCTTGTTAGACTGACTCATGGCTCTATCTGTGATGCGATGTTAGAAGCAAGGAGGCTTGGTTTCTTATACTGCATAAAGAGTCCTTGTTTGTATCGCCTGACCAGTCAAAGTGGTCTTTGGCTTGGGAACTTGTTTTCTTGGGAACCTATTTTTTTTGTCACATTGGTTGCCAGAACTTCGTGTTTGGTGCCTTGGTAGGTTAAGAGGTTGTCCTATTGTGACTAAAAGGATGAGCCTAGGTCTTGTCTAGTTGTCTGGTGTGATTCCTTTGGTTTTGCTTTCGGTATAGCTGCTGGTGCTGGTTGTGATCAGGTGGTTGTGACTACCTGAATAAAATATAGAAGGTGTGCTCTTTTGTCTTATGCTGATGTCCTACATATTGTTACAACATCATTGTTTGTTGTGTACCATGCTTATGGAGTTGAAAGAAGCAGCATTATCGTTTGAAGTGGTAGTTCTGACATAATGTGGATCAGAATGGGCAGATTCTGATCTTGATGTTAAGTAGTTTGTTCTGGCAATACATGACTACTTTCATGATGAAGACTTCATTAGGAGCTTGTGAATGTAAGGACAGAAGGTTGTTGTCAGTGGTGTGATCTGGTCAGAATGGCTGAAGATAAGGAGGTCTCTTCTTATATAAGTAAAAGGTGGTGGCAGCCCTTACCTTGTGCTGCAAGTAATCTAAAGGCATCTGTGTGGAATTCCAAACCAAGTGGGATCTTTTATTGGACTTGACAGACCATGTATCTGAAATAAACATGGTGATATTATGCTCAACAAATACAAGAAGTGGCAGTTCTCAATGTTGAGAATATGGCAATATCATTGTGATATCATCTGGTGTCAAGTGCTCATCTTCATAAGGAGCATTGGTTATTCATGTCAGGGGGAGTTAAAGCTGGTGTCTATGGCCTATTACTCCAAGGGTGCAGATTTTTGTGTAGCTTGCGCAGTGTGATGTCAAGCAATATGATGGGACATACCCTAGCTGCGTAAAGCTAATGCTTATGCAGGAGGAGTCTGAAAAGCAGAATTGTTGTATCTGGGAGAACTTATTTTTCTCTGCTGCGCTGAAGGAATCTAGTTGTACTGATCGATAGAAGTCGTCTCAGAATCCAATAGGAAAGAAGTTGTGCTTGTGTTTTGGAACGTATAATTTTCTGTGGAGTCCTGGGTTGATAATTTTGTGAGCAAGCAGACAATTGTTTGATAAGATGTCAAAACATGGTACAGGACATGTTTCTCTTAAGCCAAACAAGGAATTATTCTGGTCGGTAGTGTAAGGATGAGGTGAAACACGTGTCTCTGCCTATGCATGGAGAGTTATTGGCTTAATTTATGGTAAGATTTAGTTGAGAAACAATAAAGGCAGTCAAGATTGTTTTGGAAGGTAGACATTGAATTTGAATGGAGTTTTTGGTACCTAAAATAACGTTTCTTTGACCAAGAACCTGGACATATTCAAAGCTCGTTAATTCCAAAGTAACTGGTCAGCTATTTATAGGGGTTGTTCTTTTCTCCTTCAGCCAGTGAGTGTTCTTGTTTCATAAGCCTTATGGCGTTTGTTCGTATTTGGGTGAGCATCACGCTTTCTTTGCTAATTTTTGGCTAAAAAGGGGGAGAAAGGGTGTGCGAAATGGTGTGCGCAGATGCCATGTCTGGAGTCTGCAGTTCAAAATGTGTGCAGAGATGTCGAAGAGGGTGTCCTTTCCTTGAGTTGGTGTTGAGTCTTTGTGACTTGTGTCCTGAGTTATGAACACAGTTGTGACTTGTGTTCTGAGTTACCTGGGTTGATTGATTGATACTTCTTAAGTTTCATTTTATGCCACAGGTCGACTAAGGGCGTCTGATCAATTAAGGTGTGCAGAAATCTCTTATGCCACCATTGGTCCTTTATGTCAAGACAGACGTTTCTTTTCTGGAGGAGTCTTCTTCAATTAATCTGGGTCTATCCTGGAAGGAAAAAGAAATGTGTTGTATTAAGGGGGAGTGTCAGATATATTCATCCTCATGTACACCAGATATCTTCTTCCTCATGTGCACCAAATGACTTCAGGACTTTCTACTTCTTAGGTCCTAATGTGCTGCCTGAAGTTATTGTGCTGTGGTGCTCGAAGGTGATGTTATGGAGTTCATAGAATATGCTGAAAAGAGTTGTCGTACAAGATGTCCTAACATCATTCAAGTATTCCCAAGAAGATGATTCTCCATGATTGCTGCTCACAGTAGCCACTGACGGTTACTGTTAGGTTCAGTAGTTGCTGATGACTACTGACAGTAGTGTAGGATTGTAACTGCTGCTGTAATCTGAGTTGTAATGTTCATATATTTATTCTAGCCAAAATTTTCCAAAGGGGGAGAATGTTAGTTCTTTAATTTTTAGGGTTGGCATTAATTTTGTAAGACAAATAATAGCAGCAATATGTTAGATAGGATATTGTATCTTGCTAAAGAAGAACAGGTTGAGCAAGAAGTCCTATTGTGCAATGGAACATGTTGAGTTGAAATGGTTTCAACGTCTGGAACAACATGTCGTATCAAGATGTCCCATGCAGGACCATTCGACATCGCGCCAGAACTGAAGTGAATTTAGAATTCGGTTATGTCTTAACAGATGCAGAAGATTCAGGTAATAATATGCAAATTCTATGTGGCGCTGAATTAATAGGTCTGAAGATTCAAATCTGAAATTGAGAAGAATATTGGAAAATATGCACTTTCTAAATATGGAGATATTTTAGGAAGTTAAAGATTGAAGTCCTATTATGTAGCAGAAGTTTCTGCTGATTTGTAGCAGCTTATTTGCTGTGTCTGTGAAGGCCCAAATCCAGTTGGGAATAGGTTATATATAGATGCATTGTAACCTAGTATTGTAACCTAACCAATGATGTAAAAGTTCTAGTATTAGGGTTGGTTCCTGTACCACTCGACATGTGAGTTGGACAGTGTGTTAGTGTGATCCTCGAAGCTGTTAATTAAGAGGAGTATTGTTCTTGGAGGAAGCTTGTAAGTAACTCTAAGTTGTGTCTTGGAAGTGTGTCTTCCTTGTTGAATTATTGTATAGGTAAAGAGCCGTTGATGCAGTGGCGGATTGTTGACTGCTAGACATCATTGCGATGATTGGGAGTGAGAAGAGTTTCTCATAGCTAGAGAGGATCTAGGTAGAAGGGTCATTGGGTAGTGATTAAGTGATAAGCTGTAAACGGAGAGTTTAGCTTTGAATTAATACTACTGATAGTGGACTTCATCCCTGGCTTGGTAGCCCCCAGAGTAGGTGTGTTAAACCGAACTGGGTTAACAATTCTGTGTGTCTTGCTTTTATCTTTTCAGTACCTTGATTTATATATATATATATATATATACCTTGCCATTTGTGTTCATGTCAGACCAGATGTCAAACGGCATGTTATAGGACATCTGAGTTATGCACATGTACCGGAATTTCAATCATCAAAGTCCTGGTTGTTGGAACGCCCTTTCTTAGAGATCCTCATGTTGGTTTCTCTCTTTTTTGCTCTAGAAGTTGCTCCAGTAGAGGCTTCAGGTTTCTTTGTTGCCTCCGTTTTCTTGGTTTCTTCAGTTTCTTTTGCATTATCAGCTGTCTTCTTGGCTGATGACTTCTCTGAACTGTTCATAGTTACTTTGATGAATGAACATGGTTCAGATGGAAGAGAATTTATAGAGGCGAAGTATTGATTTGATTGGCCGGTCAAACGGTGAAACCAGGTGAATTATTCTTGGAAGTATGCCTGAGGGCTATGCTATAAATGTCAGTTTAAAGCTAGAGGCTTATGCCTTGGAGTTTTAAAGCTGAAAAGTTTGACTTTCCAAGAAAAAGATAGAATGCCTTAATTGCAAATTTGACTTAGATGTGAGGCAATAAATAAAATGCACCATAATTTAATACGAGTCGAAAGCAGTTAATGGCGAAATACTAATGATTACTTAATCAGTGCCAAAGGCATAAAAACTATCATTACATAAAGGCCTGAAAAGGCCAAGAAACAAATGATGGTTAAACAAACAAAGGTTTCGAAAGTATCAGAAGGGAAGCCTCGACGCCAACTGAGAAAAGGCTTCTATGTGATGTTTGAGGCGAGCATTGCACAAAGATTCATCAAGTTTGGCTGCTGCGAGCTCTTTTTCATATCTTTGGGCTGCCTCAATACGATCAATAGCATTCTTCGTTTCTTCAGTCATCTTAGTGTCGTCGAAATGTTGCAATTCACGATTGCGTTTTTCAGCATTTTCAATTTTGGCTTGTAGCTCCGTAATTTGTTGTTTCCAGGCTTCAATATCCTTCTGGTTGGAGGCAATCTCATCTTGTTTTTTCTTTTGATCAGCCTCCATACGTTCGACCTTTTCATACGACTCTTTTGCACCACACCAGGCTGAACTCTCACGACCAGGTGTTTCTTCTAAGGTATTCCTGATAGATGGAAGCAACTTTATTTCTGCAGCTATTTGGTTCACCACAGCGGTTAACTCTATCAGAAAACCAGAAACATCTGGATTAAGGGTGGTGAGCTCAAGCTTTTCAAGGGTGTCCTTCAAATAAGTGGTTGCAGTGGGGTCTGAGGCCAAAACTCTGTGAATGTCCCCCCTGAAGAATTTTTTCTTTATGGCTTGGAGGATTGTTTTGGCGAAATCATCTGATGCTGGAGTCGAAGAGCCAGAAGAAGAAGAACCATACTTCTACCCTGTAGCGTGGTTTTCGTGACCGCCCGCATCCGCCTGCGGATGGGATTGGGTGCTACTTTCTGATTTCTTATTTATCCTATGAAGCTGGAAAGGAAAGGGAAGTTATCTCAAACTAACCTTGCACGCAAATGTGTTCTTTAACAAATGCTAAGAGATTGGGGAGTTTGGGGTCAGGTTATACAATGGGGAGTTGTCAATTACCCATCCTATACATGGTTATCCATGGGTTGTTAGCAATTTTCCTTACTGCTTTCTACTTACTGGTGTTTATCTGTTGTAAAAGGGAAAGTTTCTCCTTTGGGAAGGTTGAGAGATGTTGAAAAAATATTTTTGTTGTTTTCGGGTTTTTCGATGTTTTTGGTAAGGTACTGGACCTAAGGTTTTTGTTTAGTGTGCTCGCTAAGATTTTTCAATCTTATGCCTACCTATTCCCGTTAAAGAAAACAGGGAAATCAGAGCAATCGTAGTTCCTCCTATTCTATGGGAGGAAAAGAGATATTTGGGTATCTTGTTCAAAGCCCAAGATATGAAGCTAAAGGTGATTTGTATCTTGTTCAAAGCCCAAGACGTGAAGCTAAAAGTGATTTGTTTGTATCTTGTTCAAAGCCCAAGATGTGAAGCTAAAAGGGTGTTTGTGGGAATTGATTGAAAAGAGTTAAGAGATTAAAGATTGAGATATGAATATCCGGGAAAAACATCGGAAAATAGAAGGAATATCCGGGAAAGCGTCAGATGAAAATCGAAGGAATATCCGGGAAAGCGTCGGATGAAAATTGAAGGAATATCCGGGAAAGCGTCGGATGAAAATTGAAGGAATATCCGGGAAAGCGTCGGATGAAAATTGAAGGAATATCCGGAAAAGCGTCGGATGTAAAGAAAAGGAATATCCGGGAAAGCTTCGGATGTAAAGAAAAGGAATATCCGGGAAAGCTTCGGATGTAAAGAAAAGGAATATCCGGGAAAGCGTCGGATGTAAAGAAAAGGAATATCCGGGAAAGCGTCGGATATTAAAAAGAGGGACGAGTTTTTCCTGTGTTTAGAAGGAACTTGAGAATGTCTTTGAGAATTAAGAGGGGATATAGACTGTCCAAGTCTACTGGGTGTGTCTTTTGTACTATGTGTAAGAGAAAGTACGCTCCGGGATCAAGATCTAGACTCTTTTGAAAGACTGTTCTAGTAAAATGACTAATTTATGTTCCTATACCTTTAAGAGGTCGTCGGGATAATTTGTACAAAGCCCAAGAGAAGGCGAGAATAACTTTTAAGAAGCCGAGGGACAATTTGTACGAAGCCCAAGAGGAGGCTATCTTCGCTGAGGAAGAATCATTATACGAAGCCTAAGAGGAGGCTGTGAAAACTTCTAAGAAGCTGAAGGGTCCTTGTACAACGCCCAAGAGGAGGCGGGGATGCTTTTAGAAAGCCTGTGGGTCCTTGTACAACACCCAAGAGGAGGCGGATGAACAGTTCCAGAAGGGGTTTCACTTGGAACAATGGCCTTCTGTATATGAACTGTCAAAGGGGGGAAATTTCTTAGATCTAGTTGTCTAAAATTGTTGTAAAAGAAAATCCTAATTGTCAAAGGAGGGTGAAATATCCGGGAGAACGTCGGATGTAAGGAGACGGGATTTTGTCTGGTTCTAGATGTAGTTGCCGGGGAAACTCTAAATATCTATACTATTATTACACAGTTGATATGAGTTTATGAAAGAAGACTTACAGTGAAACAGCCCCACAATACAGTTATATACATATGAAAGCGGTTAAATGAAAGCGGATAAACACTTACTCGGTTGTAGAGCTTCCATGCTGTTTGGTTAGTTGTTCAACAAAGAAATGGAAGGAAGTTTTGATAACAAATATGTACTTGAATTTAAATCACAAGGAAAGTTGTTTTGAAAAGAAACAATATGAATATCCGGGAAAACATCGGATGTAAAGAGACGATGAAAAAAAGAAAAGGTCGCTCGCTAAGACTTTGCAGTCTTATGCCTACGTATTCTCAAACGGGATCTTGAGAAATCAGAACGGTCGTAGTTCGCCCTTATAGGGCGCGAACTACAGAAAATAAAGTTTAAATCGCACGACGGCGAGAGGGAAAAATCTAACCTAATGTTATCATACAAAGGTAGAATATCCTAATGTCTGTCTTATTTCAAACCTAATCGAAAATTAAATTTGAACTAAGAGTTCCTAAAGGAGCATGCAAACGTGGCAAAACATCACAGAATAAATGAATACACAGCAAAGCATTGTGACAGATAAAATCATATATGGAAGAATATCATGTCATTTGAAAACATACACGGAAGAACATCGTGTGTGAAACTGAATACATGGAAAAACATCATGTGGTAAAATATACACGACAAAACATCGTGTAACAGATTAAAAAGACAAAAAGTTACGGAATACACATGGAAAAAAACATCATGGTAATCAGACAATAAAAATCAACTGAAATACACGGAACAACATCATGTAATCAGCGGACAAAAGCATATACACGGCAAAACATCGTGTAAAATAAATACATGGAAAAACATCATGTGATAAAATATACACGATAAAACATCGTGAGATAAAAGCATATACACGGCAAAACATCACAGTGAAAATAAATAGAAAACACACGGCAAAACATCGTGACAGATAAAAATATACACGGCAGAACATCGTGGATAAAATAACAGATATTCACGGCAAAGCATCGTGAAAAGATATAAACATTTACGGAAAAAACATCGTGATATCATGGCAATTGAAAATATACACGGCAAAGCATCGTGTAAAATAAACAGAAAGAAAATACACGACAAAACATCGTGTCAGAGTTTTGAAAGCTGTACAGGGACTTATACAATGACTGGGGCCCAAAATGGTTTTGGTATAAAAGGGGATTGGGTCTTACACTCTATTAGAGGCCCAAAGTGTTTGCAGTGTATTTACAGAAAATACTTGTTTGCAAGTTTAATTGTTTTTTAACAGTTGTGAATAAATCATGCATGGCATACAAGCAAAGCATTTAAATTCGAGTTTACTGTACACCGGTGAACTTTTTCACGCAAGCAGAGGAACGTCTGATGAGCTTGAGATCCCGACGAAGCTTTAAGCGTCCAATGAGCTTCAAGGCGTCACTTAAGAATTTCTGCATCAGATGGAAAAACCAAACAAGCAGAGAAAACCAAAGATCGCATAAAAATGCATTTGATCTCATCAAGTGGTTAGATTTGAATCGAAATTACAAAGTAAATCGGAAAATAAATATTTAATTACAAACAAATTATTGAAAGTAATTCTAAACCACGGAAAATCAAATAATCGAATAATAATCAATTTAAACAATTAGATGATCAATTAAGTCAAAATATATTTAGTAAAACTCACTAGACCATATTAATTATTAACATAATAATTAATTAATTTTAACTTAAATGAAAATAAAGATGGGCTTGGAATAGCACATGAAGGGTGTGATTAGCAAATATTGAAATTGTACTAATATATTTATCAAGTATAAATCTAAATAAAAAAAATAGTGAATGAACAAAATTAAAATAAAACTTCAATTTAAAAGGATGGAAATAAAACCTGATGCTCACGTTGTAATTCTGAAGCAAACAAGAAACCCCTTCCTCTTTCTCAAACGCTCTCTCTCTGAACTTCAAACACGTTTCTTATTCCGTGCGATTTCCGGCCGTCGTCCCTCCGTTTTCGATGATTCTTCCGGCGACGCGCAAACCCCTTCCATCCGTGAAACCTCCGTTCGCATTCGCCTCTGCTCGTTTTGATTCTCGCCGTCTCCGATCGGTTTCCGGCGCGGCGATCTTTCGAAGAAAAAGGGCGAGGTGGTGATGAAGGTAAGTTCATCTTCTTCCCTTTTTTATTTCTGCAATTTACTGTTAAAAACAAATAAATTTGTGTTAGGGTTTAAAACAAAAATTATGAAATTGAATTGATGACTGATTTTGAAAATTTGAATTGTATTTGCTATAGGAATTTTCGCAATTCTGCAGGTGGAATTGTTGTGTTGAAGCCGTTGATATTGGTGATTTCGACGTGTCGGCGACGTCGGTTTCGCGGCGGATTTTGGAGCTTGGATTGCCACGGCTGTAGTAATAGGTTCGTTCTTCTTCTTTTGTTTCTATCCTTTAGAAATTCTGAACGTTCTTGAAGCTGTCAACGTTTAATTTTAGTTGTTAAACTTCTTCTTTGCAAAATTGCAGCTGTTGATGTTATTCTGCAAGTTGTCATTGAATTTTGGTCAGACATGAAAGAAAAAGAGGTTAGTATTGTATTTGCAATTTGAATTGAATAAGTAGGAAATTTATGAAATTGATTCTTTTGAAATTTGGAATCGTGTGGTGTTGCTCCGCTGTAGATTTTGTGAAGTTCTGATAAACTGTTTTTTTTCTTTCAAAATTTCTGTTGAAATTGATTGTTGTGGATTTCAAGTTTGTGAAAAAAAAAGAATTTTGATCAAAGTTTGAATTTGAATTGATGATTAATTGATTTCTCAATTTGTTGCAGGTTTGTTGTGTTCTGTTATTACAGAACTGTTGTAGAAATTGGTATTGGCTTTTCGTCGTGTCGGCAACGGTGGCTCGATTTGCAGCTCTGATGTGTTGAATCTGCAGAATTTGTTAGTCTGTAATATAGAAACAAATGTACTTATATTTGAGTTAGGACTGAAAAAGAAAAAATGGAAATGTCGCAGCTGTTAGTTTTGTAATTTGAATTGAAACCATGTTATGTTCATGAATATGTATATGCTATGTAAAACATATGAAAAGAAAGAAAAAAGTGCAAAGTGTGTATATGAGGGGTGAGGCGCAAGGCCTCCCCCTTGCTGCTTCTTGTTTCACTTTTTTCCTCTAAGTTATGCTTACAAGAGAGAAAAAAATATGAGAGGTAGAGAAAGAATGCTTGTCAATACAAGGCTTGGTGTGAATTGTGAAGAGCAAGAAAACTCTACTTATAGAAAAAAAAAAGTGTAACTCTTAAGCTATCTCAAGATAAGAGTTGAATGAGAATTCAAAGTCTTAGACAATGTTTTTGAGTCTCTTCTACCATTGGCTAGTGAAAATGAGTCAAGGAGACAAGGCTATATGGTTGGTCTCATAAGAAACAAATTTTCAATTAAAACAAAACTCACAAGAAACAAACTTATATTTAAAACAAAATATGAATTTACATATTTTTTCTAAAAAATGAATACATGCATATCAAAAAAAATAATAATAATAATAAAACAAAGTTTATATATATATATATATATATATATATATATATATATATATATATATATATATATATATATATATATATATATATAAAAAGTGGCGCAAGAAAATCAAACATATATACATATACCTTTTTTATTTTTTCTTGTAAAAATTAACTAGCAAAAAGAAATCACATGTATTATATATTTTTTCTTTTATGGTAGAATAAAACAATTTTTTTTTATAATAAGAAAATGAAAGGCATATAAGCACATACATTTTTTATTTATTTATTAATCTTATTTATGCAAAATAAAAGAAAAAATGTGAAATCAAATTAAATGATTGAAAAACTGAAAATTCACACAATATATGATATATCGTGCATAAATGAAGCAAAGTGAAAAGTTCAGTCAGATGATGTAGGATAGGTATATCCTTATTGTGATGATGATTTGCCAAATGATGGGAAATCTTGGTGGTCAAAATTTGGGGTATGACAGATGCCCCTATTTAATCTTCTTAGACATGAAAGTATGAATAGCAAAGAGTTTTAGACATTCGAGGTATAAGAGGATTAAATATCATAGTACCCAGAATTTTGACCTTGATTGGAGAAGAAATGATATGTGATGAATGAAAGACTTTTGAACACTGTGGGGAACGATGTCACAGGAGACAGACCGACAGAATTTTCTTGGGATATAAGATATTGTGGAAATTTGCCGATGCGACAAAGGGTATTCAGTAGTATTTGGAAAGAGAGGGATAAACCCTAGAACAGAGATTCAGACATCTGGAAAAACATCAGACGCGAATGAGGTAACACACTCTGGAAAACATATCAGCAACATCTAGAAAAACGTTAGATGTGGAATGAGACCAGATCTGAGGAGATGTCAGAAACTTCCAAGAAAGTAGTTAACTTTACTGTGGAATACACGAGAACATCCAAAAAGCGAAAATAACTTCACTGGGAAAAAGGTTACAGTCATCAGAGATTTTCAGACGTGTATTAAAAAACCCTGGAAAAGAACAGTAACAACCGTAAGAGACATTCAGAAGAGCATTGAACGAAATCTTGGAACATAAACAGACAGGATTATCAGAGACATTCAGAAGAGCATTGAATGAAGTCTAAAAAATAAATCAGGCACATCCAGAAAAACATTGGATGAATGAGAAACAAACTCGAAGGCATCCAGAAAAGCATTGGACCGAGTTGTCGACCAAACTTGAAGATATATTAATGACATCCAAAAAAGCGTTGAATGTATTAAAAATAACTTTGAATGTAAATCCGAAACATTTAGAAAAGCGTTAAATGTACAGAGAAATTTTTTAGAAGACTGGCTGAACAATGAACATATCCGAAAAAGCATCAGATAAGTCATCCGAACAAAAGTTACATCTGGAAAAACATCAGATGAGGAAAAGTCATATCCGGGAGAGCATCAGATAGACATTAAAGGAGTTTCTGGAAGAGCATCAGAATAAAAGAGACATATCCGGAAGGACATCAGATAGAAATAAAGAAAATTCTGGAAAAACATCAGAACGGGTTTTGGAAAAACTTCAAAACCAAAAGATACATCCGTAAGAACATCTGGTAGGCACAGAGAAATATTCTGGAAAAGGATCAGAATAGATAGACATATCCAGAAGAACATCGAATATAAACACAGAGAAACGTTCTGGAAAAGCATCAGAACAGGTAGACATATCCGGAAGAACATCGGATAGAAACAAAGTTATATCTGGAAGAACATCAGATAAGACATAAAAGTATTGGTGCCAGATAAGTCAGACTTTGTAGAAAGGTAAGATGTTGATAATGACACGATCACTGATGAATGCAAATGAGGATTAAAACACTCTTGAATGCATAGTATATGAAAAAGTTATGATGTATGATTAAATGTATGTAATGCAAATGAAAATGCTGACAACAAGTTTAGACTCTTTGAGAGAGTGGAAATCAACAAGTTTATACTCTTTTGGGGAGTGGAAATCAACAAGTTTATACTCTTTTGGGGAGTGAAAATCAACAAGTTTATACTCTTTTGGGGAGTGACAGACAAGACCGATTCCTCAACACAGAGATCATTGTCATTGCTTAGGGACTGAAAATGCTGCATACTGGGAAGGCTTGCCCCAGTAATGAGTCTTGAAAGTTTTTCTGAATAAACCAATTCTGAGAAGGACTTGCACTGAACAAATCTTGAACTGATTCTTAACAGGCTCTGAAAAGAACTTGCCCCTGATAGGATCACTGACCAAGTTTCTAAACTGTTTTGAAAATTCCTTGAGAGGAAAGCTAGTTTGCAATAAAAAATATTTATTTAAACATGGCAAATTTAATGCAAAGTTTATGCAAAATTTTTGAAAACAAAATCATTGTTTTAGAAAAAATACAGTAATATGGATTACTAGTTAAAAACACGGTGGTTTAAAACATTTTGACTGAAAAGTAAAACAGAGGTATAATACCAAAACAAATGATTTGCAAAAATGATTTTGGAGTCAATTTACGCCACCTTGTTGTAGTATGCTTTCAAAATAACCTTACTTCAATTAGGTCTTTTGAGGGTTATAACGTGGTCTGGTTCACGGTTTATGAAAAAAAGATAAAGGCTCAAAGTTTATTTGGTGCCCACCCCATTCGTGATGTTCTCCAGTCCTATGCTCAGTTAAACTTAAATTGTGTATTCAGGTTCCAAAAGGTTTTGGAATTGTACTGATGATAGTGGTGACGATGGTCCAGAAGTCTTGAGACAGCAGCCACTGCTTCTTTACAACATTTAGTTGTTTTTCATCTTTGTGGACTTTTTTTAAAAATCGGGGATTTAAGGACCTCTTCTCTGTATTATCCCTAACTTTTGCCTGAACTATTTCTTTTTTTTTTAAATTTATAGTCAGCGGGATGCCCTAGTTTTTGCCTAAGTTTTTTTTTTTGACTTAGCGGGCTTTTTCTTTTTTGATTTAGAAAGAAAGTGACTGTTTGATTTGATGATTACGACGGACCACCACTGGCTTTGGATTTGAAAGACGTTTCAGCATCTGCTTGTTGTATGTAAACATTCCGAACTTGAATACACAACCCAAATTAAACTGAGAACTACCCTGCCCCTGGTTAAAATTGTGGGTTTTTTATAAAGAAAGAAACACCTACTTCAAGGCTCAAAAGGGGTTAACTAGGGATTATCTTCCTTATATCTCCAGTGTTTGGGAATTGAAAAAATGCCTTACATCCTCAGCAAAGTTTTTTATTCGAAAGCATACCGACATCAATTATGGGTATTATGTTTTTATCATCCTCCCACAAATATTTGCATAGTCAAAAATTTGAAAAAGAGGTGCATTTTTCTTGAAAGTTTTTGTTTTTTTGAAAGTTTTTGTTTTGTGAAAGAGAAAGGATAAAGATGATTTGAATCAAAATACTGTACACGATCATTTCATCAAAACTGACATTTAAAGATAAACAAGTTTGAAAGCAAACAAATATGATACAAACAAGGAAAATTCAAAATAGACAGAAACAGGGTCAGTGACTAATCAAACACAAGGATGAGATGTCCTGTCATTGGGAAGTAACTGAGTTGAAGTTGATTGAAGTTTCAGTTCTGTATCGGTGATGAGGAATCAGTTTGACGATTTACATACGACTGAAAGATAGAAGGTTGGAATGAATTGACGATGACCCGGACGTATGTATGACTTATGCAAATGATATGCAATCATTGAAAGGCAGATAGAAAATGCTAAACAACCTAGACCTCTTAGGAATTCTAATCCTAGTAAATGTCCCTAGCAGAGTCGCCATTTTTCTGTACCGCGGTTTTCGTGACCGCCCGCATCCGCCTGCAGATGGGATTGGGTGCTACTTTCTGATTTCTTATTTATCCTATGAAGCTGGAAAGGAAAGGGAAGCCATCTCAAACTAACCTTGCACGCAAATGTGTTCTTTAACAAATGCTAAGAGATTGGGGAGTTCGGGGTCAGGTTATACAATGGGGAGTTGTCAATTACCCATCCTATACATGGTTATCCATGGGTTGTTAGCAATTTTCCTTACTGCTTTCTACTTACTGGTGTTTATCTGTTGTAAAAGGGAAAGTTTATCCTTTTGGAAGGTTGAGAGATGTTGAAAAAATATTTTTGTTGTTTTCGGGTTTTTCGATGTTTTTGGTAAGGTACTGGACCTAAGGTTTTTGTTTAGTGTGCTCGCTAAGATTTTTCAATCTTATGCCTACGTATTCCCGTTAAAGAAAACAGGGAAATCAGAGCAATCGTAGTTCCTCCTATTCTATGGGAGGAAAAGAGATATTTGGGTATCTTGTTCAAAGCCCAAGATATGAAGCTAAAGGTGATTTGTATCTTGTTCAAAGCCCAAGATGTGAAGCTAAAAGTGATTTGTTTGTATCTTGTTCAAAGCCCAAGATGTGAAGCTAAAAGGGTGTTTGTGGGAATTGATTGAAAAGAGTTAAGAGATTAAAGATTGAGATATGAATATCCGGGAAAAACATCGTAAAATAGAAGGAATATCCGGGAAAGCGTCGGATGAAAATCGAAGGAATAGCCGGGAAAGCGTCGGATGAAAATTGAAGGAATATCCGGGAAAGCGTCGGATGAAAATTGAAGGAATATCCGGGAAAGCGTCGGATGAAAATTGAAGGAATATCCGGAAAAGCGTCGGATGTAAAGAAAAGGAATATCCGGGAAAGCTTCGGATGTAAAGAAAAGGAATATCCGGGAAAGCTTCGGATGTAAAGAAAAGGAATATCCGGGAAAGCGTCGGATGTAAAGAAAAGGAATATCCGGGAAAGCGTCGGATATTAAAAAGAGGGACGAGTTTTTCCTGTGTTTAGAAGGAACTTGAGAATGTCTTTGAGACTTAAGAGGGGATATAGACTGTCCAAGTCTACTAGGTGTGTCTTTTGTACTATGTGTAAGAGAAAGTAGGCTCCGGGATCAAGATCTAGACTCTTTTGAAAGACTGTTCTAGTAAGATGACTAATTTCTGTTCCTATACCTTTAAGAGGTCGTCGGGACAATTTTTACAAAGCCCAAGAGAAGGCGAGAATAACTTTTAAGAAGCCGAGGGACAATTTGTACGAAGCCCAAGAGGAGGCTATCTTCGCTGAGGAAGAATCATTATACGAAGCCTAAGAGGAGGCTGTGAAAACTTCTAAGAAGCCGAAGGGTCCTTGTACAATGCCTAAGAGGAGGCGGGGATGCTTTTAGGAAGCCTGGGGGTCCTTGTACAACGCCCAAGAGGAGGCGGATGAACAGTTCCAGAAGGGGTTTCACTTGGAACAATGGCCTTCTGTATATGAACTGTCAAAGGGGGGAAATTTCTTAGATCTAGTTGTCTAAAATTGTTGTAAAAGAAAATCCTAATTGTCAAAGGAGGGTGAAATATCCGGGAGAACGTCGGATGTAAGGAGACGGGATTTTGTCTGGTTCTAGATGTAGTTGCTGGGGAAACTCTAAATATCTATACTATTATTACACAGTTGATATGAGTTTATGAAAGAAGACTTACAGTGAAACAGCCCCACAATACAGTTATATACATATGAAAGCGGTTAAATGAAAGCGGATAAACACTTACTCGGTTGTAGAGCTTCCATGCTGTTTGGTTAGTTGTTCAACAAAGAAATGAAAGAAAGTTTTGATAACAAATATGTACTTGAATTTAAATCACAAGGAAAGTTGTTTTGAAAAGAAACGATATGAATATCCGGGAAAACATCGGATGTAAAGAGACGATGAAAAAAAGAAAAGGCCGCTTGCTAAGACTTTGCAGTCTTATGCCTACGTATTCTCAAAAGGGATCTTGAGAAATCAGAGCGGTCGTAGTTCGCCCTTATAGGGCGCGAACTACAGAAAATAAAGTTTAAATCGCACGACGGCGAGAGGGAAAAATCTAACCTAATGTTATCATACAAAGGTAGAATATCCTAATGTCTGTCTTATTTCAAACCTAATCGAAAATTAAATTTGAACTAAGAGTTCCTAAAGGAGCATGCATACGTGGCAAAACATCACAGAATAAATGAATACACAACAAAGCATTGTGACAGATAAAATCATATATGGAAGAATATCATGTCATTTGAAAACATACACGGAAGAACATCGTGTGTGAAACTGAATACATGGAAAAACATCATGTGGTAAAATATACACGACAAAACATCGTGTAACTGATTAAACAGACTAAAAGTTACGGAATACACATGGAAAAAAACATCATGGTAATCAGACAATAAAAATCAACTGAAATACACGGAACAACATCATGTAATCAGCGGACAAAAGCATATACACGGCAAAACATCGTGTAAAATAAATACATGGAAAAACATCATGTGATAAAATATACAGGATAAAACCTCGTGAGATAAAAGCATATACACGGCAAAACATCACAGTGAAAATAAATAGAAAACACACGGCAAAACATCGTGACAGATAAAAATATACACGGCAGAACATCGTGGATAAAATAACAGATATTCACGGCAAAGCATCGTGAAAAGATATAAACATTTACGGAAAAAACATCGTGATATCATGGCAATTGAAAATATACACGGCAAAGCATCGTGTAAAATAAACAGAAAGAAAATACACGACAAAACATCGTGTCAGAGTTTTGAAAGCTGTACAGGGACTTATACAATGACTGAGGCCCAAAATGGTTTTGGTATAAAAGGGGATTGGGTCTTACACTCTATTAGAGGCCCAAAGTGTTTGCAGTGTATTTACAGAAAATACTTGTTTGCAAGTTTAATTGTTTTTTAACAGATGTGAATAAATCATGCATGGCATACAAGCAAAGCATTTAAATTCGAGTTTACCGTACACCGCTGAACTTTTCCATGCAAGCAGAGGAACGTCTGATGAGCTTGAGATCCCGGCGAAGCTTTAAGCGTCCAATGAGCTTCAAGGCGTCACTTAAGAATTTCTGCATCAGATGGAAAAACCAAACAAGCAGAGAAAACCAAAGATCGCATAAAAATGCCTTTGATCTCATCAAGTGGTTAGATTTGAATCGAAATTACAAAGTAAATCGGAAAACAAATATTTAATTACAAACAAATTATTGAAAGTAATTCTAAACCACGGAAAATCAAATAATCGAATAATAATCAATTTAAACAATTAGATGATCAATTAAGTCAAAATATATTTAGTAAAACTCACTAGACCATATTAATTATTAACATAATAATTAATTAATTTTAACTTAAATGAAAATAAAGATGGGCTTGGAATAACACATGAAGGGTATGATTAGCAAATATTGAAATTGTCCTAAAATATTTATCAAGTATAAATCTAAATAAAAAAAATAGTGAATGAACAAAATTAAAATAAAACTTCAATTTAAAAGGATGGAAATAAAACCTGATGCTCACGTTGTAATTCTGAAGCAAACAAGAAACCCATTCCTCTCACTCAAACGCTCTCTCTCTGAACTTCAAACACGTTTCTTATTCCGTGCGATTTCCGGCCGTCGTCCCTCCGTTTTCGATGATTCTTCCGGCAACGCGCAAACCCCTTCCGTCCGTGAAACCTCCGTTCGCATTCGCCTCTGCTCGTTTTGATTCTCGCCGTCTCCGATCGGTTTCCGGCGCGGCGATCTTTCGAAGAAAAAGGGCGAGGTGGTGATGAAGGTAAGTTCATCTTCTTCCCTTTTTTATTTCTGCAATTTACTGTTAAAAACAAATAAATTTGTGTTAGGGTTTGAAACAAAAATTATGAAATTGAATTGATGACTGATTTTGAAAATTTGAATTGTATTTGCTATAGGAATTTTCGCAATTCTGCAGGTGGAATTGTTGTGTTAAAGCCGTTGATATTGGTGATTTCGACGTGTCGGCGACGTCGGTTTCGCGACGGATTTTGGAGCTTGGATTGCTACGGCTGTAGTAATAGGTTCGTTCTTCTTTTTTTGTTTCAATCCTTTAGAAATTCTGAACGTTCTTGAAGCTGTCAACGTTTAATTTTAGTTGTTAAACTTCTTCTTTGCAAAATTACAGCTGTTGATGTTATTTTGCAAGTTGTCATTGAATTTTGGTCAGACATGAAAGAAAAAGAGGTTAGTATTGTATTTGCAATTTGAATTGAATAAGTAGGAAATTTATGAAATTGATTCTTTTGAAATTTGGAATCGTGTGGCGTTGCTCCGCTGTAGATTTTGTGAAGTTCAGATAAACTGTTTTTTTTTCTTTCAAAATTTCTGTTGAAATTGATTGTTGTGGATTTCAAGTTTGTGAAAAAAAAAAGAATTTTGATCAAAGTTTGAATTTGAATTGATGATTAATTGATTTCTCAATTTGTTGCAGGTTTGTTGTGTTCTGTTATTACAGAACTGTTGTAGAAATTGGTATTGGCTTTTCGTCGTGTCGGCAATGGTGGCTCGATTTGCAGCTCTGATGTGTTGAATCTGCAGAATTTGTTAGTCTGTAATATAGAAACAAATGTACTTATATTTGAGTTAGGACTGAAAAAGAAAAAATGGAAATGTCGCAGCTGTTAGTTTTGTAATTTGAATTGAAACCATGTTATGTTCATGAATATGTATATGCTATGTAAAACATATGAAAAGAACGAAAAAAGTGCAGAGTGTGTATATGAGGGGTGAGGCGCAAGGCCTCCCCATTGCTGCTTCTTGTTTCACTTTTTTCCTCTAAGTTATGCTTACAAGAGAGAAAAAAATATGAGAGGTAGAGAAAGAATGCTTGTCAATACAAGGCTTGGTGTGAATTGTGAAGAGCAAGAAAACTCTACTTATAGAAAAAAAAATGTGTAACTCTTAAGCTATCTCAAGATAAGAGTTGAATGAGAATTCAAAGTCTTAGACAATGTTTTTGAGTCTCTTCTACCATTGGCTAGTGAAAATGAGTCAAGGAGACAAGGCTATATGGTTGGTCTCATAAGAAACAAATTTTCAATTAAAACAAAACTCACAAGAAACAAACTTATATTTAAAACAAAATATGAATTTACATATTTTTTCTAAAAAATGAATACATGCATATCAAAAAAAATAAAATAAAACAAAGTTATATATATATATATATATATATATATATATATATATATATATATATATATATATATATATATATATATATATATATATATATATATATATAAAGTGGCGCAAGAAAATCAAACATATATACATATACTTTTTTTATTTTTTCTTGTAAAAATTAACTAGCAAAAAGAAATCACATGTATTATATATTTTTTCTTTTATGGTAGAATAAAACAATTTTTTTTTATAATAAGAAAATGAAAGGCATATAAGCACATACATTTTTTTTTTATTAATCTTATTTATGCAAAATAAAACAAAAAATGTGAAATCAAATTAAATGATTGAAAAACTGAAAATTCACACAATATATGATATATCGTGCATAAATGAAGCAAAGTGAAAAGTTCAGTCAGATGATGTAGGATAGGTATATCCTTATTGTGATGATGATTTGCTCAATGATGGGAAATCTTGGTGGTCAAAATTTGGGGTATGACATGCCCGAGTATTAATTTGGAATACTCACGTGGGTTCGACCACTTGAGTGCTGTCAGTGAGTCTCCAGGATTTGGAACGTTAGCCAAAGGTTGCTGGACCACGGGCAAATAAGTATGGTGAGGGGTAGGATCTGGTTGGCCTTCTTCTTCTTCTTCTTCTTCTGATTCTTCTCCTTCATCTTTTTCGTCTCCAGTTTCGACTGCCACTCCTCCATCATTTTCTTCAGCAGTTGGTTGGAGGTTGGCTTGGTCATTAGCTGGTTCAGGATGTGGTTCATGTGTTTCTTCAGGGGCAGCTTGTCCAGGATTGTCGTTTTGGGGTTGAGCCTCAGGACCACCTTCTTCTTCGACAACCAGTTGATCAGTATCCATGAAGTTAGCCAGGTCAAAAAGTGGTGGACTTGAAGCATCATCATCATCAGAGTTAGAGCCCTCATCCTGTGCATCATGTGTAGTAGTTTGGGCAGGAGGATTGGTGGGTTCTGCAGCTAGAGGATTAGGTTGATTAATTTCACTTAAACCAGAGCCAAGATCAGATGATGGATGGTAAGTTGGTTCACCTTGGCTATTAAGGAGTGTAGTGGTGAAACTTCCTGCAGCTTGTTGAGGGGTGGGATTGTTGATTATGTGGGTAGCGAAATTGCCTGAAGCTGGTTGAGGGTCAGGATTATTGATTATGTTTGCCTAAACAACACAAGTGAAGAAAATGAGATTGAAAGAATTTGGGCGAAAGACGTTAGTATAATGAAAAAATGGTGCACATACCTGAGCTTGTACAGCAGCAGGACTTGAGTTACCACTTTCATGGTCGCCAGGAGGTGTTTGGGTAGCTACCATGGAAGGTTGTTTTTCGACACCACTTGTTGTGGGTGCCTTTTCAAGTATTTTGGCCACCTTCGAAGGAGGTGGGTCAGCAGGTCCAGATGCTTTGATTGGTTTTCTTCTTTTCTTTGTAAGAACCTCCTCAAGAGATTCATTTGAAGCATCTGAAGATATAACAACTGGGGCATCCTTTTTACCTTTCTTTGAAGGTGTAGGAGGTTTTGACCAGTCTGAAAAGGTGATGCAAATATGAGAAGTGATTCACATAATAAGAACATAGGCAAGGGATGTGAAACGTACCTGTTTGCCTTCTGGTTCTTTGCTACTTTGTGCAGCAGCAGCCCTGGCTGAAGGAGCTTTCTTAGGCACAGCTGAAAGACAGTGAAAATTGTTACAAGTTAATGATTAAATGGTTAGTTATAAAGCCATGGAATAAGGGCTTCAAACCTTCATATATTTCAAATTCGACACGAACATCCTGAATTCCTATATGAAGGTGTCCTTTGAAACTGTCTAGCATATGCTTAGTCGGAACCACTCGTTGAGCTTTTAGCTGAGACTGTCGTCGAAGAAGTTTTAAATGGTCACCACAGACAAACCAATCTGGAAATGGAGGGGCAAGTGCCACTCCAAAATCAACATTAGGCAGTCGAGGGAACTCTGGAGGGAAAAGTTTAAAAGATACCTCATAAAGTTTCTCACGAGGGACGTCTGAAGGGACTTTTAGTTGGTCCAACTGTTGTAGAAATTTTCTCTTTAAAGTAATATCAGCCTCGTGAATGGTTCGACCAAGATCATCTGGTCGATAGACAGTTTCAAAGTATTTTTGGAAAGCCTGTATTTCTTGGAGGTGAGTGAACTTACTCTTCTTAGTCTTGTCTTGCACATCAATAAAAGCTTGGTCAAGCAATGAAGAAAATATAGCCACGTCAAGAAAATGCTCTTGGTAGTGCTTCGACCACCAGTGGTGGAATGATGAAGTGCATAAGAAAGAAGGCTAAAAAAACACGGGAGATAGAACTCCTCCTCTCTCATTCCAGCTGACGAGTGTACTGGTGACATCTTCTTCACCAAAGCTTGCAGTATGAAGGATTACTTGGCCTTTCCTCTCATATAAACATTGAGGAAAGCTCTGGGCCAGCCCAAATTGTCGAAAGACAAGATTTGGTTGGTAAGCAATTAGTGCTGATAGGCCTCTCCCCAAGTTCAGCCTTTGGACAATGAATCTGGGAATTAAAAAGGCTTCCTAAATAGCAACAGATTCACTGTCAAGAGTCTTGTGAGGGTTTGGAAATGTCCTTGTAAACCACACAGGGCCACATCTTCTTTGAGCAAAGGGTGCCATGCTGGGAGTAAACTCACAGCGCTTGGCAAACATCATGATATAGCTGGTGAAGGACCCTTGAAGGGTTTCACCATCATCATTGGGCGTAAGTTTGACCAAACAGGTCCATTCGACGCTCCTCTCCCTTATCTCAGCGGAGGCTTTGTCAACTAGCCCTTTTCTGGGAAGGCTAGCTTCAAATGTTGCATTGAGCCACAGTTGAAGCAGCCAAAGAGGTCCACTCAAGTGTACATAACCTTGAGCTTCCATGTGCCTCAGTCGAGAAGCCCCTTCACTGATGGACTCATAAAGGTTCGCCAGGATGAGTTCACTTAAGCATACCCCTCTGTTATTGTGAAGCTGGTTAGCAAGGGGCAAGTACTTCTTAGCTACTTGCAAGCATTTCGTACAGAAAACATATCTCGACAGCCATACGGTGAAAAATGTAATGTGTTCTTTATCAGATACTTCATCATGGCCTGCGTCGAAGTAGTGTTTGATGAAGTGGGTTTAGGTGAGTTTGGAACTTGAAATGCCTATGATATCCTCAGCATCTTCTTCAGGGTTGTAAATAAGGCCATCTGGGCGAAGCCCTGTGATGGCAGCCAAGTCGAACAGTGTAGGGGTAACCATTCCACATGGCAGATGGAAGGTGTAGTGGGTGCTGTCCCAAAAATATAAGGACGCTGCCAGCATGTTCAAGCAGTATGGTACGCTGGTCTTCGACAGCATGAGAAGGTCATAAATCCCTATGTTTTTCCAATGTTCAGACTTGACCTTTTCCATCTCCGCCATCCATTGGTCAAAATCCTTCAGGGGATTAACAACTCTTACTAGCCTTGTGCCATCAGTGAGATAGCTAACATTGATCTTGGGCAGTGGAATTTCTTCAGGAGAGGTTTCATCAGAAACGTTAATTTTGGAAAATCTTTTTTGCCCTAATGGCCTTGTTTTCCGGTAAGAGGGGAGAAACTCACTTAGTTTCTCATTAGAAATGTCAACATCAGCTAGAGGACCAGACAATACATAAGGTTTGTCAGAAACGACTAAAGGAATCATTACCTGAGACTTATATATTTCTCGTGCTTCTTTGGTGGTGGGTTCCGGCAGGCAACGACGATTATCCACTATTTGAGGGGCTGGGATGTTTGCAAATAGAGGAATGGCTTGTTTGAATTGAGTAGCCTTGCCTCTTTGGGTTTTCTTTGGTTGAGGATTCACTTGGGAGGACGCCATTGTTAGAGAAAATGAAAAGAAGTGGTGCTTTTCTGGGTTTTGCGTGAAGAAAACTGAAAGAGACAAGAAGGTTGCTTGAGAGTATAAGAGTGTGAAAAGTTCACCAAATGGTGAAAATGGATATTTATAGACGTTTTGAAAATCCCAAGAGTCTTGGATCCACCGTTGAAGTTGAGAAGGTAGTGGGACGCGTGTCTTTCTCTTGGAAGTGTGATGAGTGGTAGCAGTTATGTTCAGACTGCAAACATATATTTTCAAGAAAGGAGTTATGATGAGTGCGGCTGAAGAGACGTTTAAGGATTTGTCATGTTGGCATGATGTCATAAGCGTGGGTTAGAGAAACTGAACAGTTGAGCCACTGAGTGATTAGTGGATTATTCAGTTGAAGCCATGCAAACAAGCGTCGAAGTGGGTGTTGAATAAAAAAAATGACCTTCTCACCAATTCTGGCAAAATGACATTTCTTGGGGGGCAATTTGTTAACCCTCACTTTCGACGCTAGAAGGAATCAAAGCTATTTTAAGTTAAAACATTATTTTTAACATAAAGAAGGCTTCGACCCAGTTTAGGTGAAGCCTGAGTCGAATAGGGGTTTTGGAAGCCTCAAAAATAGCTAAGTGTTGGGAGATGCTTCGACCGTGAGAATGTTGAAACGCGCATTGCAGTTATCACATTAAGGCTGGAGGGAAAACCTTAAATGTTTGAATTTCAAAAGGATCAGTTGCTGAACGTGGGAGCAGTTGAAATGGAGAAAGGCGCCAAGAGGACACGTTTGGAAGCATAACCACCACTTAGTGGTTATTTCTTAGCACTATAAATAGGAGTTATTTCTATAGAATAAGGGTGTTCATATTTTTGTACAAGTTACTCAAAGAAACTCAAAGTACCCGCGTGTAGAGAAACGAGTTCGTGAGAATGTACGTAATATAACACCACTTTCTTTCATCAATGCAATTTATCTTCATCATGTTTATGCTTCAGCACTTTACGTTTTCCTGAACTTTACCTTTCATGTCTTAACTTTTCCTTGAATCTTTATTTTCAGTCAAGTTTATTTTAAACCTTGTTTTTACTTTCATTTAAAAGCTCTCGACATTTATCTTATTGCATCTTTACATTCAACCATTTACTTTCAAAGTCTTTTATCTTCAAGTCATTTATTTTTAAAGTCATTTATCTTTCCGCATTTACTTTCGACTGCACTTTTATCAATTCCAGTCTTTATTTTCAAGAACGTGGAGTTCATTGCATTTTATCTTCAAAAGCTTTTACATCATTGCATTTACTTTTAAAGTCATTTATTTCCTCGTCATTTACTTTCGGCAGTCATTTATTTTTCTGCATCTTTTACATTCAAGAACGTGGAGTTCAAGCAATTTTACATTTTTGTCATTTATCTTCAACAGTAATTTATCTTCCTGCATTTTTATCAATTCAAGTCTTTATCTTCAAGCCTTATTTTCAAAGCTTTTTACTTCTTGTCTGTTACTTTCGACGCCTTTAAATTCTGCATTCTTTATTTACAGCCTTTTAACTTCCAAGCTTTTACTTTACTGCAAGTAGTCGAACGTGGAGTTCACTTAGGTTTTTTTTTTTAGCATTGTCGAACGTGGAGTTCAGTTTACATTTCCTTTATTTCAAGTTATATTCACTCTCTCTTAAAATTTAGCACATGTCCTAGGATTTGTGTGGTCGATCCTGCAAGTTAGTCAGTTTTATTTAAAATTGATAGACCAGAGGTTATTTACCAAAATTCACAGTAAACAATCTCAAACCATCCTGCTGTGCTAGATTGATCCTTCTTATATCTCAATTTTCTTAATTACATATTGCTTTGTTAATTCTTTATCTTCCGTTCGTAAATTTCAATTTCTTTATCTTGAGAGGATTATATCTCTTTAGAGCACTTTTAGTTGTGCTAGCCAAAATAGTGAATATATTTAGTGATGGAATTATGAATTTGAGATTCAGTTTGGTACACCATAGTAAAGAATTAAATAGGAAAAAGTGAATTGACATGTTTATAAATGTTTCTACTGTAATATATTTGGTTATTTAGAGTTGTTTCATTTTGATAAGTTTAAATTTTCAAAAGGTACTAACGCATCGGTACTTAAGAAATTTTGGGTACCAAAGATGAAACCCTAGTAAGTTTTTGCAGGGATGTTTTGCAGCTTTAAGAAGCATTAGCGCATATCAAATGAAATTTTCCAAATCAAAGAGTATATTATCAAGTATACAGTAGTTTTGAAATGAAGCCTATGATCCTGAGATGTTCGCTGGTGGTGCATATTAATGGTCGTGATCAAAAAATAGTTTTTGTTAAGGATGGTCTCAACATCTCTAACTTATGATGATCTGCTAACCTCTTTGTAAGTTGAGAAGATAAACTTGAGGTAGACATAATTCAATATTGAGAATCCACACCTTGGACACCAGAATCTTTAAGGAATGTGAATTCTTCAAGATCTTTGAAGAGTTAAAATTACTCAATTTCATTTGCAACCCTCCAAGGAAAATGATTCATCATTGGTCAAGATTTTCTTTTCAAATCTTTATTTCACATAAGGGACAATTTACTTTGAAGTAAGGAAACACAAGATATCTTTATCTCTGGTTTGTCTAAATATTACTTGCAAATTTGAATCTATGTGCTTGCAGGTAACAAAAATCAGCATTCGTAGTTTGGATGACGACAACGCGTGACAATATCCTTCAAATGATAATAAAAGAATCTTATAAAGGGAACTCTAGATCAAGTGCTTATACAATCAAATACTATCTAGTAAAGTCTTGAAGCTACTCTGGTGACATATGTGAAAGCTCGCTAGGTCATGTCTTCCAGTCTATCTGAGTAAAGTGAGCATTGTAAAAGTAAAATAGTAGCTTAAGAGTACTAAGGGAACTCTCACACACACACACACCTTAAAATATTTTCTATCTTGAAAATGACTTTCTAAATCAAGACCAAGTGATTAAAATGATATCCAAACATTTTCTTAACCATCTAATTAATTGAAAAGATATATCATTCGATTGGAAAAAGTTTTTTAAGAAATTCAATTATCTTTTCTTTAAAAAATAAAGTTGGATTCAATATATTAGAAATTGAAATATTTGACTTTTTTAAAAAATATTTTCTTTATTTATAATTCTTAAAGAATACCCCGGCCCGGGGACATTCGTTAGCCGGTCTGATCACTTAAGAAAATGCAAACGAGTGTCTCTGAGACACTTTTTAAGAACTTAAAAAGTTTATTTTTTTAGAAATACATATATTTAATATATTGAAAATTGAAATATTAACTATCTTTTATAAGAAAAAACATATTTTTTTATTTAGAATCTTTAAAGATTATTCCGAATGACCCATCACTTAATAAAATGTTAACGAATGTCTCAAAACACATTTTAAGAGCTTAAAAAAAATAAAGTTTTTAAACAAATATGTATGTTCAATACAATAAAATTAAAATATTTTACTTTATTAAAAATTATTAAATTTAGCTAAAATCTTTAAAAAAATCCGGAACACTCCAACCACTTAAGCTCATTTAAAGAAGTTTGTCCATTCCCAAAAAGTAAAAGTTTTTGCATTTAAGCACTTATTGCTCTTATTAGCAGCAAACATAAAGCTTGGTGTTAAATATAAGAAAGATTTTACTATATAAAGTATGAAATCCAACAATCATTCTCACAAATATTGTGCGATTACACCAAGTAATATACCTACCTTCAAATAGCCTATGCAACAAAATAATTACTAATTTCCATTTTGGAAAAGCAGACGAAATATAAAAAGCACTCTATAGTTAATGAATAGTCCTTTATTTTACAATATTTATTATATTCCCCTAAATTGAAAAGGACAAAATTGCCAACAGTGAAATATAAAAAACTAAGAGAGAGAAGAACCGTTTTTGATAAGAAGGAAAAAAATATCGCCCTCGGTTTTAGGAAATCCCTATACGTCACATTATTTCACTACTTTCAGGGTCCCATGATTCCTGGATTCCAATGTTATCATAATTAAATAATTCCACGCGCAGGCTTTCCGCGTTTGTAGCACTCTCCCTATCAATTCGAAAAGTGACCATTTTAATCAACGCAATGAGCGAGTATAAATCACGCGCTACTTTTATGTATTTGGTTCAGATAAACTAGACATTGGGAAACTTTAAAACCACTAATCTTGGAATACCACTTTTAAGGTTTGCATCAGATATACTCCTTCCGTCTCAAAATTAAAATTTTTATAAAATTATCATACATAGATTAAAAAAAAAAAAAATTAACTAATTAAATATAACAATTTTATAAAATTATCTTTAATTACCATTTTTTTTTGAACCAAGAAAAGTGTATTAAGTAAAAAAAAAAACAGATAGATACAAGGTGATCAGAGATCCAACTAAAACTATCAAACCAAAAAGACTATGTCATCAAAGAAGCTACATATTTCCTAAGCTTCTTTGATCCCCATCCTCTATACAAAATAATCTCTATAATATCATTACTAACATCAACCCAAGTTAGTCTATGATCATGATCTCCAAAAATGAAATAATTCCTAAACCTCCATATACCATACATAGCTTCAGTCAAAGCTATTTTCAGCAAACTGGCTCTCCAACCCTTCTTCACTATACCTTGCAAGATCCAAACAAGCTCTCTAGTCCACTCTTGCGAAGCATGTTGAATACCAATCCAATTCAGCACATAAGACCAAATATTCTTCGAAATTCTACACTCAAAGAACAAGTGATCTAACGATTCATCCGCTTCATTGCATAAACTACACATTTTATCGTTAATAAAACCAAAACGCATAAGTCTATCCTTAGTGCCAAGTTTACCATGGCACGCAAGCCAAGCAATATGTAAAGCTCTAGGTCTGGCCCTGTTACCTTTGAAAAGAAAGCGCTAAGGTACTCTACTTTGATCATCAATCATGAGCTCATACATTTTCTTCATCTGAAATCTATTACCATTCAACAAGGTACTCCAGCAGTTCTGGTTTTTGTGGATAAAATCCCTCTGTTTCAGCACACTATTCATAATCCAAGAATTGTTATGCTTCATTACAACATCCATGATGTTTTGATTTTTCATATAATGGATATGAACCCACTTGACCCACAAGTTATCAGACTTCTTACATAAATTCCACAAGCATTTTAGTAAAGCAACATTATTCCATATTACCAAGTTAGGAATACCAAGACCACCTTGTCTTTTAGGACTGCACACCTTGTGCCAAGCCACAGGGCTTTTTCGGCTGGTCTCAGTACGACATGTCCAGACAAACCCTCTACACATGCTGTCAATTCTTTTAATGACACTTTTGGGAATTGGCAGACAAAGCATCCAATACTGAACCACATCAGTGATGGTACATTTCACCAGTTGGATACGACCAGCCATGCTGAGAAGCTTAGAAGTCCAATGTTTGATTCTTGCCATGATCTTGTCAATAAGAGGAAGATATTATTTGATGTTAAGCTTTTTACCAGACAAAGGAACTCCCAAGTATCGAACAGGCAGCATACCTTCCTCAAAATTAATTGCAGCTCTAATTTTATCTCTAGTCTCTCTATCCACACTACCATAAAAGATTCTGCATTTATTGTGATTAATCACTAAACCAGAAGTGATGGAGAACTCCTTAATCACATCAAGCATCATCTTGACTGAAATCTCATCTCCCCTACAGAAAAGTAATACATCATCAGCAAATGTGAGATTGGTAATACCCAATTTCTCACATTTAGAATGATGGTTGAAATTAGGGTTAAACTGCATTTTGTACAACAGTCTGTTAAAATATTCCATCATCAGCACAAAAAGTAAAGGAGAAATTGGATCTCCTTGTCTAATCCCCCTTCTAGCTAGCATATCTTCAGAGGCTTCACCATTAATATTGAAACTATACGTGACAGTGGTAACCACTTGCATAATCCACTCTACAAATCTACCAGGTATGCCCAGTTCTTTCATAACAGTTTCCAGAGCAAACCAATCCACCATATCATAGGCTTTCTGCAAGTCCAGCTGCATCATGATCTTAGGAGTACCATTTTTCTGCAGTTCCCATTGTTATAATAAAGGTGTAATATAATGTAAAATCTTAAAAGTTGTGTAGATAATATTTATTAGGGTAAAGTTGGTAAAAGTTAATGATTGTTGCATTGATAAAGTAAAAAAACTTTTCTTTTGATACAATTTTTTTTTGGCTAAAAACCTCTTATTTTAGGACAGATGGAGTAGTATTTTAACGACTTCACACCTTCCCCTTCAGATGTAAACAAAGATATAAAAACAATGGTTTTTTTAATTATAAAATAATAATAATAAACACTATAATTTTACACACAACATCTAATATTTGAATTTTTAGATCAATTATTTATATATATTTTATTCAATTAATATTTAGGATTAATAGTCATTTTTTCTCCTGCCATATAGGCGATGTTCGAAAAACCCCCCTGTAAAAAAAACTTGCAAAAAAAACCCTAACATTTGAAGATTCTCTCAATTTTGACCTTCATCACATCCAGTCACCAAAAAAGCTGATGTGGCAGGGGTCAAAATAAAAATGCTGCCAAAACAGCAGGGGTCAAAATAAAAGACCATTTCTTAATACACCACCCAAGTTTCTTATACACCACGTGAAATTTTGTTTTTGCCCCCTGATTCCAGATGTGCACATCCGGACGCACCGTTTTTTTAAAAAACGCTTATGTGTTCCGGATGTGCATATTCGGAAACATAGTATAACTTTATTTTTTTAAATTCCAGAATTGCAGATCCGGAAAATAACATAACTTTATTTTTTTTTTAAATCGATTTTGTCGGTTGGTCGCATACGTTAATATATCATCGCAAGTTAATATACATTCGAATGAGGGGAGCGAGAAGGGATTAGGTTTCCCGCCCATAGAAAACTTTTTTCTTCGTATCTCTTCAATAGAAAACTTTGTTCTTCGTATCTCTCCAATAGAAAACTTTGTTCTTCGTATCTCTCCAATAGAAAACTTTGTTCTTCGTATCTCTCCAATAGAAAACTTTGTTCTTCGTATCTCTTCAATAGAAAACTTTGTTGATCCTTTCTCTCCAGTGTAACCACTGCTCATGTTATTTTTCTTTGTTGATCGTCCAACACTACAGATGGACTCAATATATTTCGGAGATAAACCCTTTTCGTTATTGAAAATAAGTAATGTCGCTGGTGCACCAATATCAGTAATGTCATCAGAATTTATAACAAAATAAAGTTAACAACAGATTTACGGTCATGAATATAAACAACTATCATTTAACATCAGGAATGCATCATGAAAGGTTAAATGTACTTGAATAAGCTCCATGAGAAAATGAACATCTTTAGAATAAAGTTCAGCGGAGAGATTCTTGATAGCGTGATGAAGATCTTGAGTAAATGTATTAGGTTTCCCGCCAATAGAAAATTTTGTTCTTCGTATCTCCTATTACCACTTGCAGAATCAGAATCAAAATTTTCTACTTCACTTATGTAGTATCGAGCGCGGAAAGCTAGCAAATATACATAATAAGCAGGAGGAGTTGTATCATTAATATACAAGTTATAATATATACATATACATCAATAGACATCAGCAAGTGTGCAAAATAAGCTAGCAAGTGGGCATAATAAGCATAATAAACAAGTTATAATATATACATCACTACAACAGATAAGACCTTAGACAACGCTTTTTTTGCCCTTAGACAGCGCTTTTAAGCGCTGTATAAACCTGCGCTGCTATAGGTTTAGACAGCGCTTTGGTTAATACCAAAAGCGCTGTCTAAAGGTGGGTATATTTAATAAAAAGCGCTGTCTATGGTACCTTTATATAAAATTTTTCGTATACCTTAGACAGCGCTTTTGGTGAAAGCGTTGTCTAAGCCCTACCTTGTTTAACTTTTTTGGTATACCTTAGACAACGCTTTCACCCAAAGCGCTGTCTAAGGTATACCTTAGACAACGCTTTTGGTAAAAGCGCTGTCTAAGGTATATGAAAAATTTTATATAAATTTTTTAAAACCTCAATTTTTACCAGGTTTTTTCAACCAGAATTTGACCTGTTTTTGACCTGTTCAGAAAAATACCACAATTTGGAGATTCAAATCAATCCAATTTATCCTATTTAAATGTACCAATTTACACCAAAATTATATATCCAAAACAATTGGCAATTCAAACCAATATATATATTTAAAATTACAAACCAAAATTATATACTAGTACAAATGCACATATCACTTATACTAGTACTTTTGCATCCAACCAAAGGTATGCTTCAAATCTACATTATAGGTCCTGAAAACACAAAGATTGTAATTCAATTAAAAGAATACATAAACAAAGTTACACATATTTAAATTCTCATCAATTAAAGTAAGAGTACAATATTATACCTTGTAAAATTCCGAGCTCCATAATGAATTGACACCAATCCTCTTTAATTTCATCCAATTGAGAAATTGAGTAATGAGCACACTTGCATTCTTCAAAGTACTACATAATAATATAACATAGTTTGATTTAGTTTTAACTATTTCATTAGACATGAGAGATATGTGTTAATATTAAAATAACTCATAAGTTAGAAATACATACATCGGATGGAATCTCTATTCGATCCAACAAAAGAGTGTCTCTCATAAACCTCAACATGAAATAGCCGCAATCTATTTGATTGCGTTGCCGAGGACACTACAAATGAAAAGAAAATATGGATAAATCCTAAGTTTTATCAAGTAGCATCACTAATATAATAACACATGTGATAATTAATATACCTTCACTGTATTCCATGTAATAATGGGGTTGACTCTCCGCTGTGGTAGATGGCTAGCTCGTAGTGCTAGGAAAGCTTGTATAGCGCTAATAAAATATAAGTGAATATTTAGAAAAATTCACATAAATAAATAAACAAACAAATAAATATACACATTCATATTTAGAACAATCTCACTTACGTGTCAATACACTTCTTCAAATCCGGGTATGTTGTCCAATCATTTCCTAACGAATCCAGATAATACACCATTGCTCTGCTAGGATTAATTGCGACCAACAACCAATGTCCATTGTAAGATTAAACAAGTGTTAGATGGAAACTTTCTACACGACGTCAAAATACAAAAAAAACTATAATAGATGAATTTAGAATGAAAATCTAACCCAGTATTAAACGGTAAAAAGAACAACTTTTCCGTTTCTTGGTTGTCCATAAAGACGTCGCGTATATACGCCAGGACCTCATCTGGTTTATTGATTATTAAGGTTAAGTTGACAGACGCCGGGCATAGGAATGCAAATCTTTGCTGCAATCCGTGTGGGCGCATAACTCTGTCATACAAAAACCTTAAATAAAAACATCATTAACATTAGACTATTCATTTGAAACATAAAGTAAATAAGTTGTTCAATTAATATACCAAAGTAGATCGGATATATACCTCACGTATGTATTGACAACAGTGCCGCCCAATTCTTCATGATTGAAAACTTGCTCGAAGTCTTCATTACTAATAATTTGGTCATGTTCAAAGCCATAGATACCTTTCTCCATATGTATAAGACGAACACCTCCGGTGATAATATCTGTCACTTGTAGATACGTCTGGAGGCACGACCTAAACTTGGAGATAGGTTGTTTTCTACCCCTGCTCTTCTTAGCACCAACATTTTTTTGCATTGAAATGTTGCTAATCTGTTTACCAGGCAGCTATATATCATATAATTTGTTAGATGAAGTATAAGATATCCAATTTAACATTTTCTATGCATAAATATCATATAATTGTGATGTAGCTGTTTTTTTGAAACAACGGACTCGGTATGCTCCGGAATCCGCTTATCCTTTGTTTTGGATTTTGTTGGAGTCTAAATAACATTACCATGTAAAAAATGAAAATAAAATGCTCGTAAAATCTTTGAATCTACACATTAAGGTTAACAAAGGTTTATAACGGTTTTAAGCATACCTCATATCCTACGAGTATGAGGTTTGACGGCCATGCAACATACGACCCTATAGCATCTCGCACCAATGTTACATCCGAATCATTGTTAGGATAGGGTAATGGTGCTTCCTCCTCTATAGCAATATCAACTGATACTTTCAAACTTCCAGTAGGGAGGGATTTATTGTGAAGTAATTGTACCCCATTGTTATACACTTTTCCCTTTGCAACATTCCGATAAGTTGGTGAAGATAAGAAGAGCTGACATTGGGAAACGCCCTAAAACCAAAAATAAATATGCCATTGTTAATGTGTATATATGTCATTTAAATAATTTAAACTACTAATTTAATTTCATAAATATATATATATAAATACCTCTGGAATAATCAGATGAAAGCTGCAGTTGATACTATCTTTCTCCGATCCATCTCTAACACATGAAGCGTTATCCCTTTCTTTTTCCTTTCGTAATTCCCGAACCTCAGCTTCTAGTGCTTCCAATTTAGCTTGAAGTTCTGCATTACTAGCAACCTTTCCCTTTTTAATATTCAAGGAGGTCGGGGTGATCCCAAATGCCTTACCCCTCACCCGACCAGAATACTCAGGGACATATAATGCCCGACTAAGTATGCTCCTGGTATCGTCTGGAGATACAGACTGAGATAACGCCTCCTGAAAATCAGATGAATATCGAATATTTGTCAAATATTTGTTAATAAAGTTTTGATTTAATTAAAGAAATATTGTTATACTTACACATTTCTCAAATACTTGTAGAACCTCTACTGCAACAACTCCAGACTTGCCCACACGGGCTTCCTTCCACAAGACATGTGCAGGAAGAGATGTTTCAGAGCTATTCGCCTGTTGTAACTACATATAAAGCCAAATAATATGATCAACTATAACTCATGATGAACAATTATTATAGCATTGCAATATATTGATACTTACCAAAGATTGCTCCAAACGTCCATATCCAACACGTCCTTTCCTGTATTTATACTTGGGAGCTAATGCTCTTTCCCGATTAATTGCACTTAATCGCGTAAATTCTGGGGTTTGCCGTTTGGATTTAAACGTTACCCATTCTTGTGGTGAAATCAAACTTGCATATTTAGATGGATACTCTCCATCAACAAAGTTATCGTCAGCATCCCTAAGATAGGTGCGGTTTAAATATGTCCTAAACCCTCTTAGGAGCTTCCCTGCCAATCTCATCAAAAAAGCTTTTCTTTCTTCCTCGACGTTGAAGCACCTCTAAAAAAACCATACACATTGGTTAGTACAAATAATTTGAAGGACATAATTAGTTGGCATAATTAAAGACATAATTATGGTACCTTTATCTCATTCCAAATTTTTTCTTTGGTTTCCTTCAACTGTTTGGATCTCCAATCATCACAAGTAATAGGAACCGCATTCCTTACAAGTGCACCAATGAAACTTGTCAAAGTATGACCGTTAGGCTCAATAAGTGTATTCTGGGCGCTCCAATGCACATTATAAGTGATGCCTTGATCTCTAGCATGGATCACTCTCTTCATAATGGTTATTCCTCTTCTAATCTCTGCTTCCATAGATCTGTTACTTCCAACCTGAATATCGGGATCATCATCATGTAGGTGATCATCATCATGTGGGTGATCATCATCATGTGGGTGATCATTGTTAGTAGCCATCTAACCTGTAATAAATAAATCAAGGATATCAAATATAATATATAACAAATATAATAAAGAAATCAAGGATATCAAATATAACAAATATGACATAATATATAACAAATATAAGAAAGAAATCAAGTATATAACAAATTTTACCTCTTTAGCTATAATGGCTAAAGAGTTGGATATGTTTTAAAATAAAAGTTTTTTAGAAGATTTAATAAAACTAAACTAAACTATTTAGAAGATGTTTTAAACAAAACTTCATTAAACAAAACTTCATTAAACTAAACTTCATTAAACTAAACTATTTAGAAGATGTTTTAAACAAAACTTCATTAAACTAAACTAAACTAAACTAAACTAAACGATTTAACAAATATAATAAAATATGTTTTAAACAAAAATACTTGGAGTTAGCTCACTAAAACTAACCTAAACTAGCATGTTAACAATTCAAATTCCAACAACAGTCCAACTAATTTCGACCTAAACAATAACTTCATTAACAAAACTCATCAAACATACTCATCAAACATACACATTCACTACAAAACTTCATTAACAAATCTTCATTAACAAAACTCATTAACAAACTCATCAAATATACTCATTCACTACAAAACTTCATTAACAAAACTTCAAACATACTCATTCACTACAAAACTTCATTAATAAAACAGTCCAACATAACTTCATTAACAAAACTCATCAAAGAGCAGAAAGAACGAAAACTCATTTTCATTAACGTCATTAACAAAACTCATTTTCATTAACTTCATTAACAAAACTTAACAAAACACAACAACGACGTACCTTTAACGACGGTAACAACGGCAATGCAAGAACGAAATGTATCAAAGAGCAGAAACGGACGGACGACGGCAATGAGCAGAAACGAACGACGACGGAAATCAGCAGAAACGGACGGACGACAAGGTTTTTCGGTGAAGGTTTACGGTTGACGGTGAAGGTTTTTCGGTGAAGGGTTTTGAGCTCTGTTCGCATGCAGGGGAGAAGAAAGAGCGGAAATATGAAAATGAATACTGACTATTCATATATTTTAATTTTATTATACCTTAGACAGCGCTTTTAATAAAAGCGCTTTCTAAGATGGACCTTAGACAGCGCTTTTAAAAGCGCTTTCAAAGGTTGGCCTTAGACAGCGCTTTTGATTTTATTTTTTTTAATTTTTAAGACATTAGAAAGCGCTTTTAACTAAAGCGCTGTCTAATATTTTCCATTAAATTTTTTTTTAAAATTTATAAGACCTTATAAAGCGCTTTTGACCAAAGCGCTGTCTAAGGTCTTATATTTTTTTGCGCTTTTACTTTTTTAAATGGCTAGTTTCCTTGTTTTTAACTTATAGCAGCGCTTTTGTATTAAAGCGCTGTCTAAGGTGCGATGTTATAACTTACTTTTGTTGTAGTGCATATACATCAATATACATCAGTATGTATCATTTAGAAAACATCAACGCGAACCTGTAAAATATAATCCTTTTAGGCTTAAACCCAGTTGATTTATAGAAAGCCTCACGTCACTCCCTGAATTATCCTATCACGAGGAATACACAAATCTAACAAAATTATCTTATCATTCCAGCGGGCCGATTTTCCTTCTAAGGATCCATTGTTATTTTAAAGAGATCTTGAATTATCTCCTCGCAATGAACCTGAGCAGAAACAATTCCTCTATATCTTGTGACCCAAAGTCAATCCATTGGTTCTGCAAGTGGTAATAGGAGTACCACCACCTTTGTGTCGACTCTGGTAATAGAAGTAATGTTTTACTGTTGATCGTTATTCTTTTAAAATACATATGATTATTTCTTAAAATAAATATACCTTTTTAAGTTTCAGCCATTTTTTCGGATGTACACATTATTAGAAATAATAATTTATATTCACAAACTTAGTCATTAAGTTTGTTAGAGGGTATTTTAATATTTTGTTTGTTGCCTTTGTAGCCCTAGTTTTAGCTTATAAATAGACTAGTGGTAGTGTGTAACTTTTAATCCTTTTTTTTGTAGCCGTCATTCTATTATAATATATTCTACTCCTTTTCATCCATTATTCACCTTATACATCAACACACATCCGGAATACGTGTAACTTGTCATTTCGGATTTGCACATCTGGAACAAGGCAACGTTTTAAAAAAAAACAGTGCATCCGGATATGCACATCCGAAACTCTGGGGGGGGGGGGATTTTCACGTGGTGTATAAGAAACTTGTGTGGTGTATTAAGAAATGGTCAAATAAAAACGCTGCCAAAATGGCAGGGGTCAAAATAAAAACGCTGCCAAAATGGCAGGGGTCAAAATTGCAGGTTTTTGGTGATTGGATGTGATAAAGGTCAAAATTGAGAGAATCTTCAAAAGTTAGGATTTTTTTTACAAGTTTTTTTTACGGAGGTTTTTTCGAACATCGCCTATATGACAGAGGGCAAAATAATTATTAACCCTAATATTTATAAGTTGAACGACGATCACTCTTATTTATGTTAAGTTCTCTTTTGGAGAATTTTGTTTTTCTTTGTGGTCCTTTCAATTGCAAAAATTAATCTTTATAATATTGCGTAAAAATACTCAATTTCTAAAATAAATATATAAATATAAATATTATTATTTTAAATATCATTGCTAGAAAATGAACCTAAGATTTAAAAATTATAAAATTTACCCAAATTATAAAATTTTAATTTTTTTTATTGATACAGAAATAAATAAATAATAATTACAGAAAAATTCAAATCCAAAATATAATATTTGATTTCTCAATAATTTTTTTACCAGGCAGTTTTAAAACACAATACACACTTATCACCTTTCTTTTTCTAGGACAGGTTTCTCTTTTATATTGGATTCCCATAAATAGAAAAAAATGAAAATGATATAAATATAGTAGTGGCTTTTGTCATAAAGCTCCTCAGTCTTTCCATATAAAGAATAAAACTGACTCAAATACCTCTTTCTACAAATCTATACCTCTTTCTACAAATCTTTCTACAAATCTATACCAACGGTTTCTCAACCTTCTTCATCTTCTTCTTCCTTTCCTCCTTACTCCTATACTTTTCAAGTAAGTCACTTTTTCATCTCTATTATATCTTCCACAACTTTTCTGTTTTTTTTTTTAATTTATTTTTCAAAAAAAATATATTGAATATATAGTAGTAAAAAAATATAGAATATCCTTTGGTGATGGATCTTAAGAAGAAGAGTATTTGACTACTGATCTAGCAGGTGAAAAAACCCTAATCCATTTTTGAGAAAATTATTGAGATGGGAAGAGGAAAAATTGCGATTCGAAGGATCGATAATTCGACAAGCAGGCAAGTAACTTTCTCAAAAAGAAGAAATGGATTGTTGAAGAAAGCAAAAGAGCTATCCATTCTTTGTGATGCTGAAGTTGGATTGATTGTTTTTTCAAGCACTGGAAAGCTCTATGATTATTCAAGCACTAGGTATTTATTAATTCTAATTATTTTATTTTTCTTTTTGATTATTGATCTGAAATCCCATTTTGTCTATGATTTATAAAGTGGAAAATTAAATAAAATAATTATATATGTTTGTTGTGATTATTCTGTTGCATTATTAGGAGATTTTTATGGCATTATATATTTCTTATGATCATATAATAAAACATATAAATAGGTATTTATCTTCATGATTCATGACCTTAACTATAATTAGTATTTACCATTTCAACTTCTAAAATGAGAATAATCTTATGCTTAGGACTAAATATTATATATATGTATGTAGGTATCTTAAAGTGGCACAAAATCTCATATTGTACTATAAATATTAATATATGTATATATAGGTTAAGGAATTGAAGTGTAGTTTAAGAATCTATTTTCTGCACTGGACACTATCACCAGAACGCAGGTGCATTCCTTTTCTTTTGAAATTTTCAAAGCAGTGGTTAATATTATTAGTAAAATCTTGTAGTGAAATAATAAAACTTTAGTATATGTTTTTTTTATCTACGCATGCATTGTCCCTAATATGAAAAGTACAAATTAAATTATGCACAAATAGAAAGATGAGGAAATGGTAGATTTAGAATGTCAGAAATTTACTATGATTTATATATATATGTAAATGTATTATTGAGCTACCTAGATAAGAATATGAGTAGTTTCACCCACTACATGTTTAACATGATGTTGAACATTAATATTCACATGTGATATAGTGCATTAAACCAGCAAACTTCCTCCTTTTGACACTTCATAGGCTTAGAGAGGCTGCAAATAATTAGTTAGTAGTTGGTATTTTAAATGTGGACAAAGTAGTTTTATACATGGAGGAGTAAGAGCTACATAGAACTAGTATTTTCCTACTCACTTGCGTTAAGAAATGTGTTTGAACCTAATTCAACCATACAAAATTGGTTTGTAGTGTGAGAAGTGACCCTCTACTTATAAGCATATGCACTAGTATCAGTTACTCAGTCGCATTAAGAAATGTGATTGGACCTAATTCAAACCTACAAAACTGATTTGTAGGGTGAGGAGTGACCCCACTTATAAGCACGTGTTCAGTCTATATATATATATATATATTATTTTTATAAGCCCAGAATATATATATATATATATATATATATATATATATATATATATATATATATATATATATATATATATATATATATATATATATATATATATATATATATATATATATATATATATATAAGAAAGAGGTACTAGGGGTACCTCAACTCGTACAAACAACCGACAAAAATACGCCGTAAATTACAAAAAGTCTAGCGGATGTTTGTGCCACTCATAAAAAGAACAGATGATATTCCCTTTGTTTAAAATTAAAATCCACCACCACGTAAAGAATTTTACACGCGTTAGACACAACTTCGGATCACAAACCTCATCCTTAAAGATTATATTATTTCTTGATATCCATATGATCCAACAAACAATCAACCAGAAACTGACAGCACTATTACAAGGGAGTCTACCTTTAAAACTTGAGACCCAATGTAAGAGATGAGATGGAATAGAATCTGCTTGAATAAAATTGATCCCTAACCAAGTACATATGTTGCACCATATGATTTTGCTCCAATGACACAATATAAACAAATGAGTTGCCTCCTCAATAAATTGAAAACACGATACACAAACCGCCTCATGAGAATTAGAGATAATTTTGCGACGAATCAAATTACCTCGCGTTTGGAGTCGATCTAGGAGCAACCGCCAATCAAATTTTAATTCCAACACAGGTTCAGTGAGACACTTAACACACCCTCTCACGTCCAAAACTAGATAGTTGGAGTGTGGAAATAAATGATGAGTGGTTCGATAATATAAACCACAATAGATGGTCCATTAGATCTTAAACGAGACTCTTTAATACCATGTTAAGAGATGTGATTGAGTCTAACTCAACCCTACAAAACTGATTTGTATGATAAAGATTATTCCCACTTATAAACATATGTTCAGATTATATATTATCTAATGTGAGACTCTTAATAAGTTGAAGTTTCTGGTACATAAGTAAAAACATCAGGACAAATAAAGGATACAACATTTTAAAAAAATCAAGATAGTTTATAAGAAAAAATAAGAGTAATGTATTGGTGGACCTAGATTGTTCAATTCATAATTAGTTAAACACTACAATAAAATTTTAAAAAATAGATACTGTGTTAAGTTACTATAACAAAGAAAACTAAAATACATGCATCTACTATGTTAATAGATGGTATAAGTATTTCACAATTTCAGAAGTACCTATGCTTCTTAAGGGGTTGCTATGCAAAGAAAGAATGCTTCTCGTAAAAGAAGTTGAGGATAAGATGGCTAAATAAAGAAATTTGAAAATAAAATCTTGGTCATAAATAAAAAAATGTTAGATGAACAAGATTCTTTTTGTTTGAGTGTTAATTGATGTGGTGGAATCGATCAAGGTATACCTTGGAAAAGGAGCTGTAGACATGCTGATGCAATAAAAAAACACATACCTTGGAGGTCTGAATAACATACAGTATTACTTTTAAACAACAAAATACTATAAAAGGATAATACAAGAAACAATCCAACCTAGATAAGAAAAACGGTTTAAAAAAGGGAAAACAAAACAAGTTACCATGTCAAACCAACCCAAAAGAATCTCTATATACGCCTATTTTCTTTTTCTTTTTCTTTTTTGTTACAAATCTACACCTATTTTCTAGATATACAATATAATATTTCTAGATATACAATATAATATTTCTAGAAACACAAGACATATTTAATTTTGAATTGAGTTTGATCAAAATTGATTTTAATTTTTTTTCCCAAATTGTTCTTTTAACAAAAATGATTTTTTTTATTGAATGTGTTTGATAGAAAAATAAAATTAATGTGCAATTAAAAGGTAGGGGTAGGAATAGAGTGGGGCACTTTGTTTTTTATAATCTAACAAGTTTCTACCACGATCTCACATATCGAGATTTTGACCTATTCATTCAAACGACTTAATCCATTATAATCGTACTTGATTATAAATATTAGAGAAAATTAGTATTTAGTGCAAGCAAGAATGTGTGTTACTTCTTCATTGGAGGATTCAATTTCAAAGAAATTAAAGTTCCAGTTGCTAGCAAAGTTTGTTAGTGAAGCAACATCGATAAAAGCTTCAAAGAAGCAGTTTTCTCAAAGTCCAACTCAGATCTATATTCAATCTCAAAGAAGCAACAATGCCGAACCTTGAAACTTCACCACAAAGTGCACAACCTAAAGTTCAAACCTCATAAGCTACGTTGAAAGTCATGGCATTCAGAGGTTCGACAATCACTTTTGCTCTAAAACTCTCGAATAAACTACAAGAAAGCAACTTCTTGTTATATAATCAACTGGTTGAGGGTGTAATTCAATCACACAAACTTTACAAGATTGTTGTAAACCCTTGCATCCTGCCTATGTTCAAGAATGAACATGATCGGATTGAAAACAATATCTCTAAAGCCTATGAGGAATGAACCACACAAGACCAAGCTTTGTTCACTTGGTTAGTATCAATAATCTCAGAGTTTGTGCTCCCTTGCGTTCTCTTTTGCAAACATACCTATAAGGTGTGAGACAAAGTACACAAACACTACAATGCTCATATGAAGGCCCGAGTTCACCAACTTTGTGCTGAGTTAAAGATGAGAAAGAATGGTAACAAAACAATCTTTGAATTTGTTCTTTGAATCAGAGTTATTGCAGATTCACTCATGGCAATTGGGGATCCAATCTCAGAATATGATCAAATTGACTTAAATCTTCAAGGACTCCCTGAAGAGTACAATCCTTTCATCATGATGGTATATAGTAAAATTGATCCAATGTACATTTATGAAGTAGAAGGCTTGTTGTATATTCATGAAGCTCAGCTTGACAAATATCGTTAAGAACTTGCAATACCAAATGCATCAGACAACAATGTTCAAGCTGGGGTGAACACTCAGGCTACCAGACCAACAAATTGAAGAGGTTTGGGTTATTACTCACGTGTTAAATCTCACTTAAAAACTGGAAACAGACCAACTTGTCAACTTTGCAACAAGAATGGGCACGCAATGATGGATTATTGGCATGAGTTTGGTGAACACTTTGAACATACACCACCAAAATCTCAAGCTCAAGGAACTGCCACTACCAACACTTATCATGCTCAAGAAGATAACAAGAATTAAGACACATTGTCTGCTTCTGCAAATGCTTATTTAGCTCACATGGATTAGCTGCAACTACCTTCGGGATTTGAGTCTCTAACATGGTTTGCAAACTCATGTGCATCTCACCATATCACTTCTAACTCTTCCAATTTGCAATATATTAAATTATGTTTTGGCCTATATAAATTAGTTGTGGGAAATGGACATAGCTTATTAGTTTAGACAATAGGAAACACTAATTTCCATTCCTCTCTCGTATCAAAAGTCTGTCTACAATGAGCTGATCTTTTACATGTGCCCAAGATAACTAGAAATCTCATTTCAGTTTCGAATATTTCCAAAGATAACAAAGTATTATTTGAGTTTCATCCTACAAAATGCTTTGTGAAATATCAAACATCTAGCCAAGTGTTTCTTGAAGGATTCTCATATGAAAGTGGGTTATATTGTTTCATTACACTGAAGGTGGAATCTTCAAGGTGTAACTTGAAGCACAAGACATATGATGTAGAACCTATAACTAATAATGTAGTAGTTTCCACTAAATCTCTCATTACTGATAAACAAGACAATCATAGATTAGATAAATTTTCCTTATGGCATGCTAGACTAGGGTGTGCTCATCCCAAAACTATTCATAAAGTGTTGAACTTGTGTAACTTGCATTTTAAGAATAAAGAGCCTTTTGATTTCTGTCACTCTTGTTCTCCTGGAAAAGCACACAAATTATTTGCACTATTGTCCATAACTAAACACACTACTTTATTTTAACTCGTCCACACTAATTTATGAGACCATCACCTGCACCTTTAAGCAATGTATACTTCTATTATATTGCCTATGTGGATGCTTGTTCCAAGAACACTTGGATCTACTTACTCAAGCAGAAAAGTGATGCATTAAATGCATTAAAGTTATTTCAAAGCAACGTGTCCACTCAATTCAATGCCAGGATCAAGGCAATACAATTAGACTTTGGGGGGTGAATTCAGGCTTTCACAAATTTACTTAATGAACAAGGCATAATCCACATATTGACTTATCCACACACCTCACATCATAATAGAGTGGTAGAAAGAAAACATAGATAGAATGTGGAAATGGGGCTCACCATTCTTGCATATGTGTCCATGCCAACAAGTCTTTGAGATCACAGCTTCACCATTGCAGTGTACTTGATCAACAGGCTACCTATTAATGCTTTACTTAGCTATAACTCGCCTTTTTAGGTTCTCTTCAACAGGAAAAGTGCGTATGGTACAATCAAAACATTTGGATGTGCCTGAAATCCTTTACTCATGCCTTTATAACAATAACAAGCTTCAATCTATAAGTGATCAATTCATATATCTAGTCGTTTCTCTAACACACAAAGGTCACAAATGTATCAACCTGGAAGGCATGATCTTTATATCAAATGATGTAATTTTCAATGAAATAAAGTTTCCTTGCAAAACAAGCTATCTTAAGGCAGATGACACTTTATAATTTCAACCATACCTATCATACAAAACTTTAAACTTGATGTTGTTCCTACCTGAGTCAAACTTCATTCCTTACTCAGATTGGGCATCACCTAGTCATGTGCCTCCAACTATCCAAACACTTCATAACACTGCAGTCACAACTACCTTACCTATAGACCATAACGCGTTACATGATGCATACAACCAGCAAACTAGTTCTGGAAAATATCAATCATCGCCTCAAGAGTTACCTACTAGCTCTTCACATGTGTTAGACACTTGTCAATGTCCACCTAGTCCATCCATTCCACCTGTCATATCTTAGTCACCAATTGTATCAGCTGCACCTATTGGACATCACCATGCCATAATATCACATAAATGCCTGTCCATGTCTGAGTCTATTTCATAATTTTTTCACTCAAATCACTCATGTCCTACTTCTATTTAATGATTTCCCCATCCTTATTAGAGCTAAGGCTGAAAAATCCAAACCAAATGCTTTCATAGTTCATGATGAACCTACCACAACAAAGCAAGCCTTGGCTCATCCTGAATGGTTTCAAGCAATGAAATCAGAATATGAGTCACTTATTAAGAATAGTACATGGGTTCTATTTACTCTACCACTTGATAAGAAGCCAATAGGATGCAAGTGGGTTTACAAAGTCAAATTTAATGCAGATGGGAGCATCAACAAGTATAAAACATCGACCATGGCTAAAGGCTTTCATCAACAACTTGGCTTTGATTTGCTTGAGTTATTATCTCCAGTCGTGAAACCTACCACCATCAGAATCATACTCACACTAGCAATTACCTGCAAGTGGTAAGTTCAACAAGTGGGCATCAACAACTCCTTCCTCAATGGTGATCTGCAAGAAGAGGTTTATATGCAACAGTCATCAGGGTTCTTTCACACTAACGTAGCTTAGTGTGCCAACTCATGAAAGTTATTTATGGCTTGAAACAAGTTCCTCATTCATGGCATCTAAAGCTCCATCAAGCCTTATTGCAGTTTGAGTTTATATCAAGCCAATGTGACCACTCTCTCTTTATCTACCATCACCACAATGTCATTATATATGCATTAGTGTTGTAGCGTGCGATTTTTGTTGGTGACGTGACCACCTTACCCAATGGAATTTGGGTGCTACTTTCTGATTTTTTATTTATCCTATGAAACTGGAAAGGAAAGGGAAGATATCTAAAACTAACCATGCACGCAAATGTTTTCTTTAACAAATGCTAAGAGATTGGGGGTCGGGGTCAGATTATACAAAGGGAAGTTGTCAACCCCCAGTGTATATATGGTTATCCATAGACTTTTTATTGCATGTTTCTCCGTTAATTTAAATACTTTTTGGTGTTTATCTGCTGTGGTTTGGAAATTTTCTCCTTTGGGAGTGTTGAGAGAGAGTTTTTGTTGTTTTCGGGGTTTTCATTGTTTTTGGTAAGGTACTGGACCTAAAGTTTTTGATTCGTATGCTCGCTAAGATTTCATAATCTTATGCCTATGTATTCCCTTAAAAATAACTGGGAAATCAGAGCAATCGTAGTTTCTCCTATTTCTATGAAGGAAAGATGTTTGGTGTCTTTTTTAAAGCCCGAGATTGAAGCTATCAAAGTATTTGTGTCTTGTTCAAAGCCCAAGATTGAAGCTAAACGGGTGACTGAGAGAGAATTTTTCATCTCTAAAGGGAGAATATCTCACCTATTCATCCCAAAATGGTAAGAAACTGATCATAAAGGAAGTTAGTTTAACTGGGATATATGAATCCAGCAATGTCATAATTTTCTTTATAAGGGTGATTTCACGAAGGAAGAAACTTTAACTCAATATTGAGCAATGCCATTTTTCCTTATGAATCTTTCATGCTAAGAGAGAGACATTGGCTTGGATGTTAGAAATCCAGAGGCTTGCCACTTACAGCTGTTAGATGAAAGATGAATTTTGACCAGGATAAAAGAAGGACTCCAACTTGGATTTTGAATCAACAAGTGTTCCACTTACAACAATGATATGGGAAAAAGGTTTTGTTTGTTTGTTTTGAGATGTGATGTATAGAGGAAATATCCTCCTGCAGAGTGGACTCATGGTCTCCTTTGAGGGGATGTTAATTTTTGTGTGCCTTGGTCAAAGCCCAAGGTTGAAGCTAAAAGATTAACTCTGCTTAGAGAGTTCTATATATGTCTTGTACAAAGCCCAAGACTGAGGCTGAAAAGAGATTGACTCCACTGGGGAGGTTTTATCTGTCTTGTACAAAGCCCACGATTGAGGCTGACTCTACTGAGGAAAAAATTATATAAAGCCTAAGAGGAGGCTGGTTGGGGAAATTCTTATATGAAGCCTAAGAGGAGGCTGGCTTCTGCTGAGGATTGTTGAAATCCAGAGACAGGTCCAATATGTATTGGGGAATCCAAAAGTATCAACTTTTGCTAGGGATTGAAGAAGAGTTGAAATATCAGATGCCATGAGGTTCTGATTCTGTTAGGGTTTTATTGATGGTAAATTGACCATGGCTGGGGATTTTTAAAGTGATGGTTTAAACCTTGTTAAGGGCTCTGAGGAGTTTGGAATTAAGTTTGAAATCCTAAGGAGGTTTTAAACTCTGTTGGAGACTGATGAAATGAACATGGTTTTTTCCTGTGCTTTTAGGAAACTTGAGGGTCTTTGTGAAATCTAAGAGGAGATGAGACTTTTCAAGTCTTACTTGTATGAAGCCCCCAGAGGAGGCTGAGACTGTCCAAGTCTCTTATGAAGTGGTAGGTTATGCCTGTAGAGACAGATCTTTGTATGATGCCTAAGAAAAGGTTGTTGGTTTAAGGGATGAAGATTAATCCTTGAATAGTCTGATGTTTTAAAATTCTTGACTCCCCTAAGGATTGAACTAGTGAAGATGACTAATTTCTTCCCTATACCTGTAGGAGGCCTTTGGGTCCTTGCACTAAGCCCAAGAGGAGGCTGAGGAACTTTTAAGAAGCCTGTTGGTAATTGTACTAAGCCCAAGAGGAGTTTGGGAATGATTTTAGGAAGCCTGTGGGTCCAAACCTAAGAAAAGTTCAAGAAAGGTTTCACTGGGAATAAGTCATTTCTTTGCAGAACAGTTCTAGGGTTTAAAGAAATTCAGGAGAGGTTTCACCGGGAATTAGTCCTCTTTGGGGAATTAAATTTCTTGTACACATATATTTCTAAGTTTGGACAGTCTTGAGAAAAGTTTCACCGGGAATAATGCCTTTCTCTGTTCCATATTGTATAAGCCCAAGAGGAGGCAAGACTGTATCTGGAATTTCCTACGGGGAACTCGTTTTGACTATGTTGAAAGAGTAACCTCTGGTTTGACCTAAAGGTAGACCTAACTGCTGGGGAATATTCTAAGCAAGTATGTACAAGCATATATATATATATATATATATATATAAATAAGTATGTATTGAAGAGATAGTGGGGCTTCCAGTCTGATGAAAACCCAAGCATATTAACTACAGCTGTATGGTTAGGTTTTCAAGAAATTGAAGAAAGTTTTGATAAAACTTTGAATTTGAACTTGAATAAAAAAGAAAGTTGTTTTAAAAGGAAGTTTAGGGCTTATACTCAAGGAGAGACCCAGATGAAAAACATTGATCACACCATTTATTTTGAAAATCGTATCGGGACTTATATAATAACTGAGGCCCAATTGTTTTATTTACAAAAGAGGTGGGTCTTACACTCTATTAGAGGCCCAAAAGTGTTTGAAAACGAAGAAGAAATGGGGCTTACAACTCAAGGGGAGGCCCAAAATGAAAATTGTTTTGAAAACGGCGATTGCGCCGAGATTTCCTTTTAAATCGTATCGGGACTTATATAATGACTGAGGCCCAAATCAATTATTTACAAAGGGATGTGACTTACACTCTACCAAGAGGCCCAAAAGTGTTTTTAAAGGTGTTTGAAAAATTAAAATTAAGAGAAACCCTAATTTTAATTAAAAAATAATAATAATTTTTAAAGGAAATTAAAATATAAAATGATACAAAATATCAAATATATTCAAAAACAAGTTGCCAACTTTAAAAAATATTTCGAAAAATCATGTTTAATCACATGAAAGCTTGAAATCCAATTGGTTTTGAAAAATCAAGGTGAGAATTTCATTTAAAATGTTTAAAAACAAATAAAATTAAATTAAATTCAAAAAATCAAACTATATTAAATAAATAATATAAATGTGATTTTTTTGTAGAATAAAATAATTTAACATTTTTGTGACTTTTTAAAAAAATAACCAAACAAAAATGATAAAAAATGAGAGAGAAATTAATTTTTTAAATCATTTAATAAAAATATCAAATATTCAAAAATTCAAATATTTGAAAATGGCGCCAAGGCCATCTTCTTCTTCCTCACGACTACCCTCCATGGTTGTTTTGCAAAACCTCTCATATCTCTCTGATAACTCAATGAAAATGACTTTTGTAAACATGAAACTTGCTCGTTTTTGAACAAGGATTACAGTCATATAAATTAATTGCATTTATATTAAGTGTGGAGTGAGAAATCATATGATGAACTCAAGAACCCTAATTTCTGCAAGAACACTACGAAATCTTATACACGATTCGTACATAGCAACTGATTGAGGGGAATCACTCTACATAAGTGCATAAACATGTTTGTAACTTGAAAACATATTTATGATGCATGAATTATAGATTTTGAGAGTTTCAGGCTTACCTCTTGCAAGAAGAATTCGAATTCTATGTTGGAGGTGTTATAGATGTTGTGTAATGATCTGGACAACTTCAATGGACCTCAAGTAATGTGTTTGAAAGCTTGGAATGGATTGAATCAGCTTGGAACTTTTTGTGGCACCTCAACTGCAAATAGGCCAAAAAGCTTGAGTAAATGGGGGGTGACTTTGTGATTCTGATGTTCCAGATGAGTTTTAAGGTTATGGATCACTCATATATGATATTTGTGAGGTGTTGGCATGATTGGTTTTGATTGAATTATTCTCAAATTGAAAATTTGATAGTGACTTGAAAGAGAAGCAAATTCTGGTTTTTTTAGTGAGCTTTGGAGGAAAGCATGTATTGTTATGTTTTAGTGTACTTGAATTGATAAAAAAGAAGCTCTATTTATAGTAGAGCAAGTTTGTTTTGGGAGCAATAGTGATTGGATGCTGGATCACTCCAATATCCATTGAACTTTATCTTGTTACCAAAGTCTCCTTTAGCCATTGACTTGGGTCAATCTTGCAGGCATATGGTCCTCTGACGCTTGAGTTTATCTTGACTCATTTGGTTGATCATGTACTGATACATGCCAGCTCTATATATCCCTTAAACGCCTCATGACAAAATTGAAGTTTTTGGATTTTGAATTTTAAATGTCATATGCCAAATGATGAGGTTTTTGACTTGCAAGGCTCTATGGCGTTGTAGCTCTGCAGAAATCATGTTTATTACACTTTAGAAACTTGTCTTGTATGGTGACAAGGCTTCCCAAGTCATGGAAATGACAAAATCGTGTGGCATGTACAAGATTGTCTTGTAACTCCCTACTCAAGTTGAAATAGGATGAGCTCTGGTACTCTTTGGAAAGCTTGTATATCCTACTTTAACTTTGATGTCCAACATTGGTCTTGAATTAATTTGGATTATGGTGAAAAATGGCCTCAAAGTTGGTGAAAACACAAGACAGATTCTGTCCAAAATTTTCACTAAGTGTTGGAAAAAGTGGTCATTTTCTTGTTTTTGTGATTTTGATCAATCCATAACTCAAAATCCATGAGGATTTGGAATCTGATGTAGTTGACAATTTTGAAGTATGTAATGATAGCTTTCATTTGAGTTTTGGATGGGAGTAAAAGTCCTTGTGGTTTAGGAGTTATGGCCTTGCAAAGTTGGTACCAAATCACTTTTTTTCCATAACTTAGAAAATTTTAAGTTTTTCAAGGTTGCCCCTTTTTCAAGTAACCTCACTTTTCTTGATTTTTCTTGATGGATGATGATCCAAACCATGATTATCATTGTTTTTTACTTAGGGAAGCCTTGTTTGTCAAGAAATTCAAGAAGTCAAACTTGGTTTTTTGGCACAGTTGACTTTTTGTCACATGAATTCCAAACTGTGTGATCCTCTATGAAATCAAGTACTTGACCTAATTCAAACCTAATGGATGGATTCCATAGGTGTTATAGAGTATCTTGAATAATGTCCCAAGGTTTGGGATCATGTCTTGGTCAAAAGTCAAAGGTACAGTTGACTTTTCATCAGGAAACCCTAATTGGCCCAGATGAATTGGAATCCTTGTACTGCTTATGAACTAAGTTCTTTGGGTCAATCCAATATTTTAAATGGATCAACATGATGTATTGGATGTCTTGAAAACACTTCTTAAGGTCTTGGCTCATGTCTTGCTCCAAAAGTCAACTTAGGGGTGAATTAGGTCAAGAAACCCTAATTCCTGATTTTTTATGAATACATCCCTTGAGGTTATTTTGACTTGATGATTGGACTTATAAGGTCCCTTTGAACTTATTGAATCATGTTTTGAAGTATTGGCTCATGCCTAGATGAAGATTTTCATCTGGAGGCCTTAGTCGACCAAAACCCTAATTTGGTGACACTGGCGATCTTGAGGCTTGATCCACTTGGAATGTTGCAACCTTATGCTTGATTCTTGATGTGGGAGCTCTCTTGATCCTTTATGGGTGTTTGAGAGGCTAGACAAGTTGAAGATAATATCAATTCTTGATTGATCCTTTGTCTGAATGCTCTGAGAGTGCTTAAAACCCTAACTTGGTTGTAGTGAATGTTCAACAATCCTTGACAAGATTGATGAGGTATGATGGTACATCCATATTGTGGTGATGGTTTGCACAATGACGGGAAATCTTGTGGTTAAAATTTGGGGTATGAAAAGTGTATGTAGATTATATCTTACTCACAGGATATTCCTCATCTTTACTTTATAAACTCATTGACAAGCTCCACGTGACATTTGCTTTGAAGAAGTTAGGCATCCCTCAATATTTTCTTAGAATTGAGGTGTATCATCAACCTAGTGGAATAATTCTCCTTACTCAAACAAAATATATCAAGGATTATCTTGCTAAGATTAACATGACAGAAGCCAAGGGTGTGAGCACTCCCAGGTTCAGAACTTGTAAAATGAGTAGACATGGAGATTACAAGCTTCTTCGTCCCTTACTTAACATATCCACAGTTGAAGCGTTGCAATATGTAACCTTAACTCGACTTGACATAGCATTTTGTGTTAATAAAGCATGCTAATACATGGATGAACCACTTGAATCTCATTTGAGTATGGTCAAATGTATGTTAAGATACCTTAGTGGCACAAGTTCCCATGGACTACTTCTAGCTCCTACACATTCATTGCAAAAACTCTCACTAAAACCATATTGTGACTAAGATTGGGCAAATGATCCGGATGACATGCACTCAACTCCAGGAGCATGTGTGTTCCTTGGACATAATCTTATAGCTTGGAGTTCCAAGAAGCAATTATTGGTGGCTTGTTCTAGCACAGAGGTTGAGTATCATCTTCTTTAATCACATAACATCTGAAGTCTTGTGGAGTGAATCTCTCCTACAAGAACTCTCTGTGTCTCATCTTCCATATGGTCTTTTAAGTGATAACCTTAGTGTTGTCATGCTCTCACATAATTGGATATTGCATGCTAGAATGAAGCACATTGCACTAGATATCCATTTTGTTAGACAGAGAGTTGTAGCTAACAAACTTTGGATCTATCATGTTCCATCTCAAGCTCATATTGCGGACACCCTTACAAAACCATTATTAACTAATCAATTTGTTCATTTTTGAGAAATCTCAAGATATATTTTTTCAAGCCATCATGAGTTTGAGGGTAATATTAGAGAAAGTTTAGTTAGTTAAGATAGAAGGTAGTTAGGAAGTTATTTATGCTAGTTTCACTGAATAACTAACTCCGAACTCTTGCGTGCAATGTATAAATATAAAAGTTATAGGCTTCATTAATGCAATAAGAAATACACTAGTTACAAGCAAATTTTGATTCATCTATTACACTTTTCCATCTATTCAATCAACATCATCATCATGAGTAGTTTCTCATTCAATAATCACTTAAGATTGTTTTACATTTTTTTAATTTTACAATAAAGAAATTATAACCCTCAACATGAAATGATTTAAAAGTAAAAAAAAATTGTCCATAGAAAAATGTGAGAAATAGAATTAAGAAAATTTCTGAATATGCTTCAGGGAATAAAACACTCAGCAACTATGATATTTATACACACTATATAATTAATTACATATCATAATTACAAGGAGAAATAAATAATAGTCAAACTTCCTAAATGCATGAATCTAAACATACATGAACCTAAGACTTAAATGCTCATTTTAATGGGAAACATACAATGTATTTTTTTTTCATTTCCAACACTCCCCCTCAAGCTGGTGAATAAGTATTCTCCATTCCCAGCTTGGATACAATTCGTTCAAAATTTGAGCTACTTAATCCTTTAGTGAGAATATCCGCAACTTGCCCTTGTGAGGACACAAATGGGGTGCAAATACGCCCATTTTGTTGATGTGGTAAAGCGGTAAGCAACAAAAATATTTGGAAGTATTTTTCCGAGAATTTATCGTGTCCACAGAGATTGGTGCTATTAAACTGCCGTTCGACAATTTAAATGTTAAAGAGTTCAGGTTTAAAATGGGTTTAAATTAAATGCGAGAAATAAAACTTATGAAAAGAAAAAGAATTCATTCTTTGGAGAGTAGAGAACTCTCGGGTTTGCATTTCATTTACCCTATCAAATACATAAACTTACTACCCAGTTGTACGCAACCTAAATCACTCATCAATACCCCCACGTATCGCTCACAACAAAGGTTATATCTAACGCAAAGTTGAGAGAACAACTGCATCGCCTCATCGACGATGTCTCACGCAACTCGACCACACGGAGCATTAAGAATCGATACCCACGGTGAATGTTAAATCTAAATATATCTCTAGAGTTCAGAACCTAACAGATGTTCATCCTAGATCCAGATTCGAAGAGGAAATGTCTACCGCAACTCAAATCCAAACATAAAGCGGGTAAAACAAGGATAACACCGATAAAGATTTGTAAAATAGCTCGTATACAAAGCCATGAGCAATAAATATACATATAATCAAGGTAAACATACATACAAACTCACAACAAATGGAAACTACAAAGGGAAGAGAGAAGAGGAATCAAAATATCTCGCGGTGTCAATCACGATCCAAGAATCATCCACCCTCAATCGTCGAGTTACAACCTCCATTGATGCTTTTCTAAGCTCTAAACTATCAAAAATGAAGGTTTGATGAATTGGGAACAAATACCCCAAAACATAACCTAAAAAATGGATGAAATGACTTAAATAACATTTCAAAAAATCAGTCAAGTTCGTAGTGCGAACTTTTATTCCCTGAGAGAACATCAAAATTTAGCACTTGAGTGCCTTAGAACAGCTAAACCGCCTTTGCAATTCTGCAAAAGTTCACAATGCGAACTTTTATTCGCAAAGCGAATATTCGCTGGAAAGTTCACAATGCTAACTTTGGTCCCTTTTTCTACTGCCATAATTCTGGGAAAGTTCGCTGGAAAGTTCGCAAAGCGAACTTTGGTGCCTTTTTACTCCCAGCCCTTGTTTTGACCATAACTTTTGAACCGTAACTCGGATTAACGCATGGTCAGAGGCATTGGAAAGCTTATTCAATGCTTTTTATGAATATGACAAGATATACTTGCTTGAATACCTACAAAAATGAGAGAAAATCAATTAAACTCAATGATATTTACACGACACGCAATATATACACTATAACGTAAAGTAAACATAATTACAAACAAAGCGGGGTTTATTCAAACGATATTGACAAAAAGTATCGATAAGTGCAACAAAACTTATATACAAAAATAGCTACAATTTGCACTTATCAAACTCTCCCCAACTTAAACTTGTTTGTCCCTAAACAAGAATCAAGCGACTCAAAGAAACAGAGTGACAATCAAAGAATCACAAATCAACAGGTTTTGAAAAACGAAAACAAATGAATGGTTCAAATGAAAAACGGTGCACACAAAGTAAATACTTACCACTATACTACGACGATAACATTGTCACGAAACAAATGCAAAATACAAAAATCATGCCAAAATCCTAAAATAACACAAGTTCAGACATGAATCACACCTAGCAAAAATAATCATCGGTAGATGAAAAACACAAAATGAGGTACTTTTCAATCAAACAACAATCTTGCAAACAAAAGACTAAATTATGCATTCATCCAAAAATTCACATTGAAAACATAAAAGCAAGAATCACAAGGGCTTTCAAGGTTGTAACGCGGTCGGGTAAACAAACAAGGGAAAATTTCTAAAGGTAATTGAAACAAAAATTTGCCTAAACCTAAGGGAGTGATCAACTCACAAAGACTCAAACACAAAATTTCAATCAAATTCTTCCAAAATCCCAAGTGTTACACAACACAAAATACTTATTTAGCACAATTATTTGAACTCTTTTTGTTTCCTTTCTCAAGGATTTTCTTTTTCTTTTTTTTTTCTTTTCTTTTTCATATTTTTCTCTTTTTTCTTTTCTTTTTCAACCTCATAGAAACCAACCAATGACTAAACAATCATTCTCTCCCAAACTTGAATTCAACCACATCATCATGTGAATACTCCCTACTTTCTAAGGCAAGGCAAAAATTTATACAACAACACAAAGTTGAGGGTTCAAGAAAAAATAATCAATCAAAATTCATACAAAAAGTGAATTCAATACTCATAGACAAGCATTGAGTTCAAATAATAAGGATAATGATAGAAAGGCACAAAGGGGTTATGAATGATCAAAAGCTCACAAGGTGAATGGCTATTTGGCTAGGTAGTTGTGCTCAAAATAAAACAAAATGCCTTGATCATTTTCATGCTTTCACATAATCAACACAAACAACAGATTAAGCATAATAAAACCCAGTTAGAACAAGAATATTGGTACTCCGCGCATATATGAACAATGGAAAGCTACCTCACAAAAAAGTTGGGAACTAAAGTGATTTACAACAAGAACAAGTATACAAAAGAATGAATGGCATGGAAGTTTGTAAAATGCCTAAGTATCATGAATATACTAAAGTCTAGAAAGCGATAAACACATACTTTGGATGTGTACAAATCTTAACAATATCATTACCATACATCTGGAAGTTGAAACGATCAAACTTGGAACATCACCTTAAATTTCCTCAAGCTACTCAAAACAAGCTTTTAGATAAACACAAAAACTATAAATATAAACAAACTAAAAGACCGGGTGAAATTGGATTAAACAAGTTGTAAAGTGAAGATTTGAGAATTTTACGAATAATCCGAGTAAAACTTGTTTAATGAATGTTTACCACACTACCTAAGCTAGAATGAAAAAGTAATAACGAAACAAAAAAAATGATAAAACATGCTTGTTTTACGTCGAATGCTCGACGCATTTACTGTGCTTAGCTAGTAACTTCCTCCCTTTATGCCATGGTGATGCCTCACCGCGTAAACCAAAAGCAAGTCTTCTAACCAAACACTTGAACAAACATTACAGAAAAAATATACAAGTATTAATATAAACAAGTGAAAATATACAATATGTACGATATCTACAAAACTTAAAAACAAAGAAACTATCGCAATACGATTCAATAAAAACATCAATCTCCGGCAACGGCGCCATCTTGTTGATGCGGTAGAGCGGTAAGCAACAAAAAGATTTTGAAGTATTTTTCCGGGAATTTATCGTGTCTACAGAGATTGGTGTTATTGAATTTCCGTTCGACAATTTAAATGTTAATGAGTTCAGGTTTAAAATGGGTTTAAATTAAATGCGAGAAATAAAACTTATGAAAAGAAAAAGAATTAATTCTTTGGAGAGTAGAGAACTCTCGGGTTTGCATTTCATCTGCCCTATCAAATACTTAAACTTACTACCCAGTTGTACGCAACCTAAATCACTCATCAATACTCTCACGTATCGCTCACAACAAAGGTTATATCTAACGCAAAGTTGAGAGAACAACCGCATCGCCTCATCGATGATGTCTCACGTAACTCGACCACACGGAGCATTAAGAATCGATACCCACGGTGAATGTTAGATATAAATCTATCTCTAGAGCTCAGAACCTAACAGATGTTCATCCTAGATCCAGATTCGAAGGTGATATGTCTACCGCAACTCAAATCCAAACATAAAGTGAGTAAAACAAGGATAACACCGATAAAGATTTGTAAAATAGCTCGTATACAAAGCCATGAGAAATAAATATACATATAATCAAGGTAAACTTATATACAAACTCACAACAAATGGAAACTACAAAGGAAAGAGAGAAGAGGAATCAAAATCTCTCGCGGTGTCAATCACGATCCAAGAATCATCCACCCCCAATCGTCGAGTTGCAACCTCCATTGTTGCTTTTCTAAGCTCTAAACTATAAAAAATGAAGGTTTGATGAATTGGGAACAAATACCCCAAAACTTAACCTAAAAAATGAATGAAATGACTTAAATAATATTTCAAAAAATCAGTCAAGTTCGCAGTGCGAACTTTTATTCACTGAGTGAACATCAAAATTTGGCACTTGAGTACCTCAGAACAGCTAAACTGCCTCTGCAATTTTGCAAAAGTTCGCAATGCGAAATTTTATTCGCAAAGCAAATATCCGCTGGAAAGTTCGCAATGCTAACTTTGGTCCCTTTTTCTACTGCCATAATTCTGGGAAAGTTGGCTGGAAAGTTCGCAAAGCGAACTTTGGTGCCTTTTTGCTCCCAGCCCTTGTTTTGACCATAACTTTTGAACCGTAACTCGGATTAACGCACGGTCAGAGGCATTGGAAAGCTTATTCAATGCTCTTTATGAATATGACAAGATATCCTTGCTTGAATACCTACCAAAATGATAGAAAATCAATTAAACTCAATGATATTTACATGATACGCAATATATACACTATAACGTAAAGTAAACATAATTACAAACAAAGCGGGGTTTATTTGAACGATAATGACAAAAAGTATCGATAAATTCAACAAAACTTATATACAAAAATATCTACAATTTTCGCTTATCAATACGCCCACTATCAAGCTTCTCCTTGATGAAGTGTCTACCAACCTTAATATGCTTAGTTCGATAATGTTGAACTGGATAATGTGTTATAATGATGGCTAATTTATTATCACAGTAGAGTTTCATGGGTCCTTCCCATTGGATTTTTAAATCTTCTAAAATATTGTTAAGCCAGAGTAATTCACAGATGCCTTGTGCCATGGCTCGAAATTCAACTTTAGCACTAGAATACGCTACTACATTTTGCTTCTTACTGCTCCAAGTCATAAGATTTCCTCCAAGAAAGGTGCAGTACCATGTATTAGTTCTTCTATCAATAATTGAACTTGCATAATCTGCATCAGTATAGGCCTCAAGGGTTGTATTTCCATTTCTTTTGAACAAAATTCCTTTTCTTGGAGTTCCCTTGAGATACTGCAGAATTCTATGAACAACTTGTAAATGGATTTCTTTAGGACAGTGCATGAACTGACTAACCATACTTATATCATATGCAATATCGGGTCTAGTGTGGGACAAATAAGTTAATCTCCTAACTAGACTTTGATACATTTCTTTATCTACTGCAACATCTTCTTCTGCATTAACCAGTTTAAGATTTGGATCCATAGGACACTCACAGATTTACACGATGTTTTTCCTGTCTCCTTGAGTAAATCTATAATGTTATTTTATTGAGATATAAAAATGCCTTTTCAGGAATGTGCCACCTCAATTCCTAAGAAGTACTTTAGCTTTCCAAGACTTTTTATTTCAAACTCCTTAGCCAAACAATGACTCAAGATTTGTTACTCCTTCCAATCATCTCTATCATTATAATGTCATCTACATATACTAACGGAACTGTTACCCCCTTGTGGCGAGTGTTTGATGAACAAGGTGTGATCCCCTTGACTTTGCTTGTACCCTAAAGATGACATAACCTTAGAGAATCTTCTAAACCATGCTCGAGGTGATTGTTTTAGTTCATATAACGCCTTTTTCAACCTGCAAACTGTATTATTAGACACATTTTTTTCATACCCGGTGGTACTTGCATATAAATATCCTCTTCAAGTTCCCCGTGTAAGAAGGCATTCTTCACATCAAATTATTGTAAATCCCAACCATAATTGGCAGCAAGTGACAAGATTACTCTCAATGTATTCATCTTTGCAAATGGAGCAAATGTCTCTGAATAGTTAATTCCATAGGTTTGTGTAAACCCTTTGGTAACCAACCTTGCTTTACATCTTTCGATTGATCCATCAGCCTTATATTTTTCTGTGTACAACCATTTGCATCCAATCGGCCTCTTTCCTTCTGGTAAAGTCACTAACTCCCAAGTTTCATTCCTCTTCAATATTTTCATCTCGATATTCATGGCTTGCTTCCATTTTTCATCAGACAATGCCTCAAAAACATTAGTAGGTATAGAAGTAGAGTTTAGGTTTGTAAGGAAGGCTCTATGGGTAGGTGAGAATTTTTTAAAAGAAAGATAGTTTGAAAGGGGATATAAAGGTTGTTTGGTGCATTTTCTGGTAACTTTTCTAATAGCAATTGGAAGTTATAGGTCATCATCTGTAGTTTGGGTCATCATTTTACCTTGTAATTCAGAAGAATTAATTACCTCATTTGAAGGAGTCGAGTCAGACTCTTGAACTTGTGTCGATTTAAGAATGACCTTTGACTTTCTCATGTAAATCAGATTCTTTCCATATCTTACATCAAATTCGGGTCCAAGTTCACCTACTGGTGTATTTAATTGATTTGACTCAACTCCTACTTTTTCAGCCTCAGATGGGTCTGGTACAAGTGTACGCTTAACTCAAGACCAAAAAGATTAGGCTTATTTGACTTGAAATTGGAGGATGGAAACATCCTGCGACACAAAAAACTTTTTAGATGGAGGATGGAAACACTTATATCCTTTTTGAGTAGAGGAATACCAGACAAAAACACATCTTAGGGCTCTAGGATCGAGTTTTTGTTCTGTCTTGACTATGCACATGGACAAATGAGACACACCCAAAGATTCTAGGTTTAAGGTTACTACTTATTGACAAATTTGGATAGAAGGAAGAAAGAACATCCATAAGACTCTTAAACCCTAATACTCTATAAAGTAATCGATTAATAAGATGTGTGCTAGTGAGAACGACCTTCCCCCATAAATATTTTGGAACATTTTGATGAAACAACAGTGCTCAAGTTTGGTCTAATAGATGCCCATTTTTTTCTACAATTCTATTTTAATGTGGTGCTTTAACACAAAACTCATGGACAATTCCTTCTTTTTGAGAGAAAGAAGTAACAACATGATTGAAGCACTCTTTTCCATTATCAAACCTAATCCTTTTGATGTTTACTCCGAATTGAACTTTAATCATGTAGAAAAACTTTGGGAAAATGGTACTAACATCAGACTTGTTTTGGAGTAAAAAAACCCAAGTAACTCAGGTACAATCGTCTATAAAAGTAACAAACCACCTAGCACCTGTTACATTTTGGTAGAGGGACCCCAAACATCTGAATGAATACGATAAAAGGGGGAAAGACTTCTTTTTTGGTTTAATGGAAAAGGTGGACACTTATGTTTAGCAACCTCACACACATCACAATGAAGACTTTCAATATCTACCTTATTGAATAAAGATGGAAACAAAAATTTAATGAATCCAAAAGAAGGATGACCTAATCGATAATGAAAAAGAAAGATTTTTTTTCCTTTTTAGAGAGTACTGACTCTGACATAAATGAGTGGGACAAATGGACTTTTGTACACTGACCTGATTCTTCAAGATAGCAAAAGCCATTCTTTTCTCTAGCACGTCCAATCGTCTTTCTCGACTCCTTATCCTGAAATATACAATTAATATGAAAAATCAAACTACAGTATAAATGGTTTGTAAGTTTTTGTATGGAGACTAGGTTCATGGATAGTTTTGGAACATAGAGGACCCTTTTTAGGATTATAGAATGATTTATTTAGATATCTCCAATGTCAGCTACAACTACAAGAGTACCATCTGCAGTAGAAATTTTTTTATTACTAGGACATGGGAAATATGTGGAGAACTATTTCGAAGAGAGTGTCATGTGGTATGTGGCTCCTGAATCTAATATCCAAAATAAGCAAGAAGGTGTTTTGGAGACATGAAATCCAAATAAGAATGGAAGCTTACCAGAATACGCCACACTGCAATTACCTGATGACTTTTTTATAATATTGGTCATAAAGGAAATAGAAGCGACCACCAAATATTTATGTATAAGATATCAAAGAAAACAAGATTCGATAAAAAAAATTAACCCAGATAATGTAAGAACATCGCCTGGTACTGTGCAGACGGCTGCTGAGAAATGTGCAGAGTAGTACCGACGGTGGCAGAAAACTGTACGAACAACTTTCGAAAAGTGTAGAGAGAGCGGCAAGACAGACAACTACCGAAAGAAGTACGAAATTGTGCAAATGGAGGGTAGAAAGAACAAATAGTGTTTAATTGGAAAAAAATTGACAGCGAGTGTTGCCCAGTCAAGATTTAAGGATTCTGATGGCATAAAAATGTCCAGTCAGATCTCTAAATAATGATCTAAATAATGATTAACGGAAGTAGAGTCCCCTATATTAGAAGCTCTGATTTCAGGTGAAAAATAGAAATAAAAAATTTTCTGAGTGTGCTTGAGTGAATAAAACACTCAGCAACTATGATATTTATACACACTATATAATTGATTACATATTATGTTTACAAGGAGAAATAAATAATACTCCAACTTCCTAAATGCATGAATCTAAATATATATGAACCTAAGACTTAAATGCTCATTTTAGTGGGAAACATACAATGTATTTTTTTTATTTCCAACAATAATTCTTCTAAGAAGTATTCAATTTGATTCTTTAGATACAAGTATAAGATGAGAAATATCGCTTAAGAGAGGATAAAAAAACCAATATCCTCCATTAGACGTCATTATTTTGCCGACTTAAATTATATGGAAAATTTCCTTTCATAGCATTGGAGAAAACATCCAATCTATAAAGTCATTGTCTCTTTGAAGGAAAACATAGTTGATACCATAAACATTTTAGAGTACAAGCATAAAGTGTAATACAAACATTGGATAAATTCATTCCTCATTACATTACTAGTTTGTTCGAAGGTCTTGAATATTTTTGTAAGGGTAAGTATTTCAAAACTTTGACGTGATTTTGATTTGGCGTGCGGTGATTTAGACTATTAGTAGGTCTCATAATAATGTTATTTTTGGAATAAGAGTTCGTTTATTCATCACGAGATCAGTTAGATCATGTCTCTTTTTTGAAGTGAGTTCACTCTCATTTTTTCAAACTTCTCTCTCCTGCTCTTGGATTCGAAGCAGGAACCTCTAAGGTGTTTAGGTGTATAAGAGTGTGTTGGGTGGCCAATTGCGTCTCTCAAGATTTTCGATATCTTTCCAACCTTCCCTTAGCTTGATGGTTTGTAAGCTGTAGCTTGGAAGTGGTGGGATGAAAATATTTATTTCTTGTTTCACTAACCTTCTTCGTAGTCGCTTTCTTATCTTTCTTATAGCTTTTTTTAAGTTTCAATGTTTTTAAAATTGGATCAATCATTAAAATATTCTATTTTTAGTCTAATTTTACTCTAAACACTTTCATTCCCCCACTAAGATTATTTACCCTAAGTAACAAAACTCTTGATTATTTCAATGTATCTTTTGATATTTTTCTGATCCATTGTGTCATCTTATACCACATATTATTTGTGTCTCAACGTGCCGATTTAGATCTTATCTTCAAAAAATCCTCCTGCTGGTATATACTAAAATAAACCTTCTTACTCCTCCCAAAAGTTAACTCCAAGATGTTTTGTTAATCTAACTTAAGGTGCACATTCAATAATAACAATAAAGGTGCCTTGTTTCACTATATTTTTTTAGAGTTATGATCTAATCCCCTATTCTTTTTACAACAATAATAATCTTCTTTCACTCCTTATAAACAATAATTCGTACCTCATTTCTCAATCTAATGTTGCCACCGTACCAAAGATATTCATATCTACACAATATTCTCTCACGTTTGTATCATCAAAATATTAAATGTAGAGTTTGTATCTTAACCAATTTTATTCCTGCATAATTTTCTCTTAACATTCACACGCCACTAAAAATAGGTAAAAAGTTATATAAGACAATGAACATTAAAACTCAGGGTTTTTCAACCCACCTAACTCAGTAAAACACAAATTTGAGTCTTAAATTTTGAGCCCAAATTTTTCAGTCAAATATTAAAAAAATCCATGACTCAAATTGGAAGTCATTTGGAGTGTATAACTATAAATTTTAAAAATTATACTAACATTTATGTTAACTCCCTAAAAAACAATACACTCGAATCCTTCAATTCACTAAGTTTTTTTCAATTATATTCAAGTTAATCTTATACATTAATATTATAAATTTGTATGACATGAGAGTGAACAAATTATACATTTTACTTCTTTTAAAGATAAATTTATATGTTTGTACATCAATGAGACTATTAAGATAGAAAAAAAAATATCAGACACATTGTAATAGCACATGATGATAATAATAATGCCTTAACTTAATCTCATAAAAGATAATTGATCAAACATTGCCCTTCATCATTCATAAAATAAGAATAAAATATTTATACAAAATTTTCAACTTGCTTCTTTACTAAATTAGTTTTTTAATTGTTTCATGTTTCCTTTACAATTTCATTATATTCTATTATATTCTATTAGTTTGTGTTATGTTTGATATTTGTGTGAGGTTTTGAAAATTTTTAAACTTAAATTCAATTTAAAAATATTATATACTATTTTAAAAAAAGATTATAATACTTAAAAAAGTATTTTATTTAAAGTGATATACTTTTTATATTGAATTTATAATAAATATTAGGAGCATTTTATTTTAAATTTTTAAATAAAAATAAAAAATTATTTGTTTATTTGTGGACCGCGTAGGGTTAGGTTCGTATAACATTTGAGGCTGTGATAAAACAAATATTTTTAGAACATGTCTCATAAAATCTAAGACTCATTTGAATCGACTCGTCGAACCAATTCATTCAGACAACTCTAGACATGAAAGTCAAATAGTAATACACAAAGTTGAGAAAAGAAATCAATTATCTATTAAAAAGCTCTTGTGAATCTCCACTTCTCTTGATCCTAATAACAAAGAATAATCTCAAGAATATCAATTTGATTGTGATTATGCCTAGCTAAATATCATGTTAAAAGATAATAGAGTCTCATTTACCTATTTGTTTTGACAAAGTTCACATAAAACAATATGAGATGATGTTGGGGATTTTGGTTGCGGTGGTGATGATTGGAATGATACGGCGGAGAGAGAATTTAATGATGTGCTGGACAAAACTGAGACAGGGAAGGTTGATGGGAAATTCGAGGGTAGTAGGGGATATAGGGAGGCGGTAGGAAATTCAGATGATAAGGATGTTACTAGGGAGAGAGAAAAAGTTGGCAGCCCTATGTTTAGGAGTTCCAAGGAAGTAGATGCTCCTTTAAGCAAAAAGGCACAACTTGGAGCTTATGATAAAGTCATTCCTAGTCTGACTTTTCGTGATACTAAGGAAAAGGCATTAATGAACATTGAATTGTCAGGTCAATTGAGAGACACGTGTTTAGAGGTTGGCAAGCTTATGGTTCGGTCAAGTCCAGAGGTGAGGGGTATGTCTAGCATAGCAGGGGCGCAAACGACATTGGATTTGTTGGAGAAAAATAAATTGGTTGTGTTTGGGCCTCAAAAGAGTCCGCCCAAGACTAGGCCCAAAAAGAAAAAATCTTTGGAGGAGCTTGTGGAGAACATTAGGAATCCTTTTGTACCTTCATATTTTGCCCTGCTGGCTCGACAGGAGAAGGTCGTTGACCAAAATATTTTTAAGACAGCGTGTTTAGATATAGAGGAGACGATCTCTAAATTTTCTGGTGGGTCTGTGTTGTGTTGTGAATCCGTTTCTGATGAGGATATTAAGAAAAGTAATACTAGAATCAGGAAAAATATTGAAGATGCCCCGAAAAGGATATGGGAATCCATTTAATTGATGGGTATTGAAGGCGACGAGGACGACAAATACTTTGAAGGAATTGTAAGGAAGATGGATGAGCAACATAGGGCTGATGTCAGATTGAAGATGGTGGAAGCTAACATGGAGAAATGAATTTTCTCAGCTTCAATGTTCGTGGGTGTGGTGGATCAATTAAGAGGAAGAGAATTTCGAAAATTATTAGAGAAGGGGGAGCAGACATTTGTCTTTTTGCAAGAAACAAATAGCAGAAGTATGTCACAAGGGGATGTTCAAGGGATGTGGGGTAATGCAAGTGTTGAATGGCCTGCAGTTGAGTCTGATGGGAATTCTGGTGGGTTATTAATCATGTGGAGGAAGGATGTATTGTGCCCCATTTATTCAATTAAAGGCAAGGGTTTTCTTTTCCTTAAGGCCATTTGGAGGAATTCTAATGTTTATTTTGTAAACATTTATTCACCTTGTAATATTCATGAGAAGAAGAGTCTTTGGGCATCGATACTTGAATTGAAGGCATCCTCTCCTAATGGTTGTTCAGTGCTAGCGGGGGATTTCAATTCAGTCAGGTCTACGACTGAATGCATAGGTCGTGGAGTCAGAAGTTCCAGAGAAATGAATGAGTTCAATAATTTCATTTCAAGGTTGGACCTAGTAGATCTACCGTTATGTCAATTCCAATGGTAGGTCTATGAGTAGACTAGATAAATTCATTATATCATGGGACCTGGTCAAGAATTGGAACACTATCAAACAAGTGGTAGGATGCAGGGATATTTCAGATCATCTTCCAGTTTGGTTGATCGGTAAGGAGATTAATTAGGGCCCTAAGCCGTTTAAGGTTTTCGAATGTTGGTTTACTCATAAGGGATTTAGGGAGTTTGTTAAGAAGGAATGAGATGCTTTTAACGTGAAGGGCAATGCGTGTTTTATTCTCAGTCGTAAATTTCAGCTGTTGCGTAACAGTTTGAGGTGGTGGAATGTCAATATTTTGGGTAAGGTAAATCTGGACATCGAGGAGCATGTGGAGCAGATTAACAAGATAGAAAGGGAGATGACTGAAGATCCCAATAATGTTTCTGTTGAGGAGCTGAATGGTAGGATCTTTGCTCAGAAGAAATTTTGGGAAAAGTCTCACATTAAGGAATCCATCATCTACCAGAAATCTAGGGCCAATTGGATCAAACTTGGGGATCAGAATACAGGTTTTTTTCATAGTGATTAAGGTGGAGGGACGCATTGTGGAAGGTGTTTTACTCATAAGTCGATTTAGGCTGAGGTCCAAGGTGAATTGTTTGAATGCTATTAAGGTGGAGGGACGCATTGTGGAAGGTGTTGATTCGCTGAAAGAAGCAATTAAGGAGCATTTTGCTGCCCAGTTTCGCTGTAGGCATCTTCCATCCACCACCTTCAATTTTCCGAACCTGGCAAAATTAACGGAAGCTGAGAGATCAAACTTGGAACGTAGATTTGATGCAGAGGAGATTAGGGAAACAGTTTTCTTATGTGCTGCTAATAAGAGTCCTGGGCCTGATGGTATTACGATGGGATTTTGTCAAGAGTTTTGGGAAATCATTAAGGATGACTTCATTAGCTGTGTTGTGGAGTTTTACGATTCTTGCAGATTGAACAAAACGATAAATTCAGCTTTCCTTGCTCTAATTCCTAAGGGTGATATTCCTCAAAGCATTGAGGATTTCAGACCTATATGTTTGGTGGGGTGTGTGTATAAAGTCATCTCTAAACTCTTGGCAAACAGGCTGAGAGGTGTTATTGGAAAGTTAATTTCCAAATCTCAATCTGCTTTCATCCCAGGCTGGTTTTTGCTAGATGGGGTGTTGATTCTAAACGAAATCATGGATTTGGCAAAGAAACGCAAACAGTCGTGTGCATTACTCAAGGTCGATTTTTCCAAAGCATTTGACTGCGTTGATTGGCGGTTTTTGCGATAGATGATGGTAGCTATGGGGTTCGGGGAAAGGTGGCTAAATTGGATGGGTGGAACTGTTTTTTCTAGTTTTATGTTTATCCTCGTCAACGGTAGCGCAACAGGTGATTTTAAGGTTTCGCGTGGTGTTGCGGTGAGAATCGGATAACAAGCTATTAATTAACTTGCATCGCAAAACATGAAATTCACCACCGAGCTTTGATTTATCCAAAGGAAATGGTAAATAACGAAAACCCTAATAAGAGAATCTAGGTTCGGGGGTTGGTTATACAAAGGGAAGGTATTAGCACCCTAAGTATCCGTAGTACTCTACGGGAACCTCTTGTTAGTATTTGTGTTATGTTAATGTTTGCTTGCTAAGGGAAGAAGTGCTAAAGGTAAAGACCTAGGGGTATGTACACTAAGTATGCTCGCCAAGACATTGCATCTCGTGCCTACGTATCTGACTAAAGAATCAGAGCAACCGTAGTTCACCTCAATACGGGGTAAAAGGGTATAAAAAGAAAATGTGGAATCCGAGAAGGCATCGGATATGAAGGTAAAAAAGGGTGGAATCCGAGAAGGCATCGGATGTAAAGGAAAAACATGAAAAAAGAAAAGGTGGGAAAACAAAAAGGTGGCTCGCTAGGATCGTCGCAATCCTATGCCTACGTATTCTCAAGATGAACTTGAGAAATCAGAGCGATCGTAGTTCCCCACAACGGGGGTAAAGAACTCTTGACTCTGGTCAAGGTTCCAAGGAAAAGTTGGGTCTGAAAGCAAGACAACTACGTGGAGTGAAATAAGGGAATGAAGGACAAGGTTATCCTAAATGACACGGCGGTCAACAGGAACGACCATTTCCTTTGGAATGTGAGGTAAAGAAACAGAGAAACAAGGAGGAAATCCTTCAGGCTCAAGTGTAAAGTGAAAAGCAATATATACAGTGAATGTGACAAAAATTTAAATGAAAAATAAATATTAGGAATAAACAAAAATGAAAATACATAACATAAAGATAAATTTAAGAATTAATAAATATCTAAATAAACAAGATTAAAAATTAAACTAACATCTATTTAAAAAGCTAATTAATTAATTAAAATAATTTTAACTATAAACTAACTAATTAAATCAGAAAATAAATTATCAAAAATAAATGAGTAAAAATCTCTTTTTGCATTTTATTTTTTTTAAGATAATATTCAAATTAAAAATTAAAACTAATAGATCTAAATTTGTTTTTTTTTTGTTAAAATAACATAGAGAAATATTAACATAAAACAGAAAGAAAGAGAAAAAAACTATGCATTAATAACCTGCTATATATTACAGTATGCTGTATCAATAACCATGACATATTAACACTAAAATTAATGGGCATTTGTAAATTGAAACTGTAACACAATCCTTATCACAATAACTCTGACTCACAGTAACATCACAAGGCACTAAAACAAAAACACACACCAGAATATTCTATATAAAAGAAAATTGACACTAAACTAACTATATATATATCATGTCACCTAATTAATTTTAACTATAGAAAAACATATACTTAAAAAAAAGAAGTATATTTTTAATCTAAAAAGTAGTATATATAAATGTATAAAGATTCCAGGTGCAGTAAATTCCTCTTCCTAATTACTATTATATAATTAAAAATTAAAACAAGTAATAAAATAAAAACAAAACGAACAGTAATATCTTTTTTTTAAGTGACCACCACAACACATATGAAAACAAATAACATATATAAGAACTAATAAGAATAAGAAATAATAATATAAAAAATAAAATAAAATAAAATGGAAATGAGTAGTTACAGGAGCACTGCGCCCCATTTTCCTAATCTCTCATGCATTATTACTATATTTTTTTGTACAAAAGCCATTTGAATGAAAAGCTCCTAAAACTAGCAAAAGCTGAAGCTGACCAAGAATCTTAAAATGCAACCAAATTAAATAGTCGGGAAACAAAACAAGAGCCATGGAAATGTAACCACACAGCAGTTATTCATATATATTAAACTTAGACAAAAACAAAACATGTGTGCATTTATATATATATATATATATAATTCATACTTAAACAAACTAAAGTGAACATTAAAAAATTTGTAACAAAACATGAAACAAGATTTGAGAAAAGTTAGGATAAATATGAAACATACAAGGTTACAGTCGGCAGTTGCGACCATGGTTTTAAATTGCGGTTGCGGTTGCGGATGCGGTTGCGGTTGCGGATGTTGCGGTTGCGGTTGCGGATGTTGCAGTTGCGGCCAATGCGGTCACAGTGTTGCGCATTGCGGCGTGAAATTATTTTATACACGTATTAAATATAAAAAAAATTGTAAAATTATTGTAATTATTTATATTTCTTGTATTTATAGTTGTTTATTATTTTTAATTCATTTTTAGACTATTGTATCATATTTATGTATAATTTAAATTGAATTCTAATAAAACAAATATTATCATAAATAATATTGTAATATTAAACACACATAAGTTGCTAGAAAATAATTTTTCAAGTACATAATACAAGTTACAATTTATTTAAAATAAAAAGGACTATAGCCACAAATATATTAATGTCCTATATTGCAATCTTGATGGTGAAAAACATCGTCATTGTGTCACACAGATGTCTTCGCTGCAAAAAAAAAAACAAAAAGATGATGAAACTCATAATTAGTACCTTTAAATTGCATCTAAAATTAAGACTTTTTATACATATAGTTAACTAAATATAAATTAAAATGTTTGAAAATATAACTTACGTGTCTCTTGCTACCACATAGTGGAATGACGTGAAGGAACATAACTTGTACTTTCACTCTGACTATCATCTTGTGTAGCTCCTTGTCCAAAGACATAACCAAAAACATAGCATTTGATTGTTGATGATAAGGATTGTGATCATTCATTGATTGTTGGTAGTAAGGAGGAGCTTGATCAGTAGGATATTGGTTATAAGAGTTGAAATATGGATATTGGTAAACAGGTGGATAAGATTGTTGACTACTTTGTGATGAATCGCCAATCACAAAATCATTAAAACTATGAGCAATACTAGAAGAGGAAGAATCTTCAAGTGAAACATTTTGTTTTCTTTTCCCCTTTCTTCCAGATTGTGACACATTTCCTCTTGTCTCAAGTAGTGAGTTGTCAGAACGATCCATATCAGTCAAGTTTCTATAACGCCTATAATTTGGTGGTGTTTCATGATATGGATCAAGTTCATCATCATCTCCTTCATCGTCACAACCATCACCTTCACCTTCATTATCCACTTCATTACTGCCACCATCACCACTGTTTCCGCTTGGTGGACTTAAACCACCACCACTTTCATTAGATTCACTTTCATTAGATTTACCAGCTCTTGGTTGCTTCATGTTTTTGCTCCTAACAAGATCAATATTAGTAGATCTCAAAGAAAAAGAGATATCTTCTAGCCTTCCACCCCCACTAACACTGGCACGAGAGCTTCCACCTTGTTCGTATACATTTTCAGAAGCTCTTGTTTCTCGTCTGAACTGTTGCATATTTTCCCATTCTTGATGTGATCTAAGGCTTTGTTGTGTTGCATATCTCAATTGATCATCAATAAGAGCATCCACATCTTCATCTTCATCTTCAACATCTCCTCTTAAACGTTCTTCAAATTCTTCTTTTCTTTTTTTAGAATCATTTCTCTTTGCTTTTGAATCAAGTAGAAGTTTCATCATATTTTCTCTAACCATAGTTGTTACTCTACCACATCCCGTAACTTGTCCTTTCATGTGTGCTATATGTTGCTTCAATCTTGTAATGCCACCTTTTATTACCGAATTACAAAGTTTGCAACGAACATTGTTGCGATTTCCGGGTTCTGGTGTTCCAAAATGCCACCCAATATCATTACTTGGAGCACCATCCAAAGCTTTTGTAGGAAATTGTTCTCTTGGTGGCATTGTGTATATTTAATAACACCTATTAATTTAATATGAAAAATAGTTAGTGATAAATATAAAATTTAAATAAAATACAATATTTTCTTAAGTGTTGAATTTAAATAAAATATAATATTTTCTTAAATAAAATACAATATTTTCTTTAAGTGTTAAATATAAAACTAACATAAATAAAAATTGTTTGTCAAAAATATAAATTCTTTTTAAATTTTTTTAAGTGTTGAATATATACTCACCATATTATCTAACATCACAATGTTATTTATTTGTTTTGATTTATTTTCTACCCACCATATCTTTAACCAAAAATTTCATTTCCCTCTATAAACTCCCTCCCAATATTTTTGGTAAAATGAAATGCATTAACTCCCTCCCATGAAAACCCACGTGACACTACTTATTATCACAATCACAAATTATTAAAAATTAAATACAATAAAGTTACACATGGCCCACTAGTTTGTTTCATAATATTACATCTTCATCTTCTTTGGGTGAACAAGAAGAACACATTGTCTGTAAAAAAAAATGAACGACACAGTGAACAAGAAAATAAAACAGTGAGTGAAAAACCAAAATCAACCTCTAAATCTTTCTCCAATTCTAATAATGAAAGTTAACTTACCTTGTCCTTAACCTTAGGTACTAATGAGTTTGTCGGCAAGGGTGATCCGGCTCTCTCTCGCGTCTAGCTTCCGGTCTTGAATTTTTACTCGCAGATCCCGCTCTCTTGCTCTGCTCCAATGGATCTCGTCTTTCTCGTCGCGTCGGCGCGCGGTTGCAGAGGGAGTGCTGGTCTTGCTTTCATGTGAACAACGTGCTATTTGTTGGTGTTGTGTGGTGATTTTTCTTATATTGGTGGAAGGGGATGATGATGAAGAAAGTGTATGTTATGTTTTGTGGTTGTGCGTGAACATTTTCATAAGAAAAAAGCTGGTAGTATGAAGTGATGAATGAAAGCAAAGGCAAGTTAAATACAAACTCTTCTTGCAATTGGAATCTTAGAGCAGTACAGAGATATATGACATAAAGCAAAGGTAAGTAATTTTGAATCTGAATTCTGAACATTAGATTCTGATTCTTGTGTTTGAAATTGTTCTACTTGTGTCGGAGATTCTTCTGACTATGTCTAAGATTCGTTTGCTTTAGTTTTATTGAAAGTAAATTTAAGCTTAACATAAAACAATTGACTGTTGCGGTTCGATGCGGTCCGTTGCGGTCGAAAACCCGTTATAATGCGTTATTTACCGTTCTGTTGCGGTGATAATGCGGTTGATGCATGTGATTTCCGTTCACACCGTAATTGCGGTCTGTTGCCGGTGCGTTGCTGACCGCAAGCGCAATATTGCGGCCGCATCAGGTGATGCGGTCCGCAATTTCAAACCATGGTTGCGACCAGAGGGAGTGGCGATCGATCTTGTTCGTCGCCGGCGAGGGACTTGGTGAAAGAAATTGGCGAGGTGCTGTTGTTGACGTATGTAGTGTTACAAGGTGGAGGATCCACCGTGGTTCACGTGTCGGAGTGGATTGAGATGGTGGTTTTGTGTTGAAGTTGGTGTTGTAGTAGTTATGCGTTCTTGGTGTTCGTCGCGATACTTTGTTACACGCTAAAAGAAACTTGCCGACATCGTCGCGCCGTCAAATGGAAGCGAAGGTGGTTGAGGTTGTGAAGAGCAAGGTTGGTGAGTTTCATGTGTGAAAAAAGTGAATGTGGTAACATGGAAGATTTATGTTGGGTTATGAGTGAGTTGAAAGAATGTTTAATGAGGTGAGGGATGGTTTGAGTTGTGGTAGACGTGTAAAAATGAAGCATGGTCACATGGTTATTTGTGTTGTTGAGGAAGAAGAAGGTAAGTGTTTCTTCGGTGGGTTTGTGAGCATGGCAAAGAAGGAGAAAGGTTATAGGACCTTGTAGTGTGTGATTTTTGGAAGGATCTTCTGATATGGTGAAGGTTAGAGCAGTGTGGTGTGAGGTTTGTTGGCTCAGTTGTGTTATTTTACAGAGGAAAAGTGTGAGTTTGAGAAAGAAGTCGTCTTGTGTAATGTGGGAGAAGAAAGTTTGTTGTGGAAAGATCAAGTTCTGTTCCAAGTTTGTGAGAGGTTTTGAAAGCAACGGTGGAGGTTCCCCCTTTTGAATTTCTCTCCTCTTCCCCCTTTTAACTCTGAAAACATGTCTTCTTTTGAATTGCAAAATTGTAACGTTGTGTTGCTGTTGTCATTGCAGCAGGCTTGCACAAGGCTTAGTTGTGGTGTCGCTGTTGCTTTGTGTAGTGGCCTTGGTTTTGTCATGCAGAAAAGCAGCAATGAGGTGAAGCAAGAGGTAGCAGGCTTTATTAGTTTGTGGCAGAAAAAACGGCAGCAAGAACTAAGGGTGAAAGGTCCAAGAAAAATAAGCTGCAAAGTTGGTGTAATCACATATTCATGTTATGTCTAAAATGCCTTTTGGTTGTGTCATGAGAGAGAGCTCAAAGTGGTAGGTTTAGGGATTACAATTATGCTAGTGGGTACATCCTGATCAATGTAGCATAACTTAGCATGTATTGATGCTCACTGAGACGAATTTCTAAAAAATGGTCAAAGCTTAAGAATTGCTCTTGTCTCCCCTTTTTTGAATTTTGTAATTTGTAATATATTATAACTAAAAGAAAAAAAAAACTATTTCTAAAATGATTTTTTTTTTAACAAAAGAAATTAATAAAAGTGAAAACTAACTAAAACTAAACTTAAATTAGATTTAAAATTAAAATTAAACTAAACCAAATTAATAAAATTGATCTAATTAAAACAAATTAAAATTAAAAGTAAACTAAATTAAAAATAATCTAATTAACTAAACTAATATAAAAATTAAACTGAAAATTAAAATTAAATTAAATTATGTTTAAAATAAAATAAAACCAACTTAAATATAAATTATATAAAAAGATGAGCCCAAATTGAAATTAAACTGAATAACCTCCAAATAAATCTAAAATAATTATCATAAGAATAAAAAATAAATAAAAGTCAAGAATGACATGGAAGAAAGAAAATGCATGATTAATGATCAATAAAATGTTTAACAAAAAATGCAAAAATTGCTAACTTAGAATGATATGTAAAAGATCAGAAAATCTGAGGGTAAAATTTGGGGTATGACATGTGGCCTTCGGCAGGGGGACCCTTTATCCCCATTCCTCTTTGTTAATGTTGTCGAAGGTTTTGTGCATATGGTAAGAACAGCAGGTGATATGGGTATGCTGAAGGGTTTTAAAGTTAACGATAATTGTCATTACGATCTTTTACAGTTCGCAGACGATACGATTCTTTTGTGCGATGGTAGTTGGAATAATTTTTGGACGTTTAAAGCTATTCTAAATGGTTTTGCACTTGTATCTGGTCTGGAAATAAATTATTCGAAAAGTTGTTTGATAGGGATTGATATTGACGCAAATTTGTTACGGGGTGCTGAGAGTTTTCTCATGTGTCGCGCTGGCTCTCAGGTCTTTAAGTTCTTGGGCATTTGGGTTGGAAAGAGTCATAGAAGAGTATCCTTTTGGAGTCCGGTGATCAAATTATTTAAAGACAGGTTGGCTTCTTGGAAAGGGCGAAATCTTTCTATCGGAGGGCGTGTTACTTTGATCAATTCAACTCTAACCAATTTGCCCATTCATCAATTATCTTTTTACAAAGCACCTAGCTGTGTGTTGTAAGAGATCATTGCAATTCAACAGAACTTCTTGTGGAATGGTTCGGAATCGAAGACGGGGGTCCCGTGGCTGAGTTTGAGCAAAATTTGCGAACCTAAGCAGTCAGGGGGTTTAGGTGTGAAGAACATAAGATCTTTCAATACCGTATTATTGGCCAAATGGGCGTGGAGATTATTGAAGGACACAGATGCTAGCTGGTGTGGAGTGATGGCAGAAAAGTACGGCGACTACAGGAATTTTCTGATGTCACGAGATGAATATAGAAGTAGCAGACTTCATTCTCAACGGGGAAAGGACATTCTCAGGATAGGTTCTATGCAGCAGCCTCACTCGTTTAGCCGTAACATCTCTGTGGTTTTGGGTGATGGGTCTACCGTCCCGTTTTGGAAGGCGAAATGGATAGGGCCTGCTCCATTGAATGAAATTTTTCCAAATTTATTTCAGGTGGTTCATTCGAAGTCGAAGTCCGTCGCGGAGATGGGTGCTTGGTTGGGGGCTGATTGGCTTTGGCAGCTAGATTTACCGCAGAAACTGCTGCCTGCGTCGGAAGAAGTTCATGAGGAATTAGAAAACTTGCGTTTAATTCTTCTTCAAATCTGTCCTGTTAAAAACAAGTTGGATTCTGTGGTGTGGTTACGTAATTCATGCGGGATTTTCACTGTCAGTAGTTTTTACAAGGTTATTTCGGAGCCGGGTAGGGGGCGGAAGAAGATGTAAACCAGTTAACAGCACTTGGATTCATATGGAAGGCGAAGGTTCCGTCGAAGGTAAAAAAAAATTTGGTTGGCGTTTGCTGCATAACAGGTTGCAAACGCAGGGTAACTTGCTTCGCAGGAACATAATATCGGATGCTCATGACGGGGTGTGTGCTTCGTGTAATCAAGCCATCGAGGAAGCTTCACATCTGTTCCTCCTTTGCCATTGGAGCATGATTGTCTGGTGTAAAGTGTATCAATGGCTTGGTGTCACTAGTTTCCATTCTTATTCAATTTCTTCTCATCTATTAGTTTGGGTTCAAAAATTTGAAGGTAAATTACCTAGCAACTTGGCTGTTAGTTTTTGGTTGGTGGTGTGCTGGAGTCTATGGATATCAAGAAATAATGTCATTTTTAATGGAGAGATTTACGACCCGGAACTGTGTTTCACCCGGATTAAATTCTTCTCGTGGTGGTGGATATTATTATTACATAAAGAGGAGATCAAATATTCATTTTATGATTGACATAAATATATTCTTGAGTTCTTGTAAATTTGTATTTGGTTGGGGTTTGTAGAAACTTTTTGTTTGGTTTGTGGTACTCTTTGTACCATATTCATCTAATACATTTGGCTTATCAAAAAAAAAAAAAAACAATCTCTACCAAATTATAAGTGACATATGGCTTTTCATCAAACTAAAGAAATAGTATATTATATCAAATCTTCTCAATATTAACTTACAGTGACAGGCCTTCCATACTTCATAAACATAACATCCATAAAAACATCTTGGTATCAACGAAAAATATGTCATTTACATTTACCAAAAAGATTTATTCATTGACTTCATCTCTGTAACTCTTAGACCACCATCCATATTTTATCTATACACTTCCGACTATTTTATCTTAGAATTTTTCTTTCTTATATCAACTCCATTCGAAAAAAAACCCCTTTAAAATTGAATCATTATCTTCCATACTTTAATCGACATTATACATAAAAAAAAAGATAATACTACCTCAATTTTTTTTATATAAGAGACAGTTCATTTTTTAAGTTATTTGAATAATTAATGTATGTAGTTAATTTATAGACTAAATATATTAATTATTTAATAAACATAAAAATTGAGTTGTCTTTTATAAAAACGAACAGAAATAATAATAAAAAGTGAGATATTATTGAGAATCTAATTTTAAAGAGCAGTCAAATCCCTTAGACTACCATACTTATTTCTCCAAACCCTCAGTCTTTGAAAAAATTGACTGAAACAAAATCAGACAGGTATCATGTGGGTTTTTTCTAATTTGTAAAACACAATACCTAAATTACTACACTATTATCTTACAAATGATAATGTTCATGTTATCTCGATGAAGGACTTAGCCACATTAATATCCAATTGATCGCTCTTAGTAAATATTATGCCAAAAGAAAATAGAGTACTCATTACCCATAATTTTTCACAAAGCCTCGATAAATTAATTTGAGCCAGAATTTCTAATTAAAAACACCACAATAAATACTTGTTTTATTTTATATTTTAAAATGAGATCTGCTTATTCGGAATACTATTATATATATATATATATATATATATATATATATATATATATATATATATATATATATATATATATATATATATATATATATATATATTCAACATGAACATTCAAGCAATTCAATTTTTATATTTATAATAAGGAATTATGGGAGTATCTCGTTAACGACAATAAATTAACTCGCATGTATTAAAATATATCGCTGAATAAATTAAAATTGGTTGTGTGAAATGATATATTTCATTAACCTTTTTAATCTCCCAGGTCGAAAAATTAAAAGGTTTGACCACACCGAAAAATTTGATATATATGTTGAGAAAAAGAGCAATAGAAATCAAAATAATTGACATTCAGTAAAAAATAACTCTCTGTGCAATATGACACCGATATAACTTGGTAGAAAAAGATAAAATAAAGACAATAAACACAATAATTTTTTTATCGAGTTCGATTAAAAAATCTACTCTCCGGAAGGGAGCAACTCTTTGATTCACTATACTTTCAAAAGGTTGTTACAAAATATTACAAATGAGTTTAAAAAAATAGCCAACTCTCTATGTATGAATCATAATAACTCAATGTTTATGGAAGTGTTACTCCATCCCTCTTGGAATCTTCAAGGGTTTCTTATATTCCAAGAATACTCTCTTAAAAATTTACCTTGCCTCCCTAAGATTACTAGTAATATTCTAAAACCATTCTCTTTGTTGTAAACTCTAAAATTTTGAAGATTATGATCAAATGAATGCAATATATATATATATATATATATATATATATATATATATATATATATATATATATAACTTTTGAAACCAAAACAGATCCATAACATATCTAAAACTCAACTCATTAACGAACATTACCATGAACTCAAACGAAGAAGCACAAACACACGAATTGGAAAAATCAAACAGGATGGTCGAAAACTAGAACCGTCATGTACCAACCTGAATCGCCGCCACCGACCTACCTCTGTTGGGCCGACTACCTGCGATTTATATCATATATGACGACATCCTAAATGCTTTCATGCATTTTTGGTTGGATGCTTTCATGCCTTTTTGATTTCAGCAATCTCGATAAACATTACTTTTATCTTCATCACTTATGGTTTTAAGGCACACTTCGACATATCATATATCACCTTAACCACAAATTTGTATAAATATTCGAGAAGATAAATTGGATGAAAATGACCTGGGAAATCATGATGATCAATCTTTGGCAACAACATTAAAATTCTGAACCCATATGGGATCAAATTTTAATAACATGATTAATAACAACTTTTTTGATTTCATTTTTAAAAAATGAGGTCGACAATTACTTATCCTTCTTAAAAAAATGTAAATTTGATTCCCTATCTACCTTAAAACATATAAAACCATGATTGAATTAATACCCAAAAAAATCACTCCAAACTGACTAGGGAAGTGAATTCAAACCTTTTACGAAAATGGTGTAATGGAAAGAAACTACACATATATTGGGCATTGTCCTAAATTTCCTTATACATGCTTTCTTTCCTCTAAAATACTTGGATCATGCTTACCTAACAACTTTTGTATCTCATTAATAAGTTACCAATTGTATCCCTCCACCATGTTACTCCTTATTTCAGACTTTTAGGTCAACAATTCAATAAAAAAAATCATAAAATATTTTTGTTATGATTGTGCCCCTTTTTCATGCCCTACAAATCTCCCAAATTTGATTTGACATCTCATTAATGCCTTTTCATAGAGTACTTCATTACTCACAAGGGTTATAAATGTTTGTCAACTAGTGGTAGACTCAATATTTCTAAGAATGTTTGGTTTAATTAGTTTAGATTTCCTTATCCTTTCTTGTTTCATTCTCTTGTCATAACTTGTCAGCCTAGTTCTACCACTTCATTTATATCTTTGAGTCCTCTGCATGTTATTTTTATCACTCTTAACACTGATCATGTCCTTCTTTCATTCATTGGTCACCAGTAACCTCAAATTTCTACTTTCTCTTCCCAGGTTTGGTGACAAGACACCATATTTACCATAAATTTTTTCCCTTCTTTCACCTAAACCATTAATCCCTAACAATCCACACATCTCACTTATTCCATCTAATACCATAATATTCACCATCATTAGTCCCACCACATCTACCACTTCTTATACCTTAATCTCTTCTTCACCGTTATCTAGTTACAAACTAATAAACTTTCTTTAACCTCACACACTTATCTTATGCAAACTAGGGTCAAAAGTGGTTTTATTAGCCATAAAATTCATCCATCCATTCCTAACATTGAACCCCATAATCACTAAACAAGCCCTCCAACAGGCACGTAGACTTTCTACCATGGAATCTAAATATGAAGCCTTAATATTCAATAAAAGTTTGAGTTATAGCCAATTTATGGCCAACCCTCTGGACTCCCAATAGCAAGAAATAAAAAGAATTTTCATATACTTATAGGACACTCTTAATTTTGGCCTCCAACTTCATCCAACTTCATCCAGCTGGCCGTAAGCAAGCGTTTTCTATGCATACTTTATCTAATGCAGATTGGGCAGCTGGTCCTAATTGTTAGCAGAACAATCGAGGGGTTCAACGAGTGAGCATTTCTTATTTGGGACACACCTTTGTGAGAGACACACCACATATCCACCTAAAACCTTAATGTGATAAATGTGTGGGTTCTCTCACTTATATAGTGTTCAATCTTCCATTTTTTAATCAATATGGGACTTCTTCCTCACACTTGATTCTCAACACTCCCCCTCAAGTGTGAGTTTATACACAATGCTCCCCCTCAAGTGGAAGCTCTCTCTTCCACATACACTTGTATCACCGTTGAACTCAACGGAACACCTTCTACCCACACCTGTGGGAAGTGTTTCGATACAAGTAAGTCGGTCCCTGGATCGGAACCAGGCTCATGATACCATTTGTTAGCGAAACAATCGAGGGGGTCAAAGAGGGAACATTTCTTATTTGGGACACACCTTTGTGAGAGACACACCACATATCCACCTAAAACCTTAAGGTGATAGATGTGTGTGTTCTCTCACTTATATAGTGTTCAATCTTCCATTTTCTAATCAATGTGGGACTTCTTCCTCACACTTAATTCTCAACACTAATGACAAAAGATCCACTTCTGGATTCCCAACTTAATCTTTAGGTGATTAAGGAAATAAACCATGGTGTCTAGTGTAGAGGCATAATACAAAAGTCTTGCTCTCACTGATTCCGAGATTATGTGGCTCTAGACACCCTCCAAAAGTTTAAGGTTCCCTTTATAATTCCACTCATTATTTTTGACAATGAGAGTGCATTGGTATGGCTTATAGCCCCGTTCTTCATGCTAGGACAAAGCAAGTGGAAATTATTTATTTTTTATGTGAATTTCTTATTGCACCCTATATGTTTCTACCTCACCGTGTGAAATTCTACAAATACCCCTTATTTCTGGAGATACATCTCCGGACGTACCCCATTTCTGAATAAACGTTGACATATTCCGGAGATATATCTCCAGAACAATTTTAAACTTTAAACATATAGAACATGTCACCCTAACCCATTTATATTTGATTTGCTCTAGAGATGCGTCTACGGGAATATTCCAGAGATACATCTCTGAAGTGTATCAGCATAGTTTTTTTATAACGAGTTGTGCATTTGTTTTCAGATGAAAATACAAACGTGGAAATTAATAAAAGACTAATATTGCGTGTGTCGAAAATAACATAGCAATATAATAGTAAAATGTTGTACATCATGAGATCCAAAATATAATAACAATGTCAGAAATAAAGTGTAAACTATAATACAATATTAAAATAATAACAGGCTACTACTGGGTGTGCCCGACAACCTCTCCTCTACCTGCTCCTCCTGCTTTGCCCCCTCGCCTATCGATTCCCCATCCTTCGGTGATTTTGCTGGTACAATAGTGTCCAATGTGCCTCCGCCACCATGGCATCCAGGACTTGCCTGACAGCAGACCCCTGAGGGAAGATGTCCTCGTCAATGTCATCGTGCGCAATCTCAACTATACGAAGACACCGAGGCAAGACATTCTCAGTATGATCTAACTGAGCCTGCTTCTCCTCTAGAATCTCCTGATGACCTGGTCTCGGCGGATCCCCATGAGCAGTTTGCACCATGTACGGATGTGACACCCTAAAGAATCACCTGATGTATTCATCGACGTAGCTCAAGTCGTTCAGTACTATGGTAGCCGAGCCTCGTCCGGTATCAGGTGACTCTAAAAATCAACAAACATCTCTGTTATCTGTCTAAGAGACAAGGCAGGAAAAGCAGAGACAACTGGGTGTCTGAGGATAGTCTGGGTGTACCCGAACTGCCACATGACGCGCTCGGGCATATGAGGAGAAGTGAATGTCCTCAGCAACCAAACAGTCAATGTAGACTCTGAAAGGCTCGACCGCCTGGTTCCTTCTCAGTGGGATAAAACCACAGGCATAAGGAATGTCCTCAGTGTACTCATCCATACTCGCCCAGCCAACGACGCGCAGGAAGTGCTGGAGGATCCAAGCCTGAAATGAAAATAAAAAATAAACATTCAAGGGTCAAGAATTATCGAAAATATGAACCGTGAATGACAAAAAAAACATTCTAGGATTATGAATTATTACCATCAGTAATGTCACGCTGCCTGTGACCAACTTCGTCTTCCACCGACATCCATCTCTGAACTTCAAATATAGATAAGCGAGGCAAGCTGCCCTCCAGTTGTACTCATGGATCCGAGTGAGATCCAAAAAGTGTCGGAGTATGCAACATCAGTATAAGTGACACTCGTGTTCACAAAAATCCAAATGTCAATCAAATAAAGAAAATATGCCCTCAAAGCACGGACCCTGTGTACCTCCACCTGCTCAACATCACCATCAGTCTACTGTGCAACAACATTTTAATCATCATATATCTCCTTCAGGAACTCAAACCTAGCATGAGCACCCCTGGTGTTATCCACCTTCTCAACCGCCTTACCTGGATTAGCCCCTAGATGCTCTACCATCATCTCGACTGTCTCGTCTTTGGTTATCCTACCATGATCGAGGAATCTCCCCCTGATCGAAGGATGTAACAAACACGACACATCGTCTAGTGTGATTGACATCTCACCATGTGGGAGATGAAAAGAAGACGTCTCTGAGTGTCATCTCTCCATGAATGCATTAAGCATCCTGTGGTTGACCAGATGTAACCGGTCATGCATAGATCCTTTAACCCAGATAAGGTCAGAACCAACTAAAACCACTCCTCATCAGGCTGAGGTAAGCCAACAATCTTCCTCTCATGGTTAATAAACTTCTAGGGATCACACACCTGAAATTATCCAGAAATAATCAGTGTAAGTAGGAATCAATGTTAGAAATAATCAATGTCAACAATTTAAATGAAAATAAAAAATAAATTAAAAATCCAACTAATGTTACCTATCCGTCCCAAATATGTCTGACAGTGTGGTCTGAATACAGAGGAAGAAGGGACAGATCAGATTGACCTCCGCCAAATCCCTTTGCCTCGACAACCTCAGCAACCTCATCCTTCTATGGTGGCACTGGATCAGCAGGATCATCAGCAAGAGGTGGCACTGGATCAGCAAGAGGTGGTAATGGTGAATCCTGACGCCTGCGGGAGGATGGGGGAACTGACGCGTCAGCTGGTGAATCACATCTCCTACGGGAAGAAGAAGAAGATTAAGTGGTCTGAGGTGAAGGACGAGCCCCAAGAGTAGACTGCGCCCCAGAATTCAACGCCTCTTCCTGACTAGAAGTACTTACTGCCTCTGGAACCTGTTGGCTCTGTTCCCGCTGGACATATGCATGCTGGGGAACCCGCCCATGTCTCAGTCTGTCGACTTTGTCAGCCATAATACCTGTAAGGTAAATTATGGTGTATCATTATTGCAGGCAAACACACAAACAATCAAGAATATTTTAAAAAAATATAGATTACAGACTTTTTCGGAGATACATCTCCGAAAACTCCATATACCAATTATGTTGAAACATTCTAAAGATGTATATCTGAAAATTTCTAAAGAATATGAAACGCTGAACTATTCCAGAGATGTACCTCCGAAAAATTCTGCAACTCTAAAGTCACAGCAATGGCGTAATGTGGCTTATGCATATTGAAAAAACATGGTCTGATCGTAATTTTAAGACAACAAACAAGTCATATACTAAGTCTAAACTATGTTACATGTGATTCCTACACATTTCTATTCCTAATCATTGATTTCTACACATTTACACAAAAACTCAAAATTTATCTGAAAACTCGAAAATTTACCTGAAAGTTATGATTTTGATGAAGTTGAATGTTGTTATTGGTGATGTTTGATATTCCTCGAAGCCTTGTTTGATGATATTTGATGTTGTGAATAAGTTGAAATTTTTATGTTGAGAGAAAAGTTGGAGAAGAGAGAAAAAAGTTTAAGAAGCGTGAGAGAGGAGAAGAGTCTGACGTGTTTTAAGTTCTAAAACGTTCTGGAGATATATTTCTGAAATATTTCAACGTTTAATGAACTTTAGGTGGGTTCGGAGTTATATATCTGAAAAATTCCAATGTTTAATGAATTTTGAATGCGTCTGAAGATATATCTCCAAAATCAAAAGATATATATAAAAATTTATATGGTGTGTTAAAAATATATGGGGTGCAATAAGAAACTCTCTTTTCTATAAGGGAAAAAGTTATTGCTAAAGATCTTCAAATTGTTCACATACCTAATATAATAAAAAGAAAAAAAAGACATTCGGACCAAATCTCTTCTTGATGACAAATTTGACAAGATTCCTAAAGAAGCTCCCTCTAACTTCCTTTGCCACCTATATAGGCATTATGTATGCTATATTATGTTCTAAACTTCTCATGTTGTCACTGTCTCTAGCACCTTTTTGAAAATATCTTAAAATGTTTATTAGGAGGTTGTCAAATGGATGTTCAGATATCTGAAACGAACCCAAAACACTAGTTTGGTGTATCGCAAACGCTCAGAATCATATTAACATGTTCAACGTTTTCGAGACTCTTATTCATTAAAGCCACAACAACTACATTACAAATAACTAATTATACAATTTATCACATTAATAGACCTATTTTAATCATAAATAGTTGTAAATGCTTTTTTATTAACGTTGAACATTATGGTAGCATGAAAGCTGTTATCGAGCGCTATAACAAACAGAAAGAAGAACAGCATCAGCTAATGAATCCTGCTTCAGAAGTCAAGGTAAGCTATATTACTCATCTTGTTCTGAATTTTCTCTAGTAATAACTGTTTGAACATATTTGATATCTGTGTTTCTACTTGCTAGTTTTGGCAGACAGAAGCAGCTGGACTGAGACAACAACTGCAGTACCTGCAAGAAAGCCATAGGTAAATTAAATAATCAATAACCCTATTCGGTAAAAGAAAATATTGATTTTTCCAATTTCTGTTACAAGTGAAACCAACCAGTTTCATATGAAAATGTATATTGCACATTCTTTTGTGTAAACGCAGACAATTGATGGGTGAAGGACTTTCTGGCTTGGGTATTAAGGAACTACAAAATCTGGAAAATCAACTGGAGATTAGTCTAAAGGGTGTTCAAATGAAAAAGGTATGCCAGGCCGGGTCAATTCGAATCGCATCCAATCAGTTTCAAGCTTTTTTATTTTTACGCCAAATTATCGACTGTTACAGTGCTGTCTATTTCCCTGCAGGATCACATTTTGACTAATGAGATTAAAGAACTGCACCAAAAGGTACTAGGAGTCTGGTTTTTTTTGCTGTATTTGACAAGGCTTTCTCGCAAATTTCTGACCGATTTCCGTTAATGCCATTGTAGGGAACTCTTGTCCATCAAGAAAATGTAGAACTCCATAAAAAGTTGGACTTCATCCAGAAAGAAAATGCAGAGCTACAGAAGAAGGTAAAAAACTACTGTTTATGTAGAAAATAAGAGGCTTTGAGTTTTCTTGTGGTAAAACTAAAGAGAAGATTTGGATATTAGGTTTATGAAGCAAGGAGTACAAATGAAGAAAATGTGGCATCCAATCTTTCATGCACTATCAGAAATGGATATGATTTACATGCGCCTATCGGTCTCCAGCTAAACCTGCCACAGTCTCAATACAGTGAACCAGCAAGCAAAATCATGAAATTAGGGTATTCCCTCGAACTAATAATGTACTAGTTTACGCGTATTCTTTCTGATTTCTTTGGAAACTAAACACTTAAATTCTTCGCCAGATTACAGCTGCATTCCTAACGAACCAGTTCAAATATATAATCATGCTTCTATGCGGGGATCTAGTAGTTCAACAGCCACATTGTTCAATTCAACAGAATAGGGTATGGGATTGTCTATCAAGAAACTTAAAATCGTTGTTAAAGATCAGACATAATGATTGCCTTTGTAAATTTTATGCAATAAGATATCAATGATTGTGCTTGGTATTATTTTATATAATTTCATCTTTCATGATCAATTAAATGGAATGCATTCCCATACCATATGTGACTGAAGAGAAAATGGAAACTGTGAAGCTTATACTGTCACAGTAATTATTCTATTACTCTCAAGTGATAAGCATGACTTATGATTCTTGAAAAGGAGCTATACATAATAATTGTCAACAATAATGAGGGAAGAGATATTAGACATCCCTATATCACACTCAATAAATCTTGTATCTATAAGGCTCAGCCAATGTTCTTGTTTGTATGCAATCTAATTCTCCACAATTATCAACTATGAAGAGCTAGAGTTATTCATGATCAAGCCATTGAACTGGAAAGAAAATCAGCATGAGATTGCTTGGCAAAGAGGAGTGATTGAATTTGAATAATAAAAACGAGAAATTAACGGAGTTGATTTCAATTACTAAAGGTTATTAGATCTTTTTTGACTCTCCATCTCATAGTTATTGATGAACTGTGCATTAATCAAATTTCTTGGTGTACATTCACTAATCTACATAATAATTCCTTAGCTCAATTTAGAGTTAAATTAAGTGTTCTAAGTTCGTTAATTCAAAAGTCACAATTTATAATTACGTATTCCTAAGGAAATCAGAAAAGTAATTATAAAAACATTAAGATCAAGAACAAGTAGATAATAACAATAACATAAAATAATTCAATTAACATCAAACAGACAAATGATCCAACAAGTATAAGAAGGTTTGTCTAAAAAGACCTAATTTAATGAATCTAACTACTCATAGTGATTATAATAATAACCATGAGTTTAAATGGAGAGAACATGAAAATCAAGGAAGATTAAAGTCATCAATGACTTTCAAAATAGTCACTTTGGTACTCTAAGCCGTCATTATCTCTATCCAATCCCGAATTCTAAAAAAGTAGCCAACATTCTTAATTTAAAGCTATAAAGTGTGTCAAAATTTGTCGCATCATCGCGCCACGATGGGAAGCATTAGGCCACAATGAGCCTTTCATCATGCCACGATGGAATACATCGCATGAGCGTGAAATCCAAAGGCCATCATTGCTTTTTTTTCTTCACTATTTCTTCAGAATTCTTCGAATCCTAATCCTTCCACTCTTTGTAGTTTTTTCTCTATTCTTCATACTTTGACATGACTTTTGGCCATTATTTCACTACTTTCATCTGAATTTACTAGTAAAAATCACGTAATGATGATTGTCATCGCAACCCCCAAACTTACTTTGTTATTTGTCCACTGAACATTTAATCATAATTAAATTTCTTACCCTTACTAATGAATGTCACCTTTCTTATTTTGCTGACCAACATTACCGTTTCCTGCTTCAATCCAAGTAACTCAGAAAAGTTCTTCCGAACATACAAGTACTCAACATGTCTATCATCTCACATATATGCACTCAATTTGACAGGGTAATCACACAATCAACGTACAAAAGTATTTAACAATGAGTTTGTAAAGTTTCTAACCGAATCATTCAAAGTCATATTTAAACACACACATTTGAGGGTTTTTTAAGGTTGTAATGTGGCTTATGTTATAGTATGATAATTTATGATAGTATGCTTAAACCTTTGGAGTTAGGTAACTAGTTTTCTGATGTTATATGCTTCCTTTCATATCACTCTTGTCTTATTCACTCTGTATTAGAGAATGCATATTGTTGGTCCTATTCTTTTTTTTCTTTTTCATATTTTTTAAGGTTATTTTTAAAATCTTGTTTTTTTTTTCTTTATTTTGACCAATTTTTTCTAGTACCTCAACCCCAAACTTATTTGTTACTAACTTTCAAGAGCAACCCCAAACTTTTTCCTTTGCATCAAAAAAGTTAAACAAATATTTCTACTTAACTCCAAAAAGGGTGGAAAGATTTCATATTTCAAGTTAAATGGCTATATAATAAAGGTTATGTCAATGAAAGAATGGTTATGGCTCAAAGTGGTTAGCAAGAGATATAATCATATTAAAACAGGGTGGCTTAAAAAGGCTTAGATTTTTCACAAACATCTGCCTTATTGTGTATTTATCAGACCAATGGACTCAAATTAGAAAAAAAATGAAAAATCTAGAAAATAACTAATGTACGGATACTCCTATAAGAAACAAAAGTGAACAATGAAAATATTTGGCTCAAACCTTACAAGCAGAGTTATATGAAGATTGAGTACAAGTAGTCGGCTTCCTTTTTCTTCATCAACTTTTACTTTGCAAGGGAACTTCCATGATGATCCATTTGTTAATTATTTTTATGGTGACTTTTTCTTTTCTTTTTCATGCTGACACTAGTAAGGCAACAAAATTAAATCTGAAAGAAACAATAGAAGAAAACAAGTTCATTAATTAAATCAAAGAGAAGTACAAAGAGGAAGAGCATTCTTGATAGTTTTCTAGTACTCTTACTTGGATCATATTACATAAAGGGAAATAAACAAAAAACTTGAAAAATACTAAAAAAAATTAAATCACATGTCATCGGTGTTGAAGAGGTCGTTCACTTGATCCATATCATCCCTGAAATCTCAATCTTTCCTGTTCCAGGTAGTTCTGATCTCAGTCATTTGGTTTTCTAAGGCTTGGTCTTGCTCTTTAGAATGTGTTTCAATTGCTTTAACTGTTGGAAACTGCTTCTTGAGATTTTGAACTAGCATGTGGTCTATGTGCTCAATATAGAAAGCCTGGAAATTTGGTCCAAAACTAGGGGGCGCACAGTAAAAGTTGGGTGCCAATTCATTAGCCCAACTCATCATGCCAAGATCTTACTCCTGAAGCCTTTGTAAATGGTCAGGTGTATGTTGTTGCTGTTGTGGCTATCCTTCAAGTTGATGGATTTCAGGATGGTAGAAGTGCTCATGCTCTTGTTGTTGTGCTTCATCTGGCCCATCTTCATTGATTTGTTGTGGGGGGAGTCTTTTCATGGCGCTTCTTCTTATGGGCACCATATGGCTTAATTTCAAATCATTGGGGTGAACTGACACTCCATCTAACTTGCATAATTCATTAATAATACAAAAATGGCCACAAGCTCATTGTGGTGCATCAGCCATGCACTTAATATTGTCAACGATCAGTTTCCCCACATGAATGTCTTCCCGATTTAGGATAGACATCAGGGCATAACACCGCTTCATAATAAATTTTGATTGGTTAGAAACGGATTATATGGTTAGCACAATAAATGATGCCTAAGGTTTGCACAATAAATGATGCCCATGCCCTTGGTATAGTACGCATCTGGCTAGTCTTAATCCTTAATAGTTCCCTATTAACAATCACTTATTCTGTCCATGGTTGGAAAAATGTGTTTATCATATCCTCATACCTTACCTCAGTCATAGTTAGGTTTCTTCAAGCTATTTTGGTACTGAAGGGACACATGTGGAACCTGATATTCCAGCATGTGTGCAACATCAATTCTTTGTACGCAAGACAAGGTTGTTGTTGTTCGCGTGCATTTTCAAACAACCTTTAGCGCATGTTACTATTACTTGTGCAACAAGGGTTGTTGCTATCTTTTAGCAATCAAATTTATTTGATTATTTAATTAGATTAAATTTAAATCTTCATGAAGATTTAAATTTGAATTCAAATCATATCAAATATTTCTTTCATGTGGAGTTGATTTGAAGAAACAAATCTTAAGTGAATAAGCTATTATTTTGGAATAAAGTGAGAATAGGCTTCTCATATTTAGGGGGAGTCCTAAATAGAAATAAACTGAGGGTAGAATTAAGAAGATGAGCATTGAACAAGGGGGCTTGCTCATCTAAGACATTTTGTACTTATTCTATTAAAGAGAGGATTTCCTTTCTTGGGTTGGATGTCCCCTTAATGTAGGTGTGGTTTGCATTAAAATAGGTTACCAATTCTCTTGTGTTCTTTATTGCTTTTGCTTTAATTTTGTGTTGTTGTCATATTGTGTAAAAACTGGATTAGAAAAGTTGGATAAGTTTTCCCAGACATCTAGTCTAACATATGTACCCTAAGAAAAAAATTACATGCCATAATGCACCCTATGAAGGAGATTTTTAGGAATCTAAATCGCTGCTAAGGTTGTCCAGTCTGGTTATTTTTAGCCTTCCATATTCAAATATGCTATAAATTGGTTAAAACATGTTATAAATGCCAAAGGATAGGGAATATTTCCATTAGGCAAGAAATGCCACTCATATTTTAAAAATTGAATTGTATGATGCGTAGGGCATTTACTTCATGGGACTGTTTCCCCAATCCTTTAGAAATGTGTACATATTTGTGGTCATGAGATCTATTTTAGAGGAGGTTTAAATTAGAGGAGGAAGCACGAGTAACATAGATCTCCTATTCTAAGGAAAGATATCTGATTTTCTAGATGGAAGGATATCTTATCGAGGAGATCGAGAAATGGATATCTGAACATGAAAAATCACATGAATCATATTTCGATTCTCATAAATGGTGCCACTACTCCGTTAGAGAAACCATAATTTCTTGGTGAATGGGGGAGTGGAGTTTGATGCAATGGTCTTGAGATTTTGATGCGACTTAGAAAAGGTTGACCTGCAAGGTTAACACTCCAACGCTTAAGTTAGTATGAGAATGAGAAGTGAAATGGAAATGAGAATGAATTTGAATATATGAGAAATGATGTGCTCTTTTTATTATGCAGGGGAAATAATTGACATATTAAATCATGGAGTAAGGCATGGATCTCGGTCATCCGTCAGATGGATCTAGATGGTAGATAAGGCTCCCGGGGGCAGAATAACCTATCTTCAAGGAGGGAGAGGTTCACTTGTTCTGTGTTCTTGGGTGATTTTGCTATATCATTTGGGCTTTTATATTTGGTCCTTCCAAATGGCCCAAAACAAGAGCTATATGGGTGAGAGGCATGATTGAGGAGTTAGAGATCACTCAAGAATATGTAAAGATAAACTGTGATAGTCAAAGTGTCATTCACTTGGCCAATAATCAAGTTTATCAAGAGAGGACAAAACACATTAGCATTTGTTTACACTTTGTAAGGGACATGATTGAGTCAAAGGAGCTTCTGGTTCAAAAGGTGTCCTTTTAAGAGAATCCAACATATATGTTCATCAAATCATTGCCAAGATCAAGGTTCAAGTATTGCTTGGACTTGATCAAATTTGTTAAAGAGTGATTCAAGCTTTAAATAAAACAACAAGGTAGTTTATGGTTAAACTGGAATTACCATCTGTTTAAAGTTAAGAGGAAGATTTTTTGTAATATGCCTTTAAACCTTAAGTGGGAAATGGAGAAAAAAATTGGTTTCAATAATGCTAGTTTTCCAGTAATGCTAGTAATATGCCTTTAGGGTTTCGACAGTCATAGATATGGTTCTCTCTCACTTGTAGTTAGTATGATTTGCATAAGATGTAGAAATCCTATTGAAAAGTAAGGGAAGAAATTTCTAGAAAGTTATTCTTGGAGTTTGGCAGCCTTTGAGATTATCAAAGGGAATTGAGAAACACTTTAAACACATTGCGCTTGTGTTATTCATATATTGAGAGTTAAAAAAGATAAAAAAAACACGTTTAAAAGCTATTTCTTTTAACCCGTCTTGGAATAGTTTATAACAGTTTTGACTATGGTAAATTAGAGAATTGTTCTCTCTTCTAAAATATATCAATTTGATGGAATTGCATAAACAATTTATTTGAGTTCTTACCTTTTAATTTCACCATATTATTTGGATCAACTTGATTTCATTTTTAGTTCTAACAATTAACAATAAAAAAGACCAGACAATGATTTACAGTGAAGCAACAAGTTTCTCGTTAACTTTTATATTTTTTCCCATAAAAACTAAATATTTGTTTTTTAGAAAAAAAAACAGAAAACTAGGGGCATATACTTAACAAAAAAAAAGTTAAATTTCTAGTTAGCTTGAGTAGTTGTCTTGTAAAGAATAACTTTCATTGTATATATGGCATCGCATCATTGTGAATGGTATCCATTCTAATGTAAAGTAGTTTCATTAAACTTAGTGGTTGTCCAAAGCATAAAGTAATTTTTTTTTCTAAACTTAGTAATTTAAGTATGAGATTAATATCATCTATTTGAATTACTTTACAGATTATTAAATTAAAGGATTTAATTGAAATGCACTGACAATGTAAAAGGATTTTATACTGTCAGTTAATTATAACCGTTAGATGTAAAAAGAAGTTTGACTTTTAATTTAATAATCTGTAAAGTAACTAAAACGGATGATAGTGATGTATTGACAGTGTAAAACTTTTTACACTGTCAGTGCATAGTAATTAATCTCTAAATTAAAAGTCAAACTTCTCTTTACATCCAACGGTTATAATTAACTGACAATGTAAAATCATTTTACACTGTCAGTGCATTTCAATTAAATCCTTTAAGAATATATATTTTTATCTACCGGTTATTTATGTGTATGCCTAGTATGTGTATTTTTTATTATTATTTCATTCCACTCTCTAAGAGCCCAATTTTATTTTAATTATGTAAAATTAACTTGACATATTCATTTAATTTTAAAAAAATGGATTTTATTTTTAGAATTAATGTTAACTTAAAAAAATTTGATACTAAAATTAATTATTAAATTTCAATTTATTGATAAATTCATCTGGACATAATATATCCAAATAAAAATTTAATTTTTAAAAATTCTATTTAATTATAATCAATTGAATAAATTACACCTCCTTGTTACCTTCTTATTGCAATTGGTGTCCAAACACAAAGGAAATTTTAGTTGATGTGTTGTGGGATTTCTCTTGTGCATCAAAAATATGAAACCAACTTGTTCTTTTAGACAAACTGACTCAGTTTTATCTCTTACGACCTTAAAGAAAATATTGTAGAATTTTGTGGAATACACTGAAAGTTCGTCTTTAAGATATCATGCTGAAATCTTTGGATTTGGAGAAATAAAAAATCTTAAGGAGAGGTTTCAGTGCTCGTACAAGTCGATGGAAACAATCATGCATATGGTGAGAGAGATTGAGAATGGAAACTATATTTAGAATAATGGTTTGTTGCCGAGAATAGAGATCAGACATACTCATTAACAATGTCCTGATAACAATTGAATTAAGCTCAATTGTGACGATACTTATAAAAGCTCTACTTCCATGGCTGATTGCAAAGGTTTATTCAGAGACTCTTCGGGGAGTTAGGTGAAGGGTTATGCTTGAAAATTTGGTGTGTATGATGCTCTCACGGATGAAATGTGGATGATGCTACATGGCCTGGAGTTAGTATGAATAGAGCGATTTAAAATTCTAATGGTCGACAGTGACTATAAAATTTTAATAGATATGGTGAATCTTTGAATGACCAAAAGTTTTCAAATTTAGTTTGTAGAATCAGAAAAATGACTCAAAAGGATAAACGTATCAAACTCAATCATACTTAATGTAAAGACAACTGGTGCACAAATTGATTAGCCAATTATAAACTTAATTTAAACAATAATAAACTTGTCGGTATTCCATCTCTCTCATGAATGAGTTGAACTCCTTTATAATTGATAATAGATTTGGGGTCATATTTTCTGTGCTAGAATTTGTTGTTTGTTTTCTTGTTTTTTCTTTAGGCCATTATGTCCTCTTTTATAATAAAAAAAGAGAATTTCTTAACACACCACCCAACCTTCTTAGGCACCTGGCGCGCTGACGAAAATACCCCTGTTTTCCGGATGTGCACATCCGGACGCACCGTATTTTTAAAAGTTTTTAGTTTTTTTCGGATGTGCACATCCAGAACAAATTCGTATTTGTAAATCCGGATTAAATCCTGAGACAGAACTCCAAAAATCCAACAATGACAGTCATAAAATTAAATCGGGATTACATTCAGAAATTCGGCATTACATCGACAGAAATTTAAATAGTACAAGATCAATAGCCCGGTGGACGCTTTCACATCTCTAAGATGTCATCGACCGTTCTTCGGATTTTGGCGGTCGCCTCGAACTCGAACGAGAATTGTTCTTCGTAAGCCAAATAAGTTTGCCACATTGCTCTAACATCGTCTTGATTCTTGAGCTCAACAAGGCTGTAAGCGACGTTCCCTTCGTTGTCAACCGAAGGTGAATGATACTGAAGCTTCGCAACCTTCCGTTTGTCTCCGTAAGGTAGGAGAAGTTCGATGTCGTCAATGATCTGGCCGAAGGAGATGTCCCTCGTTAGCATAAACGTTTGACCGCGTGTTTTGCCGTCGATGAAGGAGACACTAGCGGCATACCAACGGGCCTTGATTTGATAGAATTGAGACTTTTTGAGCTTGTGTGAAAGATATCAAATGAAACCCCTAATTTATAGAAAAGTGAGGGTAAAGTTATTCTGCCAAAGTTCGTTCCGGATGTGCAGATCCGGACAAACCCTAAAAAATATGAATTCCGGATGTGCACATCCGGAAATTGTCCGGATCTGCAAATCAGAAAGTTTGACTGATACATTTTCAAACAAAATTGAATATGTGATGCAGCCATTTGGAATACTTTTAGTGCAATAAAATTCTTAAGTGTATTAAAAAGACATATGGATAAAAATACAATATATTTCACTTCAATAATGTACATTGTGTAGTATGATTATACAAAAGAGTTAAAACAAAAATCTCCGTCTAAATCTATCGGAGCTTGACCTTTCGACTTTTCTGCATTTTATGTCTTTTCTATTGCGTTCAATCTTTTGAATTCAAGCATCCTTTCGACAAAATTATCCGGCCAAGACTCGGCAATTGGGGTTGCATGCATCGCCCATTGCGGTGATTTAGGTGGTATCGGGCATCCGGGTTTCAAGATAACTTGTACGAAATGTCTTGATTTCGCAAGCCAACCGATACACATGATGCGATCACTTGGATTCGACGGAGGTGCGGTGTGGAGTGGAAAAAAGGTTTCCGAAAAATCGTATCGCGTCAAGTCGATACACACCATATCGTAGGCGCATGCTATTAGATGACCCATCTCGGGGAAACTCATCCATTTCGATACTGGTGCCGAACCACTCAACCACGGAACAAGTGACTCGTGAACCTTGTACTTTTCTTGATTTTCATAGAAACGCAAGTATGCTTCTTTATGCGTCTCCAACTCTAGGATAAGTTGATGACGTACAAGTGCATGACCTTTCTCTCCTTTACCGAGTAGTGCCAACACGGCTCGGTAACCGCAATTACCATCCCCTACAACATCGATTATACCGTCAATATGCTTGTGCATAAAAGTCGGCATCTCGTCAATAAAGGTAATCATACGTGTAGTTGGAGTCGTAGTCAGGACTTGGAGAATCGGTGTCGGAGCCGGTTTGGAAATGCGAGCTCCTTTCATGACACGTTGTAGAGATTTAGGAGTCGGAGAGTCCGGAAATATTTGGTCAACGTGCTCATAATACGAAGGAGACCGAGTTGTTGCGTTGTCATTTGGTGTAGGCTTCAACTTCTTCGGAGCACCCTTTGTCTTAACCGGTTGAGACGGCGGTATCATTGCGGTTGTTTCGGGGAAGGCAATCTTCCTCAACTCTTCTTTGATATGTAGCTTCATATTGTCGTTGGCCTTCGAAAATCTATTTTGAATCGCTTCCAATTCAGCCAAAATACCATCATCATCAAATCTAAGTCTCATCCAATGAGGGAAAACTTCGTCAATTTGTATTGGCTCACCTAGTTTCAAATTTTTAGCAATGGCACAAGCACAAGGAAAACCGTAGGTTTTCACAATAGTGCAACCACACTTTGCACTATCGGTACCTACCGTTTCGGCTCAGTTGGCCTCGTGAAAAATATAGCCCAACCCCGCCCGAGACATGTTGTCGATCAATTGAGAGTAGAGGAAGTTACCTTTAAACCGATGTTCCAAAACCGTGATGCTTCGACCGAAAGTGGTTTGTATCTCATTGTGTTGGTTTTTGATCATTAGATGCACTGAGTCCCAATCCCGACATAAATCCCCCTTGCTATTCCCCAACCAATTCTTCAAAGTGGCATGTGCCGACTCAACTCTATTGGTGGTATTGTTTCCAAGATGTCGTACGTTATCGGTCTATGCACAAATAATCTTTTCTTTCAATTGATCAAGAATGGTGGATTCAACATTGTAGCGAGCGATTTTGGACGAGGTTGCGAAGCGCTATCGCTCTTTGGTGCCTACAGCTCGATTCATTTTTTATCCTATTAAAGCTGATGAAGGAAGGGAAATAGATGTCTCAAATTAACCCTGCTTACAAACTGAGTTTAAACAGCGGTCTGTTAGGTTACAGATGCTAAAAAGATACGGGGTCTCTATCGGGTTTATTTTTTTAAAAAGTGGTGGGAGGTTTAGATGTTAGGACGGATGCTTCTTGATAGATATGTGAGAGTATGGGATTTTGGGTTTTTGTTTAGTGTGCTCGCTGTCATACCCCAAATTTTGACCACTAAGGTTTCCCATCATTGTGAAAATCATCATCACAATATGGAGAAACCATCATACTACATTAGTCTCCCCAAAGATGGGTGAGCATCCACTGCAATCAAATTTAGGGTTTATAGCCCTCTCAGAGCTTTAGACAAAAGATCAATCAAGGAATGACATGATCTTCAACTTGTCTAACCTCTCAAACATCCACAATGGATCAAAAGGACTCCCACTTCAAGGATCAAGCACAAGGCTGCTCCCTTCTAGGTGGATCAAGTCTCAAGATCGACAGTGTCACCAAATTAAGGTTTTGGTCGACCAGGGCCTCCAAATGGAAATTTTTCATCTGGGCACAAGCCAATGATCCAAAACATAACCTAATATACTTCATTGGACCTCATGGACCCAATCATCAAGTCAATTTTGCCTCAGGGGATGCATTCATCAAAAATTAGGAATTAGGGTTTCTTGACCTAATTCACCCCTAAGTAGACTTTTAGGGCAAATCATGAGCCAATACCTCAAGAGAGGGTTTGAGGGTCTCTAATGAACTATATTGATCCATTTGGAACAATGGATTAATCCAAGAAGCTTGAGCAACAAGTCTCAATTTCATTTGCACCACAATTAGGGTTTCGCGAGGAAAGTCAACTGTAACTTTGACTTTTGACCAGGACATGCTCCCAAGCCCTAAGACATGATTCAATATACCCTATGACACCCATGGAACATGTCCATCAAGTTTTATTTAGGTCAAGGACATGATTTCCTGAAGAATTGCACAGTTTGGAATTCATCTGATAAAAAGTCAATTGTGCACAAAAGTCAACTTTGACTTTTTGAGATTTTTCACCAAAATGGATTTTTAACCCTAAAATGATGTTTATGTATGATTTGAATCATCATTCATCAAGAAAAATCAAAGAAAGTGGGATAACTTGTAAAAGGGGTAACCATAAAAACTTAGAAAAATTTCTAAGTTATGGAAAAAGTGACACTAATGTGCCAACTTTGGAGGACCATAACTCCTAAACCACAAGGCCATTGTTCCCCATTCAAAGCTTGATTTGTAGATCTCATTGCCCTCTACAAAAGCTTCATACTGACCTATGTCCAAATTCCTCATGGATTTTGAGTTATGGAGTGATCAAAATCAAGAAAAGTCACTTTGTTCCAACACTTAGTGAAAATTTCACTAAGTCAGATTTTACCCTACTTTTTGCCAAATGTAGGGGTATTTTTCACTTGGATTCAAAAGAGATCAAAACTAAACATGTTCAAACAATTGTTGTATCATGTAAGGGCTTTCCAAAATTACTAAGAACATTACCAAATTCAATTTGAGTCATGAGATATAACATTGGCAAGTTGCCTTGTTGAAATCTGTCAAGGCAAGGCAGATTTTGCATTTTTGCTCGATTTTCCAAAATCAGCCACATCCAAATGCTCCTATCCACTTGGACACCTTTGAGGATTGAATCTAAAGGGGATAATCACTGAGCCAAGCCTCCAAAGTCTTTGGAACAAGAAATAGCATGTTGAACCTAGAATTGCCAAAATAGGGACAAGACTCCAATTTTGGATTGGAGCATTCAATGGAAGCATCAAGGTAGAATGGACTGAGCCATTCTCAACTGAATTCAGTCAAGACTTATCCAAGACCAAGGGAACCAGCAGCCTGTGCCCTAACCTTTAGTCAATGGCTAAAGGAGACTTGGATTTTCATTTGCCAACATTGGCCAAACCTACTCAGCAGTTGCCATTCACTATTCCTTGCAAAACAAACTTGCTCTAATATAAATAGAGCTCAATTGTGATCAGTTTGAGTACACCAAAGCCATCAAACAGATGTTTTCCTCAAAATCTCTTCTTTCACTCCAATTTTGCCTTCTAAGGCAAGTCACTATCGGGTTTTGAGTTTTGGAGCTTTTCCAATCAAACCAATCACACACACACCTCACATACATCATATAGAAGTGATCCAAACACTCACATAACATCTGGAACACAGATTTCACAAAATCACCAGCCAATTGCTCAAGTTCTTGACAGTTTTGCAGTTGAGGTACCTTCTTCAGCTCCAAACCATTCCAATCCATTCCAAGCATTCATACACACTCCATGGCACCTAGGGAAGCTATCCAGATCATTGGAACCTAGCTATAACACCTCCAACACAAATCACGATCACCAGCTGCAAGTGGTAAGCATGAGCTCTTCTAACTCTATGATCCATGCAATTTTTGCTGCACAATAATTTGGTCATATGTTCATAATCATTCATGGAATGTTTCCCCTCAATTAATTGCATTGTTTGAATCGTGTATCAAAAATCCTAGCCTTCATGCATAAATTAGGGTTCTTGAGGATTTTTCGTGATTTCTTGTTATCTGTTTAATTTAAATGAAATTAAATACCATAAACATGATCGTGAGGTTAAAACGAGTTGATTGGTATGTGGATTGCATGATGTGATTAAGTATTCAGTGAGATTGGAGAGAAAATGAAAATCTGGGAAAACCCAGAACACGCGCGTGTTCTTGGTGTGTTCTTGGCGCCATTTTTTGAAAATTCAAATATTTGAATTTTGTGATTTTATTTAATTGATTCAAAAATTAATTTCTCTCTGAGTTTTAATGATTTTGAGTTGATTCTTTTTTTTAATAATTCACAAAAATGTTAAAATATTTTATTTTCCCAAAAAATCCCAAAAATATTATTTATTTTATATAATTGATATTTTTGCAAAGAATTAATGTTTTAATTGTTTATGACATTTAAAATATTGTTTCCACCTTGATTTTGCAACTTTTAATGCTTTCTAATTATTTTTTAGGTCAATACTTAATTTTTGAAGCATTAATCCAAGATCACAATTTGTTTTTCCTATGTTAAACAGTTTTGATCATTTTAATTGAATTTTTATTCAATTAAAACACATTTTTGAAAACAAATTAGGGTTTTTGGATTAATTCAACCCTCATAAATCATTTTCAAAACACTTTGGGCCTCTAATAGAGTGTAAGACCCAATCCTTTTTTTGACCAAATCATTTTTGGGCCTCAGTGTATTGTATAAGTCTCGATACCCTTAAAAAACAAATGGCGCGATCGTCGCCTTTTGAAAAATAACCTACTGGGCCTACCCTCGAGTAGTAAGACCCATTTCTTTTCTTAAAACTCTTTGGGCCTCTATTAGAGTGTAAGACCCAACCCTCTTGTACAGAAAACTTTTTGGGCCTCATTCGTTGTATAAGTCCCACTGTACATTTTCGAATAAACGACGCGATCGTCGCCAGTTTAAAATTAACCAACTGGGCCTACCCTCGAGTAGTAACACCCATTCAAAATTTTTGGGCCTCTAATAGAGTGTAAGACCCAACCCCCTTTTAACCAAAATCATTTGGGCCTCAGATATTGTATAAGCCCCTTCGTGTTAAAAGAAAATCTCGGGGCGATCGCCATTTTTAACGAAAAGTCAACTGGGCCTACCCTCGTGTTATAAGCCCCAATCTTTTTCTTTAAACCTTTTGGGCCTCTTGAGAGAGTGTAAGACCCATCCCTTTCTACAGAAAACCTTTTTGGGCCTCAGTCACTTGTATAAGTCCCTCTGTACAAAATTCAAACAGTGCGCTCACTGATAAAACCCTGGGCCTCTCCTTGAGCTGTAAGCCCCAAATCTTTCTTTTTCAAAGCACTTTCTCCTTTGATTTTGAATATAGTGTTGTTTTCAATCTTTCTTTGTTGAACAACTAACCAAACAGCATGGAAGCTCTACAACCGAGTAAGTATTTATATGCTTTCATTTACCGCTTTCATATATATATATATAATTGTATTGTGGGGCTGTTTCACTGTAAGTCTTCTTTCATAAACTCATATCAACTGTGTAATAATAGTATAGATATTTCGAGTTTCCCCGGCAACTACGTCTAGAACTAGGAGACGCCGTTTTGTTTATTCATAGAAATAGACCACTAGATCCCCAATAGGATCACCAGATACAGTCTTCTCTTCGGCTGTCCTCATTAGGAATTGTCAAGAAACTCTACTCCCAGAGATGAATGTATTCTCCGTGAATGGCATCTTTGAGTTTCTTCCAAATTTTCGAACTTTCCTGACTTGATCTATTCCTTGTGAATAGCTTGCCTTGAATTTCTCAGGGTTTGGGGACCCACGGGCTTCTTAAAAGCATCGGCCTCCTCTTGGGCATCATACAAGGACCCACAGGCTTCCTAAAAGCAACCCCGCCTCCTCTTGGGCTTAGTACAAGGACCCGTCGGCTTCTTAGAAGTATTCACAGCCTCCTCTTAGGCTTCGTATAATGATTCTTCCTCCGGGAATGATAGCCTCCTCTTGGGCTTCGTACAAGGACCGATCGGCTTCTTAAAAGTTTCCAGCCTCCTCTTGGGCTTCGTACAAATTGTCCCGACGACCTCCTAGAGGTATAGGAACAGAAATTAGTCATCTGCATAGAATAGTCCTTTCAAAGACTCTACTACAGTTTCTCAAAGCATGGTACAAAAGATGAAACGCTAGACACGGACAGTCTAATCTCCTTGAGTTTTCCAGACATTCTCAAGTGACCCATTCATTAAATAGGAAGAAAACCCGTAGACTCGGACAATCTCAATACCCTTCGGATTTCCCAATTCCTTAAAGAACAGGAATAGCCCGGATCCTCGAATCAAATCCTCGAGTACAGTGTTGCTCATATAAGAACTGATTTTCTCTTTAAATCAGCATACTGGACCTGTCACTCAACTGAAACAGTAACCGTAGCCTCTCTCTTGGGCTTTATACAATGATTCTCCCCAGTGGAGTCAAACAACATTTAGCCTCTCTCTCGGGCTTTGTACGAGACAGATAAAGAGACTCCCTCGTTGAGTCAATCACCCTTTCGCCTCCATCTCGGGCTCTATACGAGATACAAAAAGGTTCTTATTGAGCCAAACAAATTTTAGCCTCCACCTCGGGCTTCATACGAGATACAAAAACCTCTCTTGTTAAGTCAAGTAGCCTTCATCTCGGGCTTTATACGAGATACCAACAGACTCCATCTTCGAGTCAAAACCTTTTAGCCTCTCTCTCGGGCTTTGTACGAGACACATATTAGCCTCCTCTTAGGCTTTGTATAAGAAAACCACTGGTTGGTCCAATCAACCTTTTAGCATCAAAGTTGTGCCTCGTTCACAGTACACAAACTTGAACAACTATTTCCCCTTCATCTAATTGCTGTAAGCGGCTAGCCTCTGGATCATCTACATCCATGCCAATGTCCCTCTTTTAGTATGAGAAATTCCTAAGGAAAGATGGCATTGCTCTAAACTGAGTTAAAGTCTTCTCCTTCAGGTTAAAATCCCCTATAAAGGAAATTATGGCATTGCCGGATTCACAAATCCCGGTTAAAGTAATCCTCCTTTACAGTCAGTCACCCAACAATTGTGACAAACAGACCCCTTTAGAGATGACAAATTCTCTCTAAGGTCAACACTTTTAGCTTCACATCTTGGGCTTTGAACAAGATACAAACTACCTTTCGCTTCACGTCTTGGGCTTTGAACAAGACACCAAAACAACTATTTCCTCCCATAGAATAGGAGGAACTACGAACGCTCTGATTTCCCTGTTTCGGTAAACGGGAATACGTAGGCATAAGATTGAAAGAAAAAATCTTAGCGAGCACACTAAACAAAAACCCAAAATCCCATACTCTCATACATTCGTCATAACATCCTAACCGATAGCCTAAAGCACCCCTGGTCAACAATATAACCTAGGAGAAACCCCGAATCTTTGAAGCATCTGTAAACCAACAGTTTTGACTGTTTAATCTCAGTATGCAAGCAGGGTTAATTGGAGACATCTATTTCCTTTTCTTCATCAGCTTTAATAGGATAAAAAATGAATTGAGCTGTAGTACAAGAGCGATCGTGCTTCGCAACCACATCCAAAAATCACTCGCTACACTCGCTAAGATTTTCCTTTCAATCTTATACCTACGTATTCCCGTTTACCGAAACAGGGAAATTAGAGCGTTCGTAGTTCCTCCTATTCTATGGGAGGAAATGGTTATTTTGGTGTCTTGTTCAAAGCCCAAGACGTGAAGCGAAAGGTGGTTTATATCTTGTTCAAAGCCCAAGATGTGAAGCTGAAGGGGTTTGACTTTAGAGAGAATTTGTCATCTCTAAAGGGGGTCTGTTTGTCACAACTGTTTATAAAGGAGAATTACTTTAACCGGGATTTGTGAAACCGACAATGCCATAATTTCCTTTAAAGGGGATTTTAACCTGAAGGAGAAGACTTTAACTCAGTGTAGAGCAATGCCATCTTTCCTTAGGAATTTCTCATGCTAAAAGAGGGACAGTGGCATGGACGTAGATGATCCAGAGGCTTGCCGCTTACAGCGATTAGATGAAGGGAGTTGTTGATGTTTGTGTACTGTGAACGAGGCACAGCTTTGATGCTAAAAGGTTGATTGGATCAACCAATGCTTTTCTTATACAAAGCCTAAGAGGAGGCTAATATGTGTCTCGTACAAAGCCCTAGAGAGAGGCTAAAAGGTTTTGATCCTGCAAGAGGATCTTGTATACTCAACAAGAGAGTTTTTGTATCTCGTACAAAGCCCGAGATGGAGGCTGAAGGTTTATTTGGCTCAATAAGAACCTTTTTGTATCTCGTATAAAGCCCGAGATGGAGGCGGAAGGGGTGATTGACTCAACGAGGGAGTCTCTTATGTGTCTCGTACAAAGCCCGAGAGAGAGTCTAAATGTTGTTTGACTCCGCTGGGGATAATCATTGTACAAAGCCCAAGAGGAGGCTATAGTGGCTGTTTCAGTTGAGTGACAGGTCCAGTATACTGATTTTGAAAGAGAAAATCAGTTCTTATTTGAGCAATGTTGTACTCAAGGCTTTGATTCGAGGGTCAGGGTTATTCCTGTTCTTTAAGGAAGTGGGAAATCCGAAGAGTATTGAGACTGTCCGAGTCTACGGGTTTTCTTCCTATTTAACGAAGGGGTCACTTGAGAATGTCTTTGAAACTCAAGGAGATTAGACTGTCCAAGTCTAGAGTTTCATCTCTTGTACTATGCTTTGAGAAATAGTATTAGACTCTTTGAAAGGACTGTTCTATGCAGATGATTAAGTTATGTTCCTATACCTCTAGGAGGTCGTCGGGACAATTTGTATGAAGCCCAAGAGGAGGCTGGAAACTTTTAAGAAGCCGATCAGTCCTTGTACGAAGCCCAAGAGGAGGCTATCATTCTCGGAGGAAGAATCATTATACGAAGCCTAAGAGGAGACTGTGAATACTTCTAAGAAGCCGACAGGTCCTTGTACAATGCCCAAGAGGAGGCGGGGTTGCTTTTAGGAAGCCTGTGGGTCCTTGTACGATGCCCAAGAGGAGGTCGATGCTTTTAAGAAGCCGATGGGTCCCCAAACCCCGAGAAATTCAAGATAGGCTATTCACGAGGAATAGATCAAGCCTGGAAAGTTCGAGAATTTGGAAGAAACTCAAGAGATCCCATTCACGGAGAAAAGATCATCTCTGGGGAATAGAGTTTCTTGACAAGTGCTTTTAAGAAGCCTGTGGGTCCCCAAACCCCGAGAAATTCAAGACATGCCATTCACCAAGAATAGATCAAGCCAGGAAAGTTCGAGAATTTGAAAGAAACTCAAGAGATGCAATTCACGGAGAAGAGATCATCTCTGGGGAGTAGAGTTTCTTTGACAACTTCTACGAGTGACAGTCTATGAAAGGGTTCACAGAGAATGTTGCCTTTCATATCTCCATATTGTTTAACCCCAAGAGGAGGGAAGACTGTGTCTGGTAATCCTATGGGGGTCTAGTTTTGACTATTTAAGAGTGATCAACGGGCTTAATGCTAGACGTAGTTGCCGGGGAAACTCTAAATATCTATACTATTATTACACAGTTGATATGAGTTTATGAAAGAAGACTTACAGCGAAACAGCCCCACAATACAGTTATATGTATATGAAAGCGGTAAATGAAAGCATATAAACACTTACTCGGTTGTAGAGCTTCCATACTGTTTGGTTAGTTGTTCAACAAAGAAAGATTGAAAACAACAGTATATTCAAAATCAAAGGAGAAAGTGCTTTGAAAAAGAAAGATTTGGGGCTTACAGCTCAAGGAGAGGCCCAGGGTTTTATCAGTGAGCGCACTGTTTGAATTTGTACAGAGGGACTTATACAAGTGACTGAGGCTCAAAAATTGTTTTCTATACAAAGAGATGGGTCTTACACTCTCTCAAGAGGCCCAAAAAGTTTTAAAGAAAAAGAGTGGGGCTTATAACACGAGGGTAGGCCCAAATGATTTTTCGTTTAAAATGGCGATCACGCCGAGGTTTTCTTTTAACGCAGGGGGACTTATACAATAAGTGAGGCCCAAAATGTTTTGGTTAAAAGGGGGTTGGGTCTTACACTCTATTAGAGGCCCAAAGTATTTTGAATGGGTCTTATAGCTCGAGGAGAGGCCCAGAAGGTTATTTTTCAAAAGGCTACGATCGTGCCGTTTATTTTTGACGGTATCGGGACTTATACAATACACTGAGGCCCAAAAATGATTTGGTCAAAAAAAGGATTGGGTTTTACACTCTATTAGAGGCCCAAAGTATTTTGAATGGGTCTTATAGCTCGAGGAGAGGCCCAAATGATTTTTTCGACAGACGATGATCGCGTCGAACTTTTTGAAATACAACGGGACTTATACAATAAGTGAGGCCCAAAATGGGTTTGTATTTACAAAGGATTGGGTCTTACACTCTATTAGAGGCCCAAAAAGTTTTAAAATGTTTTATGAGGGTTAAATTAATCCAAAACCCTAATTTGTTTTCAAAATGTGTTTTAATTGAATAAAAATTCAATTAAAATGATCAAAATTGTTTAACATATGAAAAACAAATTGTGATCTTGGATTAATGCTTCAAAAATTCAGTATTGACCTACAAAATAATTAGAAGGCATTAAAAGTTGCAAAATCAAGGTGGAAAAAATATTTTAAATGTCAAAAACAATTAAAACATTAATTCTTTGCAAAAATATCAATTATACAAAATAAATAATATTTTTGGGATTTTTTGGGAAAATAAAATATTTTAACATTTTTATGAATTATTAAAAAAAAGAATCAACTCAAAATCATTAAAACTCAGAGAGAAATTAATTTTTGAATCAATTAAATAAAATCACAAAATTCAAATATTTGAATTTTCAAAAAATGGCGCCAAGAACTGCTGAAGAACACGCGCGTGTTCTGAGTTTGGCTGATTTGCATTTTCTCTCCAATCTCACTGAATACTTGATTATATCATGCAATCCACACACCAATCAACTCGTTTCAACCTCACGATCATGTCTATGACAATTAATTTCATTTAAATTAATCATAAAACAAGAAATCACGAAAAATCCTCAAGAACCCTAATTTCTGCATGAAGGCTAGGATTTTTTATACACGATTCAAACAATGCAATTAATTGAGGGGAAACATTCCATGCATGATTAAGAACATATGGCCAAATTATTGTGCAGCAAAAATTGCATGGATCATAGAGTTAGAATAGCTCATGCTTACCACTTGCAGCTGGTGATCATGATTTGTGTTGGAGGTGTTACAGCTAGGTTCCAATGATCTGGATAGCTTCCCTAGGTGCCATGGAGTGTGTATGAATGCTTGGAATGGATTGAAATGATCTGGAACTTGAGATGGTACCCCAACTACAAATCTGTCAAGAACTTGAGCAATTGGCTGGTGATTTTGTGAAATCTGTGTTCCAGATGTTATGTGAGTGTTTGGATCACTTCTATATGATGTATATGAGGTGTGTGTGTATGTGATTGGTTTGATTGGAAAAGCTCTCAAACTCAAAACCCGATAATGACTTGCTTTAGAAGGCAAAATTGGAGTGAAAGAAGAGATTTTGAGGAAAGCATCTGTTTGATGGCTTTGGTGTACTCAAACTGATCACAATTGAGCTCTATTTATAGTAGAGCAAGTTTGTTTTGCAAGGAATAGTGAATGGCAACTGCTGAGTAGGTTTGGCCAATGTTGGCAAATGAAAATCCAAGTCTCCTTTAGCCATTGACTAGAGGTTAGGGCACAGGCTGCTGGTTCCCTTGGACTTGGATAAGTCTTGACTGAATTCAGTTGAGAATGGCTTAGTCCATGCCACCTTGATGCTTCCATTGAATGCTCCAATCCAAAATTGGAGTCTTGTCCCTATTTTGGCAATTCTAGGTTCAACATGCTATTTCTTGTTCCAAAGACTTTGGAGGCTTGGCTCAGTGATTGTTCCCTTTAAATTCAATCCTCAGAGGTGTCCAAGTGGATAGGAGCATTTGGATTTGGCTGATTTTGGCAAATCGACCAAAAGTGTAAAAATCTGCCTTGCCTTGGCAGATTTCAGCAAGGTAACTTGCCAATGTCATATCTCATGACTCAAATTGAATTTGGTAATGTTCTTGGCCATTTTGGAAAGCCCTTACATGATACAACAACTGTTTGAACATGTTTGGTTTTGATCTCTTTTGAATCCAAGTTAAAAATCCCCCTACATTTGGCAAAAAGTAAGGTAAAATCTGACTTAGTGAAATTTTCACCAAGTGTTGGAACAAAGTGACTTTTCTTGATTTTGATCACTCCATAACTCAAAATCCATGAGGAATTTGGACATAGGTCAGTATGAAGATTTTGTAGAGGGAAATGAGATCTACAAATCAAGCTTTGAATGGGGAACAATGGCATTGTGGTTTAGGAGTTATGGTCCTCCAAAGTTGGCACATTAGTGTCACTTTTTCCATAACTTAGAAATTTTTCTAAGTTTTTATGGTTACCCCTTTTACAACTTATCCCACTTTCTTTGATTTTTCTTGATGAATGATGATTCAAATCACACATTAACATCATTTTAGGGTTAAAAATCCATTTTGGTGAAAAATCTCAAAAAGTCAAAGTTGACTTTTGTGCACAATTGACTTTTTATCAGATGAATTCCAAACTGTGCAATTCTTCATGAAATCATGTCCTTGACCTAAATCAAACTTGATGGACATGTTCCATGCGTGTCATAGGGTATATTGAATCATGTCTTAGGGCTTGGGAGCATGTCCTGGTCAAAAGTCAAAGTTACAGTTGACTTTCCTCGCGAAACCCTAATTGTGGTGCAGATGAAATTGAGACTTGTTGCTCAAGCTTCTTGGATTAATCCATTGTTGAAAATGGATCAATATAGTATATTAGAGACCCTCAAATCATGTCTTGAGGTCTTGGCTCATGATTTGTCCCAAAAGTCAACTTAGGGGTGAATTAGGTCAAGAAACCCTAATTCCTGATTTTTTATGAATGCATCCCCTGAGGCAAAATTGACTTGATGATTGGGTCCATGAGGTCCCATGAAGTATATTAGGTTATGTTTTGGATCATTGGCTTGTGCCCAGATGAAAATTTTCCATCTGGAGGCCCTGGTCGACCAAAACCCTAATTTGGTGACACTGTCGATCTTGAGACTTGATCCACCTAGAAGGGAGCAGCCTTGTGCTTGATCCTTGAAGTGGGAGTCCTTTTGATCCATTATGGATGTTTGAGAGGTTAGACAAATTAAAGATCATGTCATTCCTTGATTGATCCTTTGTCTAAGGCTCTGAGAGGGCTTGAAACCCTAATTTTGATTGTAGTGGATGCTCACCCATCTTTGGGGAGACTGATGAAGTATGATGGTTCCTCCATATTGTGATGATGATTTTCACAATGATGGGAAATATTAGTGGTCAAAATTTGGGGTATGACAGATGCCCCTATTTAATCTTCTTGGACCCGAATGTGTGGATGACGAAGGTGTTCAGGCATTCGGGGTGCAAGAGGATTAAATATCGGAATACCCGAAATTTTGATGGTGGTTATGAATGGTAGCTTACGCATTCATCTTCTTTAGCTAAGCGATGATGCTTAGAAAAGGTAAACTTCCCCTCGATCCTGGTCTTCAGCCAAGGAGCTGGTCTCAGTTTCCTTTTGGGATAAACCTCCCCTCGATCCTGGTTTCCTACCAAGGAACTGGTCTTAGTTTCTCTTGTTAACTTCCCCTCGATCCTGGTTTCCCACCAAGGAATTGGTCTTAGTTTCTGATTTAAACTTCCCCTCGATCCTGGTTTCCAACCAAGGAACTGGTCTCAGTTTCTGATGTTAACTTCCCCTGGATCCGGGTTTCCTACCAAGGAACTGGTCTCAGTTTCTTTTGTCAATAAGCTTTATTGACAAGGGACGCTATTCGTAGCGGTTTTCCTCAAACTTCTGGCCGAATTTTCCTGGGGAGATGCCATTTGATGGAGAAAAACAAAAAATTTGATGTCAGACCTGCTGGGGAACCCAGTCGTCTGAGTTGTAGAGTTGTACAAACTTCTCTGTTGGAGATGCCATTTGCCGACTCTATCTGGGGAAAGTGAGTCTCTTGAGAGGCTGCTTCTGCGTGGGATCTTACATCATACTTTTCTCGGGATCTTCCCGGAGAAATGCCATATGATGGGGTCCAATTTTGAGGTGCCGAGGACCTTTTCATCAGCGATCTTTTCGGAGCGAAACTGACATGCTGCCGAATCTCTGATTACGAGGCTTTCTCTGTGGATTTTCCTTAATCCAGGAAAGCAAGGATATCATCTTCAATGGCGAAGAGTGATGCTGACTGAAAGTTCCTCTGGTTTTTCAGAGGTTTATGTTATCAAAGTGGTCAAGGGCCAACTTCCTTCCAAAAATAAACTGGAGGCAAGGTTGTTCAAACGCAGCGTTTCCTGACTAGGCAAGAACTGACAACTCGATTGAGAGAACTTCTATCACTAGGGGACAAGAGCGACTAGAGTGATAGTGATGCAATATGAAATGTGAATGCAAATCAATTATGCATGATGTATGTATGTATATGCTGACAAAACTGACGCGACACACTAACTAAAAGATGAACATGACTGGATACTCGACCATCGCGGGGCGGAGAACTACCGTTGGTCCAATAAGTAGCAATTCTACCTTGCCTAGGAGAAGTAGTCCTCGTGGGGAACTAAGTTGGTCGGGCTTAGGAGATGAGAACTCGGCCGAGGCGTGTCAGACGAAACAAGGTCTTTGACACAGTTGATCCCTTCATTCAGGCGTACTGGGTTAGAAGGAGTACTTTGATTCTGCACTTTGAGGTTCGATTACTTCTGGAGAAGCGACCGATGTTCTTCTGATGTTCAATAGTCAAAAGAAATTGTTGTCTTTATTAAAAAGCAGAAAAAGTTTTAACAAGTAAATTCATTTTTGTTTTATTTCAAGAATCGTTAATCATGTTAAAATGTCGTTCTGTAAAGTTAAAACAAATAAGAATTACAAACAAAAGCACAAGGGCTCAAATTTTATTGATAAGATGGAGATCAGCCAAACGCATGATTCCAAAGAGTATTTACAAAGTTAGAAAATGGTAATTTACAGGGAAAAGGGCTACGTTGAAACATAACGACCGCTATCCTTCTACCAACTTTGAATTCGGGGCATCCTGAGCCTCTGTCGAAGATGACCTTGACTGGAGTTTTCTGACGGATGATGTAACTGCTGCTGCTGAGGGACTCGCCTCCGTTGAACATAGTTACTTGCCATTATCCCTAATTTTTGCCTGGATTGTACTATGATGTTTCCAATCCATCGGGATGATTTTTTTTATGTCTCTAACTTTTGCCTGGACCGCCCTTTCGGGTTTTCAATCCACCGAGACATTTTTTTTTTTAGTTTAGGCGAAGTATTTCTTGACTACATCAACGTTCGTGGGGTAGGCAAATTCCTCTCCGTCCATGGTTGCAAGTCTCAAGGCACCGCCTGAGAAAGCTTTCGTGACCACATAGGGGCCATCATAATTCGGAGTCCACTTGCCCCGGGAGTCAGTGAGAAATGATTGTATCTTCTCGAGCACAAGGTCTCCTTTCCTGAAGATTCGAGGTCGAACCTTTTTGTCGAACGCCTTCTTCATTCTCTGCTGATACAACTGGCCATGGCATAGTGCCGTTATTTATTTTTCTTCGATCAGATTCAGTTCGTCGTGTCGACTTCGACACCATTCAGCTTCTGTTAGCTTAGCTTCCATCAATACCCGGGTTGATGGGATCTCTACTTCTATGGGGAGCACTGCTTCCATGCCATACACTAGAGAGAAAGGGGTTTCCCCTGTTGAAGTGCGGACAGATGTTCGATAACCGTGAAGAGCAAAGGGTAACATCTCGTGCCAATCTTTGTAGGTTACAACCATCTTTTGAAAGATCTTCTTGATGTTCTTATTGGCCGCTTCTACCGCTCTGTTCATCTTTGGTCGGTAGGGAGATGAGTTATGATGTTCGATCTTGAACTCTGAGCACAACTCTTTCATCATCTTGTTGTTCAAGTTAGATCCATTATCAGTAATGATCTCGCTTGGAACACCATAACGGCAGATGATATTGTTTTTGATAAATCAGACCACCACTTGTCGGGTTACATTAACGTACGACGTTGCTTCAACCCACTTGGTGAAATAGTCAATGGCTACCAGTGTAAGTTCTTGTAATTGGCTGTAATTTTGTTAAAACAATGTGTTGTCATGGTTGATGTTACAACATGAGCTTCTAACAGTATAGGTATGTTTTAACTAACATTCTGGTTTGCTGTTGAAGAATTAAAGTACTGAAGAGTGATGTCACATGCGATGTCGTAACATCACTATACCAGATCATCAGACTTTAATGTGTTTAGGGCTGCACGTGGTTCTGGTGTGTTTGAGATTTTCTGCTAAAGAGATTCAGAGAATGCAGGCAAAAATCAAGGGAGATATATATTCTGTTACAATCTGTTATGAAGATCAGATTGTTACGAATCTAAAGCATAAAGATATGGAGAAGATTCTGATCTAATAAATGAAGATTTATTTGAAGATATGATCAGATTTGTTACAGCTGATATGATATGATTGAAGGCCCAAATTCAGCTCGGATGATATTATAAATAGAGTGCTTGTAACCTAGAATGAGCACGGGTCCAAGATGTAGAACCTTAGGGCTTTGTCTAGTGAACCACTCGGGGTGTGAGATGGTCACTAAGGTTATCTCGAAGCCTGTAGGTAAGAGATGTATTATTCTTGGAGGAAGCTGTTAAGCAACTCTAAGTATTGGTCTTAGTCATGAGGGTCATGTCTAGGTATTGTCATGGAAGTGTGTCTTCCAAAGTCTATGTAATAGAAAAGTTTAAGGAGTCAAGCTGTTGATGCAGTGACGGTGTAGTTGACTGCTAGACATCATCGAGATGATTGGAAGTGAGATGGAGTCTCTTACCTAGGGAGGACTTAGGTAGAAGGGTCATTGGGTAGTGATTGAATTAGGTAGATTGTCAACTGGTGTGTTGAGTCTGTAATTTGATACTACTAATAGTGGACTTCCTTCCTGGCTTGGTATGCCCCCAGATGTAGGTTGGTTAAACCGAACTGGGTGAATAATTGATTGTGTTCATTTACTGTTTCTATTATTGCCTTGTTCAGCAAATTGCAATGTTGTGACATTGCACAAGACATCACACATCTGTACCAGAATTTCAATTGGTATCAGAGCAGGCATCCTGTCTGTTTCTGGATGAGATCTAGGGAAGATACTTTCTGGTTCGTGAGCAAGGAAGATAGTTGCTGAGTTGTGGACTAGGCCAGTTCATACGGTTGGGTGTAGGATCCCTTGAAGTAAAGGATGGACTATTTATCAGAGCTGCCATTGTGAGAGTGTTGACCCTTGGTGACAAGCAAGGATTTTTTAGCAGCACCTGAAGGTTGTTGAGGAGTCGTTGTATGTTCCGCTGCAGGTAACCCTGGTTGGTTCTCGTATCTCTGGTGGTGAGATTCTAGGAAGGTATTCTCTTGGAAAGACATTAAGGGTTGGTCTCCTCAGCAGGTTGGTCTCTGACGTGGTAGTTGGTGCTAGGCAACTTCAACTGGTTGGTTTGAGAGATTGAAGATTCTTGAGGATTATCTCATACCTTTGTTTTGGGGAAAGAAGTGATCAGAATGTGAATGGATTGTTTTTAAGGCTTGATGAAGAAAGAAGAGGGTGGAGCCCAAGGCAAAAGAGTATCACTGTCAAATTTGTCATGCGAGAGTGAAGATCTTGATAAGGTATCTCTTAAGATGAGTTGTGGTGACCTATTCAGGAGGGTCTTTCTGGTTATGTTATCAGTTTCATCAAGAAAGAAGCTAAGCTTGATATGCCAATCCTAATGTCTCGACATCGCGCTACACATCAGCAGTTTAAAGGTAAATGCTGAGTCAAATACCTGTTAGACTGTAGTTGTTTTGAAGGATCACTGAAGCTATGAAGTTGAACAATTTGTGAGATGCTGTTCATATAAAAGGTAGTAAGCTTGAGCTAAACTGTCTGAGGACAATATTATAGGGAAAGTGCATCCAAGAGGTTGTGTGCAGTAGCAGGTTTTTTTCAGCCTGTGGTCAATTGGTGTTTGCTTGAGCTCTTTCAGCTTTGTGGGTGTAGCAGATTATCTAGGGTTTGTTTATACAGAAGGATGGCAGTTATCACTCTTAAGTTAGACAAGAGGTCTGAACCTTGTGCTTATAAGAAGAAGCTTCTAGAAGAGTGTGATTAGATGTTGATATGTCCTCTTGTGTCCCCTGCAAGAGATATGTGTGGATTACTATGGTTGTTGTCTCCAAATCCATAATTGCTGATGTCAGAACTGATGTTGACACATCACTTCAACCAAAGAAAGATAGTGATCAGTGGTGTGGATTAGCAGAAGAGGGATCAGCTAGTACCTCAAGTGTGCAGGAAAAGGGTGTCAGACCAGATCAAATGTTGAGTATTTGTCTGCCTTCAACTAATGACAATATACATTGACGGGAGACTATGTATATGTCTGAGGTAAAAGTGCAGGACTGCAGAAGTATTGAGAATTTATTTTTCTCTATGTGGCTGGTTATTTCTCTATGTGGTGTGAGAATGTATCATCTGGTGGGGTTGATTGGTGACTGTGTACTTGGAGCATCATCCAAATTATCTGGGATAAGTTTGGATTAGAAGAGGCAGAGTGTTGAGGAATGTTGACAAGCTGATGTGTTTAAGGCTAAAAGATATGAAGACATCATAGTCTTGTGGGTTTCAGCTTGGATCAGTTTATTTCTGATCTAAGTGGTTTGGAGCAGGTTGGTTGCTCTGGTTGTGAAGGTCTAGGACAAGTGGCAGTTATCTCTGGCTTTCTACTGACGGCTCTACTAAGGGAAGTGGCATTCTTTGGTATAGCTATGGGGTAGTTTTGGACTACTTATTTTCTGAAGATTCAGATGTGGTAGGTTTGAAGTCTTTGGAGTTTCTATGCAGGATGGAGGTTGTCTACTCAAACTTGATTGTTGAATCAAGTCTGTGAGAGCATGGAAATCTGTTTCTGCAAAGGGAGGAGGTTCTTCTGAGTGGCAGAAGGTTGAGCTGAATTCATCAGTTAGATGTTCTGACATCTTGCTCAACATCAGGAGTCTCAGCTGGTGATGTGGCACATCAGCTAATGATAGGGTGATCTACAGGAATGATAGGGGGCTTTAAAAAGATCGTTCTCATGGCAGTTTGCAGGAGCTGCAGGAAGGAGAAGATGGTACATGACCATGGCTTAGGGAGTCTAAGTGGGTTTGCTTTTGAGCAAGTGGATCATGTGACTTGAAGATCAAGTTTCCTTGGTAGATACCTTTGTGAGAGTTCTGACAAACGTGAAAAAGGTCAAAATGTGGCATTTGACTGGTTTCATATGAGGATTCGTGAATGAGGTGACCAAACTGTGGCATGTGGTTGATCTCAGAAGTGGAGTCGAGGAATCAAAATAATCAGAGAGTGGCAGCTGGTTATTATTGAGGTTTGTCTTGGAACAAGTTACTCTTGGGTAGAAGGGTGATGAGTTAAAGACTCAAGGAGATTATTCTTCTTGAAGGTGGATGAGAGGTTACTCTCTAGTTCTTTGGATTACTTTGCTAGAGTAAGTCCAGTTGGTGGAGCATATCAAGAATCATGGTGATGATGTTTTGGTGTGTGGCAGGCGTTCTAACTTATGTTGGGTCATTATTTAGTTGGATATCCTTGGTGAAGGATGATTATGCTCTGGGTCACGAGCTTGGTGCCTACATTTTGCCTAAGGAGCGTCTACATAGTCATACGGGAGAATGATGAAGTAGAAGGTCTGCCTTAGATGGAGTATGTAGAGAAGATTGAAGTAGATCAGGATTGATTGCTTGAGAGTCTGAAAAGGGTTATTCACCTATTGTTTCAGTGAAGAAACGCCTGTGAAGGAGATTTAGCCCGTTGGTCAAGTCCTGTTGGAGAGAAGTTGATCAGCCAAGAGGTTCAGCAGATATGTGAAGTAGTGGGCAAATGCATTGGGGTACTTAGCTATGGTTTCTGCTGCAAAGGTGCACATAGTGTGAAGCTTGCAGGGTGTTCAAGCTTGTGGAGAGTTAGCCTAGGTGTGTAAGTGTGTGACCTTGTCTGATATGGTTCAGACGTTGATAGGAAGTTATTGCTGATGTTTCTGAAGACTGCATGCTGATCAAGAAGACTGGATATAATGTCAGACAACATGTTATGACATGTTGGTGTGGACATGACAATTTTGACCTGATTGAACCAGTAGTGTACATCTACCTCATTGTGTGAGTATGGTGGTTGGATGTTTAAGAGGTTGTCTTTGGAATTATGTGTACTTGGTTGTCCTATTGTGGCTACAAGGAGGGAGAGATAGCCAATGTGTGTTGACCAAGAAGGCTCTAGGATTGAGGGGGAGTGCGCATGTTTGTACAGCCGGTTCCTGCCTTTAGGAGGAGTTTAGCCTTGTGAAGTTTTGGATGTGATTGATATTGGTTGTGTCTTGGAATCTACTGTGAAGTCTTGGATTGGTTGTGCTGTGAACCAGCAGACAATGTCTGATGAGATGTCAGAACATGGGATAGGACATGTTTCTCTTGGGCCAAACAAGGAATTATTTTGGACGGTGGTGTTAGGATAAGGTGCAACACGTGGATCCGACTCTGCATGGAACTGTTTTGGCACAATTTATGGTATATATCAGTTAGGAAACAATAAATCTGGTCAAGACTATTTTGGACGGAAGACATTGAATTTGGATGGAGTTTTTAGTTCCTAAAATAGCGTTTCCTTGACCAAGAACTTTGAAATATTCAAAGCTCGTTAATTCCTAAGTAACTGATCTGATATATATAGGGGCAATTCTTTTCTCCTTCAACTCGTGAGTGTTCTTGGTTCATAAGTCTTATGGCTTTTGTGTGCCTTTGGGTGAGTACTTCTTGGATCTGGTTTTGTGAGGGCTTCCTTTGCCAATTTGTGGCTAAAAAGGGGGAGAAAAGTGAGAGATGGGCTAAATGGTTTGCGCAAAACACCTGAAGTCTGCAGTCCCAGCTGTTGCAGAACGAGGTCTCAGCCACAGTTGGTGTTGAGTCTTTGTGACTTGTGTCCTGAGTTATGAACACAGTTGTGACTTGTGTTCTGAGTTACATGAGTTGGCAGATTGGCATGTCTTAAGTTTCATCTTATGCCATAGGTCGACTGGGGCGTCTGATCAATTTAGGTGTGCATAAGTCTCTCATGCCACCATTGGTCTTTGATGTCTAGACAAGCATTTCTTTTCTGGAGGAGTCTTCTACATCTTCTCCGGGTCTGAGTTGAAAGGAAAAAGAAATGTGTTGTATTAAGGGGGAGTATTGGATATCTTCTTCCTCATGTGCACCTCCTGATGTGCTGCCTGGAGCTGATGTCGTATGGTGATGTCCTAACATCAGTCAGAAGAGGATTCCCCATGAATGCAGTACACTGTTAGGATCAGATAACACCCAACAGTAGTGTAGGATTGTAATTACAGCTGTAATCTGAGTTGTAATATCTATGTATATGTTTTAGCCAAAATTAGCCAAAGGGGGAGATTGTAAGTTCTTGTAATTGGCTGTAATTTTGTTAAAACAATGTGTTGTCATGGTTGATGTTACAACATGAGCTTCTAACAGTATAGGTATGTTTTAACTAACATTCTGGTTTGCTGTTGAAGAATTAAAGTACTGAAGAGTGATGTCACATGCGATGTCGTAACATCACTATACCAGATCATCAGACTTTAATGTGTTTAGGGCTGCACGTGGTTCTGGTGTGTTTGAGATTTTCTGCTAAAGAGATTCAGAGAATGCAGGCGAAAATCAAGGGAGATATATATTTTGTTACAATTTGTTATGAAGATCAGATTGTTACGAATCTAAAGCATAAAGATATGGAGAAGATTCTGATCTAATAAATGAAGATTTATTTGAAGATATGATCAGATTTGTTACAGCTGATATGATATGATTGAAGGCCCAAATTCAGCTCGGATGATATTATAAATAGAGTGCTTGTAACCTAGAATGAGCACGGGTCTAAGATGTAGAACCTTAGGGCTTTGTCTAGTGAACCACTCGGGGTGTGAGATGGTCACTAAGGTTATCTCGAAGCCTGTAGGTAAGAGATGTATTGTTCTTGGAGGAAGCTGTTAAGCAACTCTAAGTATTGGTCTTAGTCATGAGGGTCATGTCTAGGTATTGTCATGGAAGTGTGTCTTCCAAAGTCTATGTAATAGAAAAGTTTAAGGAGTCAAGTTGTTGATGCAGTGACGGTGTAGTTGACTGCTAGACATCATAGAGATGATTGGAAGTGAGATGGAGTCTCTTACCTAGGGAGGACTTAGGTAGAAGGGTCATTGGGTAGTGATTGAATTAGGTAGATTGTCAACTGGTGTGTTGAGTCTGTAATTTGATACTACTAATAGTGGACTTCCTTCCTGGGTTGGTATGCCCCCAGATGTAGGTTGGTTGAACCGAACTGGGTGAACAATTGATTGTGTTCATTTACTGTTTCTATTATTGCCTTGTTCAGCAGATTGCGATGTTGTGACATTGCACAAGACATCACACATCTGTACCAGAATTTTAACCAGGATGAACCGATGTCCGTTTGAAGCCTTAGGTTCGATCAAGCCAATCATGTCGATTCCCCATATGGAAAAAGGCCACGGGGAAGAGAGAACTTTGAGATGCGATGACGGTACATGAATTTTGTCGGAGTATATCTGACACTTGTGACACCTCCTCATGTACTTGTAGCAGTCGGATTCCATTGTCAACCAGTAATACCCTGCTCTTAGAATTTTTGTCGCCATTGTGTGTCTGTTGGCATGAGTGCCAAAGGATCCTTCATGAATTTCTTTCATCAGCATGTCTGCTTCTGGTCTGTCTAAGCATCGGAGCAAGATCATGTCAAAATTTCTCTTATAGAAAGTGTCACCGCTCAGGAAGAAGTTTCCAGCCAATCTTCTGAGGGTTTTTCTGTCTTTTTGGAGTGCCCCAGATGGGTACTCTTGTTTCTGAAGGAAGCATTTGATATCGTGATACCACGGTTTGTCATCTATGACTGCTTCGATCGTGAAGACGTAGGCGGGCCGTTCAAGGCGCATTATGTCGATCTTAGGTAAGTCGTTCCATTGACCTACACTAATTATGGAAGAGAGGGTGGCTAAAGCGTCAGCCATGTGATTCTCTCTACGAGGGACGTGATGAAACTCGACTCTGTTAAAGAAGGGTAACAACCTTCTTACATAGTCTTTGTAAGGAATCAATCCTGATTGGTATGTGTTCCAATCTCCTTTTATCTGATTGACAACCAGGGCTGAGTCGCCATATACGTCCAAGTTTTTGATCCTTAAATCAACCGCTTCTTCGAGACCCATGATACATGCTTCGTATTCGGCCTCGTTGTTCGTACATTTGAACGTAAGTCTGGTAGTGAAAGGAATGTGGGTACCCTGAGGGGTAATAATGATTGCCCCAATTCCAATTCCATAATGAATAACTGCTCCGTCAAAGATAAGTCCCCATTAGGAACCTAGTTCTGGCCCTTCACTGGGTAACGGTTCATTGCAATCTTTCATTTTTAGATACATGACATCTTCGTCTGGGAAGTCAAACCCGACTAATTCTTGATCGTCAATCGGCTGATGAGCCAAATGATCGGCTAAAATACTTCCTTTAACGGCTTTCTGAGCGTAGTACTCTATGTCATATTCTGATAACAGCATCTGCCAACGGGAAATTCTTCCCGTGAGAGCAGGCTTTTCGAAGACGTACTTGATTGGATCCATTTCGGAGATTAACCAATTAGTGTGATGAATCATGTATTGGCGAAGACGTTTGGCTGCCCAAGCCAAAGCGCAACAAGTTTTCTCAAGCATCGTGTACCGAGTTTCACAATCAGTGAACTTCTTGCTCAGATAGTAGATGGCAGACTCTTTCCGTTTGGTTTCGTCCTGTTGGCCAAGTACACATCCCATTGAGTCTTCCAAGACTCTGAGGTAAATGATCGGTGGTCTTCCTTCCACTGGAGGTGATAGAATCGGAGGATTCAATAGGTATTCCTTAATACTGTCGAAGGCGGTTTAGCAATCTTCTGACCAAACGCAATCCTGGTTCTTTTTGAGTAATTTGAAAATCGGCGCACACGTGGCGGTCATAAGGAATATGAATCTGGAGATGTAGTTCAAACGTCCCAAGAATCCTCTGACTTGTTTTTCTGTTTTCGGAGAAGGCATTTCTCGAATGGCCTTGACCTTGTCAGGATCAACCTCAATTCCTTTCTGGCTAACGATGAACCCTAAGAGTTTCCCCGAACGGACACCGAAGGTGCACTTATTGGGATATAAGCGAAGTTTGTACTTCCTCAAATGCTTGAATAGTTTCGACAGGTGGGTCACATGCTCCTCTTCTGTCTTAGATTTTGCAATCATGTTATCGACATATACCTCTATCTCTTTGTGTATCATGTCATGAAACAGAGTAGTCATGGCCCTTTGATAGGTTGCCCCGGCGTTCTTCAAACTGAACGACATCACCTTGTAAAAAAAGGTACCCCATGGGGTAATGAACGAAGTTTTCTCCATGTCTTTCGCCGCCATTTTGATCTGGTTATAGCCCGAGAATCCATCCATGAAGGAGAAAATTTTGAACTTTGCTGTGCTGTCTACCAGCATGTCAATGTGTGGTAAAGGAAAGTCGTCCTTTGGACTTGCCTTGTTCAGATCCCTGTAATCAACACACATTCTGACCTTTCCGTCCTTTTTGGGAACGGGTACGATGTTGGCTAACCATTGAGGATATTCAGATGTAGCGAGGAAACCTGCGTCAATCTGTTTCTGCACCTCCTCTTTGATTTTGATGGCCATGTCTGGGTGAGTGCGTCTCAACCTTTGCTTTACTGGCGGACATTCCGATCTCAACGGTAAATGATGTTCCACGATGCTGGTATCCAACCCTGGCATATCCTGATAGGACCAAGCAAATACACCAAGGAATTCTTTGAGAAGCTTTATCAAACTCTCTTTGGCAGTTGGACTGAGCAGTGCCCCAATCCTGATTTATTTTCTTCTCCTTTTCTGAACCCAAGTTTACCGTTTCCAACGGTTCTTTGTGAGGTTCAATGACATTTCCTCTTGTCTGAGTAGTCGGGAGATCTCTTCTGGAATTTCGTTGTCAACTTCTTCTTTAGCCCCAAATATCGGGAACTCAAAGTTGGGAGAAGGCATCGGATCGTATGTTTCAACTAGGTTTAAAACAAGCAATCTGCATGACATGATGATTCGTATTTAGAAGAGATAGAGAAAATGCAAGTGTGTGCAGTGTTTTATTTTACTGCTTGTTTTTATTATTGATTTGTTTTTTAGGATTACCATTTTCTGGAAAAAAAAACGAAAAGAGAAAACAGCAATAAATGCGAAAATTACAGAACGACGTTATTTTATTAATGAACAAGTCGAATCTTGAAACTACAGCCCTATAAAACAAAACTCTGTCGCTTTGGGCGAAACGAAGAGGGAAAATTTACAGAAAGTGAGCCCTATCAAAACATCCGTTTCACCTAGGCATGGTGAAAGGTTAAAGATGGCAATTACTTTAACTGACGAACGACTCTCGGAGCATCAATAGCAACCCATTGGCGGCGAACTCCTCAGTGAATCACAAAGTCTGGCACCTTCCTCGATTTGTCTTCAGAAATAACCCTGATTTCTGGGGGACCAGGATCATTGGAATCTATCTCCCAGGCAGAGTTATCGTAGGAGAATTCCTCAGTTGTATTTTGCAGAGCATTGGTGCTCTTAGCTGTATCTCCCCATCCAGTAGGCTGGATGTCTTCGAACCTGATACGAGAGCTTTCGGGCGCAGTGTACTTGACCATATAGTCGTATTTTCCACTTGGTTCTCCCAGAGTGTCCCAAACTTCTTTGAAACTGGAGGAGTCATCTCTCTCGATGACGTTAACCTCAGGAAAAGCATAGTTGATGAATTCAAGTCCTGCAAACGTTGCGAATTCATCTTCATGTTGAGTAGCTTTAGGATGACCTGAGTGTTGATCCCATGACATGGTGGGGACACAAGTATTCTGTTCAATGAGACTCAGCTGATTTTCATTGTTCGGCTGACTTTCTTGCTCCAAATCTCCTGGATAAGGTTGCTACATTGGCAGACCATCCATTGGGCCATAGTAGGTGTAGTCAAATTGGTCTTTCATCAGAGTGTCCTCCTCTAATGAATTTGGCGGAGCACGACATCCTTCCGGATCACAGTCTCCGTATATCATTTCGACATCTGACCGTGGTATAAATCTCGGACTCTGTGCGGGATAGCAAAATGGTATAGGCATCTCTTCCTGAGACATATAACCGTCCTCGTTAAGGTAGGACTTCCATTCTTCATCTGTGTCAGAGGGATCTTCCTCATTGATAGCATGTACTGCTTGAGACACTGGGTGAAGGAAACCTCCACTGTGGAAGAAGTTTTGAAGGGGATGAAGACTTTCATCGTTGGCAGCTGTCCGGGTACAGGTTGCAGAAAAACCAAGACCCTTCTTTGTTTTATTGTCAATAGGAATGACAAGCTGTTCCCATCCGGTTGTATCGGTACTCTCGACCGCTTTGATAGCATCGTTGTATGAAGAAATGGAAGTTCCTTCTTTGAACTGATTGTTCTTGCTCACCGACAGTGCTTGGAACTGAGTTCCAATAACCTCCTCGGGTTCTACACAAGTAGATGATGATAAGTTACTCACAAGCAAGGCTTGTTCCCCATAAACTGTGACAAGTTGATCGTTCTTGACGAACTTTAGCTTTTGGTGGAGGGTTGAAGTAACCGCTCCAGCCTGATGTATCCAAGGTCTTCCTAATAAACAACTGTACTTTGCCGGATGTCCATGACCTGGAAAGTGACTTGGAAAGTGTGAGGACCGATAGTTATGGGAAGATCAACTTCGCCGATAACTATTTTTCTGGATCCGTCAAATGCTTTGACGACAACCTCGCTAATTCTCATCGGAGGGCCTTTGAATGATAATTGCATCAAAGTGGACTTCGACATAACATTCAGGGCTAACCCTGTGTCTACCAGTCCGCTGGCTAAAGCATCGTCCTGGCAGTTGACTGTGATATTGAGCGCCATGTTATGACGACGACCCTCTTCAGGTAATTCCTCATCACTAAATCCCAAATTGTTGCAAGAAGTGATGTTAGAGACAATGCTATCGAACTGTCTGGTTGTTACATCCTGTTCCACAAAGGCTTGCTCCAAAACTTTCTATAGAGCCTCCCTGTGCGCTTCTGAACTGAGTAACAGTGATAACACAGAGATCTTTGAAGGAGTTTGCAACAACTGATCAATAATGTTGTATTCACTCTTCTAGATGAGCTTAAGCATCTCATCGTCATTTTTCGAAAGGTCAGGATTACTGGATTGACCGACTGGTAGATCAGGAGTTTTCGTCTGAAGTTCCTTTTCTTTGTTAGGTCCCCCAACCCCTCGGTTGAAGATTCTACCACTCTGTGTTACTCGACTGATGTCTGCAATATTCACGACGGAAGGTAATGGAATTTCCTTTCCATTTTTAATGGTTGTTGCACCGTATTTGTAAGGGATTGCCTTAGCTGATTCATATGGTAATGGTCCCGGCAGATAGATGACTACGGGAGTCTTCTGATTTTTTTGACCATCGTAAGTAATCTCGATCAGTTCCCGGTTGGGAACTCTCGATTCGTCAAGTAGAGGGATAATGGCAAACACATCCATGGTCCTATGATGACCAGAGATTGTGACAACATCCTCAACTTGATCGGCAAGGTAGTTCGGTGTCCAGTTGATGGGTCCAGAACCCGGATATGGGCGAATCTCTCCACGATCCACCTGACCCTGAAGAGCTGCCCTCACAAGGTAACACCCTTGGTTACTTTCCGAACAGACACTACAACGGTCATAGTTGTGTGGGGGCACCTGGCCACACCCACTTTGAATACAATGTAACCTCACTAAGTTAGCTTCCACAGATCGGACATTCTGACTTTGACGTCGAGTAGGATTCCTGTTACTGATCCTGACTTTATCGTGAATTTGATAAACATTGTTAGACTCTCCCTCTATTAAATTGACTGCAGCTTTCTCATGTTGAGGCAGCGGGTTTGTGAGAACATTGGGATTCGTATCTTTGAAAGATAAGAGCCTGCTCCTAACAAGTTTTTGCACGTCAGATTTGAAATTGAGACAGTTCTCTATGTTATGCCCTGATCCTCCTTGATGATAAGGGCATGTTTGGTCCACCTTAAACCAAAAAGGCGGATTTTTCGGTACTGTAAGAGGAGATTTAGTCTGAATGTGCCCCTTAGCTAGTAGTAACGGAAATAGTTCTGCGTACAACATGGGTATAGGATCAAACCCTGATGGTCGTGTTGTACGGTTGTTGTTGTATGGAGGACGAGCCTGCTGAAGAGGATGTTGTGTCCTTTGCTGATTAGGTTGGCTCTGCGCAACCTGAGGTTGATACGTAGGAATAGACACAGGGCTGATAGCAGGAGTTACAGCTGCTACCGGTTGATAACGTCGCCTTTGCTTTCCGAGAGAGATATTCCCAATATCCTGCTCTTTTTTCTTAGGGAGAGCACTACCGTATCGTTTTTACTGCTTAATGGTCCAGCGTCTTTTGCCAAACGTCCTTCTCGGACGACTTCCTCAAGACGAACTCCCATGCCCACCATCTCGGTGAAATCACTGGGCGCACTGGCAACCATTCTGTCATAGTAAAATGAGCTTAAGGTTTTTAAGAAGATCTTTGTCATCTCTTTTTCCTCAAGAGGTGGACAAATTTGAGCGGCGATTTCATGCCACCTTTGAGCATACTCCTTAAAGGTTTCCTTGTCCTTTTGCGACATCGATCTGAGTTGATCTCTGTCGGGTGCCATGTCCAAATTGTATTTGTATTGTTGGACGAAGGCAGTGCCAAGATCTCTGAATGTGCTGATCGTAGCACGGTTTAAACCCATGTACCATTTGAGTGCGGCATCGGTTAAATTATCCTGAAAGTAATGAATCAGTAGGTCCTGATTCTCCGTCTGAGCTGACATTCGCCGAGCGTACATCACCAGATGGCTCTGAGGGCAAGAGTTAACCTTGTATTTTTCAAAGTCGGGCACTTGAAATTTGTGCGGAACTTTCACATTGGGGACCAAGCAGAGGTCTGCGGCGTCCTTTCCAAATAAATCCTGACCGTGAATGGCTTGCGGCTCCTTCTGCATTTCCAGAAACTGCTCCTGGAATTCATCCATTCTATCGAACATAGTTTCCTTTTTACCAGAAGGTATCGGTGGAATCTGTCCTTCCGGGACAGTGTGCACCACAGGGGGTGGTACCGTGACTACGGCAGCGAATCTTGGCGTTTCCCGAAGTTTGTAACCTTCAGGAGTCTTCAGTATGCCCCTGGCATCTTCGCTTTCCCGATGTTTGTAACCTTCAGGCCCAGCGGCTTCTGTTATGATTCCCTGATCTTCAGTGATCGACGGAACATATCCTTCCGGGATATAGTTAACAGGCATGCCCCAAGGACGATCTTTCGGCATCTGATACCTAGGATCATACTTATCCATTACGGGCGTTGAGGTGATCTCTGAGATCACAGTCCTTTGTAGCTAAGCTTCTGCCATGGCTTGCATGTCGTTACGAAGCTTTCTCATATCCTCTCTCAGAGCATCGATCTCTTCTTTCAACTCTCTGTTCTCTTCCTTAAGATCATCCATATTTTTCTGACGATTGGCCCGAGTATTATACGAATGAGACAGTTTGACTTCAGAATCGAGACACAAATGTGAGATTCGTAGGTAAGAAGAATACGTGATGTGAGAATGATGAATGAAATGATTATATTAATTGTTTTTTTTGGTTTAATCAAAATAAACTTCGACAATTAGATTGCAAATATCAAACAGTGGGGAAACCCCTTTTTATTGAAATTCAAAGGATTACAGAAATGGAAATACAGTAGATTACAAGGTGCAGAAACAGAAACCTAAGCTAATGGGTCCTGAGTCCTCTCTGAGGAGAACTCAGGTGCTGATCCTGGTATCTTCCTCTTCTTTGACCGGGGCTCTTGGGCCGTTGTCGGGTTGTCATTCCTTTGCCAAGTGAAAGGAGCGAGCAAATTCCTTTGGTCATCTTGATTCTCTACAGCATGTTGCTCCAAAATTTCAATCAGAGCGTCTTTCTCTTTCAATAATTGTTGTATTTTGATACACTCTATATTGAGGGTGCGGTACTTGTTCTTCCAAAACCTCCTCTCCCGTTGAACTTTGTTGAGAGTAACCTGAAGCTTTTCAGTTTCCTCCATGAAGTACATGATAGATTCTCTCGGAGGAAGAATTCTGTGACGCGGATAAGGCATCTTTAGCTTGAGAGCTCTAGTTTGTACCCAGTGGAGATAAGGCTCCACCGAGACACAGACTGGTTTTCCCAGAGACTCGCGTCCTTTCTTATGAACGTGTTTCCAAGCGTGCACTATTTCCATCTTTAGTGCTCTGTCATTTTCTCCTTCCTTGAAGAAAAGACCTTCCAGATGAACACCCCGTGGGATGTGTCTCATCGGGTATCCAAATTGACGATGAACCAATACCGGATGGTAGTTGATTCCTCCTTTAGTTCCTATAAGGGGTACGTTGGGGAAGTTTCCACAACGATCAATGATTCTGATTCCATCATAGATCCTATTACACCAATCTATATCAGAGTTGGTGAGGGACATGATCTTCTGCGACCAGCGCAAGGCACTCTTATGATCTCAGAAAGCAGCAGACTTAGGTAAATGAGAGATAAACCATTTATAAAGCAAAGGTACACAACATGTGATCTCCCCTCCGCTGTACAAATTTCCCAAGTGTACAGAATGATACGCATCTGCGAGCAAAGTCGGCACAGGGTTTCCAATGAGAAAAACCTTAATGGAGTGATATCGACGAAGTTATTAATGTTGGGAAACAAAAATAACCTGTAGGTGAGCAAGACAAAGATGCTTTCAAAAGCAGTCACGTTTCCTATACTGGCAAAATACAGGGCTTTCTTTGTCAAGAACTGGGCTGGAAAACCTTGGATGCCACCCTTAGCGGTCATGTGAGTCCAGACCTCAGACTCGTCCAAATGAATTGTTCTTGCAATGGTCTGATTCTTTGGAATTTATTCCAGTCCGGAAAATGGAGCTCGATCAGTGATATGTAAATCGATCTGATGAGAATACTCCTCCAGCGTTGGTGCGAGCTGGTAATCTGGGAATGTGAAACAATGATAAACCGGATCATAAAACTGAATGAGCGCATCCATGATTCCCTCAATCACATGGACTCTTAACAGTGGTAGCAAACCTACGTGCTTGGCTCTGAAAGCCTCTTGGTTTGTGATCATCCTCGCCAAACCTCTTAAATCCTCTAGTTTTGGAACCTTGAAGGTGTACGTATGAGTTCTCCTTCTACCGAAATCCATTAGCACAATCCTTTTCTCTAATATTTGCAATCACAGTCTTAGTTTAATTTGAAAAACAGAGAGACTAGAAGAGAAGAATTTTTTTAATGTTTTAATGTTTTTTAAATGAATGCATGAATGCAGCACACAAAAACATAGAAAAAACATGGGGTCAAAGGGTCGTTGTCATGAAGTCAAGGCTCTACCCATCCCCAAATGTTTACACTAGGGTGATTTTTGTACCTGTACTCATTATCATCATCTCCTCCCAGGAAAGCAAAACAACAAGCGGATCGTCAGCGAGTTGTAGAGCAATCTTAGAGTAAGTGCCATTCACAGAGATAGTTTCCGATAGTTTCCGATATCATCATCTCATTTCTGATAGTTTCCGCACTACAAAAGGGTTTGGCTCCTCAGCTTCTCAGACATCACAATCGGCCCATTGCCTAGGAGAGGGAATGGGTTGCATTGGTCAGCCTCCACTGAGGTTGATGGTCGACCTCGTCGCCATCACTTATCTTAAGTGTATACTCAATCTTTCCACATGCGGCATCACACGCATTCCCATTAGCAGAAAAATAAACAGGTATAGCAATTAGGAAAAACAGTATATATATTTGTCCTAAACATCCTAGACCTTTAAAGTTATGAATCCTAAGTTCCTGACAGAAAATGGGTTCCCCGGCGGAAGCCCCAATCTGTGGTATTCACACAAGTGAAGAGAAAAAAGGTTAGAGGGGCCCCACGGTGGGCGCCACTTTTAAAGTTTCCACCTGATAGATGGGAAGAGAACAAGATTTCGCTACAAAGGTGAGATAGATCCTAATGACATGTCCCCAGTGAAGTCGCCATTTTTCTGTAGCGAGCGATTTTGGACGCGGTTGCGAAGCGCTATCGCTCTTTGGTGCCTACAGCTCGATTCATTTTTTATCCTATTAAAGCTGATGAAGGAAGGGAAATATATGTCTCAAATTAACCCTGCTTGCAAACTGAGTTTAAACAGCGGTCTGTTAGGTTATAATTGCTACAAAGATTCGGGGTCTCTATCGGGTTTATTTTTTTAAAAGTGGTGGGAGGTTTAGATGTTATGACAGATGCTTCTTGATAGATATGTGAGAGTATGGGATTTTGGGTTTTTGTTTAGTGTGCTCGCTAAGATTTTCCTTTCAATCTTATGCCTACGTATTCCCGTTTACCGAAACAGGGAAATCAGCGCGTTCGTAGTTCCTCCTATTCTATGGGAGGAAATGGTTATTTTGGTGTCTTGTTCAAAGCCCAAGACGTGAAGCGAAATGTGGTTTATATCTTGTTCAAAGCCCAAGATGTGAAGCTGAAGGGGTTTGACTTTAGAGAGAATTTGTCATCTCTAAAGGGGGTTTGTTTGTCACAACTGTTTATAAAGGAGAATTACTTTAACTGGGATTTGTGAATCCGACAATGCCATAATTTCCTTTAAAGGGGATTTTAACCTGAAGGAGAAGACTTTAACTCAGTGTAGAGCAATGCCATCTTTCCTTAGGAATTTCTCATGCTAAAAGAGGGATATTGGCATGGATGTAGATGATCCAGAGGTTGGCCGCTTACAGCGATTAGATGAAGGGAGTTGTTAATGTTTGTGTACTGTGAACGAGGCACAACTTTGATGCTAAAAGGTTGATTGGATCAACCAATGGTTTTCTTATACAAAGCCTAAGAGGAGGCTAATATGTGTCTTGTACATAGCCCGAGAGAGAGGCTAAAAGGTTTTGATCCTGCAAGAGGATCTTGTATACTCAACAAGAGAGTTTTTGTATCTCGTACAAAGCCCGAGATGGAGGCTGAAGGTTTGTTTGGCTCAATAAGAACCTTTTTGTATCTCGTATAAAGCCCGAGATGGAGGCGGAAGGGGTGATTGACTCAACGAGGGAGTCTCTTATGTGTCTCGTACAAAGCCCGAGAGAGAGGCTAAACGTTGTTTGACTCCGCTGGGGAGAATCATTGTACAAAGCCCAAGAGGAGGCTATAGTGACTGTTTCAGTTGAGTGACAGGTCCAGTATACTGATTTTGAAAGAGAAAATCAGTTCTTATATGAGCAATGTTGTACTCAAGGCTTTGATTCGAGGGTCAGGGTTATTCCTGTTCTTTAAGGAAGTGGGAAATTCGAAGGGTATTGAGACTGTCCGAGTCTACAGGTTTTCTTCCTATTTAACGAAGGGGTCACTTGAGAATGTATTTGAGACTCAAGGAGATTAGACTGTCCAAGTCTAGAGTTTCATCTCTTGTACTATGCTTTGAGAAACAGTATTAGACTCTTTGAAAGGACTTTTCTATGCAGATGATTAAGTTCTGTTCCTATACCTCTAGGAGGTCGTCGGGACAATTTGTATGAAGCCCAAGAGGAGACTGGAAACTTTTAAGAAGCCGATCGGTCCTTGTACGAAGCCCAAGAGGAGGCTATCATTCCCGGAGGAAGAATCATTATACAAAGCCTAAGAGGAGGCTGTGAATACTTCTAAGAAGCCGACGGGTCCTTGTACAATGCCCAAGAGGAGGCGGGGTTGCTTTTAGGAAGCCTGTGGGTCCTTGTACGATGCCCAAGAGGAGGCCGATGCTTTTAAGAAGCCGATGGGTCCCCAAACCCCGAGAAATTCAAGACAGGCTATTCACGAGGAATAGATCAAGCCAGGAAAGTTCGAGAATTTGGAAGAAACTCAAGAGATGTCATTCACAGAGAAAAGATCATCTCTGGGGAATAGAGTTTCTTGACAAGTGCTTTTAAGAAGCCTGTGGGTCCCCAAACCCCGAGAAATTCAAGACATGCCATTCACCGAGAATAGATCAAGCCAGGAAAGTTCGAGTATTTGGAAGAAACTCAAGAGATGCAATTCACGGAGAAGAGATCATCTCTGGGGAGTAGAGTTTCTTTGACAACTTCTACGAGTGACAGTCTATGAAAGGGTTCACAGAGAATGCTGCCTTTCATATCTCCATATTGTTTAACCCCAAGAGGAGGGAAGACTGTGTCTGGTAATCCTATGGGGATCTAGTTTTGACTATTTAAGAGTGATCAACGGGCTTAATGCTAGACGTAGTTGCCGGGGAAACTCTAAATATCTATACTATTATTACACAGTTGATATGAGTTTATGAAAGAAGACTTACAGCGAAACAGCCCCATAATACAGTTATATGTATATGAAAGCGGTAAATGAAAGCATATAAACACTTACTCGGTTGTAGAGCTTCCATGCTGTTTGGTTAGTTGTTCAACAAAGAAAGATTGAAAACAACAGTATATTCAAAATCAAAGGAGAAAGTGCTTTGAAAAAGAAAGATTTGGGGCTTACAGCTCAAGGAGAGGCCCAGGGTTTTATCAGTGAGCGCACTGTTTGAATTTGTACAGAGGGACTTATACAAGTGACTGAGGCCCAAAAATTGTTTTCTATATAAAGAGATGGGTCTTACACTCTCTCAAGAGGCCCAAAAAGTTTTAAAGAAAAAGAGTGGGGCTTATAACACGAGGGTAGGCCCAGATGATTTTTCGTTTAAAATGGCGATCACGCCGAGGTTTTCTTTTAACGCAGAGGGACTTATACAATAAGTGAGGCCCAAAATGTTTTGGTTAAAAGGGGGTTGGTTCTTACACTCTATTAGAGGCCCAAAGTATTTTGAATGGGTCTTATAGCTCGAGGAGAGGCCCAGAAGGTTATTTTTCAAAAGGCGACGATCGTGCCGTTTGTTTTTGACGGTATCGGAACTTATACAATACACTGAGGCCCAAAAATGATTTGGTCAAAAAAAGGATTGGGTCTTACACTCTATTAGAGGCCCAAAGTATTTTGAATGAGTCTTATAGCTCGAGGAGAGGCCCAAATGATTTTTTCGACGGACGATGATCGCGTCGAACTTTTTGAAATACATCGGGACTTATACAATAAGTGAGACCCAAAATGGGTTTGTATTTACAAAGGATTGGGTCTTACACTCTATTAGAGGCCCAAAAAGTTTTAAAATTGTTTTATGAGGGTTGAATTAATCCAAAACCATAATTTATTTTCAAAATGTGTTTTAATTGAATAAAAATTCAATTAAAATGATCAAAATTGTTTAACATATGAAAAACAAATTGTGATCTTGGATTAATGCTTCAAAAATTAAGTATTGACCTACAAAATAATTAGAAGACATTAAAAGTTGCAAAATCAAGGTGGAAAAAATATTTTAAATGTCAAAAACAATTAAAACATTAATTCTTTGCAAAAATATCAATTATACAAAATAAATAATATTTTTGGTATTTTTTGGGAAAATAAAATATTTTAACATTTTTGTGAATTCTTAAAAAAAGAATCAACTCAAAATCATTAAAACTCAGAGATAAATTAATTTTTGAATCAATTAAATAAAATCACAAAATTCAAATATTTGAATTTTCAAAAAATGGCGCCAAGAACAGCTGAAGAACACGCGCGTGTTCTGAGTTTGGCTGATTTGTATTTTCTCTCCAATCTCACTAAATACTTGATTATATCATGCAATCCACACACCAATCAACTCGTTTCAACCTCACGATCATGTCTATGACAATTAATTTCATTTAAATTAATCATAAAACAAGAAATCACGAAAAATCCTCAAGAACCCTAATTTCTGCATGAAGGCTAGGATATTTGATACACGATTCAAATAATGCAATTAATTGAGGGGAAACATTCCATGCATGATTATGAACATATGGCCAAATTATTGTGCAACAAAAATTGCATGGATCATAGAGTTAGAAGAGCTCATGCTTACCACTTGCAGCTGGTGATCGTGATTTGTGTTGGAGGTGTTACAGCTAGGTTCCAATGATCTGGATAGCTTCTCTAGGTGCCATGGAGTGTGTATGAATGCTTGGAATGGATTGAAATGATCTGGAACTTGAGATGGTACCCCAACTGCAAATCTGTCAAGAACTTGAGCAATTGGCTGGTGATTTTGTGAAATCTGTGTTCCAGATGTTATGTGAGTGTTTGGATCACTTCTATATGATGTATATGAGGTGTGTGTGTGTGATTAGTTTGATTGGAAAAGCTCTCAAACTCAAAACCCGATAGTGACTTGCTTTGGAAGGCAAAATTGGAGTGAAAGAAGAGATTTTGAGGAAAGCATCTGTTTGATGGCTTTGGTGTACTCAAACTAATCACAATTGAGCTCTATTTATAGTAGAGCAAGTTTGTTTTGCAAGGAATAGTGAATGGCAACTGCTGAGTAGGTTTGGCCAATGTTGGCAAATGAAAATCCAAGTCTCCTCTAGCCATTGACTAGAGGTTAGGGCACAGGCTGCTGGTTCCCTTGGTCTTGGATAAGTCTTGACTGAATTCAGTTGAGAATGACTCAGTCCATGCCACCTTGATGCTTCCATTGAATGCTCCAATCCAAAATTGGAGTCTTGTCCCTATTTTGGCAATTCTAGGTTCAACATGCTATTTCTTGTTCCAAAGACTTTGGAGGCTTGGCTCAGTGATTGTTCCCTTTAAATTCAATCCTCAGAGGTGTCCAAGTGGATAGGAGCATTTGGATTTGGCTGATTTTGGCAAATCGACCAAAAGTGTAAAAATCTGCCTTGCCTTGGCAGATTTCAGCAAGGTAACTTGCCAATGTCATATCTCATGACTCAAATTGAATTTGGTAATGTTCTTGGCCATTTTGGAAAGCCCTTACATGATACAACAACTGTTTGAACATGTTTGGTTTTGATCTCTTTTGAATCTAAGTGAAAAATCCCCCTACATTTGGCAAAAAGTAAGGTAAAATCTGACTTAGTGAAATTTTCACCAAGTGTTGGAACAAAGTGACTTTTCTTGATTTTGATCACTCCATAACTCAAAATCCATGAGGAATTTGGACATAGGTCAGTATGAAGCTTTTGTAGAGGGCAATGAGATCTACAAATCAAGCTTTGAATGGGGAACAATGACCTTGTGGTTTAGGAGTTATGGTCCTCCAAAGTTGGCACATTAGTGTCACTTTTTCCATAACTTAGAAATTTTTCTAAGTTTTTATGGTTACCCCTTTTACAAGTTATCCCACTTTCTTTGATTTTTATTCATGAATGATGATTCAAATCATACATTAACATCATTTTAGGGTTTAAAATCCATTTTGGTGAAAAATCTCAAAAAGTCAAAGTTGACTTTTGTGCACAGTTGACTTTTTATCAGATGAATTCCAAACTGTGCAATTCTTCATGAAATCATGTCCTTGACCTAAATCAAACTTGATGGACATGTTCCATGGGTGTCATAGGGTATATTGAATCATGTCTTAGGGCTTGGGAGCATGTCCTGGTAAAAAGTCAAAGTTACAGTTGACTTTCCTCGCGAAACCCTAATTGTGGTGCAGATGAAATTGAGACTTGTTGCTCAAGCTTCTTGGATTAATCCATTGTTGCAAATGGTTCAATATAGTATATTAGAGACCCTTAAATCATGTCTTGAGGTCTTGGCTCATGATTTGTCCCAAAAGTCAACTTAGGGGTGAATTAGGTCAAGAAACCCTAATTCCTGATTTTTGATGAATGCATCCCCTGAGACAAAATTGACTTGATGATTGGGTCCATGAGGTCCCATGAAGTATATTAGGTTATGTTTTGGATCATTGGCTTGTGCCCAGATGAAAAATTTCCATCTGGAGGCCCTGGTCGACCAAAACCCTAATTTGGTGACACTGTCGATCTTGAGACTTGATCCACCTAGAAGGGAGCAGCCTTGTGCTTGATCCTTGAAGTGGGAGTCCTTTTGATCCATTGTGGATGTTTGAGAGGTTAGACAAGTTGAAGATCATGTCATTCCTTGATTGATCCTTTGTCTAAGGCTCTGAGAGGGCTTGAAACCCTAATTTTGATTGTAGTGGATGCTCACCCATCTTTGGGGAGACTGATGAAGTATGATGGTTCCTCCATATTGTGATGATGATTTTCACAATGATGGGAAATCTTAGTGGTCAAAATTTGGGGTATGACAAACATATTTCAACAAAGCGGGGTACCGTTCACACACATTCCGGAATTTAATGATCGAATCGGCATATAATTCCGTTGTGGAAGAATTTAGAATATGAGTTCATGCATCCATAATTTTCTCTACAATGACACCCGACTTGACCACTTTTCCGTCTTCCGACGCCACTTGTTTCACACCCACCGCGGTCTTAACCCGACTTCGCACATTCTTTGTTATGTGAAATCGACAAAGTAGTGCATTGGAAGAAGGAAAGACCTTTGCAACCGCATTCATCAAGGCGTTGTCGCGGTTCGTAACAATTGCTTTTGGCATTTGAACATGTTTCTTTAAAAGTGACTGGCACGTCTCCAACGCCCACGTGAAATTGTCCTCTTTCTCACACTCCAAAAAGGAAAAGCCGACGGCATATGTCTTACCCGTAGACGTAACGCCAACCATCTCAAACAATGGAAGATGATACTTGTTTGTCTTGTAGGTGCTATCGAGAATGAGCACTGTCGAGAATGTGTTGAACAACTTGATGGAATCCGGATGAGTCCAAAAAATATCTCGGACCGTAATTCCATCATCGCGATATTTGTACCGAGACACGTAATCGTTGTCCTCCAACACTTTCAACAGTTGTTGCATCTCACTCCTATCTCCCCTAATTGCCTTGTTCGTTTGATACCGAATGTTATACACTTGCTTTATGTTTGCAACATTTTCGGGTTCTTTCCGTTTCAACGTCGCAAGTATATTCTTCAGTTGGATAAGGTTCAAGGTCATGTCGGCTATACATGTCTTCTCTACCGCCTTGAGCCGGCATACACTTGGATGACCTTGAAGATTTAAGCATATTTCGTGGTTATGTATACCACAACGAACGGTAAATCTTCATTTCTTGGAAACTAACATGTAACCACCAATCTTAAAAGGGCACTCACATCTTCTAGTACTGGTCTCGTCTTTCTTTAACTTCCGTAGAGGTGCTTGATATTTGCCGCTTCTTTCGCAACCCAAAATTACAAAAGCTTTTCTTCTATCCGACCCATTATCCGATCTCCCGATATTTACACCGAAGCCAAGCTCAATAGTCGTCCTACGAATGTATGCGATCATGCTTTCACGATCATCAAAGTCTTGCTTGTTGTTAAAGTCACCGCCGACATCAACCGACTTTACGAGCATGCCTTCATCTTTCGGGGAAATCGGCGCAACTAATTCTTTTGCCATGTTATCGGGATGCACCATATCTATTTATAAACAAGAATAGAACAATTAATATGTATAAATAAAATATATTCAAAAATGCTGAAAATTTAAATTAATTAGCTTCAGGCATTTTTCCGGATGTGCACATCTGGAAATGTTCATGCTGAATTCGTTCCGGATGTGCACATCCGGAAGCAGCGTAACTTGTTTTTTCAAAAATGTAGATTGATAATGTGAGCAATGTAGTGGATGGAGTTGAATGTTTACCTGAAATTCAGTCTTTACCTGCTCCCTTTGATTTGTTGCACCAAAAACTTGAACTTTTTGAGTGAGAAAGGAGATTGATGAAGTAGGGTTTTTTGAGTTGGTGAGAGTGAGTGTAGTAGGAAAAATGTTGAGAATGGGAAGGGGGAGTGATCATGCAGTTTCAAATATATCACCTTTTTTGTCCGGATATACAGATCCGGAGGAATTTCGAATATGCACATCCGGAAAAACTTTTTATTTTTTAAGGATACGGTGCGTTCGGATGTGCACATCCGGAATCAGAGGACAAAAAAATAATTTCACATGGTGTCTAAAAAACTTGGGTGGTGCATTAAAAAATTCTCTAAAAAAAATGGTTAGACCTCTTTCTTAAGAGAAGATTTGATAGTCACTCTTTCTCTCTTATGAAATCAATCGAATATATTTTCACATTAGAAATAAATGTAATTTAGTCTGATAAATTTTATAATTAAATTTTAGTGACCATCATTTGCAGTGATATAAAGAAATCACAATTTGCAGTGATCCTCGTACTAGAATAAGCCACAAATTAAAAGTAATTGGTTCTTTATCCATAAGAGTCAATCTCTTCACAATTCTTTACCATTATCATCTTGCATTTGTTAATGTGAAGTCTTAATTATCTAACGGTTTATAATGGGGACAATTAAGGTACAGCTATATTATAAAAAACTCAACTAATGTACGTACTATATTATAATAGTATAAGATAATTTAGATGTTAAATTAATCGGTAAATGTGGTTGAGTTGTTTGACTAATTATGGTATATACAAGTTATCAATGAGTGTTGATGATTGACATCTGGATTTCCTTAGTTGGAGACGTTATATCTAAGGCTTTCTTTATTCTATCGTTCATTAAATAATATGGAGGTTGAGATGAGTGCACTTTCAACATAAATTAACAAAGTCATTTGATTGTTTAAGGAAACAAGATATCCGCATTGGGCACATGAAATCTTTATCACGTGGGCTACAACCAATCAAAACCATGAGATTCCAAAGACCTGTTCATGCTAAATAATAGTAGTAGTATAAAAATAGGGCAATTGCTTGGGTTTAACTTTAGTAAGGGGGTAAGATTCTCTTTATTTTTCAAGAATGAAGCTATAATGAAGTTTGAAAAAAAAATTATTAGTAATGGTGAGATTCACTTGATTTGATGAAAAGATTGAGATTCACTTGATGAAAAGATTTTTTTACTTTTTGTGTTTATATTTTTTTTAGTAAGGCTTCTTTTTATTTTGAAAAATAGAGAGGATTATATTTTTTTATAGGCAAAAGAAATATATAACTAAAGGAGTATTAGGGGTGCTCCAACCCGCAAAATAGAATTACAACCATTACAGCAAAAATCTGTTATATATACATAAAATCTAGCGGGCATTTATACCATTCGTACAAATTACAACAAAACAATCTATTAAGCCTAAGCACCAACCACGACCAAGAGAGCGCAATGATTCTATTCGTCACTTCCACCTGGTTGTCTATGGCATTTTCGAAGACAATTTGGTTACGCATAATCCAAATATTTCAAGTTGTCGCAAACCAAATTGTAAAGATTGAATTTTCGTGACATTTCCTTCTAAGCAAGCCTTCCCATTCACTTATATGATCACCCACCATAGTCGCCCCCAAATGAGGCAAGTCCAACCAATCAACCACGTTCCTCAAAACCTCACGAGAAAGCGAACAATTGATAAACAAATGATCGGTATCTTCATCATGACGAACGCAAAAGACGCAAACTAAATCATGAGCGCTCGAGATAACATTTCTAATTGCAAGGTTATAGCGAGATGACAATCTATCTAATAGAACCCTCCAACCAAAAATCTTGAATTTTAGGGGAATTGAAGATTTTCACATTTTATTCAGCAGACCAGAAATTGAGTTAATATTCTGCACACCAGCACCATTCAATAGCAGCCTACTATAGAATGATTTCACAGTAAAATTCCTAGAAACATCAAAAGGCCAAATGAATTGGTCCTCACTTGTTGTTATCGGCAACAAATCCACTAGCAGCAGCTTGAGGTCAAACATTCCAATGGTAGCCAAATCGTTCGCCTGCAAATTCTCAGCATTCAATTTCCACGACCACACCTAATCAAACCAACATCCCATGTCTGCAACAGTAGTCAACTTGTTCTGCATTCCGTCGAACAGAGTTGGGAAAAAGAAGCCTAAGAGGCGTGTTTCCCACCCATTTTGAATACCAAAACAAAATCGATTGACCATTGGCAATTCTGCATGAAATGGAATCAGAAAGCTATAACCTAACAATAGAGTCATTGAGTTTCATAAGATCCTTCTGTCATACCCCAAATTTTGACCACCAAACTTTCCCATCATTGTGCAAATCATTACCACAATATGGATGGACCAACATGCCTCAATCAATTTCCTTAAGGATTGTTGAGCTTTCACTATTACCAAGAATTAGGGTTTCAAGCCCTTAGACAAAGGATCAATCAAGGAATGACATGATCTTCAACTTTTCTAACCTCTCAAAACACACATAAAGGATTAAGAGGACTCCCACATCAAGAATCAAGCACAAAGTTGCAACATTCCAAGTGGATCAAGCCTCAAGATCGCCAGTGTCACCAAATTAGGGTTTTGAGCGACTGAGGCCTCCAAATGGAAATTTTCCTCTGGGCATGAGCCAATGCTTCAAAGAACAACCCAAGATACTCCAAGGGACCTTATGGACCCAATCATCAAGTCAATTTAACCTCAGGGGATGCATTTAACCAAAAATCAGGAATTAGGGTTTCTTGACCTAATTCACCCCTAAGTTGACTTTTGGGAAAAAACATGAGCCAAGACCTCAAGACATGATTTGAGGGTCTCCAACACACTACATTGATCCATTTGCAATAATGGATTAATCCAAGAAACTTGATCCACAAGTTTCAATTTCATCAGGACCACAATTAAGGTTTCGAGGAAAAAGTCAATTGTACCTTTGACTTTTGACCCAGACATGCTCCCAAACCTTGGGACATGATTCAATACAGCCTACAAAACCTATGGAATCCATCCATTAGGTATGATTTAGGTCAAGGACTTGATTTCACAAAGGATCGCACAGTTTGGATTTCATCCGATAAAAAGTCAACTGTGCACAAGATCAAGTTTGACTTTTTGAAATTTTTCACAATTATGGTTACTTGACCCTAAAACAATGTTAATATGTGATTTAAATCATCATTCATCAAGAAAAATCAAAGAAAGTGAGTCAACTTGTAAAAGGGGTAACCATAAAAAACTTAGAATTTTTCTAAGTTATGGAACAAAGTGGCTAGGGTACCAACTTCCAAGGACCATAACTTGAGATCCAAGCAACCAGTTTGGATGGTCCAAAGCTGGATTTGTAGGTCTTGCTACACTCTACAAAAGCTTCAACTACAGCTCATTGTCGCTCCCGGGATTTTCATCCAAGTACAAACGCGAAAGTGGCACCGAACAGAGTCGCCAGCAATGTGTATTTATCCCAAGAGAGAGAAAAGAAACACTGCGTAAACCTGAGAGAAAGGAAAAGCATGGTCTTACGACCAAGAGAACTGGGTTCGGGAGTCGGTTACGTGTGAGGAAGGTATTAACACCCCCACGCGTCCATCGTACCCGATGGGATCCACGCTTGCTTGTCTCGATCAAAGGGTGATAAAAAGGATACTGGAAAAGGAACTGAGAGAAAGAAAGGAGAAACAAATGTAGGGAAAATAAAAGAAGTGCTCGCATGGGCCCTACCCCACTGCCTACGTATCTCATCGGGAACATGAGAATCAGAGCGACGTAGTTCCCCTCACTAGGGATGGATTGTTTGTGTTTTTTAGGGAACGGTTAACGTTCTAGCTCAGGTGTTGCAGGCTCGCTGGTCCGAGTGCGTTACCATCTTGCAATAGAACGAGAAGGAGCACGTTCGTACGTTGAGAATGAATGAGGTGAGAAAAGAATTCCCGAAGGAAAGACGTCATTGTTTGTTTTTGTCTTTTAGAAGTTTCTTTTTTATTTGTTTGCATATGATGGTGTATCTAAATCTTAGTCATTGGAATGTGTACATCCTCACATTCCAAGATGGAATGGATAAGAAAGCGCACTAAGAATTAAGAAGACCCTCACACTTAGTTCCAATTATCAAGGTTCAAACACATTAGCATACTTGTATTTATTAAGTGTTTTTGTTGATTAAGAAATGAAGAAGTGTTTTTTATTTGTACCTTCAACAAGTATTGCATTTAAGTCCCTCATACAAGATCAAATGTCTAACACATTGACCCAAGATGGGCTATATGCTACACATTCTAAGATTATAAGAGTAGACCCCTTACAATCTTTTCTTTATATGAAAGGCCTAAATGCAATAAATGCTTGCCTTTATTAGGTATTTTGAATTTTCTTTGAGATGAGAAGAGAGACTCAAGAGAGGAGAAAAGGTAAAAATCTATATGAACTAAGACTCAATCCTAATTGAAGATTAAAGGGAGTGATCCTAATGGTTTGTGAGGTTTCAAAACCTAAAGTCTAAAGAAAGAATGAATTAAACAATTCACTTCTAAAGTAGAAGATGAATTGTAATTCAAAAGGGAAAGTGATGAGTTATTAAGAAAAAGCACATAAGTGCTTCACAAAACACAAGATGGAATTGTAAAAGAGAAAGGATAGAAGTTTGAATGTGGATTCCTTATCCACACTCAATTGCAACTTACCAAAGCCCCTACATGGTTAGTAAACATGTATAAGAAGTATAAGAAGCAAAAGAACATTTAATGCACCATAAAGATCAAAAGAATAAGATGAAAGATCAAATCCTATTAATTACAACCATAATGTACATCATATGGAAAACAAATGATCATTAAGCAAGTTCAAGTAAACAACCAACAAGCATCATCCATGACCTTAGAACATGCTACCATAAGAAAAGGGAGATGAAAGGTGAAAAGAAAGAGAAGAAACATGCATAAATGAAACATGTAATCCAAGGATCAGAATAGAAATGAAATGAAAAATGATTCACAAACATCTCACAAGTATTCATGGATCACACCTCAAGACATTTAAGAAGTGATAGAAGAAGTAGAATTGAAATGGAAGTTCAAAAGAAACGAAGTGCAAACACAACATGTTAAAGGTGCACAAGGTTCAAATGACAATCAACATGCAAAGATGACATATAATATGTATCAATGACCTATTATGTCACATGAATGGTTCACCAAATATGCAAATGATCATGCAAGTATGTACAAAAGAAATCATGTAAACATGCACAAAAATTACAAGGATATGACATGTTGTAATGCTTCAAATGAAATGTTTTAAAAAAAAATCAAATGAATTCATGAAAATTATGAAAACATGGTATTGAGGTTCACAAATCAGAGATGAATCACATATCAAAGTATCATGTAAAAATTCAAGGCAAAAAGGCTTTATACAATGCACTTAAATCAAATTGGATGCACATGCAAAGTAATGCAAAGATGAACATCAAAACATGCCATAACATGACCTAAAAAATCAAATAAAAATCACTTCACATAATTCAAGATGTTAATGACTCACTACAAAAAGAAGCAACTCAAAACAATTTTTAATGATCAAGAACAAAATTAAACAAAATCATGTACCACATTAAGAATGCACACAAAAGAAAATCAAAGAAAATTATAGAATAGGGGCAAAAAGGTCATAAAATCAAGAAATAAAATCATGAAAAAATTCCTAAATGTTTTAAACATGCTCATGAATTTTTGTGGAATTTTGGGATGAAGTTTGGTATTTTTAAAATTCAATTATGAAACGTGTGGAAAAAATGAAAATAAAATAAAAATGCAATATGAATGGGGGTGTGAACTTAGCAAAATATCAGTTCAAAATGCTTTGGGCTCTAAAACAGGGAGGTGAGAATAACAAATCAGCTTAGGTCCAATAACGCGCAGTACACATTAACAACCATGGAGCTCAGTCAACAATAGTCAAAGCCATACAAGCCATTGGATCAAGTCAAGTCAATACAAGAGTCAAAGTAATCACAATCAACACGCACACGCGAATGACCACACTCTCTACCGTGTACCACACCACATAGTGTTTAAGTGAGTTCAGAAAATGTGCACATGACTTGCACGTGAATTTTAATGCGTTGTCAGCACTAGGACCATACGATGAGAAAAAAACAACGGACAGGATTAAAACATGGCAAAAACCCTAGCAATTGAAGTCACCGGCCGGAGGTGACTTCCGGTCACCTTCTCCGGCCTTACCACCACCGTCTGCAACTTTACATATCACCAAAATGCACAATCCATATACCAAATTGAAGCTGAACTTGTCTAGATTAAAGATATGCTCATGAAAAACACAAATCACATGCACAAAGCAAGAACAGAGGAGATCAATTTATGCCCTAGGTTTTGCAACTAAGCCTTTAGAAGGCCTATCAACTAGCCGGTTTGGGCAGGGCTTCTAGTAAGCTTAAAGCACCAAAAACAAATGAAAATGGCCAGAAATCGTGCAATCTAATTTTAGAAATTCAAACCTGAAGGTGAAACAACTTGATGTGTTGAGAAAACCAGAGCAAAGCTTGAGGTCTTGAGCTTGATTCGTGCAAAATAAATGCAGTTGAGACTTGAGATATCGAAGAAAATCACAATGAAAACTCCACTGAAACACACTACAATTGATGAATTCAACTTCTTCTCCCTAGGATGAAGAGATACGTGTACAGAGAGAGAGAAAGAAAATTCAGAGAATGTGGAGAGAATGAGAATGTTCTTGGGGTAAAAATCAGAAAGTGAAGTTAGGAAAATGAGATTTATGAGTGAAATTTTGCTTTATAGTAGTCATTAAACATGGTTTAGTGAGTCAGTTAAGTGAGTGGCCATTGAGTTAAGTGAGTCATCCCTAACTAACTGAGTCAAGTTATATAGGGAGAGTGAGGATATGGTGTGGCTGGTTCATGACAGTTATGGTGGAAGTAATGAGAAAAAAAAATTGGCACGGTTTGTGTAGCAGCTTGCAGCAGTAGCTTGTGGTGGAAGTTTCATACATTTCCTTTCTCATGTAAGAAGTAGCATGGTGAAAGGCACGTGCAAGAGTGTTTGGTCAAATGAGGAAAAGAAACAGCTGGTGATGTGAAGTGTTTGTGGTGTGACTGAACCAAAACATGCAACATGCTAACAATGTATCAGTGCCAACATAGGGTTGTTTGCAAGTGAAATACTCTTTAACCATTGAATAATTTGATGAGATTTTGGAGTCATTGGAAAGAGGATACATTGGAGCACAATGTTGATGTGAAAATTGAAGTGAAATGGTGCCTCAAACATGTCTAAAAATGACCATGAACACAATGGTTCAAAACCGGTTGGTGGGCGTGGCAAAAGGTTGGCTGGCAAGGCAATTTGGCACACAAAATTTTAGCACAATCAACATGACTTTGAACCCTTAAAACTATCTCATAACTTGATCAAACCAAAATTTGTCCAACACCAATGTTGAAGATGACACTACAAGGAACAACTTTGATGTTGAAAAGTTTTCCATTTGAAGTTTCCTTCTTGATGAAAAATAGGTGGACATTTGGCCCACCAACTGTTTGTTGAAATGACTACGCGCGTGCCTTGAAAATCCTTGGTCATGACCTAGTTTTGGCCTACTTTCCTCCAACTTTGATCATCCATATCTCTCTCAATTTTTATCCAATTGAGATGTTCTACACATGGATTTGAAGCTTAAAGCAAGACCTTTTGTTGTGGCAGAGTGGAATTTTCATTTGATGCTTCTATTTTAAATGGCCTTGGTTCAAAGTGTAGTGCAAAATGGCCAAAACTTGCTATTTTTAGTAACCCTTCTTCATCCAAAAATGGCAACTTTCCACATCTTGATTTTTCCATGATTCCTTTGGAGTTTCTTGATCCAATTTTGCATATTGGACACATATAACATGAATTTCATGAATTTGGCCTCAAAAAGTCAAGAGTTGACTTTTTTCTCTGATTATTTGACTTTGCCCCAATTTCTCTGATTTTTGAACTTTCTTCCAATTGAACCACTTCTAAACCCACTTGAGAGGTGATTTTCCACATACATACACTTAAGAACATATAGAATACCATGACATCAAGTTTTGTCCAAAAAATCAAAGATATCCTGATTTTATTAGAAACCCTAATTTTGACCCCCTCTGGTTAGGAGGGAAAAATGCAGTCTTCAATTTCAAATTCCTCAGAGTATGTTGTGTATCCCTTTAAAGAATGATGAGATATGCCACTTGAGATTGATTTTGGATCAATGAGCTATCTCTTTTGAGGGTTTTCCTTCAGTTTTTGAACCTCTTGCATGTTGAAGTATGTATTGCTTCAATCTCCCATTGGATCTCACTTCCTTGAGATTGTGGATGATCAATTGAGATGGTATGAGACATGAGAGACTCTTGGCTTGCCTTGAGGCAACTTGATTGACCTTTTTGTGCTTTGAATGATCCCTTGATTGTCCACCTTCCACCTGATCACATGCCTTGATGGTAAGAGGAATGCTATGCTTCATTTTTCTATGTTAAATGCAATGCAATGATAATGAGATGGATATGATATGATATATGATAATGCTAAACTATGATGCCAAAAGGGGAGAGCAAATTTTGGGGTATTACACTCATTCCAATTCCTCATGGTTTTTTAGTTATGGAGTGATCAAAATGGCTGAAAACATGAAAATGGCATTTTTTTCAACACTTAGTGAAATTTTCACTAAGTCAAAATCTGCCTTACTTTTTCCAAAATGTAGGGGCAGTTTTCACCTTGATCCAAGTCAAACCAGGTCTAGGGGTGAACATCAAAGTTAAAGTATGCCATGAGGGCTTTCCAACAAGTACTAGATCATCTCCAAATTCCATTTGAGTAAGGAGATACAACCCTTGGAACATGGCATCCTGAACTGGTTTTTACAAGGCAGAATTTGTGCCTTTTGCTCGATTTGTCCAAATCTGATAAATCCAAGCCTTGTCATCCATTTGGATACATCTGAGGATAAAACAAAAAGGGAATGATCTGATCCCTAAGCCTCTAAAGTCCAAAAATCTACAATAGCCATGCCAAACCTAAAAAGAGCTAAAAAGTGCCAGGACTCCAATTTTGTTTCCAAGCATTCAATGGATGCACCAAGGAGGTATGAATTGAGCCTATTCCAACTGAATTCAGTCCAAACTTATCTCTGAACCAAAGCTACAAAGCCTGTGCCCTAATCTCAAGTCAATGGCTAGAGGAGATTTGAGATTCCTTTTGCATAACATTGGCCAAAGGCCTGCTGCAGCCTCCATTCACTATTGATGCCAAAACAAACTTGACACACTATAAATAGACATCAATTGTGATCAGTTTGAGTACACCAAAGCACCCAAACTGATGCTTTCCTCAAAATCCCTCTCTTTAGGCCAAAATGCCTTCTTTTGCAAGGTATCTCTGAGTTTTTGAGTTAGAGAGCAATTCCATCACAGCTCATGATCCAAACACCTCTAATATGTTGTATCTAAGCTGTCCAAACACTAACATGTGACCTGTAACACCAAAATCTCAAAGTCCACTTCCAAAACCTCAAATTTGGACTTTTTGCATTTTTCAAGCCATGTCTTGATTCAGTCACTTTCAAAACCAGATAAAACCTCAAACACACTTTAAATATCATCCTTGAACTATCCCAAATGGTTCCCCTCATCTGGAACACCATTTGAGAGAGTTGCCCTATTGGTCACTTTTGCCCCTTTTGCAAGAAAGAGCTCAAACTTGTTCTTAAGGATTCCAACTGGTTCTAACCATTCTAAAAGCTTCTAAGGGATCAATTGAGAGTGTCTAAAGCATCAAATTACTTCTGGCACAAGAAACTTGGTAGATAGCACAAAAAGCTCCCAAAGAGGTAAGCATCACAACTTGAACTCTTTGAATTATGCATTGCTTTGAAGTCCACTGATCATAAACATCTCATACATGTTGTATATGTTGTGTTTGAACCAATTCATCATGTAATTCTTGCCTGTAACATGAGGTAGCATTGAAAATGCAAATCATGGCCTATTTCAAAATCACCATTGGGTTTTAAAATGGAGACCTCATCTGAAAAACCAAGGGCACCATTGGATTTCTTGTGAAATTCTAGGCAGGATAGACCTAAATTTTGTCCTAATTCATGGAGAAATGAGAAAGTTAGAGCCTTTATATTTTTGGCTAATGAACTTGCCTTGCCTTGCCTAGGCCTAGAACAAGGCACCCTTTATGTATTGATGGGGTGGTTTTGATACACAGATGTATCACCACCCCAATGGTAGAAGGCGTGCGCTGCAACTTGGAGGTCTGGGATTCGAATCCCCCTCGCCCCAGACCCTTTTTTATTACCACTTTTTTCCATTTTTTTTAATATTTGTCATATTATTTTAAATAATTTGGAAAATTAATTTCTCCCTCAATTTTAATTATTTTTTATTGGTTCTTTTTGCAAAAAATCACAAAAATGTTAAAATATTTTATTCCACAAAAAATAAAATTTATATTATTTATTTAATATAGTTGATATTTTTGTAAATAAATTCATTTTTATTGTTTTTAAACATTTCAAAAATGAATATTCATCTTGAAAATCAAAATCAAATGAGTCCTAAATCATCTTGTGATTAAAACCTCATTTTTCAAACCTTGATCAAAAATCACAAGTAGTTTATTTAGACTTATTTGGTATTTTTGTCATTTTTATTCATTTTATTAAAATGATTACTTTTAAAAGAAAATGAAATTAGGGTTTCTTTGGTTCTTGATCTTTATATAACCTTTCAAAATAAATTTTTGGGCCTCTCCTTTAGTTGTAAGACCCAACCCTTGTTGTACATAAACCATTTTAGGCCTCAGTTTTTGTATAAGTCTCACTGTGTTTTAGAAAATCCCGGCACAATCGCCAATTCAAAACAAAATAACCTGGGCCTCCCCTCGTGTTGTAAGTCCCATCTTTCTTTTTCAAAACACTCTTGGGCCTCTCCTTGAGTTGTAAGACCCAACCCTTTTGTAAATAAACCTTTTTTGGGCCTCAGTCGTTGCATAAGTCCCAATACGATCTTCAAAACAACGGTGCGATCGCTATTAAACCTTGGGCCTCTCCTTGAGTATAAGCCCCAATAATCTTTTCGAAAAGAATTTCTCTTTTGATTTAGATTCAGATATACATGTTGTTATCAAAACTTTCTTTAATTTCTTTGAACAACTAACAATACAGCATGGAAGCTTGCTCACTTGTAAGTTTTAACAACTTTCATTTACTCGCTTTCATATATATATATATATATATATATATATATATATATATATATATATATATATATATATATATATATATATAACTGTACTGTTGGAAGCTGCTCCCCTGTAAGTCTTCTTTCATATCCTTTTAAATACTTGTCATATATCAACTGTATATATATATACTAGTATAGTTATGTAGAGTTTTCCCCGACAACTAGGTCTAGAACTAGGTAAAGCCAATTTGTCACTCTTAAATACAGTCAAAACTAGATCCCCATAGGAATTCCAGATACAGTCTTACCTTCTCTTGGGCTTAAACAATATGGAACAAAGAGAAAGGCAGTATTCTTCGTGAACCTTTTCTCAGACTGTCACTATTATAAATCATCAAATAAATTCTACTCCCCAGAGTTGATCTATTATCGGTGAATAGCATCTCTTGAGTTTCTTCAAACCTCAGAACTTTCATTAAATGATCTATTCTCGGTGAGTAGCATTTCTAGAACTTTTCTTGGTTTGGGACCCACAGGCTTCCTAAAAGCATCCCCGCCTCCTCTTGGGCTTTGTACAAGGACCCTTCGGCTTCTTAGAAGTTCTCATGCCTTCTCTTGGGCTTAATACAAGGACCCTGAAGACCTCTTAAAGGTATAAGACAGGACTTAGTCATCCTTTGCTAGAGCAGTCTTTCCAGTGTCAAATCTCAGACCAATTTAGGGTTGATTCTCATCCCTTAATACCCTTGCCTCCTTTTGGGCATCATACAAAAGATAAAACTCTTCCACACGAATGGACTTGGACAATCTAAACCCCCTCTTGAGTCTCAAAGACATTCTCAAGTTCCCTACAAACGTAGGGGAAACCCTGGTCATTCTGGATTAATCTCCAGCTGAGTTAAAACCCGTGGGTTCTAAAACCCAGTCTCTCTCCTAAAAATCCCCAACTAGGGTTAGTTTATCATCAGTATAACACTATCCCAAATCAGAACCTCAAGGTCTCTGATACCCTAACTCTTCTGTAAATCCTCAGCAAGAGTTGATTCCCCACTTGGACCTGCCTAGGGATCTCAATAATCCTCAGCGAAAAGTTAACCTCCTCTTATGCTTTGTATAATGATCTTTCCTCAGCAAAGTTCACCTCTTCTTGGGCTTTGTACAAATGATTCTCCCCAGCAGGGCTAACCTTTTCAGACTCTCTTGTTGAGTCAATCACTTTTCAGACTCTCTTGTTGAGTCAATCATCTTTGCATACTCTCTTGTTGAGTCAATCACCTTTTCAGACTCTCTTGTTGAGTCAATCAATTTTTCAGACTCTCTTGTTGAGTCAATCACCTTTTAACACTTTCTTGTTGAGTCAACCTTTTAGCCTCAATCTTGGGCTTTGTACAAGACATAAAAGTACTCTCTTGTTGAGTCAATCTTTTCCAGCCTCCTCGTAAGCCTGGTATAAAGATTTCCCCTAGCACAGTTAGCCTCCTCTTAGGCTTCGTATAATGATTTCTCCAGCTTGTTCAGCCGCAATCCCGGGCTTTGAACAGGACAGATAAAACACTCTCTTGTTGAGTCAAACCCTTTTAGCCTCAATCTTGGGCTTTGTACAAGACATAAATCTTCATAACCTTCTCTCAAGCCTGGGACAAGTATTTTCCCCAGCAGAGTCAATTCCTCCTAGCCTTCTTTAGGCTTCGAGAAATAAATTCCCTAAGCTGAGTCAAACTCTTTTCAGCCTCAATCTTGGGCTTTGTACAAGACAGATAATACTCTCCCGCAGAGTCAGACTCCGTTCAGCCTCAATCTTGGGCTTTGTACAAGACACTTAAAAATCCTCAGCCGAGTCAGTTAAATTTCCCATTTCAGCCTGAATCTTGGGCTTTGTACAAGACACATATGAATCTCCCCGTCGGAGTCAAAATCCTTTTTAGCCTCAATCTTGGGCTTTGTACAAGACAAATAGAACATTTTCCCCGAAAAAGTCAAACTTTTAGCCTCCTCTTAGGCTTTGTATAATGATATCCCCAAAGAGTCAGTCGCTTTTTTGCCTCAATCTTGGGCTTTGTACAAGACATAAAAGTACTCTCTTGTTGAGTCAATCTTTTCCAGCCTCCTCTTAAGATTTGTATAAGGACTTCCCAAGTGAAGTCAATCAACCTCTTAGCTTCAACCTTGGGCTTTAATCAAGGCACACAAAAATCAACATCCCCTCAGAGGAAGTCCAATCCCTCTTTAGAGATGACAAATTCTCTCTCAGTTAAACTTTTTAGCTTCAATCTTAGGCTTAGAACAAGACACAAATACCCCTTTAGCTTCAATCTTCGGCTTTGAACAAGACACCAAAACATCTTTCCTCCCATAGAATAGGAGGAACTACGATTGCTCTGATTTCCCTGTTTCATTTAAACGGGAATACGTAGGCATAAGATTGCAAAATCTTAGCAGCATACTAAACAAAAACTCTAGGTCCAGTACCATCACACATCAATCAAAACTTAGGTCTAGTACCTTAACAAAAACATCGGAAAAACCCGAACATCAACAAAAACTCACTCCCTCACTCATATTTTCCAAGATACTTTCCCAACCCATTAACAGATAAACACCATCAAGTACAAAGAGAAACCTAAAGCTAACATCCTGTGGATAACCACATATAGGATGGGTAATTGATAACTCCCCATTGTATAACCTGACCCTGGACCCCCCAATCTCTTTAAAGCGTTTGTTCAGTTAAACAATCACGTGCAAGGTTAGTTTTAGATAGGTTCCCTTTCCCTTCCAACTTCACAGGATAAATAAGAAATCAAAAAGTAGCACCTCCTCCTCATTATGGGGAGAAACCCAAAAACCAGCGATAAGGTGGTCGCGTCACCGACAAAAATCGCTCGCTACACCTTCCACCATAAAGATTCAGAAAATCAACACATCGCTAACTCTTTTGAGAACAGCTTGTGGGATAGATTTCCATATCTCAGTCTTATAATTCCACTCCAAATGGAATTGTTATCACATAGGATTCTCCAAAGCCATTTAGTGATCAACACCTTATTGAAAAGGTACACATCCTTAATACCAAGGCCACCACACTCTTTAGGAAAATAAATATTTTTCCAACTAACCCACGAGATGACTGTCTTTTCTGACAAACCTGCCCAAAGGAAATTCCTTTGAATAGCTCTAATAGTTTTAATAACCTTCCTTGGAGCTTTAAAGAAAGCAACATGGTGAATCAGAAGATTAACCATCACTGAATTTATCAGAGAAATTCTCCCTCCGGTAGATAATTTTTTACCCTTCCACGACAACAATCTAGATCTGATGCACAAGATAACCAGTTCCCAAAAATCAATTCTGCTATGATTGCTGCCAATTGTCAAGCCAGGGAATTTGAATGGTAGGCAATCCTTCTTACAGGCCAAAAAATGAGATGTCGCCTCCATGAACGAATCTTCAACACCGATACCGTAGAGTCTACTTTTCCAAGTGTTGATTTGAAGGCCATAAATTATTTCAAATCCCTTTAAAAGAGCCTTGATACCTCAAAGATTGCGGGTGATGCCGCATCTGGAATGTTTGAGTGACACCTAAGATAAGTGATGGCATTAGACGGGTAATCTTACAGGGAGTGACTCCCGAATAAGAGGTCATGGTAGACCATCGATTTAGTGGAGAGACCCTTTGTAGATTCAATGCCTAAACGACTTCGGTTGTTGAAAGCAGATTGTTCGATTGTGGGATCTATGAAACTGAGATTTACTAGGCTGAGACCATGTTACTATTTTGTAGTGCGGAAGCTATCGGAAATAGTTGTCACGCGATACTACCCTCATTTGAGATTACTCTAAGATACTGCAGCTCGCTCGGATGAACCAGCCTGCTGTTGTTATCCCAAGGGGGGTAAATGATTTTGAGGACAGGTACAAAAAATCACCAGTACAACCTTTGGGGATGGGTAGAGCCATGACTTCATGACACCGAACCTTTGACCCCATGTTTTTTCTATGTTTTTGTGTGCTGCATTCATGCATTCATTTCATTAAAAAACTTCAAACAAAGAAAAATTTTCTCTTCTAGTCTCTCTTTTTCAAATTAAACTAAGACAATGATTGCAAATATCAGAGAAAAAAGATTGTGTTATGGATTTCGGTAGAAGGAAGACTCACAAGTACACCTTCAAGGTTCCAAAACTAGAGGATTTAAGAGGGTTGGCAAGGATGATCACCAACCCTGATGCTTTCAGAGCTAAGTACGGAGGACTGCTGTCTCTATTAAGGGTCTATGTAATTGAAGGAATACTGTCTACTATGATTCAGTTCTACGATCTGGTCTATCACTATTTTACATTTTCGGATTATCAACTAGCACCAACATTGGAGGAGTACTCTCACCTGACTAATTTACCCATTACTGACCAAGCTCCCTTTTCTAGACTGGAAGAAATTCTAAAGGACCAAACCATTGCAAGAGCAATTTATTTGGATGAGTCAGAAGTCAGGACTCACATGACTATTAAGGGTGGAATCCAAGGTTTACCAGCCAAGTTTTTGATAAAGAAAGCTCTGTACTTTGCTAGTATAGGGAACGTGACTGCTTTCGAGAGCATCTTTGTTTTCCTCACCTACGGGTTATTTATGTTTCCCAACATTGATGACTTCGTCGATGCCAATGCCATTAAGATATTTTTGATTGGAAGCCCCGTACCAACCTTGCTCGCAGATGCTTATCATTCTGTACACTTAAGGAATTTGTACAGCGGAGGAATGATCACATGCTGTGTACCCCTGCTATACAAATGGTTCACTTCCCACTTACCCAAGTCTGCTGCATTTTGGGATCATAAGAGTACTTTACGTTGGTCACAGAGAATCATGTCTCTTACCAACTCTGAAATAGATTGGTACAATCAGATCTATGACGGGATAAGAATCATTGACCGTTGTGGAAACTTCCCTAATGTACCCCTCATAGGAATTAAAGGAGGAATCAACTATCATCCAGTTTTAGTTCATCGTCAATTCGGATACCCGATGAGGCATGTCTCGCGTAATGCTCATCTAGAAGGTCTTTTCTTCAAGGAAGGAGAAAATGACAGGGCACTAAAGACAGAAATAGTGCATGCCTGGAAACATGTTCACAGGAAAGGAAGAGAGTCTCTAGGAAAACCAGACTGTGTCTTTGTGGAACCTTATCTCCACTTGGTACAAACTAGAGCTCTCAAGCTGAGGATGCCTTACCCTCGTCAAGAAGTTCTTCCGTTAAAGGAATCTGTCCTTTATTTTATATCTGGTATGGAAAAACTTCAGGTCACTCTCAACAAAGTTCAACAGGAGAATAAGTCTTGGAAGAACAAGTACCGAATTCTCAGTGTGGAGTGTAACAAAATTCAGCAGCTGTTAAAAGAAAAAGATGCTCTGATCGAGATTTTAGAGCAGTATGCTGTAGGAAGTCAAGAAGACCAAAGGAATTTGCTCACTCCTTTCACTTGGCAAAAGGATGACAAACCGACAATGGCTCAAGAGCCCCGGTCAAAGAAAAGGAAAATACCAGGACCAGCACCTGAGCTCTCCTCAGAGAGGACTCAGGATCCATAAGTTTAGACATTTCCTTTTTCAGCACTTTGTAAATTACTGTATTTCTATTTCCGCAATCTTTGAATTCAATAAAACGGGGTTTCCCCCACTGTATGATATTTGCAATCCAATTGTTGAGGTTTCTTTTGATTAAACAAAAAAAAATCAATTAATATAATTATTGCATATCATTCATCATTCTCACATAACGCATTCTTCTCCCCTACGAATCTCACGTTTGTGTCTCGATTCTAGAGTCAAATTGTCTCATTCGTACAATACTCGAGCCAATCGATAAAAGAAAATGGATGATCTTGAGGAAGAGAACAAAGAGTTGAGAGAAGAAGTCAATGCTCTTAAAGAAGATTTGAGAAAACTTCACAATGACATGCAAGCTCTGGCAGCAGCTCAGATGCAACAACAAAGGACTGTGATCTCAGAGATCACATCGACACCCATAGTGGAAAAGTATGATCCTCGGTATAACATGCCTAAAGATCGTCCCTGGGGGATGCCACTCAACTATATCCCAGAAAGATATATTCCGCCGATCACGGATGATCCGGAAACTACAGCAGGAGCCGCTGGGCCTGAAGGTTACAAACTTCGGGAAAGCGAAGATGCAAGAGGCATGACAGCAACTCCTGAAGGTTACAAACTTTGGGAGAGGAAAGCACCAAGAGTCACTGCTGTAATGACTATACCACCACCCGTGGTACGCACTGTCTTGGAAGGACAGATTCCACAGATACCTTCTGGTGGAAACGAAAGTATGTGCGACAGAATGAATGAGTTCCAGGAGTAATTCTTAGAAATGCAGAAGGAACTGCATGCCATTCACGGTCAAGATCTATTCGGAAAGGACGCCGCATACCTTTGTTTGGTCCCTAATGTGAAAGTTCAGCACAAATTCAAGGTGCCCGAATTTGAAAAATACAAGGGTAACTCGTGCCCTCAAAGTCATTTGGTGATGTACGCTCGAAGGATGTCAACTCAGATAGAGAACCAACAGCTACTGATCCACTATTTCCAAGATAGTTTAACCGGTGTCGCACTCAAATGGTACATGGGTTTAAAGCGCACTAAGATCGTCACTTTTAGAGATCTTGGCGCTGCCTTCGTTCAGCAGTATAAGTATAACCTGGACATGGCACCAGACATAGATCAACTCAGAGCCATGTCGCAGAAGGATAAGGAAACCTTTAAGGAATATGCTTAGAGATGGCGTGAAATTACCGCCCAGATTTGTCCACCTCTTGAGGAAAAAGAGATGACAGGGATCTTCTTGAAAACCTTGAGCTCATTTTACTACGACCAAATGATCGCCAGTGCACCCAGCGACTTTACTGAGATGGTAGGAATGGGAGTTCGTTTTGAGAAAGCAGTCCGAGAAGGACGTTTAGTAAAAGATGTCGGACCATCAAACAGTACCAAAAGATACGGTAGTGCTCTCCCTAAGAAAAAAGAGCAAGGTATTGGTAATATCTCTCTTGGAAATAAGAGGTGACGGTACCAACCAGTAGCAGCTGTAACTCCTGCTATCAACCCTGCGCCTGTTCCAACATATCAGCCTCAAGTTGCTCAGAGCCAACCGAATCAACAACAATATCAGCAAAGGACACAACAGCCTCTTCAGCAGGCTCGTCCTCAGTACAACAACAATTATACAACGCGATCACCAGGGTTTGATCCTATACCAATGTCGTACGCAAAACTGTTTTCATTACTATTGGTCAAGGGGCACGTCCAAACCAGGGCTCCTCTTACCGTGCCAGAAAATCCTCCTTTTTGGTTCAAAGCGGATCAGACTTGCCCTTATCATCAAGGAGGACCAGGGCATAACATAGAAAATTATCTCAGCTTCTAATCCGATGTATAGAAGCTTGTTAGGAGCGGGGTCCTATCCTTCAAGGATACAAATCCTAATGTTCAGATGAACCCGTTGCCTCAACATGAAAAAGTTGTGGTAAATTTAATAGAGGAAGAGTCTAAGCACGACTATCAAATTCACGATGTACTCTTATTAGGAATCAACCTGGTCAAGATGCATTGCAAACAGAGCGGATACGGGCATGTACCATCTCACAACTATCACTAGTGTGATATCTGCTCTAAAAACAATCAAGGATGTTTTATGGTGCAATCAGCTCTACAGGAACATATGGATCTCGGGTGGATCCAAGATCACCAAATTCATGAAGTCAACATGACTTATATGAATTCCAACATCATTCAAAACCACGACATCCGTGCGATGAATGTCAACTTGGTGGCAATGCACTCAAGGTAAAGCCAACATCATGATCTGCCACGACATGATTATGATTGTCTGATTTGCTCGGTAAATAATCAGGGATGCTCTTTGGTACAAGAGGCCCTCTAGCGTCAGATGGATCTTGGATGGATTCAGGATTACCGCGATAGATGTCATTATCAAGTGAATATGATTCAAATCTTTCATATTTGCTTGATGAATACCAGCTTGGTGGAGTTATACGCTACACAAGTCCAGCTCGGTTTTCTGACTTCGCATGATTATCAGAACTGTAAGGTATGTCGTGAGAGTGACCAAGGATGTGCACTCGTTCAGAGGACGTTTCAACATTTGTTGAACCACTGGTGGCTTCCGATCTATCTAAATGAAGACACACAACAAGTCAGCATGACTAACGGGAACCCTACTAGGCATCAAAGTCAGGATGTTCGATCAATGGAAACAGATCTAGTAAGGTTACACTGCATACAAAGCGGACGTGGCCGGGTGCCACCACACAACTATGAGCGCTGTAGAGTTTGCTTAGAGAATAACCAAGGATGCTACCTCGTGCAAACAGCCCTTCAAAGTCAGTTGGACCATAAGGAGATTCAACCATGGTCAAGCTCTGGCTCAATGTCAGACTATCTTCCTAATCAAGGCAAGGATGTTGTCTTGATCCCTAAACGAAAAGTGGCCAAAGATGTGTGTGCCATAATCCCTCTACTCCATGAATCGAGAGTTCCCCTCGATAGTGGAAGGATTCTCAACCTCGAACCTATTGAGGCCGGCTACGATGGTCAGAAAAATCAAAAGGCTCCTGTAGTTATCTATCTGACGGGACCAGTACCGTACAAATCCGATAAGGTTATCCCTTACAAATACGGTGCAACAATAATTGAGAATGGAAAGGAAACTCCATTACCCTCCGTCGTGAATATTGCAGACATCAGTCGAGTAACACGGAGCGGTCGAATCTTTAACTGAGGAGTTGGAGAACCCACCAAAGAAGGGGAACCTCAAACAGAAGGTCCGAATCAACCAGTCGGTTAATCCAGCGATCCCGACCTTTCAAAGAACAACGATGAGATGTTGAAGCTCATCCAGAAAATCGAGTACAACATTGTTGATCAACTATGCAAACTCCTTCAAAAATCCCTATGCTATCTCTTTTACTCAGTTTCGAGGCTCACAGGGAGGCTCTACAGAAAGTCTTAGAGCAGGCCTTTGTGGAACATGATGTAACAATAAGACAATTTGACAGCATCATCTCCAACATCACTTCCTGCAACAACTTGGGGTTCAGTGATGAGGAACTGCTGGAAGAGGGCCAAAATCATAACATGGCACTCAATATCACAGTCAACTGGCAGGACGATGCTTTAGCCAGCGTACTGGTAGACATCGGATTAGCTCTAAATGTTATGCCAAAATTTACTCTAATGCGGCTATCATTTCAAGGATCTCCGATGAGGGGCAGTGAGGTCATCGTCAAAGCATTTGACGGATCCCGAAAAATAGTTATCGACAAAGTCGACCTTCTCATAACTATCGGTCCTCACACTTTCCAAGTCACTTTCCAGGTCATGGACATCCGGGCAGCATACAACTGTTTGTTAGGAAGACCTTGGATGCACGAGGCTGGGGCAGTCACTTTGACACTTCACCAGAAGCTGAAGTTCGTCAAGAACGACCAACTAGTCACAGTCTGCGAAGAGCAAGCCTTGATCGTGAGCAACTTATCAACGTCCACTTGTGTAGAACCAGAGGAGGTTGTTGGAACCCAGTTCCAAGCACTTTCGGTGAGCAATGACAACCAATCAGAAAAAGGAACATCGATTTCCTCGTACAAACATGCTCTCGAAGTAATCAAAAGTTACAATGCAAAGGGATGGGGATAACTTGTCATTTCTACTAATAACAAGGCGAAGAAAGGTCTTGGTTTTTCTTCAAAATGTACCCAGAATGCTACTAACGATGAAAGTCTTCATCCCATTCAGAACTTCTTCCATAGTGAAGGTTTTCTTCACCCAGTGTCTTAAGAAGTCCATACCATCAACGAGGGTGATTCCTCTGATACGGATGAAGAATGGAAGTCCTATCTTAATGAGGACGGTTATATGTCTCAGGGAGAGGTGCCTACGCCATTTTGCTTTCCCGCACAAAGTCCGAGATATATACCGAGGTCAGATGTCAAGATGATATACGGAGATTGTGATCCGGAAGGATGTCGTGCTCGACCAAACTCATTAGAGGAGGACACTTTGATGAAAGACAACTTTGACCATGACTATTATGGCCCAATGGATGGCCTGCCTATCTGGCAGCCGTACCCAGGAGACTTGGGGCAAAAGAGTCATCCGAATGATACATATCAGCTGAGCATCATTGAAAAGAATACATGTGTCCCCACAGAATCGTGGGATCATTACTCAGGACATTCAGAAAATATCTTGTACAACGATGAATTTGCAAAGATTGTAGGACAAGAGTTCCTTAATTACGCTTTTCCTGAGGTCAACGTCATCGAAAGGGATGACTCCTCCAGTTCCAAATAAGTGTGGGACACCCTGGGACAACCAAGTGGCAAATTCAACTTCTTAGTCAAGTACACCACTTCTAAAAGCTCTCGTATTAGGCTCGGGGACATCCAGCCAACTGGATGGGGAGATCTGCCTGAGAGTGCAAACACTGTGTGAGATACAACAGAGGAATCCTCCTAGGACAACTTGCCTGGGAGACAGATTCCAACGATCCAACTCCACCAGAAATCAGCGTTATTTCTGAAGACATGCTAGGAAGGAAGGTACCAGACTTTGTGATTCACCGAGGAGTTTGCCGCCAAGGGGTTGCTGTCGATGTCCCAAAAATCGTCCATAAGTCTAAGTAATTGTCGTCTTTATTTTAACTTTTCACCCTGCCCAGGTAAAACGGATGTTTTGATAGGGCTCACTTTCTGTAAATGTACCTCTTCGCTTTGCCCAAAGTGACAGAGTTTTGTTTTACAGGGATGTAGTTTCAAGAATCGACCAAATCATAAATAAAATAACGTCGTTCTGTAATTTCCGCATTTATTGTTGTTTTCTCTTTTTGCTTTTTTAGAAAATGGTAATCCTAAAAACAACTCAAATAATAAAAATAAGTAGTTTTCAGAAATTACACTGCACACACTCTTGCATTCTCTATATCTCTTCTAAAAACAATCATCGCGTCATGCAGATTGCTTGTTTTAAACCCCATTGAAACATACGATCCAATGCCTTCTCCCAACTTTGAATTCTCGGTATTTGAGGCTGAAGAAGAAAATGAAGAAGAAATTCCAGAAGAGATCTCCCGATTACTCAGAAAAGAGGAAAGGTCCATTAAACCTTACAAAGAGCCGTTGGAAACGGTCAACTTGGGTTTAGAAGAGGAGAGAAAAGAAGTCAAGATTGGGGCACTGCTCAGTCCGACTGTCAAAGAAAGTTTGATAAAACTTCTCAAAGAGTTTCCCGATGTATTCGCTTGGTCCTATCAGGGTATGCCAGGGTTGGATACCAGCATCGTGGAACATCACCTACCGTTGAGATCAGAATGCCCGCTAGTAAAACAAAGATTAAGACGGACTCATCCAGACGTGGCCATCAAAATCAAAGGGGAAGTACAGAAACAGATTGACGCTGGTTTTCTCGCCACATCATAATATCCTAAATGGCTAGCCAACATAGTACAAGTTCCAAAAAAGGACGAAAAGGTCAGAATGTATGTAGACTAAAGGGATCTAAACAAGGTCAGTCCAAAGGATGACTTTCCCTTACCGCACATAGACATGCTGGTAGACAGTACAACAAAGTTCAAAGTCTTCTCCTTCATGGATGGATTCTCGGGCTATAATCAAATAAAAATGGCGCCGGAAGACATGGAGAAAACTTCGTTCATCACCCCATGGGGCACATTTTGTTACAGGGTAATGTCGTTCGGTTTGAAGAACGTCGGGGCAACCTATCAAAGGGCCATGACAACTCTGTTCCACTACATGATACATAAAGAAATCGAAGTGTATGTCGATGATATGATTGCTAAATCTAAAACAAAAGAGGAGCATGTGACCCACATGTCAAAGTTATTCGAGCGGTTGAGAAAGTACAAACTCCGCTTGAATCCCAACAAGTGCACATTTGGTGTCTGTTCGGGGAAACTTTTAGGGTTCATCGTCAGCCAGAAAGGAATTGAGGTTGATCCTGACAAGGTCAAGGCCATTCAAGAAATTCCTTCTCCAAAGACTGAAAAACAAGTCAGGGGATTCTTGGGACGATTGAATTACATTTCCATATTTATATTCCTCATGACCGCGACATGCGCGCCAATCTTCAAATTACTCAAAAAGAATCAGGACTGCATTTGGACAAAAGAATGCCAAACCGCCTTCGACAGTATCAAGGAATACCTGTTAAACCCACCGATTCTATCACCTCTAGTGGAAGAAAAACCACTAACAGTCTTGGAAGACTCAATGGGTTGTGTACTTGGCCAACAAGACGAAACTAAAAGGAAAGAGTCTGCCATTTACTATTTAAGCAAGAAGTTCACCGACTGCGAGACTCGGTACACTATGCTTGAGAAAACTTGTTATGCTCTGGCTTGGCAGCCAAACGTCTTCGCCAGTATATAATTTGCCACACTACTTGGTTAATCTCCGAAATGGATCCAATCAAGTATGTCTTTGAAAAGCCTGCTCTCACAAGAAGGGTTTCCCATTGGCAGATGTTGTTATCAGAATATGACATCGAGTACCACGCTCAGAAAGCCGTCAAGGGAAGTGTTTTAGCTAATCATTTGGCTCATCAACCGATTGACGATCAGGAATCAGTCAGATTTGACTTCCCTGACGAAGATGTCATGTATCTAAAAATAAAAGACTGCGATGAACCGCTACCCAGTGAAGGGCCAGAACTAGGTTCCCAATGGGGACTGATCTTTGACGAAGCTATCAATCATTATGGAAATAGAATTGGGGCAATCATCATAACACCTCAGGGTACCCACATTCCTTTCACCGCCCGAATGACATTCAAGTGTACAAACAACGAGGCTTAATACAAAGCTTGTATCATGGGTCTCGAAGAAGCGATCGACTTAAGGATCAAGAACTTGGATGTATATGGGGACTCAGCCCTGGTTATCAATCAGATCAAAGGAGATTGGAACACTTACCAATTAGGATTGATTCCTTACAAAGATTACGCAAGAAGGTTGTTACCCTTCTTCAACCGAGTCGAGTTTCATCATATCCCTCGTGAAGAGAATCACATGGCTGATGCATTAGCCACTCTCTCTTCCATGATTAGTGTAGGTCAATGGAATGACATACCTAAGATTAACATAATACGTCTGGAACGGCCCGCTTACATCTTCACGATTGAAGCAGTCATAAACAACAAACCTTGGTATCACGATATCAAATGCTTCCTTCAGAAATAAGAATACCCAGCTGGGGCATCCAGAAAAGACAGAAAGACCCTCAGAAGGCTAGCAGGAAGTTTCTTCCTGAGCGGTGACACACTCTATAAGAGAAACTTTGACATGGTCTTGCTATGATATGTAGACAGACCAGAAGCAAACATGTTGATGAAAGAAATTCATGAAGGATCCTTTGGTACTCATGCCAACGGACACACAATGGCAAGAAAAATTCTAAGAGCAAGGTACTACTGGTTGACCATGGAATCTGACTGCTACAAGTACATGAGGAGATGTCACAAGTGTCAGATATACTCAGACAAAATCCATGTACCGCCAACATATCTCAGAGTTCTTTCTTCCCCATGGCCTTTTTCCATATGGGAAATCGACATGATTGGCATGATCGAACCCAAGGCTTCGAACGGACATCGGTTCATCCTGGTAGCCATTGATTACTTCACCAAGTGGGTCGAAGCAGCGTCATACGCCAATGTGACCAGACAAGTGGTAGTCCGCTTTATCAAAAACAGTCTCATCTACCGTTATGGTGTTCCAAGTCAGATCATTACTAATAATAGATCCAACTTGAACAACAAGATGATAAAAAAGTTGTGCGCTGAGTTCAAAATCGAACACCATAACTCATCTCCCTATCGACCTAAGATGAACAGAGCGATAGAAGCGGCTAACAAGAACACCAAGAAGAGCGTTCAAAAGATGGTTATAACCTACAAAGACTGGCACGAGATGCTACCCTTTGCTCTTCACGGTTATCGTACATCTGTCCGCACTTCAACAGTGGCAACCCCTTTCTCTCTAGTATATGGCATGGAGGTAGTGCTCCCTGTAGAAGTAGAAATCCCATCAATCCAGGTATTGATGGAAGCTAAGTTAACAGAGGTTAAATGATGTCAAAGTCGGCACGACGAACTGAATCTGATCGAAGAAAAACAAATAACGGCTATGCCACACACAGTTGTATCAGCAAAGAATAAAGAAAGCGTTTGACAAAAAGTTCTGACCCCGTGTCTTCAGAAAAGGATACCTCGTGCTCAAGAAGATACACTCATTTCTCACTGATTCCTGAGGCAAATGGACTCCGAATTACGATGGTCCCTATGTGGTCAAGAAAGCCTCCTCAGGCGGCGCCTTGAGACTTGCAACCATGGACGGAGAGGAATTTGCCTACCCCACAAATGTTGACGTAGTCAAGAAATACTTTGCCTAAATAAAATAAAATAAAAAATGTCTCGGTGGATTGAAAACCCGAAAGGGCGGTCCCGGCAAAAATTAGAGACATAATAAAAAAAAATCATCCCGATGGATTGGAAACCTCAAAGTACAATCCAAGCAAAAGTTAGGGATAATGGCAAGTAACTACGTCCAACAAAGGGGTAAATCCCGCAGCAGCAGTCATGACATCCATCAGGAAAACTCCAGTCAAGGTCATCTTCGTAAGCTCAGGATGTCCAGAATTCAAAGTTGGTAGAAGGATAGTGGTCGTTATGTTTTAATGTAGCCCTTTTCCCTTAAATTACCATTTTCTAACTTTGTAAATGCTCCATGGAATCACGCGTTTGGCTGATTTCCATCTTATCAATAAAATTTCAGCCCTAGTGCTTTTGTTTGTAATTCTTATTTTTTTAGCTTTACAAAATGATATTTTAACATGATTAACGATTCTTGAAATAAAACAAAAACGAATTTACTTGTCAAAATTTTTTTGCTCTTAAAATAAAGATGGCAATTCTTTTGACTGTTGAATGTCGAAAGAACATCGATCGCTTCTCCAAAGGTGATCGAACTTCAAAGTGCGGAAACAAAGTACTCCTTCTAAACCAGTGCACCTGAGTGAAAGATCAGCTATGTCAGAGACCGTGTTCCATCTGATATCCCCGACAGAGTTCTTATCTCCTAAGCCCGACCAACGTGTTCCCCATGGGGATTATCTCTCCTAAGCAAGGAAGAATTTCTATTTTAGACCAAATGGTACTTCTTTGTCCCCTGCAGTGGCCGAGTATCCAGTCGTGTTCATCCACTAGTCTGTATGTCGCGTCAGTTTTGTCAGCATATACATACATACATCATCCATTATTGATTCATACTCATATTCATATTGCATCACTATCGCTCTAGTCAGTCCTGTTCCCAGGCGATAAAAGTCCTCTCACTCGAGTTGTCAGTTCTTTCCTCGTCAGGGAATGTTTTTGTCTAAAACCACCTCTCTCCCCGGTTTATTTATGGATTGGAGACGGTTCTCGACCACTTTGATAACTTGAACCTCTGAAAGACAAGGAGACATTCGACAAACGTCACTCTTCTCCATTGAAGATGATATCTTCGCTTTCCCGGATTAAAGAAAATCCCCAGAGAAAGCCTCTTTACCAAAGATTCGGCAGTACAGTAATTTTCTCCTGAAAATTCGCTGACGAAAAGGTCATCAGCACCTCCAAGGTGGATTGCATCACATGGCATTTCTCCGAGAAGATCTCGAGGAAAAGTATGATGTAATATCCCCAAGCAGGAAATAGCCTCTCAAGATACTCATTTTCCCCAGTAGAGTCGACAAATGGCATCTCCAACAGAGAAGTTTGTACAACTTTACAACTCAGACGAATGGGTTATCTAGCAAGTCTAACATCAAAACTTTTTCCATCAAATGGCATCTCCCCAGGAAAATTCGGCCAGAAGTTTAAGGTAAACTGATACAAATAGCGTCTCTTGTCAAGAAAGTTTATTGACAAAAGAAATTGAGACCAGTTCCTTGGCTGAAACCAGGATCGAGGGGAAGTTTACAAGAAATTGAGACCAGTTCCTTGGCTAAAGACCAGGATCGAGGGGAAGTTTACATCGGAAACTAAGACCAGTTCCTTGGCTGAAAACCAGGATTGAGGGGAAGTTTACATCAGAAACTGAGACCAGTTCTGTGGCTGAAGACCAGGACCGAGGGGAAGTTTATATCAGAAACTGAGACCAGTTCCTTGGCTGAAGACCGAGATCGAGGGGAAGTTTTTACCTTTTTTAAGCATCATTGCTTAGCAAAAGAAGATGGATGAGTAAACTGCCATTCATAACCGCCATCAAAATTTTAGGTATTCTGATATTTAATCTTCTTGCACCTCGAATGCCCGAATACCTTCGCCATTCACACCTTCGGGTCCAAGAAGATTAAATAGGGGCATCTGTCATACCCCAAATTTTGACCACTAAGTTTTCCCATCATTGTGCAAATCATTACAACAATATGGATGAACTAACATGCCTCAATCAATTACCTCAAGGATTATTGAGCTTTCACTATTACCAAGAATTAGGGTTTCAAGCCCTCTCAGAGCCCTTAGACAAAGGATCAATCAAGGAATGACATGATCTTTAACTTGTCTAACCTCTCAAAATACACATAAAGGATCAAGAAGACTCCCACATCAAGAATCAAGCACAAAGTTGCAACATTCCAAGTGGATCAAGCCTCAAGATCGCCAGTGTCCCCAAATTAGGGTTTTGAGCGACTGAGGCCTCCAGATGGAAATTTTCCTCTGGGCACGAGCCAATGCTTCAAAGAACAACCCAAGATACTCCAAGGTACCTCATGGACCCAATCATCAAGTCAATTTAACCTCAGGGGATGCATTTAACCAAAAATCGGGAATTAGGGTTTCTTGATCTAATTCACCCCTAAGCTGACTTTTGGGACAAAACATGAGCCAAGACCTCAAGACATGATTTGAGGGTCTCTAATACACTACATTGATCCATTTCCAACAATGGATTAATCCAAGAAACTTGATCCACAAGTTACATTTTCATCAGGACCACAATTAGGGTTTCGAGGAAAAAGTCAATTGTACCTTTGACTTTTGACCCAGACATGCTCCCAAACCTTGGGACATGATTCAATACACCCTAAAACACATATGGAATCCATCCATTAGGTTTGATTTAGGTCAAGGACTTGATTTCACAAAGGATCGAACAGTTTGGATTTCATCCGATAAAAAGTCAACTGTGCACAAGATCAAGTTTGACTTTTTGGAATTTTTCAGAATTATGGTTCCTTGACCCTAAAAAAATGTTAATATGTGATTTAAATCATCATTCATCAAGAAAAATCAAAGAAAGTGAGTTAACTTGTAAAAGGGGTAACCATAAAAAACTTAGAATTTTTCTAAGTTATGGAACAAAGTGGCTAGGGTACCAACTTCCAAGGACCATAACTTGAGATCCAAGCAACCAGTTTGGATGGTCCAAAGCTGGATTTGTAGGTCTTACTACACTCTACAAAAGCTTCAACTACAACTCATTCCAACTCCTCATGGATTTTTAGTTATGGAGTGATCAAAATGGCTGAAAACATGAAAATAGCATTTTTTTCAACACTTGGTGAAATTTTCACTAAGTCAAAATATGCCTTACTTTTTCCAAAATGTAGGGGCAGTTTTCACCTTGATCCAAGTCAAACCAAGTCTAGGGGTAGACATCAAAGTTAAAGTATGCCATGAGGGCTTTCCAACAAGTACCAGATCATCTCCAAATTCCATTTGAGCAAGGAGATACAACCCTTGGAACATGGAATCCTGAACTGGTTTTTACAAGGCAGAATTTGTGCCTTTTGCTCGATTTGTCCAAATCTTATAAATCCAAGCCTTGTGTCATACCCCAAATTTTGACCACCAAGATTTCCCATCATTGGGCAAATCATCATCACAATAAGGATATACCTATCCTACATCATCTGACTGAACTTTTCACTTTGCTTCATTTATACATGATATATCATATATTGTGTGAATTTTCAGTTTTTCAATCATTTAATTTGATTTCACATTTTTTGTTTTATTTTGCATAAATAAGATTAATAAATAAATAAAAAATATGTATGTACTTATATGACTTTCATTTTCTTATTATAAAAAAAAATTGTTTTATTCTACCATAAAAGAAAAATATATATAATACATGTGATTTCTTTTTGCTAGTTAATTTTTAAGAGAAAAAATAAAAAAAAGGGTATATGTATATATGTTTGATTTTCTTGCGCCACTTTATTTATATATATATATATATATATATATATATATATATATATATATATATATATATATATATATATATATATATATATATATATATATATATATATATATATATATAAACTTTGTTTTATTTTTTTTTATATGCATGTATTCATTTTTTAGAAAAAATATGTAAATTCATATTTTTGTTTTAAATATAAGTTTGTTTCTTGTGAGTTTTGTTTTAATTGAAAATTTGTTTCTTATGAGACCAACCATATAGCCTTGTCTCCATGACTCATTTCCAATAGCCAATGGTAGAAGAGACTCAAAAACACTGTCTAAGACTTTGAATTCTCATTCAACTCTTATCTTGAGATAGCTTAAGAGTTACACATTTTTTTTCTATAAATAGAACTTTCTTGCTCTTCACAATTCACACAAGTTTTGTATTAACAAGCACATTCTTTCTTTCTCTCAAATTTTTCTTTACTCTAGTTGTAATTTTGAAAATATGTGAAACATACACATAAGGGCAAGGCAGTCACGCCTCACCCTATTTCACTTTCTTTTTAAAAAAAAACTCTTTTTCACATACATATACATACTTTGTACATATTACACACTTGCTGCATTTTTTTTCATAAAGAAACATCCATACATGATTAAAATTGCTACACAATTTTTACAAAGAAAAGAAATTTTCACTTCACAAACTACACTTATGCTATCACCATATATCACCTCCTATTTTTCTCATGAACAATTCCAAAAGGGCTTAAAAAACAAGCTCCCAGCAACAATCTTCTTCAGCAAATTCAACCGTACCTGCAACAAAATTGGAAGAAGAGCAATTCAAATTTAATCCAGCTCATGTTGTATCTCTATGAACATCACTTCATTACTTGCAGAGACATAACAACAATTTTCTTACAAATTTGTTATAAACAGAATCATAGCAATATCACAAATTCAATTTCATATCATCAATTTCTGTTTTCAAAAATGCCAAATGTTATGAAACTTACCAAATTAACTTCTGAAATTTCTGTTCTTTTCAGGAAACAATACTGCAACAATCTTCTGCAATAATAACCACAGAAAAATCATGAAAAATAATTCGCAGCATCACAACCTGTTGTAAACAATCAACGGTTTCAGAATCAAGAAAAAAAAAAGCAATTCACTTGTTACAAGTCCTGTACAACAAGAGCAATCTTTCAATTTCAAAATCTCACAATCAATTTCATCAATTTTCTCTTGTTCAAATTCAATTTCCTCATTTCGAATTGTCAAAGTTTCTAATCCAATTCAGTTTTGTAAAACCTGTAGATTTCAATACAACTTACCCTCTGTTTTTTTTACAGGAAATCTGAACAAACATCAACAAAATTAAAGAAAAATTCTGCAACCAGATTTGAAGTGTCAGCAGTAATTCACAGAGAAAGGTAGACTTGACAGAACATCAACATTAATCTTCAGTTATGCAGCAAAGAAAAGAGTTCTCGACGTCGAAACCGACAAAAAAATAACAACAGCAGCGCAGGAATTACAAGAAAATGAGCACCAATAATTTCAGATTCAAACTGCAATCTCTAAACTCTAATTCAAATTTCAATTTCCCTAATTGTGTTCATATGTTCGAAACCCTAACCAAATTCATTTGTATTTTAACATGACATAATAACGATTTGCAGAAATCAAAGAACAGAAGATGAAAAGAAACTCACCGCCACCGATTAAACCGCCGCGTCGGAGAAAAGAGAAAAATGGAGGGGGTCCCAGCAGCCGCGACTGAGAATCACAAACCACCGCGCCGCGAGAATCAGATGGAAGAAGTCGAATCGCGACCTTTCTCCACTCATCAAAGCGCCGGCGGATTGAAACGCAGAAAACGGGATACGAGAGATTGAAGAGCTGCCGCGAGACAAGCGTCGCCGGAGGGAGAAGCCTTCGAACACAGCCACGACCAGGAGAATCTTGTAAGGGAGAGGGTTTTCAAGAAAGTGAGTTTTCTGACATTTTGTTTCAATTTTAATATTTATTTTGTTTTGTTTTTTTATTAAGACTTAAGTTGAATTGGGCTCAGCCCACATGATTTTGTCTATCCAGACCTTTAAGTTTACTCACTCCTGGTCCGTTTAATTATATATTCATTTGTTGTTCAATTTTAATGATTTGTTTTGATTAGTTAAATTTAATTACTAATATGTTAAGATAATCAATTTTCTTTCAACTTGTTAATTTCTTTACCTTAAACATTTCTTTGATTTCAACTAAGCATGATCATTTCACTAATAACACATATCACTAATTCAATACATTTTATTGTTAATTGTCTTATTTAATAACTAAATGTTGTTTAGTAAATTTTACTAAATATATTTTAGTTAATTTAACTACTTTGTGTTATTTAATAATTGCTTATTTGATTATTATTCGATTATTTGATTTCGTGGTTTTACTTTCAATAATTTGTTTGTAACAAAATATTTGTTTTTCGATTTACTTTGTGACATCGATTCAAATCTAACCACTTGATGAGATCAAAGACATTTCTGTGTGATCTCGGGTTTTCTCCGCTTGTTTGGTTTTTTTCACTGAATACAGGAATTCTTAATTGAACAATTCAATGATCTTTGAAAAATTGTTGGACTCTTAAAGCTTCCTCAGACGCTTCTCTGCTTGCGTAGAAAAATTCACCGGTGTTCGGTAAACTCGAATTTAAAAGCTTTGCTTGTATGCCATGCATTTATTCACATCTGTTAAAAACAATTGAACTTGCAAACAAGTATTTCCTGTAAATACACAATGCACTGATACAGAGAGAGGGCTATTCACAGTAAGACCTCTCTCAAAAATCTTTTTTCAAACACTCATGGGCCTCTTGAGAGAGTGTAAGACCCATCCCTTTGTACAGAAAACCTTTTTGGACCTCAGTCATTGTATAAGTCCCTGTACAGTTTTCAAAACTCTGACACGATGTTTCGTCGTGCTTGCTTTTATTCTCACGATGTTTTTTCCATGAATGTATATTTATCTGTCACGATGCTCTGCCGTGAATGTCTGTATCTTTGTTTATTTATTACGTGATGTTTTGCCACGTATACCTGTTTTTTGTCATTTCACGATGTTTTACCGTGTATTTTCTATTTATTTTCACTGTGATGTTTTGCCACGTATATCTTTTATTTATCTCGCGATGCTTTGCCGCGTATCTTTGTCCGCTGATTACATGATGTTGTTCCGTGTATTTCAGTTAATTTTTATTGTCTGATTACCATGATGTTTTTCCATGTGTATTTCGTAATTTTTTATCTGTTTAATCTGCTACCCGATGCTTTGCCGTGATTATCTGTTAATTTTATGTGTTGATAATTCACACACGATGTTCTTCCGTGTACGTTTCAATTACCATGATGTTTTTCCATGATGACACGATGTGTTGCCGTGTATTTTCTCTCTGTTTATTCACGATGTTCTTCCGTGTATGTTTTATTTCACATGACGTTCTTCCATGTATAATTGACTCTGATTTTACGGGCCTCTCCTTGAGCTGTAAGCCCCAATTTTTGTTTCAAAACAATTTCTCCTTTGATTTTGAATATACTGTTGTTTTCAATCATTCTTTGTTGAACAACTAACCAAACAGCATGGAAGCTCTACAACCGAGTAAGTGTTTATACGCTTTCATTTACTGCTTTCATATACATATAACTGTATTGTGGGGCTGCTCACTGTAAGTCTCCTTTCATAAACTCATATCGACTGTGTAATAATAGTATAGATATTTAGAGTTTCCCCGGCAACTACATCTAGCACTAGGTAAAGCCGTTTCGTTTATTCGTAGAAATAGACATCTAGATCCCCAATAGGATCACCAGATACAGTCTTCTCTTCGGCTGTCCTCATTAGGAATTGTCAAGAAACTCTATTCCCCAGAGATGATCTTTTCTCCGTGAATGGCATCTCTTGAGTTTCTTCCAAATTCTCGAACTTTCCTGGCTTGATCTATTCCTCGTGAATAACCTGTCTTGAATTTCTCGGGGTTTGGGGACCCATCGGCTTCTTAAAAGCATCGGCCTCATCTTGGGCATTGTACAAGGACCCACGGGCTTCCTAAAAGAACCCTAGCCTCCTCTTGGGCTTCGTACAAGGACCGATCGGCTTCTTAAAAGTTTTCATAGCCTCCTCTTGGGCTTCGTACAAATTGTCCCTCGACTTCTTAAAAGTTATTCCCGCCTTCTCTTGGGCTTTGTACAAATTGTCCCGACGACCTCCTAGAGGTATAGGAACAGAAATTAGTCATCTTACTAGAACAGTCTTTCAAAAGAGTCTAGATATTGATCCCGAAGCGTACTTTCTCTTACACATAGTACAAAAGACACACCCAGTAGACTTGGATAGTCTATATTCCCTCTTGAGTCTCAAAGACATTCTCAAGTTCCTTCTAAACACAGGAAAAACCCTTCCCTCTTTTTAACATCCGAAGCTTTCCCGGATATTCCTTTTCTTTACATCCGATGCTTTCCCGGATATTCCTTTTTATTTTCATCCGACGTTTTCCCGGATATTCCTTCTATTTTCATCCGATGTTTTTCCCGGATATTCATATCTCAATCTTTAATCTCTTCACTCTTTTCAACAATTCCCACAAACACCCTTTTAGCCTCAATCTTGGGCTTTGAACAAGATACAAATCACCTTTAGCTTTATATCTTGGGCTTTGAACAAGATACCCAAATATCCATTTCCTCCCATAGAATAGGGGAAACTACGATTGCTCTAATTTCCCTGTTTTCTTTAAACGGGAATACGTAGGCATAAGATTGTGAAATCTTAGCGAGCACACTAAACAAAAACCTTAGGTCCAGTACCTTACCAAAAACATCAAAAAACCCGAAAACAACAAAAATATCTTTTCAACATCTCTCAACTTTCCCAAAGGAGAAACTTTCCCATTTACAACAGATAAACACCAGTAAGTAGAAAGCAGTAAGGAAATTGCTAACAACCCATGGATAACCATGTATAGGATGGGTAATTGACAACTCCCCATTGTATAACCTGACCCCGAACTCCCCAATCTCTTAGCACTTGTTAAAGAAAACATTTGCGTGCAAGGTTAGTTTGAGATAACTTCCCTTTCCTTTCCAGCTTCATAGGATAAATAAGAAATCAGAAAGTAGCACCCAATCCCATCCGCAGGCGGATGCGGGCGGTCACGAAAACCGCGCTACAGAAAAATGGCGACTCTACTGGGGACATTTACTAGGATTTGAATTCCTAAGAGGTCTAGGTTGCTTAGCATTTTCTATCTGTCTTTCAATGATTGCATATCATTTATATAAGTCATACATACGTCCAGGCCATCGTCAATTCATTCCAAACTATCTATCTTTCAGTCTTCTGTAAGTCGTCAAACTGATTCCTCATCGCCGATACAGAACTGAAACTTCAATCAACTTCAGCTCAGTTACTTCCCAAAGACAGTACAGCTCATCCTTGTGTTTGATTAGTCACTGACCTTGTTTCTGTCTATTTTACACTTTCCTTGTTTGTATCATAGTTGCTTTCAAACTTGTTTATCTTTAAATGTCAGTTTTAATGAAATGAGCATGTACAGTGTTTTGATTCAAATCATCTGTTCATTTACATCTTTATGCTTTCTCTTTGAAAAAACAAAAACTTTCAAAAAAAAAATGTACCTCTTTTTCAAATTTTTTACTATGCAAATATTTGTGGGAGGATGACGAAAAATACCCATAATTGTTGTCGGTATGCTTTCGAATAAAAAACTTTGCTGAGGATGTAAGGCATTTTTTCAATTCCCAAACACTGGAGATATAAGGAAGATAATCCCTCGTTAACCCCTTTTGAGCCTTGAAGTTGGTGTTTCTTTCTTTATAAAAAACCCACAATTTTAACCAGGGGTAGGGTAGTTCTCAGTTTAATTTGGGTTGTGTATTCAAGTTCAAAAGTTTACATACAACCAGCAGATGTTGAAAAACGTCTTTCAAATCAAAAACCAGTGATGGTCCGTCATAATCATCAAATCAAGCAGTCACTTCCTTTCGAAATAAAAAAGAAAAAGCCCGCTAAGTCAAAAAGCTTAGGCAAAAACTAGGGCATCCCGCTGACTATATATTTCAAAAGAAATAATTCAGGCAAAAGTTAGGGATAATACAGAAAAGAGGTCCTTAAATCCTCGATCTTTAAAAGAGGTCCACAAAGATGAAAAACAACTAAATGTTGTAAAGAAGTAGTAGCTGTCGTCTCAAGACTTCTGGACCATCGTCACCACTATCATCAGTACAATTCCAAAACCTTTTGGAACCTGAATACACAATTTAAGTTTAACTGAGCATAGGACTGGAGAACATCACGAAGTTGGGGTGGGCACCAAATAAACTTTGAGCCTTTATCTTTCTTTCATAAACCGTGAACCAGGTCACGTTATAACCCTCAAAAGACCTAATTGAAGCAAGGTTATTTTGAAAGTATACTACAACAAGGTGGCGTAAATTGACTCCAAAATCATTTTTTGCAAATCATTTGTTTTGGTATCATACCTCTGTTTTACTTTTCATTCAAAATATTTTAAACCACCATGTTTTAATCAGTAATTCATATTACTATAGTTTTTCTAAAAAAACAATGATTTTGTTTTCAAAATTTTTGCATGAACTTTGCATTAAATTTACCATGTTTAAATAAACATTTTTTATTGCAAACTAGCTTTCCTTTCAAGGAATTTTCAAAACAGTTTAGAAACTTGGTCAGTGATCCTATCAGGGGCAAGTTCTTTCCAGAGCCTGTTAAGAATCAGTTCGAGATTTGTTCAGTGCAAGTCCTTTTGGAATTGGTTTATTCAAAAAAAACTTTCAAGACTCATTACTGGGGCAAGCCTTCCTAGTATACAACATTTTCAGTCCCTAACCAATGGCAGTGATCTATGTGTTGAGGAATCAGTTTTGTCTGTCACTCCCCAAAAGAGTATAAACTTGTTGATCTCCACTCCCCAAAAGAGTATAAACTTGTTGATTTCCACTCCCCAAAAGAGTATAAACTTGTTGATTTCCACTCCTCAAAGAGTCTAAACTTGTTGACAGCATTTTCATTTACATTACATACATTTAATGATACATCATGATATTTTCATATATTATGCATTCAAGAGTGTTTTAATCCTCATTTGCATTCATCAGTGGTCGTGTTATTATCAACATCTTACCTTTCTACAAAGTCCAACTTATCTGGCACCAACACTTTTATGTCTTATCTGATGTTCTTCCAGATATGTCTATCTGTTCTGACGCTTTTCCAGAACGTTTCTCTGTGTCTACCTGATGTTCTTCCGGAAGTATCTTTTGGTTTTGAAGTTTTTCCAAAACCCGTTCTGATGTTTTTCCAGAACATTCTTTGTTACTATCCGATGTTCTTCCAGATATGTCTACTTGTTCTGATGCTTTTCCAGAACGTTTCTCTGTGTTTATATCTGATGTCTTTCCGAATATGTTTGTCTGTTCTGATGCTTTTCCAGAACATTTCTCTGTGTTTACCCGATGTTCTTCCGGACATATCTTTTGGTTTTGAAGTTTTTCCAAAACCCGTTCTGATGTTTTTCCAGAACATTCTTTGTTACTATCCGATGTTCTTCCGGATATGTCTACCTGTTCTGATGCTTTTCCAGAACGTTTCTCTGTGTTTATATCCGATGTCTTTTCGGATATGTCTGTCTGTTCTAATGCTTTTCCAGAACATTTCTCTGTGTTTACCCGATGTTCTTCCGGATGTATCTTTTGGTTTTGAAGTTTTTCCAAAACCCGTTCTGATGTTTTTCCAGAACTTTCTTTGTCTTCATCCGACGTTCTTCCGGATATGTCCCTTTTATTCTGATGCTCTTCCAGAAACTCTTTACACGTCTATCTGATGCTCTCCCGGATATGACTTTTTCTCATCTGATGTTTTTCCAGATGCAAATTTTGTTTTGATGACTTATTTAATGCTTTTCCGGATATGTTCATCGTTCAGCCAGTCTTCTAAAAAATTTCTCTGTACATTTAATGCTTTTCTAAATGTTTCGGATTTAGACTCAAAGTTATTTTTAATACATTCAACACTTTTCTGAATGTCATTAATATATCTTCAAGTTTGGTCAACAACTCGGTCCAATGTTTTGTTGGATGCCTTCGAGTTTGTTTCTCATTCATATCCAATGTTTTTCTAGATGTGCCTGATTTATTTTTCAGACTTCATTCAATGCTCTTCTGAATGTCTCTGATAATCATGTCTGCTTATGTTCCAAAGTTTCATTCAACGTTCTCCTTAATGTCTTTTACGGTTGTTACTGTTCTTTTCCAGGGTTTTTTAATACATGTCTGAAAATCTCTGATGACTGTAACCTTTTTCCCAGTAAAGTTACCTTCGCTTTCTGGATGTTCCCGTGTAGTCCACGATGAAATTAATCTGCTTTCTCAGAAGTCTCTGGCATATACTCAAATCTGGTCTCATTCCACATCTAATGTTTTCCTAGATGTTTCTGATATATTTTCCAGAGTATGATACCTCTTTCGCATCTGACGTTTTTCCAGATGTCTGAATCTCTGTTCCAGGGTTTATCCCTCTCTTTCTAAATATTGCTGGATACTTTTGTCGCACCGGCAAATTTCCACAATATTTTATATCCCAAGATAATTCTGTTGGTCTGTCTCCTGTGACATCATTCCCCACAGTGTTCAAAATCTTTCATTCATCACATATCATTTCATCTGCATTCATGGTCAAAATTTTAGGTACTCTGATATTTAATCCTCTTATACCTCGAATGTCTAAAACTCTTTGCTATTCATACCTTCAGGTCTAAGAAGATTAAATAGGGGCATCTGTCATACCCCAAATTTTTACCACCAAGATTTCCCATCATTGGGCAAATCATCATCACAATAAGGATATACCTATCCTACATCATCTGACTGAACTTTTCACTTTGCTTCATTTATGCACGATATATCATATATTGTGTGAATTTTCAGTTTTTCAATAATTTAATTTGATTTCACATTTTTTGTTTTATTTTGCATAAATAAGATTAATAAATAAATAAAAAATGTGTATGTGCTTATATGCCTTTCATTTTCTTATTATAAAAAAAAATTGTTTTATTCTACCATAAAAGAAAAAAATATATAATACACGTGATTTCTTTTTGCTAGTTAATTTTTACAAGAAAAAATAAAAAAAGGGTATATGTACATATGTTTGATTTTCTTGCGCCACTATATATATATATATATATATATATATATATATATATATATATATATATATATATATATATATATATATATATATATATATATATATATAACTTTGTTTTATTTTTTTTTATATGTATGTATTCATTTTTTAGAAAAAATATGTAAATTCATATTTTTGTTTTAAATATAAGTTTGTTTCTTGTGAGTTTTGTTTTAATTGAAAATTTGTTTCTTATGAGACCAACCATATAGCCTTGTCTCCTTGACTCATTTCCAATAGCCAATGGTAGAAGAGACTCAAAAACATTGTCTAAGACTTTGAATTCTCATTCAACTCTTATCTTGAGATAGCTTAAGAGTTACACATTTTTTTCTTCTATAAATAGAGCTTTCTTGCTCTTCACAATTCACACAAGTCTTGTATTAACAAGCACATTCTTTCTTTCTCTCAAATTTTTCTTTACTCTAGTTGTAATTTTGAAAATATGTGAAACATACACATAAGGGCAAGGCAGTCACGCCTCACCCCATTTCACTTTCTTTTTAAAAAAAACTCTTTTTCACATACATATACATACTTTGTACATATTACACACTTGCTGCATTTTTTTTCATAAAGAAACATTCATACATGATTAAAATTGCTACACAATTTTTACAAAGAAAAGAAATTTTCACTTCACAAACTACACTTATGCTATCACCATATAGCACCTCCTATTTTTCTCATGAACAATTCCAAAAGGGCTTAAAAAAACAAGCTCCCAGCATCAATCTTCTTCAGCAAATTCAACCGTACCTGCAACAAAATTGGAAGAAGAGCAATTCAAATTTAATCCAGCTCATGTTGTATCTCTATGAACATCACTTCATTACTTGCAGAGACATAACAACAATTTTCTTACAAATCTGTTATAAACAGAATCATAGCAATATCACAAATTCAATTTCATATCATCAATTTCTGTTTTCAAAAATGCCAAATGTTATGAAACTTACCAAATTAACTTCTGAAATTTCTGTTCTTTTCAGGAAACAATACTGCAACAATCTTCTGCAATAATAACCACAGAAAAATCATGAAAAATAATTCTGCAGCATCACAACCTGTTGTAAACAATCAACGGTTTCAGAATCAAGAAAAAAAAACCAATTCACTTGTTACAAGTCCTGTACAACATGAGCAATCTTTCAATTTCAAAATCTCACAATCAATTTCATCAATTTTCTCTTGTTCAAATTCAATTTCCTCATTTCGAATTGTCAAAGTTTCTAATCCAATTCAGTTTTGTAAAACCTGTAGATTTCAATACAACTTACCCTCTGTTTTTTTTTACAGGAAATCTGAACAAACATCAACAAAATTAAAGAAAAATTCTGCAACCAGATTTGAAGTGTCAGCAGTAATTCATAGAGAAAGATAGACTTGACAGAACATCAACATTAATCTTCAGTTATGCAGCAAAGAAAAGAGTTCTCGACGTCGAAACCGACAAAAAAATAACAACAGCAGCGTAGGAATTACAAGAAAATGAGCAACAATAATTTCGGATTCAAACTGCAATCTCTAAACTCTAATTCAAATTTCAATTTCCCTAATTGTGTTCATATGTTCGATACCCTAACCAAATTCATTTGTATTTTAACAGGACATAATAACGATTTGCAGAAATCAAAGAACAGAAGATGAAAAGAAACTCACCGCCACCGATTAAACCGCCGCGTCGGAGAAAAGAGAAAAACGGAGGGGGTCCCAGCAGCCGCGACTGAGAATCACAAACCACCGCGCCTCGAGAATCAGATGGAAGAAGTCGAATCGCGACCTTCCTGCACTCATCAAAGCGCCAACGGATTGAAACGCAGAAAACGGGAGACGAGAGATTGAAGAGCTGCCGCGAGACAAGCTTCGCCGGAGGGAGATGCCTTCGAACACAGCCACGACCAGGCGAATCTTGTAAGGGAGAGGGTTTTCAAGAAAGTGAGTTTTCTGACATTTTGTTTCAATTTTAATATTTATTTTGTTTTGTTTTTTTATTAAGACTTAAGTTGAATTGGGCTTAGCCCACATGATTTTGTCTATCCAGACCTTTAAGTTTACTCACTCCTGGTCCGTTTAATTATATATTCATTTGTTGTTCAATTTTAATGATTTGTTTTGATTAGTTAAATTTAATTACTAATATGTTAAGATAATCAATTTTCTTTCAACTTGTCAATTTCTTTACCTTAAACATTTCTTTGATTTCAACTAAGCATGATCATTTCACTAATAACACATATCACTAATTCAATACATTTTATTGTTAATTGTCTTATTTAATAACTAAATGTTGTTTAGTAAATTTTACTAAATATATTTTAGTTAATTTAACTACTTTGTGTTATTTAATAACTGCTTATTTGATTATTATTCGATTATTTGATTTTGTGGTTTTACTTTCAATAATTTGTTTGTAACGAAATATTTGTTTTTCGATTTACTTTGTGACATCGATTCAAATCTAACCACTTGATGAGATCAAAGGCATTTATGTGCGATCTCGGGTTTTCTCCGCTTGTTTGGTTTTTTTCACTGAATACAGGAATTCTTAATTGAACAATTCAATGATCTTTGAAAAATTGTTGGACGCTTAAAGCTTCCTCAGACGCTTCTCTGCTTGCGTAGAAAAATTCACCAGTGTTCGGTAAACTCGAATTTAAAAGCTTTGCTTGTATGCCATGCATTTATTCACATCTGTTAAAAACAATTGAACTTGCAAACAAGTATTTCCTGTAAATACACAATGCACTGATACAGAGAGAGGGCTATTCACAGTAAGACCTCTCTCAAAAATCTTTTTTCAAACACTCATGGGCCTCTTGAGAGAGTGTAAGACCCATCCCTTTGTACATTAAACCTTTTTGGGCCTCATTCATTGTATAAGTCCCTGTACAGTTTTCAAAACTCTGACACGATGTTTCGCCGTGCTTGCTTTTATTCTCACGATGTTTTTTCCGTGAATGTATATTTTATCTGTCACGATGCTCTGTCGTGAATGTATGTATCTTTGTTTATTTATTACGTGATGTTTTGCCACGTATACCTGTTATTTGTCATTTCACGATGTTTTACCATGTGCTTTCTATTTATTTTCACTGTGATGTTTTGCCATGTATATCTTTTATTTATCTCGCGATGCTTTGCCGCGTATCTTTGTCCGCTGATTACATGATGTTGTTCCGTGTATTTCAGTTGATTTTTATTGCCTGATTACCATGATGTTTTTCCATGTGTATTTTGTAACTTTTTGTCTGTTTAATCTGCTACACGATGCTTTGCCGTGATTATCTGTTAATTTTATGTGTTGATAATTCACACACGATGTTCTTCCGTGTACGTTTCAATTACCATGATGTTCTTCCATGATGACACGATGTTTTGCCGTGTATTTTCTCTCTGTTTATTCACGATGTTCTTCCGTGTATGTTTTATTTCACATGACGTTCTTCCATGTATAATTGACTCTGATTTTACGAGCCTCTCCTTGAGCTGTAAGCCCCAATTTTTGTTTCAAAACAATTTCTCCTTTGATTTTGAATATACTGTTGTTTTCAATCTTTCTTTGTTGAACAACTAACCAAACAGCATGGAAGCTCTACAACCGAGTAAGTGTTTATACGCTTTCATTTACTGCTTTCATATACATATAACTGTATTGTGGGGCTGCTCACTGTAAGTCTCCTTTCATAAACTCATATCAAATGTGTAATAATAGTATATATATTTAGAGTTTCCCCGGCAACTACATCTAGCACTAGGTAAAGCCGTTTCGTTTATTCGTAGAAATAGACAGTTAGATCCCCAATAGGATCACCAGATACAGTCTTCTCTTCGGCTGTCCTCATTAGGAATTGTCAAGAAACTTTATTCCCCAGAGATGATCTTTTCTCAGTGAATGGCATCTCTTGAGTTTCTTCTAAATTCTCGAACTTTCCTGGCTTGATCTATTCTTCGTGAATAACCTGTCTTGAATTTCTCGGGGTTTGGGGACCCATCGGCTTCTTAAAAGCATCGGCCTCCTCTTGGGAATTGTACAAGGACCCACGGGCTTCCTAAAAGAACCCTAGCTCCTCTTGGGCTTCGTACAAGGACCGATCGGCTTCTTAAAAGTTTTCATAGCCTCCTCTTGGGCTTCGTACAAATTGTCCCTCGGCTTCTTAAAAGTTATTCCCGCATTCTCTTGGGCTTTGTACAAATTGTCCCGACGACCTCCTAGAGGTATAGGAACAGAAATTAGTCATCTTACTAGAACAGTCTTTCAAAAGAGTCTAGATATTGATCCCGAAGCGTACTTTCTCTTACACATAGTACAAAAGACACACCCAGTAGACTTGGACAGTCTATATTCCCTCTTGAGTCTCAAAGACATTCTCAAGTTCCTTCTAAACACAGGAAAAACCCTTCCCTCTTTTTAACATCCGAAGCTTTCCCGGATATTCCTTTTCTTTACATCCGATGCTTTCCCGGATATTCCTTTTTATTTTCATCCGACGTTTTCCCGGATATTCCTTCTATTTTCATCCGATGTTTTTCCCGGATATTCATATCTCAATCTTTAATCTCTTCACTCTTTTCAATCAATTCCCACAAACACCCTTTTAGCCTCAATCTTGGGCTTTGAACAAGATACAAATCACCTTTAGCTTCATATCTTGGGCTTTGAACAAGATACCCAAATATCCATTTCCTCCCATAGAATAGGGGGAACTACGATTGCTCTAATTTCCCTGTTTTCTTTAAACGGGAATACGTAGGTATAAGATTGTGAAATCTTAGTGAGCACACTAAACAAAAACCTTAGGTCCAGTACCTTACCAAAAACATCAAAAAACCCGAAAACAACAAAAATATCTTTTCAACATCTCTCAACTTTCCCAAAGGAGAAACTTTCCCATTTACAACAGATAAACACCAGTAAGTAGAAAGCAGTAAGTAAAATTGCTAACAACCCATGGATAACCATGTATAGGATGGGTAATTGACAACTCCCCATTGTATAACTTGACCCCGAACTCCCCAATCTCTTAGCACTTGTTAAAGAAAACATTTGCGTGCAAGGTTAGTTTGAGATAACTTCCCTTTCCTTTCCAGCTTCATAGGATAAATAAGAAATCAGAAAGTAGCACTCAATCCCATCTGCAGGTGGATGCAGGCGGTCACGAAAACCGCGCTACACCTTGTCATCCATTTGGACACATCTGAGGATAAAACAAGAAGGGAATGATCTGATCCCCAAGCCTCCAAAGTCTAAGAATCTACAATAGCCATGCCAAACTTAAAAAGAGCTAAAAAGTGCCAAGACTCCAATTTTGTTTCCAAGCATTCAATGGATGCACCAAGGTGGCATGAATTGAGCCTATTCCAGCTGAATTCAGTCCAAACTTATCTCTGAACTAAAGCTACAAAGCCTGTGCCCTAATCTCAAGTCAATGGCTAGAGGAGACTTGAGATTCGTTTTGCATAACATTGGCCAAAGGCCTGCTGCAACCTCCATTCACTATTGATACCAAAAAAAACTTGACACACTATAAATAGACATCAATTGTGATTAGTTTGAGTACACCAAAGCACCCAAACTGATGCTTTCCTCAAAATCCCTTTCTTTAGGCCAAAATGCCTTCTTTTGCAAGGTATCTCTGAGTTTTTAGTTAGAGAGCAATTCCATCACAACTCATGATCCAAACACCTCTAATATGTTGTATCTAAGTTGTCCAAACACTAACATGTGACCTGTAACACCAAAATCTCAAAGTCCACTTCCAAAACCTCAAAATTGGACTTTTTTGCATTTTTCAAGCCATGTCTTGATTCAGTCACTTTCAAAACCAGATAAAACCTCAAACACACTTCAAATATCATCCTTGAACTGTCCCAAATGGTTCCCCTCATCTGGAACACCATTTGAGAGAGTTGCCTTATTGGTCACTTTTGCCCCTTTTGCAAGAAAGAGCTCAAACTTGTTCTTGAGGATTCCAGCTGGTTCTAACCATTCTAAAAACTTCTAAGGGATCAATTGAGAGTGTCTAAAGCATCAAATTACTTCTGGCACAAGAAACTTGGCATATAGCACAAAAATCTCCCAAAGAGGTAAGCATCACAACTTGAACTCTTTGAATTATGCATTGCTTTGAAGTCCACTGATCATAAACATCTCATACATGTTGTATATGTTGTGTTTGAATTAATTCATCATGTAATTCTTGCCTGTAACATGAGGTAGCATAGAAAATGCAAATCATGGCCTATTTCAAAATCACCATCGGGTTTTAAAAGGGAGACCTCATCTGAAAAAACCAAGGGAACCATTGGATTCCTTGTTTAATTCTAGGTAGGATAAACCTAAATTTTGTCCCAATCCATGGAGAAATAAAAACGTTACAGCCTTTACGTTTTTGGCTCAAGAACTTGCCTTGCCTTACCTTGCCTAGGCCTAGAACAAGGCACCCCTTATGTATTTATGAGGTGGTTTTGATACACAGATGTATCACCACCCCAGTGGTTGAAGGCGCGCGCTTCAACTTGGAGGTCTGGGGTTCGAATCCCCCTCGCCCCAGAGCCTTTTTTATTACCAATTTTTTTTCCATTTTTTTAATATTTGTCATATTATTTTAAATGATTTGGAAAATTAATTTCTCCCTCAATTTTAATTATTTTTTATTGGTTCTTTTTGGAAAAAATAATTAAAATGTTAAAATATTTTATTCCACAAAAAAATAAAATTTATATTGAAATTCTGGTACCAGATGTGTGATGTTAAGTACGATGTCACAACAACACACTCTGCAATGGACAATGCAATAACGAGCAATAAATCAACACAATGAGTTGTTCACCCAGTTCGGTCTAACTACCTACGTCTGGGGGCTACCAAGCCAGGGATGAATTTCACTATCAGTAGTATTAATTTACAGACTCAACAACCCAGTTAACATCTCCTAAACTTAATCACTACTTAATGAACCTTCTACTTAAGAGACCACTTAAGTATGAGAACACTACTCAATCCCTAAAACACTTCAGTGACAAAATTCAAAGATCACACACTTTGAATACCACTACTTGATTCTGCTTCATAGCTTTGATCAAGAACAACTCAAAATAACAATACCAATTCACACTCGAATGGTTTACAAAACATACACGAAGACACAAACGGCACTCGGTCTTTAGCTCTCTTTCTTCGTTACTTTTCCTTCAGGATTGTTGCGCTTTATATAGCTCTTTGAATTGGGCGTGGACCTGCTACAATATCTGACTTGATTTGTTATTTAAAACTGAATCTTCAAAACAGATTTTCTCCTAAAATCTTTTCAAATCTTCAACCTTTTAAATCTCCTACAAATCTGCACCAGATCTCCTATGCAGTGAAGAATATCTAACCCAAGATATTCGCATCCAATGAGACAACTTGCTCTCCACAATTCCAGCTAAAACGCAAACCCTAACAACATCACTAAACCTGATGTTATTAACCTTCTGCAGACCTGATGTCACAACATCGCATGTAACATCAGACATCACAACTTTAGCAACTTAACTTCTTAACATAAACCAATGTTAAGACTCAATGTTAAGACATCACCCATTTGACATCAACATTGAACACCTTTGTTTTACCAAAATTCTAGCCAATCCAAGAACCAACATATATTATTTATTTAATATAGTTGATATTTTTGTAAATAAATTCATTTTTATTGTTTTTAAACATTTCAAAAATGAATATTCATCTTGAAAATCAAAATCAAATGAGTCCTAAATCATCTTGTGATTAAAATCTCATTTTTTAAACCTTAATAAAAAATAACAAGTAGTTTATTTAGACTTATTTGGTATTTTTGTCAGTTTTATTCATTTCATTAAAAGGATTACTTTTAAAAGAAAATGAAATTAGGGTTTCTTTGGTTCTTGATCTTTATCAAACCTTTAAAAATAAACTTTTGGGCATCTCCTTGAGTTGTAAGACCCAACCCTTGTTCTACATAAACCATTTTGGGCATCAGTCTTTGTATAAGTCCCACCGTGTTTTAGAAAATCCCGGCGCAATCGCCAGTTCAAAACAAAATAACCTGGGCCTCCCCTAGCGTTGTAAGTCCCATCTTTCATTTTCAAAACACTCTTGGGCCTCTCCTTGAGTTATAAGACCCAACCCTTTTGTAAATAAACCTTTTTTGGGCCTCAATCGTTGCATAAGTCCCAATACGATCTTCAAAACAACGGTGCGATCACTGTTAAACCTTGGGCCTCTCCTTGAGTATAAGCCCCAACAATATTTTTGAAAAGAACATCTCTTTTGATTTAGATTCAAATATACATGTTGTTATCAAAACTTTCTTTAATTTCTTGGAACAACTAACAATACAGTATGGAAGCTTGCTCACCTGTAAGTTTTAACAACTTTCACTTACTGGCTTTCATATATATATAACTGTATTATGGGAAGCTGCTCCCCTGTAAGTCTTCTTTCATATCCTTTTAAATACTTGTCATATATCAACTGTATATATACTAGTATAGTTATTTAGAGTTTTCCCCAGCAACTAGGTCTAGAACTAGGTAAAGCCAGTTGGTCACTCTTAAATACAGTCAAAACTAGATCCCCATAGGATTTCTAGATACAGTCGTGCCTTCTCTTGGGCTTAAACAATATGGAACAAAGAGAAAGGCATTATTCTTCGTGAACCTTTTCTCAGGCCGTCACTATTAGAAATCGTCAAAGAAATTCTACTCCCCGGAGTTGATCTATTCTCGGTGAATAGCATCTCTTGAGTTTCTTCAAACCTTAGAACTTTCATTAAATGATCTATTCTCGGTGAATAACATTTCTTGAAATTTTCTTGGTTTGGGACCCACAGGCTTCCTAAAAGCATCCCCGCCTCCTCTTGGGCTTTGTACAAGGACCCTTCGGCTTCTTAGAAGTTCTCATGCCTTCTATTAGGCTTAATACAAGGACCCTGAAGACCTCTTAAAGGTATAAGACATAACTTAGTCATCCTTTCCTAGAGCAGTCTTTCCAGTGTCAACTAGGGTTAGTTTATCATCAATATAACACTATCCTAAATCAGAACCTCAAGGTCTCTGATACCCCAACTCTTCTGTAAATCCTCAGCAAGAGTTGATTCCCCACTTGGACCTGCCTAGGGGTCTCAATAATCCTCAGCGGAAAGTTAGCCTCCTCTTAGGCTTTGTATAATGATCCTTCCTCAGCAAAGTTCGCCTCCTCTTGGGCTTTGTACAAATGATTCTCCCCAGCAGGGCTAACCTTTTCAGACTCTCTTGTTGAGTTAATCACTTTTCAGACTCTCTTGTTGAGTCAGCCACTTTTGCAGACTCTCTTGTTGAGTCAATCACCTTTTCAAACTCTCTTGTTGAGTCAATCAATTTTTCAGACTCTCTTGTTGAGTCAATCACCTTTTAACACTCTCTTTTTGAGTCAACCTTTTAGCCTCAATCTTGGGCTTTGTACAAGACATAAAAGTACTCTCTTGTTGAGTCAATCTTTTCCAGCCTCCTCGTAAGCCTGGTATAAAGATTTCCCCTAGCACAGTTAGCCTCCTCTTAGGCTTTGTATAATGATTTCTCCAACTAGTTCAGCCACAATCTCAGGCTTTGAACAAGACAGATAAAAATACTCTCTTGTTGAGTCAAACCCTTTTAGCCTCAATCTTGGGCTTTGTACAAGACATAAATCTTCATAACCTTCTCTCAAGTTTGGGACAAGTATTTTCCCCAGCGGAGTCAATTCCTCCTAGCCTTCTTTAGGCTTCGAGAAATAAATTCCCTAAGTTGAGTCAAACTCTTTTCAGCCTCAATCTTGGGCTTTGTACAAGACAGATAATACTCTCCCGCAGAGTCAAACTCCGTTCAGCCTCAATCTTGGGCTTTGTACAAGACACTTAAAAATCCTCGGCCGAGTCAGTTAAATTTCCCATTTCAGCCTCAATCTTGGGCTTTGTACAAGACACATATAAATCTCCCCGGCGGAGTCAAAATCCCTTTTAGCCTCAATCTTGGGCTTTGTACAAGACAGATAGAACATTTTCCCCGAAAAAGTCAAACTTTTAGCCTCCTCTTAGGCTTTGTATAATGATATCCCCAAAGAGTCGGTCTCTTTTTTGCCTCAATCTTGGGCTTTGTACAAGAAATAAAAACACTCTCTTGTTGAGTCAATCTTTTATAGCCTCCTCTTAGGATTTGTATAAGGACTTCCCCAGTGAAGTCAATCAACCTCTTATCTTCAACCTTGGGCTTTAATCAAGGCACACAAAAATCAACATCCCCTCAGACGAAGTCTAATCCCTCTTTAGAGATGATAAATTCTCTCTCAGCCAAACCTTTTGTGAGATCAAGAATTGTCTCACTACTACGAAAAACCCATTTAACAACGGTTGGAAATGACATATAATGACGGGGGCGAAGGCGTTGTTATGTAGATTGTTGTTGTATATGAGGTACGTACAATGACGGTCCTGGGAAACGTTGTTGTATTCCAGTATGCGCGCACCATTTCACGACGGTTAGTTTAGTCAACCGTTGTGATATACTAAACTGTGATCTGGTTCGATTCTCAGCAACAACATTTTTTATTTATATTAGCATTTGACATACAACTACGGATAGGTTTATAACCGCTGCCAAAAACACACTGTTTTAAATATAAAATTTATCTGCGTATCAAATTATTCCCATAATTTATCTTGTCAAAATAGCTTCTGTTTACATGTAAACACAATATGTGCATCAAACACAATTCTTCCTATATTTTATCCTTATAAATAAATCAGAGAATTTACATCAAAAGAAATTTACATCAAAAGCTAAATGAATCAGAGAATTAACCTGCTAACATTGTTTAAATCAAAAGCCAATATTATTGATTTATTATGTGCATCAAAAGTCAAAGTTATTGTTCACATTATGTGCATCAAAAACAAAAAATATGTGCATCAAAAAATGTTGCTGATATATCATACAGCAGGAGCAGAACCCTTAAGCTCATTGTGGATATACGCCCAACGTTTACGAAGATCCACAAAGTCCTCAAGGGGGAACGGGGTTTCGTCGTTAAACATCTACATAAGAGCAAAAAATTGAAGATATATCATGCATGATAATAATTCAATAGTCAACTTATATATTAATATATGTAAACATTTTATGGCATATATTACCGTATCCCATGAATCAACAGTGCCGACAAGGACGATGTTTAACATGTGTTTCATGATAAAATACCCACACTCGTAACTCCCGCGTTGTTTCCTCGTCTACAAATTACATGAATATAAAAACATGAATACAACCACACATGCATGAATGTAAATGAAATAAACAGGTAATCGGGTCACTTACTTTAGGAGCAAGGTATGTGGGCTTTTTTCTAACATTCCTCAATATATTAACTTGCTCAACAATACTGCACATTGAAATTTGAATTAAACATATTACATGATAAACTAATTACAATTAATGCCAAAGAAAATGATATTAAACAAAGACACTTACGTTAATACAAAATCTTTCATTGGTTTGTGGAGTGGATCGTGCAAGGAACACAGTAATGTCACCGTATTTGTCCTAAACGATATTACGATCAATTGCCAATGACCACTGAATGAACATGAGAATATATATATATATATATATATATATATATATATATATTATTAGTTGTTACTAAAACAAAACTAAATATAGAATATAGAAATAAATTACAACAATACTAACCTACATAGGAATGGTGCAAGGTAACATTCTTTTCCTCCGTCATTTAGCCGACTTTTCAAGTAGTTTTCTCTGATATTTTTTTCATTATACGCCCAAGCAATAAATCTTGGGTCCAAGATCCCATAGGTATTTGATTTATTCAATTCTATACAAACACGGTGAATGTACCTAAATGGTCAAAGAAAATGAATACATTAAGGGAGAAAATACAAAAAATTATAATGTTCTATAATGACATGTATATTCGACTATATACTTACGTGCACCAAACTTACAAAATAGATATGTCAAGCCACTTATATCCTGCAAGAAAATCCATCACATCTTCAGGAGTGTAATACACTAAATCCAATTTTGGGCAATGTTCTAGCGGGAGAGCTTGCAGAAGGTCTGTTGTTGAAATGTAGTAGTATAAACTTGTTATTTCATTTGGACTTGGGTCCAATATCCCATTGCGGTTATCTACAGGTGGGGGAGGGGTTGTACAATTACTCCCTTTTGTAGAAGCGTGATTTACGACACTTCTACTTGGAGTTTGATCATCACCAATGCAACGACGATCTTCATTAGTTCGTTGTTCGAGGCTTTCACTTAATCTCTACATCATAACATTCGATTAGAACATAAAACAAAAATAAGCACAATATATTCAATTAGAACATATAATATATATCATACAAAAATAAGCGCGATTTACGACACATACCGAATACATCTCTTGTAACCTTTCCACTTCTTTCTCCCTTTTTTCCCTCTCCTCCTCAAACAGCCTCCTTTGCTCCGCCAATTGCTTTTCAACATTATCAATCTTTTGTCTTTGAGCAAGAAATTCAGCGGTTTCGATGCTTCTTCTTTGAGATCCAAAGTATGACCTCAAGCCGACACCATCTCCAACACCACGGACACGGCCTCCATGCTCAGTTGTTCCGATAGCTTCGACTAATATGTCATGTCGTGCTTCCGGAACAAATGTGCCTTCACGGCCCGCCACAACCAAGTTATCCTACACAACATGAGCAACTTACATAAGCAAACGCATTTAAATAATAACTCATGAGCAATTTACATAAGCAAACGCATTTAAACAAAACATATACTTACAATTTTCTCAGCAACTACTCTTGAAGCCTCAGAGGTGTACTCTCCATTAGGTCTTAATCGAGCCCTCTTCCATTTCTCATGTCTTGAAGGTGGAGATGGAATGTCACCATCTCCTCCTTCTTGTAGTTTTTCCTGCAGGATCTTCTTCTTAAGTTTCCTGTAACCCCCACGAGACAATCTATGGGGGTACATGTTTTTCGCCTTGTTCTGAATTCCTACTTCGCTTTTAGCCTGTTATTAACATAGTGAAAAATGTGAATGATTAGTATCTATAACTCATTAGCATAACATTATAGGTTACATAAGACTAGTACTAACCTTGAATTCCTCAGAATGACGTTTCTTCGTAAACTTGTGCCACACCTTCTTCGATAAAAAAACTATACCGAATCCATGGAGGTTGAAGACCACTCTTAGGCTTCGTAATGTAGTCAGCCGTGAGCCGTGACTTAAATCCCCTCCAACGAACACCGGCATAAGTTATCCACTTTCTTTTAAATTTTGAGTCATCGGTAAACTCAAAATTCAACTACATTAAATCAATATATAAGTATGAATTAGAAACTATAGGTAGTGATATCAAATATATGAAAATTATAGTATGAAATACCTTAACGTCTGTCCATATATTGTCTTTGACATTACCATCCACTTCTCTCCAATCATCAATCAGTATACTGACTTTGCTACGGCCAGGAACGCAACATAACTCCTAAAAGTAGCGTAATGTGGACAATCCACTAATCTGTAGTGCGAATTAAACTCGATAGGAATTTTTTCACCAGATGAGTTGCGTACTGATGTGAATTAGGGCATCATTGTGACACATCTTTGTGATCTTTTCGTTTGACTTTCATTTGTTTGAGTTTCATTGGCTAACCTTTCATTTGTTTGAGTTTCTTCGCTGGTTTCTGATGAAGAACTCGACAAGGTCGACATCTAAGTTCAAAAACAACAATAACAACATGAACAACAATGGCATGGGGAAAATATTTTACGTACCCTAAACGTAATGACGAAGTAAACGATGTTGGTGTTGGTGTTATTGTTGTCTTCCTTCCTTACGACAATGACGGTGTTGTTGTTATCTTCTTTCTCGACGGTGACAATGATGACGACGGTGTTGGTATGTGCGTAATCTTCTATTTTCTTCACTATCATGACGATGATGACGAAAATGACAACAAATGGATACTGATGATGCAAGCTTTGGTGGAATCGTGTATTGTTTCACAGTATTGAAGGTTAGGGTTTAGGGTTGAAATCGTGTAACGTTTCGTCTGGTTTCTATTTTCAATGGAAAAAAGGATACTGAAGAGACAATGAGACTAGCTAGTTTGGAGACTATTGAAACACTACTGCGACGGTTAAGAATTTACACCGTTATGATATATTATTTACATAATGAAATTTCATATTAAAGCGCCAGAGTTATTTTTAGAATTAAAAATTAAAAAAACACACAAAATATATCACAACGGTGTATATAAACAACCGTAGTCATAACTTTTAATTTTTTTAATTAAAAGTAAATAAAAAAGTAAAGGCGCGCTTTAACATAAAAGGAATAATATATATGAATACACCGAGGTTCGAACACATGAAAGCTTGAAGGTATCACCACGGTTGATTTATCAATCGTTGTTATATACAGATAATCACCATAGTTGGTTTATCAACCGTTGTTATATACAGATAAGTTTTATTCAATAAACATATAAAATACAACCGCGCCTTAGTTTAGATATGTCACAACGGTGTAGGGATGAAGCGTTGTGAGCATGGAGTCGTTGTTTACGCGTTTTGTAGTAGTGTCTCTACAAGTCAATCTATGTTTTGATGATAACAATACGTATTTGTGAAAGAACCATTTTATGTTCTAACGTGTGTTGTGTGCAGATCATAATTATAGAATATATCAGATCCAACAAGCACCAGCCAGATGAGCGAAATTGATAATATGCAAAGTTACTATGTGTGACACAAGTCACAAGAAGCAAGAACGTTTATGTATCTGATCGTGATCAGTCAGATCCAAGGATGCCGATATTGCGGATGCAATGCTCTTGTGGATGCTCTCTGAAAGTGGTCTAGATTCTGAAGATTACAAAGCTTCTGAAGAAGAGAACTGAAGTGCTGAAGACTCTCATGACTTGAAGTTCTTAAGGCGGAAGGCTCTGAAGACCAAGTGCAGAAAGACTCTGAAGACTTATGTGTTCTGAAGATTAAGGTTATGAAGATCAAGTATTGAAGACTCTGAAGACTGACTCCTAATGAACTTCTTCAATTGACTGAAGACTTGACGTATCAGATATCCTGATTAAGAAGACTCTACTCATGCTTCATCAATTATACATCAGAAGCCTCTGAAGTTCAGAAGTCACATGTTACCGTTGTGAGTAACTGTACACGACGCCCAAGAAAGATATATCCCATCACTTCTCCCACAGCAAAAAGGAGATGTGTCAGTACAGCTAATTATTACACAACATCTCTTTCCCAACGACCAACAATATTTCAAACGACTATATTTCTACTGGCCTATTTAAAGGAAAGAGTATTCGCTTCTAACAAATAACTGAGAGATGACGAAGGACGTCGACGACGACACAGTCCATAAATTAATTCATTCCATCAAAGGTGAATTGATTAAGTCATTGTGTGAAGATAGCAACAACGATGAGTTCTCGTTGTAAAACTTAGAATATCCAAAGCTATCACCATCTACACATGGCCATTGTTGTTAAAGCTCAAAGATCATCATTCAACACAACAACAATGAATTGGTATAGAAGCTGTTGATGAAGAAGACAACATTCCAAATCAGTCAAGTCATCAACCACCTTCTCGTCAGCGCTACATTGAAGATCTGAAGCAAGGAGTTGTTGCTAAAAGCTTGCTCACCCCGAAGACTAAGAAGAAGAAGATCTACAAGATGTCAACAACTGTCAAATCATTATACATCTCTGTAGTTTCTTAGAATAGCAAGGAGTTGTTGCTCACATCTTGCTTGAACACTTGTGTGTTCTCTTGTACTTAAACTTAGGAGTAATCTGCTTGTTAAGAAGCACCTTTGTAATCTCCAGTATAACTAATTCTTGGTGAATTAGGATTCCTTGAGTGGTCAGTGTGACCGAAGACTCAAGAAGACAATGGCGAGATGTCATTGTGGAAAAGCCTGAAATAGGGTCAGTAGCGTTATATTCATTGCGATGAATCCCTGAACGTCTAGCTGTGAAAGCCTAGCAGTAGATCTTGCAAGATTGGAACCTGCAGGTCAATGTTCATTATATTCATTAAGTTGAATCCCTGAACGGTTCATTGTATGTTACTCACAGTGCGGCTGTGCAAGTGGTTAGTCACCGGCTGTTGCCCGTGCATCTGTAATCGAGATTGATTATAGTGGATTAAGACCTTGTGTTCAAGGCGAAATCACCTGAGGAGGGTGGACTGGATTAGCCTTTGTGGTGAACCAGGATATATTGTGTGTTCTTTACTCTTATGCTTAATGTTCTTATTTATGTTTCTATATAGAGTATCAGAACCTTACACAAGTAAGTCAGAACCTTACAGCTTAACTCTGACAAGCTTCCGCTCTGCAAGTTCTAAGAAGTGGATCTTATATTCAGACTCTCGTTAGTTCTGAAGCCTCATGCTTAGCTAGTCTGAATGTAACGTTTCCAGTCAGAGTCTCTCAACGTACTCTGATGTAATCCCGAGTGATTCAACAACAAGAAACGAAAAGTAGTCAAAAGAGCAAATACACAATTTAAACCCCCCTTTCTTGTGTCTTTCTCCCACCTTCAATTTGTATCAGAGCTCCGGTTCTGTTATTGATGAGTATCAAACACCTAACAGTGTCAGGAAAAAGATCCAGATGAGGTGCGTAGAAATACTCTGGCTGAGATTGAAATCCACTTACAATTTTTGTAACAGTTCAAAAGATGACTGCGTACAAAATTGTAATCAATCTGACTACTTGAGCAAATCACTGATTCTGGAAGCTTTGCTAATCAACAAAATCTATTTTCACTTAAAGGCTTGTTAAAAATTAAAGAATCAGCTGATTAGATGGACTCATCAGATAAGAAGTAGTATCTGCTGAATGCTCATATTGGAAGATACGTGTGGATAAACCACGTATGTGCTCAAGGTTAAATCGTCTGAAAACAAGAAGTCTTGTTTGCTGAAGATCAATTCTTTATGAGTTTTTGAGATGTTTTCAAGAAACGGATTAGGTATACCCTTGACTTTCTCATTTAAAGCTCATTCAGAACTTCTTCATGTAAAGAAGAAAGATTGTTGTTCTATGATTTTGAATTTCAGAATAAAGTCTGTTGAAGTCAGAAAATCTGAAAAATTCAAACTCTTAGAAACGATTCAACATTTGAATCTTGAATGATCTAGAAGTTAAAAGATTCATTGAAAAACTGAACATTCATGAAAGTCTATGCAGAAAACTGAAAGAATATTCAGGAAGAAGAATGTCAAGGATTCATCAAATACTTGATCAAGAATGAACTCTTAAGCTTTGCTTGAATCAGCATAACTTAGTTCTGATTACTTGAAATCATCTCTCAAGTGAATCAAATGTTAGTGATCGGATCACTATATGAAAAGTTGTTCAGAACCCTTCAAGCACTGGAACCTGAAGATGTCAAACTAGACACTGGATTTCTCTACTCAAGCCAAAAAGAATTTAAGTTACTTTGGAGGGAAGAAATCAGTCAACATCCTATTTTGAAGTAAATATGTTGTTAGTCTCTGATGAGCTAACTATGTGCATTAAGAGATCAAGAAGTATCATGCAAATTATATGTTGTGCTACACACATGCTTGATAATACTTGATCTGCATCTGTCCAAAGAAATAAAGTCAGAAGAGAAACCAGATGTTTACTCCTGAATAATAGAACGTAGTAGTCATCTGAAGAAATAGTCGACTCCTATTCTCGTCTAGAATTCCATGCTCAGAAGACACCCATTCCTCAAGCATCAGAAGGAAGCAAGAAATGAAAATTATGATCAGCACTTCTGAGTCAGATCTTAATACAAAGTACGACAACATAGAATTCAAATATCCAAGGATTCTAGTTGTAGACGTCATTCAGAATAAAGAAATCAGAAATAGATGAATAAGGTTGAACGGGAAAAGTAGTCAACATGCAAAAGAATCCAAGAACCTACAGCAGCTCACTCAGAAGCAAGCAGAATCTGAAAAATAATAATATCTCAGAATGGAAAGCACTCAGAATAGCCGTAAAAAGATTTCAAAACCTCTAAGGTATGACTGTTTTCGTTCATTCTCTTTATTTGAAATAGTAGCAATAATTTGAACATTAGTCATAGTAGGATTATTGAAACTATAATAATACTCTCATGCATTTATGATTATACAATTTTCAAGAATTAAATAAGCAGTCATAATTGCGTAGTGTCAGCTGCTATAACCCTACTCATAGGTATACGGCATTTTAAGTCTATCATGCATCCTTTCAGCTGATCATCACCACTATTCATAGCGTGCCTAGGAAATGATGATCACGCGCGTTCCAAGCTTAACAAATAGCTATCACTCCCTAGTTCTCCTCACAACACTACTCCCTTTCTAAAAGGAATTTCTATCCAGAAGCTTAGAACCTTCTTCCTCAACTATCCTGCTCAAAATGTCTTCACACAATATCAGAGGAGAAACTACTGACCTTGAACTCTTAAAGGAATACACTCTAAGCGTGAACCATCTACCTCTTCTCCACAAACTAAGTGTTTTCTCTGGAATTAAATTTCAGAACTGGGAAAACTATTTCCTCATGCTTGATGGACCTATCTTCCCTACACTCGTAACTGAGTTCTGGGCAAATGCTCGATCCCTAGAATATGATTTTGGAAAGAATGTCATTTTATCTGTGGTCGCTGGTTGTCCTGTCATGATCAACCCTACCATCATTGCAAAAGCAATTGATTGTATTCCAGATGGTCTGACTGTGGAGGATAACATTAACAATGTTTGTCTTGACAAACATTTGCATGTGATCTTTGAGACTAAGGGTCATCCCACTCTACCTTGTACCCTTAATCCTGTAGCCAAAGACTGGTACAAGCTAATGGTGACTAATCTAAGACCTAGAGAAAGAGGAGGAGGATGGCTTTCTGACAAAGAAAGATTATTTATTTTCTTCCTAGTTTGTAGAGTCAAAATAAACCTGCCCCAAACTATGTATAATCATCTGAAGGAAGAAATCCTTTTGTCTAGGGAAGACACAGCTTATCAAGTTCCCTACTGCAGAGTTATTTCCCACATTCTTGATCTTTAAGGAGTTGTTGGCTATTGCAGAAGAAATGGAATGACTGAGAAGATCCTTCCTGAGTTTTGTCAACCTATGACGTTCTTAGTTTAAGATAGGATGTTAGTCATTTTTGATTAAAAGTTATACTTGACTAAACTTATGTAAAATCTTGATATTCATATTTCTTAAGCATGTTCTATGTGTTGTTGATTGAATGGTTCTTATGATCACGATTATCTAATTAATAATTAAAATAATGAGTGTTGCTTAAAATTCACACGATAAGGCTTAGGAGTGTCTAGAGACCATAAATCCCCCATAGGTCATAATTTAGTAACGGTTCCATTACCACTCATTAAGATTGTGTCACGTTTCTTGATTAAAGAAATTAATCATTAACTCACCTTCCCACGTTGCTTGGTGCGTCTAGGAAAATCAACCGTTGCGATTTCAAATTTTCCACAGAATTTACTTAATTCCTTCACCTATAAAAGCATCAAACCATAAGACAGCAACACAACTCCTATCTTCAGCCTAATCACTCTCAATTGTCCTTATCACTCTCTGAAAATGGATTTCGTCTCACAAAATGCTTCAATTTCCACAACCACACAAATTCCGGTTGACAGTCTTATAGTATTGTCTGAAATTGTTGTAAACTTCAACAATCTAAAGTCAAATGGATGTGATATGACTCCCTCAATGGAAGCACAAGGTTGGAGTAACTACTTCAATAGGTTGGAAGGACCAACCTATGGAAACTTGGTTAAAGTGTTCTGGATTCATGCTAATGCAGGCTCGACTCTCATCAGTTCTTCGGTATTTGGAAGAAGAATCTACATATCTGAAAAGACTATTGCAGATCTCTTGGAGCATAAGGATAATGGATTCAGAATTACCAAGGATCTACTTAGTGACGAGAGAGAAGCCAAAGTCATAGCCCTTATTTTCAAAGAATGAATAGCAGTTGAGAACCAAGTATTCTTAAACCTAAAAGATCCATTACAAGTTTGGCTCAGAACCTTGCAGGGAAGCATTTTTCATCATCTTCCTGCAAATCAACTCAACGACACCCAGAAGTGTGTCTTGTTTCTTCTCCTTAAAGGAATTAAGATTAATCTCCCTTCTGTTCTCTTCAAACTTATGAAGGAAACCATAAGAAACTCCAGAAGTGGTTCTAATCCAGAGATCAAACTTATTCCGTACGGAAGACTCATCTCTGACATTTTAGTTAAATCTAGAGTAGTTGATGACATTCTAATCGATTAAGGTGTATCAAGAAAGCTGCTTAAAAGTGCTGGGAAGATTCTCAAGTTTGAGGATCTTATGAAAGAATACATCACTCTAGACAATACATTCTTTAGGGAATTAACTCTGACTCCCAGGATTCCAGTTAAAGGTTTTCCAAAATTCGCTACTTATAATCAGACAGAAGTCAGAAACTATCTGAGTAGATTTAAGGATGAAGATATCAGTGTTTGGATCAACATGAAGAATATCACTGATGTACTTCAAGAACTCACTAATTGGAAAGAAGTAAGTAAGGAGCAGAAAATGGTTGATGATGAGGAACCCTCATCTAAGAGATCAAAAACCGTGAATGATGCATTAAAATCCTTTAAGGACAATGCAATCACAAAGATTCAAAGCTTAGTAGAAGCTTCCAATTTCTGTATGGACTCCATGGAAATAAGAAATATCTGGACTGAGTTCCATGAATGGATCTCAGTAGAAATTGTGAAGAGCAAGAAATTGGCAATTAGTCAAGTAGAAGAGAAGTTGCATGGCTCAAGAAATGATGATTCTGAAAACTCTCGCTCATCTTCTTCATCATCATTAGGCTCGCTCTAGTCTAACTCAATAGGACCCATAAAAACCTAGCTCTATTAGGTCTACGATTACTTAAAACATTTCTAATTAGGAATCTGTGCTTGAAGTATCTATGTTTTGACAATCTCAAATTTTTCAAGATTCAGCTCAACCTATGCATCTTAAAGCTATTTTATGTTGATGTTTCTATTTGTTTGTTCACAAATGAAATGCTGTAATTAATCTTTACAGATGATCTAAAACCTTCAAATTAGTAATCAGTTGATTCCATCTAAAAATCCTTTAAATGAATTTATTATGGTTAAAGATGGCTATCACTAAATGACTTGGATTGCTCTTAACTGCTCAAATGCTGGCTCTATGGTACTATGTTGTTTAACATATCCAGTATATATATGATGATGTTAATATGCTTAAATGGTTAAATGCTCAAATGAGAAAGAAATATATATGATGATGTTCATTGGAAAGAGGAATTATATGCCTAAATGCCCATATGCTCTAAGCACTTTTTGATGATGTCAAAAAGGGGGAAAAATATAATGATTTTGATTGAGAGAAAGAAATCTGGAAGAGTGCAGAACTCAAACAAAATACTCACATAAAAATGTGTTACTACTAACGTTTGTTGTTTGATGTTATCCGAAGAACTCTAAACAAGTTCACTAGGCATTCTAAAGACAGGAGCAGGCTAAGAATGAAGAACTCTGGTCATATAATAGAAGCTCTCTAAGAATCAGAAGAAGTAAGAAAACTCTGAAAGCAGTCAAGACAAAGTACGCATCTCAAGATGCTTACTCAGAGGAACTGTGCAAATCAGAAGCCAAGAGCTGTCTGAAGATCTGGATTGAAGATCCAAGAAAGAAGCCGTTCTGATGTTTACCAGGAACCAATTGAAATGAAAATGATTTGGTATCATACTAAATCAATAATTGGTAATCAGACTCAGTACACAAAGACTAGTATTAGATTCATCAATCAGAACAAGGCTGTGAATTATTATCAAATACCTTCACTGGTATCAATTCAGCACATTAAGGAAATACCTCTCAAGTGGTATGAGAAGAAATTCTTCACTTGGTATCAAACTCAACATACTCTTATATAAGACTCAGCACATCACGTGATATCAGACCAGAATCAAATCATGAGTACCAGATTCAGAATCAAGCGTTGATTGATCACAAATATTAACCTTTAATTGGTATCTAATAAAAAAATCAAGCCTTGATGAACCATTGAGTTGTGACAATAACAAGGTTCTGAGATGAAGACCTGTGTTCAAAAGTCTAACTCTGAAAAGTCATGATCTTTATTGGTGATTAAAACTTAATATCCCTGAACTACGTTCTGAAAGATCCCAATATCTGACTTATAGAAATTAGGGGGAGACTACCTAGAAGATTCAAATGATAAATCCTATAATCTTCACAAAGTATGAAACTCAGGGGGAGTTTCTTAAAAGACAGTGTCTGTCTCTGATGAATAGCGCGGCTATGTTATCAGATAAGAACTGATCTGCTTGTGCTTAAATGAATCTGCTGAAAGGTAGAAATGCTTTAGAAGTCTTTGAAGATTACAAGCTCTGATACAACTACAAAGGAACTGAGCTCTGAATATCTGAAGATGGAAGTTCTGATGCTAAAGACTCTCTGTTCTCTTAAAGACAAGATAATGAAGCATTCATTTCCTATTCTTCGTCTGGCAACTCAAGTTGTTATTCTGTATGTCTTTGGATCATATAAGATTCTAGATGATCATAAATAAAACTTCGAGGATAACAAATTCAGAGGGAGCTGTTGTTCCAGACTCTGAATATGTTTGTTTTGGTGATTACCCTGTATAAAATATTCAATCAAAATACTTGGTTTTATCATCATCAAAAAGGGGGAGATTGTGAGAGCAAGAATTGTCTCTACAAGTCAATCTATGTTTTGATGATAACAATACGTATTTGTGAAAGAACCATTTTATGTTCTAACGTGTGTTGTGTGCAGATCATAATTATAGAATATATCAGATCCAACAAGCACCAGCCAGATGAGCGAAATTGATAATATGCGAAGTTACTATGTGTGACACAAGTCACAAAAAGCAAGAACGCTTCTGTATCTGATCGTGATCAGTTAGATCCAAGGATGTCGATATTGCGGATGCAATGCTCTTGTGGATGCTCTCTGAAAGTGGTAAAGATTCTGAAGATTATGAAGCTTCTGAAGAAGAGAACCAAAGTGCTGAAGACTCTCATGACTTGAAGTTCTGAAGGCGGAAGGCTCTGAAGACCAAGTGCAGAAAGACTCTGAAGACTTATGTGTTCTGAAGATCAAGTATTGAAGACCCTGAAGACTGATTCCTAATGGACTTCTTCAATTGACTGAAGACTTGACATATCAGATATCCTGATTAAGAAGACTCTACTCATGCTTCATCAATTATACATCAGAAGCCTCTGAAGTTCAGAAGTCACATGTTACCGTTGTGAGTAACTGTACACGGTGCCCAAGAAAGATATATCCCACCACTTCTCCCACAACAAAAAGGAGATGTGTCAGTACAGCTAATTATTACACAACGTCTCTTTCCCAACGACCAACAATATTTCAAACGGCTGTATTTCTACTGGGCAATTTAAAGGAAAGAGTATTCACTTCTAACAAATGACTGAGAGACGATGAAGGACGTTGATGACGACACAGTCCACAAATCGATTCATTTTATAAAAGGTGAATTGATCAAGTCATTGTGTAAAGATAGCATCAACGATGAGTTCTCGTTGTAACACTTAAAATATCCAAAGCTATCACCATCTACACATGGCCATTATTGTTGAAGCTCAAAGATTATCATTCAACACAACAACAATGAATTGGTATAGAAGCTGTTGATGAAGAAGACAACATTGCAAATCAGTCAAGTCATCAACCACCTTCTCGTCAGCGCTACATTGAAAATCTGAAGCAAGGAGTTGTTGCTTAAAGCTTGCTCACCCCGAAGACGAAGAAGAAGAAGATCTACAAGATGTCAACAACTGTCAAATCATTATACATCTCTGTAGTTTCTTAGAATAGCAAGGAGTTGTTGCTCACATCTTGCTTAAACACTTGTGTGTTCTATTGTACTTAAACTTAGGAGTAATCTGCTTGTTAAGATGCACCTTTGTAATCTCCAGTATAACTAATTCTTGGTGAATTAGGATTCCTTGAGTGGTCAGTGTGACCGGAGACTCAAGAAGACAACGGCGAGATCTCATTGTGGGAAAAACCTGAAATAGGGTCAGTAGCGTTATATTCATTGCGATGAATCCCTGATCGTCTAGCTGTGAAAGCCTACCAGTAGATCTTGCAAGATTGGAACCTGCAGGTCAATGTTTTTTATATTCATTAAGTTGAATCCCAGAATGGTTCATTGTGTGTTAGTCACAGTGCGACTGTGCAAGTGGTTAGTCACCGGCTGTTGCCCGTGCATCTGTAATCAAGATTGATTATAGTGGATTAAGACCTTGTGTTCAAGGCGAAATCACCTAAGGAGGGTGGATTGGATTAGCCTTTGTGGTGAACCAGGATATATCGTGTGTTCTTTACTCTTATGCTTAATGTTCTTATTTATGTTTCTATATAGAGTATCAGAACCTTACACAAGTAAGTCAGAACCTTGTAGCTTAACTCTGACAAGCTTCCGCGCTGCAAGTTCTGAGAAATGGATCTTATATTCAGACTCTCGTTAGTTCTGAAGCCTCATGCTTAGCTAGTCTGAATGTAACGTTGCCAGTCAGAGTCTCTCAACATACTCTGATGTAATCCCGAGTGATTCAACAACAAGATACGAAAAGTAGTCAAAATAGCAAATGCACAATTCAACCCCCTTTTCTTGTGTCTTTCTCGCACCTTCACCTTTTAGCTTCAATCTTGGGCTTTGAACAAGACACAAATACCCCTTTAGCTTCAATCTTGGGCTTTGAACAAGACACCAAAACATCTTTCCTCCCATAGAATAAGAGGAACTACGATTGCTCTGATTTCCCTGTTTCATTTAAACGGGAATACGTAGGCATAAGATTGCGAAATCTTAGCGAGCATACTAAACAAAAACTCTAGGTTCAGTACCTTCACACATCAATCAAAACTTAGGTCTAGTACCTTAACAAAAACATTGGAAAAACCCGAACATCAATAAAAACTCACTCACTCACTCATATTTCCTAAGATACTTTCCCAACCCATTAACAGATAAACACCATCAAGTACAAAGCAAAACCTAAAGCTAACATCCTGTGAATAACCACATATAGGATGGGTAATTGACAACTCCCTATTGTATAACCTGACCCCGGACCCCCCAATCTCTTTAAAGCGTTTGTTCAATTAAACAATCATGTGCAAGGTTAGTTTTAGATAGCTTCCCTTTCCCTTCCAGCTTCACAGGATAAATAAGAAATCAGAAAGTAGCACCCCCTCCTCATTGTGGGGAGAAACCCAAAAACCAGCGATAAGGTGGTCGCGTCACCGACAAAAATTGCTCGCTACACCTTCCACCATAAAGATTCAGAAAATCAACACATCGCTAACTCTTTTGAGAACAGCCTGTGGGATAGGTTTCCATATCTCAGTCTTATAATTCCACTCCAAATGGAATTGTTATCACATAGGATTCTCCAAAGCCATTTAGTGATCAACGCCTTATTGAAAAGGTACACATCCTTAATACCAAGGCCACCACACTCTTTAGAAAAATAAATATTTTCCAACTAACCCACGAGATGACTGTCTTTTCCGATAAACCTGCCCAAAGGAAATTCCTTTGAATAGCTCTAATAGTTTTAATAACCTTCCTTGGAGCTTTGAAGAAAGCAAGATGGTGAATCAGAAGATTAACCAGCACTGAATTTATCAGAGAAATTCTCCCTCCTATAGATAATTTTTTACCCTTCCATGACAATAATCTAGGTCTGATGCACGAGATAACTGGTTACCAAAAATCAATTCTTCTATGATTGCTGCCAATTGTCAAGCTAGGGAATCTGAATGGTAGGCAATCATTCTTACAGGCCAAAGACTGAGATGCCGCCTCCATGAACGAATCTTCAACACCGATACCGTAGAGTCTACTTTTCCAAGTGTTGATTTGAAGGCCATAAATCATTTCAAATCCCTTTAAAAGAGCCTTGATACCTCAAAGATTTTTCCAAGAACCATCACATATAACAATAGTGTCGTCGGTGAACTGCAATAGGTTGATTGAAATATCACCCTCCAGCTTGAACCCTGTAAGCGTACCCCCTGATTCCGCCCTCTTCAACATGAACGCTAAAACTTCCACCACTATTGCAAATGAAAATGGTGATAAGGGATCACCCTGTCGTAATCCCCTCGAAACTTTAAAATTCGTCGTTGTCCCACCATTAATGAATATGGACATGAAGTTAGAAAACACAGTACCATGAAGCCAAGGAATCCAAAGTTCTCCAAACCCCATAGCCTTAAGTACCATAATGAGAAAACTCCATTCGACACAATCATATGCCTTAGCAAAGTCGATTTTAAATAACAAACAACTCATTTTATTCCTCTTGGCAAAGTTAATAATTTAATTAGCTACCACCACTCCATCCAAAAGCTGTCTACTAGGTATGAATATTGTCTGAGAAGAAGACACAAGATTACCAATGATCTTCTTCATTCTTGAAGCCAGCCATTTTGCAATAATCTTGTAAATACAACCAAGGAGACAAATAGGACGGTATTCATCCAGCCTTTCAGGGTTTAAAGCTTTCGGAATCAACGCGATGAATGAAGATGACAAGGCTTTTGGTAATGTGGCAGTGTTATGGAAATCCATCACACAATTAACCACATCCTGTCCTACTACCTCGCAACAAAACATGAGAAAATCCAAATTATAACCATCCGGGCCAGGGCTTTTATTTTCGTCGCTGTCAAATACCACACTGCGGATCTCTTCAGAGGTAAAGGTTTCTTCCAGGCCTACTTTTTCTTGAGGTGAAATGGTTGGAATACCTGTTAAGTTCAGCCATGGCCTTTTAGCAGACTTGCAACGAAATATATCCCTGAAGTGTCTTACCATTGCATCTTTAATAGGTATAACACCAGAAAAAACATCAGAATCAGTCTTTAAAGTAGAAATAGAATTGACTCTACACCTGGTCCTAAACAAAGAATGGAAAAACCTTGTATTTCCATCCCCTTCTCTCACCCATTTTACTCAAGATTTTTGTTTAATAAAACTTTCTTTAAGCAACAAACTATTCCACACCTCCCTTTGAGCTTCACCTCTACGAATTACTACATCTTCTTTACTAAATCCATCAGCATCCAACAACTCCTCTTCCATTAAGTTAAGCCTCTCTACACCCACATTTACTCTCAAGTCAATCCAACCAAACACGTTCTTGTTCCACCAACGCAATCTACCTCTAAGAGCTTTGAATTTTTCCGCCAGGATGAACGCAGCAAAACCAGAAAACTTAAGTGATTTCCATTTTGAATTCACAAAATTAAAGAATTCAGGGTGTTCAAACCAGGATTTAAAGGTCTTGAAAGGTTTTGGACCCCAATTTACTAGGTTAACTTTAATCCAAACAGACCTGTGATCAGATATATCTCTATTTCCCACCTCTTGAGAAACTAAATTCCACTTTGAAATAAGATCCTCCGACAAAAGAAATCTATCCAATCTACTACAACACGTTCCATTAGCATTAAACCATGTAAATTTGTTACCTACTGCCGGTAAATCCACGACTTCCATGATGTCAATGAAAGACCTAAAGTCCTCCATTTCCACCTCATACTTGTTACTTCTCCCCCTTTTCTCTTCCTGCGATTTTATGGTGTTAAAATCCCCCCAATCAACCATTCACCATCTTGAAATTTAGCTTTCAAATTAATAAGCTCAGCCCATAATTTACGTTTCTCAGCCAAAATGCAAGGAGAATAAACATTGACTAGATAAACATTCATACCTTCATATAGTACAAGCATACCCAAAAATCCACCTCCACTGAAACTGAAAACCGGAATACAACAGTTCTTCTTCCAAATTATTATCATCCCACCAGATTGACCTCTAGCATTTGATGCCGACCAATCACAATCTTTACTCCCTCAAATATTATGCACAAATTTATCAGTTATAGACTTACATTTGGTTTCTTGAATAAAACACAAATTTGTCATTCCTTTCAACAAAATCTCTTTAATTCTCCTTTGTTTCACATAATTTCCTCTCCCTCGGACATTGAATATGATGACATTCATGGAATAATGAATGCTGCCTCCTTTGAATCTCTATAATCCTTTCCGTCTCGTTCTTCCATGCTTCTGGTCACCTCCTCAAAATACTCATCATCTTCCTCACTCTCCACACCCATGTTTTTTATTATTTTACAAACTCTACGAGGAACATGTTCTAGCGACTTTCTAATTCTAGAGTTGCCCTGATTCACATCCGAATCATGGATTAATTCACAGCACAAGACCGACCCACCTGAATATCTCGAATTGGAATCCTCCAACGCCATGGTATGTCCAGCTTCCCCAGTGGAAAATTGGAAAGACTAATTGTTATTAGCCTGGATCCCTCTAGCTGAATGAATAAGGTGAGAGTAATAAGATAGTAAAAAAGGAATCCTGATGTTTTGATAAATATCCTTGATTAGTTTCTTTTTTTCTGGGTTTTTCTCCCTCAATAATTATATTCAACCCATTGGGCGAATTAACTATAGGGTCAGAAATTCCATAATCCATACCCCCTAAGCCCAATGGAATTAAGGACCGGTCCAAATTGACCCCACCTCCCTCTTGAATTATCAAAATGTTCCCTTCTGGTCCACCAAGTAACCTTTCCACCTGCAAACCTAGTGGGTTAGCCACATGTCCAAGTTGCATCAGGTCATTATTTGGTGCAATTAATGAGTCTGTAACGTTCCCATCACCCTTAGATAGATTGTCGCTTACACGACCTCCAGAAATCCCCTTTTTTACTGACACCTCATCTTTGGCATTCCCATCCATCGCCGTCTCCTCGACTTCCGTTCCAGAACTAACCTTTTTACAACTTGTCACTTTATCTGCATCCCCAAGGTCTTCATGGACATAGCCTTCAGAGTTAGAGTGTTGCCTAGAGCCTGACCCGTACACACACCACCATCACCTTCATCGTCATTGATGTCTTCCCACGCGCCTCCCATATCTTCACTATCAATTTAATTTTCATCCACCTCCATTGAATCGTCATTTTTAGCTTTCTTCTTCACTATTATTCGTTTCGGACCGTGCATATCCTCCACCAGCTTCACCCTATAAATATTATCATTAATCCCCACGTTAAAGGTCTCGTTGAGATTCAATGAATATTTTATTGTGACCAAAAATCTTGCAACGTCCATTTTCGATTGTCTTCCGGTTTCAAGATCACAGCAGATGAAAACACCCACATGACTGGAAATGAATTTGAAAAATTCCTTGCACCAAGCATGACATGAGAGACTATTGCATTTGAGCCACGTGAGCCTCTCATTATCAATATCTGACGGAGACCACAGATGAATGTCATTGAACCATTTTGAAACCCAGGCTACATCTTCGTTAATTAGTGCTTGAATATCCCCTTCTTCAGACTCCTCCAGTAAGCATAAATTAGCACCGAGTGGAGTAGCAAGAATACTAAAATAACTAAAAGCTTATAAAACACTTTGAATGTCATATGTTGATCCTGGTTCAGCCACTAATCCCACATACGCCTTCTCAAATCGCGCTAATTCCTCCTTTCCAATGTTGAATTGAATGTGAGCGAATGAGGGTTTAGATTCCTGTATGAAATTTGAAGTATTCACATTGTATATCCTTTCATCTCCCCTTTCTGATTTGTCAGCAAACCCATTAGTGATGTTCTTGGTAGCTTGTGCATATGATTTATCCTTGGTAAGATTCAACATCAGATTAGCTTTTAGTTTCAATTTCTGTTCCACGTTTTCTCTCCCCTTTCTGTCACCTGACCATCTTCCAGCACACTTGCCTCTTTCAAAGCACAAAATATTCGTATGAATTTTCTTGTTGTTGATCGGAAGGCTATCTAGTCTTGCTGCTAATATTCTTACATTTCCCACATTTCTGAATCTAACAAAACTGTATCTCCTACCGGGCTTATCTCGTTTCGCCGGAATAAACACTTCATCCACTATACCAAAATCCTTGAACATTTTGAAACACTCATTTGCATCATAAACTTCAGGGAATTCTATAAAGAAAAATGAGCTCAAATGACCATTCTCCCCAACAGCCTTTCCACCATTTGCCTTCCATATGGACATTTTATCCTTTACTCCTCTTTTTGCCTTTTGTTTAACCTGCACCCAACCTTCTTCACCTACTGTCATACTCATATTTTCTCTAAAACACACTACTGTAAAAAGTAACAACCAGGATAAGAAACCAGAATAAGAAGAAGGAAGAATTCACCCCATGGGGAGGATGATCCCTAATCCTAAGATTAGGACTTTAAAACAAACCCCCCAAGATTAATTCATTGCACGCGTTTACTATATGTGCATGAATATTATATGTTTGTTGCGGGAACTAAAACTCCTTACCATTATTTAGTTCCCTGCCTGTTTAGAATCTTCTAACTAGAGGTTGGTACAACCTTTGTTATGAGTAGTCTTGATTGCACGCATACAAACATGGTATCTGGTATCTCAAACCATCAATTTCTTGATGTGGTTCACATGAACCAACTTCAATACCAGATTCAGAAATTTGGTATCTCAAACCATCCTGCTATGCTAGATTGATCCTTCTTATATCTCAAATTTCTTAATTACAGATTGCTTTGTTAATTCTTTATCTCCCGTTCGTAAATTTTAATTTCTTTATCTTGAGATGATTATATCTCTTTAGAGCACTTTTAGTTGTGCAAGCCAAAATAGTGAATATATTTAGTGATGGAATTATGAATTTGGGATTGAGTCTGGTACACCATAGTAAAGAATTAAATAGGAAAAAGTGAATTGACATGTTTATAAATGTTTCTACTGTAAAATATTTGGTTATTTAGAGTTGTTTCGTTTTGATAAGTTTAAATTTTCAAAAGGTACTAACGCATTGGTACTTAAGAAAATTTGGGTACTAAAGGTGAAACCCTAGTAAGTGTTTGCAGGGATGTTTTGCAGCTTTATGAAGCATTAGCGCATACCAAATGAAAATTTTTAAATCAAAGAGTATATTATCAAGTATACAGTAGTTTTGAAATGAAGTCTATGATCTTAAGATGTTCGCTGGTGGTGCATATTAATGGTCGTGATCAAAAAATTGTTTTTGTTGAGGATGGTCTCAACATCTCTAACCTATGATGATCTGTTAACCTCTTAGTAGGTTGAAAAGATACACTTAAGGTAGACATAATTCAATATTGAGAATCCACACCTTGGACACCAGAATCTTTAAGGAATGTGAATTCTTCAAGATCTTTAAAGAGTTAAAATTACTCAATTTCATTTGCAACCCTCCAAGGAAAATGATCCATCATTGGTCAAGATTTTCTTTTCAAATCTTTATTTCACTAAAGGGACAATTTACTTTGAAGTAAGGAAACACAAGATATCTCTATCTCTGGTTTGTCTAAATATTATTTGCAAATTTGGATCTATATGCTTGCAGGTAACAAAAATCAGCATTCGTAGTTTGGATGATGACAACACGTGACAATATCCTTCAAATGATAATAAAAGAATCTTATAAAGGGAACTCTAGATAAAATGCTTATACAATCAAATACTATCTAGTAAAGTCTTGAAGCTACTCTGGTGAAATATGTGAAAGCTCGCTAGGTCATGTCTTCCAGTCTATCTGAGTAAAGTGAGCATTGTAAAAGTAAAATAGTAGCTTAAGATTACTAAGGGAACTCTCTCACACACCTTAAAATATTTTCTATCTTGAAAATGACTTTCTAAATCAAGACCAAGTGATTAAAAATATTTTACTTTATTAAAAATTATTATTTTTAGCTAAAATCTTTAAAAAAAATCTGGAACACTCCAACCACTTAAGCTCATTTAAAGAAGTTTGTCCATTCCCAAAAAGTAAAAGTTTTTGCATTTAAGCACTTATTACTCCTATTAGCAGCAAACATAAAGCTTGGTGTTAAATATAAGAAAGATTTTACTATATAAAGTATCAAATCCAACCATCATTCTCACAAATGTTGTGAGATTACACCAAATAATACCTACCTTCAAATAGCCTATGCAACAAAATAATTATTAATTTCCATTTTGGAAAAGCAGACGAAATATAAAAAGCACTCTATAGTTAATGAATAGTCCTTTATTTTACAATATTTATTATATTCCCTTAAATTGAAAAGGACAAAATTGCCAACAGTGAAATATAAAAAACTAAGAGAGAGAAGAACCGTTTTTGATAAGAAGGAAAAAAATAGCGCCCTCGGTTTTAGGAAATCCACGTGTCAATTTCCTATACGTCACATTATTTCACTACTTTCAGGGCCCCATGATTCCTGGATTCCAATGTTATCATAATTAAACATTCCACGCGCAGGCTTTCCGCGTTTGTAGCACTCTCCCTATCAATTCGAAACGTGCCCATTTTAATCAACGCAATGAGCGAGTATAAATCACGCGCTACTTTTATGTATTTGGTTCAGATAAATTAGACATTGGGAAACCTTAAAACCACTAATCTTGGAATACCACTTTTAAGGTTTGCATCAGAAATACTCCTTCCGTCAAAATTTTTTAAAATTATTATACATAGAGTAAAAAAAATAATAATAAACTAATTAAATATAACAATTTTATAAAATTATCTTTAATTACTATTGATTATAATAAAGGTGTAATATAATATAATATTTTAAAAGGTGTGTAAATAATATTTATTAAAAATAAAGTTGGTAAAAATTAATAATTGTTGCATTGATAACGTAAATTTTTTTTTCTTTTGATACAAATTTTTTGGCTAAAAACCTCTTATTTAGGACAGAGGGAATAGTATTTTAACGACTTCACACCTTCCCCATCTGCTGTAAACAAAGATATAAAAATAATGATTTTTTTAATTATAAAATAATAATAATAAACACTATAATTGTACACACAACATCTAATATTTGAATTTTTAGATCAATTATTTATATATATTTTATTCAATTAATATTTAGGATTAATAGTCATTTTGTCCCCTACCATATAGGCGATGTTCGAAAAATCCCTCTGTAAAAAAAACTTGCAAAAAAAACCCTAACATTTAAAGATTCTCTCAATTTTGACATTCATCACATCCAGTCACCAAAAAAGCTGATGTTGCAGGGGTCAAAATAAAAATGCTGCCAAAATAGCAGTGGTCAAAATAAAAGACCATTTCTTAATACACCACCCAAGTTTCTTATACACCACGTGAAATTTCGTTTTTGCCCCCTGATTTCGGATGTGCACATCTGGACGCACCATTTTTTTAAAAAACGCTGATGTGTTCCGGATGTGCACATCCGGAAACATAGTATAATTTTATTTTTTTAAATTCCGGAACTGCAGATCCGAAAAATAACATAACTTTATTTATTTTTTTAAATCGATTTTGTCGGTTGGTCGCATACGTTAATATATCATCGCAAGTTAATATACATTCGAATGAGGGGAGCAAGAAGGGATTAGGTTTCCCGCCCATAGAAAACTTTGTTCTTCGTATCTCTCCAATAGAAAACTTTTTTCTTCATATCTCTCCAATAGAAAACTTTGTTCTTCGTATCTCTCCAATAGAAAACTTTGTTCTTCGTATTTCTCCAATAGAAAACTTTGTTCTTCGTATCTCTTCAACAGAAAACTTTGTTGATCCTTTCTCTCCAGTGTAACCACTGCTCCTGTTATCTTTCTTTGTTGATAGTTCAACACTACAGATTGACTCAATATATTTCGAAGATAAACCCTTTTTGTTATTGAAAATAAGTAATGTCGTTGGTGCACCAGTAGCAGTAATGTCATCGGAATTTATAACAAAATAAAGTTAACAACAGATTTACGGTCATGAATATAAACAACTATCATTTAACATCATGAATGCATCATGAAAGGTTAAATGTACTTGAATAAGCTCCATGGGAAAATGAACATCTTTAGAATAAAGTTCAGCGGAGAGATTCTTGATAGCGTGATGAAGATCTTGAGTCAATGGATTAGGTTTCCCGCCAATAGAAAACTTTGTTCTTCGTATCTCCTATTACCACTTGCAGAACCAGAATCAAAATTTTCTACTTCACTTATGTAGTATCGAGCGCGGAAAAGCTAGCAAGTGTACATAATAAGCAGGAGGAACTATATCATTAATATACAAGTTATAATATATACATATACATCAATAGTCATCAGCAAATGTGCAAAATAAGCTAGCAATTGGGCATAATAAGCATAATAAACAAGTTATAATATATACATATACATCAATATACATTAGTATGTATGATTTAGAAAAAACCAACGCGAACCTGTAAAATATAATCCTTTTAGGCTTAAACCCAGTTGATTTATAGAAAGCCTCGCGCCACTCCCAGAATTATCCTATCATGAGAAATACACAAATCTAACAAAATTATCTTATCATTCTAGCGGGCCGATTTCCCTTCTAAGGATCCATTGTTATTTTAAAGAGATCTTGAATTATCTCCTCACAATGAACCTGAGCAAAAACAATTCATCTGTATCTTGTGACCCAAAGTCAGTTCATTGGTTCTGCAAGTGATAATAGGAGTACCACCACCTTTGTGTCGACTCTGGTAATAGAAGTAATGTTTTACTGTTGATCGTTATTCTTTTAAAATACATATTATTATTATTTCTTAAAATAAATATACCTTTTTAAGTTTCAGTCATTTTTTCGGATGTGCACATCTGGAATACCGTGGTGTATAAGAAACTTGGGTGGTGTATTAAGAAATGGTCAAATAAAAACGCTGCCAAAATGGCAGGGGTCAAAATAAAAACGCTGCCAAAATGGCAGGGGTCAAAATGGCAGGTTTTTGGTGATTGGATGTGATGAATGTCAAAATTGAGAGAATCTTCAAATGTTAGGGTTTTTTTTGCAAGTTTTTTTTTTACAGGAGGATTTTTCGAACATCGCCTATATGGCTGGGGACAAAATAACTATTAACCCTAATATTTATAAGTTGAACGACGATCACTCTTATTTATGTTAAGCTCTCTTTATAATATTGCGTAAAAATACTCAATTTATAAAATAAATATATAAATATAAATATTATTATTTTAAATATCATTGCTAGAAAATGAACCTAAGATTTAAAAATTATAAAATTTACCCAAATTATAAAATTTTAATTTTTTTATTGATACAGAAATAAATAAATAATAATTACAGAAAAATTCAAATCCAAAATACAATATTTGATTTCTCAATAATTTTTTTACCAAGCAGTTTTAAAACACAATACACACTTATCACCTTTATTTTTCTAGGACAGGTTTCTCTTTTATATTGGATTCCCATAAATAGAAAAAATTGAAAATGATATAAATATAGTAGTGGCTTTTGTCATAAAGCTCCTCAGTCTTTCCATATAAAGAATAAAACTGAATCAAATACCTCTTTCTACAAATCTATACCTCTTTCTACAAATCTATACCAACGGTTTCTCAACCATCTTCATCTTCTTCTTCCTTTCCTCCTTACTCCTATACTTTTCAAGTAAGTCACTTTTTCTTCTCTATTATATCTTCCACAACTTTTCTGTTTTTTTATTTATTTATTTATTTATTTTTCAAAAAAAATATATTGAATATATAGTAGTCAAAAAATATAGAATATCCTTTGGTGATGGATCTTAAGAAGAAGAGTATTTGCCTACTGATCTAGCAGGTGAAAAAACCCTAATCCATTTTTGAGAAAATTATTGAGATGGGAAGAGGAAAGATTGCGATTCGAAGGATCGATAATTCGACAAGCAGGCAAGTAACTTTCTCAAAAAGAAGAAATGGATTGATGAAGAAAGCAAAAGAGTTATCCATTCTTTGTGATGCTGACGTTGGATTGATTGTTTTTTCAAGCACTGGAAGGCTCTATGATTATTCAAGCACTAGGTATTTATTAATTGATCTAATTATTTTATTTTTCTTTTTGATTATTGATCTGAAATCCCATTTTGTCTATGATTTATAAAGTGGAAAATTAAATAAAATAATTATATATGTTTGTTGTGATTATTCTGTTGCATTATTAGGAGATTTTTATGGCATTATATATTTCTTATGATCATATAATAAAACATATAAATAGGTATTTATCTTCATGATTCATGACCTTAACTATAATTAGTATTTACCATTTCAACTTCTAAAATGAGAATAATCTTATGCTTAGGACTAAATATTATATATATGTATGTAGGTATCTTAAAGTGGCACAAAATCTCATATTGTACTATAAATATTAATATATGTATATATAGGTTAAGGAATTGAAGTGTAGTTTAAGAATCTATTTTCTGCACTGGACACTATCACCAGAACGCAGGTGCATTCCTTTTCTTTTGAAATTTTCAAAGCAATGGTTAATATTATTAGTAAAATCTTGTAGTAAAATAATAAAACTTTAGTATATGTTTTTTTTTATCTACGCATGCATTGTCCCTAATATGAAAAGTACAAATTAAATTATGCACAAACAGAAAGATGAGGAAATGGTAGATTTAGAATGTCAGAAATTTACTATGATTTATATATATATGTAAATGTATTATTGAGCTACCTAGATAAGAATATCAGTAGTTTCACCCACTACATGTTTAACATGATGTTGAACATTAATATTCACATGTGATATAGTGCATTAAACCAGCAAACTTCCTCCTTTTGACACTTCATAGGCTTAGAGAGCTCCATAGAGGCTGCAAATAATTAGTTAGTAGTTGGTATTTTAAATGTGGACAAAGTAGTTTTATACATGGAGGAGTAAGAGCTACATAGAACTAGTATTTTCCTACTCAATTGCGTTAAAAAAATGTGTTTGGACCTAATTCAACCATACAAAATTGGTTTGTAGGGTAAGAAGTGACCCTACTTATAAGCATATGCACTAGCATCAGTTACTCGATTGCATTAAAAAATGTAATTGAACCTAACTCAAACCTACAAAACTGATTTGTAGGGTGAGGAGTGGCCTCACTTATAAGCATGTGTTCAGTCTATATATTATTTGATGTGAGACACTTAACACACCCTCTCACGTTCAAAACTAGATAGCTGGAGCGTGGAAATAAATGATGAGTGGTTTGATAACATAAACCATAATAGACGGTCCACTAGATCTTAAACGAGGCTCTTTGATACCATGTTAAGAGATGTGATTGAGTCTAACTCAACCCTACAAAACTGACTTGTATGATAAAATATTCTCATTTATAAACACATGTTCAGATTATATATTATCTAATGTGAGACTCTTAATAAGTTGAAGTTTCTGGTACATACGTAAAAATATCAGGACAAATAAAGGATACAACATTTTAAAAAAATCAAGATAGTTTATAAGAAAAAATAAGAGTAATGTATTGGTGGACCTAGATTGTTCAATTCATAATTAATTAAACACTACAATAAAATTTTAAAAAATAGACATTGTGTTAAGTTACTATAACAAAGAAAACTAAAATACATGCATCTACTATGTTAATAGATGGTATAAGTATTTCACAATTTCAGAAGTACCTATGCTTCTTAAGGGGTTGCTATGCAAAGAAAGAATGCTTCTTGTAAAAGAAGTTGAGGATAAGATGGCTAAATAAAGAAAGGTTAACCAAATTTGAAAATAAAATCTTGGTCATAAATAAAAAAATGTTAGATGAACAAGATTCTTTTTGTTTGAGTGTTAATTGATGTGGTGGAATCGATCAAGGTATACCTTGGAAAAGGAGCTGTAGACATGCTGATGCAATAAAAAAAACACATACCTTGGAGGTCTGAATAACATACAGTATTACTTTTAAACAACAAAATACTATAAAAGGATAATACAAGAAACAATCCAACCTAGATAAGAAAAACGGTTTAAAAAAGGGAAAACAAAACAAGTTACCATGTCAAACCAACCCAAAAGAATCTCTATATACGCCTATTTTCTTTTTCTTTTTCTTTTTTGTTACAAATCTACACCTATTTTCTAGATATACAATATAATATTTCTAGATATACAATATAAATTATAAGAAACACAAGACATATTTAATTTTGAATTGAGTTTGATCAAAATTGATTTTAATTTTTTTTCTCCAAATTGTTCTTTTAACAAAAATGATTTTTTTTATTGAATGTGTTTGATAGAAAAATAAAATTAATGTGCAATTAAAAGGTAGGGGTAGGAATAGAGTGGGGCACTTTGTTTTTTATAATCCAACGAGTTTCTACCACGATCTCACATATTGAGATTTTAACTTATTCATTTGAACGACTTAATCCATTATAATCGTACTTGATTATAAATATTAGAGAAAATAAGTATTCAGTGCAAGCAAGAATGTGTGTTACTTCTTCATTGGAGGATTCAGTTTCAAAGAAATTAAAGTTCCAGTTGCCAGCAAAGATTGTTAGTGAAGCAACATCGATCAAAGCTTCAAAGAAGCAGTTTTCTCAAAGTCCAACACAGATCTATATTCAATCTCAAAGAAGCAACAATGTCGAACCTTGAAACTTCACCACAAAGTGCACAACCTAAAGTTCAAACCTCATAAGCTACGTTGAAAGTCATGGCATTCACAGGTTCGACAAACACTTTTGCTCCAAAATTCTCGAATAAACTACAAGAAAGCAACTTCTTGTTATATAATCAACTGGTTGAGGGTGTAATTCAATCACACAAACTTTACAAGATTGTTGTAAACCCTCGCATCCTGCCTATGTTCTAGAATGAACATGATCGGATTGAAAATAATATCTCTAAAGCCTATGAGGAATGATCCACACAAGACCAAGCTTTGTTCACTTGGTTAGTATCAATAATCTCAAAGTTTGTGCTCCCTTGCGTTCTCTTTTGCAAACATACCTATAAGGTGTGGGACAAAGTACACAAACCCTACAATGCTCATATGAAGGTCTGAGTTCACCAACTTTGTCCTGAGTTAAAGATGAGAAATAATGGTAACAAAACAATCTCTGAATTTGTTTTTCGAATCAGAGTTATTGCATATTCACTCATGGCAATTGGGGATCCAGTCTCAGAACATGATCAAATTGACTTAAATCTTCAAGGACTCTCTGAAGAGTACAATCCTTTCATCATGATGGTATATAATATTGATCCAATGTACATTTATGAAGTAGAAGGCTTGTTGTATATTCATGAAGCTTAACTTGACAAATATCGTTAAGAACTTGCAACACCAAATGCATCAGACAACATTGTTCAAGCTGGGGTGAACACTCAGGCTACCAGACCAACAAATTCAAGACGTTCGGGTTATTACTCACGTGGTAGATCTCACTTAAAAATTGGAAACAGGAAAACTTGTCAACTTTGCAACAAGAATGGGCACGCAATGATGGATTGTTGGCACGAGTTTGGTGAACACTTTGAACATACACCACCAAAATCTCAAGCTCAAGGAACTGCCACTACCAACACTTATCATGCTCAAGAAGATAACAAGAATTAAGACACATTGTCTGCTTCTGCAAATGCTTATTTAGCTCACATGGATTAGCTGCAACTACCTTCGGGATTGGAGTCTCTAACATGGTTTGCAAACTCATTTGCATCTCACCATATCACTTCTAACTCTTCCAATTTGCAATATATTAAATCATGTTTTGGCCTATATAAATTAGTTGTGGGAAATGGACATAGCTTATTAGTTTAGACAATAGGAAACACTAAATTCCATTCCTCTCTCGTATCAAAAGTCTGCATGCAATGAGCTGATCTTTTACATGTGCCCAAGATAACTAGAAATCTCATTTAAGTTTCGAAAATTTCCAAAGATAACAAAGTATTATTTGAGTTTCATCCTAACAAATTCTTTGTGAAATATCAAACATCTAGCCAAGTGTTTCTTGAAGGATTCCCATATGAAAGTGGGTTATATTGCTTCAACACACTGAAGGTGGAATCTTTAAGGTGTAACTTGAAGCACAAGACATATGATGTGGAACTTATAACTAATAATGTAGTAGTTTCCACTAAATCTCTCATTACTGATAAACAAGACAGTCATAACTTAGATAAATTTTCCTATGGCATGCTAGACTGGGACGTGCTCATCCCAAAACTATTCATAAAGTGTTGAACCTATGTAACTTGCATTTTAAGAATAAAGAGCCTTTTGATTTCTTTCACTCTTGTTCTCCTGGAAAAGCTCACAAATTTACTTAATGAACAAGGCATAATCCACATATTGACTTATCCACACACCTCACATCATAATAGAGTGGTGGAAAGAAAACATAGACAGAGTGTGGAAATGGGGTTCACCATTCTTGCATATGCGTCCATGCCAATAAGTCTTTGGGATCACAACTTCACCATTGCAGTGTACTTGATCAACAGGCTACCTATTAATGCTTTACTTGGCTATAACTCGCCTTTTTAGGTTCTCTTCAATAGGAAAATTGTGTATGGTACAATCAAAAAATTTGGATGTGCCTGAAATCCTTTACTAATGCCTTATAACAATAACAAGCTTCAATTTATAAGTGATCAATTCACATATCTAGGCGTTTCTCTAACACACAAAGGTCACAAATGTATCAATCTGGAAGGCATGATCTTCATATCAAATGATGTAATTTTCATTGAAACAAAGTTTCCTTGCAAAACAAGCTATCTTAAGGCAGATGACACTTTATAATTTCAATCAAACCTATCATACAAAACTTCAAACTTGATGTTGTTCCTACCTGAGTCAAACTTCATTTCTCACTCAGATTGGGCTTCACCTAGTCATGTGCCTCCAACTATCCAAACACTTCATAACACTGCAGTCACAACTACCTTACCTATAGACCATAACGCGTTACATGATGCACACAACCAACAAACTACTTCTGGAAAATATCAATCATCGCCTCAAGAGTTACTTACTAGCTCTTCACATGTGTTAGACACTTGTCAATGTCCACCTAGTCCATCCATTCCACCTGTCATATCTCAGTCACCAATTGTATTAGCTGCACCTATTGGACATCACCATGCCACAATATCACATAAATGCCAGTCCATGTCTGAGTCTATTTCACCATCTTTTCACACTCAAATCACTCAGGTCCTACTTTTATTTAATGATTTCCCCATCCTCACTAGAGCTAAGGCTGAAAATTCCAAACCAAAGGCTTTCATAGTTCATGATGAACCTACCACAACAAAGCAAGCCTTGGCTCATCCTAAATGGTTTCAAGCAATGAAATCAGAATATGAGTCACTTATTAAGAATAGTACATTGGCTCTATTTACTCTACCACTTGATAAGAAGCCAATAGGATGCAAGTGGGTTTACAAAGTTAAATTTAATGCAGATGAGAGCATCAACAAGTATAAAGCATCGACTATGGCTAAAGGCTTTCATAAACAACTTGGATTTGATTTGCTTGAGTTATTATCTCCAGTCGTGAAACCTACCACCATCAGAATCATACTCACACTAGCAATTACCTACAAGTGGTAAGTTCAACAAGTGGGCATCAACAACTCCTTCCTCAATGGTGATCTGCAAGAAGAGGTTTACATGCAACAGCCATCAGGGTTTTTTCACACTGACGTAGCTTAGTGTGCCAACTCATGAAAGCTATTTATGGCTTGAAACAAGTGCCTCATTCATGGTATCTAAAGCTCCATCAAGCCTTATTACAGTTTGAGTTTATCTCAAGCCAATGTGACCACTCTCTCTTTATCTACCATCACCACAATGTCATTATATATGCATTAGTGTTGTAGCGTGCGAATTTTGTCGGTGACGCGACCACCTTACCGCAATGGAATTTGGGTGCTACTTTCTGTTTTCTTATTTATCCTATGAAGCTGGAAAAGAAAGGGAAGATATCTAAAACTAACCTTGCACGCAAATGTTTTCTTTAACAAATGTTAAGAGATTGGGGGGTCGGGGTCAGATTATACAAAAGGAAGTTGTCAACACCCAGTGTATATATGGTTATCCATAGAATTTTTATTGCATGTTTCTCCGTTAATTTAAATACTTTCTCGTGTTTATCTGCTGTGGTTTGGGAAATTTTCTCCTTTGGGAATGTTGAGAGAGAGTTTTTTTGTTGTTTTCGGGTTTTCCGTTGTTTTTGGGAAGGTACTGGACCTAAAGTTTTTGATTCGTATGCTCGCTAAAGATAACTGGAAAATCAGAGCAATCGTAGTTCCTCCTATTTCTATGGGAGGAAAGATGTTTGGTGTCTTGTTTAAAGCCCAACATTGAAGCTATCAGAATATTTGTGTCTTGTTCAAAGCCCAAGATTGAAGTTAAAAGGGTGACTGAGAGAGAATTTGTCATCTCTAAAGGGATAATATCTCACTTATTCATCACAAAATGTTAAGAAACTGATCATAAAGGAAGTTAGTTTAACTGGGATATATGAATCCAGCAATGCCATAATTTCCTTTATAAGGGTGATTTCATGAAGGAAGAAACTTTAACTCAATATTGAGCAATGCCATTTTTCTTTATGAATCTTTCATGCTAAGAGAGAGCCATTGGCTTGGATGTTAGGAATCCAGAGGCTTGCCACTTACAGTTGTTAGATGAAAGATGAATTTTGACCAGGATAAAAGAAGGACTCCAGCTTGGATTTTGAATCAACAAGTGTGCCACTTACAACAATTATCTGGGAAAAAGGTTTTGTTTGTTTGTTTTGAGATGTGATATATAGAGGAAATATCCTTCTGCAGAGTGGACTCATGGTCTCCTTTGAGGGGATGTTAATTTTTGTGTGCCTTGATCAAAGCCCAAGGTTGAAGCTAAAAGATTGACTCTGCTTAGAGAGTTCTATATCTGTCTTGTACAAAGCCCAAGACCGAGGCTGAAAAGAGATTGACTCCACTAGGGAGGTTTTATCTGTCTTGTACAAAGCCCACGATTGAGGCTGACTCTACTGAGGAAAAAATTATATAAAGCCTAAGAGGAGGCTGGTTGGGGAAATTCTTATATGAAGTCTAAGAGGAGGTTGGCTTCTGCTGAGGATTGTTGAAATCCAGAGACAGGTCTGATATGTATTAGGGAATCCAAAAGGGATATCAACTTTTGCTAGGGATTAAAGAAGAGTTGAAATATCAGATGCCATGAGGTTCTGATTCTGTCGGGGTTTTATTGATGGTAAATTGACCCTGGCTGGGGATTTTTAAAGTGAAGGTTTAAACCTTGTTAAGGGGTCTGAGGAGTTTGGAATTGGGTTTGAAAACCTAAGGAGTTTTTAAACTCTCCTGGAGACTGATGAAATGATCAGGGTTTTTTCCTGTGCTTTTAGGAAACTTGAGGGTCTCTATGAAATCTAAGAGGAGATGAGACTTTTCAAGTCTTACTTGTATGAAGCCCTAGAGGAGGCTTAGACTGTCCAAGTCTCTTATGAAGTGGTAGGTTATGCCTGTAGAGAGAGATCTTTGTATGATGCCCAAGAGGAGGCTGTTGGTTTAAGGGATGAAGATCAACCCTTGAATGGTCTGATGTTTTGAAATTCTTGACTCTCCTAAGGATTGAACTAGTGAAGATGACTAATTTCTTCCCTATACTTGTAGGAGGCCTTTAGATCCTTGCACTAAGCCCAAGAGGAGGCTGGGGAACTTCTAAGAAGCATGTTGGTCCTTGTACTAAGCCCAAGAGGAGGTTGTGGATGCTTTTAGGAAGCCTGTGGGTCCAAACCTAAGAAAAGTTCAAGAAAGGTTTCACTGAGAATAGGTCCTTTCTTTGCAGAACAGTTCTAGGGTTTAAAGAAATTCAGAAGAGGTTTCACCGGGAATTAGTCCTCTTTGGGGAATTGAATTTCTTGTACACATATATTTCTAAGTTTGGACAGTCTTGAGAAAAGTTTCACCAAGAATAATGCCTTTCTCTGTTCCATATTGTATAAGCCCAAGAGGAGGCAAGACTGTATCTGGAATTTCCTACGGGGAACTCGTTTTGACTATGTTGAAAGAGCAACCTCTGGTTTGAACTAAATGTAGACCTAACTGCTGGGGAAAATTCTAAGCAAGTATGTACAAGCATATATATAAACAGATGAAATATATATAAACAAGTATGTATTGAAGAGATACTGGGACTTACAGTCTGATGAAATTCCAAGCATATTAACTATAGCTGTTTGGTTAGGTTTTCAAGAAATTGAAGAAAGTTTTGATAAAACTTTGAATTTGAACTTGAATAAAAAATAAAGTTGTTTTAAAAGGAAGTTTGGGGTTTATACTCAAGGAGAGGCCCAGATGAAAAACAGTGATCACACCATTTATTTTGAAAATCGTATCAGGACTTATACAATGATTGAGGCCCAATTTATTGATTTACAAAAGAGGTGGGTCTTACACTCTATTAGAGGCCCAAAAGTGTTTGAAAACGAAGAAGAAATGGGGCTTACAACTCAAGGGGAGGCCCAAAATGAAAATTGTTTTGAAAACGGTGATTGCACCGAGATTTCCTTTTAAATCGTATCGGGACTTATACAATGACTGAGGCCCAAATCAATTATTTACAAAGGGATGGGACTTACACTCTACCAAGAGGCCCAAAAGTGTTTTGAAAGGTGTTTGAAACATTAAAATTAAGAGAAACCCTAATTTTAATTAAAAAATATAATTTTTAAAGGAAATTAAAATATAAAATGATACAAAATATCAAATATATTCAAAAACAAGTTGCCAACTTTAAAAAATATTTTGAAAAATCATGTTTAGTCACATGAAAGCTTGAAATCCAATTGGTTTTGAAAAATCAAGGTGAGAATTTCATTTTAAAATGTTTAAAAACAATTAAAATTAAATTAAATTCAAAAAATCAAACTATATTAAATAAATAATATAAATGTGATTTTTTTTGTAGAATAAAATAATTTAACATTTTTGTGACTTTTTTAAAAAAAGAACCAAACAAAAATGATAAAAAATGAGAGAGAAATTAATTTTTGAAATCATTTAATAAAAATATCAAATATTCAAAAATTCAAATATTTAAAAATGGCGCCAAGGTTGTATTCTTCTTCCTCACGACTACCCTCCATGGTCGTTTTGCAAAACATCTCATATCTCTCTGATTACTCAATGAAAATGACTTTTGTAAACATGAAACTTGCTCGTTTTTGAACAAGGATTACAGTCATATAAATTAATTGCATTTATATTAAGTGTGGAGTGAGAAATCAAATGATGAACTCAAGAACCCTAATTTCTGCAAGAACACTATGAAATCCTATACACGATTCATACATAGCAATTGATTGAGGGGAATCACTCTAAATAAGTGCATAAACATGTTTGTAACTTGAAAACACATTTATGATGCATGAATTATAGAGTTTGAGAGTGTCAGGCTTACCTCTTGCAAGAAGAATTCGAATTCTATGTTGGAGGTGTTACATATGTTGTGTAATGATCTGGACAACTTCAATGGACCTCAAGTAATGTGTTTGAAAGCTTGGAATGGATTGAATCAGCTTGGAACTTGTTGTGGCACCTCAACTGCAAATAAGCCAAAAAGCTTGAGCAAATGGGGGGTGACTTTGTGATTCTGATGTTCCAGATGATTTTTAAGGTTATGGATCACTCATATATGATATATGTGAGGTGTTGGCATGATTGGTTTTGACTGAATTGTTCTCAAATTGAAAATTCGATAATGACTTGAAAGAGAAGCAAAATCTGGTTTTTTTAGTGAGCTTTGGAGGAAAGCATGTATTGCTATGCTTTGGTGTACTTGAATTGACCAGAAAGAAGCTATATTTATAGTAGAGCAAGTTTTTTTGGGATCAATAGTGATTGGAGGCTGGACCACTCCAATATCCATTGAACTTTGTCTTGTTGCCAAAGTTTCCTCTAGCCATTGACTTGGGTCAATCTTGCAGGCGTATGGTCCTCTGATGCTTGAGTTTATCTTGACTCATTTGGTTGATCACTGACTGATACATTCCAGCTCTATGCATCCCTTAAACGCCTCATGACAAAATTGAAGTTTTTGGATTTTGAACTTTAAATGTCACATGCCAAATGATGAGGTTTTTGACTTGCAAGGCTCTATGGTGTTGTAGCTCTGCAGAGATCGTGTTCATTGCACTTTAGAAACTTGTATTGTATGGTGACAAGGCTTGCTAAGTCATGGAAATGACAAAATCGTGTGGCATATACAAGACTGTCTTGTAAAACCAGTCTTGGAGGTGTCATGTTTCCATGCTTGTAACTCCCTACTCAAGTTGAATTAGGATGAGTTCTGGTACTCTTTGGAAAGCTTGTATATCCTACTTTAACTTTGATGTCCAACATTGGTCTTGAATCAATTTGTATCATGGTGAAAAATGGCCTCAAAGTTGGTGAAAACCCAAGACAAATTCTATCCAAAATTTTCACTAAGTGTTGGAAAAAGTGGTCATTTTCATGTTTTTGTGATTTTGATCAATCCATAACTCAAAATCCATGAGGATTTGGAATCTAATGTAGTTGAAGATTTTGAAGTATGTAATGAGATCTTTCATTTGAGCTTTGGATTGGAGGAAAAGGCCTTGTGGTTTAGGAGTTATGGCCTTGCAAAGTTGGTACCAAATCATTTTTCTTCCATAACTTAGAAAATTTTAAGTTTTTCAAGGTTGCCCCTTTTTCAAGTAACCTCACTTTTCTTGATTTTTATTGATGGATGATGATCCAAACCATGAATTATCATTGTTTTTTTACTTAGGGAAGCCTTGTTTGTCAAGAAATTCAAAAAGTCAAACTTGATTTTTTGGCACAGTTGACTTTTAGTCAGATGAATTCCAAACTGTGTGATCCTCTATGAAATTAAGTCCTTGACCTAATTCAAACGTAATGGATGGATTCCATAGGTGTTTTAGAGTGTCTTGAATCATGTACCAAGGTTTGGGATCATGTCTTGGTCAAAAGTCAAAGGTACAGTTGACTTTTCATCAAGAAACCCTAATTGGTCCAGATGAATGGGAATCCTTGTACTGCTTATGAACCAAGTTCTTTGGGTCAATCCAATCTTGTAAATGGATCAACATGATGTATTGGAGGTCTTTAAAACATTTTTTGAGGTCTTGGCTCATGTCTTGCTCCAAAAGTCAACTTAGGGGTGAATTAGGTCAAGAAACCCTAATTCCTGATTTTTGATGAATGCATCCCCTGAGGCTATTTTGACTTGATGATTAGACTTATAAGGTCCCTTTGAAATTATTGAATCATGTTTTGAAGTATTGGCTCATGCCTAGATGAAAATTTTCATCTGGAGGCCTTAGTCGACCAAAACCCTAATTTGGTGACACTGACGATCTTGAGGCTTAATCCACTTGGAATGTTGCAACCTTGTGCTTGATTCTTGATGTGGGAGCTCTCTTGATCCTTTATGGGTGTTTGATAGGCTAGACAAGTTGAATATCATGTCAATTCTTGATTGATCCTTTGTCTGAGTGCTTCTTGGTTGTAGTGAATGTTCAACAATCCTTGAGAAGATTGATGAGGTATGATGGTACATCCATATTGTGGTGATGGTTTGCATAATGATGGGAAATCTTGTGGTCAAAATTTGGGGTATGACAAGTGTATGTAGATTATATCTTACTCACAGGATCTTCATCATCTTTACTTTATAAACTCATTGACAAGCTCCACGTGACATTTGCTCTGAAGAAGTTAGCTATCCCTCAATATTTTCTTAGAATTTAGGTGCATCATCAACCTAGTGGAATAATTCTCCTTAATCAAACAAAATATATCAAGGATTATCTTGCGAAGATTAACATGACAGAAGCCAAGGGTGTGAGCACTCCTAGGTTCAGAACTTGTAAAATGAGTAAACATGGAGATTACAAGCTTCTTCGTCCCTTACTTAACAGATCCGCAGTTGAAGCGTTGCAATATGTAACCTTAACTCGACTTGACATAGAATTTTGTGTTAATAAAGCATGCCAATACATGGATGAACCACTTGAATCTCATTTGAGCATGGTCAAATGTATGTTAAGATACCTTAGTGGCACAAGCTCCCATAGACTACTTCTAGCCCCTACACATTCATTGCAAAAACTCTCACTAAAATCATATAGCAACTCAGATTGGGCAAATGATCCTGACGACATGCACTCAACTCCAGGATCATGTGTGTTCCTTGGACCTAATCTTATAGCTTGAAGTTCCAAGAAGCAATTATTAGTGGCTTGTTCTAGATCAGAGGTTGAGTATCATCTTCTTCAATCACAGAAGATCTGAAGTCTTGTGGAGTGAATCTCTCCTACAAGAACTCTTTGTTCTCATCTTCCACATGCTCTTTTAAGTTATAACCTTAGTGTTGTCATGCTCTCACATAATTGGATATTGCATGCTAGAATGAAGCATATTGCGCTAGATATCCATTTTGTTAGACAAAGAGTTGTAGCTAACAAACTTTGGATCTATCATGTTCCATCTCAAGCTCATATTGCGGACACCCTTACAGAACCATTATTAACTAATTAATTTGTTCATTTTTGAGAAATCTCAAGATATCTTGTTTCAAGCCATCATGAGTTTGAGGGTAATATTAGAGAATGTTTAGTTAGTTAAGATAGAAGATAGTTAGGAAGTTAATTATGCTAGTTTCACTGAATAACTAACTCCTAACTCTTGCGTGCAATGTATAAATATAAAAGTTATAGGCTTCATTAATGCAATAAGAAATACACTAGTTACAAGCAAATTTTGATTCATCTATTACACTTTTCCATGTATTCAATCAACATCATCATCATGAGTAGTTTCTCATTCAATAATCACTTAAGGTTGTTTTACATTTTGTTAATTTTACAATAAATAAATTATAACCCTCAACATGAAATGATTTAGAAGTAAAAAAAAATTCCATAGAAAACTGTGAGAAATAGAAATAAGAAATTTTCTGAATATGCTTCAGGGATTAAAACACTCAGCAACTATGATATTTATACACACTATATAATTAATTACATATCATGATTACAAGGAGAAATAAATAATAGTCCAACTTCCTAAATACATGAATCTAAACATACATGAACCTAAGACTTAAATGCTCATTTTAATGGGAAACATACAATGTATTTTTTTTCATTTCCAACACCCCCCCTCAAGCTGGTGAATAAGTATTCTCCATTCCCAGCTTGGATACAATTCGTTCAAAATTTGAGCTACTTAATCCTTTAGTGAGAATATCCGTAACTTGCCCTTGTGAGGACACATATGAGGTGCAAATACGCCCACTATCAAGCTTCTCCTTGATGAAGTGTCTATCAACCTTAATATGCTTAGTTCGATAATGTTGAACTGGATTATGTGTTATACTGATAGCTGATTTATTATCACAGTAGAGTTTCATGGGTCCTTCCCATTTGATTTTTAAATCTTCTAAAATAATGTTGAGCCAAAGTAATTCACAGATGCCTTGTGCCATGGCTCGAAATTCAACTTTAGCACTAGAACACGCTACTACATTTTGCTTCTTACTCCTCCAAGTCACAAGATTTCCTCCAAGAAAGGTGTAGTACCCTGTAGTGGATCTTCTATCAACAATTGAACTTGCATAATCTGCATCAGTATAGGCCTCAAGGGTTGTTTTTCCATTTCTTTTAAACAAAATTCCTTTTCCTGGAGTTCCCTTGAGATACTGCAGAATTCTATGAACAACTTGTAAATGGATTTCTTTAGGACAGTGCATGAACTGACTAACCATACTTATATCATATGTAATATCGGGTCTAGTGTGGGACAAGTAAGTTAATCTCCCAACTAGACTTTGATACATTTCTTTATCTACTGCAACATCTTCTTCTGTATTAACCAGTTTAAGATTTGGATCCATAGGAACACTCACAGATTTACACGTTGTTTTTCCTGTCTCCTTGAGTAAATCTATAATGTAATTTTGTTGAGATATAAAATTCCTTTTCAGGAATGTGCCACCTCATTTCCTAAGAAGTACTTTAGCTTTCCAAGACTTTTTATTTCAAACTCCTTAGCCAAACAATGACTCAAGATTTGTTGCTCCTTCCAATCATCTCTATCATTATAATGTCATCTACATATACTAACGAAATTGTTACCCCCTTGTGGCGAGTGTTTGATGAACAAGGTGTGACCCCCTTGACTTTGCTTGTACCCTAAAGATGTCATAACCTTAGAGAATCTTCCAAACCATGCTCGAGGTGATTGTTTTAGTCCATATAACGCCCTTTTCAACCTGCAAACTGTATTGTCAGACACATTTTTTTCATACCCGGTGGTACTTGCATATAAATCTCCTCTTCAAGTTTCCCGTGTAAGAAGGCATTCTTCACATCAAATTATTGTAAATCCCAACCATAATTGGCAGCAAGTGACAAGATTACTCTCAATGTATTCATCTTTGCAAATGGAGCAAATGTCTCTGAATAGTCAATTCCATAGGTTTGTGTAAACCCTTTGGTAACCAACCTTGCTTTATATCTTTCGATTGATCCATCAGCCTTATATTTTACTGTTTACACCCATTTGCATCCAACCGCCTTCTTTCCTTCTGGTAAAGTCACTAACTCCCAAGTTTCATTCCTCTCCAATACTTTCATCTAGATATTCATGGCTTGCTTTCATTTTTCATCAGACATTGCCTCAAAAACATTAGTAGGTATGGAAGTAGAGTTTAGGTTTGTAAGGAAGGCTCTATGGGTAGGTGAGAATTTTTTAAAAGAAAGATAGTCTGAAAGGGGATATAAAGGTTGTTTGGTGCATTTTCTGGTAACTTTTCTAATAGCAATTAGAAGTTATAGGTCATCATCTATAGTTTTGGTCATCATTTTACCTTGTAATTCAGAAGAATTAATTACCTCATTTGAAAGAGTCGAGTCAGACTCTTGAACTTGTGTCGATTTAAGAATGACCTTTGACTTTCTTATGTAAACCAGATTCTTTCCATATCTTACATCCAATTCGGGTCCAAGTTCAGCTACTGGTGTATTTAATTGATTTGACTCAACTCCTACTTGTTCAGCCTCAGATGGGTCTGGTACAAGTGTGTTTAACTCAAGACCAAAAAGATTGGGCTTATTTGACTTGAAATTGGAGGATGGAAACATCCTGCGACACAAAAAACTTTTTAGATGGAGGATGGAAACACTTATATCCCTTTTGAGTAGAGGAATACCCGACAAAAACACATATTAAGGCTCTAGGATCGAGTTTTTGTTCTGTCTTGACTATGCACATGGACAAATGAGACACACCCAAAGATTCTAGGTTTAAGATTACTACTTATTGACAAATTTGGATAGAAGGAAGAAAGAACTTTCATAAGACTCTTAAACCCTAATACTCTATAAAGTAATTGATTAATAAGATGTGTGCTAGTGAGAACGGCCTTCCCCCATAAATATTTTGGAACATTTTGATGAAACAACAGTGCTCAAGTTTGGTCTAATAGATGCCCATTTTTTTCTACAATTCTATTTTAATGTGGTGCTTTAACACAAAACTCATGGACAATTCTTTCTTTTTGACAGAAAGAAGTAACAACATGATTGAAGTACTCTTTTCCATTATCAAACCTAATCCTTTTGATGTTTACTCCGAATTGGATTTTAATCATGTAGAAAAACTTTGGGAAAATGGTACTGACATCAGACTTGTTTTGGAGTAAAAAAACCCAAGTAACTCGGGTACAATCGTCTATAAAAGTAATAAACCACCTAGCACCTGTTACATTTTGGTAGAGGGACCCCAAATATCTGAATGAATAAGATAAAAGGGGGAAAGACTTCTTTTTTGGTTTAATGGAAAAGGTGGACGCTTATGTTTAGCAACCTCGCACACATCACAATGAAGACTTTCAATATCTACCTTATTGAATAAAGATGGAAACAAAACTTTAATGAATCCAAAAGAAGGATGACCTAATCGATAATGAAAAAGAAAGATTTTTTCCTTTTTAGAGAGTACTGACTCTGACATAAATGAGTGGGACAAATGGACTTTTGTACACTGACCCGAATCTTCAAGATAGTAAAAGCCATTCTTTTCTCTAGCATGTCCAATCGTCTTTCTCGACTCCTTATCCTGAAATATACAATTATTATGAAAAATCACACTACAGGATAAATCGTTTGTAAGTTTTTGTATGTAGACTAGGTTCATGGATAGTTTTGGAACATGGAGGACCCTTTTTAGGATTATAGAATGATTTATTTAGATATGTCCAAAGTCAGCTACAGTTACAAGAGTACCATCTGCAGTAGAAATTTTTTTATTACTAGGACACGGGGAATATGTGGAGAACTATTTCGAAGAGAGTGTCATGTGGTATGTGGCTCCTGAATCTAATATCCAAAATAAGCAAGAAGGTGTTTTGGAGACATGAAATCCAAATGAGAGTGGAAGCTTACCAGAATACGCCACACTGCAATTAGCTGATGACTTTTTTATAATATTGGTCATAAAGGAAATAGAAGGGACCACCAAACATTTATGTATAAAATATCAAATAAAACAAGATTTGATAAAAAAAATTAACCCAGATAATGTAAGGACATCGTCTGGTACTGTGCAGACGGCTTCTGAGAAATGTGCAGAGTTGTACCGGCGATGGCAGAAAATTGTACGAACAACTATCAAAAAGTGTAGAGACAGCGGCAAGACAGACAGCTACCGGAAGAAGTACGAAATTGTGTAAATGGAGGGCAGAAAGAACAAATAGTGTGTAATTGGAAAAAAATTGACAGCAAGTGTTGCCCAGTCAAGATTTAAGGATTTTGATAGCATAAAAATGTTCAGTCAGATCTCTAAATAATGATTAGCGGAAGTAGAGTCCCCTATATTAGGAGCTCTGATGTCAGGTAAAAAAAAGAAATAAGAAATTTTCTGAGTGTGCTTGAGTGAATAAAACACTTAGCAACTATGATATTTATACACACTATATAATTGATTACATATTATGTTTACAAGGAGAAATAAATAATACTCCAACTTCCTAAATGCATGAATCTAAATATACATGAACCTAAGACTTAAATGCTCATTTTAGTGGAAAACATACAATGTATTTTTTCTATTTCCAACAATAGCGCTTCTAAGAAGTATTCAATTTGATTCTTTAGATACAAGTATAAGATGACAAATATCGCTTAAGAGAGGATAAAAAAACCAATATCCTCCATTAGACTTCATTATTTTACCGACTTAAATTATATGGAAAATTTCCTTTCATAGCATTGGAGAAAACATCCAATCTATAAAGTCATTGTCTCTTTGAAGATAAACATAGTTGATACCATAAACATTTTAGAGTACAAGCATAAAGTGTAATACAAACATTGGATAAATTCATTCCTCATTACATTACTAGTTTGTTCGAAGGTCTTGAATATTTCTGTAAGGGTAAGTATTTCAAAACTTTGACGTGATTTTGATTTGGCGTGCGGTGATTTAGACTATTAGTAGGTCTCATAATAATGTTATTTTTGGAATAAGAGTTCGTTTATTCATCACGAGATCAGTTAGATCATGTCTCTTTCTTGAAGTGAGTTCACTCTCATTTTTTCAAACTTCTCTCTCCTGCTCTTGGATTCGAAGCAGGAACCTCTAAGGTGTTTAGGTGTATAAGAGTGTGTTGAATGGCCAATTGCGTCTCTCAATATTTTCGATATCTTTCCAACCTTCCCTTAGCTTGATGGTTTGTAAGCGGTAGCTTGGAAGTGGTGGGATGAAAATATTTATTTCTTGTTTCACTAACCTTCTTCGTAGTCGCTTTCTTATCTTTCTTATAGTTTTTTTTTAAGTTTCAATGTTTTTACAATTGGATCAATCATTAAAATATTCTATTTTTAGTCTAACCTTACTCTAAATACCTTCATTCCACCACTAAGATTATTTACCCTAAGGTACAAAACTCTTGATTATCTCAATGTATCTTTTGATATTTTTCTGATCCATTGTGTCATCTTATACCACATATTATTTGTGTTTCTTTGTGGCAGGCTAAAATCTATCTTGAAGATTTTTTGTTTGAAAAAACTTTTTTCACTCTTCAAATGTCACAACTTGATTTGTTGGGCCCTTTACTATGACTTATTATCTTCTCTATTCTCTTAACCTTTACATACATAACCAATAATTTAGGGGTGGCAAACGGGCATGCCCGCCCCATTTAGGCCCTCCCTGCAAAAGCCCGCAAAAAAACGAGGCGGGGCGGGGCGGTCATAGTTGAGAATGCGGACCTTAAATTTAGGCTCGCCTCACATAAAAGTGAGGGCGGGGCGGGAAAAGCTCGCGGGTACTGCACTATTTAAGCCTAAAAATGCAAAATTTATGTAAATGTTCATGCCCGCAAAAGCCCGCGAAGAAAACAGGGTGAGGCGGGACGGACACATTAGAGGGTGAGGACATAAACCCTTGACCCACCCCGCACTAAAGTGCAGGCAAAACGGGTATGCCCAATGGGCCGAACCCATTTTACCACCCCTACAATAATCTATGTTAGGTAGTCAAAATGTCTCCAGGTATGACTTCACAATCCAAAAAGAAATCTTTTTTTATGTGAGAGCATGTCACGCCATTTTTGTATGTGATTAGATGATCTTATTTTTTCATAAAGCATTTATTAGCTATAGTTATATCAAATTTTGACAAAAAAAAAACTAAGATTGATTTAACCTATGAATTAATGTCTTTGAGGTCATACTCCTCATGCAAGTCTTGAAAACCTCCTAATACACTCTCAACGTGCTGATTTAGATCTTATCTTCAAAAAATCCCCCTGCTGGTATATACTAAAATAAACCTTCTTACTCCTCCCAAAAGTTAACTCCAAGATGTTTTGCTAATCTAACTTAAGGTGCACATTCAATAATAACAATAAAGGTGCCTTGTTTCACTATATTTTTTTTAGAGTTATGATCTAATCCCCTATTCTTTTTACAACAATAATAATCTTCTTTCACTCCTTATAAACAATAATTCGTACCTCATTTCTCAATCTAATGTTGCCACTGTACCAAAGATATTCATATCTACACAATATTCTCTCACGTTTGTATCATCAAAATATTAAATGTAGAGTTTGTATCTTAACCAATTTTATTCCTGCATAATTTTCTCTTAACATTCACACGCCACTAAAAACAGGTAAAACGTTATATAAGACAATGAACACTAAAAAATTATACAAACATTTATGTTAACTCCCTAAAAAACAATACACTCGAATCCTTCAATTCACTAAGTTTTTTTCAATTTTTTTCAAGTTAATCTTATACATTAATATTATAAATTTGTATGACATGAGAGTGAACATATTATACATTTTACTTCTTTTAAAGATAAATTTATATGTTTGTACATCAATGAGACTATTAAGAAAGGAAAAAATATCAGACACATTGTAATAGCACATGATGATAATAATAATGCCTTAACTTAATCTCATAAAAGATAATTGATCAAACATTGCCCTTCATCATTCATAAAATAAGAATAAAATATTTATACAAAATTTTCAACTTGCTTCTTTACTAAATTAGTTTTTTAATTGTTTCATGTTTCCTTTACAATTTTATTATATTCTATTATATTCTATTAGTTTGTGTTATGTTTGATATTTGTGTGTGGTTTTGAAAATTTTTAAACTTAAATTGTATTTAAAAATATTATATACTATTTTTAAAAAAGATTATAATACTTAAAAAAGTATTTTATTTAAAGTGATATACTTTATATATTGAATTTATAATAAATATTAGGAGGATTTTATTTTAAATTTTTAAATAAAAATAAAGAAATAATTTGTTTATTTGTGGACCGCGTTGGGTTAGGCTCGTATAACATTTGAGGCTGTGATAAAACAAATATTTTTAGAACATGTCTTATAAAATCTAAGACTCATTTGAATCGACTCATCGAACCAATTCATTCAGACAACTCTAGACATGAAAGTCAAATAGTAATACACAGTTGAGAAAAGAAATCAATTATCTGTTAAAAAGCTCTTGTGAATCTCCACTTCTCTTGATCCTAATAACCAAGAATAATCGCAAGAATATCAATTTGATTGTGATTGTGCCTAGCTAAATATCATGTTAAAAGATAATAGAGTCTCATTTACCCATTTGTTTTGACAAAGTTCACATAAAACAATATGAACAACAATCTCTACCAAATTATAAGTGACATATGGCTTTTCATCAAACTAAAGATCTTGGTATTATATCAAATCTTCTCAATATTAACTTATAGTGACAGGCCTTCCATACTTCATAACCATAACATCCATAAAAACATCTTGGTATCAACGAAAAATATGTCATTTACCAAAAAGATTTATTCATTGATTTCATCTCTGTAACTCTTAGACCACCATCCATATTTTATCTATACACTTCCGACTATTTTATCTTAGAATTTTTCTTTCTTATATCAACTCCACTCGAAAAAAACTCCCTTTAAAATTGATTCATTATCTTCCATACTTTAATCGACATTATAAATAAAAAAAGATAATATTACCTCAATTATTTTATATAAGAGACAACTCATTATGTAGGTTATTTGAATAATCAATGTATGTAACTAATTTATAGACTAAATATATTAATTATTTAATAAACATAAAAATTGAGTTGTCTCTTATAAAAAAGAACAGAGATAATAATAAAAAGTGGGATATTATTGAGGAAAAAGGTTTATTGCATCAAAATGTGGGATAATAATAAAAAGTGGGATATTAAAAAAATGTCTGAAAGAGAGCAGCTCTCTGATTCACTATACTTTCAAAAGTTGTTACACAAAATTATAAATGAGTTTAAAAAAATAGCCAACTCTCTATGTATGACTCATAAAAACTCAATGTTTAAGGAAGTGTTACTCCATCCCTCTTGGATATCTTCAAGGGTTTCTTATATTCCAAGAATACACTCTTAAAAATTTACCTTGCCACCCTAAGATTACCAGTAATATTCTAAAACCATTCTCTTTGTCGTAAACGCTAAAATTTCGAAGATTGTGATAAAATGAATGCAATATATATATATATATATATATATATATAACTTTTGAAACCAAAACAGATCCATAACATATCTAAAACTCAACTCATTAACAAACATTTTCATGAACTCAAACGAACAAGCACAAAACACACGAATTGGAAAAATCAGACAAGATGGTCGAAAACTAGAACCGTCCTGTACCAACCCGAATCGCCGCCACCGACCTACCTCTGTTGGGCCGCCTACCTGCGATTTATATCCTATATGACAACATCCTAAATGCTTTCATGCCTTTTTGGTTGGATGCTTTCATGCCTTTTTGGTTTCAGCAATCTCGATAAACATTACTTTTATCTTCTTCACTTATGGTTTTAAGGCACATTTCGACATATCGTATATCACCTTAACCACAAACTTGTATAAATATTCGAGAAGATAAATTGGATGAAAATGACCTGGGAAATCATGATGATTAATCTTTGACAACAACGTTAAAATTCTGAACCCATATGGGATCAAATTTTAATAACATGATTAATAACATTTTTTTTATTTCATTTTTAAAAAATGAGGTCGACAATTACTTATCCTTCTTAAAAAAATGTAAATTTGATTCCCTATCTACCTTAAAACATATAAAACCATGATTCAATTACAATTTAGAATACCCATAAAAATCACTCCAAACTGACTAGGGAGGTGAATTCAAACCTTTTACGAAAATGGTGTAATGGAAAGAAACTACACATATAGTGGACATTGTATCTCATTAATAGGTTACCAATTGTATCCCTTCACCATGTCACTCCTTATTTCATACTTTTAGGTCAACAATTCAATAAAAAAAATCATAAAATATTTTTGTCATGATTGTGCCCCTTTTTCATGCCCTACAAATCTCACAAATTTGATTTGACATCTCATGAATGCCTTTTCATAGAGTACTTCATTACTCACAAGGGTTATAAATGTTTGTCAACTAGTGGTAGACTCAATATTTCTAAGAATGTTTGGTTTAATTAGTCTAGACTTCCTTATCCTTTCTTGTTTCATTCTCCTGTCATAACTTGTCAGCCTAGTTCTACCACTTCATTTATATCTTTGAGTCCTCTGCATGTTATTTTTATCACTCTTAACACTGATCATGTCCTTCTTTCAATCATTGGTCACTAGTAGCCTCAAATTTCTAATTTCTCTTCCCAGGTTTGGTGACAAGACACCATATTTACCACAAATTTTTGTCCCTCTTTCACCTGAACCATTAACCCCTAACAATCAACTCATATCACTTATTCCATCTAATACCATAATATTCACCATCATTAGTCCCACCACATCTACCACTTCTTATACCTTAATCTCTTCTTCACCGTTATCTAGTTACAAACTAATAAACTTTCCTCAACCTCACACACTCATCTTATGCAAACTAGGGTCAAAAGTGTCTTTATTAGCCATAAAATTCATCCATCCATTCCTAACATTGAACCCCATAATCACTAAACAAGCCCTCCAACAAGCACGCAGACTTTCTACCATAGAATCTAAATATGAAGCCTTAATATTCAATAAAAGTTTGAGTTATGGCCAATTTATGGCCAACCCTCTAGACTCCCAATGGCAAGAAATAAAAAGAATTTTCATATACTTGTAGGACACTCATCATCTTGGCCTCAAACTTCATCCAACTAGCCGTAAGCAAGTGTTCTCTATGCATAATTTATCTAATGCAGATTGGGCAGTTGGTCCTAATTGTTAGTGGAACAATCGAGGGGGTCAACGAGGGAGCATTTCTTATTTGGGACACACCTTTGTGAGAGACACACCACATATCCACCTAAAACCTTAAGGTGATAGATGTGTGGGTTCTCTCACTTATATAGTATTCAATCTTCCATTTTCTAATTAATATGGGACTTCTTCCTCACACTTGATTCTCAACACTCCCCCTCAAGTGTGAGTTTATACACAATGCTCCCCCTCAAGTGGAAGCTCTCTCTTCCACATACACTTGTATCACCGTTGAACTCAGCGGAACACCTTCTACCCACACCTGCGGGAAGGGTTTCGATACAAGTAAGTTGGTCCCTGGATCTAAACCAGGCTCATGATACCATTTGTTAGCGGAACAATCAAGGGGGTCAACGAGGGAGCATTTCTTATTTGGGACACACCTTTGTGAGAGACACACCACATATCCACCTAAAACCTTAAGGTGATAGATGTGTGGCTTCTCTCACTTATATAGTGTTCAATCTTCCATTTTCTAATCAATGTGGGACTTCTTCCTCACACTTGATTCTCAACACTAATGACAAAAGATCCAGTTCTGGTTTCCCAACTTAATCTTTAGGTGATTAAGGAAATAAACCATAGTGTCTAGTGTAGAGGCATAATACAAAAGTCTTGCTCTCACTAATTCCGAGATTATGTGGCTCTAGACACCCTCCAAAAGTGTAAGGTTCCCTTTATATTTCCACTCATTATTTTTTACAATGAGAGTGCATTGGTATGGCTTATAGACCCGTCCTTCATGCTAGGACAAGGCACATGGAAATTATCTATTTTTTATGTGAATTTCTTATTGCACCCTATATGTTTCTACCTCACCATGTGAAATTCTACAAATACCCCTTATTTTCGGAGATACATCTCTGGACGCACCCCATTTCTGAATAAACGTTGACATATTCTGGAGATATATCTTCGGAACAATTTTAAACTTTAAACATAGAGAACATGTCACCCTAACCCATTTATATTTGATTTGTTCTAGAGATGCGTCTACGGGAATATTCCAGAGATACATCTCTGAAGTGTATCAGCATAGTTTTTTTTAACGAGTTGTGCATTTGTTTTCAGATGAAAATACAAACGTAGAAATTAATAAAAGACTAAATTGTGTGTGTCGAAAATAATATAGCAATATAATAGTAAAATGTCGTACATCATGAGATCCAAAATGTAATAACAATGTCAGAAATAAAGTGTAAACTATAATACAATATCAAAATAATAACAGGCTACTACTGGGTGTGCCTGACAACCTCTCCTCTACCTGCTCCTCCTACTTTGCCCTCTCACTTTTCGATCCCCCATCCTCCGGCGATTTCGCGGGTATAATAGTGTCCCATGTGCCTCTGCCACCATGGCATCCAGGACTCACCTGACAGCAGTCCCCTGAGGGAAGATATCCTCGTCAATGTCATCGTGCGCAATCTCAACTATATGACGACACCGAGGTAAGACATTCTCAGTATGATCTAACTGAGCCTGCTCATCCTCTTGGAGCAGTCTGCACCATGTACGAATGTGAGACCCTAAAGAATCACCTGATGTATTCATCGACGTAGCTCAAGTCATTCAACACTATGGTAGCCCAAGCCTCGTCCGGTATCAAGTGACTCTAAAAATCAACAAACATCTCTATTATCCGTCTACGGGACAAGGCAAGAAAAGCAGAGACAACTGGGTGTCTGAGGATGGTCTGGGTGTATCCGAACTGCCACATGACGCGCTCGGGCATATGAGGAGAAGTGAATGTCCTCAGCAACCAAACAGTCAATGTAGACTCTGAAAGGCTCGACCTCCTGGTTCCTTCTCAGTGGGATAAAAGCACAGGCACAGGGAATGTCCTCAGTTTACTCATCCATCCTCGCATAGCCAGCGACGCGCAGGAAGTGCTAGAGGATCCAAGCCTGAAATGAAAATAAAAAAGTAAACATTCAAGGGTCAAGAATTATCGAAAATATGAACCGTGAATGACAAAAAAAAATATTCAAGGATTATGAATTATTACCATCAGTAGTGTCACGCTGCCTGTGACCAACTTCGTCTTCCACCGACATCCATCTCTAAACTTTGAATATAGATAAGCTAGGCAAGCCGCCCTCCAGTTGTACTCGTGGATCCGAGTGAGATCCAAAAAGTGTCGGAGTATGCAACATCAGTATAAGTGGCACTCGTGTTCACAAAAATCCAAGTGTCAATCAAATAAAGAAAATATGCCCTCAAAGCACGGACCTTGTGTACCTCCACCTGCTCAGCATCACCATCAGTCTACTGTGCAACAACAGTTTTATCATCATATATCTCCTTCAGAAACTCAAACCTAGCATGAGCATCCCTGGTGATATCCACCTCCTCAACCGCCTTACCTGGATCAGCCCTTAGATGCTCTGCCATCATCTCGACTGTCTCGTCTTTGGTTATCCTACCATGATCGAGGAATCTCCCCCTGATCGAAGGATGTAACAAACAGGACACATCGTCTAGTTGATTGATATCTCACCATGTGGGAGATGAAAAGAAGACGTCTCTGAGTGTCATCTCTCCACGAATGCATTAAGCATCCCATGGTTGACCAGATGTAACCGGTCATGCATAGATCCTTCAACCCAGATAAGGTCAGAACCTACTGAAACCACTCCTCATCGGGCTGAGGTAAGCCAACAATCTTCCTCTCATGGTTAATAAACTTCTAGGGATCGCGCACCTAAAATTATCCAGAAATAATCAATGTAAGTAGGAATCAATGTTAGAAATAATCAATGTCAACAATTTAAATGAAAATAAAAAATAAATTAAAAACCAACTAATGTTACCTCTCCGTCCCAGATATGTCTGACAGTGTAGTCTGGATACAGAGGAAGTAGGGACATATCAGATTGACCTCCGCCAAATCCCTTTGGCTCGACATCCTCAGCAACCTCACCCTTCGGAGGTGGCACTGGATCAACATGATCATCAGCGAGAGGTGGCACTGGATCAGCAAGAGGTGGTACTGGTGAATCCTGACGCCGACGGGAGGATGGGAGAACTGACGCGTCAGCTGGTGAATCACATCTCCTACGGGAAGAAGAAGAAGATGGAGGGGCCTGAGATGAAGTGGTCTGAGGTGAAGGACGGGCCCTAAGAGTAGACTGCGCCCCAGAATTCAACGCTTCTGTCTGACTAGAAGTACTTACTGCCTTCGGAACCTGTTGGCTCCGCTCCTGCTGGACAGATGCATGTTGGGCAACCCGGCCATGTCTTAGTCTGTCGACTCTGTCAGCCATAATACTTGTAAGGTAAATTATGGTGTATCATTATTGCAGGCAGACAACACAAACAATCAAGAATATTTAAAAAAAATAGATTACAGACTTTTTCGGAGATACATCTTCGGAAACTCCATATACCAATTATGTTGAAACATTCTAAAGATGTATATCTGGAAATTTCTAAAGAATATGAAACGCTGAACTATTCCAGAGATGTACCTCCGAAAAGTTCTGCAACTCTAAAGTCACAGCAATGGCGTAATGTGGCTTATGCATATTGAAAAAACATGGTCTGATCGTAATTTTGAGACAACAAAAAAGTCATATACTAAGTCTAAACTATGTTACATGCGATTCCTACACATTTCTATCCCTAATAATTGATTTCTACACATTTACACAAAAACTCAAAATTTATCCGAAAACTCGAAAATTTACCTGAAAGTTATGATTTTGATGATGTTTTTTTTTTTGAAAAACAATTGTATTAAGATAGAATACAAGGGGTATTCACCCAAAAACAAGAAGATTGCAATAGATATTCACCTCCAACTCTACAAGCTTAGAAACCCAAAGGATTCAAAACAAAAGCTAAGAAATTATAGTTGGGAAGGTGAATTTCTGATAAACATATCCATCTCCACACTAAAAACTTTACATCCCAACAAAGATTAATAACCGAAACATTGTGATCCTTGAATATCTTATCATTCCGAGCCCTCCAAATAGACCAAACAACCGCTAACCAAATCCAAAAGAGTCTCTTTTTCTCCTTAACAGTAAATTTACTCTCACACCAATAAGCAAAGTGTTCCAAGTGACACCCTCCAAAGTTCTGTAGAATACCACACCAAGATGCAGCCATCGACCAAACTGATATAGCTTTTGGACAATAGAAAAACAAATGAAGAAAATCCTCTTGATTAGAAGAACACATAACGCATGAATTATCTACTATACCTATTCCGCGTTTTATCAATTCTTCCTTTGTAGGAAGTCTCTTCCACAAAAAACGCCAGCCGAAGGATTGAACATTTGCGACGACGTTAGAACCCCAAAGCTTTAGCAAAAATGGGCTGAAGCAAACTCTGGTTTTTCTGGTACAGGATCTTCCTAACAGCAGCAGCAGAAAATTCAGTGCCATTCCCCCTGCCAGACAACCTCATCAGAATTACCTATTTGCGGCTGCGCTTCTGTTGCGGCCAAAATCCTCGTGAGATCCTCAACACAAGCAACTCCTGTACTAAGACCCATGTCTCCCCATCTCCAAACTGTTCCTTCAAAAAAACCCATCGACAAAACAGTGTGATTCTTCTTGGAGCTGCTCCTATAAAATTCTTCAAAACAATCCTTAAGCGGAATATCGTTAATCCACGAAGCTGACCAGAATGGAGTAACTCTACCTTCTCCTATTTTATGTTTGACAGAACCTGCAAAAGAGAACACACCATTAGAAGTAACAGCCCCGATCTTTAGTAAGTCCTTCCACCAAAAAGACGCCGATCTAGAATACTTCGCTACCCCTTTCATAATAAGATCCTCCACCTCACCATATCTCCCACTCAGAACCTCCTTCCACAAAGAAAATCTATCTTCCAACAATTTCCATTTCCACTTCGCAAGTAACACCACATTTAAATCGTTAATATTCAACACCCCCAGCCCACCCTCTTCCCTCCTTCTACACACCACCTCCCAACCTAACCAATGCACCTTCAATTTGTTTTCAATACCTCCCCATAAAAATCTTTTGCGTATTGAATCAATCATACTTAACACCGTTACCAGAGCTCTATAAAAGGAAAGCCAAAATAAAGGAAGACTCGACAGAACCGAATTCAGCAAAATAACACAACCTGCCAGCAAAAGATATCTGCTCCGCCAGTTAGCCAATTTCTTTTTAAACTTTTCCACTAAAAAATCCCAGGATCCAACTCTCCTTGGATTACAACCTATCATAACTCCCAGAAATTTGAAAGAAGAGCTCTCTATCCTACAAGAGATGAAGTTTGTTGCAGCTGCCAGTAAATGGGTGCTCACATTTATCCCAATGAGCCGACTTTTTAGAAAGTTCACCTTCAATCCAAAAATTAACTCAAACAATCTCAGAACTGCTTTGATACACCAAAGATTACTCCACCCGCCTTCACCGATGATAAGAGTATCATCCGCAAATTGGATAATCTCAACCTTCAAATCATTATTGAACCGAAAACCATTAAACACGCCCCTTAAGGATGCCTTAACCATCAGTTGAGTGAGCCCTTCCGTTACTAAAACAAACAAAAACGGCGACAAAGGATCACCTTGTCTAAGGATTTTGATGATGTTGAATGTTGTTATTGGTGATGTTTGATATTCTTCGAAGCCTTGTTTGATGATATTTGATGTTGTGAATAAGTTGAAACTTTTATGTTGAGAGAAAAGTTGGAGAAGAGAGAAAAAAGTTTAAGAAGCGTGAGAGAGGAGAAGAGTCTGACGTGTTTTAAGTTTTAAAACGTTCTGGAGATATATCTCCGAAATATTTCAACGTTTAATGAACTTTAGGTGCGTCCGGAGTTATATATCTGAAAAATTCCAATGTTTAATGAACTTTGTATACGTCCGAAGATGTATCTCTAAAATCAAAAGATATATATAAAGATTTATATGGTGTGTTAAAAATATATGAGGTGCAATAAAAAACCCTCTTTTCTATAAGGGAAAAAGTTATTTTGCTAAAGATCTTCAAATTGTTCACATACCTAATATAATAAAAAGAAAAAAAAAACAGACATTCCGACCAAATCTCTTCTTGATGACAAATTTAACAAGATTCCTAAAGAAGCTCCCTCTAACTTCCTTTGCCACCTATATAGGCATTATGTATGCTATATTATGTTCTAAACTTCTCATGTTGTCACTGTCTCTAGCACCTTTTTGAAAATATCTTAAAAGGTTTATTAGGAGATTGTCAAATGGATGTTCAGATATCTGAAACGAACCCAAAACACTAGATTGGTGTATCGCAAACGCTCAGAATCATATTAACATGTTCAACGTTTTCGAGACTCTTATTCATTAAAGCCACAACAACTACATTACAAATAACTAATTATACAATTTATCACATTAACAGACCTATTTTAATCATAAATAGTTGTAAATGCTTTTTTAATACCTTTGTAAATTATGGCAGCATGAAAGCTGTTATCGAGCGCTATAACAAACAGAAAGAGGAACAACATCAGCTAATGAATCCTGCTTCAGAAGTCAAGGTAAGCTATACTACTCATCTTGTTCTGAATTTTCTCTAGTAATAACTGTTTGAACATATTTGATATCTGTGTTTCTACTTGCTAGTTTTGGCAGACAGAAGCAGCTGGACTGAGACAACAACTTCAGTACCTGCAAGAAAGCCATAGGTAAATTAAATAATCATAACCCTATTCGGTAAAAGAAAATATTGATTTTTTTCCACTTTCTGTTACAAGTGAAACCAACCAGTTTCATATGAAAATGTATGTTGTACATTCTTTTGTGTAAACGCAGACAATTGATGGGTGAAGGGCTTTCTGGCTTGGGTATTAAGGAACTACAAAATCTGGAAAATCAATTGGAGATTAGTCTAAAGGGTGTTCGAATGAAAAAGGTATGCCGGGTCAATTCAAATACTACCTCCGTTCCTTTTTATAAGAGACAACTCAATTTTTAGATTCATTGAATAATCAATGTATTTAGTCAGTTTATAGACTATATACGTTAATTTTTCAATGCATCTAAAATGTCAATAATTCTTTTCCAAATTATTGACTGTTACAGTGCTGTTTATTTCCCTGCAGGATCACATTTTGACTAATGAGATTAAAGAACTACACCAAAAGGTACCGGGAGTCTGGTTTTCTTGCTGTATTTGATGAGCCTTTCTCGCAAATTTCTGACCAATTTCCGTTAACGCCATTGTAGGGAACTCTTGTCCATCAAGAAAATGTCGTACTCCATAAAAAGATGGACTTCATCCAGAAAGAAAATGCCGAGCTAAAGAAGAAGGTAAACGAAATAAATGCATACACATCCCGAACACAGACACAAGGCATATCAATCAAAACTAAGTTTTCATCTGGCTTCGAAATTTTCTTGTGCAAAAACTAAACATAAGATTTGGATATTAGGTTTACGAAGCAAGGAGTACAAATGAAGAAAATGTGGCATCGAATCTTTCATGCACTATCAGAAATGGATATGATTTACATGCGCCTATTAGTCTCCAGCTAAGCCAGCCACAGTCTCAATACAGTGAACCAGCAACCAAAGCCATGAAATTAGGGTATTCCCTCGAACTAATAATGTACCACACATAGATCCAGTTCTTTCTAATTTGTTTAGAAACTAAACACTTAAATTATGCACCAGATTACAGCTGCATTCCTAACAAGCAGTCATGAACCAGTTCAAACATCGAATCATGCTTCTATGCGGGGATCTAGTAGTTCAACAGCGACATTGTTCAATTCAACAGAATAGGGTATGAGATTGTCTATCAAGAAACTTAAAATTGTTGTTAAAGACCAGACATAATGACTGCCTTTGTAAATTTTATGCAATAAGATATCAATGATTGTGCCTGGTATTGTTTTATATGATTCCTACTAGTCTCGGCCATATATAAACATATAAACAACTCAAAATAAAGAGCAACAGTTATAATCATGCAAAAACTTCTGATTGCATGATTCATTGGCAGGAGGGATCTAATGAGAATACATTTAGTACAACTAACCACCAACAAGCAACCATGGAAACCTTAGCTGTAGGATAAATGTATATATGGAAGCTATTTAATTTATTGGGCCAAGAATCAGTTTGTTAGCTTGTAACTTAATACTATTTATATGAGAAATATGCAGATGGAGAACACAGTTTTTCTTCAATATTTTCAGAATTTTCTGTTATTAGTGTTTTCTGTTATTAGTGTTTAAGAGCAAATTGAAAATTCAGCTTGTTGATAAGAAGTTGAATATGAGTGCGAGTTTCCAGTAACAATTATGTCATCTACTTAATAGTATAGTGTAGGTAGAAGTGACTAAAGTGAACAGGGAAGGGTCACATCTACTAAAGGTGAAGCTAAAATCTCTTAAGGATTGATTTTACCTTTCAAACCAGGCCCTATGTGTCTGCTTCAGCCCATAGATTGCCTTGTTCAACTTGCAAAGCTGTGAGTTAGAGCTTTCAAAACTAGGAGATTGTTGCATGTAGACTTACTCCTGAAGTATGCCATTGAGAGAGGCATTGTTCACATCAAATTGAGTAAATCCTGAAGTATGCCATAGATTGCCTTATTTGCTAAATTTTGAAAACCCACTAGTATTCAATGGCTTGTCTATTAGGAGGAAGTGGAGATAGGGTCCGAGTTTGATTCTTGATTAAGGCATGATACTTGTTGATATTTGTATATATAGAATATTCTATAGAATATAGAATATACTTTAGCATATTTCTTATGTAATTAATACAATGATGGTATATTTCACTATATAATATAACTTTCGCAGTGCCACTTAGTCACACAGTTTTATTTAAATGTCTCTCATTCTCTCGTATTTCAACATGGTATCTAAAACTTAATAAAAAGTTGATTAGGTTCATTTACGATACATGGGTCGGTGACATCAAATTATGGGTCTATGGTCAAGGCTAGAATGATCACCTCACTACGACTTCCGACACAGTAGTTGCAGCTGAAAAGCCAAAATGGGAACAAATTGATGCTCAATTGGGAACAAAGCCAAGTTTATCAAAGTTATCTAATTTACAGGGTGAGTCATGTCAATTGGGGAAATACACTTGTAGTCACATTCTCAAATGAGTCAACAAATGGGTTTATCCGCTTTTGATTTAGTTCACTTTGATGTTTGGGGTCCCTTGCATACCATCTCTACTTTTGAGTCTAGGTATTTTGTTACCTCCTTTGATGATTTTTTAAGTTGCAAGTGGTTATTTTTAATGAAGAACAAATCTGAATTATTTTCTATTTTGGAACAATTTTATCAAGAAATAAAAACTTAATTTGGTACGTTTATTCGTACCTTAGGAAGGGATAATGCCCGTGAATACTTATCCCAACAATTTTAAAATTTTATGTCCTGCAATGGTATACTCCATCAAACATCTTGCCCTCGTACACCTTAACAAAACGGGATAACCGAGTGCGAAAATAGACATCTCATAGAAACCACTCGAACTTTATTGCTCCGTGGTAATGTTCCACTCCGGTTTTGGAGGGATGTTATGCTAATGGCATGTTACCTCATTTGTCCTTAACGATAATATCCCTCACTCAATTCTTTTCCCCATTAACCCTTTCACCCAATTCCTCCCCGTATCTTCGGGCTTACATGTTTTGTTCACAATCTCTCATGGACTTGATAAACTATCAGCTCAATGACTCAAGTGTGTCTTTCTTTCTTGATTATCATGGATCCCAAAAAAGTTATAGTTGCTATTCTTCAATTTTAGAATGATACATCGTATCGGCCTATGTTACATTCTTCAAGTTTGTTCCATATTTCAAGTTCAACCACGTGACTCTGGAACCCCTTCAAGAAATTATTCGCACACCTCTTTCGAAAGTTATCAATGTCTCATCTACCATTATTCCCTATCTGTCTAGGGAGCTTGGCCCACTAGATATCCTGACGGTTAAAACACCCCCCCGGTTATCGTCACTATTCTCTTACTTTAATATGATACCTCGTTAGCATATTCATTTGAATCCACCTCCTTAAGAAAGATTTTTGTGTAATCTTTTTTCGGGCTTCGGCCCTCCTTATTCCAAAAAAAAAATGATACCTCATATTGGCTGATGTTACATTCTTCAAGTCTGTTTCTATATTTCGAGTCCAACTTCGTGACTCCGAAACCCCTTCAAGAAACTACTCTCACACCTCTTCCAGAAATTACTATGTCTCTTCAACCATTATTACCTATTAGTCTAGGGAACCTGGCCCACTAGATATCCCTACGGTTGACATTGGCTTTATACTTTGAAGGTTGATCCAAATGATAAGATTGATTGATTTAAAACTCGCTTTGTAGGTAAAGGATACACTCAAATATTTGGGTTGGATTATAGTGATACGTTCTTGCCTATGGCCAAGATGGCATCACTTAGATTTCTTCTCGCCATTGCAGCCATTTAACATTGGCTTTTTCATCAACTTTACATCAAAACTGCATTTTTACATGGTGATCTTGAAGAGGAAGTATATAGGGAGCAAACATCGAGTTTTGTTGCTCAGGAGAATCCTCGACTATGGTTTGTCGGCTACACCGATATTTTTATGGTCTTAAAGAATCTTCAAGAGTTTGGTTTGAGATATTCAAAGTCGTAGTACATCAGTTGGCATGGTTCGTAGTGAAGTCGACCATTTAGTTTTTTATTATTAGTCAGCCCAAGGATGCATTTATCTTCTTGTGTATGTAAATGATATTGTCACAATTGGTAGTGACCAACAGAGATTACTCCAGTAGGAACAACATTTTTTGAATCAATTTTAGCCAAAAGACCTTGGTAACTCAGCTATTTGTTGGTTATTGAGATAGCTCAATCTAAAGATGGTTTGGTAATTTCTCAGCAGAAATATGCTATGGATATTTTTGAAGAAACATGTTTATTGAATGTTAAACCAGCTGATACCTCTATAGATCCAAGTGTCAAACTCCTACCCAATAAGGGAGAGTCTCTAGCTGATTCAATGAGGTATAGGAGATTGGTTGAAAAGTTAAATTATCTCACAGTCACTCGTTCAGACATTTCTTTTGCAGTTAGTGTGGTAAGTCAGTTCTTAAATTCTCCTTACCAAGAGCACATGAACGTTGTTATCTGGAATCTGAGATACATCAAATGTGCTCCAGAAGGGACATACTCACCTAATGATAGACGATCCACCTTTGTGTATTGTGTACTTGTTGGAGGAAACATGATATCCAGAAAAAGTAAGAAACAAAATTTAGTTGCAAGATCAAGCGTCGAGGCAGAATATAAGGCTAGCTAGTAACAAGTGAGCTCGTTTGGTTAAAGCAATTGCTCAAAGAATTTCAATTTGAAGAAGCGAGACCAATGACACCTTTTTATGATAACCAAATTGCATTGAATACTGCTTCAAATGAATCCAGTTTTCCATGAGGACCAAACATATTAAGATAGACTGTCATTTTGTTAGAGAAGATTGAATTAGGCAATATTGTCACAAATTTTGCGAACTCTAATGATCAATAGACAGATGTGTTTACAAAATCCGTACGAGGTCCTAGAATTAATTATATATGTGGCATGTTTAGTGAATTTGACTTATATGCGCAAATTTTAGGGGGAGTGTTTATATATATATATATATATATATATATATATATATATATATATATATATATATATATATATAGAGAGAGAGAGAGAGAGAGAGAGAGAATTCCTTAGTCTATCTAAAATAAAATAGAATAGAATATATCTTAGCATATTTTTTATGTAACTAATACGATGAATTGTATATTTTACTATATAATACAATTCATATAGTATTACTTAGTCATACGATTTTATTCAGATGTCTCTCATTCTCTCGTATTTCAACAATACTCATCATTCATAGATGTTATCCATTTTAGATCTATTAGAACGACCTTGTGAGATGTGGGTTCCAACTCATTGAGAAGAAGTATGGGATACAATCTTGACCAAACTATACCACACTTTTTTCTAATTTTCATAGCATGAGTGTTGTTGGGGTGTAAGAAATGTATGATAGGTGATGAGGATGATTCAAGTGATGTGATAGTAGGAGAGGAAGTAAGGCATGATACTCATCATTCATAACTGCCGTCTATTTTAGGCCTTTTAGAGCTACCTTTTGAGATGTGAGTTCCTTCTTAGTGAGAAGAAGTATGGGAGGATACCTTGACTCAACTATACCACACTTTATTCTTACTGCCATAGCATCAATGTGTTGTTGGAATGTAGGAAAGATGAGTTGGATGTTAGTTAATTATTTAATTAATCAAATGGATTTAAATAATCAATTATTAATTAATTATAGTATGGTTAATTGTCATTAAACACTAATTATTCATGAATTATTTGATTGAGTTTTGTGTCTGAATGGACAGTGATGGGTTAGATCATTCAGTTAAGCCTAATGAGATGTCTCTGCTCTCAGCCGTTTAGCTATTTAAGTGTTGCCCCATTAGACAATTAACATATTCTGAAAATCCTAAACGGCAATGAGGGTAGTAATCATTTCATACTGATTATCTTCGACAGTAGTCTCTACAATCTTAAAAAGTACATCGTTCTTATAATTCTTTATTATTCTTAAATATATAATATATTATAATTTGTATTTATTATTATATAATTTAAATCCTTCAATTGGTATCAGAGTCTGATTAGATACATTTTATAGCTATTAATCTATGCTAAAATTGATGCATGTTATTATTTAAATATATGAATAGAAAAATATGGTTGATATAGTATAATTCATGAAAATACCAAATCTTACCATAATAACACCCCATATGAGTTCATCTAAACATATATTTTCGTAATCCGGTGAATTATATTTGATTGATCTTAACATTGCATAATCGAATTTAAATATGGTTTTTTTTTTTGTCGATTGGCTTGATGAATTTAATAAAAAAAAGTGATATGGTTACATCTAGAATAATTGTATCGCTCTACAAGGTCATCTTGACCAAGTTTCCTATTAAATAGCAAATTAAATATAATAAAAGTGCATGAACTATTCTCCTTTTTGTAGCTATTTTTTTGGAATTGAATCCCCTGCAGTTGATAAAATGCTGCAATCACACAGTTGAAGCGTTTTTAGTCGTTGAATTTTGATCATACGGTTTAAAAAAAACAGATTTATTTTTATATTATATTTTTTAAACTGTCTCTTTTAAATCAGAACCGTCCGAATTTAATCGGACAGCTACCAACACTTGAACGTGTGAATGCAGGGGCCCTGATTGCAGGGAACCCCAATCCTATTTTTTCTCTGTTTCGTTAAGCAAATATTATGTTTAATTTGTATTGGCTATTTGCTAATGGATCTGTATATTTGTTTCAAATTGCTATGGAAAAATTATTGTTAATTAAAATAATATTTGCTTAAAGTCTGAGAATATTTTTAGCTTTATGAAAATCTTAATTATTCTTTGTTGATTCTCGTTCAATAAATGCATCAATATATAAATTTATTTCTAGAATATTAATTATGATTGCTTGCATCAATACATGTATTTTTGAATTTTGACCTTACATTAACGTGAACTCAACTATTTCTTTCAAGCCATTTTATTTCAATTTTGTTGAGAACTTTATTTCCACAATCAAAATAATGTGTAGCCAGCCTAGGAACCTTAATATTTCTCTCACAAAATTATTATTATCTAACATTATATGGCAATTTGCAATTACTCTATCCTCTATGAATCATATCTCATGTATTCCTATGTTAATAAAATTGATTTTAGTTATATTAGAACAAATAATATTTTTTATAAAATTAAGAATTATTGCTAATTTATGAATCATTTGATATGACACTCTAATATTTTATAAGTCATCAAAATTTATTGATTCTTCGAATAAGGATTGATGTCACACTCTCTTTGAAGTTAGTCATCTTGTGACATATTATATAGATGCATATAAAGAGAAATACATGTCTAATATTATTTTATCCTTTGAGAATTACAAAATATACATTTATATAAAGTGAAATTAATTTTCAGAATATTCTGAATTAAAAACTCCTTATTTATTATCACAAATTTGTTTCTTGTTATATACTCAAATAAATAAATATTTAATTTTATGAGTATATTTGAAATCCGGTTATTTTGAAAGTTTTATTCTAGATAATTAAATAATAACATTTAATTCGTATAACTGTAATCTCACCTATCGTGGATACAATTGTACAAATTTTATTTAGTAAAATAATTAAATTTATTTTAATTATAATAAATATTATATTGATAATAGTTATATCCTATCAGTGTGTTATTATTAATATAATTTATTATTGTTCAATGTACTTGTGCTTTATAATTAAGTAAATTATGGTTACTCTACTTGCTCTGGTTTCCATTGTTTGCAGGATTCAGAAGCCCACACGGTTGTTGATGGTGACAAGCTTAAGGCCTGTTACTTAATTTGGAAAGCAGCTGTTCCGTTGAAAGTCCGTGCTTTTGGGTGGAAATGTTGCTTCAACGGTATTCCTACCATAGGCCAACTTGTTAGGAGAAATATTATTCGGTCGTTGTCCATTCCGCGGTGTTCGCTTTGCAACTCAGACTACGAAGATCTCGACCATCTGTTCTTAGGTTGCTCGTTCACGGTGCAGGTTTGGAACGCTATCAAAGCGTGGCTGGGAGTTTCAACGCCGGTTTCTAATAACTTCTGGGAGTCTTGGCTTGACTAGATTATCACTATTAAGAGTTTGAAAAAAAATCTGATAAGGGGCAAAATCATTTGGCTTGCTGTAATATGGAGCATTTGGTTATGTAGGAATCACATTATATTTAAGGGCACTAGTAGATCTTTATCTGATATGCTTTGGGATATTAAGAGGGTGGCTTGGAACTGGTGTGTTGTTAGTGAAAATTCATATTCCAACTGTAACTATTTTGCTTTCTGTCAGGACCCCTTGGGTGGTTAGGCTTATTGTGTAGTTGGTTTGAATTTTCGTTTCCTTCAGTAGATCGTTGTAAGTTGGGATTGAGTACCCCTAGTACTCCTTTAATTAATTCCTTGCTTACCAAAAAAAAAGTAAATTATGGTTCGAGTACCCTATCGGTATTAGAATTTTGTTTGTGACATAATATTTGTACATTGTTATATTTTTTATTTAAAATTGTTGAAAATATTATTTGAGAAATAAGAAATTATTTTAAAGACATGTAATATTTTATTAAATCCAATAATTTTTTTTAATTTTTTTTAAATGGATTTCAATTCTCTTTATATTATGTAAGTGATGGGCATACCCTATCGGTGTGACGTTACTTGACATGATTATTGTGTGATAGAGCAAATAGTTGAATATTTGTTTAAATTTTTTTCAAAACTCTTAATCTTAGTTCAACTATTATTCTCTATCAAGTGGGAGAATTTAACATGTCAATTGTATAGAAATGATAATCAAATATTATTTTGTTTAATATAATATTATTTTATGGAGACTTGTATTAAGGATATTATAGTCTTATGTTATTAATGGAAGTTTATGACTATTGATGTTATATCCTCAATAATAGTTAAGTTTAAGTCTCATATTTTCCGCTGCATATAACATAATATAATTCTCAAATGTGTGTTGTTATCATTGTAGCATTTGAGTTTTGAGTGAGTTATTAATATGTTGTATATAATCATATATTCTATTTAAAATTATATGGATTTGATCTCACTCAAATGTTGGTAAATCTTTTATATAACCATCATACTCCTTCATGTGAAATTATTTAAATAATGATATATTATATTTACGTGCAAAATATGCGGTTGAGTTTATAAAACTCTAATTATAATATATTATACAACCACTTCTCTCTATAGTTTTGCACTAAAATAAAATTAGTATCCCATTGTATAATCAGAGTATTTAATACTAGTTGACTCTGATAAATCTATATTCTATTAGATTAGTGTGAGTGCATGTGCACTTAATTATATAATCTAAAAATTTTAGATTATTATTCTCATAGTGTCATATATTCATGTAAATATGACATATTATAAAAGGACTTCAAAATATGAAATAATTAAAAGAAGTCTTATTCTGTTATACTGAGATATATATATATATATTATTCTCTTAATCTCATGGAACATCATAATTTGATGTTTAGTTCGATATTTAAAAGGCACAATAATGCTTTAGCATGCAATAATATTGTGTTATTCTATCTTCAAGAGTCCACATTTGCCAGGTCATAATATGAAAGTACAAGTAAATATCAATATTCCTATCGAGTATGATATTGTGTTATGAAGGTACTTATGATTAAATGTAATTACTCTCGTAATAGGGTATCCCTATATGTAATTACTATTCTTAGACTTATGTGGATATTCTATGACCTATAATTTAAAACTCGTTAGTATAATCACTAACCATAGACTTATACACATGAGTAAGTCTTATGATATTTTGGGTTAGTGGAAGTTTATCATTAGCATATTCACATGTTTGGGCCATTCTTTATAACATAGTACTCTTAACTTAAATATGTTACTCTAAATTCATAATTCTTTATATAAAGTTGTGAGTTTTAATATCCATGATTTGTCTTCCCTATCAGATACAATTTCTGCGACGTTGGAATTTACTTCTTTCGTATTGATTAGTTTTTTTTTACCATTATTGATATTCTACTATTAAAATCAATATTTTTTTAATAATTGATTATTGTCATCCAAGTGGGAGATTGTTAGATTAATTATTTAATTAATCAAATGGATTTAAATAATCAATTATTAATAGATCTGCTGACTCAACTCAGTTAGTCCAACAATTACAAAACGAATTAGTGTTTAGGTTATAATTACTCTAATATATATTTAGTAGACAATAATTTGCCATAAATTACTTTTCCAATGTATACAGTATCAAACTATTATAACAAAAAATGAACTTGAAGTATATGAGAAAAAATGACAAATTAAATATCTTACAAAGTTTGAAATGTTCTTTTTATAGTAATATAAATTAGTAAAAAGTTAAGCATTATTAGTGGTTTAGAATTATAAGGTTGAAAGCAAAGACCCTACAAAAATATAGGAAACATGTCTACAAATTTTCTTCTAATACATATTTCTATTTCCATCTCTTTTATAGGACTAATTCACTATATAAGGTGATTTAGGCTCTGTAAGTCATACTGTATTTTTTAATTTATAGTTTATAAGCTCATATAAGAAATTAGACACGTTTGATAACGGTATTTTCATCATGAGTTTATAATTTATTTTACTAATTTCTAGCTTATTTTTCAGACGCTACTTCAAATAGCTTTTTAGTTTATAACTTATTATCTTTTCTTCAATTTTTATCTTTATTATTTTAACCAAAACTCTCTTTTATCCTTTATAATTTATTTTAATTTAAAATAAAATAAATATGTATTAAATGTCTTTTATGTCCTTTTACATTTATAAGTTAGTAGAACCGTTAATTTTACCAAACACTTCAATTAGCTTCAACTATCAGTCATTATCCATCAGCTATAAAATATAAGTTATCAGCCATCAACCATAAGTCATAAGCTAGCTTATTAACTAACCGTCATTTTTACCAAAACAGAGCCTTAGAAAAATTGTTCTCGCAAGTTAGATGAGTTGCGGCAAACCAGAGCTTATTCCTATTTTCAAACTTCGACAACAATTTCAACTTATCAACTTAAATTTTGGTTCAAATATTTTCAGACTGGCCGAAGATTTCCAAACCCCGTCACCTTTATCTTGAAATCGCTAAATTATATATATATATATATATATATATATATATATATATATATATATATATATATATATATTGTTAATGTAATTATGTCTGAGTAACTAATCCAGCACTAAGAAGTTATATTAATCCACGGTTATGTCCCAATTATATCTTTGAAAAAAGGGTGTTTGGGTACGTAACCATACAACACTTATACAATATAACCGGAATTGGATCCTCTCCAATTTTTTCTCTCCACCTCTCTCTCATGTGCAATTATGAACCATTAGATTAATCTAATCATTAAAAGGCAACAAACAAAAACAAATGCTATTTAAAGAAGAGAGAGGTATGTATTAATTTTAATTTTCTTTTATTTTCATTATTAATCCAATATTGAAGAGACAAAAATAATTACACCTTAGAACGTTAATTTTTTTTTTTTATAATAATATAATTATTTTTATTTTTATTTAAAAAATAGAAAAATTTAAATTAACTATTTAATTGTATTAGTGACAGATAATTTTTCCATACAAAAGCAGCAAAACAGTCATAAACAATTGTATTTTTCCGGAGCAATTCCAACCTATGTCATTGTTATTGGACAACATTCTATAGCATCGCTTGCACTTGTGCTATGATTCATACATTTTCAAAAAAAAATAGCCTATGTCAAAAAATCTTTTCATAAGACTAAAAAACACAAAACTCATTCACAACTTTTTGTCATTTGCCTTTTCCTTTTAAAACCTTTGTCTCAAGAGATTAGACGTGAGTCATCTCTATGGTTGAGATATAAATCTCTTTTTCCCATAGTAATGATTGAAAATGATGTTGATTCTTTTCCATGTGAAGGAGTTAGTGCATTCAAGCTTGTTGATTTTATATCCAAGTTAGAGCCCTTCCTTCATGATGATGCAAAGATCAATCTTCTCATACTTGTGGGTTGATTAGTTGAGTATTCTCCTTAAGATGACAAAATGTCTCTTCATTAAAATCAACCAAAACAAACCCTTTTGTTATTTGTACTCCGAACTATGAGGTTTTGATCCTTTATTGCTACGTAGGCACAAGACTTCATATCTTTCCATATCAAAAAACAATAAAAAAAACACTTTTTTCTCATCTCCCCAATCTTTTTTTCAGCAAATAATTTTTAGGCAAAACACAAATATTTCAAGAGGTTCCTGAAGAGTACTACAAATTCTTAGGGTGCTAGTACCTTCCTTTTGCATAACCAACCCCCCGTAATTTTGATATATTTATTGCTTTGTTCTTAGCCTTGCTTTTTGCTTTGCATGTTTGGTGGTGACACCTTATTTTGCGAGTCAAGTTAGTCAATAGCTTGGTCTTCGATTCTTCACCAAGACACCAACACACATTAACTGCTACATAATTAACTGATACACAATTGATAAATTGATATAAACCATACACACATTAACTGATGTCAATTGATAACATTAACAAATGTTGTTCTTACATTGACTGATACAAGCTGAAAACATTAATTGATACAAACATTATGACATTCAAACTGATACAAATAGATTTAAACTAATTCAATCTCATACACTTATTACAACATCCTAAATACAAACACACATAAAATATTACAAAACATGTTTTTCCAAAATTTGTCCCATTTCACAATCTTTTTCATTTGAATTTGTAGTTCCCTCAACTGTAACTTGAGTCCCTCATTTGTTGACATAATGTTCTCTACCTCCATTTTATTTTTGCTGCATCAAATTCGTTTGCTACCTTCTCGAACTACTTTTTCATTCTTCATAAATTGGTCTTTCTCATCTACCACATCCTCGTAGAACTAATAAAAAATCCACAACAAACATGCGTAGAACCCTGTGTAAATGACAAATGGTTTATATCAAAACACATTGCGAAGAAGAAAACTTTCAAATTCGTTCTTCCCTTAAAATGTCGACATCCCCAAAATTGTTTTCCAAAGTTCGTAACAGTTGAGGCCTTGCGAAGAACAACCATATCTCCACAACAACATATGGGTTTCCATCGGAGATTTGAGCCTGTGTATAAATTGGAATTAAAACTTCTAGAGCTCTTCTGATTAGATTTGTTTGAACAGCGCCCAAAATTCATTTTTGATGGTTACTTCAATCTCCATGACCAATTTTAGTGTAAATTTCTGTCAAATGAGGAACCCTAAATCGATTTGAGTAAAAATATAACAAGAAAGGGAGGAAGACGGCGAAACCTCATGATGGAACAAAGAAGATGACATATCCAAGCCACGTCAACTATCACGCATACATAAACAAACGTCGTTTGAACAAAATGGACGGAAATGAGTTATGTGGCACTATTTAAACAATTAAACGATCAATTTGACCTCTTTTTAAATTAATGAACCAAAATGGACTACAAAATAAAATTAAATGACCAAAAAATTATTTTACTTTATTCTAATTATCTAGTTTTTTAAGTTGGACTCTTAGTCATGTGTTGATACTCTAACAAAAATACATCTTCAATCACTAATCGGAATCAAAATTTTCCCATATATTCAATTCTAACTTCCATCTCTAGCTAAATTTGAGTACAAACACTATCATTTTTATCCGATCTTTGTTTCATTACTTAAAATAATAAAATGATTATTCCTCGTTAATACCTCAATTATAATAAAACCATACAACAGTGACTATTTTTTTACTAGTACGGAATCAACTTGGTACCCTGAGGTCTACACCACACACTTTGCGTAGTAATCATTTGCGTTAGACCATGTAACACTAACTATTTACAGGCAAACATAGTTTTATGAATTACATTTTGCATTTCTTAATACATGTTTTTCCATTAAAATGGCATAGAATCACAAGTTTGGCGGGCAACCAGGAACCGATACGCCTTTCGCAGTTGGACAAGATGCCAATGGACAATGTTCACCGTCGGTTCCCCACCAAGTAATACTTCTATTTTCCAAACTCAGTGAAAAGTAAAGCAGAACAGTCATGAAAGCAACTCCGGTATCAAGTGCTGCTGATAGAACATAGTTGTATCTCTGCCACCATATCTTTCTGTAACGGAACACAAAGAAGTTGAAAACCGTTCCGACGAAAATCCAAGCGTTGTAGTTCAATGGTGTTGCTGGTGGCATCATTCCGGTAGCTCCAAGGAGAACTGGAAGGTTAATCAAAGGAATCCATGACTGTTTAGGAAAGGCTCTATGAAATAGCCAAACAATTATTGGTCCTACTGCACCTCCTAGGAAAAACCAATTCATTACACTGTAGTTTCCTTTTGAACCAAATATCCTTTTTGGTCCTACCAGACCCCAAATAACCGATGCATCGAAGAAAACACGGTCACCTGGGCATGTCCAAGGACTACCATTTGGTAGGAGATCATCATGACATATATTCTCGATAGAGTTTAGCAGCCACCATGCTACCCCAATGTTGATGGTTCCAGCAAGCATTGTTCCTATGAACTATACATGTATGAACAAATTGAATGCATCAGAAGAAAACTATGAGTAAGTGTTCAAAATTGTTTTATCTTTTTCTTTAATAAAATTTGTGGGAAGACGAGTGGAACCATAGTTTACCTGAACCAAGAACATTGATCTTGGAGGGATTTTCATGTAATGTCCAAGCTTGAAATCACTAAGGAAGGAGACTGCTTGTGCCATGCTAATGTAACCATAGGTTTTGAAGCATACATTTGCTATTGGTCTTCCAGGGTATATCAAACCGAAGACATACTCGGTGATGATATTCAATCCGGGTGTCTGTATTCAGAAAGAAAATGGTTCGGTTAATCTAATAGGTTAAGATATTTGATTAGTTAGCAAATGAAACAATAAGAGCTTTTATAAACAAAGTAGCTAGGAGGAGCTTGATTATTGGCATTATTCATTTAATTAAAATGAAATTTCAGCACAAGGTAGAGTTAGATAATACATATAATAGTGAGCAAAAGTTTCAAGATCTTAACCTGGTTTGTGGTGGCGGTTATGATGCTAATAGGGAGAGTAAACACAAAAGCTAAAGCTCCCGCAAAGAGAAGTCCCCACCAAGGCATCTGGATTTGATCATTGAGAAAGATGCATAGCGCGAGAGAAACAGCAATTGTAACAGCCAACAACGCGTAAAACCACCAAGAAGGTATGTCTTTGTATCTTTTCATCAATCTTGTGTGGATATCTTCTTTACCCGTAGAAGAAGCACGATACCGCTCCATAATTTCCCTGCATATTTAGTTTTACATCAAAAAGATTATAAACTTTTGAATGACGTAGCTTATAACTCAATAAAAGTATAAGCTGTAGAGTAAAGTGATTTAGTTTCTCATGTTCAACTATGTCATAATGTAAACATCTTAGAATGTTGCATAAGAGCTCTTAAGAGAGTTGTGAGAAAAAGTCATCTTCAATTTAGTTGTTTCTTTCAATAATCGTCTCAAAAGTACTTATTTCAGTAGATAAACTCAAATAAGTCAACCCAAACATTTTCTAAATTAAGTAAGAAATAAAACATCAATTCTAAATAATTTGGATAGAATTATTACCTTCCATAGAAGCAAGCAACATGCGAAAGGGTAGATGCTATGGTTGCAAATCCAAAGCCGTAAGTGAGAGCAAAAAACACACTTAGATGAATTCTACCTTGCTCTGTATACTTTGCAACATCTAGCTCAAACTTGTCATCGACAATAGCAGATATGTTGTATTTTTTACCTTCCGCAGTGAAAAGGTGAGAGGAGAAAATTGGAAACCTTTTAGCATTGTAAACATCTAGGCCCCAATAGGCAATGGGAATCACAGTATAGACAATTAATGCATAGCCCACAAAAACATTGACAATAGCAAAGAATGGTGAGATAAGAGGGCTGAACAAGAATGACGCCACAGCAGACCAATCAAGTGTAAAAGCGCCAACTCCAAGGCCTTTCATGCCTGAGCCTATCTGCTGAGCTGTGACTGACTTGGAGAATACCCAACAGACCCATGATATGCTTGTGAGTGTTGTGAACAAGTATCCAGGGATCACATACCATGAAAAACTGCATACTAGTGCAATAAAGAAAAACTTTGCCCGTGACATTCGGTGGTCGTTATCTTTCTCATGCAAAGCTCTGCATACCAACAACAGTTTTAGCATCTAATTAAGTGATGAGTCACAGAAAAGAAAGCACAGAAGAGGTAATGTTAGCTGGTAATAAGCCATATAAGCATCATATATACTATGTGGCACGTTAGATGGCGCACTTAAAAGGCCGTCCAGATAAGTAAGTTTATTAATGTAAGAACCAAATTGATTTCAGAATAGTTTTTACAAACTTTTGAAAGCATTTGATTTACTTGTTTTTAGACTAATGTTACTGCCACTTACACTCTTAAGGACAAACAATGTTTTACTCACTTTTTCAATGTCATGAAATGATGCATTAGCAATTACTCAATGCACATGTTTTGCCTTGTTGCATCACTTTTTTGACACAAGTAATTATAATGTTCTAATTTTAGGTTCATTGATCTTCCCCAACATATAAGAGCCACAAGACTGTCCTCACTAGTCACTCCTAGCTAACTCCTATATTTGCATACAAGGGTTGCCAGATTGTCACAATCAAAGTCAAATGACTTACGGTGAGAAAAGAGCTCAATATTAGTATGAAAGGAAACAAGTCTCATGGGGTCACATGGTGTGGACCACAAAGCCATTAAGCCGTTACCGATTGCGGGTCAATCGTAAATCTAATAAAGACTTAAATAAGTTATGGATGATCACATATATAATTGCCGTATGAAAACAAATTGAAATGTTTGACATCGACGTTCTTTTGGCTGGCAAGTTGCTAATATTGAAGTCAACTGTGTTGAAGTCTGAGTTGCATATGGCCCAGCTCAGTGTTCTTAATTCAACAAAATGCATTCCACACGCATTTATTAATATATCTATCTCCATAATTTCTTCCTCACTAAATGCCTACGTATGAGGAAAATTATTAAGATCATATTCATGCATGATTATCTCTATTTCAACTCAATATCTTATTACATACTACTTAACAATGATGCTCTGATTCAGAGTATATTTAGAGACTAAACTAATACATTCGGTGACCAAATATTTTTATTGTTTTCATATTTAGAGACTAACGATAAGAAAAGATATTATGAAAGATATTGAGATTAATGATTTGGATAGAAACATGGTATTAGAGCGAAAATTGATTCATGAAACCGACTCATTTAGTAGGATAAAGCTTGATGGTTGTATAATCAGAGACTAAAATGATTGTTTTCTCGTTTTATATAGACATACCGAAAAAGTGAGACCTGGACAAGGGTGCTGGGCCACCACATATGGGCTGGCTCCACCACATACTTCCTCAGCAACCCAGCCCATCCATATCCCAGAACCTGAAAATTCACCATGCAATCAAAATGAGTAGCTCCTTCGATATAAAATATACTACTTCTGTCATTAATTATAAGATTCTCTTGAGTTTTTTTCTTGTCCCTTTTTATAAGACTTTTTTCAACTTTCAAAGTGTATAAAATTTTTTTTCCCACACATACTCCTAATTATATTACATTTTTTATACTAGAGATGACAATGGGTAGGGTTTGGGCAGGATACTATTGTACCCATCCCCATACCCGCGATTTAAAAAAATCCAAGTATCTGAGTTCATACTCGTTTGGGCACTAAAGTAAGCACCTGTACCCGTGCCCTATGAGTATATAAGTATCCATACCCGTATCCGTTACCCGTATTTCTGTTAAAAATAAATAGATCAATTATTTAATATCATATAAGTTTTAGTTTTTAAAATTATTAAAAAGTTTTCAAACAATTTATTGTTGAAATAAACAAATATTTATGTTAAATATGTAATGAGTTTAACATTAATATACTTTTTAAAATTGATAAACATATATATTTTTATAATAATATACATTAAAATATATAAATATAAATGAAAATACATAAGTATATATTGTATGGGTATGGGGCGGGGTGGGTACTAAGGTGCTCATACCGGCACCCATATCCGCTTATTTTTGTGGGTAATTATCCGAGTTCAATCCCGTACCCATTTTTGTGGATTTTTATCCTACCCGTTGTGGGTAATTTTGCGGGTGCCTATTGGGGATGAGTCAAATTGTCATCTCTATTTTACATTCTGTAATAAATATATTTACACACACATTAACTATTTCTCTCTCCTAAGAATAAATTGACAAAATTATATAAAATAGCCAATAAATTTAATACTCTTAGGGGGCGTTTGTTTCGCGGAATCAAAAAATTATTCCCAGGAATTATTTACCCGGAAAAATAAATATAGGAAATTTATTCCAAGGAATTTTTTGAAAAATTGTTTGGCAAACATTTTGATATTCCTTGGAAAAAATAAGGTTTTAATTAATTTTTTAAAAAAAAGTTTATAAAATTTCATGGGAATCCACATTCCCATCCTTTTACTTGGGAATAATTTAATGGGAATATGAGAAGTTATGAGAAGTTATTTTTTTCATTGGAATCTTTATACCCAGGAATAATTATTTTCAATCTTGTAACAAACATGAGTATACTCATTTCTTATTCATATATTCCCAGGAATCTTATTTCTAAACTTGAAACAAACATCCCCTTATATTTAGGGACTAAGGTAGTAATACATATATTATTATAAAATAAATGCACCCAAATGATTAAGAAAAACTTAATATTGCAACTTGTTATCAAAAAACTTTTGTAAGTATAAGATTCTATAAGAAATATTTTTTTTCAAGATTTCCAATTTTTAAAAAATAAACTAACTCAAGGAATATGTTCAACAAAACAATTCCCGATTTTTAAAAAATAAAGTAACTCAAGGAATATGTTCAACAAAGCAATATTGAGCTAAAATAATGATTAAATTTCAATGTAATTATTCTGAATGATTGCTAAATCTATATTAAAATATTAGAACTCAAATTTAACAAGGTAGAAATGAAATTTAACCAAAAATAAAAAGGGACTGGTCCTGCAATTGTAAACAAACAAAGATGATGGGAAATCAACTTTTAGTGTGTTTGGTTTAAAATGAGTTAAAATTGACTTCATAGCTGTAAAATATTGCCTTTTATATGTTCACAAATATATTGGATTCATTTATAGAATTAATTTTAATTTGAGATAATGATTTATTGTTTTGGACTGTTAACATAATTTTAATTTTAAATTTACTGTTAAATGTATTTTGAAATAAATATGTATATATAAAAACAAGAACCACTTTATATTTAATTCATTTTCATTAGTATAAAATTACACATAAAAAAAAAAGCTTTAAATAAATAATTGATTTAAATAATTTTTTATAAAATATTGTTTTAAATATTATATGATTTTACTTTAATTTTTTTAAATATCTATATTTCTAAAAATTATTTAAATTTAATCAACTTATCATAAAAATTATTTTAAAGATATACTTTTTTTAAAAAATTATGTAATTTTGACAATATTTTTAATAATAAATATTTAAATTATTGGATGTCCAAATTATTCTTTTAATTTATAAAAAAATTAATTTAAAAAAATCTATTATTTTTTTAAGAAAATTCTTAAAAACTGTTTATTAGAGAAACCACTTTTAAAATGGATGCCAATCAATATGATCAAAATTATATTAAAAATATTACATTAACTCAAACACTCTAAATAGTCACATTATTATTTTCACGTTGTATTATATTGAGACAGAATTTTCCACAACGATTTATAGCATGTTTGTTTCCACTTTACAATGGTTAATGAAAAAAAATTAATAAAAAATGTTTGAAGCTTCACAGTTATCACTTTTATAAGTTATTGGAAAGTGAAAATTACTTTCTTAACAAATTATCAAGCACATAGTTGTACCCAAAAACAATAATTATCAAACACATAATTTTTCATTTAGTTTTCTAATTTGAATCCAAATCCATACTAAATGAATTTTTTAATGTGAGGATCACAATGAATCAATCATGAAAAGGACAAAAAAACCAGGTATATATATCCTTTTTTCCCTATACAACCAGCTAATATATTAATTATCCCATAAAAGATATAATAATTTAAACCATATAATACATAATAATTTCTCAAGTTTATCATCATCTTTATTAACGCCTCCAAAATAAAATATTCCAAAAAATATATTAAAATTCAAAATATCTATTTTTTTTTTTTTTGGAAATCTTGATATCCGGCCTTGCGACCGACTAATTCAAGAGAGATCAATACCCACTGTTCAGTAGCGGGGGCTCTGTTTCAAGCCAGAGCAAAACTCCGTATGAACTGACTCTCACAAAAGTTAATTGCACCTAATAGGATCCGAACTTGAGACCTTGAGAAGAACACACTCTCAAGACCCAAACCTCCACCACTTTTTAATTATTGATGAGAAAAAAAGTGTGTGAAGAAAAGAAACTTCACCTGAGTAGTGATAATGAGAAGCCAAGCAGCATGAAAAGAAATACTCCTTCCATAAAAAGCTTTTATTATATTCACAATCCCAACCGCATAAGGCGACCCGGATCCGAATGCACTTCCCGCATTCGCGAATATAGTAATCAACACATGTTCCTTCATGTTAAACGGACCCGGGTTAAACGACATCACTTTCGACCCGAACCCGGGGAGTGTAAACTTCCTCGACGGTAGAATCGCCGCCATGAAGTGACCAATTGGGAGCGTCGCTACCTGAACGGAGATGAGAGTGATGATAAGCGGCTCCGTTCGGTAAGCGAAGAATTGGTTGAGGAACGATAAGACTGAACATGAAATGAGACCTAGAAACCACATACGGAAAGTCCATACGGGCTGAGTCGGGTCGTCGGTGTTTGTTACGGTTAAACGGACTTCTTCAATGGGAGATAGCTCTTCTTCGTCTACTTCTTGTTCTAGTTCGTTTTGGTTTGTTTTGGTGGCTACTTTCTCTGTGTCGAATGTGTTCATTCTGTTAGAAGTTGAGTTTTAGAGAGAGAAAGTGATGAGAGAGAAAGTGATGAGAGAGAGAGAAAGTGGTGATAGTGGCGAAGGTTTTGAAGATTTGTCACATTGGGATTGAGGGCTGTTAGTTGTTAATGCTACTACTCCGTTATATATAACTTATAAGTCTTGTTGTAATTGTTGTAATCTTCTCCGGTTAGTGACTTTTTCTCTGTTCTGTTAGGGTGTGTTTGGTTGAGGAGTGAAAATGAAAAGAGAGAAATAGGTGTGAGAGAGTATGAGAAGAGAGAAATATATGAGAAATAGAATATATTTAAGGTATTGTTTGGTATAAAAGAAAGATGAAAGAAATAGAAGAGAGAGAAGTGTAGTGTTTTTTTGAAAAGTCAAAAGTGCCCTTATTTTAAAAAATATAAAATAATTAAAACTTATTAGTAAATTAATTTATAAAAAATATAAACTACATTTCATCCAAATCAATTTAATTTTTTATTTAAATTTGTTTATAACTAATTTATAAAATGACTCAAATATATTTTTAATTAGTTTAAATATACATTAATTTAAATTACCATTTAAATTTGATTGTGTATATTAATTAAAACTCGTTCACCTCATCCCATTTTATCATCAATTTCAACAACAGGTCCATGTATATAAATAATAACTATTAGTTGTCCATCATATAATTAAGATTTACCAGTTTGATATTGGTGTTTTTTTCATTAACAGGATCCACCAAAACAACAACTGTGTTAAAAATATGGAGATAAGGGTACGGTAGGAATAACACCAAAGAAGGCTTTTCTTCTTACTTTCTTCGCAGATCTAAGAAGACGGGAAAAAAGGTGGGGCCCTTGATATTTTGGTCTCTCTTCCCGATTTCTCTTGTGCTCCAATCAAGAGAAAGACCTCACTTCTCTTCTTAATCTCTCTATTCTATTTCTCTCTCGCTTATTTCTTGCCTACCAAACACACCCTTAAAGTAGATTCTACTTTATTCTTTTTCATCTATTTTTATTTGTGTTGTAGTATTTAATTTTCAAAAATCTGTTATTTGACAATTTTTATTATTTTATTTGTGTGTAGATAGCGGTGAGAAGATTAATCAACTATGTTTGAGTGGAATGATAATTGAGTTTTTGTATTTTAATAATTAGTTTCTAGATAGTAGGACTACATTGTATTTTAATATTAAAATATTAAAGAAAATATTTATTTTTAATGTTTAAGAGAAAAATTAGTTTTAATTTTTGTGATCAATGATAATTGAGTTTGATGAGGTAAGTAAATCAAGTTTAAGCTCCCAACTAATTAGTCAACAAGTTTTCGACTTCATTGTGATAAAATTGACTTCAATTAATATTGAGTGTGAAATTGGTTTAAATTCATCATTAATAAAAGAAGAAAAACACAAACTCTTAATGTGAAATGGATTTGATATAAGAAAACCGGATTCATATTTTCAGCATTACAAACTAGATTATTTATACAATTATTATTTCAAGTTGACCATTATGATTTTATATTAATTTAAAATTAATATTAAAGTTAGTTTGTATAAGACAGTACATCTCAAACAATTTAAACTGGAAAAAATCTCAATTATCTATTTTTTTCAACCATTCACATTATATATGTTCATGAAATCAAATCATGTTTGAATAATGTACACATGTTAGTGAGTATCAAACAAATATGGACAGATAAAATTGATGAAGGCTGCAGAGTATGAAAGAGATTTTTTTTCTGCCCTGCCATTCATTTCAAATGTAATCTCTAAATTGCCCTAGTTTTCAACTAAAATCCCAAAATGCCATCTTTTCAAAAAAAAAATTTTTTTCTGCAAGGTGTGCCGCCCAATGAAAGGGCGGAAGAGTATAAAAAAATAGGGTGCCGTCCATCCAAAGGGCGGAAGTGTACGAAACGATTTTTTTTAATTTTAGTTTTTATATTTTTTCTGTTTTATTAATTTGAATAAATAATAATTAAATAATTATATTAATTAAATAATTTGGATAATTATATTAAAATTTAAAAATGTTTTTATTGTTATTATTTTATTAATTTGGATAATAAATATTAATTAAGTAATTATATTAATTGAATAATTATATTAATTAAATGAAGGTAGAATAATAATTATATTGTTTTATTAATTTGGGTAGAATAATAATAATAAAACAAAACGAAAAATTATTAAAATAATTATATATTTAATTAAAAAAGTACATGAACCCCTAACTAATCTCGATTTGGACCCAGTCGACGTAAGCGTTGGTGGGTTCCACAGGTAGGTGCTTGTACATTTCTTGTGGACCTTCTACGATCAACATCAACATTTCCTGCATCATTGGTAGGATTCATGAATTCTCCAACCATGTCATCATTTAAGTCACCCACATCTGATATTGCCGTCGCACTGCCATAACTTAGTCCTGTTCCCTCGTTACTCCAACTTGGTAGGTTGGTAGGTGGCAATGTGTTAGTCATGAAGGGGGTGTAGGGGTGTTGGTCTTGAGAGGTATTAAGGTTATAGGATTGTGAGGGGTAGAAGGGGACTTGTGTTTGGGGTGTTTGGTAGATGTTATCTTGTGGGGTAGGTTGAGAGAATGAAAATTGGTTATATTGGGTGTATGAAGAAGTTGGGTTCTGTTGTTGGGTGTTGAATGGAGTTGGGTTTTGTAGTTGGGTGTTGAAGAGGGTTGGGTTAAATGGTAGGTATGGTTGTTGGTAGTGTTGGCTAGGGGTATAAGGTTGTTGTGTTGGGTTGAAAGGTTGTTGTGTGTTAGACGCTTGTTGTTGGGTGTTAAATATTTGTTGTGGGGTGTTAAAAATTTGTGGTGGGGTGTTAAAAATTTGTTGAGGGGTGTTAAATGTTTGGGGTTGGGTGTTACAAGGTTGTCTGGGTTGTTGGAAGTTTGAAGATGTGGGTTGGTTACGAGGGTCCCATAAGTATCTATTTTGTGATAAATACAAAATTGTCACAGATCTATACCAATTCATGTATTCCCTACTGGTTTACATTCGAATTCCATGACATTTCCTTGTAGGACAGTTTGGCGACGATTTATCCATTGTTGTTGTTCTTCTCTGTTATGGTCTCTCCAATCAGGGAATTTCCACGCATCGTTTATGATACTAGTGTGGTACCTCTCCATGGACGTGGGTGGACCAGGAATGTCTTGGTGAATCCCAAATTGAAGTTTCACCCTATCTGAATTATGCATTTCGACATAAGTGAAACAAAAAATGAATGTTTTTGAACTCCACATGTCTTGTTCAGTTGGATCTGGATCATGAAGGTCAAGATATGGTCTCCATACAAACTGTAATGTAGTTCAAAAAAGGATTAGAATTAAAAAAATATAAAATAATTTTAATGGAAGTAATGTATGCGTTAGAGATAATACGTCGTCCTCCTCGAAATGATCAAAGAAAGTTCGATATCCGGGAACACAATGATGAGGAGTTTTTTCATAATTCATCCCATATGCGGACCACCTATAAAATAAAAAAGTATTTAGTAAAATTTATAGGAAAAAAATGTATAGAAAGAAAAGTATTTAAGTATACTTACTTGGTCGCATATGGAAAGTGGTATGGATTGGGGTTTATTGGTGCCAATCTTGGCATTCTAGACCATCCCCAAGCTTGAATCAAAACGCCACAACCAGAAAAATTATGCACATTTTTTCTTGCGCATCTACACAAATTTCTGTACAGATGCGCTAAGGTAGCAGCGCCCCAACTATAACTACTTATTTGGTTAAAATCTTCTAGTAATGGTAAAAATTGAAGATGGATACTATTACCATTAGTATCAGGGAATAAAAAGCATGCGAAAAGCAATAAAATATAAAGTCTAGATTTATAAATTTTCAGATACTCGGGAGAATCCTCGGTCAATGCCAAACGTTGGTAAATTGATCTTAGCCATGAAATTCTAATGTTTTGGCCCTTTCTATTAACACCTTCTTCCAAGGACACCCCCAATAGTTCTTCAATTAACGAGTACCTCACATTTGTGTTACCAACGACCGGTAAACCATCCACACGCAGACCCAATAACATATGGACATCCTCCAAAGTGATTGTGCATTCACTTGTTGGGAAGTGAAATGTGTGGGTTTCAGGTCGCCATCTTTCGCATAAGGCTAGTAGAAATTTTCGATCAATTCCATATGAAGTTATGTTGATCACGTGACCGAAACCCGCTCGTTCCAAATACGGAATAATAATATCATCGGGTGCCATGTATTTGTGTGAGCGTGGTTTGAACAATTTTTCATCCTATAAAAAAAAATTAATAGCATTATAACAAATTTTATAACAATATTAAATGTATAACAATTTATAATATTAAATTTTAATAATTATAGATATTATACACTTACATATGAAGCAATGTTGGCAAGAGTTCCTCGATGATCCTCTCCAAGTGTTAGCAATGCCATGTTATTTAAAAAAAAAATTGAGAAATTTTTGAGCTGAATGGTAGAGAGAATTGGGTAAAATGTGATATGGTAGAAATTTATGAGTGATATGTTGAGATAAAATTTGATGTATTTATAGTAGGAGGATAAAAATTATTTGGTAAAAATTAAATGTTGAAATGTGAATTGGTTGCATGCATTTATTCACGTGCTCCCCATGCATGCAACATGCATTTATGCCTTGTTCACTTCCGCCCTTCCAATGGGCGGCACACATGCAACGTGTCAGGGTGTCGGTACCTGATTGGGCGGCACTGTCTGCCAGATTCCTGACTGCCGGTACCTGATTGGGCGGCACTGTGTAATAATTATGTAACTTCCGCCCTTTCAATGGGCGGCACTGGTAGACGACTTTGACCAAATAATTCACGTACCAGCATGCACCGTGTTCTCTCTCATATCCAATTTTATTTATAACTTGTATGCTTTCTACATTCAAACCCTCATCAAATATACCTTCATCAATTCTACATTCTAGCACTCATTCATCAATTCTACACATATTTTTATAGCATGTCTAACAATTCCAAATATATTGTTAATGCCCATTACAATGGTAGTGTAATTGTATCTGATGAAGTGGGTTTGATCTTTGAAAATACTGAAATTTGTCGTTTCAGTATTAATAGAAGGTCGTCTTTCCAACAATTTAAAACAAGGGTAGACACGAAGGTTCAAGCAGGATCGGTGATACAAATTACTTACAGAAATGCTATTTATTTTGGGAACAGTCAATTTAAATTTGTTCCATTGAAGATCCGCGACGACGAGGATGTTGAAACGATGTTCTCGAACCATGAATGCTCTGGGTTTTCGTACATTGAGTTATACATAACATTTGAACAATGTCCACAAACCCAGAATTCTCAGGTCATCAATGCATCCGTAGAAGAAACGACTGCCATAATTCCATACGAAGATGTCGAATAAGAAGACCTCGAAGAAGAAAATGAGGAACAGGTTGATGATTTATATACTACTTTGTTTGAGGAAGGAACCAGTGTTAACGAAGTCAACAATGATGAACAACACATTCCAGTTGGGAATGTTTTCTGCCCACCTGCCCATATGACAACCCTGCCCCTGAATGGAGACGGGACATCATTTGAATGGGGAGTGAACCCTCATATTCCAATTGAGGGTGACATAGAAGTCGGTAACCAATTTAAAAATAAAGCCGACTGTGTGCGTGCCATAAAGCAATATCACATGAAACACTGCGTGGATTTTAAGGTGATGGATTCCGACAAGAAGAGATACATAATTTGTTGCAAAAACGATTCCTGCAAGTTTCGTTTACTAGCGTCTTACAGAAAAAGAAGTGACTTGTGGGAGATAGGAATTATAAACCCACCACATAGTTGTTCAACAACTATGTTTAACCAGGATCATCGACAACTAAGCTCCCAATTAATGTCTCAACTATTAATGCCATTTGTAGAAAATGATCCTTCTGTCAAGGTGAGTATATGCATCAGTAAAATTGTTTCTGAGTACAATTTTACTCCGTCTTACAGAAGGGCATGGATTGCAAGGAACAAAGCAATCGAACAGGTATATGGTAACTGGGAGAACTCATATAATGAACTTCCACATTTTCTGTTAGCACTTAAAAAATTTGTTCCGGGGACGGTGCTGGAAATAGAAACACTACCCATGTATACAGATGACGAAACAATTGTTAAAGGGAAACACATCTTCCACCGACTATTCTGGGCATTCCAACCATGCATCAGAGGTTTTGCATATTGCAAGCCTATTCTTCAAATTGATGGAACCTGGTTATACGGTAAGTACAAGGGCACCCTGCTTATGGCGGTGGCACAAGATGGCAATAGCAATATTTTCCCAGTTGCATTTGCCATTGTGGAAGGTGAGACGGCTGAAGGTTGAGGGTTTTTTCTACGCAACTTGAGGAGGCATGTTGCGCCATAGCCAGACCTATGCTTGATTTCAGACCGACGTGCATCGATTGACAGTGCATACAAAAATCCAGAAAATGGTTGGCATAATCCCCCATCGGTGCATGTTTATTGTATCCGACACATTTTGCAAAATTTTATGAGGGAAATCAAGGACAGGAGACTACGGGAGAAAGTCATTAACATGGGTAAGTATATTTGATAACATTAAGCCTTCGTCAATAACATATATTATATCTTAGTCAATAAGTATATTTTATACAATTTTCTTACAGGGTATGCATTAAACCAACCAACATTTCATTACTACCGGTCTGAAATTGGCATGGCGAATGCTGATGCTTTAAAGTGGCTAGACAATATTCCGGTCGAAAAATGGTCAAGGGCATTTGACGGGGGTCGACGTTGGGGTCACATGACTACCAATCTTGTTGAGTCGTTGAATGCTGTCTTTAAAGGCACCCGTAATTTGCCCATTACAGCATTGGTAAATGCAACATATTATAGATTGGGATCATTATTTGCTGAAAAGGGAGCAAAGTGGAGTGCTGTGTTGAGTTCTGGACAGACATTTACAGAAAACTGCCTTAAGGTGATGAAAGAAGAAACAACAAAATCCGGCACACATCATGTCAGAGTATTTGACTACACTAACAATCTTTTTAGTGTGAAGGAAACAAAGGACCATGGTGAGGGAAAGCCTATGGGACATTATAAGGTCAACCTACTAAATCGTTAGTGTGACTGCGGAAAGTTTCAGGCATTCCGTGTCCCTTGCTCACATGTAATCGCTGCATGTTCTTATGTGCGCCATGACGCTTACGCTCTTTTGTCAGACGTTTACAGGGTTTCAACCCTTTTTGGGGTTTACAACACAAGCTTTCCAGTGTTGCCTTACGATGAATATTGGCCCGTTTATGAGGGAGATCAAATTTGCCATAACCCAAGAATGCGGAGGAACAAGAAAGGTCGCCCAGTGAGCACACGTATTAGAACGGAAATGGATAACTTTGATAAGCTTGAGAGAAAATGTTCCGCGTGTCGTCAAACTGGTCACAACCGAACCAAGTGTCCCAATGTGGGGACAAGTAATCGTTAGTGTTTTATTTAATCAATAGCAACATTTCAGATATCACATCCAAACAACATTGTGCTTCATTAGATTATTTACTTAATAGCAACATTTCAGATATCACAACAAAACAACATTGTTCTTCATTAACTAACACACCACATACATGAATAACACAACATCAACAAAGTTCAAAATAATAACAAGAAACATTTAACATAACATTTGGTACAACTTCTCTAACTACTGATTACAACTAGCAGTTTGATTTCGTTCCGGCCAAACATCATTTCTCTGGCTTCCTTATCAGACTTGATTCGCACCCACCCACGCCAAGCATCAAACCTCTCAATACTTTTGATTTTTTCCCCTTCTGGTATATCTCCTTCTAACCAACGCTTCAACTCCCTGTGTAGTTGCTCTAAACTACGGATGTTCCAAAAAAGCATGTCCATTGCCGGCTTGTCTCTCGAAAAAATTACTTTCCCCCAGCGGCGAGGATACATCTTCAAAGTACTAAAACGAATTTCAAATGGATGTGAAAAATTGATCACACCCAACCTCTATTTATATCAGTGCCGGCACTGTGCAAAAATATTTAAATATTAAAGGGTGCCGCCCATTGCAGTACCGGCACTGTACAGAAATAATAAAATATTCAAAAGTGCCGCCCATTGCAGTAACGACACTGTACAGAAATGATAAAATATTCAAAAGTGCCGCCCATTGCAGTACCGGCCCTGTAGCGGCCCTGTACAGAAATAATAAAATATTAAAAAGTGCCGCCCATTGCAGTCGCGGCACTGCACAAAAATATTAAAATACTAAAATATTAAAATATTAATATTATTTTATATTAATTTATTTTATAATTATTATTAATATTAGAATTGGAAACTCTAATATATACAATTTAATATTAACTAATATTATAATAATTATTTAATATTAACTAATATTATAATTATTATTTTATATTAACTAATATTATTATTATTATGTAATATTAACTAATAATATTGTTATTATTTAATATTAACCCATATTATTATTATTATTTAATATTAAATGTTATTATTATTATTATTTAATAATAACTAATATTATTGTAATTATTTAATATTATTATTATTATTAATATTATTCATATTAATAAAACAAAAAAAGAAAAAGAAAATGGACAGTGCCGCACTTTCAATGGGCGGCTGTGTAGAGAAATTTTAGGGGCCGCATATCCAATGGGCGGCACTTCCCCACATATACGTTTTTTTATTTGAAAGTGTGGTATTTTAGAATATTAAATGAAAAGTGTGGCATTATGGTATATTGCTTTTAAAAGTGTGGCAGGAGGGGAAAAAATTCTATGAAAGATCCCAAGACAGTGTTTTGGTTTACCCCATTTGTTTTTGGTTTGACATGGCTATCATCGTGACGTTGCCAGAGATATACTAGTGGTAAATCAAGTTGGTTATTGATGTGCTGGCTGGCACATGTATGTGTAAAAGCTTGTCTTTTGTTTTCTTTCTCACAGCGACGCCTTTTGAGAATGCACGACGATGGCGGTATCGTAATAGTGGATCACGTCACGCCATACTACTTTCGCTTCCAATTTTATTTAAATCACACAACATTAATTTTTTTAAATTTTAAATAGGCATGGCAAGAAATTCCGGGTCTGCCGGGGCCCGTCAGGATTCGATCTGAAATTAACGAGAGAAATTCAATTTGATTGAGTGCGGATGCAGGTAAAACTCGGTTTGTAAGTGCGGGGGCGGGGGATGCTACTATCCGCCCGCACTCGCCCCCGCTCGGTCTTATAATATTTATTTGGCTAAAATACAGTTTTAGTCCTCCTGTTTGTCAAAATTCACGGTTTTGGTCCCCCCATTTTATTTTTTAACAGTTTTGGTCCCCACCCCTCACTGTTCATGTACTGTTCATGTACGGACCAGTTACTGTTCATAATTTTTTTTGGCCAAATTTGGGGTGGGGAACAAAAACTGTTAAAAAATAAAATGAGGGGACCAAAACCGTGAATTTTGACAAACAGGGAGACCAAAACTGTATTTTAGCCTATTTACTTTAATACTCATATTTAAATTATTTTATATCACATTTATTTACTTTTGAAGAAGTAATTAAAAATTTTTATTAGTCATTTCTCACTATTCACTCAAACTCACATATTTAAAAACAAGTTTATTATTAAAATAGTTAAGTTTTTAATAAAATTGTTAATTTTTATTAAAATTTAAAAAAAATATTTTTTTGCGGGTGGGTGCAGATGCGGGCAAACCTGTTTCTTTCGAGAGCGAGTCTGGGTAGTAAATTTCCACCTCAAACTGAGTTTGGAGGCGAGAGCAGATCTATAATAGAAAGGCGGGTGCGGGTGCAGGACTAGCTAAACCTGCTTTCGATCCGCCATGTTGTCATGCCTACTTTTAAGCCCTTTTAAAATTTTATAAAGTTATCAGTTATCACGGTTTATTAATTTGTTGAATATTTTATTTAACTTTGTAGTAGATATTAATTCTCTAAACTCTTTTAAAAACGTCCTCATTTGCTTAAGAAAAATAAAAAATCCCTTTCCACACTCTTTGTCTTCTACGTTTTACTTCAAATCAGTCTTGACTTTTGTCTGCAACCTTTTCGATCACTTCTCACCTCATAGAGTTTATTTTAGCCAATTGTGATTGTCAACCAATTAAAAGAACAATCTGTGAAAGAGTATGGAAAAATGATCTCAACAATATTTAAGATATTCAAAATATCCTCGAGAATCATGAGAAAATTATGGTTACTTGACACGCTTGCTGGTAGGCTAATCTCTTTCCACTCTTATGTTAGTGGAAGTCATCAACAATATTTCTATCATCTTGGAACATAAGGGATCCAACAATAACTCTACGCGAAGATATATTAAATAAGTAGCATTGTTATTCTTACATTTTTTTTACACGAATACCTATATTATACGGTGAATAGTATTTTTTAAAATAAAAAATATATATATTATGAACAGTGTTTAAACAGTGTTCGTGAATAGTATCCATGAACAATTATTTTAAAATAGTAAAACAAAGCTGATTAATGAAATGTAAAAAATTGGTTAATGAAGTGATAAAATTGGTTAATAAACGTCCAAATATTACAAACAATTTTTAGTTGTGTATCAAAGTTGGTTAATGAAAAGTAAAAAATTGGTTAATGAAGTTATGAAGTTGTTTAATAAACGTTCAGATATTAAAAATAATTGTTAACAGTAATCAAAGTTGGTTAATACAATGTAAAAGATTGGTTAATAAATTTATGAAGTTGGTTAATAAACGTTCAGTATTAAAAATAATTTTTAACAGTAATTAAAGTTGCTTAATACAATATAAAAGATTGATTAATAAAGTTATAAAGTTGGTTAATCACGCAATTTTATATCAGTACTCCTTAATAAAAAAAATTAAAATAAAATAAAATAAAAAATAATATTATTATAATATTTTACTGTTCACCGTATTGGTGAACAATGAAATACGGTGTAGGTGTAGGAATGTGGTGTAGGAATATCATTTCTCTTAAATAAGTGACTATTACCTTTGTTCCGGACTGGATCAATGACTAGTCATGGCCCAATCCACTTCTGCTCCCAGAACGGCCCAATTGCTTAAGTCCAGCTGAGGTGGGGCAGCATTTACCTTTCTGCCCCTCTACCGGGCACATATAGACAATGACTCTCAATGTCATTTGCTCCTCCTCGACATTCTTGCCCGTTACGCACGGCTCCACCATCCAAGAACGGTCATGACTAGGGTTGGCATCGGTTCGGGCCGGATCAGGTTCGGGCCCAAAACCCCAATCCGGCCCAACCCTCGGGTATCACATACAGGCCCAATTCCGACCAGTTTAATTAGGGGTTTTTTCGGGTTCGGATTGAAACGGATTCGGGTAACTGGATCGGTTAAATTCGGTTTTCATTTGAATTTGGGCCAATACAAAATCAAACGCAAATAGTAAATTCAATAGTTTTTTCTACTTTTTTTTTTAATTCTTATTAACAAGCTAGTAATTGAGAAACTCAAATTTCAAGCCCAATCACAGTCCAATATAAATTTTATTTTAATTTCAAAAATAAAAAAATTAATTGATTTTTTTATTAAAAAATACCAATTATTTTCAGAAAGGGCTATTTTGAGCCATTTTAGTTCGTCCTTCCAAGGATCACATAAACATAATAGACTGATATAATTATACATCATCTAACACAGTTTTTGTACATCATCCTTTTAAGGATCATGTAAACATAATAGACTGATATAATCATCCAACACAATATTTGTACATCATCCTTCTAAGGATCATGTAAACATAATAGACTGTTATAATTGTACCTCATCCAACACAGTCATTGTCAGAACAGAATATGCGGTAAATTAAATTCATTACAAATTCATAAATAAAGTAATATGACAAGCCAAGATAAAATAACATAGCCAATATAAATTATAACTTTTGTTCATCATCACACTTCCAACACCTGTGTTTATGTTCATCAAAATGGCATCTTCAACAAATCAACTCATCATTTGTTGCAAATTTCTGCATCAGAATTATAATAAACTATTAAAACAGAAATAAAGCACAATACTTTCAAGCAAGATCCATTGAATATCAACAATAGAGCAAAAATTAGAAACAAGTTCTACCTAATGAGTTTGTAATGAATCCAAATAGAGCAGCAACAACAACAACCGGTTGAGCAAATAGTATTTCCCCCATTGCTCAATTTCTTTTGCATGACTATTCATACATTATAGTCACTGAATATAACCAAAATAGATGTAGTAGGGAAAGATGCAATTCAAAATATTATAATATTTCTTTTAATCTAACAACAATTAGCTACAAAAAAAACTATCATGAGTTGTTCATAGTTCTAATGCTAATAGGAATTTCATAGGCATGTATTGAACATTTCGCTTAACACTATAAGCATCTTTGATATATCTCCAAAAATGATATTGTTTTTTAAAACTGTATCAAACATAAATTAAATCTTAACTTTTTTTGAGCTTTTTACTGAGAGCTTCTTTTTCTGTAAAATGTGGTCTCCTGCATTAGTATATTAACTTTCACTCTAAAATGATGGAATCTATCAAAAATTCAAAAGAAGAGATGCACACAAGAACTTCATCTTAGCTAAATTATATTAGTCAAAGAACCATGCTTATTTCATTGACTTTTTTAAAATTGACTTCTAAGTATTAATAGAACACAAAGCAAAGCCCCAACTTGCTGTTCCAAATTTAGTCCTTCTAATATGTAGGTTTATAGCGTAAGTTTAATATTTTGCATAATTATCCTATAATATATTCAAATAAAACATTAGAACAATGTGTATACACGAATTTCATACTTATTCACAACACTTAAACACTAGGAGCTAGCTAGAACACAAATGTAAGTCAATCATTCATGAAAAATCTCTTTCAAATCATGACAAAGTTAAAAAAAAAATAGAAAAAACACCAAAAGAAAAAAAAGTAACAAGATGTTTAAATAACAAAAGAGTGATAGGGTACCATTATAGAGTGGCGACGGTGTGCATGTAATAAGCTTCTCCACAGCCTAAAATCAACCAAATTCACACAAAACAAATCAAGAATTCAAAAATCTAAAAGGAAAACCCAAATATTGTTACATCTAAATTAACTTACCATCATAATTCCGTCTTTGCATTTATTCCCAATAACACTCCGGCAACAAAGTTTCAAATCTAAGATCACTAGCTCAAACAAAACAAAATAAAACCTAGAATAAAATCTACATTTTATCAAAACCCTTAATTTCAAATCTTAAAAATACTAAAATCCATGATTAATTTATAATTTACAGGAAGCAAAGGATTCAAGTAAAGCAATAAGAATATATTGTCCCTAACATAGACATCAATGAAAAGGAAGCCACAATTGTTGTTCAATTTAATACTGAGATACAAAATTGTATACATTTTCACAGCCTGCCTACCCTTTCCAATTGCAGCACTGAAGTACTTCTAAAACAAATATCATTACAAACAAATATGTACAAAAATTATCGCATGGAAATTCAAAAAATTTATTGGCATCTCAGACAATAATGAAAAGTCTAGATATTATATGAAATAAAGTAGTCTCACATAAGAGACACTAGAAGGTTCAACTATGTACAACTGTGATCCATCTCTGTCATAACCACCTAGTATGACACCACAACTAAAAGGTCTGCAACACCGTTATAGATCAATTATTAATATGTAGTACAGACAAATACAACTTTAAAATGACTACAAGATAGGCAGAATTACAGACCTTAGCCACCAACATAATGTACAAAGGTGCGCATAGCTAGCCACGAGATCGGCAAGCTCCTTAACAGGATATGGGTGACACATAAGCATACAAAAATTAAAACCTAAACTTACGGTTATTAAGTAAATTTCTAACTCTTTGAATATCTCCGGCTCCTTGAATATCTCCGGCTCCTTGCATTTCTCCATAAAAAGAACAACAATGGAGTTATTAGAACAAAATAAAAAGACTATAGAACTCTTAAAACATTACCAAAACATTAACCTGAGTCAAAGAAATCTTCAAATACCAAAAAACCTAAATGTCCAAATTACATTCAGAAGATTAGAAAGCAAATTATAAAAAATCAAGAAAATAAAGTATATTAGGGTTTAGTAAATAAAGAAGAACATAAATTCAGAGATAACGCTCTTCTATTAGGGATATTATCACTTAGTGAGAATGAAGGAGGAAAGAGCGGTGATGACGGCGGAGGAAAGACATTTAGTTGGTTAGAATCGGATTAGGGTTACTAACCTTTTAATTATTAAGATAAATCTTCTCTAATGTAACCTTGAATCCATCCAACTGTTGGAAAAAAAAGAAGATGGATGAAAAAATAAAAGAATAGTTGTTGGTGAATAAAAATAGAGAAGAGACTAAGACTATACCTCCAGAAACTATGAGATAGAGATATGAAAATGGAAACACAAACTTGAAGATGGAGGACGGCGCTGGAGAAGAAACAATATAGGATTAGGGTTTGAATTCTGAAAAAAGTGGTGGTGGTGGTGGTGAGTTTTGAGGTGAGGAACGGCGCATGGAGTGAGGGAGGCTGATGTATTTATGTTAGGGTTTCAGGGTTTGGGTTATGTTTTTAAGCATATGTTTATGGTTTCGGTTCGGTTCGGTTTCCGACGGACCCAAAAATAAAAACCAAAACTGACTGTAATAAACCGCATAAACCCTATTGACTCACCCGCTCACCCAAACAGAACCGACCCATTCACTCAAAAAACCTCCGGATTCGGTCGGGTACGGGCGGGTGGTGTTTCTTTGTCCACCCCTAGTCATGACGCCTGTGCTTGGAACTATGCCTTTGCCCGTGGCAACAGCTAGTTTTGGGCACATCTGTCCGTCATAACGGCTAGTTTTTAGCAGTTACCTATTCTTCAAGAAACGGTTATTCCGCCTCGAAAATAGGGACCGTTGGCAACGCGCTAGGGGCATCATAAAAGAAAATACGTTTGTTTTTTCATAATAAAATAAAAATTGGATGGATGGATATCCGTCCATTAAAAATATGTTAATCGATGGATTATATGGATTTTATTCTTAACTGATGGATTTGATTGGATAATTTTAAGAAAATTTTAGTGGATTGTTAAAGGATTAATTGATTGTTTTGATCTATCCATTAACAATCCAATCCATATCCATCAAATTCATCCATTTTACCACTCCTAGTTACTCCCTCCGGTCCTTTTTATAAGGAACACTTCACCTTTTTAGATTCATTAAATAATTAATGTATCTGGTCTGCATTATAGACCAGATACATTAATTATTTAATGAATCTAAAAAAGTGAAACGTTCTTTATAAAAAGGACGTGAGGTAGTAAAATATAAAAAAAAATTTATACATTTATTTTTATTTTAATTAGTTAATTTATAAAACAATAAAAAATAATAGAATGAAAAAATATGCAAATCACCAGATATCATTATTGAAAGGGAAGTTGAAATTCAAATAAAAAACTAAAAAAATATATAATTGTAACAAAAATAAGCTATACTGAAATCAAATTTTATCTATATATATATATATATATATATATATAATCAAGGATCCAGGCTGCGCTACTGTTCCTGGTATCACCGAGCCTTTTTTAAGGTAAAATTTACTGTTACTAATGAGTAATAGTAGCTAAGCTACTGTTGTGGTAGCTCAGATGTGTAGTTTTGATTTATAAAGTTTAAGTTTCTTTTATAATTATGGTAGTTCCATACTCTTATTCTTAAAATTTTAAGAAGTTGGTTTCAGTGCTTTCTGTTGGCTCTCTTTTGTCCGTGGAGGATGTTTATGAGCATTTTTTGGAAACTTTTGCTGAAAACTCTTCTTACATCTTTAATTTAGGTTCATTTTTTGATCTATTGGTATATTGGCTGGAAACTTGTAAACTGGCGCCTGTTTTCAGATAGGCAGTTGTTTTGTTCTTCGGAATAACAACTACCGAAGGTCTAACTTCAAGGTTGACAACGCCCCGTACTAATTTATCTAAAACCCCTTTGATCACTTTCATGGGTAGACGTTTGGCTCAGCCGAATTCCCCTAATTTTCTGTGATCGTTAAACCGTTCCTGTTTGCAAAGATGATTTGGTGTTAAAAATAAGAGTATTGAATTATTATGCTTATAAGATAAACATAATCGTTATATTGATAGATTAACCATCTGTTGCTCACCACAACACTCTTAGCAGAATCTTGAATGGATTCTAATATTGATACAGTTTCTGTTGACAACAATGATTGTCAAAACTCTTTGATTAAAAATGAGGAAAATAATGAATTTCCTAAAGATCTTGATAGGTTGAACAAATGGATAATACCATCCGTACCTTCAAAACAAATTTATAAATTTGGTATGTTCGATGTTATGTCCAGGTTTGCAGTTAAAACCACTGAGCAAACCATACCTGTTTCAGGATCAACCCAAAATATTGGGCTGTTAAGCAAAAAAGATTTGCTTCCTTTTAAAGATTATAAATTTATCCATATTGGATTAATCCAAGTTGCCTTAAAACCCTTAACCATGCTTGGATTAAACTCAAGTCTTGTGGCATATGTCAGAGAAGGGAGATGTGAACATTTTCAACAATCCTTGGCTGCCGTCATAGAAACTAGTCTATGTCACGGTCCAGTCTATTTTGAAGTTTCCCCAAACTTAAATCTCTCCATGACTGACAAAAATCTTTTGGATGCTCTAAGACTAACTATTCACACCCATGGTTATAATTTTAAACCAGGTAGTGAAATTATAGCAATATGCTATAGAATTTATTACAAAGTTTTAAACACTTTGAATCCTAGAGTGAAAAATATTTCACCTCAAGGATCTACTACTCTTGTGCAAACAAATTTGCTCACTTCTAATGTTGCAACTAATAGGTTGATCAGGTGGAATGAAATTGAATTCCCAGAGACTTGGTCTTTGCCTCAAGAAATTGAGCCAAAGCCTGTCCTTAATCAGGACATAGATCAGATAGTACAAACATCAGAAGGAGATGTTGCTATCAATTTTAACCATCAACGTAGGTTTATTATACCTAGAGCCATGTCCGCTAGGTACTCAACCCGCAGTGACTATGTCACAGCTCCTACAGTCCTTCCTAGGGTTTCCACATCCACCTCTAAGATTAAAGATAATGCCTTAGATCAAGAGTATGTGGAAAATATCAAGATTAGTGAGAATAAAATTCCCTTTGGAATATACCAGGGCCAAGAACCCAGGGTTGAATCGCCAACCCAGTCTGAAATGTCATTTCATTTATGATTGATTTCTCTGAAGGAAGTGACACTAGAAAACTCATTAATAATGAGTTTATGAAGAAGGAAAACCAAGCTTTCAGAAAATGGTATTTTAAGAAATTCCCTAAAGCCACCCTTCTCGAATTCAAAGAACTTTTCTATGAAGAGTTATCCAAGGGTCAAACCCTTATTCCGTTTATCCATTGGTTTGTGAAGTTCTTTATTCAGAAAACACAAACTGATATCCTTGTTATTCAAAGGTCCTGGAAGACACCTGAAGGAGATTCCCTTGAATCACCTTATCCCCCTGAAAGGGCTATACAGCTTTCAGAAAATGCTGAAGCTAATGCTTATAACACCATTAAGAAACTTGAAAATAGTCATGTTTCTATAAGAGAATTAAACTCTTTAGTGAGGGCTCAAAACTTTACCAACGCCTTCCTTACCTGCCTCGGAGAACATATGGTTTCTCTTGAAAAACTTATCCTATCTGTTAAAGAAGATATGGATAAACAGATGAAACAACATAGCCTGATTATGGATCAGCTTGCTAAGAAACAAATAATTCCTTTCCAAGAAGAATCCTCTTCTAAAACCATTTCGGATACTCATATTATCCAACCACCTGTCCAAATCAGTGGTTTTAAAATGGAAGAAGACCACAGTGAATTTATAAAGATCCTTGAACAAAATCTTAAGGACATTCACCTTAGGGTCTTAATTCATGAGAATAATTCTTCTGAAGAAGATTATACCTCTGAAGAAGATGAAGAAGCTATTGGAAATATTAACCAATTAACGCAAATGTTCAAAGACCAAGATGAGAATCTTGAGGTTAACCCTGTCCATATGACCAAACCTGTAGAAAAATATTACTACAAAAGACCGACACCTCAGGATGTCCTCTTTGAAGAACCTGATAACTATCAGAATTCGTATTCTGGAAAAGCTATCTATGAATGGAACATAGATGGCCTAAATGAGAAACAAATAGTTGACACCATACATAGAATGCTTATGTATGCCACCGTTTGTAAACAAAACGGTAATTCTGACAATGCTGTTGCTTCATTTATCACAGCAGGGTTCATTGGTCAACTCAGAGGTTGGTGGGATGCCTACCTCTCTGATTCTCAGAGGAAAGAAATTCTTTCCCATAAGAAGGTAGTTAAAACTGAGGGAACCAGTACCCCAACAGTTACTACTACAGGAGATGAAGATGCAGTTTATACCCTGAGTCTTTCTATCCTTCAACACTTTGTTGGTCATAACCAACCTATTGGGGAAAAACTCCAAACCCTTCTCCAAAACCTTAGGTGTCCTTCCCTGACCCACTTTAGATGGTACAAGGATACCTTCCTCTCCAGAGTCTTTCAATTGAAAAACTCTAATTATGTACATTGGAAAGCCAAATTCATAGATGGCCTTCCTCATCTCTTCTCTGAAAGGGTTAGGAAAACCCTTAGAGACAAAAATGATGGAATTAATATCAATTACCCAGAACTGACCTATGGTCAAATTATCAATAGCTGCATAACAGAAGGATTATCGTTATGCAATGACATTAAGCTCAAACACCAACTCAAAAAGCAAAAGCTTTCTGAAAAACATCAATTAGGTGAGTTTTGTGACCAATTTGCATATGATACTGGTAAACCGCCAGTGGAAAGGAAAAAGAAATCCCTTAAACATGGTAAGAGAAAGGACTCTTACAAAGGTAAAAAGCCTTACCAACCTTATAAGGGAAAGAATTCTAGAAGAAGGGAACCTAAACCCGAACCTAAACCCTCTTATAAAAAGGGAAAAAGGAAAGCTAAGAAGCTTGACATTACCTGCCACAAATGTGGAAAACCAGGGCATTATGCTAACAGATGTTGGACCAAGAAAGCCCTTAACGAAGTTGAAGATGAAAAACTTCGTGCTCAGCTAGAAAAGGTCTTGCTGATAGAATCTAGTTCTGAAGAAAATGAATCTTCAAGTGAAGAGATTGACATGGTCAACACTTCTGACTCTGATTCCTCAGAGTCTTCCACCAATGATTGTGAATGCAATGAGCTTAACTATTGGAAATCCATTGCGGACATGAACGGAGTCTTTGTCCTCACTAGTGATCAAGACAATGCCTTAAAGGCAATTGAAGCAATTGATGATCCTAACATTAAGAGAAAGATGTTAGAGATTCTCATCCACAATCAACCTAGAGTAGAAGCTCCAAAAATGATTGAAGCTCCCTACCAGCTTAGTGAAGTCCTTACTAGATTTCATAAATCTAAACTCAAAGAAGTCCCCACTTCCCTCAATGATCTTAAAGGAGAAATTTCTCAACTTAAATCTGAAATAAGTCAGATTAAGAAATCCAATAGAACCCTCAATCAAAGAGTTACTACTCTTGAAAAGGGAAAAGGAATTGTCCAAACCATAGATGATGAGTACTTGAGTCTTCAGGAAAGAATCAATACCCTCAAGATCATCACTCAACAAATAGGTTCTTCTAATGAAGAAGAAGCTCTCCAAAATAAGGAAGAAGAACTTCCTAATGAAGAAAGTTACCTAAACATATTGGATAGAGTAACTTCTCAGAAATGGTATATCAAAATTACTCTTGTCATTGATCGTAAATACATTATCAAAGACGAGATTGCTTTGGTTGACAGCGGTGCTGATTTAAATTGTATTCAGGAGGGAATGATCCCTACTAAGTTTTTTGACAAAACCACGCAATCCCTCACCCAAGCAGGAGGGAAGAAGCTCAAGGTCAAATACAAATTGTCTAAGACCCACATTTGTAATCAGGAAGTTTGTCTTCCTACTTCCTTCATTCTAGTCAAGAATCTTACTAGAAGAATAATTCTAGGAACTCCTTTCCTTAATAGTATTCTGCCAGCTAAACTTAGTAACCATGGCATAATAGGAGAAGTCAATGGAAAACAAATTATGTTTAACTTCATCACTGATCCGCAAACTAGGATGATTAACGAAGTTAAGGACATTCTCCTTAAACCCAAAGAAAAACAATTATGTTTTTTGCAGGATGAGAGCAACCTGCTAAGCATTGAAGATCAGCTTAGCAAAGACTCTATGAAAACCCAAATCAAGGTCATAGAAAACCAGTTCAAAACTGAAGTCTGTAGCGACTTACCCAATGCTTTTTGGGAACGTAAGAAACATGTTATTTCACTTCCCTATTTAGATGACTTTGAAGAAAGTCAAATACCCACAAAGGCTAGACCTGCTCAGATGAACAAAGATTATCTGAATCTTTGCCAAAAGGAAATAGAATCCTTACAATCCAAAGGATTGATCAGACCTTCTAAATCTCCTTGGTCTTGTACTGCATTCTATGTTAATAATGCAGCTGAAAAGGAACGAGGTGTTCCTAGATTAGTTATAAATTATAAACCCTTGAACAAAATTCTTAAGTGGATTAGATATCCTATCCCCAATAAAAAGGATTTATTAGACAGATTAAGCAATGCTATAATCTTTTCAAAATTTGACATAAAATCAGGTTATTGGCAGATTCAAATTGAAGAAGCTGATAAATACAAAACGGCTTTCACCGTTCCCTTTGGACAGTTTGAATGGAATGTCCTCCCTTTTGGTCTAAAGAATGCTCCTTCAGAATTTCAGAAGATTATGAATGTTATTCTTAATCCCTATTCTGAATTCATTATTGTTTATATTGACGATGTTTTGATTTTTTCTCAGTCTTTAGATCAACACATCAAGCATTTAAGAATCTTTAAAGGCGTCATTAGACACAATGGTCTTGTGATTTCAGCCCCTAAAATGAAGCTTTTTCAAACAAAAGTTAGATTTTTAGGTCATGAAATCGATAAAGGAACAATTGTTCCTATCAGCAGAAGCATTGAATTTGCTTCTAAATTCCCAGATATATTATCTGATAAGAAACAACTTCAAAGGTTTCTAGGAAGCCTTAATTACATTTCTGATTACTATAAAGATTTGGCCAAAGATACTGCCACCCTTTATCAGAGACTTAAGAAAGTCCCCAAACCTTGGACTGAGAAGCATACTCTTGCTGTCCAAGCAATAAAAAAGAAAGTCAAATTCTTGCCTTGCCTTTCCTTGGCTAACCCTAGCAACTTCAAAATAGTTGAAACAGATGCCTCTGACATAGGTTATGGAGGAATACTCAAGCAGGTTAACCCTGAAACTTCTAAAGAAGTCTTGGTGAGATTCACTTCTGGTAAATGGAACCAAACCCAGGCTAAGTACTCTACAGTCAAGAAAGAAATGCTTTCTATCATTAAATGTATTTCAAAATTCCAAACTGATTTATTAAATCAAAAATTTTTGTTAAGAATTGATTGCAGCTCTGCAAAATCAATTATTGAAAAAGATATCAAAAATCATGTTTCTAAACAAATTTTTGCCTCATGGCAAGCCCAATTAAGTGTTTTTGAATTTGATATTCAATACATTAAAGGAGAAAATAATTCTCTAGCTGACTTTTTGACTCGTGAATTCTTGCAGGGCAATGAGCGCCCCATTTAGGACCAGAGGAGGAGGTCGCTCCTTTGGCCGGGGAGGAGTAAGAGGGAACAACAAATTGTTGTCCCAAGCTGAACCCAGTGTTCCTCTAATAGGGGAATGGACTACTGTTTATCCTAACAGACCTAGAATGCAGACATTAACTGCATCCTCAAAGAATAAAGATAAGGAAGAATCTTCCTCTGCCCAGTCTAAGAACAATGATTCTTACAAGACTGCCGCTTCTAGCGAACCTATACAAGAACAGTCAGCAGATTATTTTGAGAATCCTCCTTTGGAATTCATTATGTACGTTGAGCATGAAGATGTGCAAATTACCAACAATGATGGTTGGGCTATCATGACTAGATACCTTGAAGCAAGAGGGTATGTTGGTCTTTCTGGCAAATCCAGACCTAATATGGAGATATTGCTCCTAATGACCGGATCGGTCACCATTACTCATCATTATCAGAATAATAACCCTGATAATTTTATAAACTTTTCTAAATGCCATATCAATAAGGTATTGTATCCCAGAGAATGGGGCCTTAATCCTAATAGCGAAAAATCCATTAAATTGGCTGATGGTAGAATGGTCTACTACAACTATTGGGACTATGTCCAAGCCTTTTCTAAGGCATTTTATTACCAGAATCCAAAGAACAAGCATTCTTGGTTCTTCTCAGTTAACCCAGAAATTCTGGAAAAACAAATACCAAGTTGGTTTTTTAATTGGTGGTCTAAATTTGGACCTTCCTTAGAAATTTTACCCAAGGAATTAGATGATCTCTATACACCATGGTGTGATGAGAGTCCTTTAATTGAAAAGGTCATTTCTAAGAATTTAATTACAGGACAATGTCCGTTTTTATATTTTGCTAAGTTTCAGATCCCATGGATTTGGAGATGGACAATTTCCGTCGGAAAAAGCAATCTCAATGTTCCTTATTTACAAAGAAATTTCTTTACCAAATGGTGGAGCAAAATGGATGCTAAAGATCTTCAAGAAAAGATTAAACTTATCAAAGCCACCATTGAAGAAGATAAATTGAACCCAACCAGGAAGCAGGCTTCCTCTCAAATGACGTTAATACAACTCAAAGAGTACTACCAAAAGAAATATCCTCAGGAAGATGATGAAGATCTAATGATCAGAATCCTTGAACACATGAAAGGTCAATTTTTCACAGCCTTTCCCACCGTCAAAGATGACAGCTCAATGAAGACCATCTCTTCACATGCATCAATGGATGACATTCTAGCTGGCGAATCACAAGAGCCAGAACCTACCTCTGACGACTTCTGGGATTCCCTTACTGTCGCAATGGCACAAAAGGCCAAAGGAAAGGGTCCTCAAAGAGATTAGATCCGCTAGCTGTAATCCACAGCTGTCTCCCACTAATTAAAGTGATAGCAACGTCCACCCAACTAAAGTTGGAAATGGACAGCAGAATCTGCTTTTCTTTTGCTTTTGCTTTTCTTTTCTTTGTCGGTTGTCGTTTGTAATCAATTAGTGTCGATGGGGCCCAGTGAGCACCCGACTTTTGATTTACTTTTGTAACCGGTTAGTGTGTGTTTTCTTTTCTTTTTTACCGGTTTCAATAGGAATCCTTTCCCTTTATAAGGGACTTCAGTGCTTCAGTTGAAAGCACGCTTCCTTTGTACAACTCTCTCTCTTTCATAAATAAACTTTCAGTTCTCTACCGTCTCTCTAGTTTTATTTAAAGTTTTTATATATATATCTCCCCAACCACTCAAATAGTAACCAAATAATCAAGGATCCAGGCTGCGCTTCTGTTCCTGGTATCAGAGCCTTTTTTAAGGTAAAATTTACTATTACTAATGAGTAATAGTAGCTAAGCTACTGTTGTGGTAGCTCAGATGTGTAGTTTTGATTTTTTTGCTGTTCCTGGTATCACCGAGCCTTTTTTAAGGTAAAATTTACTGTTACTAATGAGTAATAGTAGCTAAGTTACTGTTGTGGTAGCTCAGATGTGTAGTTTTGATTTATAAAGTTTAAGTTTCTTTTATAATTATGGTAGTTCCATACTCTTATTCTTAAAATTTTAAGAAGTTGGTTTCAGTGCTTTCTGTTGGCTCTCTTTTGTCCGTGGAGGATGTTTATGAGAATTTTTTGGAAACTTTTGCTGAAAACTCTTCTTACATCTTTGATTTAGGTTCATTTTTTGATCTATTGGTATATTGGCTGGAAACTTGTAAACTGGCGCCTGTTTTCAGATAGGCAGTTGTTTTGTTCTTCGGAATAACAACTACCGAAGGCCTAATTTCAAGGTTGACAACGCCCCGTACTAATTTATCTAAAAACCCTTTGATCACTTTCATGGGTAGACGTTTGGCTCAGCCGAATTCCCCTAATTTTCTGTGATCGTTAAACAGTTCCTATTTGCAAAGATGATTAGGTGTTAAAAATAAGAGTATTGAATTATTATGCTTATAAGATAAACATAATCGTTATATTGATAGATTAACCATCTGTTGCTCACCACAACACTCTTAGCAGAATCTTGAATGGATTCTAATATTGATACAGTTTCTGTTGACAACAATGATTGTCAAAACTCTTTGATTAAAAATGAGGAAAATAATGAATTTCCTAAAGATCTTGATAGGTTGAAAAATGGATAATACCATCCGTACCTTCAAAACAAATTTATAAATTTGGTATGTTCGATGTTATGTCCAGGTTTGCAGTTAAAACCACTGAGCAAACCATACCTGTTTCAGGATCAACCCAAAATATTGGGCTGTTAAGCAAAAAAGATTTGCTTCCTTTTAAAGATTATAAATTTATCCATATTGGATTAATCCAAGTTGCCTTAAAGCCCTTAACCATGCTTGGATTAAACTCAAGTCTCGTGGCATAGGTTAGAGATAGGAGATGTGAACATTTTAAACAATCCTTGGCTGCCGTCATAGAAACTAGTCTATGTCACGGTCCAGTCTATTTTGAAGTTTCCCCAAACTTAAATCTCTCCATGACTGACAAAAATCTTTTGGATGCTCTAAGACTAACTATTCACACCCATGGTTATAATTTTAAACCAGGTAGTGAAATTATAGCAATATGCTATAGAATTTATTACAAAGTTTTAAACACTTTGAATCCTAGAGTGAAAAATATTTCACCTCAAGGATCTACTACTCTTGTGCAAATAAATTTGCTCACTTCTAATGTTGCAACTAATAGGTTGATCAGGTGGAATGAAATTGAATTCCCAGAGACTTGGTCTTTGCCTCAAGAAATTGAGCCAAAGCCTGTCCTTAATCAGGACATAGATCAGATAGTACAAACATCAGAAGGAGATGTTGCTATCAATTTTAACCATCAACGTAGGTTTATTATACCTAGAGCCATGTCCGCTAGATACTCAACCCGCAGTGACTATGTCACAGCTCCTTCAGTCCTTCCTAGGGTTTCCACATCCACCTCTAGGATTAAAGATAATGCCTTAGATCAAGAGTATGTGGAAAACATCAAGATTAGTGAGAATAAAATTCCCTTTGGAATATACCAAGGCCAAGAACCCAGAGTTGAATCTCCAACTCAATCTGAAATGTCATTCCATTTATGATTGATTTCTCTGAAGAAAGTGACACTAGGAAACTCATTAATAATGAGTTTATGAAGAAGGAAAACCAAGCTTTCAGAAAATGGTATTTTAAGAAATTCCCTAAAGCCACCCTTCTCGAATTCAAAGAACTTTTCTATGAAGAGTTATCCAAGGGTCAAACCCTTATTTCGTTTATCCATTGGTTTGTGAAGTTCTTTATTCAGAAAACACAAACTGATATCCTTGTTATTCAAAGGTCCTGGAAGACACCTGAAGGAGATTCCCTTGAATCACCTTATCCCCCTGAAAGGGCTATACAGCTTTCAGAAAATGCTGAAGCTAATGCTTATAACACCATTAAGAAACTTGAAAATAGTCATGTTTCTATAAGAGAATTAAACTCTTTAGTGAGGGCTCAAAACTTTACCAACGCCTTCCTTACCTGCCTCGGAGAACATATGGTTTCTCTTGAAAAACTTATCCTATCTGTTAAAGAAGATATGGATAAACAGATGAAACAGCATAGCCTGATTATGGATCAGCTTGCTAAGAAACAAATAATTCCTTTCCAAGAAGAATCCTCTTCTAAAACCATTTCGGATACTCCTATTATCCAACCACCTGTCCAAATCAGTGGTTTTAAAATGGAAGAAGACCACAGTGAATTTATAAAGATCCTTGAACAAAAGCTTAAGGACATTCACCTTAGGGTCTTAATTCATGAGAATAATTCTTCTGAAGAAGATTATACCTCTGAAGAAGATGAAGAAGCTATTGGAAATATTAACCAATTAACCCAAATGTTCAAAGACCAAGACGAGAGTCTTGAGGTTAACCCTGTCCATATGACCAAGCCTGTAGAAAAATATTACTACAAAAGACCTACTCCTCAGGATGTCCTCTTTGAAGAACCTGACAACTATCAAAATTCGTATTCTGGAAAAGCTATCTATGAATGGAACATAGATGGCCTCAATGAGAAACAAATAGTTGACACCATACATAGAATGCTTATGTATGCCATAGTTTGTAAACAGAATGGTAATTCTGATGGTGCTGTTGCTTCATTTATAACAGCAGGGTTTATTGGTCAACTCAGAGGTTGGTGGGACGCCTACCTCTCTGAACCTCAAAGGAAAGAATCAATACCCTCAAGATCATCACTCAACAAATAGGTTCTTCTAATGAAGAAGAAGCTCTCCAAAATAAGGAAGAAGAACTTCCTAATGAAGAAAGTTACCAAAACATATTGGATAGAGTAACTTCTCAGAAATGGTATATCAAAATTACTCTTGTCATTGATCGTAAATACATTATCAAAGACGAGATTGCTTTGGTTGACAGCGGTGCGGATTTAAATTGTATTCAGGAGGGAATGATCCCTACTAAGTTTTTTGACAAAACCACGCAATCCCTCACCCAAGCAGGAGGGAAGAAGCTCAAGGTCAAATACAAATTGTCTAAGACCCACATTTGTAATCAGGAAGTTTGTCTTCCTACTTCCTTCATTCTAGTCAAGAATCTTACTAGAAGAATAATTCTAGGAACTCCTTTCCTTAATAGTATTCTGCCAGCTAAACTTAGTAACCATGGCATAATAGGAGAAGTCAATGGAAAACAAATTGTGTTTAACTTCATCACAGATCCGCAAACTAGGATGATTAACGAAGTTAAGGACATTCTCCTTAAACCCAAAGAAAAACAATTGTGTTTTTTGCAGGATGAGAGCAACCTGCTAAGCATTGAAGATCAGCTTAGCAAAGACTCTATGAAAACCCAAATCAAGGTCATAGAAAACCAGTTCAAAACTGAAGTCTGTAGCGACTTACCCAATGCTTTTTGGGAACGTAAGAAACATGTTATTTCACTTCCCTATTTAGATGACTTTGAAGAAAGTCAAATACCCACAAAGGCTAGACCTGCTCAGATGAACAAAGATTATCTGAATCTTTGCCAAAAGGAAATAGAATCCTTACAATCCAAAGGATTGATCAGACCTTCTAAATCTCTTTGGTCTTGTACTGCATTCTATGTTAATAATGCAGCTGAAAAGGAACGAGGTGTTCCTAGATTAGTTATAAATTATAAACCCTTGAACAAAATTCTTAAGTGGATTAGATATCCTATCCCCAATAAAAAGTATTTATTAGACAGATTAAGCAATGCTATAATCTTTTCAAAATTTGACATGAAATCAGGTTATTGGCAGATTCAAATTGAAGAAGCTGATAAATACAAAACGGCTTTCACCGTTCCCTTTGGACAGTTTGAATGAATGTCCTCCCTTTTGGTCTAAAGAATGCTCCTTCAAAATTTCAGAAGATTATGAATGATATTCTTAATCCCTATTCTGAATTCATTATTGTTTATATTGACGATGTTTTGATTTTTTCTCAGTCTTTAGATCAACACATCAAGCATTTAAGAATCTTTAAAGGCGTCATTAGACACAATGGTCTTGTGATTTCAGCCCCTAAAATGAAGCTTTTTCAAACAAAAGTTAGATTTTTAGGTCATGAAATCGATAAAGGAACAATTGTTCCTATCAGCAGAAGCATTGAATTTGCTTCTAAATTCCCAGATATATTATCTGATAAGAAACAACTTCAAAGGTTTCTAGGAAGCCTTAATTACATTTCTGATTACTATAAAGATTTGCCTAAAGATACTGCCATCCTTTATCAGAGACTTAAGAAAGTCCTCAAACCTTGGACTGAGAAGCATACTCTTGCTGTCCAAGCAATAAAAAAGAAAGTCAAATTCTTGCCTTGCCTTTCCTTGGCTAACCCTAGCAACTTTAAAATAGTTGAAACAGATGCCTCTGACATAGGTTATGGAGGAATACTCAAGCAGGTTAACCCTGAAACTTCTAAAGAAGTCTTGGTGAGATTCACTTCTGGTAAATGGAACCAGACCCAGGCAAAGTACTCTACAGTCAAGAAAGAAATGCTTTCTATCATTAAATGTATTTCAAAATTCCAAACTGATTTATTAAATAAAAATTTTTTGTTAAGAATTGATTGCAGCTCTGCAAAATCAATTATTGAAAAAGATATCAAAAATCTTGTTTCTAAACAAATTTTTGCCTCATGGCAAGCCCAATTAAGTGTTTTTGAATTTGATATTCAATACATTAAAGGAGAAAATAATTCTCTAGCTGACTTCTTGACTCGTGAATTCCTGCAGGGCAATGAGCGTCCCATTTAGGACCATAGGAGGAGGTCGCTCCTTTGGCCGGGGAAGAGGAAGAGGGAACAACAAATTGTTGTCCCAAGCAGAACCCAGTGTTCCTCTAATAGGGGAATGGACTACTGTTTATCCAAACAGACCTAGAATGCAGACATTAACTGCATCCTCAAAGAATAAAGATAAGGAAGAATCTTCCTCTGCCCAGTCTAAGAACAATGATTCTTACAAGACTGCCGCTTCAAGCGAACCTATACAAGAACAGTAAGCAGACTATTGTGAGAATCCTCCTTTGGAATTCATTATGTACGTTGAGCATGAAGATGTGCAAATTACCAACAATGATGGTTGGGCTATCATGACTAGATACCTTGAAGCAAGAGGGTATGCTAGTCTTTCTGGCAAATCCAGACCTAATATGGAGATATTGCTCCTAATGACCGGATCGGTCACCATTACTCATCATTATCAGAATAATAATCCTGATAATTTTATAAACTTTTCTAAATGCCATATCAATAAGGTATTGCATCCCAGAGAATGGTGCCTTAATCCTAATAGCGAAAAATCCATTAAATTGGCTGATGGTAGAATGGTCTACTACAACTATTGGGACTATGTCAAAGCCTTTTCTAAGGCATTTTATTACCAAAATCCAAAGAACAAGCATTCTTGGTTCTTCTCAGTTAACCCAGAAATTCTGGAAAAACAAATACCAAGTTGGTTTTTTAATTGGTGGTCTAAATTTGGACCTTCCTTAGAAATTTTACCCAAGGAATTAGATGATCTCTATACACCATGGTGTGATGAGAGTCCTTTAATTGAAAAGGTCATTTCTAAGAATTTAATTACAGGATAATGTCCGTTTTTATATTTTGCTACGTTTCAGATCCCATGGATTTGGAGATGGACAATTTCCGTCGGAAAAAGCAATCTCAATGTTCCTTATTTACAAAGAAATTTCTTTACCAAATGGTGGAGCAAAATGGATGCTAAAGATCTTCAAGAAAAGATTAAACTTATCAAAGCCACCATTGAAGAAGATAAATTGAACCCAACCAGGAAGCAGGCTTCCTCTCAAATGACGTTAATACAACTCAAAGAGTACTACCAAAAGAAATATCCTCAGGAAGATGATGAAGATCTAATGATCAGAATCCTTGAACACATGAAAGGTCAATTTTTCACAGCCTTTCCCACCGTCAAAGATGACAGCTCAATGAAGACCAGCTCTTCACATGCATCAATGGATGACGTTCTAGCTGGCGAATCACAAGAGCCAGAACCTACCTCTGACGACTTCTGGGATTCCCTTACTGTCGCAATGGCACAAAAGGCCAAAGGAAAGGGTCCTCAAAGAGATTAGATCCGCTAGCTGTAATCCACAGCTGTCTCCCACTAATTAAAGTGATAGCAACATCCACCCAACTAAAGCTGGAAATGGACAGCAGAATCTGCTTTTCTTTTGCTTTTGCTTTTCTTTTCTTTGTCGGTTGTCGTTTGTAATCAATTAGTGTCGATGGGGCCCAGTGAGCACCCGGCTTTTGATTTACTTTTGTAACCGGTTAGTGTGTGTTTTATTTTCTTTTTACAGGATACAATAGGTATCCTTTCTCCTATATAAGGAGTCGTTTGTGCTTCATTATAGGCACGCTTCCATTGTACAACTCTTTCTCTCTCTAATAAATATTCAGTTTCTCTACCTTCTCTCTTGTTTTAATTTCAGTTCTTCAGAAATAATTCCCAACCACTCAAATAGTAACCAAAATAATCAAGGATCCAGGCTGCGCTACTGTTCCTGGTATCAGAGCTTCAATCATTTTTGGAGCTTCTACTCTAGGTTGATTGTGGATGAGGATCTCTAACATCTTTCTCTTAATGTTAGGATCATCAATTGCTTCAATTGCCTTTAAGGCATTGTCTTGATCACTAGTAAGGACAAAGACTCCGTTCATGTCCGCAATGGATTTCCAATAGTTAAGCTCATTGCATTCACAATCATTGGTGGAAGACTCTGAGGAATCAGAGTCAGAAGTGTTGACCATGTCAATCTCTTCACTTGAAGATTCATTTTCTTCAGAACTAGATTTTATCAGCAAGACCTTTTCTAGTTGAGCACGAAGTTTTTCATCTTCAACTTCGTTAAGGGCTTTCTTGGTCCAACATCTGTTAGCATAATGCCCTGGTTTTCCACATTTGTGGCAGGTAATGTCAAGCTTCTTAGCTTTCCTTTTTCCCTTTTAATAAGAGGGTTTAGGTTCGAGTTTAGGTTCCCTTCTTCTAGAATTCTTTCCCTTATAAGGTTGGTAAGGCTTTTTACCTTTGTAAAATTCCTTTCTCTTACCATGTTTAAGGGATTTCTTTTTCCTTTCCACTGGAGGTTTACCAGTATCATATGCAAATTGGTCACAAAACTCACCTAATTGATGTTTTTCAGAAAGCTTTTGCTTTTTGAGTTGGTGTTTGAGCTTAATGTCATTGCATAACAATAATCCTTCTGTTATGCAGCTATTGATAATTTGACCATAGGTCAGTTCTGGGTAATTGATATTAATTCCATCATTTTTGTCTCTAAGGGTTTTCCTAACCCTTTCAGAGAAGAGATGAGGAAGGCCATCTATGAATTTGGCTTTCCAATGTACAGAATTAGAGTTTTTCAATTGAAAGACTCTGGAGAGGAAGGTATCCTTGTACCATCTAAAGTGGGTCAGGGAAGGACACCTAAGGTTTTGGAGAAGGGTTTGGAGTTTTTCTCCAATAGGTTGGTTATGACTAACAAAGTGTTGAAGGATAGAAAGACTCAGGGTATAAACTGCATCTTCTTCTCCAGTAGTAGCCACTGTAGGGGTACTGTTTCCTTCAGTCTTAACTAATTTCTTATGGGAACAGTAGCGCAGCCTGGATCCTTGATTATTTGGTTACTATTTGAGTGGTTGGGGAGATATATATATAAAAACTTTAAATAAAACTAGAGAGAAGGTAGAGAACTAAAAGTTTATTTATGAAAGAGAGAGAGTTGTACAAAGGAATCGTGCCTATAATGAAGCACAAACGACTCCTTATATAGGAGAAAGGATACCTATTGTATCCGGTAAAAAGAAAAGAAAACACACACTAAACAGTTGAAAGGGGAATCAATTAAGCCGGGTGCTCTAAGGGCCCCATCGACACTTATTGATCACAAAGGACAACCGACCAGATAAAAAGAAAAGTAAAAGCAAAAGAAAAGAAGATTCTGCTGTCCATTTCCAGCTTTAGTTGGGTGGACGTTGCTATCACTTTAATTAGTGGGAGACAGCTGTGGATTACAGCTAGCGGATCTAATCTCTTTGAGGACCCTTTCCTTTGGCCTTTTGTGCCATTGCGACAGTAAGGGAATCCCAAAAGTCTTCTGAGGTAGGTTCTAGCTCTTGTGATTCGCCAGCTAGAACGTCATCCATTGATGCATGAGAAGAGCTTGTCTTCATAGAACTGTCATCTTTGACGGTGGGAAAGGCTGTGAAGAATTGTCCTTTCATGTGCTCAAGGATTCTGATCATTAGATCTTCGTCATCTTCCTGAGGATATTTCTTCTGGTAGTACTCTTTGAGCTGTATTAGCGTCATTTGAGAGGAAGTCTGCTTCCTAGTTGGATTCAATTTATCCTCTTCAATGGTGGCTTTAATAAGTTTAATCTTTTCTTGAAGATCTTTAGCATCCATTTTGCTCCACCATTTGGTAAAGAAATGTCTTTGCAAATAAGGAACATTGAGGTTGTTTTTTCCGACGGAAATTGTCCATCTCCAAATCCATGGGATCTGAAACTTAGCAAAATATAAAAATGGACATTGTCCTGTAATTAAATTCTTAGAAATGACCTTTTCAATTAAAGGACTCTCATCACACCATGGTGTGTAGAGATCATCTAACTCTTTGGGTAAAATTTCTAAGGAAGGTCCAAATTTAGACCACCAATTAAAAAACCAACTTGGTATTTGTTTTTCCAGAATTTTTGGGTTAACTGAGAAGAACCAAGAATGCTTGTTCTTCGGATTATGATAATAAAAGGCCTTAGAAAAGGCTTGGACATAGTCCCAATAGTTGTAGTAGACCATTCTACCATCAGCCAGCTTAATGGATTTTTCGCTGTTTGGATTAAGGCCCCATTCTCTGGGATGCAATACCTTATTGATATGGCATTTAGAAAAGTTTATAAAATTATCAGGATTATTATTCTGATAATGATGAGTAATGGTGACCGATCCGGTCATTAGGAGCAATATCTCCATATTAGGTCTGGATTTTCCAGAAAGACCAGCATACCCTCTTGCTTCAAGGTATCTAGTCATGATAGCCCAACCATCATTGTTGGTAATTTGCACATCTTCATGCTCAACGTACATAATGAATTCCAAAGGAGGATTCTCACAATAGTCTTCTTACTGTTCTTGTATAGGTTCGCTTGAAGCGGCAGTCTTGTAAGAATCATTGTTCTTAGACTGGGCAGAGGAAGATTCTTCCTTATCTTTATTCTTTGAGGATGCAGTTAATGTCTGCATTCTAGGTCTGTTTGGATAAACAGTAGTCCATTCCCCTATTAGAGGAACACTGGGTTCTGCTTGGGACAACAATTTATTGTTCCCTCTTCCTCTTCCCCGGCCAAAGGAGCGACCTCCTCCTATGGTCCTAAATGGGACGCTCATTGCCCTGCAGGAATTCACGAGTCAAGAAGTCAGCTAGAGAATTATTTTCTCCTTTAATGTATTGAATATCAAATTCAAAAACACTTAATTGGGCTTGCCATGAGGCAAAAATTTGTTTAGAAACAAGATTCTTGATATCTTTTTCAATAATTGATTTTGCAGAGCTACAATCAATTCTTAACAAAAATTTTTGATTTAATAAATCAGTTTGGAATTTTGAAATACATTTAATGATAGAAAGCATTTCTTTCTTGACTGTAGAGTACTTAGCCTGGGTCTGGTTCCATTTACCAGAAGTGAATCTCACCAAGACTTCTTTAGAAGTTTCAGGGTTAACCTGCTTGAGTATTCCTCCATAACCTATGTCAGAGGCATCTGTTTCAACTATTTTGAAGTTGCTAGGGTTAGCCAAGGAAAGGCAAGGCAAGAATTTGACTTTCTTTTTTATTGCTTGGACAACAAGAGTATGCTTCTCAGTCCAAGGTTTAGGGACTTTCTTAAGTCTCTGATAAAGGATGGTTGTGTCTTTAGCCAAATCTTTATAGTAATCAGAAATGTAATTAAGGCTTCCTAGAAACCTTTGTAATTGTTTTTTTCAGATAATATATCTGGGAATTTGGAAGCAAACTCAATGCTTCTGCTTATAGGAACAATTGTTCCTTTGTTGATTTCATGACCTAAAAATCTGACTTTTGTTTGGAAGAGCTTCATCTTAGGGGCTGAAATCACAAGACCATTGTGTCTAATAACGCCTTTAAAGATTTTTAAATGCTTGATGTGTTGATCTAAAGACTGAGAAAAAATCAAAACATCATCAATATAAACAATGATAAATTTGGAATAGGGATTTAGAATATCATTCATAATTTTCTGGAATTCAGAAGGGGCATTCTTTAAACCAAAAGGGAGGACATTCCATTCAAATTGTCCAAAGGGAACTGTGAAAGCAGTTTTGTATTTATCGGCTTCTTCAATTTGAATTTGCCAATAACCTGATTTCATATCAAATTTTGAAAAGATTAAAGCATTACTCAATCTATCAAGTAAATCTTTCTTATTGGGAATAGGATACCTAATCCACTTAAGAACCTTGTTTAAGGGTTTATAATTGATAACCAGTCTGGGAACACCTCGTTCCTTTTCAGCTGCATTGTTGACATAAAAAGCAGTATAAGACCAAGGTGATTTCGAAGGTCTGATTAATCCTTTGGATTGTAAGGATTCAATTTCCTTTTGGCAAAGATTCAAATAATCTTTGTTCATCTGGGCTGGTCTAGCCTTCGTAGGAATTTGATCTTCATTAAATTCTTCCAAATAAGGGAGAGAAACAACATGTTTCTTTCTTTCCCAAAACGCATTGGGAAGGTCACTATAAACCTCAGTTTTGAACTGGTTTTCTATGGCCTTAATTTGAGTTTTCATAGAGGTTTTGCTAAGCTGATCTTCAATGCTTAGTAGGTTTATTTCATCCTGAAGAAAGCCTAATTGCTTTTCCTTTTGATCAAGGAGAATATCCTTAATTTCATTGATTATCCTAGTTTGAGGATCAGTCAGGAAGTCAAACCTAACAGGTTTTTATTAACTTCTCCTATTATACCTTGATGGCTAAGTTTAGCTGGTATAATACTGTTAAGGAAAAGGGTTCCTAATATGATTCCTCTTGTAAGATTTTTTACAAGAATGAAAGAGGTAGGAAGGCAAACCTCTTGGTTGCAAATATGAGCCTTGGATAGCTTATATTTGACTTTGAGTTTTTTCCCGCCAGCTTGAGTGAGGGATTGTGTAGTTTTATCAAAAAACTTGGTAGGGATCATTCCCTCCTGAATGCAGTTTAAATCAGCACCGCTGTCAACTAGGGCAATCTCATCCTTGATGATGTATTGTCTATTAATGACAAGGGTAATTTTGATATACCATTTTTGAGAGGTAACCTTATCCAAAAGGTGTAAATAACTCTCTTCATCAGGATTCTCTTCATCCTCGTCTTTACTTGATTCCTCTTCTTTAGAAGATCCAAGTTGCTAATTCAAAGTTTTGAGGGTATTGATACGCTCAAGAAGACTTAGATATTCTTCATCAATAGAATGAATAATTTCTTTTCCTTTCTCAAGATTAGTTATTCTTTGATTGAGGGTTTTGTTGGTTTTCTTAATCTGACTTATTTCAGATTTAAGTTGAGAAATTTCTCCTTTAAGGTCACTTAAAGAAGTGGGAACTTCTTTGATGTTAGATTTATGAAATCTAGTTAAGACCTCGCTAAGTTGGTAAGGCGCTTCAATCATTTTTGGAGCTTCTACTCTAGGTTGATTGTGGATGAGGATTTCTAACATTTTTCTCTTAATTTTAGGATCGGTAATAGCTTCAATGGCCTTTAAGGCATTGTCCTGATCGCTAGTAATAACAAAGCAACCATCCATATTAGCTATGGAATTCCAATAGTTGAGTTCATTGCACTCACAGTCCTTTGTGGACGATTCTGAAGACTCTGAATCAGAGGAATTGACAATGTCAACTTCTTCACTAGAAGAGTTTTCTTCTTCAGAACTGGAATTAATCAGCAAGATCTTTTCTAGCTGAGCACGAAGTTTTTCATCTTCAACTTCGTTAAGAGCCTTCTTGGTCCAACACCTATTGGCGTAGTGACCCTGCTTACCACATTTGTGGCAGGTGATGTCAAGCTTCTTAGCTTTCCTTTTTCCCTTTTTATAAGAGGGTTTAGGTTCGGGTTTAGGTTCCCTTCTTCTAGAATTCTTTCCCTTATAAGGTTGGTAAGGTTTTTTACCTTTGTAAGAGTCCTTTCTCTTACCATGTTTAAGGGATTTCTTTTTCCTTTCCACTGGCGGTTTACCAGTATCATATGCAAATTGGTCACAAAACTCACCTAATTGATGTTTTTCAGAAAGCTTTTGCTTTTTGAGTTGGTGTTTGAGCTTAATGTCATTGCATAACGATAATCCTTCTGTTATGCAGCTATTGATAATTTGACCATAGGTCAGTTCTGGGTAATTGATATTAATTCCATCATTTTTGTCTCTAAGGGTTTTCCTAACCCTTTCAGAGAAGAGATGAGGAAGGCCATCTATGAATTTGGCTTTCCAATGTACAGAATTAGAGTTTTTCAATTGAAAGACTCTGGAGAGGAAGGTATCCTTGTACCATCTAAAGTGGGTCAGGGAAGGACACCTAAGGTTTTGGAGAAGGGTTTGGAGTTTTTCTCCAATAGGTTGGTTATGACCAACAAAGTGTTGAAGGATAGAAAGACTCAGGGTATAAACTGCATCTTCTTCTCCAGTAGTAGCCACTGTAGGGGTACTGTTTCCTTCAGTCTTAACTAATTTCTTATGGGAAAGAATCTCTTTCCTTTGAGGTTCAGAGAGGTAGGCGTCCCACCAACCTATGAGTTGACCAATAAACCCTGCTGTGATAAATGAAGCAACAGCACCATCAGAATTACCATTCTGTTTACAAACTGTGGCATACATAAGCATTCTATGTATGGTGTCAACTATTTGTTTCTCATTGAGGCCATCTATGTTCCATTCATAGATAGCTTTTCCAGAATACGAATTCTGATAGTTGTCAGGTTCTTCAAAGAGGACATCCTGAGGAGTAGGTCTTTTGTAGTAATATTTTTCTACAGGCTTGGTCACATGGACAGGGTTAACCTCAAAACTCTCGTCTTGATCTTTAAACATTTGGGTTAATTGGTTAATTTTTCCAATAACTTCTTCGTCTTCATCAGAAGTAGAGTCTTCTTCTGAAGAGTTATCTTCACGAATTAAGACCCTAAGGTGAATATCCTTAAGCTTTTGTTCAAGGAATTTTATAAACTCACTGTGGTCTTCTTCCATTTTAAAACCACTGATTTGGACAGGTGGTTGGATAATAGGATTATCCGAAATGGTTTTAGAAGAGGATTCTTCTTGGAAAGGAATTATTTGTTTCTTAGCAAGCTGATCCATAATCAGGCTATGCTGTTTCATCTGTTTATCCATATCTTCTTTAACAGATAGGATAAGTTTTTCAAGAGAAACCATATGTTCTCCGAGGCAGGTAAGGAAGGCGTTGGTAAAGTTTTGAGCCCTCACTAAATAGTTTAATTCTCTTATAGAAACATGACTATTTTCAAGTTTCTTAATGGTGTTATAAGCATTAGCTTCAGCATTTTCTGAAAGCTGTATAGCCCTTTCAGGGGGATAAGGTGATTCAAGGGAATCTCCTTCAGGTGTCTTCCAGGACCTTTGAATAACAAGGATATCAGTTTGTGTTTTCTGAATAAAGAACTTCACAAACCAATGGATAAACGGAATAAGGGTTTGACCCTTGGATAACTCTTCATAGAAAAGTTCTTTGAATTCGAGAAGGGTGGCTTTAGGGAATTTCTTAAAATACCATTTTCTGAAAGCTTGGTTTTTCTTCTTCATAAACTCATTATTAATGAGTTTCCTAGTGTCACTTTCTTCAGAGAAATCAATCATAAATGGAATGACATTTCAGATTGAGTTGGAGATTCAACTCTGGGTTCTTGGCCTTGGTATATTCCAAAGGGAATTTTATTCTCACTAATCTTGATGTTTTCCACATACTCTTGATCTAAGGCATTATCTTTAATCCTAGAGGTGGATGTGGAAACCCTAGGAAGGACTGTAGGAGCTGTGACATAGTCACTGCGGGTTGAGTACCTAGCGGACATGGCTCTAGGTATAATAAACCTACATTGATGGTTAAAATTGATAGCAACATCTCCTTCTGATGTTTGTACTATCTGATCTATGTCCTGATTAAGGACAGGCTTTGGCTCAATTTCTTGAGGCAAAGACCAAGTCTCTGGGAATTCAATTTCATTCCCCCTGATCAACCTCTTAGTTGCAACATTAGAAGTGAGCAAATTTGTTTGCACAAGAGTAGTAGATCCTTGAGGTGAAATATTTTTCACTCTAGGATTCAAAGTGTTTAAAACTTTGTAATAAATTCTATAGCATATTGCTATAATTTCACTACCTGGTTTAAAATTATAACCATGGGTGTGAATAGTTAGTCTTAAAGCATCCAAAAGATTTTTGTCAGTCATGGAGAGATTTAAGTTTGGGGAAACTTCAAAATAGACTGGACCGTGACATAGACTAGTTTCTATGACGGCAGCCAAGGATTGTTGAAAATGTTCACATCTCCCATCTCTGACATATGCCACAAGACTTGAGTTTAATCCAAGCATGGTTAAGGGCTTTAAGGCAACTTGGATTAATCCAATATGGATAAATTTATAATCTTTAAAAGGAAGCAAATCTTTTTTGCTTAACAGCCCAATATTTTGGGTTGATCCTGAAACAGGTATGGTTTGCTCAGTGGTTTTAACTGCAAACCTGGACATAACATCGAACATACCAAATTTATAAATTTGTTTTGAAGGTACGGATGGTATTATCCATTTGTTCAACCTATCAAGATCTTTAGGAAATTCATTATTTTCCTCATTTTTAATCAAAGAGTTTTGACAATCATTGTTGTCAACAGAAACTGTATCAATATTAGAATCCATTCAAGATTCTGCTAAGAGTGTTGTGGTGAGCAACAGATGGTTAATCTATCAATATAACGATTATGTTTATCTTATAAGCATAATAATTCAATACTCTTATTTTTAACACCAAATCATCTTTGCAAACCGGAACTGTTTAACGATCACAGAAAATTAGGGGAATTCGGCTGAGCCAAACGTCTACCCATGAAAGTGATCAAAGGGTGTTTAGATAAATTAGTACGGGGCGTTGTCAACCTTGAAGTTAGGCCTTCGGTAGTTGTTATTCCAAAGAACAAAACAACTGCCTATCTGAAAACAGGCGCCAGTTTACAAGTTTCCAGCCAATATACCAATAGATCAAAAAATGAACCTAAATCAAAGATGTAAGAAGAGTTTTCAGCAAAAGTTTCCAAAAAATGCTCATAAACATCCTCCACGGACAAAAGAGAGCCAACAGAAAGCACTGAAACCAACTTCTTAAAATTTTAAGAATAAGAGTATGAAACTACCATAATTATAAAAGAAACTTAAACTTTATAAATCAAAACTACACATCTGAGCTACCACAACAGTAGCTTAGCTACTATTACTCATTAGTAACAGTAAATTTTACCTTAAAAAAGGCTCTGATACCAGGAACAGTAGCGCAGCCTGGATCCTTGATTATTTTGGTTACTATTTGAGTGGTTGGGAATTATTTCTGAAGAACTGAAATTAAAACAAGAGAGAAGGTAGAGAAACTGAATATTTATTAGAGAGAGAAAGAGTTGTACAAAGGAATCGTGCCTATAATGAAGCACAAATGACTCCTTATATAGGAGAAAGGATACCTATTGTATCCGGTAAAAAGAAAAGAAAACACACACTAAACGGTTGAAAGGGGAATCAATTAAGCCGGGTGCTCTAAGGGCCCCATCGACACTTATTGATCACAAAGGACAACCGACCAGATAAAAAGAAAAGTAAAAGCAAAAGAAAAGAAGATTCTGCTGTCCATTTCCAGCTTTAGTTGGGTGGACGTTGCTATCACTTTAATTAGTGGGAGACAGCTGTGGATTACAGCTAGCGGATCTAATCTCTTTGAGGACCCTTTCCTTTGGCCTTTTGTGCCATTGCGACAGTAAGGGAATCCCAAAAGTCTTCTGAGGTAGGTTCTAGCTCTTGTGATTCGCCAGCTAGAACGTCATCCATTGATGCATGAGAAGAGCTTGTCTTCATAGAACTGTCATCTTTGACGGTGGGAAAGGCTGTGAAGAATTGTCCTTTCATGTGCTCAAGGATTCTGATCATTAGATCTTCGTCATCTTCCTGAGGATATTTCTTCTGGTAGTACTCTTTGAGCTGTATTAGCGTCATTTGAGAGGAAGCCTGCTTCCTTGTTGGATTCAATTTATCCTCTTCAATGGTGGCTTTAATAAGTTTAATCTTTTCTTGAAGATCTTTAGCATCCATTTTGCTCCACCATTTGGTAAAGAAATGTCTTTGCAAATAAGGAACATTGAGGTTGTTTTTTCCGACGGAAATTGTCCATCTCCAAATCCATGGGATCTGAAACTTAGCAAAATATAAAAATGGACATTGTCCTGTAATTAAATTCTTAGAAATGACCTTTTCAATTAAAGGACTCTCATCACACCATGGTGTGTAGAGATCATCTAACTCTTTGGGTAAAATTTCTAAGGAAGGTCCAAATTTAGACCACCAATTAAAAAACCAACTTGGTATTTGTTTTTCCAGAATTTCTGGGTTAACTGAGAAGAACCAAGAATGCTTGTTCTTCGGATTATGATAATAAAAGGCCTTAGAAAAGGCTTGGACATAGTCCCAATAGTTGTAGTAGACCATTCTACCATCAGCCAGCTTAATGGATTTTTCGCTGTTTGGATTAAGGCCCCATTCTCTGGGATGCAATACCTTATTGATATGGCATTTAGAAAAGTTTATAAAATTATCAGGATTATTATTCTGATAATGATGAGTAATGGTGACCGATCCGGTCATTAGGAGCAATATCTCCATATTAGGTCTGGATTTTCCAGAAAGACCAACATACCCTCTTGCTTCAAGGTATCTAGTCATGATAGCCCAACCATCATTGTTGGTAATTTGCACATCTTCATGCTCAACGTACATAATGAATTCCAAAGGAGGATTCTCACAATAGTCTGCTTACTGTTCTTGTATAGGTTCGCTTGAAGCGGCAGTCTTGTAAGAATCATTGTTCTTAGACTGGGCAGAGGAAGATTCTTCCTTATCTTTATTCTTTGAGGATGCAGTTAATGTCTGCATTCTAGGTCTGTTTGGATAAACAGTAGTCCATTCCCCTATTAGAGGAACACTGGGTTCTGCTTGGGACAACAATTTGTTGTTCCCTCTTCCTCTTCCCCGGCCAAAGGAGCGACCTCCTCCTATGGTCCTAAATGGGACGCTCATTGCCCTGCAGGAATTCACGAGTCAAGAAGTCAGCTAGAGAATTATTTTCTCCTTTAATGTATTGAATATCAAATTCAAAAACACTTAATTGGGCTTGCCATGAGGCAAAAATTTGTTTAGAAACAAGATTCTTGATATCGTTTTCAATAATTGATTTTGCAGAGCTACAATCAATTCTTAACAAAAATTTTTGATTTAATAAATCAGTTTGGAATTTTGAAATACATTTAATGATAGAAAGCATTTCTTTCTTGACTGTAGAGTACTTAGCCTGGGTCTGGTTCCATTTACCAGAAGTGAATCTCACCAAGACTTCTTTAGAAGTTTCAGGGTTAACCTGCTTGAGTATTCCTCCATAACCTATGTCAAAGGCATCTGTTTCAACTATTTTGAAGTTGCTAGGGTTAGCCAAGGAAAGGCAAGGCAAGAATTTGACTTTCTTTTTTATTGCTTGGACAACAAGAGTATGCTTCTCAGTCCAAGGTTTAGGCACTTTCTTAAGTCTCTGATAAAGGATGGTTGTGTCTTTAGCCAAATCTTTATAGTAATCAGAAATGTAATTAAGGCTTCCTAGAAACCTTTGTAATTGTTTTTTCTCAGATAATATATCTGGGAATTTGGAAGCAAACTCAATGCTTCTGCTTATAGGAACAATTGTTCCTTTGTTGATTTCATGACCTAAAAATCTGACTTTTGTTTGGAAGAGCTTCATCTTAGGGGCTGAAATCACAAGACCATTGTGTCTAATAACGCCTTTAAAGATTTTTAAATGCTTGATGTGTTGATCTAAAGACTGAGAAAAAATTAAAACATCATCAATATAAACAATGATAAATTTGGAATAGGGATTTAGAATATCATTCATAATTTTCTGGAATTCAGAAGGGGCATTCTTTAAACCAAAAGGGAGGACATTCCATTCAAATTGTCCAAAGGGAACTGTGAAAGCAGTTTTGTATTTATCGGCTTCTTCAATTTGAATTTGCCAATAACCTGATTTCATATCAAATTTTGAAAAGATTAAAGCATTACTCAATCTATCAAGTAAATCTTTCTTATTGGGAATAGGATACCTAATCCACTTAAGAACCTTGTTTAAGGGTTTATAATTGATAACCAGTCTGGGAACACCTCGTTCCTTTTCAGCTGCATTGTTGACATAAAAAGCAGTACAAGACCAAGGTGATTTCGAAGGTCTGATTAATCCTTTGGATTGTAAGGATTCAATTTCCTTTTGGCAAAGATTCAAATAATCTTTGTTCATCTGGGCTGGTCTAGCCTTCGTAGGAATTTGATCTTCATTAAATTCTTCCAAATAAGGGAGAGAAACAACATGTTTCTTTCTTTCCCAAAACGCATTGGGAAGGTCACTACAAACCTCAGTTTTGAACTGGTTTTCTATGGCCTTAATTTGAGTTTTCATAGAGGTTTTGCTAAGCTGATCTTCAATGCTTAGTAGGTTTATTTCATCCTGAAGAAAGCCTAATTGCTTTTCCTTTTGATCAAGGAGAATATCCTTAATTTCATTGATTATCCTAGTTTGAGGATCAGTCAGGAAGTCAAACCTAACAGGTTTTTTATTAACTTCTCCTATTATACCTTGATGGCTAAGTTTAGCTGGTATAATACTGTTAAGGAAAAGGGTTCCTAATATGATTCCTCTTGTAAGATTTTTTACAAGAATGAAAGAGGTAGGAAGGCAAACCTCTTGGTTGCAAATATGAGCCTTGGATAGCTTATATTTGACTTTGAGTTTTTTCCCGCCAGCTTGAGTGAGGGATTGTGTAGTTTTATCAAAAAACTTGGTAGGGATCATTCCCTCCTGAATGCAGTTTAAATCAGCACCGCTGTCAACTAGGGCAATCTCATCCTTGATGATGTATTGTCTATTAATGACAAGGGTAATTTTGATATACCATTTTTGAGAGGTAACCTTATCCAAAAGGTGTAAATAACTCTCTTCATCAGGATTCTCTTCATCCTCGTCTTTACTTGATTCCTCTTCTTTAAAAGATCCAAGTTGCTAATTCAAAGTTTTGAGGGTATTGATACGCTCAAGAAGACTTAGATATTCTTCATCAATAGAATGAATAATTTCTTTTCCTTTCTCAAGATTAGTTATTCTTTGATTGAGGGTTTTGTTGGTTTTCTTAATCTGACTTATTTCAGATTTAAGTTGAGAAATTTCTCCTTTAAGGTCACTTAAAGAAGTGGGAACTTCTTTGATGTTAGATTTATGAAATCTAGTTAAGACCTCGCTAAGTTGGTAAGGCGCTTCAATCATTTTTGGAGCTTCTACTCTAGGTTGATTGTGGATGAGGATTTCTAACATTTTTCTCTTAATGTTAGGATCGGTAATAGCTTCAATGGCCTTTAAGGCATTGTCCTGATCGCTAGTAATAACAAAGCAACCATCCATATTAGCTATGGAATTCCAATAGTTGAGTTCATTGCACTCACAGTCCTTTGTGGACGATTCTGAAGACTCTGAATCAGAGGAATTGACAATGTCAACTTCTTCACTAGAAGAGTTTTCTTCTTCAGAACTGGAATTAATCAGCAAGATCTTTTCTAGCTGAGCACGAAGTTTTTCATCTTCAACTTCGTTAAGAGCCTTCTTGGTCCAACACCTATTGGCGTAGTGACCCTGCTTACCACATTTGTGGCAGGTGATGTCAAGCTTCTTAGCTTTCCTTTTTCCCTTTTTATAAGAGGGTTTAGGTTCGGGTTTAGGTTCCCTTCTTCTAGAATTCTTTCCCTTATAAGGTTGGTAAGGTTTTTTACCTTTGTAAGAGTCCTTTCTCTTACCATGTTTAAGGGATTTCTTTTTCCTTTCCACTGGCGGTTTACCAGTATCATATGCAAATTGGTCACAAAACTCACCTAATTGATGTTTTTCAGAAAGCTTTTGCTTTTTGAGTTGGTGTTTGAGCTTAATGTCATTGCATAACGATAATCCTTCTGTTATGCAGCTATTGATAATTTGACCATAGGTCAGTTCTGGGTAATTGATATTAATTCCATCATTTTTGTCTCTAAGGGTTTTCCTAACCCTTTCAGAGAAGAGATGAGGAAGGCCATCTATGAATTTGGCTTTCCAATGTACAGAATTAGAGTTTTTCAATTGAAAGACTCTGGAGAGGAAGGTATCCTTGTACCATCTAAAGTGGGCCAGGGAAGGACACCTAAGGTTTTGGAGAAGGGTTTGGAGTTTTTCTCCAATAGGTTGGTTATGACCAACAAAGTGTTGAAGGATAGAAAGACTCAGGGTATAAACTGCATCTTCTTCTCCAGTAGTAGCCACTGTAGGGGTACTGTTTCCTTCAGTCTTAACTAATTTCTTATGGGAAAGAATCTCTTTCCTTTGAGGTTCAGAGAGGTAGGCGTCCCACCAACCTATGAGTTGACCAATAAACCCTGCTGTGATAAATGAAGCAACAGCACCATCAGAATTACCATTCTGTTTACAAACTGTGGCATACATAAGCATTCTATGTATGGTGTCAACTATTTGTTTCTCATTGAGGCCATCTATGTTCCATTCATAGATAGCTTTTCCAGAATACGAATTCTGATAGTTGTCAGGTTCTTCAAAGAGGACATCCTGAGGAGTAGGTCTTTTGTAGTAATATTTTTCTACAGGCTTGGTCACATGGACAGGGTTAACCTCAAAACTCTCGTCTTGATCTTTAAACATTTGGGTTAATTGGTTAATGTTTCCAATAACTTCTTCGTCTTCATCAGAAGTAGAGTCTTCTTCTGAAGAGTTATCTTCACGAATTAAGACCCTAAGGTGAATATCCTTAAGCTTTTGTTCAAGGAATTTTATAAACTCACTGTGGTCTTCTTCCATTTTAAAACCACTGATTTGGACAGGTGGTTGGATAATAGGAGTATCCGAAATGGTTTTAGAAGAGGATTCTTCTTGGAAAGGAATTATTTGTTTCTTAGCAAGCTGATCCATAATCAGGCTATGCTGTTTCATCTGTTTATCCATATCTTCTTTAACAGATAGGATAAGTTTTTCAAGAGAAACCATATGTTCTCCGAGGCAGGTAAGGAAGGCGTTGGTAAAGTTTTGAGCCCTCACTAAAGAGTTTAATTCTCTTATAGAAACATGACTATTTTCAAGTTTCTAAATGGTGTTATAAGCATTAGCTTCAGCATTTTCTGAAAGTTGTATAGCCCTTTCAGGGGGATAAGGTGATTCAAGGGAATCTCCTTCAGGTGTCTTCCAGGACCTTTGAATAACAAGGATATCAGTTTGTGTTTTCTGAATAAAGAACTTCACAAACCAATGGATAAACGAAATAAGGGTTTGACCCTTGGATAACTCTTCATAGAAAAGTTCTTTGAATTCGAGAAGGGTGGCTTTAGGGAATTTCTTAAAATACCATTTTCTGAAAGCTTGGTTTTCCTTCTTCATAAACTCATTATTAATGAGTTTCCTAGTGTCACTTTCTTCAGAAAAATCAATCATAAATGGAATGACATTTCAGATTGAGTTGGAGATTCAACTCTGGGTTCTTGGCCTTGGTATATTCCAAAGGGAATTTTATTCTCACTAATCTTGATGTTTTCCACATACTCTTGATCTAAGGCATTATCTTTAATCCTAGAGGTGGATGTGGAAACCCTAGGAAGGACTGTAGGAGCTGTGACATAGTCACTGCGGATTGAGTACCTAGCGGACATGACTCTAGGTATAATAAACCTACATTGATGGTTAAAATTAATAGCAACATCTCCTTCTGATGTTTGTACTATCTGATCTATGTCCTGATTAAGGACAGGCTTTGGCTCAATTTCTTGAGGCAAAGACCAAGTCTCTGGGAATTCAATTTCATTCCCCCTGATCAACCTCTTAGTTGCAACATTAGAAGTGAGCAAATTTGTTTGCACAAGAGTAGTAGATCCTTGAGGTGAAATATTTTTCACTCTAGGATTCAAAGTGTTTAAAACTTTGTAATAAATTCTATAGCATATTGCTATAATTTCACTACCTGGTTTAAAATTATAACCATGGGTGTGAATAGTTAGTCTTAGAGCATCCAAAAGATTTTTGTCAGTCATGGAGAGATTTAAGTTTGGGGAAACTTCAAAATAGACTGGACCGTGACATAGACTAGTTTCTATGACGGCAGCCAAAGATTGTTGAAAATGTTCACATCTCCCATCTCTGACATATGCCACAAGACTTGAGTTTAATCCAAGCATGGTTAAGGGCTTTAAGGCAACTTGGATTAATCCAATATGGATAAATTTATAATCTTTAAAAGGAAGCAAATCTTTTTTGCTTAACAGCCCAATATTTTGGGTTGATCCTGAAACAGGTATGGTTTGCTCAGTGGTTTTAACTGCAAACCTGGACATAACATCGAACATACCAAATTTATAAATTTGTTTTGAAGGTACGGATGGTATTATCCATTTGTTCAACCTATCAAGATCTTTAGGAAATTCATTATTTTCCTCATTTTTAATCAAAGAGTTTTGACAATCATTGTTGTCAACAGAAACTGTATCAATATTAGAATCCATTCATGATTCTGCTAAGAGTGTTGTGGTGAGCAACAGATAGTTAATCTATCAATATAACGATTATGTTTATCTTATAAGCATAATAATTCAATACTCTTATTTTTAACACCAAATCATCTTTGCAAACCGGAACTGTTTAACGATCACAGAAAATTAGGGGAATTCGGCTGAGCCAAACGTCTACCCATGAAAGTGATCAAAGGGTGTTTAGATAAATTAGTACGGGGCGTTGTCAACCTTGAAGTTAGGCCTTCGGTAGTTGTTATTCCGAAGAACAAAACAACTGCCTATCTGAAAACAGGCGCCAGTTTACAAGTTTCCAGCCAATATACCAATAGATCAAAAAATGAACCTAAATCAAAGATGTAAGAAGAGTTTTCAGCAAAAGTTTCCAAAAAATGCTCATAAACATCCTCCACGGACAAAAGAGAGCCAACAGAAAGCACTGAAACCAACTTCTTAAAATTTTAAGAATAAGAGTATGAAACTACCATAATTATAAAAGAAACTTAAACTTTATAAATCAAAACTACACATCTGAGCTACCACAACCGTAGCTTAGCTACTATTACTCATTAGTAACAGTAAATTTTACCTTAAAAAAGGCTCTGATACCAGGAACAGTAGCGCAGCCTGGATCCTTGATTATTTTGGTTACTATTTGAGTGGTTGGGAATTATTTCTGAAGAACTGAAATTAAAACAAGAGAGAAGGTAGAGAAACTGAATATTTATTAGAGAGAGAAAGAGTTGTACAATGGAAGCGTGCCTATAATGAAGCACAAACGACTCCTTATATAGGAGAAAGGATACCTATTGTATCCGGTAAAAAGAAAAGAAAACACACACTAAACGGTTGAAAGGGGAATCAATTAAGCCGGGTGCTCTAAGGGCCCCATCGACACTTATTGATCACAAAGGACAACCGACCAGATAAAAAGAAAAGTAAAAGCAAAAGAAAAGAAGATTCTGCTGTCCATTTCCAGCTTTAGTTGGGTGGACGTTGCTATCACTTTAATTAGTGGGAGACAGCTGTGGATTACAGCTAGCGGATCTAATCTCTTTGAGGACCCTTTCCTTTGGCCTTTTGTGCCATTGCGACAGTAAGGGAATCCCAAAAGTCTTCTGAGGTAGGTTCTGGCTCTTGTGATTCGTCAGCTAGAACGTCATCCATTGATGCATGAGAAGAGCTTGTCTTCATAGAACTGTCATCTTTGACGGTGGGAAAGGCTGTGAAGAATTGTCCTTTCATGTGCTCAAGGATTCTGATCATTAGATCTTCGTCATCTTCCCGAGGATATTTCTTCTGGTAGTACTCTTTGAGCTGTATTAGCGTCATTTGAGAAGAAGCCTGCTTCCTAGTTGGATTCAATTTATCCTCTTCAATGGTGGCTTTAATAAGTTTAATCTTTTCTTGAAGATCTTTAGCATCCATTTTGCTCCACCATTTGGTAAAGAAATGTCTTTGCAAATAAGGAACATTGAGGTTGTTTTTTCCGACGGAAATTGTCCATCTCCAAATCCATGGGATCTGAAACTTAGCAAAATATACAAATGGACATTGTCCTGTAATTAAATTCTTAGAAATGACCTTTTCAATTAAAGGACTCTCATCACACCATGGTGTGTAGAGATCATCAAACTCTTTGGGTAAAATTTCTAAGGAAGGTCCAAATTTAGACCAGGAACAGTAGCGCAGCCTGGATCCTTGATTATTTTGGTTACTATTTGAGTGGTTGGGAATTATTTCTAAAGAACTGAAATTAAAACAAGAGATAAGGTAGAGAAACTGAATATTTATTAGAGAGAGAAAGAGTTGTACAATGGAAGCGTGCCTATAATGAAGCACAAACGACTCCTTATATAGGAGAAAGGATACCTATTGTATCCGGTAAAAAGAAAAGAAAACACACACTAAACGGTTGAAAGGGGAATCAATTAAGTCGGGCGCTCTAAGGGCCCCATCGACACTTATTGATCACAAAGGACAACCGACCAGATAAAAAGAAAAGTAAAAGCAAAAGAAAAGCAGATTCTGCTGTCCATTTCCAGCTTTAGTTGGGTGGACGTTGCTATCACTTTAATTAGTGGGGGACAGCTGTGGATTACAGCTAGCGGATCTAATCTCTTAGAGGACCCTTTCCTTTGGCCTTTTGTGCCATTGCGACAGTAAGGGAATCCCAAAAGTCTTCTGAGGTAGGTTCTGGCTCTTGTGATTCGCCAGCTAGAACGTCATCCATTGATGCATGAGAAGAGCTTGTCTTCATAGAACTGTCATCTTTTACGGTGGGAAAGGCTGTGAAGAATTGTCCTTTCATGTGCTCAAGGATTCTGATCATTAGATCTTCGTCATCTTCCTGAGGATATTTCTTCTGGTAGTACTCTTTGAGCTGTATTAGCGTTATTTGAGAGGAAGCCTGCTTCCTAGTTGGATTCAATTTATCCTCTTCAATGGTGGCTTTAATAAGTTTAATCTTTTCTTGAAGATCTTTAGCATTCATTTTGCTCCACCATTTGGTAAAGAAATGTCTTTGCAAATAAGGAACATTGAGGTTGTTTTTTCCGACGGAAATTGTCCATCTCCAAATCCATGGGATCTGGAACTTAGCAAAATATAAAAATGGACATTGTCCTGTAATTAAATTCTTAGAAATGACCTTTTCAATTAAAGGACTCTCATCACACCATGGTGTGTAGAGATCATCTAACTCTTTGGGTAAAATTTCTAAGGAAGGTCCACATTTAGACCACCAATTAAAAAACCAACTTGGTATTTGTTTTTCTAGAATTTCTGGGTTAACTGAGAATAACCAAGAATGCTTGTTCTTCGGATTCTGATAATAAAAGGCCTTAGAAAAGGCTTGGACATAGTCCCAATAGTTGTAGTAGACCATTCTACCATCAGCCAGCTTAATGGATTTTTCGCTGTTTGGATTAAGGCCCCATTCTCTGGGATGCAATACCTTATTGATATGGCATTTAGAAAAGTTTATAAAATTATCAGGATTATTATTCTGATAATGATGAGTAATGGTGACCGATCCGGTCATTAGGAGCAATATCTCCATATTAGGTCTGGATTTGCCAGAAAGACCAGCATACCCTCTTGCTTCAAGGTATCTAGTCATGATAGCCCAACATCATTGTTGGTAATTTGCACATCTTCATGCTCAACGTACATAATGAATTCCAAAGGAGGATTCTCACAATAGTCTGCTGACTGTTCTTGTATAGGTTCGCTTGAAGCGGCAGTCTTGTAAGAATCATTGTTCTTAGACTGGGCAGAGGAAGATTCTTCCTTATCTTTATTCTTTGAGGATGCAGTTAATGTCTGCATTCTAGGTCTGTTTGGATAAACAGTAGTTCATTCCCCTATTAGAGGTACACTGGGTTCTGCTTGGGACAACAATTTGTTGTTCCCTCTTCCTCCTCCCCGGCCAAAGGAGCGACCTCCTCCTCTGGTATAAATGGGACGCTCATTGCCCTGCAGGAATTCACGAGTCAAGAAGTCAGCTAGAGAATTATTTTCTCCTTTAATGTTTTGAATATCAAATTCAAAAACACTTAATTGGGCTTGCCATGAGGCAAAAATTTGTTTAGAAACAAGATTCTTGATATCTTTTTCAATAATTGATTTTGCAGAGCTGCAATCAATTCTTAACAAAAATTTTTGATTTAATAAATCAGTTTGGAATTTTGAAATACATTTAATGATAGAAAGCATTTCTTTCTTGACTGTAGAGTACTTAGCCTGGGTCTGGTTCCATTTACCAGAAGTGAATCTCACCAAGACTTCTTTAGAAGTTTCAGGGTTAACCTGCTTGAGTATTCCTCCATAACCTATGTCAGAGGCATCTGTTTCAACTATTTTGAAGTTGCTAGGGTTAGCCTAGGAAAGGCAAGGCAAGAATTTGACTTTCTTTTTTATTGCTTGGACAACAAGAGTATGCTTCTCAGTCCAAGGTTTAGGGACTTTCTTAAGTCTCTGATAAAGGATGGTTGTGTCTTTAGCCAAATCTTTATAGTAATCAGAAATGTAATTAAGGCTTCCTAGAAACCTTTGTAATTGTTTTTTCTCAGATAATATATCTGAGAATTTGGAAGCAAACTCAATGCTTCTGCTTATAGGAACAATTGTTCCTTTGTTGATTTCATGACCTAAAAATCTGACTTTTGTTTGGAAGAGCTTCATCTTAGGGGCTGAAATCACAATACCATTGTGTCTAATAACGCCTTTAAAGATTTTTAAATGCTTGATGTGTTGATCTAAAGACTGAGAAAAAATCAAAACATCATCAATATAAACAATGATAAATTCGGAATAGGGATTTAGAATATCATTCATAATTTTCTGGAATTCAGAAGGGGCATTCTTTAAACCAAAAGGGAGGACATTCCATTCAAATTGTCCAAAGGGAACTGTGAAAGCAGTTTTGTATTTATCGGCTTCTTCAATTTGAATTTGCCAATAACCTGATTTCATATCAAATTTTGAAAAGATTAAAGCATTACTCAATTTATCAAGTAAATCTTTCTTATTGGGAATAGGATACCTAATCCACTTAAGAACCTTGTTTAAGGGTTTATAATTGATAACCAGTCTGGGAACACCTCGTTCCTTTTCAGCTGCATTGTTGACATAAAAAGCAGTACAAGACCAAGGTGATTTCGAAGGTCTGATTAATCCTTTGGACTGTAAGGATTCAATTTCCTTTTGGCAAAGATTCAAATCATCTTTGTTCATCTGGGCTGGTCTAGCCTTCGTAGGAATTTGATCTTCATTAAATTATTCCAAATAAGGGAGAGAAACAACATGTTTCTTTCTTTCCCAAAACTCATTGGGAAGGTCACTACAAACCTCATTTTTGAACTGGTTTTCTATGGCCTTAATTTGAGTTTTCATAGAGGTTTTGCTAAGCTGATCTTCAATGCTTAGCAGGTTTATTTCATCCTGAAGAAAGCCTAATTGCTTTTCCTTTTGATCAAGGAGAATATCCTTAATTTCATTGATTATCCTAGTTTGAGGATCAGTCAGGAAGTCAAACCTAACAGGTTTTTTATTAACTTCTCCTATTATACCTTGATGGCTAAGTTTAGCTGGTATAATACTGTTAAGGTAAGGGGTTCCTAATATGATTCTTCTTGTAAGATTTTTTACAAGAATGAAAGAGGTAGGAAGGCAAACCTCTTGGTTGCAAATATGAGCCTTGGATAGCTTATATTTGACTTTGAGTTTTTTCCCGCGAGCTTGAGTGAGGGATTGTGTAGTTTTATCAAAAAACTTGGTATGGATCATTCCCTCCTGAATGCAGTTTAAATCAGCACCGCTGTCAACTAGGGCAATCTCATCCTTGATGATGTATTGTCTATTAATGACAAGGGTAATTTTGATATACCATTTTTGAGAGGTAACCTTATCCAAAAGGTGTAAATAACTCTCTTCATCAGGATTCTCTTCATCCTCGTCTTTACTTGATTCCTCTTCTTTAGAAGATCCAAGTTGCTGATTCAAAGTTTTGAGGGTATTGATACGCTCAAGAAGACTTAGATATTCTTCATCAATAGAATGAATAATTTCTTTTCCTTTCTCAAGATTAGTTATTGATACGCTCAAGAAGACTTAGAGCTTTCTCTAAAAAAAAAAAAAAAAAAAATATTCAGTTTCTCTACCTTCTCTCTTGTTTTAGTTTCAGTTCTTCAGAAATAATTCCCAACCACACAAATAGTAACCAAAATAATCAAGTATCCAGGCTGCGCTACTGTTCCTGGTATCACCGAGCCTTTTTTAAGGTACGATTTACTGTTACTAATGAGTAATAGTAGCTAAGCTACTGTTGTGGTAGCTCAGATGTGTAGTTTTGATTTATAAAGTTTAAGTTTCTTTTATAATTATGGTAGTTCCATACTCTTATTCTTAAAATTTTAAGAAGTTGGTTTCAGTGCTTTCTGTTGGCTCTCTTTTGTCCGTGGAGGATGTTTATGAGCATTTTTTGGAAACTTTTGCAGAAAACTCTTCTTACATCTTTGATTTAGGTTCATTTTTTGATCTATTGGTATATTGGCTGGAAACTTGTAAACTGGCGCCTGTTTTCAGATAGGCAGTTGTTTTGTTCTTCGGAATAACAACTACCGAAGGCCTAACTTCAAGGTTGACAACGCCCCGTACTAATTTATCTAAAAACCCTTTGATCACTTTCATGGGTAGACGTTTGGCTCAGCCGAATTCCCCTAATTTTCTGTGATCGTTAAACAGTTCCTGTTTGCAAAGATGATTAGGTGTTAAAAATAAGAGTATTGAATTATTATGCTTATAAGATAAACATAATCGTTATATTGATAGATTAACCATCTGTTGCTCACCACAACACTCTTAGCAGAATCTTGAATGGATTCTAATATTGATACAGTTTCTGTTGACAACAATGATTGTCAAAACTCTTTGATTAAAAATGAGGAAAATAATGAATTTCCTAAAGATCTTGATAGGTTGAACAAATGGATAATACCATCCGTACCTTCAAAACAAATTTATAAATTTGGTATGTTCGATGTTATGTCCAGGTTTGCAGTTAAAACCACTGAGCAAACCATACCTGTTTCAGGATCAACCCAAAATATTGGGCTGTTAAGCAAAAAAGATTTGCTTCCTTTTAAAGATTATAAATTTATCCGTATTGGATTAATCAAAGTTGCCTTAAAACCCTTAACCATGCTTGGATTAAACTCAAGTCTTGTGGCATATGTCAGAGATGGGAGATGTGAACATTTTCAACAATCCTTGGCTGCCGTCATAGAAACTAGTCTATGTCACAGTCCAGTCTATTTTGAAGTTTCCCCAAACTTAAATCTCTCCATGACTGACAAAAATCTTTTGGATGCTCTAAGACTAACTATTCACACCCATGGTTATAATTTTAAACCAGGTAGTGAAATTATAGCAATATGCTATAGAATTTATTACAAAGTTTTAAACACTTTGAATCCTAGAGTGAAAAATATTTCACCTCAAGGATCTACTACTCTTGTGCAAACAAATTTGCTCACTTCTAATGTTGCAACTAATAGGTTGATCAGGTGGAATGAAATTGAATTCCCAGAGACTTGGTCTTTGCCTCAAGAAATTGAGCCAAAGCCTGTCCTTAATCAGGACATAGATCAGATAGTACAAACATCAGAAGGAGATGTTGCTATCAATTTTAACCATCAACGTAGGTTTATTATACCTAGAGCCATGTCTGCTAGGTACTCAACCCGCAGTGACTATGTCACAGCTCCTACAGTCCTTCCTAGGGTTTCCACATCTACCTCTAGGATTAAAGATAATGCCTTAGATCAAGAGTATGTGGAAAACATCAAGATTAGTGAGAATAAAATTCCCTTTGGAATATACCAAGGCCAAGAACCCAGAGTTGAATCTCCAACTCAATCTGAAATGTCATTCCATTTATGATTGATTTCTCTGAAGGAAGTGACACTAGGAAACTCATTAATAATGAGTTTATGAAGAAGGAAAACCAAGCTTTCAGAAAATGGTATTTTAAGAAATTCCCTAAAGCCACCCTTCTCGAATTCAAAGAACTTTTCTATGAAGAGTTATCCAAGGGTCAAACCCTTATTCCGTTTATCCGTTGGTTTGTGAAGTTCTTTATTCTGAAAACACAAACTGATATCCTTGTTATTCAAAGGTCCTGGAAGACACCCGAAGGAGATTACCTTGAATCACCTTATCCCCCTGAAAGGGCTATACAACTTTCAGAAAATGCTGAAGCTAATGCTTATAACACCATTAAGAAACTTGAAAATAGTCATGTTTCTATAAGAGAATTAAACTCTTTAGTGAGGGCTCAAAACTTTACCAACGCCTTCCTTACCTGCCTCGGAGAACATATGGTTTCTCTTGAAAAACTTATCCTATCTGTTAAAGAAGATAAGGAAAAACAGATGAAACAGCATAGCCTGATTATGGATCAGTTTACTAAGAAACAAATAATTCCTTTCCAAGAACAATCCTCTTCTAAAACCATTTCGGATACTCCATTATCCAACCACCTGTCCAAATCAGTGGTTTTAAAATGGAAGAAGAACACAGTGAATTTATAAAGATCCTTGAACAAAAGCTTAAGGACATTCACCTTAGGGTCTTAATTCATGAGAATAATTCTTCTGAAGAAGATTATACCTCTGAAGAAGATGAAGAAGCTATTGGAAATATTAACCAATTAACCCAAATGTTCAAAGACCAAGACGAGAATCTTGAGGTTAACCCTGTCCATATGACCAAACCTGTAGAAAAATATTACTACAAAAGACCGACACCTCAGGATGTCCTCTTTGAAGAACCTGATAACTATCAGAATTCGTATTCTGGAAAAGCTATCTATGAATGGAACATAGATGGCCTAAATGAGAAACAAATAGTTGAAACCATACATAGAATGCTTATGTATGCCACCGTTTGTAAACAAAACGGTAATTCTGACAATGATGTTGCTTCATTTATCACAGCAGGGTTCATTGGTCAACTCAGAGGTTGGTGGGATGCCTACCTCTCTGATTCTCAGAGGAAAGAAATTCTTTCCCATAAGAAGGTAGATAAAACTGAGGGAACCAGTACCCCAACAGTTACTACTACAGGAGATGAAGACGCTGTCTATACCCTGAGTCTTTCCATCCTTCAACACTTTGTTGGTCATAACCAACCCATTGGAGAAAAGCTCCAAACCCTTCTGCAAAACCTTAGATGTCCGTCTTTGACACACTTTAGGTGGTATAAAGATACCTTCCTATCTAGGGTTTTCCAGTTAAAGAACTCCAATTCAGTTCATTGGAAAGCCAAATTTATAGATGGCCTTCCTCATCTCTTCTCTGAAAGGGTTAGGAAAACCCTTAGAGACAAAAATGATGGAATTAATATAAATTACCCAGACCTAACCTATGGTCAAATTATTAATAGCTGCATAACAGAAGGATTAACGTTATGCAATGACATCAAACTTAAGCATCAACTCAAGAAGCAAAAGCTTTCTGAGAAACATCAGTTAGGTGAGTTCTGTGACCAATTGGCCTATGACTTAGGAAAACCTCCTACTGAAAGAAAGAAGAAATCTCTTAAACATGGTAAGAAAAAGGATTCTTACAGAAGCAAGGCTCAAAGCTCTAGGCCTTACAAAAGAAAGAGCTTCAAAAGAAGGGAACCTAGACCCGAACCAAAACCCTCTTATAAGAAGGGAAAAAGAAAAGCTAAGAAGCTTGACATCACCTGCCACAAATGTGGTAAGCAGGGTCACTACGCCAATAGGTGTTGGACCAAGAAGGCTCTTAACGAAGTTGAAGATGAAAAACTTCGTGCTCAGCTAGAAAAGATCTTGCTGATTAATTCCAGTTCTGAAGAAGAAAACTCTTCTAGTGAAGAAGTTGACATTGTCAATTTCTCTGATTCAGAGTCTTCAGAATCGTCCACAAAGGACTGTGAGTGCAATGAACTCAACTATTGGAATTCCATAGCTAATATGGATGATTGCTTTGTTATTACTAGCGATCAGGACAATGCCTTAAAGGCCATTGAAGCTATTACCGATCCTAACATTAAGAGAAAAATGTTAGAAATCCTCATCCACAATCAACCTAGAGTAGAAGCACCAAAAATGATTGAAGCGCCTTACCAACTTAGCGAGGTCTTAACTAGATTTCATAAATCTAACATCAAAGAAGTTCCCACTTCTTTAAGTGACCTTAAAGGAGAAATTTCTCAACTTAAATCTGAAATAAGTCAGATTAAGAAAACCAACAAAACCCTCAATCAAAGAATAACTAATCTTGAGAAAGGAAAAGAAATTATTCATTCTATTGATGAAGAATATCTAAGTCTTCTTGAGCGTATCAATACCCTCAAAACTTTGAATCAGCAACTTGGATCTTCTAAAGAAGAAGAATCAAGTAAAGACGAGGATGAAGAGAATCCTGATGAAGAGAGTTATTTACACCTTTTGGATAAGGTTACCTCTAAAAAATGGTATATCAAAATTACCCTTGTCATTAATAGACAATACATCATCAAGGATGAGATTGCCCTAATTGACAGCGGTGCTGATTTAAACTGTATTCAGGAGGGAATGATCCCTACCAAGTTTTTTGATAAAACTACACAATCCCTCACTCAAGCTGGCGGGAAAAAACTCAAAGTCAAATATAAGCTATCCAAGGCTCATATTTGCAACCAAGAGGTTTGCCTTCCTACCTCTTTCATTCTTGTAAAAAATCTTACAAGAAGAATCATATTAGGAACCCCTTTCCTTAACAGTATTATACCAGCTAAACTTAGCCATCAAGGTATAATAGGAGAAGTTAATAAAAAACCTGTTAGGTTTGACTTCCTAACTGATCCTCAAACTAGGATAATCAATGAAATTAAGGATATTCTCCTTGATCAAAAGGAAAAGCAATTAGGCTTTCTTCAGGATGAAATAAACCTGCTAAGCGTTGAAGATCAGCTAAGCAAAACCTCTATGAAAACTCAAATTAAGGCCATAGAAAACCAGTTCAAAACTGAGGTTTGTAGTGACCTTCCCAATGCGTTTCGGGAAAGAAAGAAACATGTTGTTTCTCTCCCTTATTTGGAAGAATTTAATGAAGATCAAATTCCTACGAAGGCTAGACCAGCCCAGATGAACAAAGATTATTTGAATCTTTGCCAAAAGGAAATTGAATCCTTACAATCCAAAGGATTAATCAGACCTTCGAAATCACCTTGGTCTTGTACTGCATTCTATGTTAATAATGCAGCTGAAAAGGAATGAGGTGTTCCTAGATTAGTTATAAATTATAAACCCTTGAACAAAATTCTTAAGTGGATTAGATATCCTATCCCCAATAAAAAGGATTTATTAGACAGATTAAGCAATGCTATAATCTTTTCAAAATTTGACATGAAATCAGGTTATTGGCAGATTCAAATTGAAGAAGCTGATAAATACAAAACGGCTTTCACCGTTCCCTTTGGACAGTTTGAATGGAATGTCCTCCCTTTTGGTCTAAAGAATGCTCCTTCAGAATTTTAGAAGATTATGAATGATATTCTTAATCCCTATTCTGAATTCATTATTGTTTATATTGACGATGTTTTGATTTTTTCTCAGTCTTTAGATCAACACATCAAGCATTTAAGAATCTTTAAAGGCGTCATTAGACACAATGGTCTTGTGATTTCACCCCCTAAAATGAAGCTTTTTAAAACAAAAGTTAGATTTTTAGGTCATGAAATCGATAAAGGAACAATTGTTCCTATCAGCAGAAGCATTGAATTTGCTTCTAAATTCCCAGATATATTATCTGATAAGAAACAACTTCAAAGGTTTCTAGGAAGCCTTAATTACATTTCTAATTACTATAAATATTTGGCCAAAGATACTGCCATCCTTTATCAGAGACTTAAGAAAGTCCCCAAACCTTGGACTGAGAAGCATACTCTTGCTGTCCAAGCAATAAAAAAGAAAGTCAAATTCTTGCCTTGCCTTTCCTTGGCTAACCCTAGCAACTTCAAAATAGTTGAAACAGATGCCTCTGACATAGGTTATGGAGGAATACTCAAGCAGGTTAACCCTGAAACTTCTAAAGAAGTCTTGGTGAGATTCACTTCTGGTAAATGGAACCAGACCCAGGCTAAGTACTCTACAGTCAAGAAAGAAATGCTTTCTATCATTAAATGTATTTCAAAATTCCAAACTGATTTATTAAATCAAAATTTTTTGTTAAGAATTGATTGCAGCTCTGCAAAATCAATTATTGAAAAAGATATCAAAAATCTTGTTTCTAAACAAATTTTTGCCTCATGGCAAGCCCAATTAAGTGTTTTTGAATTTGATATTCAATACATTAAAGGAGAAAATAATTCTCTAGCTGACTTTTTGACTCGTGAATTCTTGCAGGGCAATGAGCGTCCCATTTAGGACCAGAGGAGGAGGTCGCTCCTTTGGCCGGGGAGGAGGAAGAGGGAACAACAAATTGTTGTCCCAAGCTGAACCCAGTGTTCCTCTAATAGGGGAATGGACTACTGTTTATCCTAACAGACCTAGAATGCAGACATTAACTGCATCCTCAAAGAATAAAGATAAGGAAGAATCTTCATCTGCCCAGTCTAAGAACAATGATTCTTACAAGACTGCCGCTTCTAGCGAACCTATACAAGAACAATCAGCAGATTATTTTGAGAATCCTCCTTTGGAATTCATTATGTACGTTGAGCATGAAGATGTGCAAATTACCAACAATGATGGTTGGGCTATCATGACTAGATACCTTGAAGCAAGAGGGTATGCTGGTCTTTCTGGCAAATCCAGACCTAATATGGAGATATTGCTCCTAATGACCGGATCGGTCACCATTACTCATCATTATCAGAATAATAATCCTGATAATTTTATAAACTTTTCTAAATGCCATATCAATAAGGTATTGCATCCCAGAGAATGGGGCCTTAATCCTAATAGCGAAAAATCCATTAAATTGGCTGATGGTAGAATGGTCTACTACAACTATTGGGACTATGTCCAAGCCTTTTCTAAGGCATTTTATTACCTGAATCCAAAGAACAAGCATTCTTGGTTCTTCTCAGTTAACCCAAAAATTCTGGAAAAACAAATACCAAGTTGGTTTTTTAATTGGTGGTCTAAATTTGGACCTTCCTTAGAAATTTTACCCAAGGAATTAGATGATCTCTATACACCATGGTGTGATGAGAGTCCTTTAATTGAAAAGGTCATTTCTAAGAATTTAATTACAGGACAATGTCCATTTTTATATTTTGCAAAGTTTCAGATCCCATGGATTTGGAGATGGACAATTTCCGTCGGAAAAAACAACCTCAATGTTCCTTATTTGCAAAGACATTTCTTTGCCAAATGGTGGAGCAAAATGGATGCTAAAGATCTTCAAGAAAAGATTAAACTTCTTAAAGCCACCATTGAAGAGGATAAATTGAATCCAACTAGGAAGCAGGCTTCCTCTCAAATGACGCTAATACAGCTCAAAGAGTACTACCAGAAGAAATATCCTCAGGAAGATGACGAATATCTAATGATCAGAATCCTTGAGCACATGAAAGGACAATTCTTCACAGCCTTTCCCACCGTCAAAGATGACAATTCTATAAAGACAAGCTCTTCTCATGCATCAATGGATGACGTTCTAGTTGGCGAATCACAAGAGCCAGAACCTACCTCAGAAGACTTTTGGGATTCCCTTACTGTCGCAATGGCACAAAAGGCCAAAGGAAAGGGTCCTCAAAGAGATTAGATCCGCTAGCTGTAATCCATAGCTGTCTCCCACTAATTAAAGTGATAGCAACGTCCACCCAACTAAAGCTGGAAATGGACAGCAGAATCTGCTTTTCTTTTGCTTTTACTTTTCTTTTTATCTGGTCGGTTGTCCTTTGTGATCAATAAGTGTCGATGGGGCCCTTAGAGCACCCGGCTTAATTGATTCCCCTTTCAACCGTTTAGTGTGTGTTTTCTTTTCTTTTTACCAGATACAATAGGTATCCTTTCTCCTATATAAGGAGTCATTTGTGCTTCATTATAGGCACGCTTCCATTGTACAACTCTTTCTCTCTCTAATAAATATTCAGTTTCTCTACCTTCTCTCTTGTTTTAATTTCAGTTCTTCAGAAATAATTCCCAACCACTCAAATAGTAACCAAAATAATCAAGGATCCAGGCTGCGCTACTGTTCCTGGTCTAAATTTGGACCTTCCTTAGAAATTTTACCCAAAGAGTTAGATGATCTCTACACACCATGGTGTGATGAGACTCCTTCAATTGAAAAGGTCATTTGTAAGAATTTAATTACAGGACAATGTCCATTTTTATATTTTGCTAAGTTTCAGATCCCATGGATTTGGAGATGGACAATTTCCGTCGGAAAAAACAACCTCAACGTTCCTTATTTGCAAAGACATTTCTTTACCAAATGGTGGAGCAAAATGGATGCTAAAGATCTTCAAGAAAAGATTAAACTTATTAAAGCCACCATTGAAGAGGATAAATTGAATCCAACTAGGAAGCAGGCTTCCTCTCAAATGACGCTAATACAGCTCAAAGAGTACTACCAGAAGAAATATCCTCAGGAAGATGACGAAGATCTAATGATCAGAATCCTTGAGCACATGAAAGGACAATTCTTCACAGCCTTTCCCACCGTCAAAGATGACAGTTCTATGAAGACAAGCTCTTCTCATGCATCAATGGATGACGTTCTAACTGGCAAATCACAAGAGCCAGAACCTACCTCAGAAGACTTTTGGGATTCCCTTACTGTCGCAATGGCACAAAAGGCCAAAGGAAAGGGTCCTCAAAGAGATTAGATCCGCTAGCTGTAATCCACAGCTGTCTCCGACTAAGTAAAGTGATAGCAACGTCCACCCAACTAAAGCTGGAAATGGACAGCAGAATCTGCTTTTCTTTTGCTTTTACTTTTCTTTTTATCTGGTCGGTTGTCCTTTGTGATCAATAAGTGTCGATGGGGCCATTAGAGCACCCGGCTTTATTGATTCCCCTTTCAACCGTTTAGTGTGTGTTTTCTTTTCTTTTTACCGGATACAATAGGTATCCTTTCTCCTATATAAGGAGTCGTTTGTGCTTCATAATAGGCACGCTTCCATTGTACAACTCTTTCTCTCTCTAATAAATATTCAGTTTCTCTACCTTCTCTCTTGTTTTAATTTCAGTTCTTCAGAAATAATTCCCAACCACTCAAATAGTAACCAAAATAATCAAGGATCCAGGCTGCGCTACAGTTCTTGGTATCAGAGCCTTTTTTAAGGTAAAATTTACTGTTACTAATGAGTAATAGTAGCTAAGCTACTGTTGTGGTAGCTCAGATGTGTAGTTTTGATTTATAAAGTTTAAGTTTCTTTTATAATTATGGTAGTTCCATACTCTTATTCTTAAAATTTTAAGAAGTTGGTTTCAGTGCTTTCTGTTGGCTCTCTTTTGTCCGTGGAGGATGTTTATGAGCATTTTTTGGAAACTTTTGCTGAAAACTCTTCTTACATCTTTGATTTAGGTTCATTTTTTGATCTATTGGTATATTGGCTGGAAACTTGTAAACTGACGCCTGTTTTAAGATAGGCAGTTGTTTTGTTCTTCGAAATAACAACTACCGAAGGCCTAACTTCAAGGTTGACAACGCCCCGTACTAATTTATCTAAAAACCCTTTGATCACTTTCATGGGTAGACGTTTGGCTCAGCCGAATTCCCCTAATTTTCTTTGATCGTTAAACAGTTCCTGTTTGCAAAGATGATTTGGTGTTAAAAATAAGAGTATTGAATTATTATGCTTATAAGATAAACATAATCGTTATATTGATAGATTAACCATCTGTTGCTCACCACAACACTCTTAGCAGAATCTTGAATGAATTCTAATATTGATACAGTTTCTGTTGACAACAATGATTGTCAAAACTCTTTGATTAAAAATGAGGAAAATAATGAATTTCCTAAAGATCTTGATAGGTTGAACATATGGATAATACCATCCGTACCTTCAAAACAAATTTATAAATTTGGTATGTTCGATGTTATGTCCAGGTTTGCAGCTAAAACCACTGAGCAAACCATACCTGTTTCAGGATCAACCCAAAATATTGGGCTGTTAAGCAAAAAAGATTTGCTTCCTTTTAAAGATTATAAATTTATCCATATTGGATTAATCCAAGTTGCCTTAAAGCCCTTAACCATGCTTGGATTAAACTCAAGTCTTGTGGCATATGTCAGAGATGGGAGATGTGAACATTTTCAACAATCCTTGGTTGCCGTCATAGAAACTAGTCTATGTCACGGTCCAGTCTATTTTGAAGTTTCCCCAAACTTAAATCTCTCCATGACTGACAAAAATCTTTTGGATGCTCTAAGACTAACTATTCACACCCATGGTTATAATTTTAAACCAGGTAGTGAAATTATCGCAATATGCTATAGAATTTATTACAAAGTTTTAAACACTTTGAATCCTAGAGTGAAAAATATTTCACCTCAAGGATCTACTACTCTTGTGCAAACAAATTTGCTCACTTCTAATGTTGCAACTAATAGGTTGATCAGGTGGAATGAAATTGAATTCCCAGAGACTTGGTCTTTGCCTCAAGAAATTGAGCCAAAACCTGTCCTTAATCAGGACATAGATCAGATAGTACAAACATCAGAAGGAGATGTTGCTATAAATTTTGACCATCAACGTAGGTTTATTATACCTAGAGCCATGTCCGCTAGGTACTCAACCCGCAGTGACTATGTCACAGCTCCTACAGTCCTTCCTATGGTTTCCACATCCACCTCTAGGATTAAAGATAATGCCTTAGATCAAGAGTATGTGGAAAATATCAAGATTAGTGAGAATAAAATTCCCTTTGGAATATACCAGGGCCAAGAACCCAGGGTTAAATCGCCAACCCAGTCTGAAATGTCATTTCATTTATGAGTGATTTCTCTGAAGGAAGTGACACTAGAAAACTCATTAATAATGAGTTTATGAAGAAGGAAAACCAAGCTTTCAGAAAATGGTATTTTAAGAAATTCCCTAAAGCCACCCTTCTCGAATTCAAAGAACTTTTCTATGAAGAGTTATCCAAGGGTCAAACCCTTATTCCGTTTATCCATTGGTTTGTGAAGTTCTTTATTCAGAAAACACAAACTGATATCCTTGTTATTCAAAGGTCCTGGAAGACACCTGAAGGAGATTCCCTTGAATCACCTTATCCCCCTGAAAGGGCTATACAGCTTTCAGAAAATGCTGAAGCTAATGCTTATAACACCATTAAGAAACTTGAAAATAGTCATGTTTCTATAAGAGAATTAAACTCTTTAGTGAGGGCTCAAAACTTTACCAACGCCTTCCTTACCTGCCTCGGAGAACATATGGTTTCTCTTGAAAAACTTATCCTATCTGTTAAAGAAGATATGGAAAAACAGATGAAACAGCATAGCCTGATTATGGATCAGCTTGCTAAGAAACAAATAATTCCTTTTCAAGAAGAATCCTCTTCTAAAACCATTTCGGATACTCCTATTATCCAACCACCTGTCCAAATCAGTGGTTTTAAAATGGAAGAAGACCACAGTGAATTTATAAAGATCCTTGAACAAAAGCTTAAGGACATTCACCTTAGGGTCTTAATTCATGAGAATAATTCTTCTGAAGAAGATTATACCTCTAAAGAAGATGAAGAAGCTATTGGAAATATTAACCAATTAACCCAAATGTTCAAAGACCAAGACGAGAATCTTGAGGTTAACCCTGTCCATATGACCAAACCTGTAGAAAAATATTACTACAAAAGACCGACACCTCAGGATGTCCTCTTTGAAGAACCTGATAACTATCAGAATTCGTATTCTGGAAAAGCTATCTATGAATGGAACATAGATGGCCTAAATGAGAAACAAATAGTTGACACCATACAAAGAATGCTTATGTATGCCACCGTTTGTAAACAAAACGGTAATTCTGACAATGCTGTTGCTTCATTTATCACAGCAGGGTTCATTGGTCAACTCAGAGGTTGGTGGGATGCCTACCTCTCTGATTCTCAGAGGAAAGAAATTCTTTCCCATAAGAAGGTAGTTAAAACTGAGGGAACCAGTACCCCAACAGTTACTACTACAGGATATGAAGACGTTGTCTATACCCTGAGTCTTTCCATCCTTCAACACTTTGTTGGTCATAACCAACCCATTGGAGAAAAGCTCCAAACCCTTCTGCAAAACCTTAGATGTCCGTCTTTGACACACTTTAGGTGGTATAAAGATACCTTCCTATCTAGGGTTTTCCAGTTAAAGAACTCCAATTCAGTTCATTGGAAAGCCAAATTTATAGATGGCCTTCCTCATCTCTTCTCTTAAAGGGTTAGGAAAACCCTTAGAGACAAAAATGATGGAATTAATATAAATTACCCAGACCTAACCTATGGTCAAATTATCAATAGCTGCATAACAGAAGGATTATCGTTATGCAATGACATTAAGCTCAAACACCAACTCAAAAAGCAAAAGCTTTCTGAAAAACATCAATTAGGTGAGTTTTGTGACCAATTTGCATATGATACTGGTATACCGCCAGTGGAAAGGAAAAAGAAATCCGTTAAACATGGTAAGAGAAAGGACTCTTACAAAGGTAAAAAGCCTTACCAACCTTATAAGGGAAAGAATTCTAGAAGAAGGGAACCTAAACCCGAACCTAAACCCTCTTATAAAAAGGGAAAAAGGAAAGCTAAGAAGCTTGACATCACCTGCCACAAATGTGGTAAGCAGGGTCACTACGCCAATAGGTGTTGGACCAAGAAGGCTCTTAACGAAGTTGAAGATGAAAAACTTCGTGCTCAGCTAGAAAAGATCTTGCTGATTAATTCCAGTTTTGAAGAAGAAAACTCTTCTAGTGAAGAAGTTGACATTGTCAATTCCTCTGATTCAGAGTCTTGAGAATCATCCACAAAGGACTGTGAGTGCAATGAACTCAACTATTGGAATTCCATAGCTAATATGGATGGTTGTTTTGTTATTACTAGCGATCAGGACAATGCCTTAAAGACCATTGAAGCTATTACCGATCCTAACATTAAGAGAAAAATGTTAGAAATCCTCATCCACAATCAACCTAGAGTAGAAGCTACAAAAATGATTGAAGCGCCTTACCAACTTAGCGAGGTCTTAACTAGATTTCATAAATCTAACATCAAAGAAGTTCCCACTTCTTTAAGTGACCTTAAAGGAGAAATTTCTCAACTTAAATCTGAAATAAGTCAGATTAAGAAAACCAACAAAACCCTCAATCAAAGAATAACTAATCTTGAGAAAGGAAAAGAAATTATTCATTCTATTGATGAAGAATATCTAAGTCTTCTTGAGCGTATCAATACCCTCAAAACTTTGAATCAGCAACTTGGATCTTCTAAAGAAGAAGAATCAAGTAAAGACGAGGATGAAGAGAATCCTGATGAAGAGAGTTATTTACACCTTTTGGATAAGGTTACCTCTCAAAAATGGTATATCAAAATTACCCTTGTCATTAATAGACAATACATCATCAAGGATGAGATTGCCCTAGTTGACAGCGGTGCTGATTTAAACTGCATTCAGGAGGGAATGATCCCTACCAAGTTTTTTGATAAAACTACACAATCCCTCACTCAAGCTGGCGGGAAAAAACTTAAAGTCAAATATAAGCTATCCAAGGCTCATATTTGCAACCAAGAGGTTTGCCTTCCTACCTCTTTCATTCTTGTAAAAAAACTTACAAGAAGAATCATATTAGGAACCCCTTTCCTTAACAGTATTATACCAGCTAAACTTAGCCATCAAGGTATAATAGGAGAAGTTAATAAAAAACCTGTTAGGTTTGACTTCCTGACTGATCCTCAAACTAGGATAATCAATGAAATTAAGGATATTCTCCTTGATCAAAAGGAAAAGCAATTAGGCTTTCTTCAGGATGAAATAAACCTGCTAAGCATTGAAGATCAGCTTAGCAAAACCTCTATGAAAACTCAAATTAAGGCCATAGAAAACCAGTTCAAAACTGAGGTTTGTAGTGACCTTCCCAATGCGTTTTGGGAAAGAAAGAAACATGTTGTTTCTCTCCCTTATTTGGAAGAATTTAATGAAGATCAAATTCCTACGAAGGCTAGACCAGCCCAGATGAACAAAGATTATTTGAATCTTTGCCAAAAGGAAATTGAATCCTTACAATCCAAAGGATTAATCAGACCTTCGAAATCACCTTGGTCTTGTACTGCTTTTTATGTCAACAATGCAGCTGAAAAGGAACGAGGTGTTCCCAGACTGGTTATCAATTATAAACCCTTAAACAAGGTTCTTAAGTGGATTAGGTATCCTATTCCCAATAAGAAAGATTTACTTGATAGATTGAGTAATGCTTTAGTCTTTTCAAAATTTGATATGAAATCAGGTTATTGGCAAATTCAAATTGAAGAAGCCGATAAATACAAAACTGCTTTCACAGTTCCCTTTGGACAATTTGAATGGAATGTCCTCCCTTTTGGTTTAAAGAATGCCCCTTCAGAATTTCAGAAGATTATGAATGATATTCTTAATCCCTATTCTGAATTCATTATTGTTTATATTGACGATGTTTTGATTTTTTCTCAGTCTTTAGATCAACACATCAAGCATTTAAGAATCTTTAAAGGCGTCATTAGACACAATGGTCTTGTGATTTCAGCCCCTAAGATGAAGCTCTTCCAAACAAAAGTCAGATTTTTAGGTCATGAAATCAACAAAGGAACAATTGTTCCTATAAGCAGAAGCATTGAGTTTGCTTCCAAATTCCCAGATATATTATCTGAGAAAAAACAATTACAAAGGTTTCTAGGAAGCCTTAATTACATTTCTGATTACTATAAAGATTTGGCTAAAGACACAACCATCCTTTATCAGAGACTTAAGAAAGTCCCTAAGCCTTGGACTGTGAAGCATACTCTTGCGGTCCAAGCAATCAAGAAGAAAGTCAAATTCTTGCCTTGTCTTTCCTTGGCTAACCCTAGCAATTTCAAAATAGTTGAAACAGATGCCTCTGACATAGGTTATGGAGGAATTCTTAAACAAGTGAACCCATAAACTTCTAAAGAAGTCTTGGTTAGATTCACTTCTGGTAAATGGAACCAGACACAGGCTAAGTATTCTACAGTTAAGAAAGAAATGCTTTCTATCATTAAATTTATTTCAAAATTTCAAACTGATTCATTAAATCAAAAAATTTTTGTTAAGAATTGATTGCAGCTCTGCTAAATCAATTATTGAAAAAGATATCAAGAATCTTGTTTCTAAACAAATTTTTGCCTCATGGCAAGCCCAATTAAGTGTTTTTGAATTTGATATTCAATACATTAATGGAGAAAATAATTCTCTAGCTGACTTCTTGACTCGTGAATTCCTGCAGGGCAATGAGCGTCCCATTTAGGACCAGAGGAGGAGGTCGCTCCTTTGGCCGGGGAGGAGGAAGAGGGAACAACAAATTGTTGTCCCAAGCAGAACCCAGTGTTCCTCTAATAGGGGAATGGACTACTGTTTATCCAAACAGACCTAGAATGCAGACATTAACTGCATCCTCAAAGAATAAAGATAAGGAAGAATCTTCCTCTGCCCAGTCTAAGAACAATGATTCTTACAAGACTGCCGCTTCAAGCGAACCTATACAAGAACAGTCAGCAGACTATTGTGAGAATCCTCCTTTGGAATTCATTATGTATGTTGAGCATGAAGATGTACAAATTACCAACAATAATGGTTGGGCTATCATGACTAGATACCTTGAAGCAAGAGGGTATGCTGGTCTTTCTGGCAAATCCAGACCTAATATGGAGATATTGCTCCTAATGACCGGATCGGTCACCATTACTCATCATTATCAGAATAATAATCCTGATAATTTTATAAACTTTTCTAAATGCCATATCAATAAGGTATTGCATCCCAGAGAATGGGGCCTTAATCCAAACAGCGAAAAATCCATTAAGCTGGCTGATGGTAGAATGGTCTACTACAACTATTGGGACTATGTCCAAGCCTTTTCTAAGGCCTTTTATTATCATAATCCGAAGAACAAGCATTCTTGGTTCTTCTCAGTTAACCCAGAAATTCTGGAAAAACAAATACCAAGTTGGTTTTTTAATTGGTGGTCTAAATTTGGACCTTCCTTAGAAATTTTACCCAAAGAGTTAGATGATCTCTACACACCATGGTGTGATGAGAGTCCTTTAATTGAAAAGGTCATTTCTAAGAATTTAATTACAGGACAATGTCCATTTTTATATTTTGCTAAGTTTCAGATCCCATGGATTTGGAGATGGACAATTTCCGTCGGAAAAAACAACCTCAATGTTCCTTATTTGCAAAGACATTTCTTTACCAAATGGTGGAGCAAAATGGATGCTAAAGATCTTCAAGAAAAGATTAAACTTATTAAAGCCACCATTGAAGAGGATAAATTGAATCCAACTAGGAAGCAGGCTTCCTCTCAAATGACGCTAATACAACACAAAGAGTACTACCAGAAGAAATATCCCCAGGAAGATGACGAAGATCTAATGATCAGAATCCTTGAGCACATGAAAGGACAATTCTTCACAGCCTTTCCCACCGTCAAAGATGACAGCTCAATGAAGACCAGCTCTTCACACGCATCAATGGATGACGTTCTAGCTGGCGAATCACAAGAGCCAGAACCTACCTCTGACGACTTCTGGGATTCCCTTACTGTCGCAATGGCACAAAAGGCCAAAGGAAAGGGTCCTCAAAGAGATTTGATCCGCTAGCTGTAATCCACAGCTGTCTCCCACTAATTAAAGTGATAGCAACGTCCACCCAACTAAAGCTGGAAATGGACAGCAGAATCTGCTTTTCTTTTGCTTTTGCTTTTCTTTTCTTTGTCGGTTGTCGTTTGTAATCAATTAGTGTCGATGGGGCCCAGTGAGCACCCGACTTTTGATTTCCTTTTGTAACCGGTTAGTGTGTGTTTTCTTTTCTTTTTTACCGGATTCAATAGGAATCCTTTCCCTTTCATAAATAAACTTTCAGTTCTCTACCTTCTCTCTAGTTTTATTTAAAGTTTTTATATATATATCTCCCCAACCACTCAAATAGTAACCAAAATAATCAAGGATCCAGGCTGCGCTACTGTTCATGGTATCACCGAGCCTTTTTTAAGGTAAAATTTACTGTTACTAATGAGTAATAGTAGCTAAGCTACTGTTGTGGTAGCTCAGATGTGTAGTTTTGATTTATAAAGTTTAAGTTTCGTTTATAATTATGGTAGTTCCATACTCTTATTCTTAAAATTTTAAGAAGTTGGTTTCAGTGCTTTCTGTTGGCTCTCTTTTGTCCGTGGAGGATGTTTATGAGCATTTTTTGGAAACTTTTGCTGAAAACTCTTCTTACATCTTTGATTTAGGTTCATTTTTTGATCTATTGGTTTATTGGCTGGAAACTTGTAAACTGGCGCCTGTTTTCAGATAGGCAGTTGTTTTGTTCTTCGGAATAACAACTACCGAAGGCCTAACTTCAAGGTTGACAACGCCCCGTACTAATTTATCTAAAAACCCTTTGATCACTTTCATGGGTAGACGTTTGGCTCAGCCGAATTCCCCTAATTTTCTGTGATCGTTAAACAGTTCCTGTTTGCAAAGATGATTTGGTGTTAAAAATAAGAGTATTGAATTATTATGCTTATAAGATAAACATAATCGTTATATTGATAGATTAACCATCTGTTGATCACCACAACACTCTTAGCAGAATCTTGAATGGATTCTAATATTGATACAGTTTCTGTTGACAACAATGATTGTCAAAACTCTTTGATTAAAAATGAGGAAAATAATGAATTTCCTAAAGATCTTGATAGGTTGAACAAATGGATAATACCATCCGTACCTTCAAAACAAATTTATAAATTTGGTATGTTCGATGTTATGTCCAGGTTTGCAGTTAAAACCACCGAGCAAACCATACCTGTTTCAGGATCAACCCAAAATATTGGGCTGTTAAGCAAAAAAGATTTGCTTCCTTTTAAAGATTATAAATTTATCCATATTGAATTAATCCAAGTTGCCTTAAAACCCTTAACCATGCTTGGATTAAACTCAAGTCTTGTGGCATATGTCAGAGATGGGAGATGTGAACATTTTCAACAATCCTTGGCTGCCGTCATAGAAACTAGTCTATGTCACGGTCCAGTCTATTTTGAAGTTTCCCCAAACTTAAATCTCTCCATGACTGAAAAAAATCTTTTGGATGCTCTAAGACTAACTATTCACACCCATGGTTATAATTTTAAACCAGGTAGTGAAATTATAGCTATATGCTATAGAATTTATTACAAAGTTTTAAACACTTTGAATCCTAGAGTGAAAAATATTTCACCTCAAGGATCTACTACTCTTGTGCAAACAAATTTGCTCACTTCTAATGTTGCAACTAATAGGTTGATCAGGTGGAATGAAATTGAATTCCCAGAGAGTTGGTCTTTGCCTCAAGAAATTGAGCCAAAACCTGTCCTTAATCAAGACATAGATCAGATAGTACAAACATCAGAAGGAGATGTTGCTATCAATTTTAACCATCAACGTAGGTTTATTATACCTAGAGCCATGTCCGCTAGGTACTCAACCCGCAGTGACTATGTCACAGCTCCTACAGTCCTTCCTAGGGTTTCCACATCCACCTCTAGGATTAAAGATAATGCCTTAGATCAAGAGTATGTGGAAAATATCAAGATTAGTGAGAATAAAATTCCCTTTGGAATATACCAGGGCCAAGAACCCAGGGTTGAATCGCCAACCCAGTCTGAAATGTCATTTCATTTATGATTGATTTCTCTGAAGGAAGTGACACTAGAAAACTCATTAATAATGAGTTTATGAAGAAGGAAAACCAAGCTTTCAGAAAATGGTATTTTAAGAAATTCCCTAAAGCCACCCTTCTCGAATTCAAAGAACTTTTCTATGAAGAGTTATCCAAGGGTCAAACTCTTATTCCGTTTATCCATTGGTTTGTGAAGTTCTTTATTCAGAAAACACAAACTGATATCCTTGTTATTCAAAGGTCCTGGATGACACCTGAAGGAGATTCCCTTGAATCACCTTATCCCCCTGAAAGGGCTATACAACTTTCAGAAAATGCTGAAGCTAATGCTTATAACACCATTAAGAAACTTGAAAATAGTCATGTTTCTATAAGAGAATTAAACTCTTTAGTGAGGGCTCAAAACTTTACCAACGCCTTCCTTACCTGCCTCGGAGAACATATGGTTTCTCTTGAAAAACTTATCCTATCTGTTAAAGAAGATATGGAAAAACAGATGAAACAGGATAGCCTGATTATGGATCAGCTTGCTAAGAAACAAATAATTCCTTTCCAAGAAGAATCCACTTCTAAAACCATTTTGGATACTCCTATTATCCAACCACCTGTCCAAATCAGTGGTTTTAAAATGGAAGAAGACCACAGTGAATTTATAAAGATCCTTGAACAAAAGCTTAAGGACATTCACCTTAGGGTTTTAATTCATGAGAATAATTCTTCTGAAGAAGATTATACCTCTAAAGACCAGGTCATAGAAATCCACAGCTGATAGGATTAAGGCCCCATTCTCTGGGATGTAATACCTTATTGATATGGCATTTAGAAAAGTTTATAAAATTATCAGGATTATTATTCTGATAATGATGAGTAATGGTGACCGATCTGGTCATTAGGAGCAATATCTCCATATTAGGTCTGGATTTGCCAGAAAGACCAGCATACCCTCTTGCTTCAAGGTATCTAGTCATGATAGCCCAACCATCATTGTTGGTAATTTGCACATCTTCATGCTCAACGTACATAATGAATTCCAAAGGAGGATTCTCACAATAGTCTGCTGACTGTTCTTGTATTGGTTCGCTTGAAGCGGCAGTCTTGTAAGAATCATTGTTCTTAGACTGGGCAGAGGAAGATTTTTCCTTATCTTTATTCTTTGAGGATGCAGTTAATGTCTGCATTCTAGGTCTGTTTGGATAAACAGTAGTCCATTCCCCTATTAGAGGAACACTGGGTTCTGCTTGGGACAACAATTTGTTGTTCCCTCTTCCTCCTCCCCGGCCAAAGCAGCGACCTCCTCCTCTGGTCCTAAATGGGACGCTCATTGCCCTGCAGGAATTCACTAGTCAAGAAGTCAGCTAGAGAATTATTTTCTCCTTTAATGTATTGAATATCAAATTCAAAAACACTTAATTGGGCTTGCCATGAGGCAAAAATTTGTTTAGAAACAAGATTCTTGATATCTTTTTCAATAATTGATTTTGCAGAGCTGCAATCAATTCTTAACAAAAATTTTTGATTTAATAAATCAGTTTGGAATTTTGAAATACATTTAATGATAGAAAGCATTTCTTTCTTGACTGTAGAGTACTTAGGCTGGGTCTGGTTCCATTTACCAGAAGTGAATCTCACCAAGACTTCTTTAGAAGTTTCAGGGTTAACCTGCTTGAGTATTCCTCCATAACCTATGTCAGAGGCATCTGTTTCAACTATTTTGAAGTTGCTAGGGTTAACCAAGGAAAGGCAAGGCAAGAATTTGACTTTCTTTTTTATTGCTTGGACAGCAAGAGTATGCTTCTCAGTCCAAGGTTTGGGGACTTTCTTAAGTCTCTGATAAAGGATGGCAGTATCTTTGGCCAAATCTTTATAGTAATCAGAAATGTAATTAAGGCTTCCTAGAAACCTTTGAAGTTATTTCTTATCAGATAATATATCTGGGAATTTAGAAGCAAATTCAATGCTTCTGCTGATAGGAACAATTGTTCCTTTATCGATTTCATGACCTAAAAATCTAACTTTTGTTTGAAAAAGCTTCATTTTAGGGGCTGAAATCACAAGACCATTGTGTCTAATGACGCCTTTAAAGATTCTTAAATGCTTGATGTGTTGATCTAAAGACTGAGAAAAAATCAAAACATCGTCAATATAAACAATAATGAATTTAGAATAGGGATTAAGAATATCATTCATAATCTTCTGAAATTCTGAAGGAGCATTCTTTAGACCAAAAGGGAGGACATTCCATTCAAACTGTCCAAAGGGAACGGTGAAAGCCGTTTTGTATTTATCAGCTTCTTCAATTTGAATCTGCCAATAACCTGATTTTATGTCAAATTTTGAAAAGATTATAGCATTGCTTAATCTGTCTAATAAATCCTTTTTATTGGGGATAGGATATCTAATCCACTTAAGAATTTTGTTCAAGGGTTTATAATTTATAACTAATCTAGGAACACCTCGTTCCTTTTCAGCTGCATTATTAACATAGAATGCAGTACAAGACCAAGGAGATTTAGAAGGTCTGATCAATCCTTTGGATTGTAAGGATTCTATTTCCTTTTGGCAAAGATTCAGATAATCTTTGTTCATCTGAGCAGGTCTAGCCTTTGTGGGTATTTGACTTTCTTCAAAGTCATCTAAATAGGGAAGTGAAATAACATGTTTCTTACGTTCCCAAAAAGCATTGGGTAAGTCGCTACAGACTTCAGTTTTGAACTGGTTTTCTATGACCTTGATTTGGGTTTTCATAGAGTCTTTGCTAAGCTGATCTTCAATGCTTAGCAGGTTGCTCTCATCCTGCAAAAAACACAATTGTTTTTCTTTGGGTTTAAGGAGAATGTCCTTAACTTCGTTAATCATCCTAGTTTGCGGATCTGTGATGAAGTTAAACACAATTTGTTTTCCATTGACTTCTCCTATTATGCCATGGTTACTAAGTTTAGCTGGCAGAATACTATTAAGGAAAGGAGTTCCTAGAATTATTCTTCTACTAAGATTCTTGACTAGAAAGAAGGAAGTAGGAAGACAAACTTCCTGATTACAAATGTGGGTCTTAGACAATTTGTATTTGACCTTGAGCTTCTTCCCTCCTGCTTGGGTGAGGGATTGCGTGGTTTTGTCAAAAAACTTAGTAGGGATCATTCCCTCCTGAATACAATTTAAATCAGCACCGCTGTCAACCAAAGAAATCTCGTCTTTGATAATGTATTTACGATCAATGACAAGAGTAATTTTGATATACCATTTCTGAAAAGTTACTCTATCCAATATGTTTAGGTAACTTTCTTCATTAGGAAGTTCTTCTTCCTTATTTTGGAGAGCTTCTTCTTCATTAGAAGAACCTATTTGTTGAGTGATGATCTTGAGGGTATTGATTCTTTCCTGAAGACTCAAGTACTCATCATCTATGGTTTGGACAATTCCTTTTCCCTTTTCAAGAGTAGTAACTCTTTGATTGAGGGTTCTATTGGATTTCTTAATCTGACTTATTTCAGATTTAAGTTGAGAAATTTCTCCTTTAAGATCATTGAGGGAAGTGGGGACTTCTTTGAGTTTAGATTTATGAAATCTAGTAAGGACTTCACTAAGCTGGTAGGGAGCTTCAATCATTTTTGGAGCTTCTACTCTAGGTTGATTGTGGATGAGGATCTCTAACATCTTTCTCTTAATGTTAGGATCATCAATTGCTTCAATTGCCTTTAAGGCATTGTCTTGATCACTAGTGAGGACAAAGACTCCGTTCATGTCCGCAATGGATTTCCAATAGTTAAGCTCATTGCATTCACAATCATTGGTGGAAGACTCTGAGGAATCAGAGTCAGAAGTGTTGACCATGTCAATCTCTACACTTGAAGATTCATTTTCTTCAGAACTAGATTCTATCAGCAAGACCTTTTCTAGCTGAGCACGAAGTTTTTCATCTTCAACTTCGTTAAGGGCTTTCTTGGTCCAACATCTGTTAGCATAATGCCATGGTTTTCCACATTTGTGGCAGGTAATGTCAAGCTTCTTAGCTTTCCTTTTTCCCTTTTTATAAGAGGGTTTAGGTTCGGGTTTAGGTTCCCTTCTTCTAGAATTTTTTCCCTTATAAGGTTGGTAAGGCTTTTTACCTTTGTAAGAGTCCTTTATCTTACCATGTTTAAGGGATTTCTTTTTCCTTTCCACTGGCGGTTTACCAGTATCTTATGCAAATTGGTCACAAAACTCACCTAATTGATGTTTTTCAGAAAACTTTTGCTTTTTGAGTTGGTGTTTGAGCTTAATGTCATTGCATAACGATAATCCTTATGTTATGCAGCTATTGATAATTTGACCATACGTTAGTTCTGGGTAATTGATATTAATTCCATCATTTTTGTCTCTAAGGGTTTTCCTAACCCTTTCAGAGAAGAGATGAGGAAGGCCATCTATGAATTTGGCTTTCCAATGTACAGAATTAGAGTTTTTCAATTGAAAGACTCTGGAGAGGAAGGTATCCTTGTACCATCTAAAGTGGGTCAGGGAAGGACACCTAAGGTTTTGGAGAAGGGTTTGGAGTTTTTCTCCAATAGGTTGGTTATGACCAACAAAGTGTTGAAGGATAGAAAGACTCAGGGTATAAACTGCATCTTCTTCTCTAGTAGTAGCCACTGTAGGGGTACTGTTTCCTTCAGTCTTAACTAATTTCTTATGGGAAAGAATCTCTTTCCTTTGAGGTTCAGAGAGGTAGGCGTCCCACCAACCTCTGAGTTGACCAATAAACCCTGCTGTGATAAATGAAGCAACAGCACCATCAGAATTACCATTCTGTTTACAAACTGTGGCATACATAAGCATTCTATGTATGGTGTCAACTATTTGTTTCTCATTGAGGCCATCTATGTTCCATTCATAGATAGCTTTTCCAGAATACGAATTCTGATAGTTGTCAGGTTCTTCAAAGAGGACATCCTGAGGAGTAGGGCTTTTGTAGTAATATTTTTCTACAGGCTTGGTCATATGGACAGGGTTAACCTCAAGACTCTCGTCTTGGTCTTTGAACATTTGGGTTAATTGGTTAATATTTCCAATAGCTTCTTTATCTTCTTCAGAGGTATAATCTTCTTCAGAAGAATTAATCTCATGAATTAAGACCCTAAGGTGAATGTCCTTAAGCTTTTGTTCAAGGATCTTTATAAATTCACTGTGGTCTTCTTCCATTTTAAAACCACTGATTTGGACAGGTGGTTGGATAATAGGAGTATCAAATAATGGTTTTAGAAGAGGATTCTTCTTGGAAAGGAATTATTTGTTTCTTAGCAAGCTGATCCATAATCAGGCTATGCTGTTTCATCTGTTTTTCCATATCTTCTTTAACAGATAGGATAAGTTTTTCAAGAGAAACCATATGTTCTCCGAGGCAGGTAAGGAAGGCGTTGGTAAAGTTTTGAGCCCTCACTAAAGAGTTTAATTCTCTTATAGAAACGTGACTATTTTCAAGTTTCTTAATGGTGTTATAAGCACTAGCTTCAGCATTTTCTGAAAGCTGTATAGCCCTTTCAGGGGGATAAGGTGATTCAAGGGAATCTCCTTCAGGTGTCTTCCAGGACCTTTGAATAACAAGGATATCAGTTTGTGTTTTCTGAATAAAGAACTTCACAAACCAATGGATAAACGGAATAAGGGTTTGACCCTTGGATAACTCTTCATAGAAAAGTTCTTTGAATTCGAGAAGGGTGGCTTTAGGGAATTTCTTAAAATACCATTTTCTGAAAGCTTGGTTTTCCTTCTTCAAAAACTCATTATTAATGAGTTTTCTAGTGTCACTTCCTTCAGAGAAATCAATCATAAATGAAATGACATTTCAGACTGGGTTGGCGATTCAACCCTGGGTTCTTGGCCCTGGTATATTCCAAAGGGAATTTTATTCTCACTAATCTTGATATTTTCCACATACTCTTGATCTAAGGCATTATCTTTAATCCTAGAGGTGGATGTGGAAACCCTAGGAAGGACTGTAGGAGCTGTGACATAGTCACTGCGGGTTGAGTACCTAGCGGACATGGCTCTAGGTATAATAAACCTACGTTGATGGTTAAAATTGATAGCAACATCTCCTTCTGATGTTTGTACTATCTGATCTATGTCCTGATTAAGGACATGCTTTGGCTCAATTTCTTGAGGCAAAGACCAAGTCTCTGGGAATTCAATTTCATTCCACCTGATCAACCTATTAGTTGCAACATTAGAAATGAGCAAATTTGTTTGCACAAGAGTAGTAGATCCTTGAGGTGAAATATTTTTCACTCTAGGATTCAAAGTGTTTAAAACTTTGTAATAAATTCTATAGCATATTGCTATAATTTCACTACCTGGTTTAAAATTATAACCATGGGTGTGAATAGTTAGTCTTAGAGCATCCAAAAGATTTTTGTCAATCATGGAGAGATTTAAGTTTGGGGAAACTTCAAAATAGACTGGACCGTGACATAGACTAGTTTCTATGACGGCAGCCAAGGATTGTTGAAAATGTTCACATCTCCCATCTCTGACATATGCCACAAGACTTGAGTTTAATCCAAGCATGGTTAAGGGTTTTAAGGCAACTTGGATTAATCCAATATGGATAAATTTATAATCTTTAAAAGGAAGCAAATCTTTTTTGCTTAACAGCCCAATATTTTGGGTTGATCCTGAAACAGGTATGGTTTGCTCAGTGGTTTTAACTGCAAACCTGGACATAACATCGAACATACCAAATTTATAAATTTGTTTTGAAGGTACGGATGGTATTATCCATTTGTTCAACCTATCAAGATCTTTAGGAAATTCATTATTTTCCTCATTTTTAATCAAAGAGTTTTGACAATCATTGTTGTCAACAGAAACTTTATCAATATTAGAATCCATTCAAGATTCTGCTAAGAGTGTTGTGGTGAGCAACAGATGGTTAATCTACCAATATAACGATTATGTTTATCTTATAAGCATAATAATTCAATACTCTTATTTTTAACACCAAATCATCTTTGCAAACAGGAACTGTTTAACGATCACAGAAAATTAGGGGAATTCGGCTGAGCCAAACGTCTACCCATGAAAGTGATCAAAGGGTTTTTAGATAAATTAGTACGGGGCATTGTCAACCTTGAAGTTAGGCCTTCGGTAGTTGTTATTCCGAAGAACAAAACAACTGCCTATCTGAAAACAGGCGCCAGTTTACAAGTTTCCAGCCAATATACCAATAGATCAAAAAATGAACCTAAATCAAAGATGTAAGAAGAGTTTTCAGCAAAAGTTTCCAAAAAATGCTCATAAACATCCTCCACGGACAAAAGAGAGCCAACAGAAAGCACTGAAACCAACTTCTTAAAATTTTAAGAATAAGAGTATGGAACTACCATAATTATAAAAGAAACTTAAACTTTATAAATCAAAACTACACATCTGAGCTACCACAACAGTAGCTTAGCTACTATTACTCATTAGTAACAGTAAATTTTACCTTAAAAAAGGCTCTGTCATCTTTGACGGTGGGAAAGGCTGTGAAGAATTGTCCTTTCATGTGCTCAAGGATTCTGATCATTAGATCTTCGTCATCTTCCTGAGGATATTTCTTCTGGTAGTACTCTTTGAGCTGTATTAGCGTCATTTGAGAGGAAGCCTGCTTCCTAGTTGGATTCAATTTATCCTCTTCAATGGAAGTGACACTAGGAAACTCATTAATAATGAGTTTATGAAGAAGGAAAACAAAGCTTTCAGAAAATGGTATTTTAAGAAATTCCCTAAAGCCACCCTATTCGAATTCAAAGAACTTTCCTATGAAGAGTTATCCAAGGGTCAAACCCTTATTCCGTTTATCCATTGGTTTGTGAAGTTCTTTATTCAGAAAACGCAAACTCTTCAGAAATAATTCCCAACCACTCAAATAGTAACCAAATAATCAAGGATCCAGGCTGCGCTACTGTTCCTGGTATCACCGAGCCTTTTTTAAGGTAAAATTTACTGTTACTAATGAGTAATAGTAGCTAAGCTACTGTTGTGGTAGCTCAGATGTGTAGTTTTGATTTATAAAGTTTAAGTTTCTTTTATAATTATGGTAGTTCCATACTCTTATTCTTAAAATTTTAAGAAGTTGGTTTCAGTGCTTTCTGTTGGCTCTCTTTTGTCCGTGGAGGATGTTTATGAGCATTTTTTGGAAACTTTTGCTGAAAACTCTTCTTACATCTTTGATTTAGGTTCATTTTTTGATCTATTGGTATATTGGCTGGAAACTTGTAAATTGGCGCCTGTTTTCAGATAGGCAGTTGTTTTGTTCTTCGGAATAACAACTACCGAAGGCCTAACTTCAAGGTTGACAACGCCCCGTACTAATTTATCTAAAAACCTTTTGATCACTTTCATGGGTAGACGTTTGGCTCAGCCGAATTCCCCTAATTTTCTGTGATCGTTAAATAGTTCCTGTTTGCAAAGATGATTTGGTGTTAAAAATAAGAGTATTGAATTATTATGCTTATAAGATAAACATAATCGTTATATTGATAGATTAACCATCTGTTGCTCACCACAACACTCTTAGCAGAATCTTGAATGGATTCTAATATTGATACAGTTTCTGTTGACAACAATGATTGTCAAAACTCTTTGATTAAAAATGAGGAAAATAATGAATTTCCTAAAGATCTTGATAGGTTGAACAAATGGATAATACCATCCGTACCTTCAAAACAAATTTATAAATTTGGTATGTTCGATGTTATGTCCAGGTTTGCAGTTAAAACCACTGAGCAAACCATACCTGTTTCAGGATCAACCCAAAATATTGGGCTGTTAAGCAAAAAAGATTTGCTTCCTTTTAAAGATTATAAATTTATCCATATTGGTTTAATCCAAGTTGCCTTAAAGCCCTTAACCATGCTTGGATTAAACTCAAGTCTCGTGGCATATGTTAGAGATGGGAGATGTGAACATTTTCAACAATCCTTGGCTGCCGTCATAGAAACTAGTCTATGTCACGGTCCAGTCTATTTTGAAGTTTCCCCAAACTTAAATCTCTCCATGACTGACAAAAATCTTTTGGATGCTCTAAGACTAACTATTCACACCCATGGTTATAATTTTAAACCAGGTAGTGAAATTATAGCAATATGCTATAGAATTTATTACAAAGTTTTATACACTTTGAATCCTAGAGTGAAAAATATTTCACCTCAAGGATCTACTACTCTTGTGCAAACAAATTTGCTCACTTCTAATGTTGTAACTAATAGGTTGATCAGGTGGAATGAAATTGAATTCCCAGAGACTTGGTCTTTGCCTCAAGAAATTGAGCCAAAGCCTGTCCTTAATCAGGACGTAAATCAGATAGTACAAACATCAGAAGGAGATGTTGCTATCAATTTTAACCATTAACGTAGGTTTATTATACCTAGAGCCATGTCCGCTAGGTACTCAACCCGCAGTGACTATGTCACAGCTCCTACAGTCCTTCCTAGGGTTTCCACATCCACCTCTAGGATTAAAGATAATGCCTTAGATCAAGAGTATGTGGAAAACATCAAGATTAGTGAGAATAAAATTCCCTTTGGAATATACCAAGGCCAAGAACCCAGAGTTGAATCTCCAACTCAATCTGAAATGTCATTCCATTTATGATTGATTTCTCTGAAGGAAGTGACACTAGGAAACTCATTAATAATGATTTTATGAAGAAGGAAAACCAAGCTTTCAGAAAATGGTATTTTAAGAAATTCCCTAAAGCCACCCTTCTCGAATTCAAAGAACTTTTCTATGAAGAGTTATCCAAGGGTCAAACCCTTATTCCGTTTATCCATTGGTTTGTGAAGTTCTTTATTCAGAAAACACAAACTGATATCCTTGTTATTCAAAGGTCCAGGAAGACACCTGATGGAGATTCCCTTGAATCACCTTATCCCCCTGAAAGGGCTATACAGCTTTCAGAAAATGCTGAAGCTAATGCTTATAACACCATTAAGAAACTTGAAAATAGTCATGTTTCTATAAGAGAATTAAACTCTTTAGTGAGGGCTCAAAACTTTACCAACGCCTTCCTTACCTGCCTCGGAGAACATATGGTTTCTCTTGAAAAGCTTATCCTATCTGTTAAAGAAGATATGGAAAAACAGATGAAACAGCATAGCCTGATTATGGATCAGCTTGCTAAGAAACAAATAATTCCTTTCCAAGAAGAATCCTCTTCTAAAACCATTTCGGATACTCCTATTATCCAACCACCTGTCCAAATCAGTGGTTTTAAAATGGAAGAAGACCACAGTGAGTTTATAAAAATCCTTGAACAAAAGCTTAAGGATATTCACCTTAGGGTCTTAATTCGTGAAGATAACTCTTCAGAAGAAGACTCTACTTCTGAAGAAGACGAAGAAGTTATTGGAAACATTAACCAATTAACCCAAATGTTTAAAGATCAAGACGAGAGTCTTGAGGTTAACCCTGTCCATATGACCAAACCTGTAGAAAAATATTACTACAAAAGACCGACACCTCAGGATGTCCTCTTTGAAGAACCTGATAACTATCAGAATTCGTATTCTGGAAAAGCTATCTATGAATGGAACATAGATGGCCTAAATGAGAAACAAATAGTTGACACCATACATAGAATGCTTATGTATGCCACCGTTTGTAAACAAAACGGTAATTCTGACAATGCTGTTGCTTCATTTATCACAGCAGGGTTCATTGGTCAACTCAGAGGTTGGTGGGATGCCTACCTCTCTAATTCTCAGAGGAAAGAAATTCTTTCCCATAAGAAGGTAGTTAAAACTGAGGGAACCAGTACCCCAACAGTTACTACTACAGGAGATGAAGACGCTGTCTATACCCTGAGTCTTTCCATCCTTCAACACTTTGTTGGTCATAACCAACCCATTGGAGAAAAGCTCCAAACCCTTCTGCAAAACCTTAGATGTCTGTCTTTGACACACTTTAGGTGGTATAAAGATACCTTCCTATCTAGGGTTTTCCAGTTAAAGAACTCCAATTCAGTTCATTGGAAAGCCAAATTTATAGATGACCTTCCTCATATCTTCTCTGAAATGGTTAGGAAAACCCTTAGAGACAAAAATGATGGAATTAATATAAATTACCCAGACCTAACCTATGGTCAAATTATTAATAGCTGCATAACAGAAGGATTAACGTTATGCAATGACATCAAACTTAAGCATCAACTCAAGAAGCAAAAGCTTTCTGAGAAACATCAGTTAGGTGAGTTCTGTGACCAATTCGCCTATGACTTAGGAAAACCTCCTACTGAAAGAAAGAAGAAATCTCTTAAACATGGTAAGAAAAAGGATTCTTACAGAAGCAAGGCTCAAAGCTCTAGGCCTTACAAAAGAAAGAGCTTCAAAAGAAGGGAACCTAGACCCGAACCAAAACCCTCTTATAAGAAGGGAAAAAGAAAAGCTAAGAAGCTTGACATCACCTGCCACAAATGTGGTAAGCAGGGTCACTACGCCAATAGGTGTTGGACCAAGAAGGCTCTTAACGAAGTTGAAGATGAAAAACTTCGTGCTCAGCTAGAAAAGATCTTGCTGATTAATTCCAGTTCTGAAGAAGAAAACTCTTCTAGTGAAGAAGTTGACATTGTCAATTCCTCTAATTAAGAGTCTTCAGAATCGTCCACAAAGGACTGTGAGTGCAATGAACTCAACTATTGGAATTCCATAGCTAATATGGATGGTTGCTTTGTTATTACTAGCGATCAGGACAATGCCTTAAAGGCCATTGAAGCTATTACCGATCCTAACATTAAGAGAAAAATGTTAGAAATCCTCATCCACAATCAACCTAGAGTAGAAGCTCCAAAAATGATTGAAGCGCCTTACCAACTTAGCGAGGTCTTAACTAGATTTCATAAATCTAACATCAAAGAAGTTCCCACTTCTTTAAGTGACCTTAAAGGAGAAATTTCTCAACTTAAATCTGAAATAAGTCAGATTAAGAAAACCAACAAAACCCTCAATCAAAGAATAACTAATCTTGAGAAAGGAAAAGAAATTATTCATTCTATTGATGAAGAATATCTAAGTCTTCTTGAGCATATCAATACCCTCAAAACTTTGAATCAGCAACTTGGATCTTCTAAAGAAGAGGAATCAAGTAAAGACGAGGATGAAGAGAATCCTGATGAAGAGAGTTATTTACACCTTTTGGATAAGGTTACCTCTAAAAAATGGTATATCAAAATTACCCTTGTCATTAATAGACAATACATCATCAAGGATGAGATTGCCCTAGTTGACAGTGGTGCTGATTTAAACTGCATTCAGGAGGGAATGATCCCTACCAAGTTTTTTGATAAAACTACACAATCCCTCACTCAAGCTGGCGGGAAAAAACTCAAAGTCAAATATAAGCTATCCAAGGCTCATATTTGCAACCAAGAGGTTTTCCTTACTACCTCTTTCATTCTTGTAAAAAATCTTACAAGAAGAATCATATTAGGAACCCCTTTCCTTAACAGTATTATACCAGCTAAACTTAGCCATCAAGGTATAATAGGAGAAGTTAATAAAAAACCTGTTAGGTTTGACTTCCTGACTGATCCTCAAACTAGGATAATCAATGAAATTAAGGATATTCTCCTTGATCAAAAGGAAAAGCAATTAGGCTTTCTTCAGGATGAAATAAACCTGCTAAGCATTGAAGATCAGCTTAGCAAAACCTCTATGAAAACTCAAATTAAGGCCATAGAAAACCAGTTCAAAACTGAGGTTTGTAGTGACCTTCCCAATGAGTTTTGGGAAAGAAAGAAACATGTTGTTTCTCTCCCTTATTTGGAAGAATTTAATGAAGATCAAATTCCTACGAAGGCTAGACCAGCCTAGATGAACAAAGATTATTTGAATCTTTGCCAAAAGGAAATTGAATCCTTACAATCCAAAGGATTAATCAGACCTTCGAAATCACCTTGGTCTTGTACTGCTTTTTATGTCAACAATGCAGCTGAAAAGGAACGAGGTGTTCCCAGACTGGTTATCAATTATAAACCCTTAAACAAGGTTCTTAAGTGGATTAGGTATCCTATTCCCAATAAGAAAGATTTACTTGATAGATTGAGTAATGCTTTAATCTTTTCAAAATTTGATATGAAATCAGGTTATTGGCAAATTCAAATTGAAGAAGCCGATAAATACAAAACTGCTTTCACAGTTCCCTTTGGACAATTTGAATGGAATGTCCTCCCTTTTGGTTTAAAGAATGCCCCTTCTGAATTCCAGAAAATTATGAATGATATTCTAAATCCCTATTCCGAATTTATCATTGTTTATATTGATGATGTTTTGATTTTTTCTCAGTCTTTAGATCAACACATCAAGCATTTAAAAATCTTTAAAGGCGTTATTAGACACAATGGTCTTGTGATTTCAGCCCCTAAGATGAAGCTCTTCCAAACAAAAGTCAGATTTTTAGGTCATGAAATCAACAAAGGAACAATTGTTCCTATAAGCAGAAGCATTGAGTTTGCTTCCAAATTCCCAGATATATTATCTGAGAAAAAACAATTACAAAGGTTTCTAGGAAGCCTTAATTACATTTCTGATTACTATAAAGATTTGGCTAAAGACACAGCCATCCTTTATCAGAGACTTAAGAAAGTCCCTAAACCTTGGACTGAGAAGCATACTCTTGTTGTCCAAGCAATAAAAAAGAAAGTCAAATTCTTGCCTTGCCTTTCCTTGGCTAACCCTAGCAACTTCAAAATAGTTGAAACAGATGCCTCTGACATAGGTTATGGAGGAATACTCAAGCAGGTTAACCCTGAAACTTCTAAAGAAGTCTTGGTGAGATTCACTTCTGGTAAATGGAACCAGACCCAGGCTACGTACTCTACAGTCAAGAAAGAAATGCTTTCTATCATTAAATGTATTTCAAAATTCCAAACTGATTCATTAAATCAAAATTTTTTGTTAAGAATTGATTGCAGCTCTGCAAAATCAATTATTGAAAAAGATATCAAGAATCTTGTTTCTAAACAAATTTTTGCCTCATGGCAAGCCCAATTAAGTGTTTTTGAATTTGATATTGAATACATTAAAGGAGAAAATAATTCTCTAGATGACTTCTTGACTAGTGAATTCCTGCAGGGCAATGAGCGTCCCATTTAGGACCAGAGGAGGAGGTCGCTCCTTTGGCCAGGGAGGAGGAAGAGGGAACAACAAATTGTTGTCCCAAGCAGAACCCAGTGTTCCTCTAATAGGGGGATGGACTACTATTTATCCAAACAGACCTAGAATGCAGACATTAACTGCATCCTCAAAGAATAAAGATAAGGAAGAATCTTCCTCTGCCCAGTCTAAGAACAATGATTCTTACAAGACTGCCGCTTCAAGCGAACCTATACAAGAACAGTCAGCAGACTATTGTGAGAATCCTCCTTTGGAATTCATTATGTACGTTGAGCATGAAGATGTGCAAATTACCAATAATGATGGTTGGGCTATCATGACTAGATACCTTGAAGCAAGAGGGTATGCTGGTCTTTCTGGCAAATCCAGACCTAATATGGAGATATTGCTCCTAATGACCGGATCGGTCACCATTACTCATCATTATCAGAATAATAATCCTGATAATTTTATAAACTTTTCTAAATGCCATATCAATAAGGTATTGCATCCCAGAGAATGGGGCCTTAATCCAAACAGCGAAAAATCCATTAAGCTGGCTGATGGTAGAATGGTCTACTACAACTATTGGGACTATGTCCAAGCCTTTTCTAAGGCATTTTATTATCAGAATCCGAAGAACAAGCATTCTTGGTTCTTCTCAGTTAACCCAGAAATTCTGGAAAAACAAATACCAAGTTGGTTTTTTAATTGGTGGTCTAAATTTGGACCTTCCTTAGAAATTTTACCCAAAGAGTTAGATGATCTCTACACACCATGGTGTGATGAGAGTCCTTTAATTGAAAAGGTCATTTCTAAGAATTTAATTACAGGACAATGTCCATTTTTATATTTTGCTAAGTTTCAGATCCCATGGATTTGGAGATGGACAATTTCCGTCGGAAAAAACAACCTCAATGTTCCTTATTTGCAAAGACATTTCTTTACCAAATGGTGGAGCAAAATGGATGCTAAAGATCTTCAAGAAAAGATTAAACTTATTAAAGCCACCATTGAAGAGGATAAATTGAATCCAACTAGGAAGCAGGCTTCCTCTCAAATGACGCTAATACAGCTCAAAGAGTACTACCAGAAGAAATATCCTCAGGAAGATGACGAAGATCTAATGATCAGAATCCTTGAGCACATGAAAGGACAATTCTTCACAGCCTTTCCCACCGTCAAAGATGACAGTTCTATGAAGACAAGCTCTTCTCATGCATCAATGGATGACGTTCTAGCTGGCGAATCACAAGAGCCAGAACCTACCTCAGAAGACTTTTGGGATTCCCTTACTGTCACAATGGCACAAAAGGCCAAAGGAAAGGGTCCTCAAAGAGATTAGATCCGCTAGCTGTAATCCACAGCTGTCTCCCACTAATTAAAGTGATAGCAACGTCCACCCAACTAAAGCTGGAAATGGACAGCAGAATCTGCTTTTCTTTTGCTTTTACTTTTCTTTTTATCTGGTCGGTTGTCCTTTGTGATCAATAAGTGTCGATGGGGCCCTTAGAGCACCCGGCTTAATTGATTCCCCTTTCAACCGTTTAGTGTGTGTTTTCTTTTCTTTTTACCGGATACAATAGGTATCCTTTCTCCTATATAACGAGTCGTTTGTGCTTCATTATAGGCACGCTTCCTTTGTACAACTCTCTCTCTTTCATAAATAAACTTTCAGTTCTCTACCTTCTCCCTAGTTTTATTTAAAGTTTTTATATATATATCTCCCCAACCACTCAAATAGTAACCAAATAATCAAGGATCCAGGCTGCGCTACTGTTCCTGGTATCAGAGCTTTCCTTAATGTTCCTGGTATCACCGAGCCTTTTTTAAGGTAAAATTTACTGTTACTAATGAGTAATAGTAGCTAAGCTACTGTTGTGGTAGCTCAGATGTGTAGTTTTGATTTATAAAGTTTAAGTTTCTTTTATAATTATGGTAGTTCCATACTCTTATTCTTAAAATTTTAAGAAGTTGGTTTCAGTGCTTTCTGTTGGCTCTCTTTTGTCCGTGGAGGATGTTTATGAGCATTTTTTTGAAACTTTTGCTGAAAACTCTTCTTACATCTTTGATTTATGTTCATTTTTTGATCTATTGGTTTATTGGCTGGAAACTTGTAAACTGGCGCCTGTTTTCAGATAGGCAGTTGTTTTGTTCTTCGGAATAACAACTACCGAAGGCCTAACTTCAAGGTTGACAATGCCCCGTACTAATTTATCTAAAAACCCTTTGATCACTTTCATGGGTAGACGTTTGGCTCAGCCGAATTCCCCTAATTTTCTGTGATCGTTAAACAGTTCCTGTTTGCAAAGATGATTTGGTGTTAAAAATAAGAGTATTGAATTATTATGCTTATAAGATAAACATAATCGTTATATTGATAGATTAACCATCTGTTGCTCACCACAACACTCTTAGCAGAATCTTGAATGGATTCTAATATTGATACAGTTTCTGTTGACAACAATGATTGTCAAAACTCTTTGATTAAAAATGAGGAAAATAATGAATTTCCTAAAGATCTTGATAGGTTGAACAAATGGATAATACCATCCGTACCTTCAAAACAAATTTATAAATTTGGTATGTTCGATGTTATGTCCAGGTTTGCAGTTAAAACCACTGAGCAAACCATACCTGTTTCAGGATCAACCCAAAATATTGGGCTGTTAAGCAAAAAAGATTTGCTTCCTTTTAAAGATTATAAATTTATCCATATTGGATTAATCCAAGTTGCCTTAAAACCCTTAACCATGCTTGGATTAAACTCAAGTCTCGTGGCATATGTCAGAGATGGGAGATGTGAACATTTTCAACAATCCTTGGCTGCCGTCATAGAAACTAGTCTATGTCACGGTCCAGTCTATTTTGAAGTTTCCCCAAACTTAAATCTCTCCATGACTGACAAAAATCTTTTGGATGCTCTAAGACTAACTATTCACACCCATTCTTATAATTTTAAACCAGGTAGTGAAATTATAGCAATATGCTATAGAATTTATTACAAAGTTTTAAACACTTTGAATCCTAGAGTGAAAAATATTTCACCTCAAGGATCTACTACTCTTGTGCAAACAAATTTGCTCACTTCTAATGTTGCAACTAATAGGTTGATCAGGTGGAATGAAATTGAATTCCCAGAGACTTGGTCTTTGCCTCAAGAAATTGAGCGAAAGCCTGTCCTTAATCAGGACATAGATCAGATAGTACAAACATCAGAAGGAGATGTTGCTATCAATTTTAACCATCAACGTAGGTTTATTATACCTAGAGCTATGTCCGCTAGGTACTCAACCCGCAGTGACTATGTCACAGCTCCTACAGTCCTTCCTAGGGTTTCCACATCCACCTCTAGGATTAAAGATAATGCCTTAGATCAAGAGTATGTGGAAAATATCAAGATTAGTGAGAATAAAATTCCCTTTGGAATATACCAGGGCCAAGAACCCAGGGTTGAATCGCCAACCCAGTCTGAAATGTCATTTCATTTATGATTGATTTCTCTGAAGGAAGTGACACTAGAAAACTCATTAATAATGAGTTTATGAAGAAGGAAAACCAAGCTTTCAGAAAATGGTATTTTAAGAAATTCCCTAAAGCCACCCTTCTCGAATTCAAAGAAATTTTCTATGAAGAGTTATCCAAGGGTCAAACCATTATTCCGTTTATCCATTGGTTTGTGAAGTTCTTTATTCAGAAAACACAAACTGATATCCTTGTTATTCAAAGGTCCTGGAAGACACCTGAAGGAGATTCCCTTGAATCACCTTATCCCCCTGAAAGGGCTATACAGCTTTCAGAAAATGCTGAAGCTAATGCTTATAACACCATTAAGAAACTTGAAAATAGTCATGTTTCTATAAGAGAATTAAACTCTTTAGTGAGGGCTCAAAACTTTACCAACGCCTTCCTTACCTGCCTCGGAGAACATATGGTTTCTCTTGAAAAACTTATCCTATCTGTTAAAGAAGATATGGAAAAACAGATGAAACAACATAGCCTGATTATGGATCAGCTTGCTAAGAAACAAATAATTCCTTTCCAAGAAGAATCCTCTTCTAAAACCATTTTGGATACTCCTATTATCCAACCACCTGTCCAAATAAGTGGTTTTAAAATGGAAGAAGGCCACAGTGAGTTTATAAAAATCCTTGAACAAAAGCTTAAGGATATTCACCTTAGGGTCTTAATTCGTGAAGATAACTCTTCAGAAGAAGACTCTACTTCTGAAGAAGACGAAGAAGTTATTGGAAACATTAACCAATTAACCCAAATGTTTAAAGATCAAGACGAGAGTCTTGAGGTTAACCCTGTCCATATGACCAAGCCTGTAGAAAAATATTACTACAAAAGACCTACTCCTCAGGATGTCCTCTTTGAAGAACCTGACAACTATCAGAATTCGTATTCTGGAAAAGATATCTATGAATGGAACATAGATGACCTCAATGAGAAACAAATAGTTGACACCATACATAGAATGCTTATGTATGCCACAGTTTGTAAACAGAATGGTAATTCTGATGGTGCTGTTGCTTCATTTATCACAGCAGGGTTTATTGGTCAACTCAGAGGTTGGTGGGACGCCTACCTCTCTGAACCTCAAAGGAATGAGATTCTTTCCCATAAGAAATTAGTTAAGACTGAAGGAAGTAGTACCCCTACAGTGGCTACTACTGGAGAAGAAGATGCAGTTTATACCCTGAGTCTTTCTATCCTTCAACACTTTGTTGGTCATAACCAACCTATTGGAGAAAAACTCCAAACCCTTCTCCAAAACCTTAGGTGTCCTTCCCTGACCCACTTTAGATGGTACAAGGATACCTTCCTCTCCAGAGTCTTTCAATTGAAAAACTCTAATTCTGTACATTGGAAAGCCAAATTCATAGATGGCCTTCCTCATCTCTTCTCTGAAAGGGTTTGGAAAACCCTTAGAGACAAAAATGATGGAATTAATATCAATTACCCAGAACTGACCTATGGTCAAATTATCAATAGCTGCATAACAGAAGGATTATCGTTATGCAATGACATTAAGCTCAAACACCAACTCAAAAAGCAAAAGCTTTTTGAAAAACATCAATTAGGTGAGTTTTGTGACCAATTTGCATATGATACTGGTAAACCACCAGTGGAAAGGAAAAAGAAATCCCTTAAACATGGTAAGAGAAAGGACTCTTACAAAGGTAAAAAACCTTACCAACCTTATAAGGGAAAGAATTCTAGAAGAAGCGAACCTAAACCCGAACCTAAACCCTCTTATAAAAAGGGAAAAAGGAAAGCTAAGAAGCTTGACATTACCTGCCACAAATGTGGAAAACCAGGGCATTATGCTAACAGATGTTGGACCAAGAAAGCCCTTAACGAAGTTGAAGATGAAAAACTTCGTGCTCAGCTAGAAAAGGTCTTGCTGATAGAATCTAGTTCTGAAGAAAATGAATCTTCAAGTGAAGAGATTGACATGGTCAACACTTCTGACTCTGATTCCTCAGAGTCTTCCACCAATGATTGTGAATGCAATGAGCTTAACTATTGGAAATCCATTGCGGACATGAACGGAGTCTTTGTCCTCACTAGTGATCAAGACAATGCCTTAAAGGCAATTGAAGCAATTGATGATCCTAACATTAAGAGAAAGATATTAGAGATCCTCATCCACAATCAACCTAGAGTAGAAGCTCCAAAAATGATTGAAGCTCCCTACCAGCTTAGTGAAGTCCTTACTAGATTTCATAAATCTAAACTCAAAGAAGTCCCCACTTCCCTCAATGATCTTAAAGGAGAAATTTCTCAACTTAAATCTGAAATAAGTCAGATTAAGAAATCCAATAGAACCCTCAATCAAAGAGTTACTACTCTTGAAAAGGGAAAAGGAACTGTCCAAACCATAGATGATGAGTACTTGAGTCTTCAGGAAAGAATCAATACCCTCAAGATCATCACTCAACAAATAGGTTCTTCTAATGAAGAAGAAGCTCTCCAAAATAAGGAAGAAGAACTTCCTAATGAAGAAAGTTACCTAAACATATTGGATAGAGTAACTTCTCAGAAATGGTATATCAAAATTACTCTTGTCATTGATCGTAAATACATTATCAAGGATGAGATTGCCCTAGTTGACAGCGGTGCTGATTTAAACTGCATTCAGGAGGGAATGATCCCTACCAAGTTTTTTGATAAAACTACACAATCCCTCACTCAAGCTGGCGGGAAAAAACTCAAAGTCAAATATAAGCTATCTAAGGCTCATATTTGCAACCAAGAGGTTTGCCTTCCTACCTCTTTCATTCTTGTAAAAAATCTTACAAGAAGAATCATATTAGGAACCCCTTTCCTTAACAGTATTATACCAGCTAAACTTAGCCATCAAGGTATAATAGGAGAAGTTAATAAAAAACCTGTTAGGTTTGACTTCCTGACTGATCCTCAAACTAGGATAATCAATGAAATTAAGGATATTCTCCTTGATCAAAAGGAAAAGCAATTAGGCTTTCTTCAGGATGAAATAAACCTGCTAAGCATTGAAGATCAGCTTAGCAAAACCTCTATGAAAACTCAAATTAAGGCCATAGAAAACCAGTTCAAAACTGAGGTTTGTAGTGACCTTCCCAATGCGTTTTGGGAAAGAAAGAAACATGTTGTTTCTCTCCCTTATTTGGAAGAATTTAATGAAGATCAAATTCCTACGAAGGCTAGACCAGCCCAGATGAACAAAGATTATTTGAATCTTTGCCAAAAGGAAATTGAATCCTTACAATCCAAAGGATTAATCAGACCTTCGAAATCACCTTGGTCTTGTACTGCTTTTTATGTCAACAATGCAGCTGAAAAGGAACGAGGTGTTACCAGACTGGTTATCAATTATAAACCCTTAAAAAAGGTTCTTAAGTGGATTATGTATCCTATTCCCAATAAGAAAGATTTACTTGATAGATTGAGTAATGCTTTAATCTTTTCAAAATTTGATATGAAATCAGGTTATTGGCAAATTCAAATTGAAGAAGCCGATAAATACAAAACTGCTTTCACAGTTCCCTTTGGACAATTTGAATGGAATGTCCTCCCTTTTGGTTTAAAGAATGCCCCTTCTGAATTCCAGAAAATTATGAATGATATTCTAAATCCCTATTCCGAATTTATCATTGTTTATATTGATGATGTTTTGATTTTTTCTCAGTCTTTAGATCAACACATCAAGCATTTAAAAATCTTTAAAGGCGTTATTAGACACAATGGTCTTGTGATTTCAGCCCCTAAGATGAAGCTCTTCCAAACAAAAGTCAGATTTTTAGGTCATGAAATAAACAAAGGAACAATTGTTCCTATAAGCAGAAGCATTGAGTTTGCTTCCAAATTCCCAGATATATTATCTGAGAAAAAATAATTACAAAGGTTTCTAGGAAGCCTTAATTACATTTCTGATTACTATACAGATTTGGCTAAAGACACAGCCATCCTTTATCAGAGACTTAAGAAAGTCCCTAAGCCTTGGACTGAGAAGCATACTCTTGCGGTCCAAGCAATCAAGAAGAAAGTCAAATTCTTGCCTTGTCTTTCCTTGGCTAACCCTAGCAATTTCAAAATAGTTGAAACAGATGCCTCTGACATAGGTTATGGAGGAATTCTTAAACAAGTGAACCCAGAAACTTCTAAAGAAGTCTTGGTTAGATTCACTTCTGGTAAATGGAACCAGACACAGGCTAAGTATTCTACAGTTAAGAAAGAAATGCTTTCTATCATTAAATGTATTTCAAAATTTCAAACTGATTTATTAAATCAAAAAATTTTGTTAAGAATTGATTGCAGCTCTGCTAAATCAATTATTGAAAAAGATATCAAGAATCTTGTTTCTAAACAAATTTTTGCCTCATGGCAAGCCCAATTAAGTGTTTTTGAATTTGATATTCAATACATTAAAGGAGAAAATAATTCTCTAGCTGACTTCTTGACTAGTGAATTCCTGCAGGGCAATGAGCGTCCCATTTAGGACCAGAGGAGGAGGTCGCTCCTTTGGCCGGGGAGGAGGAAGAGGGAACAACAAATTGATGTCCCAAGCAGAACCCAGTGTTCCTCTAATAGGGGAATGGACTACTGTTTATCCAAACAGACCTAGAATGCAGACATTAACTGCATCCTCAAAGAATAAAGATAAGGAAGAATCTTCCTCTGCCCAGTCTAAGAACAATGATTCTTACAAGACTGCCGCTTCAAGCGAACCTATACAAGAACAGTCAGCAGACTATTGTGAGAATCCTCCTTTGGAATTCATTATGTACGTTGAGCATGAAGATGTACAAATTACCAACAATGATGGTTGGGCTATCATGACTAGATACCTTGAAGCAAGAGGGTATGCTGGTCTTTCTAGCAAATCCAGACCTAATATGGAGATATTGCTCCTAATGACCGGATCGGTCACCATTACTCATCATTATCAGAATAATAATCCTGATAATTTTATAAACTTTTCTAAATGCCATATCAATAAGGTATTGCATCCCAGAGAATGGGGCCTTAATCCAAACAGCGAAAAATCCATTAAGCTGGCTGATGGTAGAATGGTCTACTACAACTATTGGGACTGTGTCCAAGCCTTTTCTAAGGCATTTTATTATCAGAATCCGAAGAACAAGCATTCTTGGTTCTTCTCAGTTAACCCAGAAATTCTGGAAAAACAAATACCAAGTTGGTTTTTTAATTGGTGGTCTAAATTTGGACCTTCCTTAGAAATTTTACCCAAAGAGTTAGATGATCTCTACACACCATGGTGTGATGAGAGTCCTTTAATTGAAAAGGTCATTTCTAAGAATTTAATTACAGGACAATGTCCATTTTTATATTTTGCTAAGTTTCAGATCCCATGGATTTGGAGATGGACAATTTCCGTCGGAAAAAACAACCTCAATGTTCCTTATTTGCAAAGACATTTCTTTACCAAATGGTGGAGCAAAATGGATGCTAAAGATCTTCAAGAAAAGATTAAACTTATTAAAGCCACCATTGAAGAGGATAAATTGAATCCAACTAGGAAGCAGGCTTCCTCTCAAATGACGCTAATACAGCTCAAAGAGTACTACCAGAAGAAATATCCTCAGGAAGATGACGAAGATCTAATGATCAGAATCCTTGAGCACATGAAAGGACAATTCTTCACAGCCTTTCCCACCGTCAAAGATGACAGTTCTATGAAGACAAGCTCTTCTCATGCATCAATGGATGACGTTCTAGCTGGCGAATCACAAGAGCCAGAACCTACCTCAGAAGACTTTTGGGATTCCCTTACTGTCGCAATGGCACAAAAGGCCAAAGGAAAGGGTCCTCAAAGAGATTAGATCCGCTAGCTGTAATCCACAGCTGTCTCCCACTAATTAAAGTGATAGCAACGTCCACCCAACTAAAGCTGGAAATGGACAGCAGAATCTGCTTTTCTTTTGCTTTTACTTTTCTTTTTATTTGGTCGGTTGTCCTTTGTGATCAATAAGTGTCGATGGGGCCCTTAGAGCACCCGACTTAATTGATTCCCCTTTCAACAGTTTAGTGTGTGTTTTCTTTTCTTTTTACCGGATACAATAGGTATCCTTTCTCCTATATAAGGAGTCGTTTGTGCTTCATTATAGGCATGCTTCCTATATGGATAGTTTCTATGACAGAAGCCAACGATTGTTGAAAATGTTCACATCTCCCATCTCTGACATATGCCACGAGACTTGAGTTTAATCCAAGCATGGTTAAGGGTTTTAAGGCAACTTGGATTAATCCAATATGGATAAATTTATAATCTTTAAAAGGAAGCAAATCTTTTTTGCTTAACAACCCAATATTTTGGGTTGATCCTGAAACAGGTATGGTTTGCTCAGTGGTTTTAACTGCAAACCTGGACATAACATCGAACATACCAAATTTATAAATTTGTTTTGAAGGTACGGATGGTATTATCCATTTGTTCAACCTATCAAGATCTTTAGGAAATTCATTATTTTCCTCATTTTTAATCAAAGAGTTTTGACAATCATTGTTGACAACAGAAACTATATCAATATTAGAATCCATTCAAGATTCTGCTAAGAGTGTTGTGGTGAGTAACAGATGGTTAATATATCAATATAACGATTATGTTTATCTTATAAGCACAATAATTCAATACTCTTATTTTTAACACCAAATCATCTTTGCAAACAGGAACTGTTTAACGATCACAGAAAATTAGGGGAATTCGGCTGAGCCAAACGTCTACCCATGAAAGTGATCAAAGGGTTTTTAGATAAATTAGTACGGGGCGTTGTCAACCTTGAAGTTAGGCCTTCGGTAGTTGTTATTCCGAAGAACAAAACAACTGCCTATCTGAAAACAGGCGCCAGTTTACAAGTTTCATGCCAATATACCAATAGATCAAAAAATGAACCTAAATCAAAGATGTAAGAAGAGTTTTCAGCAAAAGTTTCCAAAAAAGGCTCATAAACATCCTCCACGGACAAAAGAGAGCCAACAGAAAGCACTGAAACCAACTTCTTAAAATTTTAAGAATAAGAGTATGGAACTACCATAATTATAAAAGAAACTTAAACTTTATAAATCAAAACTACACATCTGAGCTACCACAACAGTAGCTTAGCTACTATTACTCATTAGTAACAGTAAATTTTACCTTAAAAAAGGCTTTGATACCAGGAACAGTAGCGCAACCTGGATCCTTGATTATTTGGTTACTATTTGAGTGGTTGGGAATTATTTCTGAAGAACTGAAATTAAAACAAGAGAGAAGGTAGAGAAACTGAATATTTATTAGAGAGAGAAAGAGTTGTACAATGGAAGCGTGCCTATAATGAAGCATAAACGACTCCTTATATAGGAGAAAGGATACCTATTGTATCCGGTAAAAAGAAAAGAAAACACACACTAAACGGTTGAAAGGGGAATCAATTAAGCCGGGTGCTCTAAGGGCCCCATCGACACTTATTGATCACAAAGGACAACCGACCAGATAAAAAGAAAAGTAAAAGCAAAAGAAAAGCAGATTCTGCTGTCCATTTCCAGCTTTAGTTGGGTGGACGTTGCTATCACTTTAATTAGTGGGAGACAGCTGTGGATTACAGCTAGCGGATCTAATCTCTTTGAGGACCCTTTCCTTTGGCCTTTTGTGCCATTGCGACAGTAAGGGAATCCCAAAAGTCTTCTGAGGTAGGTTCTGGCTCTTGTGATTCGCCAGCTAGAACGTCATCCATTGATGCATGAGAAGAGCTTGTCTTCATAGAACTGTCATCTTTGACGGTGGGAAAGGCTGTAAAGAATTGTCCTTTCATGTGCTCAAGGATTCTGATCATTAGATCTTCGTCATCTTCCTGAGGATATTTCTTCTGGTAGTACTCTTTGAGCTGTATTAGCGTCATTTGAGAGGAAGCCTGCTTCCTAGTTGGATTCAATTTATCCTCTTCAATGGTGGCTTTAATAAGTTTAATCTTTTCTTGAAGATCTTTAGCATCCATTTTGCTCCACCATTTGGTAAAGAAATGTCTTTGCAAATAAGGAACATTGAGGTTGTTTTTTCCGACGGAAATTGTCCATCTCCAAATCCATGGGATCTGAAACTTAGCAAAATATAAAAATGGACATTGTCCTGTAATTAAATTCTTACAAATGACCTTTTCAATTAAAGGACTCTCATCACACCATGGTGTGTAAAGATCATCTAACTCTTTGGGTAAAATTTCTAAGGAAGGTCCAAATTTAGACCACCAATTAAAAAACCAACTTGGTATTTGTTTTTCCAGAATTTCTGGGGTAACTGAGAAGAACCAAGAATGCTTGTTCTTCGGATTCTGATAATAAAAGGCCTTAGAAAAGGCTTGGACATAGTCCCAATAGTTGTAGTAGACCATTCTACCATCAGCCAGCTTAATGGATTTTTCGCTGTTTGGATTAAGGCCCTATTCTCTGGGATGCAATACCTTATTGATATGGCATTTAGAAAAGTTTATAAAATTATCAGGATTATTATTCTGATAATGATGAGTAATGGTGACCGATCCGGTCATTAGGAGCAATATCTCCATATTAGGTCTGGATTTGCCAGAAAGACCAGCATACCCTCTTGCTTCAAGGTATCTAGTCATGATAGCCCAACCATCATTGTTGGTAATTTGCACATCTTCATGCTCAACGTACATCATGAATTCCAAAGGAGGATTCTCACAATAGTCTGCTGACTGTTCTTGTATAGGTTCGCTTGAAGCGGCAGTCTTGTAAGAATCATTGTTCTTAGACTGGGCAGAGGAAGATTCTTCCTTATCTTTATTCTTTGGGATGCAGTTAATGTCTGCATTCTAGGTCTGTTTGGATAAACAGTAGTCCATTCCCCTATTAGAGGAACACTGGGTTCTGTTTGGGACAACAATTTGTTGTTCCCTCTTCCTCCTCCCCGGCCAAAGGAGCGACCTCCTCCTCTGGTCCTAAATGGGACGCTCATTGCCCTGCAGGAATTCACGAGTCAAGAAGTCAGCTAGAGAATTATTTTCTCCTTTAATGTATTGAATATCAAATTTAAAAACACTTAATTGGGCTTGCCATGAGGCAAAAATTTGTTTAGAAACAAGATTCTTGATATTTTTTTCAATAATTGATTTAGCAGAGCTGCAATCAATTCTTAACAAAAATTTTTTATTTAATAAATCAGTTTGAAATTTTGAAATACATTTAATGATAGAAAGCATTTCTTTCTTAACTGTAGAATACTTAGCCTGTGTCTGGTTCCATTTACCAGAAGTGAATCTAACCAAGACTTCTTTAGAAGTTTCTGGGTTCACTTGTTTAAGAATTCCTCCATAACCTATGTCAGAGGCATCTGTTTCAACTATTTTGAAATTGCTAGGGTTAGCCAAGGAAAGACAAGGCAAGAATTTGACTTTCTTCTTGATTGCTTGGACCGCAAGAGTATGCTTCTCAGTCCAAGGCTTAGGGACTTTCTTAAGTCTCTGATAAAGGATGGTTGTGTCTTTAGCCAAATCTTTATAGTAATCAGAAATGTAATTAAGGCTTCCTAGAAACCTTTGTAATTGTTTTTTCTCAGATAATATATCTGGGAATTTGGAAGCAAACTCAATGCTTCTGCTTATAGGAACAATTGTTCCTTTGTTGATTTCATGACCTAAAAATCTGACTTTTGTTTGGAAGAGCTTCATCTTTGGGGCTGAAATCACAAGACCATTGTGTCTAATAACGCCTTTAAAGATTTTTAAATGCTTGATGTGTTGATCTAAAGACTGAGAAAAAATCAAAACATCATCAATATAAACAATGATAAATTCGAAATAGGGATTTAGAATATCATTCATAATTTTCTGGAATTCAGAAGGGGCATTCTTTAAACCAAAAGGGAGGGCATTCCATTCAAATTGTCCAAAGGGAACTGTGAAAGCAGTTTTGTATTTATCGGCTTCTTCAATTTGAATTTGCCAATAACCTGATTTCATATCAAATTTTGAAAAGATTAAAGCATTACTCAATCTATCAAGTAAATCTTTCTTATTGGGAATAGGATACCTAATCCACTTAAGAACCTTGTTTAAGGGTTTATAATTGATAACCAGTCTGGGAACACCTCGTTCATTTTCAGCTGCATTGTTGACATAAAAAGCAGTACAAGACCAAGGTGATTTCGAAGGTCTGATTAATCCTTTGGATTGTAAGGATTCAATTTCCTTTTGGCAAAGATTCAAATAATCTTTGTTCATCTGGGCTGGTCTAGCCTTCGTAGGAATTTGATCTTCATTAAATTCTTCCAAATAAGGGAGAGAAACAACATGTTTCTTTCTTTCCCAAAACGCATTGGGAAGGTCACTACAAACCTCAGTTTTGAACTGGTTTTCTATGGCCTTAATTTGAGTTTTCATAGAGGTTTTGCTAAGCTGATCTTCAATGCTTAGCAGGTTTATTTCATCCTGAAGAAAGCCTAATTGCTTTTACTTTTGATCAAGGAGAATATCCTTAATTTCATTGATTATCCTAGTTTGAGGATCAGTCAGGAAGTCAAACCTAACAGGTTTTTTATTAACTTCTCCTATTATACCTTGATGGCTAAGTTTAGCTGGTATAATACTGTTAAGGAAAGGGGTTCCTAATATGATTCTTCTTGTAAGATTTTTTACAAGAATGAAAGAGGTAGGAAGGCAAACCTCTTGGTTGCAAATATGAGCCTTGGATAGCTTATATTTGACTTTGAGTTTTTTCCCGCCAGCTTGAGTGAGGGATTGTGTAGTTTTATCAAAAAACTTGGTAGGGATCATTCCCTCCTGAATGCAGTTTAAATCAGCACCGCTGTCAACTAGGGCAATCTCATCCTTGATAATGTATTTACGATCAATGACAAGAGTAATTTTGATATACCATTTCTGAGAAGTTACTCTATCCAATATGTTTAGGTAACTTTCTTCATTAGGAAGTTCTTCTTCCTTATTTTGGAGAGCTTCTTCTTCATTAGAAGAACCTATTTGTTGAGTGATGATCTTGAGGGTATTGATTCTTTCCTGAAGACTCAAGTACTCATCATCTATGGTTTGGACAATTCCTTTTCCCTTTTCAAGAGTAGTAACTCTTTGATTGAGGGTTCTATTGGATTTCTTAATCTGACTTATTTCAGATTTAAGTTGAGAAATTTCTCCTTTAAGATCATTGAGGGAAGTGGGGACTTCTTTGAGTTTAGATTTATGAAATCTAGTAAGGACTTCACTAAGCTGGTAGGGAGCTTCAATCATTTTTGGAGCTTCTACTCTAGGTTGATTATGGATGAGGATCTCTAACATCTTTCTCTTAATGTTAGGATCATCAATTGCTTCAATTGCCTTTAAGGCATTGTCTTGATCACTAGTGAGGACAAAGACTCCGTTCATGTCCGCAATGGATTTCCAATAGTTAAGCTCATTGCATTCACAATCATTGGTGGAAGACTCTGAGGAATCAGAGTCAGAAGTGTTGACCATGTCAATCTCTTCACTTGAAGATTCATTTTCTTCAGAACTAGATTCTATCAGCAAGACCTTTTCTAGCTGAGCACGAAGTTTTTCATCTTCAACTTCGTTAAGGGCTTTCTTGGTCCAACATCTGTTAGCATAATGCCCTGGTTTTCCACATTTGCGGCAGGTAATGTCAAGCTTCTTAGCTTTCCTTTTTCCCTTTTTATAAGAGGGTTTAGGTTCGGGTTTAGGTTCCCTTCTTCTAGAATTCTTTCCCTTATAAGGTTGGTAAGGCTTTTTACCTTTGTAAGAGTCCTTTCTCTTACCATGTTTAAGGGATTTCTTTTTCCTTTCCACTGGCGGTTTACAAGTATCATATGCAAATTGGTCACAAAACTCACCTAATTGATGTTTTTCAGAAAGCTTTTGCTTTTTGAGTTGGTGTTTGAGCTTAATGTCATTGCATAACGATAATCCTTCTGTTATGCAGCTATTGATAATTTGACCATAGGTCAGTTCTGGGTAATTGATATTAATTCCATCATTTTTGTCTCTATGGGTTTTCCTAACCCTTTCAGAGAAGAGATGAGGAAGGCCATCTATGAATTTGGCTTTCCAATGTACAGAATTAGAGTTTTTCAATTGAAAGACTCTAGAGAGGAAGGTATCCTTGTACCATCTAAAGTGGGTCAGGGAAGGACACCTAAGGTTTTGGAGAAGGGTTTGGAGTTTTTCTCCAATAGGTTGGTTATGACCAACAAAGTGTTGAAGGATAGAAAGACTCAGGGTATAAACTGCATCTTCTTCTCCAGTAGTAGCCACTGTAGGTGTACTGTTTCCTTCAGTCTTAACTAATTTCTTATGGGAAAGAATCTCTCTCCTTTGAGGTTCAGAGAGGTAGGCGTCCCACCAACCTCTGAGTTGACCAATAAATCATGCTGTGATAAATGAAACAACAGCACCATCAGAATTACCATTCTGTTTACAAACTGTGGCATACATAAGCATTCTATGTATGGTGTCAACTATTTGTTTCTCATTGAGGCCATCTATGTTTCATTCATAGATAGCTTTTCCAGAATACGAATTCTGATAGTTGTCAGGTTCTTCAAAGAGGACATCCTGAGGAGTAGGTCTTTTGTAGTAATATTTTTCTACAGGCTTGGTCATATGGACAGGGTTAACCTCAAAACTCTCGTCTTGGTCTTTGAACATTTGGGTTAATTGGTTAATATTTCCAATAGCTTCTTCATCTTCCTCAGAGGTATAATCTTCTTCAGAAGAATTATTCTCATGAATTAAGACCCTAAGGTGAATGTCCTTAAGCTTTTGTTCAAGGATCTTTATAAATTCACTGTGGTCTTCTTCCATTTTAAAACCACTGATTTGGACAGGTGGTTGGATAATAGGAGTATCCGAAATGGTTTTAGAAGAGGATTCTTCTTGGAAAGGAATTATTTGTTTCTTAGCAAGCTGATCCATAATCAGGCTATGCTGTTTCATCTGTTTTTCCATATCTTCTTTAACAGATATGATAAGTTTTTCAAGAGAAACCATATGTTCTCCGAGGCAGGTAAGGAAGGCGTTGGTAAAGTTTTGAGCCCTCACTAAAGAGTTTAATTATCTTATAGAAACATGACTATTTTCAAGTTTCTTAATGGTGTTATAAGCATTAGCTTCAGCATTTTCTGAAAGCTGTATAGCCCTTTCAGGGGGATAAGGTGATTCAAGGGAATCTCCTTCAGGTGTCTTCCAGGACCTTTGAATAACAAGGATATCAGTTTGTGTTTTCTGAATAAAGAACTTCACAAACCAATGGATAAACGGAATAAGGGTTTGACCCTTGGATAACTCTTCATAGAAAAGTTCTTTGAATTCGAGAAGGGTGGCTTTAGGGAATTTCTTAAAATACCATTTTCTGAAAGCTTGGTTTTCCTTCTTCATAAACTCATTATTAATGAGTTTTCTAGTGTCACTTCCTTCAGAGAAATCAATCATAAATGAAATGACATTTCAGACTGGGTTGGCGATTCAACCCTGGGTTCTTGGCCCTGGTATATTCCAAAGGGAATTTTATTCTCACTAATCTTGATATTTTCCACATACTCTTGATCTAAGGCATTATCTTTAATCCTAGAGGTGGATGTGGAAACCCTAGGAAGGATTGTAGGAGCTGTGACATAGTCACTGTGGGTTGAGTACCTAGCGGACATGGCTCTAGGTATAATAAACCTACGTTGATGGTTAAAATTGATAGCAACATCTCCTTCTGATGTTTGTACTATCTGATCTATGTCTTGATTAAGGACAGGCTTTCGCTCAATTTCTTGAGGCAAAGACCAAGTCTCTGGGAATTCAATTTCATTCCACCTGATCAACCTATTAGTTGCAACATTAGAAGTGAGCAAATTTGTTTGCACAAGAGTAGTAGATCCTTGAGGTGAAACATTTTTCACTCTAGGATTCAAAGTGTTTAAAACTTTGTAATAAATTCTATAGCATATTGCTATAATTTCACTACCTGGTTTAAAATTATAACAATGGGTGTGAATAGTTAGTCTTAGAGCATCCAAAAGATTTTTGTCAGTCATGGAGAGATTTAAGTTTGGGGAAACTTCAAAATAGACTGGACCGTGACATAGACTAGTTTCTATGACGGAAGCCAAGGATTGTTGAAAATGTTCACATCTCCCATCTCTGACATATGCCACGAGACTTGAGTTTAATCCAAGCATGGTTAAGGGTTTTAAGGCAACTTGGATTAATCCAATATGGATAAATTTATAATCTTTAAAAGGAAGCAAATCTTTTTTGCTTAACAACCCAATATTTTGGGTTGATCCTGAAACAGGTATGGTTTGCTCAGTGGTTTTAACTGCAAACCTGGACATAACATCGAACATACCAAATTTATAAATTTGTTTTGAAGGTACGGATGGTATTATCCATTTGTTTAACCTATCAAGATCTTTAGGAAATTCATTATTTTCCTCATTTTTAATCAAAGAGTTTTGACAATCATTGTTGACAACAGAAACTATATCAATATTAGAATCCATTCAAGATTCTGCTAAGAGTGTTGTGGTGAGTAACAGATGGTTAATCTATCAATATAACGATTATGCTTATCTTATAAGCACAATAATTCAATACTCTTATTTTTAACACCAAATCATCTTTGCAAACAGGAACTGTTTAACGATCACAGAAAATTAGGGGAATTCGGCTGAGCCAAACGTCTACCCATGAAAGTGATCAAAGGGTTTTTAGATAAATTAGTACGGGGCGTTGTCAACCTTGAAGTTAGGCCTTCGGTAGTTGTTATTCCGAAGAACAAAACAACTGCCTATCTGAAAACAGGCGCCAGTTTACAAGTTTCATGCCAATATACCAATAGATCAAAAAATGAACCTAAATCAAAGATGTAAGAAGAGTTTTCAGCAAAAGTTTCCAAAAAATGCTCATAAACATCCTCCACGGACAAAAGAGAGCCAACAGAAAGCACTGAAACCAACTTCTTAAAATTTTAAGAATAAGAGTATGGAACTACCATAATTATAAAAAAAACTTAAACTTTATAAATCAAAACTACACATCTGAGCTACCACAACAGTAACTTAGCTACTATTACTCATTAGTAACAGTAAACTTTACCTTAAAAAAGGCTTTGATACCAGGAACAGTAGCGCAGCCTGGATCCTTGATTATTTGGTTACTATTTGAGTGGTTGGGAATTATTTCTGAAGAACTGAAATTAAAACAAGAGAGAAGGTAGAGAAACTGAATATTTATTAGAGAGAGAAAGAGTTGTACAATGGAAGCGTGCCTATAATGAAGCACAAACGACTCCTTATATAGGAGAAAGGATACCTATTGTATCCGGTAAAAAGAAAAGAAAACACACACTAAACGGTTGAAAGGGGAATCAATTAAGCCGGGTGCTCTAAGGGCCCCATCGACACTTATTGATCACAAAGGACAACCGACCAGATAAAAAGAAAAGTAAAAGCAAAAGAAAAGCAGATTCTGCTGTCCATTTCCAGCTTTAGTTGGGTGGACGTTGCTATCACTTTAATTAGTGGGAGACAGCTGTGGATTACAGCTAGCGGATCTAATCTCTTTGAGGACCCTTTCCTTTGGCCTTTTGTGCCATTGCGACAGTAAGGGAATCCCAAAAGTCTTCTGAGGTAGGTTCTGGCTCTTGTGATTCGCCAGCTAGAACGTCATCCATTGATGCATGAGAAGAGCTTGTCTTCATAGAACTGTCATCTTTGACGGTGGGAAAGGCTGTGAAGAATTGTCCATTCATGTGCTCAAGGATTCTGATCATTAGATCTTCGTCATCTTCCTGAGGATATTTCTTCTGGTAGTACTCTTTGAGCTGTATTAGCGTCATTTGAGAGGAAGCCTGCTTCCTAGTTGGATTCAATTTATCCTCTTCAATGGTGGCTTTAATAAGTTTAATCTTTTCTTGAAGATCTTTAGCATCCATTTTGCTCCACCATTTGGTAAAGAAATGTCTTTGCAAATAAGGAACATTGAGGTTGTTTTTTCCGACGGAAATTGTCCATCTCCAAATCCATGGGATCTGAAACTTAGCAAAATATAAAAATGGACATTGTCCTGTAATTAAATTCTTAGAAATGACCTTTTCAATTAAAGGACTCTCATCACACCATGGTGTGTAGAGATCATCTAACTCTTTGGGTAAAATTTCTAAGGAAGGTCCAAATTTAGACCACCAATTAAAAAACCAACTTGGTATTTGTTTTTCCAGAATTTCTGGGTTAACTGAGAAGAACCAAGAATGCTTGTTCTTCGGATTCTGATAATAAAAGGCCTTAGAAAAGGCTTGGACATAGTCCCAATAGTTGTAGTAGACCATTCTACCATCAGCCAGCTTAATGGATTTTTCGCTGTTTGGATTAAGGCCCCATTCTCTGGGATGCAATACCTTATTGATATGGCATTTAGAAAAGTTTATAAAATTATCAGGATTATTATTCTGATAATGATGAGTAATGGTGACCGATCCGGTCATTAGGAGCAATATCTCCATATTAGGTCTGGATTTGCCAGAAAGACCAGCATACCCTCTTGCTTCAAGGTATCTAGTCATGATAGCCCAACCATCATTGTTGGTAATTTGTACATCTTCATGCTCAACGTACATAATGAATTCCAAAGGAGGATTCTCACAATAGTCTGCTGACTGTTCTTGTATAGGTTCACTTGAAGCGGCAGTCTTGTAAGAATCATTGTTCTTAGACTGGGCAGAGGAAGATTCTTCCTTATCTTTATTCTTTGAGGATGCAGTTAATGTCTGCATTCTAGGTCTGTTTGGATAAACAGTAGTCCATTCCCCTATTAGAGGAACACTGGGTTCTGCTTGGGACAATAATTTGTTGTTCCCTCTTCCTCCTCCCCGGCCAAAGGAGCGACCTCCTCCTCTGGTCCTAAATGGGACGCTCATTGCCCTGCAGGAATTCACGAGTCAAGAAGTCAGCTAGAGAATTATTTTCTCCTTTAATGTATTGAATATCAAATTCAAAAACACTTAATTGGGCTTGCCATGAGGCAAAAATTTGTTTAGAAACGAGATTCTTGATATCTTTTTCAATAATTGATTTTGCAGAGCTGCAATCAATTCTTAACAAAAATTTTTGATTTAATAAATCAGTTTGGAATTTTGAAATACATTTAATGATAGAAAGCATTTCTTTCTTGACTGTAGAGTACTTAGCCTGGGTCTGGTTCCATTTACCAGAAGTGAATCTCACCAAGACTTCTTTAGAAGTTTCAGGGTTAACCTGCTTGAGTATTCCTCCATAACCTATGTCAGAGGCATCTGTTTCAACTATTTTGAAGTTGCTAGGGTTAGCCAAGGAAAGGCAAGGCAAGAATTTGACTTTCTTTTTTATTGCTTGGACAGCAAGAGTATGCTTCTCAGTCCAAGGTTTAGGGACTTTCTTAAGTCTCTGATAAAGGATGGCTGTGTCTTTAGCCAAATCTTTATAGTAATCAGCAATGTAATTAAGGCTTCCTAGAAACCTTTGTAATTGTTTTTTCTCAGATAATATATCTGGGAATTTGGAAGCAAACTCAATGCTTCTGCTTATAGGAACAATTGTTCCTTTGTTTATTTCATGACCTAAAAATCTGACTTTTGTTTGGAAGAGCTTCATCTTAGGGGCTGAAATCACAAGACCATTGTGTCTAATAACGCCTTTAAAGATTTTTAAATGCTTGATGTGTTGATCTAAAGACTGAGAAAAAATCAAAACATCATCAATATAAACAATGATAAATTCGGAATAGGGATTTAGAATATCATTCATAATTTTCTGGAATTCAGAAGGGGCATTCTTTAAACCAAAAGGGAGGACATTCCATTCAAATTGTCCAAAGGGAATTGTGAAAGCAGTTTTGTATTTATCGGCTTCTTCAATTTGAATTTGCCAATAACCTGATTTCATATCAAATTTTGAAAAGATTAAAGCATTACTCAATCTATCAAGTAAATCTTTCTTATTGGGAATAGGATACCTAATCCACTTAAGAACCTTTTTTAAGGGTTTATAATTGATAACCAGTCTGGGAACACCTCGTTCCTTTTCAGCTGCATTGTTGACATAAAAAGCAGTACAAGACCAAGGTGATTTCGAAGGTCTGATTAATCCTTTGGATTGTAAGGATTCAATTTCCTTTTGGCAAAGATTCAAATAATCTTTGTTCATCTGGGCTGGTCTAGCCTTCGTAGGAATTTGATCTTCATTAAATTCTTCCAAATAAGGGAGAGAAACAACATGTTTCTTTCTTTCCCAAAACGCATTGGGAAGGTCACTACAAACCTCAGTTTTGAACTGGTTTTCTATGGCCTTAATTTGAGTTTTCATAGAGGTTTTGCTAAGCTGATCTTCAATGCTTAGCAGGTTTATTTCATCCTGAAGAAAGCCTAATTGCTTTTCCTTTTGATCAAGGAGAATATCCTTAATTTCATTGATTATCCTAGTTTGAGGATCAGTCAGGAAGTCAAACCTAACAGGTTTTTTATTAACTTCTCCTATTATACCTTGATGGCTAAGTTTAGCTGGTATAATACTGTTAAGGAAAGGGGTTCCTAATATGATTCTTCTTGTAAGATTTTTTACAAGAATGAAAGAGGTAGGAAGGCAAACCTCTTGGTTGCAAATATGAGCCTTGGATAGCTTATATTTGACTTTGAGTTTTTTCCCGCCAGCTTGAGTGAGGGATTGTGTAGTTTTATCAAAAAACTTGGTAGGGATCATTCCCTCCTGAATGCAGTTTAAATCAGCACCGCTGTCAACTAGGGTAATCTCATCCTTGATGATGTATTGTCTATTAATGACAAGGGTAATTTTGATATACCATTTTTGAGAGGTAACCTTATCCAAAAGGTGTAAATAACTCTCTTCATCGGGATTCTCTTCATCCTCGTCTTTACTTGATTCTTCTTCTTTAGAAGATCCAAGTTGATGATTCAAAGTTTTGAGGGTATTGATACGCTCAAGAAGACTTAGATATTCTTCATCAATAGAATGAATAATTTCTTTTCCTTTCTCAAGATTGGTTATTCTTTGATTGAGGGTTTTGTTGGTTTTCTTAATCTGACTTATTTCAGATTTAAGTTGAGAAATTTCTCCTTCAAGGTCACTTAAAGAAGTGGGAACTTCTTTGATGTTAGATTTATGAAATCTAGTTAAGACCTCGCTAAGTTGGTAAGGCGCTTCAATCATTTTTGGAGCTTCTACTCTAGGTTGATTGTGGATGAGGATTTCTAACATTTTTCTCTTAATGTTAGGATCGGTAATAGCTTCAATGGCCTTTAAGGCATTGTCCTGATCGCTAGTAATAACAAAGCAACCATCCATATTAGCTATGGAATTCCAATAGTTGAGTTCATTGCACTCACAGTCCTTTGTGGACGATTCTGAAGACTCTGAATCAGAGGAATTGACAATGTCAACTTCTTCACTAGAAGAGTTTTCTTCTTCAGAACTGGAATTAATCAGCAAGATCTTTTCTAGTTGAGCACGAAGTTTTTCATCTTCAACTTCGTTAAGAGCCTTCTTGGTCCAACACCTATTGGCGTAGTGACCCTGCTTACCACATTTGTGGCAGGTGATGTCAAGCTTCTTAGCTTTTCTTTTTCCCTTCTTATAAGAGGGTTTTGGTTCGAGTCTAGGTTCCCTTCTTTTGAAGCTCTTTCTTTTGTAAGGCCTAGAGCTTTGAGCCTTGCTTCTGTAAGAATCCTTTTTCTTACCATGTTTAAGAGATTTCTTCTTTCTTTCAGTAGGAGGTTTTCCTAAGTCATAGGCGAATTGGTCACATAACTCACCTAACTGATGTTTCTCAGAAAGCTTTTGCTTCTTGAGTTAATGCTTAAGTTTGATGTCATTGCATAACGTTAATCCTTCTGTTATGCAGCTATTAATAATTTGACCATAGGTTAGGTCTGGGTAATTTATATTAATTCCATCATTTTTGTCTCTAAGGGTTTTCCTAACCCTTTCAGAGAAGAGAAGAGGAAGGTCATCTATAAATTTGGCTTTCCAATGAACTGAATTGGAGTTCTTTAACTGGAAAACCCTAGATAGGAAGGTATCTTTATACCACCTAAAGTGTGTCAAAGACAGACATCTAAGGTTTTGCAGAAGGGTTTGGAGCTTTTCTCCAATGGGTTGGTTATGACCAACAAAGTGTTGAAGGATGGAAAGACTTAGGGTATAGACAGCGTCTTCATCTCCTGTAGTAGTAACTGTTGGGGTACTGGTTCCCTCAGTTTTAACTACCTTCTTATGGGAAAGAATTTATTTCCTTTGAGAATCAGAGAGGTAGGCATCCCACCAACCTCTGAGTTGACCAATGAACCCTGCTGTGATAAATGAAGCAACAACATTGTCAGAATTACCGTTTTGTTTATAAACGGTGGCATACATAAGCATTCTATGTATGGTGTCAACTATTTGTTTCTCATTTAGGCCATCTATGTTCCATTCATAGATAGCTTTTCCAGAATACGAATTCTGATAGTTATCAGGTTCTTCAAAGAGGACATCCTGAGGTGTCGGTCTTTTGTAGTAATATTTTTCTACAGGTTTGGTCATATGGACAGGGTTAACCTCAAGATTCCCGTCTTGGTCTTTGAACATTTGGGTTAATTGGTTAATATTTCCAATAGCTTCTTCATCTTCTTCAGAGGTATAATCTTCTTCAGAAGAATTATTCTCATGAATTAAGACCCTAAGGTGAATATCCTTAAGCTTTTGTTCAAGGATCTTTATAAATTCACTGTGGTCTTCTTCCATTTTAAAACCACTGATTTGGACAGGTGGTTGGATAATAGGAGTATCCGAAATGGTTTTAGAAGAGGATTCTTCTTGGAAAGGAATTATTTGTTTCTTAGCAAGCTGATCCATAATCAGGCTATGCTGTTTCACCTGTTTTTCCATATCTTCTTTAACAGATAGGATACGTTTTTCAAGAGAAACCGTATGTTCTCCGAGGCAGGTAAGGGAGACGTTGGTAAAGTTTTGAGCCCTCACTAAAGAGTTTAATTCTCTTATAGAAACATGACTATTTTCAAGTTTCTTAATGGTGTTATAAGCATTAGCTTCAGCATTTTCTGAAAGCTGTATAGCCCTTTCAGGGGGATAAGGTGATTCAAGGGAATCTCCTTCAGGTGTCTTCCAGGACCTTTGAATAACAAGGATATCAGTTTGTGTTTTCTGAATAAAGAACTTCACAAACCAATGGATAAACGGAATAAGGGTTTGACCCTTGGATAACTCTTCATAGAAAAGTTCTTTGAATTCGAGAAGGGTGGCTTTAGGGAATTTCTTAAAATACCATTTTCTGAAAGCTTGGTTTTCCTTCTTCATAAACTCATTATTAATGAGTTTTCTAGTGTCACTTCCTTCAGAGAAATCAATCATAAATGAAATGACATTTCAGACTGGGTTGGCGATTCAACCTTGGGTTCTTGGCCCTGGTATATTCCAAAGGGAATTTTATTCTCACTAATCTTGATATTTTCCACATACTCTTGATCTAAGGCATTATCTTTAATCCTAGAGGTGGATGTGGAAACCCTAGGAAGGACTGTAGGAGCTGTGACATAGTCACTGCGGGTTGAGTACCTAGCGAACATGGCTCTAGGTATAATAAACCTACGTTGATGGTTAAAATTGATAGCAACATCTCCTTCTGATGTTTGTACTATCTGATCTATGTCCTGATTATGGACAGGCTTTGGCTCAATTTCTTGAGGCAAAGACCAAGTCTCTGGGAATTCAATTTCATTCCACCTGATCAACCTATTAGTTGCAACATTAGAAGTGAGCAAATTTGTTTGCACAAGAGTAGTAGATCCTTGAGGTGAAATATTTTTCACTCTAGGATTCAAAGTGTTTAAAACTTTGTAATAAATTCTATAGCATATTGCTATAATTTCACTACCTGGTTTAAAATTATAACCATGGGTGTGCATAGTTAGTCTTAGAGCATCCAAAAGATTTTTGTCAGTCATGGAGAGATTTAAGTTTGGGGAAACTTCAAAATAGACTGGACCGTGACATAGACTAGTTTCTATGACGGCAGCCAAGGATTGTTGAAAATGTTCACATCTCCCATCTCTGACATATGCCACAAGACTTGAGTTTAATCCAAGCATGGTTAAGGGTTTTAAGGCAACTTGGATTAATCCAATATGGATAAATTTATAATCTTTAAAAGGAAGCAAATCTTTTTTGCTTAACAGCCCAATATTTTGGGTTGATCCTGAAACAGGTATGGTTTGCTCAGTGGTTTTAACTGCAAACCTGGACATAACATCGAACATACCAAATTTATAAATTTGTTTTGAAGGTACGGATGGTATTATCCATTTGTTCAACCTATCAAGATCTTTAGGAAATTCATTATTTTCCTCATTTTTAATCAAAGAGTTTTGACAATCATTGTTGTCAACAGAAACTATATCAATATTAGAATCCATTCAAGATTCTGCTAAGAGTGTTGTGGTGAGCAACAGATGGTTAATCTATCAATATAACGATTATGTTTATCTTATAAGCATAATAATTCAATACTCTTATTTTTAACACCAAATCATCTTTGCAAACAGGAACTGTTTAACGATCACAGAAAATTAGGGGAATTCGGCTGAGCCAAACGTCTACCCATGAAAGTGATCAAAGGGTTTTTAGATAAATTAGTACGGGGCGTTGTCAACCTTGAAGTTAGGCCTTCGGTAGTTGTTATTCCGAAGAACAAAATAACTGCCTATCTGAAAACAGGCGCCAGTTTACAAGTTTCCAGCCAATATACCAATAGATCAAAAAATGAACCTAAATCAAAGATGTAAGAAGAGTTTTTAGCAAAAGTCTCCAAAAAATGCTCATAAACATCCTCCACGGACAAAAGAGAGCCAACAGAAAGCACTGAAACCAACTTCTTAAAATTTTAAGAATAAGAGTATGGAACTACCATAAATATAAAAGAAACTTAAACTTTATAAATCAAAACTACACATCTGAGCTACCACAACAGTAGCTTAGCTACTATTACTCATTAGTAACAGTAAATTTTACCTTAAAAAAGGCTCGGTGATACCAGGAACAAATATATATATATATATATATATATATATATATATATATATATATATATATATATATATATATATATGAGAAAAGGGTTGATGCACTGACAGTGTAAAATATTTTTACACTGTCAACCAATGACAACTATGTATCCCGCCAAATCAGCTTTTAAATTTTAAATTACTTATATGATTTGGCACTTTAAAATATTTTGATTGGATGTATGTGTAATACTTTTTTACACTGACAGTGCACTACCATTAAATTTCCAACAATAACTCTGCGCAAAGATATATTAAATAAACATCATTGTTATTCCTACACTTTTTTTACACGAATACCTACATCATACGGTGAACGGTATTTTTTTAAATAAAAAATATATATATTGTGAACAGTGCATGAATATATCATCTTGGAACATAAGAAAGCCAACCATAACACTGCGCGAAGATATATTAAATAAGTGGTTAAAAAATACACTCTTACCTTCTTTGTCCTCATTGAAACTTTTTTTTTTCTTCAAGACTCTCCACCCTCTAGACTAATATTGACTATGTTCTTGTGCACATTATTGAGGAGAATGGCCATTTAGGAAGAATCTTCCTCCTCATTTATAACAGTGTACAATATTATCATCAAAATTTTGGTTAGTTGACTCTGAATTCTTCTAGACACTCTTGTTGGCCCCTATAAAAGTAGTTTTCTTCTAGGAATTGTCACCACCAATAATGTTATTGTTTTATAGTAAATTTTTCACTACATGCGTAGAACGAAGAAGAAAAAAAAATATAATGTTGTCTTCAAATTGGATCTCAAAAAGACTTTTGATAATGTTAATTGTGATTTCCTTAAAAGTTGTTTGTTAGACTTTGAATTTCTTCAACTCACAATAAGTTCATTATGCTACTACAACGAAAAACACATATCACAATAGTAGAAAAAGAGATACCACCACGTCGGATCAACCGTTGTGAGGTAAGGTGTGATTGTATGTATGATACTTTCTATCACGGTCATGCGACCGTGATTATAAGTTATGTAGCATGCTACCTACCACAACGGTTACTTTAAACAACCGTTGTGATATTCTTTAATGCATAATATTTGATAACAGTTAATATATACACTGAGTTTATTATAAATTATGTGGAATTTTTATTTTGCCAATGCTCACTAAAGATATAACCTTTCAATCTGATCTAAAACATTATAATATGACAAATTAAGTTATATTAGAAGAACATATTCACATTCAATGCTAGACAAGAGTTCTTCAACTCCTTATCTGCATTTTGTTTTTTAACAATTAGAACTTTGTTTAATGATTCTAGTTCTTCAATGCTCATTCCTTCACCTCTACTTTATTTTGCAAAATATTATTTACTTTGTAAACAAAATTAGAGTTGGAGAAATGAGCGTTGAAGAACTACAATCATTAAATAAAGTTCTAACAATTAAAGAACAAAAGAATTATTGTCAACAATTGAATGTGTACTGATTTTCTAATATAACTTTATCTATTATATTATAATTTTCTAATGCATTTTAAAAAGTTATATATTGGGTAAGGGATTGGAAAAACACTCAAACCACAAAAGTTATAATAAATTCATCTTTTAAACAAATATTAACAATAACATTCATCAACAAACCATAAACAACATGCACGATACAACAAACATGTCAACTCATAAAATGTTTCAAAAACGTACATGTACAATAAACCCTAACTTTTTGCAACGCTCACTTTACCTTCTTCCTCGTTATTGAAACAAACATTTCTAACTACAAGTCAAAACAAGCAGAAAGTTCAAACATTATGAAATAAGATATTGAAACATAACCAATAATACATATATAGATTTTAAAACATAAACTATAGTGAAAATGAACATGTAAAGTAGTCATTTGCTAAGATTTGATGCAACAAAGGTATCCTTCAAAAAAGACAAGTTGGCTGCATAAGTTTAGGGTTTTTATATGAGAGAGACGAGTGACAGAGATGTTAGGGTTTTGTTTTGAGAGAGACGAGTGATTCGTTGTCGCACACGGGTAAAAACGAGCTTATAAGGGTAGTATATGGAAGCAACACTTGAGTTGTATCACAAGGAATTTTAATTATTTTAACCATCTGATTGAAACAAAAAATGGGGTTTTGATTTTTGAATAATAGAATTTGATCTCGAATAAAATTAATGAGCTAATCTACTAATTTGGGTTCCGACCTATCACTGGTTATTATACTCCAATTCCCTAAGCGGATTTAATCCCTATTCGATTACAATATTGATTGAACAAGCGTAATTGATATTATATGATTTATGCTCCTGTTTTCCTAATTAAGCAAACGGATAGAGTTTGGGTGAATTCATGAAAAAGTTACGTTAAACACGATTAAACTTAGGAACATGCATCTATCGCATTAAATCAACATATTCCATGAAACCTGAATTAAGCATGCAAGAAACACAGAATAATACTGAAAAGAATTGAAATCGAATTGAAATTACAATAACCTCAAGGTTTGATGAAAACCATTATCAGCAGATCAACCTTTGGAAAATTAGCTCTCCATAGAAATTATAGTCGCCTAACGTTATTTTGTGTAAATCTGAATGAATGAAAACAAAGGTGCTAATTCACTTAAATAATAAAAAGGAAATCGGACCCTAATAGCATCTGACCCGAAAAACATAAAAATAGGCTCAAAACTAAATATTTTATTAAGTCTGAAGATAAAATTAATTATTCGACTCTTCTTCACTCCTAGTTAGCTTCTGAATTCAACATGAAACTTGTAGTTTATCCTCTTAACTTTCCAACGCATATTAGAACGCATCAAATAGCATTTCGTAGTTCAAGTTATATTTTGCACGGCGAGAAGGTATTAAATTACCGCTTATTCAGAAAATAAGTAACCAGATTAAAATAAAAGCATAAATAAACTAAACTTAAAAAACACACTAAAAGCAACAAAAAAAGTAACAAGTCATGAAAATCCCTTAGCACAAAATAAAATGTGGTGTATTAAAATACACAGATCACATTCCTTCACACTTAAACTTTTGCACTTCGAGCAAAACTCTAAAGTCAAAATTCAAAACAAAGACACATGTTATCAGAGAGAGCTTGTGTTATTTAGTTTGAAACTATACTTTCTAATTTAATTCTTACCACTATATCTAATGGATTGTTTGAATTTTTTATTTATTTAGAATGATAAAATAATATTTATCTTTAATGTATTTTTAATTTTTGAAATACTATAAGAAAAATTATATTTGAACAATTTGTATAAGACTTTTAAAAACCTTTAAAACCATAATTCAATATAAATTTTGAGTTCACCAAATTAGGAGATTTTTGACATTATGAATAAACACAAATCCTCCAAAACCCTCTCAACCAAAAATCTTCTATTCTCGTTATTCAATCCTTTCTATTTTTCAAATCCTTATGTCTCTTCCCCTCCAAACTCCCAAACAAAACCTTAAATATTATCCACACTTGATTGTTAAATTTATATTAAGTAAAACTAGTTTTAGATGATAAGATCAAGTTTGATAAGTTGAAGAATCACGATAAATTCGTGGAGCTTACGTATACTTGACTTGTAAGAGTTTATGTAATAAAATAAAATAGCTATATGCATAAATTATATAATACTATTAAATATGGAAGATATGTCTTTAAGAATGAGAAAAACTAGAGTATAAGTTATAGGTTTTTAAGACGGAAAAAATGTGGAGTATAAGTTGTATGACCTTATTTTACCATATTGTAGAGAGATTGTGTGTCAATTTCAAAAACAACTAGTGTGATACCCGTGCGTTCGCACGGATACACGTTTGTGACGCGCATTTCTTCTCAGAATGTATTTTTTCTCATAATGTATTTTTGAAAAATATATTTGTTTACATTTAAAATAAAAAATATATATAATTAATAAAAAGTATAAAATTTTGGATTCACTAAATATTAGTATAATATTTGTGCGTTCGTACAGTTAGCTATAGAATTAATATAAAACAGAAAATCAATACTTGATATTTGGTATAAAAATATTTAAATAAACAATATATTTTTGTCCTGTATATTAATATTAAATTTTGTTTTAAATTAGTTATATAAATATTTGGGAAAATATAAATTAAATATATACTTATTAACAATTATATGTTTAATAGAAAAAAAGGAATCATTATTATTTACTGAATAAATTAGTCAATTAATTATACAAATAGGGAATGATAAGTAAATAAAAATTGTATGGGAATTTTATATGAATATGTTTAAAAAAAATGGAGAAATATTAATTGACATTTTATAATAATATTTCATATGACAAATGTTTTTATTTTAACAGGAAGCAGGTGAAATAATTTGGGGAAAGAAGGGGAAGAAAAACGGTGAAGCATTCTTGTGTGGCCGTAATGGATCGGAAAAGCAGCGATGGGGGCGATGTGGGGAGAGGTTCGAAGGCGGACGAACTGTTGGAAAATGGTGGTTTGCAGACAGAGGCGAAAAGGTAAAGCATGCGTTTTATGTTGTGTATTAAGGTTGTAGAGGTTGCATGTTTGTTAAACAGTGTTGCTTTGGTTGTAATGGTTAGGTTTGTTGTATGGTATAAGGATATACGGTGTGGGAGGACTGCAAAAAAGAATGTGTTGGTAAGTCTATAATGAGGATAGATTATTTTGCAAAGTTCATATAGGAATATATATGTGATTATAGGTTTTTTTGGTTGTGATTGTGCAGCAGATTCCGCAACATGTGATTAAGGAGTGTGTGGGGCTAGAATCTGATCGAATTATGATGTATGCCTGTGATATGAAAAAGATTTACAATTGTGAGCTCCATATTCGTGATAGAGGGTACCATGTGGAGAAGTTTGTTGGCCATGGTTGGTATGAGTATGCAAAGGAAAGAGATTTGAAGGATGGGGATAGAGTTGGGTTGTGCATTCGCAAGCCTGCTGGGGACCGAATGATGGTTAAGTTATTAAATCGTAAATAAGATAAAAGTATTTATAGTTTTAGGTTTAAGTATGTACGATGGTGTATTAATTTTGCGCAGAATTATGTTAAATATGTATTGGAAATGTTTAAATATAAATTCAGTATGTTGTTGATTTATATCAGTTGAAGTTGAGTTTAACAGATTTATCTAAGTTTTTTTATTGAATAAGTATATGTTTGGATGTTTGAATGTCGGGGTAAAAAAATGATATTTAGTTGTTCAAATGAAGATTAATGGTAGTTTTTGTTAATTTTCTGTTGAATTTCTGTTAATGTTAATTATGTTATGTTGTTAATTATGTATGTTTGTGATTGAAATGAAAATGTCATTATATTACTTCAAAATATAAAGCTGTGGTTATTGAAGTGGTCCATTTATGAGGTTTTAACTGGTTTATTGTTTTGAAATTATAAATGTTGATATTTTTATTTTCTTGTTCTGGTAGTTTTAGTTGCTGGTATGTTTCTGTTTGGTGTTTGAATTTGCAGGGTTGTGCTGTTTAGGAGTTAATATGAATGACCAGGTATATAGTGTAATTGTTATGTAGAGTAGATTGTTTATCATTTCATGTTCTAAAGTTTTCTAATTCATCTAATTAACAGAGTTATGTTGATAGAAAAGTTGTTATCATGTTTGGTGTTTATATTATGTTTGGTGTTTATGTCGAGCTGTTTGCTGAGACATCTATTAGTGTTGGTTGTTGACCATGTAGCAAAGAAAGTCACAGTAAGTCAAATTGAGTGGTCTCATTGTTATATATACCACAGCTACATTAGGGGCATCCAGTGAACTGAAGTTCATGTTATCAATACAATTTGGGATCCCTCTCTTTGTAGTTGCTGTAACAGGCTCATTGTCACAGGCAGATGTAATATGTATTTCATGTGAGCCCAAAAAATGGTTAAAACAATAGAAAGGTGTGTGCAGGCTGAAGACAACCTTGGGCAAGTTTTTTGTTTAGTGGGAGACTTACAATTATCTGTGGATCATTGTAAAGCATCTATTCAGGTAATTTTCCTTTGTGACAAGTCTACTATCTTATAGTACGATCCACATTTTTTTTCAATTCATGAACTTTTTTATCATATTTGGCTTCTTTCAATATTTTGTTTGGTGAGAATATTGAAATATGAAAATATTGGTTTTCGCAGATGGAAATTATAATTTTACTGTATGACAGAGATGGAACCATTGAATATGATTGGTTAGGTTGAATTTTGTTAATTTTTAAAGTATGGTTAAAGTGGTTATGTTCTTTTTGCGGCAGTGGTTTGTGACCATTATTGTTGGCGATAATTGAGTTTGCTTAATTTATTAAAAATGTTTAATTGTATTAGAAAATTTGTGTAAAGTAAGATAGGGTACTAATATGAATATGGGTCGGTAGATTCATGTATAGAATAGGAATAAGTGGGTTTTAATGTCAAATTATAACCCGCTACTCATTAATTTTGTTTATGGGTAGTAATTAGTTTGGCTCTGTATCTTCCAAGAATACATTTTCCAAACTAATTAATGGTTTTGTATTATCAATGCTGGGAGAAGATTAAGAGTGTTTGGGTAAAGTTTATATATAACCTTCTTTTTGTTATCCACAGATATTATAATTCCGAAAGTTAGTACTGCTTATATGGCCAGCAATCATGGAAAAGAGGTTTCACAGGCTACACCAACTGATGTGCATGAAGCAGAGGAGGTTTGATTTCGTGGATGGATGGGTTCCTTTTATTGAAATAATATATCCCTTCCTACATTTGTTTGCTTCTGTTGTTGAGATTGTTTTTTGTGATTTAATGAATAGGTGCAACAACAACTCGATGTGGTTGTTCAGGTAACAGCAAATATTGTCATAGAACGACTTCCAGTGAATGAATTACATGTTAAGAACACGCGAGTTCTGCTGCAACCAGATCATGCTGGTGTTGTTCATCCACCAGTGGAGGTTAAATTTCGTAAATGCATGGTTTTCTTTGTGTTGAAATCTATATACAATTGTGCAGTTGTTTTTCTGAGCCTTTTGACATTCTGTTTTTTGTTATTTAATTAATAGGTGCAAGAACAATTTGATGTGGCTGTGCCGTTAACAGCAGATGTTGCCATTGAACGGGTTCCGGAGAATGTACAGCATGCTAACAATAGCCGTCCTTTGCACTATCGAGAACATTCTGATGTTGAACATCGTGATGAGTTGCAACTGGTATGACTGCGGTGAATAGTGTGTGGTTTTTTCCAAAGAATAAATCTGTTTACCAGATGTCAATCTTTGTGTTATGTTGTGACATAAAATATTTTGTTGTTCTTCTTCTCAATAATGATTTATTGGTTTTTTCCATTAGGAACGCCGTTCAGTTGCTGTTCGACAAAGGCAGAAGAGGAAAAGATTAAGTCAATCACGAACTGCGCGTAGGAGATTTAACAAATTTCATGTAGCAGATGATGATGAAGTGGAGATTGATATGTATGATTCTGATGATGATGATGAGCATGACTATGGCTGGGAGAACTTTATGAGATCAAGTTGTTTTCGAATTCGTGACTAAGTTTTGAAATTATGATTATGTTTGTCATGTACTGGTGTACTAAAGTATTTTAATTTGAATTTGTTGTTTGTTGATCCGTTATTTGAAGTTTGTATTTTATTTTTAAAATATGCATTGTGTGAAACTTTCTTGACCTCGTGATTGAGTTTTTATCTATGAATAAATGTTGACAACATATTTCATTCACAAAATAAATGAGATAAGAAAGGCATACTACTTTGTTATGTGTCTATGATGATTGATAAAGAAGAAAAAGTAATACTGTAAGTTGCTTTTGTTGGACTGCTCTTATCATATGACAAAACACTATGTATAAAGGTTAATTTTAAGTCTTTATATGAAAACTATTTCTACATGCCACAAACTGAATGTGCAGTATTAATATTATTTATTACTTTTTAATAATAATAGGAAAAATTAGAAACAATAAATAAAAAAAATATGGAATGAAGGGGGGTGGGGACAACGTTAGAGATATTAATTACATTTATTTTTTATGTCCAACAAATAAAATAATTATTATTGCATTAAACTCTAAAATTGATAATTATTAAAAAAATAATATTATTTAACAAAATAAGTAATTATAAATAAATGAAAAAAAATATATTTTACAATAATTTATAAATTTTATATAAAATATTATATTTATTTCAATATTTCAATATATATATTATAGAATATTAAAAATGTAATTGTATTTACAAATTTGTAATAAGAAATGAATTGTTTTTGGTTACTATTTGATATTTATTAAGTTTTATATTAATATGATTAAATTTCTAAATTGATTTTGTATTATATGATTTAATTGATTGCTATTGTCGGATTTTTATGAATAAAAAATGTTTGATGGTTTAAAGAAAAAGTATAATATGTTATGCATATTTTGATTTTATTTTTAATACATATTTGATTATGACAACTTTATTAAATTTAATTATGATTAGAAATATGTATAATATTCAAATTAAAGTGGTTTAATTAGGTGATTTTTTTGCAATTATGACAATTTAGAAAAGTATTTTAATTTTATTCAAAATTTATTGGAAAAATATTTAAATCATTTATGCAAACAGACTGTAACTTTTTCTCGATTTAAAGTTTTTTCTTTGATGTTAAGTTTGTTTCCATTTTAATGTTAATCAATTAAGTGTGAGAATTATAGTGTTTAAATAGCAATCTTCTTTATAGAATGTGATAGTGGTTACTCATAGAAAAAAACAACCATGCAGTATTTCAAAAAATGATTATCATCAAACGAAATATGATATTCAAATACTGGTTCTTTGGACAGTGCTGAAATAATATATAGGTAACAAAAGAACATGTGTTTTTGAAAAGCGGAAAATTACAAAGTTAAGGCAATAGTGATTAACTAAACATAGAATTGTTCGATGATACAAAGTCCGAACATGTTGTTCGCGATCTACGGCTGTTCATGTCTTCTAACAACGTTGACATATAGCCTTTCGGGAGGAATTGCTATTGTGAATTGAAGCATGTCACCTTTGCCAAGTCTGTTATTCACAGCATACTGGTACCAGCCCTTTGTCATAAACTTCTCCATCTTGTTGATTTTGCCATTACGGCGTGCAGAACGCACATCAGCTTGATAAATCCTGCCGTCTTCTACATCGATCAACTCAAGACTTGTCTGATTGATGTGCAAAATTTCACGTGTAACCTTGTTTGGGAAATGCTGCAGAAATGGTATAATAAAGCTGAGTTACAGAATTTGTCTGCTGTAACGCTATTTTGTTGAGGGACTATGTAATTTGGAACTTACCATGACATTCTTTGTAGCCTTGTATCCAAAAGTGATTCTCTTTTCCCAGTGGAATTCGTTGTTGCATTGTTGATCATCCAACATCTGTCCATCAGATTGTTGGTTATCAGATGTTTGCATCGCAGTCTGTTTGTGTGTTGAAGACCTGTAATGAATGTTGAAGAGATAGTGATTACTATAATTACTATAAAGGTGAAATATAGTAATTAAGACATATTGATAGTGTAATATTGATTTGATGCGGGGTAAGTTATAGTATTGATAGAAAACCAAAGGTGTGTTTGATTGTAGAGAGTGGTGGTTGTTCTGTAAATGCAGCATATATGTTTAGTTTTGTTAGAGATAACCTGAGGTTGGTTGGAATAGCAGAATGTTGAGTAGGATTGATGTTCTCAGACAACAAATGGTCATCCTTTTGAAATTTGACCTGGGATGTGTCTTTATTCAGTTGTCGTAATTGGTCGTCAATTAGCTTTCTCTGTCTCAACCATAATTCGAGATTTCTAGGATGACATGAAAACCATAGACAGAGTAGTAATAAGTAATGAATGCAGGTTGAAGTTAGTTTTGGCAATACAGAAAAGTGCTATATGTGAGATATACCTTGCTCTATGGGCCTTTAGTGTATCTGGTTCATTAAAAGTAGAGATAGAATTTAGGTGGCCTGTGGGAGGTGCTTCCTGTGAGCTATAGACATGGAATATATGGTTTTTAGTAAAATATGATAAGAACATATTAAATTCCAGCTGTTAGAATAAAACAAATTATTAGAAATGTAACAGAGAAAGTTTACAACATAATGGGTTTAACAGCAATGAAATTTAGTCATTTTTGCAGCTGTTAGAATAAAACAAAAGATTGGAAATGTAACAGAGAAAGTTTACAACATAATGGGTTCAACTGCAATGAAATTTAGTCATTTTTCCAGGAAAAAGTCTTTCAGAAATTCAAATGTATTCAACAGCAATGAAATTTAGAAATTCAAATGTATTCAACGCCAATGAAATTTAGTCATTTTTCCAAAACGACTTAATTCTTCAGAATGTCGATATGAGAATGTTGCATTCCTTATTTCATATTCTGAAAACTAATTATAGAATTTAAACAATATGGACAGTCAGTTAAATTATTTTTAGATTGAAGTAATCTAATGAACACAATCGAATTTCATTCAATAGAGTTGCTCAATCGTATGTCATAATGGAATTAAGTTACTGTAAATAGAATAAAATAGGCTGAAATTTCACATAACAGTCCATTCTTATAACTAATATGATATAGTTGAAGTATAGTATAAGTCCTTAGTTGATTTCTGGGAGATTATACCTGGGGCGCATTGGGAGTGCAGGTGTTTGTGGTTGCTTGATTACAATTTGGGGAGGTGAAGAAACTTGTATAGGATCTTTAGCAAATGAGACCCTTTTTTTTGGGGAGGGGCTGGTCCGTATTTGGGCGGAGGCGATTCAAGTCTGTACCAATGTTACTATAATGAAAGGATAGGGGAATTAGTTAGGTTTTCATAAGCCATTGGGTAAACATGCATGCAAAGGAAATAGAGGAAGCGTACCGGGGTATGAGGGTTCCATCTTGTGGCGTACTGGTTATTTCTTTTGAATCTGATCCCAGAGATAGTTTGAGATAGTCTTGCTTAGTAAGGACGCCCCTAAGGCGGTGGCGGTCCTCAGAGGTTGTTGCGACTTCGACAAGCAGTTTTTTTATCGTGGCGTCAACATCTTGCATGTCGGTGTTGCTGGAGATAGACATGCGATGAGCATGAAACTAATAAACAAAGCGTATAACAAATAAAGGAAAATGATAAGAAAGGTTGAAGTGGTTTGCGTACCTTGGAGGGGGTCGGCGCGGGTGATCTGCAGACATGGCTGTGTGGTTTTAGGAAGTGTGGTTAGCAAGAGTGGTTTCAGTGTTCGTAACATATATAATACATTATGGTAATGGTGTAACTTATTGGTGATGAAATGTATTTGTATAGGTTATTAGTGGTACCGCATTTTGAGTCGTTGGATGAATAAAGGTGTTAGTAGAAAGGACTGAGATATTTATTTATAGATTGTATTTTAAAAATACTGGGAATAAAATAAAGAAAATTATTTATGAGTAGAATAAATAGAAATATATTATGTTGGGAACTGGGATTGTTTATCCAAAGTAATAAGTTATCAGCATGCAAAAGCCTAAGCAATCATTAGTTTTAAAAGTGAGTAAATTTTTTGTATAAAAAATATTAATAAATAAAGGAATGGAATTAAATAATTTTAAAAAGGCAACAGATGAAGGTGAAGGGGTGGGTATGGACCGACATGCCTTTGGTGAAGGGGGTGGGGCGGGGCGGGGCTACTATTTATATCGCAGTGAGGGGATAAAAATTTAACGTTATTGTTTTTGCAGGCAGAAGGGCGATCGTGTAGCAGTTCATTCTGGTGGGGGTGGCGACAAACAAAGAGTGGTATGGGGTCGAGAAGACAATGGGATAAGCTTGGCAGGGAGATGTTTTCCCGCCAGGGTATGGAACAACGGGAGGTTGTTAGGAAATGGAGGCAGAAGTTTATCATGGAACCAGAACGTGGGGTAGTTGCTGGAGGGTTTGGACGTAATAAATGTATCTGTAGCAGTTGTATGCAAGTTATTATGTCTGGTTTTTTTGAAGATATAGTTTGCATGATAGTATTTTTCATAACATATGTATTTTGTGATGTGTATGTTTAGTGTTGGATTGATAACGAAATAGTTATTTGCATTGTGTATTATGGGAAAACTGAAGAAAAAACATATTTGGTATTCAATGAGTCAATTTAAGTAACTAACAAAGTTATGTGTGTGTGCAGTTTTGAAGGAAAGGGGAAAAAAGAGAATGTGGTGTCTGTTAAAGAAACAGAGAATTTGTTTAAAAAAAGGAAAAGGTATTTTTAAGAATCTTATAATGTAAAGAACTTATATTTAATGTTTGGTTTATTGGTTGGGTGGTGAATGGGAATTGTAATAATGTGCATACTTTGTTGTATCTCCAGCGATGATGTAAAGATCAAACAAAAGGGTTCAATGTCTAGTATAGGAACAGATTATTGTCTTGGGAAAAAGGGAAGGTAATTAGAATTTATGATATACATATATGTAGTGTATGTAAGATTACATATTATTGAAAATGAGGGAATTTTATTCTGGTGATGTATTGCAGGGGAACTCCTGTTATGTTTGAGTATGAAGCCAATTGAACAATGGTGGTAAAGAATGCAAATAAGTTGAAGAAAAATGTGCTTGTAAGTAAATCCAGAATTTGATTAATAAGTTTAGGTTTATAATATTAGGAGATAAATGCATTGCTAATATTTGTGTATATTTGTAGAAAATTCCTACTGATGTTATTAGGAAATGTCTCCGTGGACCCATTGACTATGTTCGTCTTTGGGATTCGGACGAATCTGTTGCATATTATTGTGATGTGAAGAAGACACCAAAGAAATTAGAGAAATATCTATTAGGGAACTGGTATCGTTTTCCAAAAGATCGGGACACAAAAGATGGAGATCGTCTGCATTTTTCAATTCGGTATCCGCCTATAGAAGAAATTGTTGTTTCACTTGAGCGTGGTGATGGAAGTTGAAGCTCAGTTTGGTTGTATGCTGGTGTTGAATGTCCTGGAAGTTAAAGAATCATTTTGTTTATAGTTGGTTTTCATTATGGTTGTTGTTTTGAATGTTTTGAATGTTATAGTTTGTTATCAGTTTAGGTTTGCAAGTATTTTGGTTGTAATGGTTGTTTTGGAAAATCTGCTTGATGCTATTGTATTTTGGTTTCTATAAGTTTTTTAGTTGTTATCAGGTTTTGTAGATGTAATGACTATTATGCTTGAATACATAATTGGTTTCAACTTGATTATGACAGTATTTGGCAAGTTTATTATGACAACTGTTAAACAGAAATGTCAACTTTATTGTGATTGTGATGCTGAGTTTTCTGAAAACCATAAATAGAAAGTTGTCATAATTTCATGTTTCATCTAAATGATAAATGAAAACTGAGAAAATTTGGTTACCATAAACTAATGATAGCATATGAAATTTTCTTTGAGAACAACATAATGGGAATTTATTTATGTGACCTGCTGGTAAATTTTTGTACCAACTCTGCATCAAGTAAATCATTATTTTAGTATCTGCAATGATTATTGTGAAGAAGAACAACAGATCACAAGATGACCCAAAACCACAGAGTATTCAATAGAATAAATGTTAAAAATGGAAGAAAAAGAAATGCAGCAGTGTATATAGTATTTCAACAAAAAAGCAGTATCGATTTATGAAATTGAAGCTCGCCTGGTTGATCAGCAACACCAGGATGAAGTCGGTGGTGCAGAACTCGGGTGTTGTCAGGATGTGGTCCCAATATATAATTTGTAGTCACAATATATATACATGTCTAAGTTTTAAATGCAACATTTCCCATTACCTTTTTAAAATTATCAGAGCAGGATTAGTATAACTGGGGTAACAGGAAGTTGTGAAAGTTTCTGAACATATTAAATGGATGGTAATGAACAATATGTGGGAAATGCTGATATTGAAGCAGATGAAACAGCTGTGAAAAGTACACTTAGTTCTGTACCATTCATGTGGAATGTGATTGGCGTAAATGTTGTACCATTGCTGTCAATGTGTTGGAAAATTCAGATATTGATTATATTCATATAGAAAACAAAAAAAGTAAGTAATAAATATGATATAGTTCAAGTTCAATCTAGATATTATTGAAAATTTCTTTATATACAACATTTGTTGTTGAGAATTTGGGTTTATCATCTTCACCATGTATCAATATTTTGATTGCATTTTTGTTGGTGGCTCTGGATAGTGCAACATAGATTTGCCCATGTGTAAAAACATCCTTTGGTGAATAAAGTCCAACATGATCGAGAGATTGGACTTGTGATTTATTTATTGTCATTGCAAAGGAAACAACAATTGGGAATTGGCGTCTATTTAGTTTAAAAGGCCAAGGAGATTGTGATGGGGACATATCCATTCTTGGTATATAAACCAAGTTGCCAAAATTTATTCCATCCATTATAGATGCTTCGAGAACATAATTTGCCATCCTTGTTATGATGAGTCTTGTCCCGTTACATAACTCGACTGCCTGATCAATATTGCGCATAAGCATGATAGGCGTTCCAATCTTCAATTTAATGTGATGGTTAGGCAATCCTGAGGTAGCAAGGGAACTAAGGAATTCTGGTGTTAGAATATCAACAACGCCACTGTCATGAATTTCAGATCTATCGACAGAATTTGAACTGTAATAGTTATGTATGTTACCTGTAGGCAAAATGAAATTGTGAGGTGGGAAAACGAAGATATGGTTTTAGATAATGAAATAGATATGGTATAAAATTGAAACCTGGCATTAATGTGAGAACTCGATCATTAATTTGATCAACCACTTCCAAAGTTGAAGCCAGTATGGCTCTACCCTTAAAGTAGTGATTTGATTGAAAGTTAGACAGGAACTGTGGGTATGTGCTTTCAATTATGGCGTCAATAGAATCGGTGTAATCAGTAATCAATAGTTCATTTGGAATTTCAATGTTGGCATATCCGTCATTTGGTTCAGAAATTCTGCCCTCACCTATTTTTAAGAGCCAATTTGAGAATTCAAGCATTTCGTTTGTTTCATGTTGATTATAGCCGCAGTGTAGTCGCATATTCTTAGTCAAAGTTAACACCTTTACAGAATGCCATATATACGATGCATTTATTGCAGAATGGACTATATCAGAACGACTTCCCCTAGGAACAACTGGTAAAATTTGTCTAAAATCCCCACCGAAGACAACAACTTTTCCTCCAAAGGCACTATTAGAATTGCTATAACTGCTCATTACATCTTGCAGTGTCTGGTCAAGCGCTTCAATAGCATGCCTGTGTGCCATTGGTGCTTCATCCCAAATAATTAATTTTGTTTGTCTTAGTAATTCAGCAACTTCATCGCCATAATTAATCTTACAAGTTGAATTTTCTAACATGGGAACTGGTATTTTAAATTTTGAATGTGCAGTTCGGCCGCCGGGTAATAATAGAGCTGTTATACCACTTGTTGCAACTGTTAAACAGATATTATGCTTTGACCTCAAGGCAGCTGCTAATGTTCTCCATATGTATGTTTTGCCCGTACCACCATACCCATGCAAAAAGAAAACTTGACCTTTTTGTTCCAAAACAGCACTCATAATTTGTTCATATATCAGTCTCTGTTCATCTAAGAAGATAAAATGAGATATGTAAAAAGTACACATGTAATATACAGAGTGTAAGTATAAAGATTTTCACACACATGTCATTTCCGCAAACAGACTCGCAAATTCAGATTTCATTGTAGGGATATCATAGTTTCTTTCATCATATATAAACCTATTTCCTAGCTGTCGCAAGACATAGTCATCTGGATACGGAATAGGTTTAAAATCCTTGAGAGTGCTCCGATTTGCTTGTAGTATTTTTTTTATTTCAGTTAATGTCAAATTCTGTAATTGATATTCTGATAACATGAAATCTGCAATACAGAAGAGTAATGTTGTTAAATATAAAAAGCAAATACCGAGACTATGATACACAAAAGCTGAAAATTTAATAGTTAGAGGTCGTCACAAAAGATGAAAATGAGATTAAATATGTTGTCACTTGAATTATGAGCCAAAATTCTCTGTTTATATAAGATTCCATCAGATAATAATTGAAAGGATTCTTTCCAAACATGAACTAGCCTATTTACAGCTCCGGACAGGAGCATAACGACAAAAAGTCTCCTCAGAAAATCTCCTGAACCCCATTGACTTGCCTCTCTAATGGCACCAATATATTCTTTATCGTCTTGAAGGAATCCCATTGCAAAACAGGCATCCCGAAAAGAATTAAATTGAGTGTCTCCGATCTTGCGTATTTCATCATATGAGGTTGGTCCCGTGACTATTGTCAACATCATCCGCAAGTAATACAGTTCTCCAGTAGTCGGCGGAACCCATATCAAACGTCCAATAGTGAAACCTTTTTTCCGAGGCTTCCATAAACGTTTTCTTCTAACATAAACAAATTTGGAAACAAATTGTGCATATGTTAATAATTTGGCTTCTTCATATTTGGCATTAGCGACTAACCATGCAGTAAACATTGATTCGGTGACACTTGCTTTTTCTAAAATATCTTCCATGCGAGCACAATCAGTGTAGGAAATTAGTTTCTCGCCTATCAAATGATAAAACATTCGTTCCACAGATGGTTTCCGACCATGGATATTATATGAAAAAATTCGCCAGCATGCTTCACTTGGTGAAACATACCTGCAATCCAAATATTGTTTGATCTCATCAACTGGTTCTGTTCCAGTTTGGGAATCTGACTTGGAATTCACTATTGTAGTTGTTATTCTATCATATCCTTTATGTATGTATTTGAAAAGATATTTAATAGAAGTGCTCTGGTTGCACCATTCCATATGAATATGCGCACGGTATTTTAAAAGTAGCCCAACATTGTATGGCACAACATGGCGGTTATCCAATGATATTCCGTATTTGAGAATTGTGTGTATTTTTAATCTTCTTCTATATAGCGGATAGCCGTCTGAATTAATTATGGTAACTTCATTGAATTTCTTTGGGAAAAATTTTGAACATCTTCGATTCTTCATACATGGTGAAGTGATCCGGGCAAGACCGCATGGACCATGCATCATGTTTTGTTTGACCAGACCATATAAATCAGGATAGGAAACCGGGTCTGGAATTTCAGCACATATGATAGCATCAATATCAGATGGGGTGGGATATTTGCTTTGAGGATGCAAGAACAACAGAATATGTGCATGCGGCAGTCCTCGCTTCTGAAATTCAATTGTGTACAGAACTGAAATAATCGAAAAACTGCATAGCTCAGAAACAAAATTTCAATGTAGGCAACAGATAAAAATAGAAGACATAATTGCATAAGAGACGTACATGCTATTACCCTGCCCAGGACATGTTTTTTGGTTAAATCTATCATCAATTCGTTGAATTTGATTTTGAAAATCCTGGAAATTATATCGGGCCTGTCATGTGGCTTCAAACCAGTCCCTGCCAAAAGTTGCAGAATTTCAGGCCAAGTTGGATTGCATGTGAACGTCACAAATAAGTCTGGAAATCCTAGTTTGCTGGAAATTGCCATGCCATCGAAATAGAGTTGGTCCATATATCTCTTGCTTCCGACATAAGATGACGGGAGCACAACTCTTTTTCCTTTTTTACCTGTTACATCCTGGGAAGTATTGCCATACTGATCATTTAATTGCTTGTATTTTCCAACTCGCAATTTTGACTGATTTTTGCGCAACCAATTCAGCCTTTCCGATTCCATCATTGCATATCCATCGACCAAAAATTGTTGGAAAAGTCTGCGTGAGTGGAGCAGAGTTTTAGCCTCGGTATCACGTTGCTGCAATCTAAAACACAACCAATCTTTAATGGTTTGTCGATTTTGCTTTGTAACTAAATGTTCATGTTGGTACTTGTGGAGTATATTATTTCGATAACCATCTTCACCGTACACAAAAATAAGAGGATACTGGTATGCAAGGTATGCTGGGTGGAACTCATCTATCCTCTGTAATTCTCCATCTCTTACATGGACAATAATGTCCCTTTTAGAGGCTGAATCAACATCACCGACAATTAGTGCTGCTACTTCAGAAACAGTGTGAGTGTTGTAGAGTCTACCATCATGTTGACGATCATAAATGAGCTTTAATTTTAAGTCTAAGAATGAATTACCTTCCAAGAGATCCCTTGCCATTCTAAAAACCTTGGCATGAACATTACAGTCATCCAACATAATTTTTAATTTGCCAACAATATCTCTCATAATCCCTTTGTTATCCCTGTTTGAAGTGAGATAGTAGTTTTTAATGAGATAGAACTGAATGCAAAATAATAATACAAATTTGGAAACAGTACAATTACCTAAAACAGTCTATCCTGTTGTCAATTTCATTATTGGTGTTGTTGTACCCCAAATTTTTCCCTTAGATCCATTGATCTTTTGCATATCATATTAGGTCAATCATGCCGCATAGCTAACCCGTTTTATCAGGTTTTTGCTTGTGTTTGTTTTTTTATCAGGTTTTCCTGGAGGAAATTCAAGGAGTAATTGATCAAGGTCTTTTGGATGGAGCATTAAATCAAGAAAGTCTCTAAGAGATGCCTCCATAATCCTAACCCCACCATGACTAAATTTCTACTCATTTTATCTACCCTCATTTGTCACCTTCATTTTCTAAACCTATTTCACTAACCTTTTCATTTTAACAACTTTATTCCAACAGTTCAATTTAATTCCCCTAAACCTCATTTAATCATAATCATTGCCAAATCCATTATTATTTATTTTTCCTAACCACCTTTGCTTATACAAGACCATTTTTATTTCCTAAGCCTATGTTTCATAACCCATCGTGACCAAAAAGAAAGGAGATAAGGTGTTACAAATTATCAGAATCATTTTCATTGCCAAGTGGCCAATAGGAAGCAAGAATGAATGTGTTGACTTTTCAACCCAAGCATCAGCCAATGGAAATGTGCCAAATTGGAAAGGAAGAACTCAGCATTATTTGAAATCATCCGTTCACAAAACCATTCAATCCTTGGCACAAAACTATTTTGAACTCTCCAAAGACAATTCCCTTTTTGAGCTCTCAACTGCTTGGTTCAATAAAGTTGGTTCTGAGGATTTGCTAGTTTGAGCATTCACACTGCCACACCCTGCATCGCCTGCGAAATGTTTATAGCATTGTCCCTATCGGTTTCCACTACTATTGTTTATTTGTTTGACATCAGAAGTGTATCCCAGAAGAAATGCTCAATTTGATGTTTGACCCGACAATCTCTGAACTTTGATGCTGCAAGGAGCGTTTGTCCCCGAGAGCTGAACCAATTTGAATCCTAACGTTACAAACCCTACCCATTACTTTGCCCACCAAGTTTTGAAACGTAACCCGGCCCATCAAGCAGCCTATATAAAGAGCTCGTCTACAGCTCTCAAGACATCAACATTACATCAACAATTTTCACACAAACACTTCTCACAAAACATCTTAAGTTATCAAAGCTTCTGGTGCACGCGCAAGAGAGAGGAGGGGTGGTTTCAGCAATCTGGTCCAAGAAGCTCATCACAAGGAGAGGAAACAGTGGACTTGCTCCACTAGGTATCACCTTATCTCTTTCTATTTTTTTATGCATGTTGATTGTGTAATACGTATTTGCACCATGCTGTTATCATTTCCATTCCACTACTGTCTGGTTTTTATGGTTGTTTTGCTTCATGTCTGAATATCATTCTATCATATTTCTGCTTGATTATTGTATTGTTGTGAGTAATCATCATGTTGATTTCCATTTTTGTGCTAATTTAATCATGTTCGGTTCGTCTGGTTTGTTCGTGTTAGTAAAATGAAATGAAAATAAAATGAAGGAGAACTGGGTGGCGTTCGCCACATCTGTTTTGGTGGCTCCCGCCACATGGGTTTATTAATTTAATAATAATCACCACCTAATATTAATAATTTAATATAACACCACTCACACACACCAAACAATAATTAAAAAAGGAAAAGAGGTGCATGTGGCGCAAGTCACCCTCTCCAGCCATGGCGCCAGCCACCCTTGCCCAACATGGCGCAAGCCACCCCCCTTTCAAGGGAAAAGGTGGCGCAACCCACCATTCATGTGGCTTCAATCTTCTTTTTTTTTTTTTTTTTACTATTTATGTCCATTTCCTTTCCATGTTTTTTTAATTAATTTCAAAGCAAAAAACGATAAAAATCCTTCAGACTTCTTATTTCTTTTAGAAGCAACTGTGTTCTCAACCGTGTTAGAAGTTTTTCTTTAAGCATGCTTTAATTTACGATGATATTTGAACATTGCTGCATGAACTTTACCGTAAATTTTTGTCTGTACCTTTTTTGCTTCTGTTTGTTATTGCATGATTCCATTATTTCATTTTTCAAACTGTGAGAATGTCTTTCTGCTATGCTTGACATATCAATGTGATACTACTGTTAAATGAGTTATTTTGGGAGCATGCTATAATTTGTGAATTTTGGTTGGACATTGCTTACTGGCTGTATCATGAAAATTATTGTCTGTACTTTTTGGTTTCTGGTTGATAAGTTATACAAGTCCAATGCTTTGGTTTTGCAAACTGTGAGAATATCTTTTTCTGCTATGCCTGATGTAATCATGTGCTCACTGTTTCCAAAATGTGTTACCTTTTTTAACTATGATGTGATTCATGAAACCCTTGCCATGAAAATGTGTTTGCTTTCTGTTTGAAATCACATGAGTAAATTCTTCTGTTTCTGTTTGTCTTCCATGCTATGCTCACCATGCTTGTGTAACTACTGTTTGTGAATGGATCCTGCTATGAATATATTTGGTTTGTGAAGTTTTGTTTCTGACTTTATCATGAGCCTTGCCATGTAACTTATTTGTTCTGCCATATGTTAAATGAACAACATGATTTCAAATGCTTTGCTTCTAAGTGTAAATGCTTCTCTGCCATTTATGTTCACTTTCTTAGTTCACTTCATTGATTGCTTGCCCGTTGCCCGCTGTGTTCTCATATATGTTCACTACATGACCACTTGCACTCACTGTCTGATGTGTTTACACTTATGGTTAAATGTTCACTATTTACTATGTTCAGATTCATGCTACACTTTATGATCACTTGCTTACCACTTGCTATGTCCACACTTATATTCACTTCTGATCACTCACTCACTGTTAGCTATGTTCGTTTTTAAGTACATTTCATGACTATTTGTTTACTGTTTTATTGAACTCTTACATATTACATATATTTCAACTCTTCTATAACTCTTATTTATAAGATGTTATTTCCCCCCTTCCTTCCAAAGGAAAAGTTTTTCTATTGATTTCAAGATCATTGAAAGCTCACTACCTTCCTTTGACCCCATAGTCGTAGGTAAGCATTCATTACCCTTTTAAAACTAGCCTTCCTAAGAGATAGCCATTAATCTCTTACAACCTTTAAACCCTCCTTTAACCTACATAAGAGATAGCCATTAATCTCCTCTCATTCACCAACTTTTAAACTTTCACAATCTTTTCAAGAGATAGCCATTAATCTCTTTCTCTTAACCAATCCATCCTCACAAGCTTTGTTTTCAAGCTTTCCATCCTTTTACCCCATCTGGTGAACTACGGTTGCTCTGATTCTTTAGTCAGATACGTAGGCACAAGATGCGACGTCTTGGCGAGCAAACTTAGTGTACATACTTAGGTCCTTAGTCTTAGTACAGATTTATCTTAGCAAGCAAAACATAACATAACACAAACTTAAGCAAGAGGTTCCCGTAGAGTACTACGGACGTTTAGGGTGCTAATACCTTCCCTAGGCGTAACCAACCCCCGAACCTTAGATCTCCCCCCTTAGGTTTTTCTCGATCTTGAACCTTTCCTTTGGATAAATCAAAGTCGGTTGTAAAAGAAAATGATGCACATTAATTAATAATTTGTTATACGATTTTCACCGCAACAGAAATGGCGACTTTACTGGGGACCGGTTTAGACCTATTGATGGTCCTTTCCTAAGAGGGTTAAGCCTATCTTGTTTGTATTTGTGTTATTTACATGTTTGTTTTCTTGTACATTTGCATATTTATATCTGTATATATACCTGTTATGCTTGAGTTTTTCTGTGTGCAGGGTGTTTACTTTGAGTGGTGAGATAAGTCCTAACCGGACTTGAGAGCACTTATGATAGGATCGTGGTGTAATCAATAGTCGGTTGTTGGCAGTAGTACCAACAACTTATGGCATATGATGACCACACTCAGATGAGGCCCTTTGGGATTGTTGATGTCTGATGTGAGCAATCACATTGATATTACTTTTTCAAATGGGAGCCAGGGATTCTGAGGAATGTAGTTACCTTCACCCCGCTTGGCCTGTATAGCGTAGTGCGGTGACTATGAGGGAGCCAGTCCCGAGTAGATGTCACGCGATACTACACTCAGACGAGTTTATCTTGAGAATATTATTAACCCGTGTAAGTAGTTACATGGGCCGATAATATCCGAAGGATTTACGTAGACTCTGGGAACCTTTTAGAACCCTGTTCTACAGTTGATAAACCCTAGTACACACCCTGTGGTTGGTTCTCTACCCAGACTCCATGCTGTGATCTCGAACCTTTGATCATGTTGCATGTGTTTTTGAATCCTGTTTGCATTGCATTGCATACCATTTGCATCTTTGCATGATTCATTGCATGCGTCTGTCTATCCAGTTACTCATCTCCAACTGTCTCTATCTTCTAGTGTCACCTGTGAGTCATCAAGCTGATTCCTCGACACCGATACCGGACTAGAGCTAACTACAGACGAAGGATGTTGGAGCAAGAGGTACACAATGTTGAGGTCCGAATGGAGATCGATGACCTCAAATCAAGTATGACTAAACTCACTGAGATGCTTCAAGTTTTGCTTGCTAGAGGGGAGCCTCCCCAAAGGACAGTCATCCAGGAAGTTTCAAGTGCTGATCCTCCACCAGTTTAAGTGCCACCTTCAACTTGGCCAGAGTTTGGTTTGCCGCACAACTATTCTCCACCTCTTGCATCTAATGCTATGATTGGTCAAACTGCTAGACCAGTGTTTCAAGCTCCCGTTTTTACCGAGCCTCAACCTATAGTTCAGACTACTCGAGCTCCTTTTGAGAATCCCCTCTATGAGTATAATGCTGCCACTGCTCAAGGTGAAGACCATGAAGACTTTGTTGAACCTAAAGTTGTTCGAGAGCAGTTTCAGAACATAGAGAAGAGACTCAAAGCTGTTGAGGGTAATGACTTCTTTAATGTGGATGCGGACAACATGTGCTTAGTGTCTGACCTTGTTATACCTCCTAAGTTTACAACTCCAGATTTTGTGAAGTACAAAGGCCACTCTTGCCCAAGAGCTCACTTGGTCATGTATCTTCGCAGGATGACTGCTCATGCCAAAAACCAGAAGTTGCTCATCCACTGTTTTCAAGACAGCTTGAGTGGAGCATCACTCAAATGGTACATGGGTCTTGACCAAAACTCTATCCACAACTTCCAAGACCTCACCAATGCCTTCATGAAGCAATACAAGTATAACCTTGACATGGCTCCTGATCGCCTTCAACTGCAAAACATGTCTCAGAATGATAAAGAGTCTGCAAGGAGTACGCTCAGCGCTGGAGAGAGTTGGCTTCCCAGGTTGAACCTCCTTTGGCTGAGAAAGAGTTAACTGGAATGTTCATGGATACCCTGTCCCCATTCTATTGGGAGAAAATGGTTGGAAGTGTTTCCTCCAATTTCACTGATTTGGTTACTATCGGCCAAAGACTCGAGGAAGGTCTTAAGAAAGGAAAAGCGTCAAAGGTTGCTGAATCTTCTAATGCTGTGAAGAAATCCTACGGGAACTTTCATAAAAAGAAGGAAGATCAGACTAATGCTATAATGGTTGAAGTGAGAAGGCCTCGTCCTCTACCTCAGTATGTTGTTCATCCTACGGTTGCTGCTGTCACTCCTGTGGTTGCTGCACCACGACCAACTCAAGTTCCCCAACGTCCAGCTGCAGGACATAGCCAGTATCGTAATAGGGGTCAATTTGACCCTATTCCCATGACTTACACTGAACTTTATCCTGGTTTGGTTGAGCAAGGTTTGGTTACCACAAGGCCTTTGCCTCCTCCTCCAAATCCTCTTCCAGCCGGCTATAGGGCTGATCTTCATTGTGAATACCATCAAGGTGGTGCGGGCCATAACTTGGAAAGTTGCTTTGCATTGAAGGCTAGAGTGCAAGAGCTGATGAGGAGCAAAATCCTCTCCTTTAAGGACAATCCCAATGTTTAGAGCAATCCTCTGCAGGGCACGCCAAGTGAAGCTTCAGTCGACTTCAGCATGCTATCCTCCTAAAAGCCAGTGTTTCAGACAGGACAACTCATCCTTGTATTGATTAGTCACTAGGCCTTTGTTTCTTGTTGTTTGCACTTTCCTTATTTTGTAATAGCTGTTTGCTTTCAAATTATGTTTGTACCTTCAAGTTTAATGAAATGAGCATTGCAATTTTTGATTCAATTCATTTGTGTTTGCTATTTACTTCTTATTGCTTCCTCTTTCATGAAAAATAAAATATAAAAAATTTTTGTCCACTTTTTGTTGATTATGCAAAGATTGGATGGAGGATGATGAAAAACGTTATACCCATAATTGCTGTTGACATGCTTTCAAATCAAAACTTTGCTGACGATGTAAGGCATTGATTCAATCCCCAAACACTGGAGAAATAAGGAAGATAACCCCTATTTAACCCCTTTGAGCCTTGAAGTAGGAGTTTCTTTTCTTTACAAATAAAAACCCGCAATCTTAACCTGGGGCAGGGTAGTTCTCAGTTAACTTGATTGTGCATTCAAATACAAGAGTTTCATTCTAGACGCCTTTCAACAGAGTTCACAAATGTTCCTTCGCACACAACAAGCAAGTGTCGAAGATGTCTTTCAAGTCAAATGCCAATGATGGTTCACTGTAATCATTACGCCAGGCAGTCACTAAAAAAAAAAAAAAAAAAAAAAAAAAAAAAAAAAGAGAAAAAAATCAAAACAAAAGCCCGCTAAGTCAAAACCTATAAAGGAGACTTAAGCAAAAATTGGGGCATCCCGTTGGCTGTAAGCTCAAACGACACAGTTCAGGCAAAAGTTAGGGATAATAAAAATCATTCAAGAAGTTACCAGAATCCTCAAAGACAAACTCGTATGACAACCAAAAGTTGTAAGGAAGCAGTGACTGTCATCTCAAAGTCCATTGAAGTTGGAACCATCATCATTACTATCATCAGTGCAATTTCCAACCCTTGGGAATTTGAGTACAGAGTCTGAGTTAACTGAGCATAGGACTGGAGTTCATCACGTAGATTGGGTGGGTCACAAATAAACTTTGAGCCTTTATCCTTTGTTTCTTAAACCATGAACCAGACCACGTTATAACCCTCAAAAGACCTAATTGAAGCAAGGTTATTTTGAAAGCATACTACAGCAAGGTTGCGTAACCTGACTCCTAAGGATCTTTGCAGATCATCTGTTTTGGCACCACGCCTTGTGCTTTACCTTTCACTTTTAAATATCTTGAACCACCGGGTTCTGACTAATAACTCATATACTTTGCATCTTTCAAAAAATGGTTTTGATTTCAAAAGTTGCATGAACTTTGCATTTACCATGTTTGTACAAATACTTTTGTTTGCAAACTAGATTTCTTAAGGAATTTTCAAACAATTGAGGAACTTGGTCGGTGATCCACTCAGGGGCAAGTTCCTTCCATATCCTGTTGAGAATCAGTTCAAGATTTGTGGTTTAATGGCGACTTCTCAGAATTGGGTTATACATAAGATTTTGCAAGACTCAGGCTGGGGCAAGCTTTCCCAGTGTACAGTAAAACAATCATCTTTCAAGACTCAGACTGGGGCAAGCTCTCTAAGAGCGCCATGAAACGGTCATTTCCAGAATCAATCAAGCTGAAGCAATGATCAGCTCATCTACAATAATCAGCTAATCTGGGGCAAGTTACTTGAAGAATCCCCATGCAACTTTCAAGCAGTTTTTCATCCTTCCTACAAGGATCATCACTTGATACAATTTACCAGTGTGGTAGAGGCATGTTCAGCAGTAGCATCTCTGGTCCCCAGACAGAATGGTAGTGATCCCCGTGTTGAGGAATCAGTCTTCCAGTCTTGTGATTCCCCAAAAGAGTCGTGTTGTGTCGTCAGCATCGACATTTGCATTCGCATTTGATCATATATCATCTGCATAATTTTTACCATATGCATACCATGAGTGTTTCATCCTCATTTGCATTTCTCCCAAGGTCGGATCGTTATCCACGTCTTACCTCATGGTCAAATTCCAACTACCAAAATGTTACATAATCTTCCATTCAAAGCCAATATTGGATGTCTGGTTTCTTTACCATCTGATGCCATTCCGGATGTGTTTCTCTTTCTGATTTATTTCAGATCGAGTCTTCTTTGATCACTTTATCTAAAGCCGTTATTAGATATTGTGATTTATACCTTTTGTTCAAAGCCGTTATTGGATAACTGGTTTCTTTACATTCAAAGTCATTCTTGAATGTAGTCTTTGTTCACTTTTATCTAAAGCCGTTATTAGATATTGTGATTTGTACCTTTCATTCAAAGCCGTTATTGGATGTCCGGTTTCTCTACCATCCGATGCCTATCCGGATGTGTCTCTCCTTCTGATGTTTTTTCAGATCGAGTCTTCTTTGATCACTTTATCTAAAGCCGTTATTAGATATTGTGATTTATACCTTTTGTTCAAAGTCATTATTGGATAACTGGTTTCTTTACATTCAAAGTCATTCTTGAATGTAGTCTTTGTTCACTTTTATCTAAAGTCGTTATTAGATATTGTGATTTGTACCTTTCATTCAAAGCCGTTATTGGATGTCCGGTTTCTCTACCATCCGATGCCTATCCGGATGTGTCTCTTCTTCTGATGTTTTTTCAGATTGAGTCTTGTTTTCTCACCTTTATCTAAAGCTGTTATTAGATATTGTGATTTATACCTTTTGTACTGGTTTCTTTACATTCAAAGTCATTCTTGAGTGTAGTCTTTGTTCACTTTTATCTAAAGCCGTTATTAGATATTGTGATTTGTACCTTTCATTCAAAGCCGTTATTGGATGTCCGGTTTCTCTACCATCCGATGCCTATCCGAATGTGTCTCTCCTTCTGATGTTTTTTCAGATCGAGTCTTTGTTCACTTTATCTAAAGCCATTATTAGATATTATGATTTGTAACCTTCATTCACAGCCATTATTGGATTACTGGTTTTCTTTGCCATCTGATGTTTTTTCGGATGTGTCTTTCTCTGTCTTTTCTGGTCTTTCTTGAAGATCCCGTTTGAACTCTTCAGTATAAGAAAATCCCAGAAAATCCTTTGTTGATGTCTATCCTTTTATTTCAAATTGATCCCCAGTAGAGATCATGTCTTCTTTCTGGTTCCATGCCCAGTAAAGAGTGTTTCTTTCATTTCCCCAGTGAGTTTTTCTTGTGGATGCTAACCTTATCCTTCCCCAGTAAGCTCACCTGTGTTTGGCTGCTCTTCCTTGGTGTCCGGTTTTGTCTGCATTTTTGGATCTTGCATGGCATCATATCATCATATTAGCAGCATTGCACGGCTTTGTACCTAAGGGCAAAATTTTCGGTTTGCTATATTTAAATACCTTTCACCCGGACGTCCCGAGGATCATCGTTCCTCATGCCATTCAGTGAAGATATTTAAATAGGGGCAACTGTTGTACATGAAATTTTTCCCTTAGATCCATTGATCTTTTGCATATCATATTAGGTCAATCATGCCGCATAGCTAACCCGTTTTATCAGGTTTTTGCTTGTGTTTGTTTTTTTATCAGGTTTTCCTGGAGGAAATTCAAGGAGTAATTGATCAAGGTCTTTTGGATGGAGCATTAAATCAAGAAAGTCTCTAAGAGATGCCTCCATAATCCTAACCCCACCATGACTAAATCTCTACTCATTTTATCTACCCTCATTTGTCACCTTCATTTTTTAAACCTATTTCACTAACCTTTTCATTTTAACAACTTTATTCCAACAGTTCAATTTAATTCCCCTAAACCTCATTTAATCCTAATCATTGCCAAATCCATTATTATTTATTTTTCCTAACCACCTTTGCTTATACAAGACCATTTTTATTTCCTAAGCCTATGTTTCATAACCCATCGTGACCAAAAAGAAAGGAGAGAAGGTGTTACAAATTATCAGAATCATTTTCATTGCCAAGTGGCCAATAGGAAGCAAGAATGAATATGTTGACTTTTCAACCCAAGCATCAGCCAATGGAAATGTGCCAAATTGGAAAGGAAGAACTCAGCATTATTTGAAATCATCCGTTCACAAAACCATTCAATCCTTGGCACAAAACTATTTTGAACTCTCCAAAGACAATTCCCTTTTTGAGCTCTCAACTGCTTGGTTCAATAAAGTTGGTTCTGAGGATTTGCTTGTTTGAGCATTCACACTGCCACACTCTGCATCGCCTGCGAAATGTTTGTGGCATTGTCCCTATCGGTTTCCACTACTATTGTTTGTTTGTTTAACATCAGAAGTGTATCCCAGAAGAAATGCTCAATTTGATGTTTGACCCGGCAATCTCTGAACTTTGATGCTGCAAGGAGCGTTTGTCCCCGAGAGCTGAACCAATTTGAATCCTAACGTTACAAACCCTACCCATTACTTTGCCCACCAAGTTTTGAAACGTAACCCGGCCCATCAAGCAACCTATATAAAGAGCTCGTCTACAGCTCTCAAGACATCAACATTACATCAACAATTTTCACACAAACACTTCTCACAAAACATCTTAAGTTATCAAAGCTTCTGGTGCACGCGCAAGAGAGAGGAGGGGTGGTTTCAGCAATCTGGTCCAAGAAGCTCATCACAAGGAGAGGAAACAGTGGACTTGCTCCACTAGGTATCACCTTATCTCTTTCTATATTTTTTTTTATGCATGTTGATTGTGTAATACGTATTTGCACCATGCTGTTATCATTTCCATTCCACTACTGTCTGGTTTTTATGGTTGTTTTGCTTCATGTCTGAATATCACGCTATCATATTTCTGCTTGATTATTGTATTGCTGTGAGTAATCATCATGTTGATTTCCATTTTTGTGCTGATTTAATCATGTTCAGTTCGTCTGGTTTGTTCGTGTTCGTAAAATGAAATGAAAATAAAATGAAAGAGAACTGGGTGGCGTTCGCCACATCTGTTTTGGTGGCTCCCGCCACATGGGTTTATTAATTTAATAATAATCACCACCTAATATTAATAATTTAATATAACACCACTCACACACACCAAGCAATAATTAAAAAAGGAAAAGAGGTGCATGTGGCGCAAGCCACCCTCTCCAACCATGGCGCAAACCACCCTTGCCCAACATGGCGCAAGCCACCCCCCTTCAAGGGAAAAGGTGGCGCAAGCCACCATTCATGTGGCTTCCATCTTCTTTTTTTGTTTTTTTTGTTTTTTTACTATTTATGTCCATTTCCTTTCCATGTTTTTTTAATTAATTTCAAAGCAAAAAACGATAAAAATTCTTCAGACTTCTTATTTCTTTTAGAAGCAACTATGTTCTCAACTGTGTTAGAAGTTTTTCTTTAAGCATGCTTTAATTTACGATGATATTTGAACATTGCTGCATGAACTTTACCGTAAATTTTTGTCTGTACCTTTTTTGCTTCTGTTTGTTATTGCATGATTCCGTTGTTTCATTTTTCAAACTATGAGAATGTCTTTCTGCTATGCTTGACATATCAATGTGATACTACTGTTAAATGAGTTATTTTGGGAGCATGCTATAATTTGTGAATTTTGGTTGGACATTGCTTACTGGCTGTATCATGAAAATTATTGTCTGTACTTTTTGGTTTCTGGTTGATAAGTTATACAAGTCCAATGCTTTGGTTTTGCAAACTGTGAGAATATCTTTTTCTGCTATGCCTGATATAATCATGTGCTCACTGTTTCCAAAATGTGTTACCTTTTTTAACTATGCTGTGATTCATGAAACCCTTGCCATGAAAATGTGTTTGCTTTCTGTTTGAAATCACATGAGTAAATTCTTCTGTTTCTGTTTGTCTTCCATGCTATGCTCACCATGCTTGTGTAACTACTGTTTGTGAATGGATCCTGCTATGAATATATTTGGTTTGTGAAGTTTTGTTTCTGACTTTATCATGAGCCTTGCCATGTAACTTATTTGTTATGCCATATGTTAAATGAACAACATGATTTCAAATGCTTTGCTTCTAAGTGTAAATGCTTCTCTGTCATTTATGTTCACTTTCTTAGTTCACTTCATTGATCGCTTGCCCATTGCCCGCTGTGTTCTCATATATGTTCACTGCATGACCACTTGCACTCACTGTCTGATGTGTTTACACTTATGGTTAAATGCTCACTATTTACTATGTTCAGATTCATGCTACACTTTATGATCACTTGCTTACCACTTGCTATGTCCACACTTATATTCACTTCTGATCACTCACTCAATGTTAGCTATGTTCGTTTTTAAGTACATTTCATGACTATTTATTTACTGTTTTATTGAACTTTTACATATTACATATATTTCAACTCTTCTATAACTCTTATTTATAAGATGTTATTTCCCCCTTCCTTCCAAAGGAAAAGTTTTTCTATTGATTTCAAGATCATAGAAAGCTCACTACCTTCCTTTGACCCCATAGTCGTAGGTAAGCATTCATTACCCTTTTAAAACTAGCCTTCCTAAGAGATAGCCATTAATCTCTTACAACCTTTAAATTAATCTCCTCTCATTCACCAACTTTTAAACTTTCACAATCTTTTCAAGAGATAGCCATTAATCTCTTTCTCTTAACCAATCCATCCTCACAAGCTTTGTTTTCAAGCTTTCCATCCTTTTACCCCATCCGGTGAACTACGGTTGCTCTGATTCTTTAGTCAGATACGTAGGCACAAGATGCGACATCTTGGCGAGCAAACTTAGTGTACATACTTAGGTCCTTAGTCTTAGTACAGATTTATCTTAGCAAGCAAAACATAACATAACACAAACTTAAGCAAGAGGTTCCCGTAGAGTACTACGGACGTTTAGGGTGCTAATACCTTCCCTAGGCATAACCAACCCCCAAACCTTAGATCTCCCCCCTTAGGTTTTTCTCGATCTTGAACCTTTCCTTTGGATAAATCAAAGTCGGTTGTAAAAGAAAATGATGCAAATTAATTAATAATTTGTTATCCGATTTTCACCGCAACAGGTGTCATAGATATAGAGTTGGGCATATTGTGGTGGATGGCCGACCGCTGGTAGCAAACCACCAATTCTGTGACATGTTTGCCCGTGAAGCCTCAAAGTTGGTGGCCCTATTCCATTATAGTGTGTTCTGTCAAATTTCATACCTGGTGATGTGAAAGAAAACATTACATTGTAGGTTCTAATATTGGTTTGGTAGTTGTTACTTTCAGGTGAACTTTGTTTGCCGTACAAGAGGTTCTGTATAAGGGGTGGTGGTTCTTTGAGAATTGGCAGCACAATTTTCCCTCCCTTACAACAGATGCTGAACTTAGGATTTGCAGTGTTGCATGATTTTCGCTTGCGTTCTTGGTACCACATTGCTGCCCCACAAAACTGGCATTTATACATAGGGTTGCCAATATCAAAATATGCTTCATTCAAATCAATGGCTAATCTATTGGTGGAGTCATCATCTGAGTTTGAATTGTCCGTCGTAGTCTGATGATCATCAGAATGAGAGAGACCTTTATCAGATGAATAAGCAGCACTATTTATATGTTGATTTATATTCTTTGTATTGACAGTATTTGATGACTGAGGATCATGATTTATGGCATTGTGGATTGGAGCAGCAAGACCAGTTGACGATTGAGGATCATTCGTCAGATGACTGGGAATTTTGTGTATATCAGGGACATTTGCCAAGTAGGGATGGATATTTGGATTTACTCTGGTATTTAAAATCAACCTCCTCCTCTTTCTTGCAATGAAAGCAGCAGCAGACTTTGAACTAGAAACAGATGGATAGACATTAGTTGACTGAAAAACCTCAACAGCACCATAGTGATGTGCATGTTTGTTTTTCTTAAAATTCATTATGAGCTTTCGTCTTTTCCTTGCATCAGCTGATTTTGTGTTACCAATCTGTAATCGTGGAAAGTTTGGTGCCTGCATATGAGGTGCATTAAAGAAATCAGTGGCACCATAACCATGTACATGTGAGTTTTTCTTAAAGTTCATTATCAACTTTCGTCTTTTCCTTGCATCAGAACATTTGCTGTTACCAACTGGTAATTCAACATTATCCATAGAATGAATCAGTTTTATCAACGTTCTAAGAAAATACAGTTCAAATTCAATTAGAAAATGTAGTTCAAATTCAGTCTTATGTTGTATGAGTAAGCAAAACTCAAGGGAACAGGGAAATATCCATATAAAGGCATGTGAAAATATCTACACCAGATTTGTGGGCTATGTAGAATCAGCAGGAGCCCCAGAGAACACTCGAGTTGCTTTATATAGATGAATCATAGTTTTTCAATTTTTTTGAATATATATATTACATGATGTGATTAATATGTTGCATAGCACACAATTGGGACTGTTTGCATGTGAAACAAAACCTGTCAACTGCTATATTTGTAGTCCACAATGATGGCTTGCTTTATATAGAGGAATGATAGTTTTCCAATAGTTTTGAATATATATATTATATGATGTGATTATGCTTTAGGATAGCATACAATGGGGACTGTTGGCACGTGAAATTAAAAGTCAAGTTAAATAAGCTGGACCCATGTTTTTGGTAGTAAAATGGTATAATACAATAAAGACAAAATGCATGTGATGCTGAATATATTGGAATAAATAGAAAGTTTTGGCATACCAAATAAAGAATTAGATCTGGTGTGAAGAACCATAATTCTTGTTACTACTTGCTAAAATGGGTTATTTGGTTCTCTGTTCAAAATCAATGGCAACAGGGGCAGGGATAGGAGCTGCAGATCTGGTGGATACTTTTGAAATTGCAAAGTTGAGCATTCAAGTAAGTTTGCTAGTAATTAAATTAATTCATAGTTGTTTTCCAATTTTATTTTAAAGAAACTATTTCTTGTTGGTATAAATCACAAAAAAACAGTATACAAATTTATGATGGGAATATATGTGGTGCAGCCGTTTTCGGAAATTGATCCAACATTTGTTAGAATTCACATAACAAATCTAGCAAAGACATGGACGATAATAAAGAATGATGGAAATGTTTCTGAAATTAAAATTAATGCAAATGAGGATGTTCCCCGGGTTGTTGCTGGTTGGACGGAGCTGCAACAACTGTATGAACTTCCAAATGATGTGGCTGTAGTTGTTACTTTTTATGGGAACAGCAAACTTGAAGTCGCTGCGTTCAAAGAGGTAATTGGTATGGAGGATCTGCCAATATTTCATAGTAGGTACATAAACCAGAAAGGCATATATACATTTGATGTTGAGCTTTCAGAGGAAATTGTGTCCAAACCAAAATTAGTTGAGTTAGAACTTTCAAAGTTATAAATCTTTATTATACATTCATTTGTTTACTTTGAACTGATTTGCTATTTAAAACCATTATGTATGATAGAAATTGCAGCCAGAATTCGGAACTGTTCTGAAAGATCATGAATATGAGGTTGTGACATTGTGCGGCGACAATGGGTGGAGTCAAATGCTACTGATTTTGAACATAGATGATCCACAGCGCACAAAGATAGGATATGAATGAAATGTATTCTGTGACTCAAATCAGCTAAGGGCAGGAGACAGAATCAGATTCAGATTGGATGTAAACGATGTAAACAAAAGATGCAATGTATTTAAGGTTTCTAAGTTCTAAGGTTCATGGAAAATATGTATTTCATAGTGAATCTTTGTAATTAGTAGTTAAGTGTTTAATACACTGGTATCTTTTATGTGAATGGTTAACATGTATTGATTTTTAAGGAATGTCTGTTTGTCACTGGCTGTTAGTGAAATTGGAATTTCAAAACTAAATTATCAACCTTTGAATTATAAAGTTGGCAACAACTTGGCTATTATAGGCGATGATAGAAAATAAAGAGTTATATAACATACAATATGATACATTACATGTTGCAGGCAGAAAGACATACATTTTCTGTAATTTACATGTAGCATCCAAGATAACTATTGTATATAATTTAGATGTAGCATCCTAGATAACTACCAAAATCAAAAGAGGAACCAATTCCAAAATAGAGCATTACAATAGGGAAACGAAAACAAACATCTAGTCCAGCTTCTCCAACTTAATAATCTTCTTGAGTTTCTTGTGGCTTTTAGTAAAATCACACCCAGGCTGCCTCTTTGAAGTTTGTGCGACAGATTCAGGTTCACAAATGGATGTAATTTCCATGTCCTGGAACCAGAGAAAAAGTGTTAACACAAAAGAAACCATCGTGGCCTTAAGTATTTTTGCAATTTAGTTGCACACTATATATACATACCATATCTATGCCTGGATCCTCTAAGGAATCAGAGTCACTATCATCCACAACATCTGCATCATCACTCTGAAATTGGCAGCACAGATTAATGGTTAAAGTATATAAATAAAAATAGGAATATACCAGATTAGAGTTTGTAATATATTTGTACACAACAGTTGATATGCATACCAGTGACATCGTAGAATCGTTCAATGAATCAGATCCGACCTCATCAAGAGGAACAATGTTTTACCTTTTTGAAACTGCGATTTCCGGTCCAGCAGCACAGACAGGTTGGACCTCAACAATCTTGCACCATTAAAAAATTGAGATTAAAAGTAAAATGTAGCTGACGATAAGTATATAATCAAATTGAGTGGTCTTATTGTCATGTATACCACAGGTACATTAGGGGAATTCAGTGAACTGAAGTTTATGTCCTCAATACAATCCGCGATCCCCCTCTTTGAAGTTGGTGCAATAGGTGCTTTGTCACAGGAAGATGTAACCTGTATTTCATGTGAGCCCAAAAAATGGTTAAAACAATAGAAAGGTTGCATCAGACCTCATTAACAGACTCAACATTCTTCATCTTTGGAATCGGGAATTTAGGTTCAGTGTAATAAACAGATTGGATATCCACATCCTGACAGGAGGGGAAATTAGAGAAGCAATGGGAATATGTGCATGCTGAAATCTGTGTGCTAATTGGCATACATACCGAATCTAGCGAACCAAACTTAACGTTATCAACGAAATCTCCATTCTTTCTCTTTGAAGTTGGCGTAACAGGTTCAGCATCACATATCGGTGGAATAAGCATTTGTTGGTTTGTTGATATACATTCAAACCTGTCTGGCCTCTACACAGTTGATCCAACATAAGTGGGGAAAACATATAGAAATTGTAAAGGCCACAATAAAAAACATCTAATGACACACATAGAAAGACAGCAAACCTGTGACAGATGCGATGTAGATGCTGGGGAAGAATTTGTAGATAGCTGCGACACAGCATGCGGATGAGGTGGTGTGCTTTGGTCAGATGTTGTTGTCTTGTACACAATAAAGAGGAAACTAATAAATTATTTAATAAAGACAAAAAGAATATTTACAGTCAACTACAATGAGAGATACCTAAGTTATCTCCCACGGAGCCTTCAGCTATTTGACAGCAGCTTCATCTCTAAGAAGCATGACAATAGAGCAATTTTCCCATTCAGGCTGCCACTTAACTCTAAAAACCATCTCCAATTGCAACATTGCATCGAGGCCTAATGGGAACTCCATATTTGTGATTCCTTTCTGCATGTTTTCCTCTGAGTCAGGAACCACAAAATCACCCAAGACATGTTTTTCATAATGAATTATAAATATAAATACGAAATTACACCTTCGCAAGCGAATCACGCATTTGAATAGCTGAGACCCCTAACAGTTGATTACATTCTCTATCCCAGAAAACAAATTTACAACGCCTCTTAGAATAACTAACCTCTATCTCAATCTTGAACCTAGCAAAACACAATAAAGAGCATAAAAATTGAATTATAAATTTAACGATTGAAACATGACATAATCCAATTAACTTTAACCTAACAGCACCTTAAAATCTCAGTCTCTGTAATATGTCCAGCCTCACATATAAAAGGTGGCCCATCTCCACGAGAAACTTTTGGACATTCATGGCATGCATGATAATACCAGCCATGTTGTGAGGCAAGAATTTTTGTTGTTGTCGCAACAGTAGCACAGAAGGTAACCTATGTAAAAAAAGCAAAACCATAACCAAAGTATCAAGATAATTTTTATTTAGAAGCAGAGACACAACATACCTTTGAAAGTTTACAGATTTCATCAAGAGGCAGCACAATTGCCTTTGAAATGATTTTTTCAAAAGGAGTTGGTGGTGAACCAGCCGTGTTCGGCGAATAATGGGAAGATGTGCCTTCGGAGAGTATAACAACCGACGCAGCAGGAATGCTGAGTTGCAAGACAATTTTTTTGTTAAAAACTTAACATAAACAGAAAACCATCAAATATAAAGATGCAACATTCATACAACCTTTTAATAAAGTCGTTGATGGGTAAAACATCAGCATTAATCAATAATGCAGTGACATTAAATGTATTGGAAACAAATAGAGGATATTTCCCTACATCAGATACATTTAAAACAAATTAGATCCAAGTTAAGAAAAAAATTTAAAATAAATATGCCAAGATGAAAATAACATTAATAACCTTCTTCCTTGACTTTAGCATATTGCAGGAGAAGAATAGTTGGTCCAGATTGACCAACATGTTCCCTGTGGAATTTCATAAACTGATCCGCATATGCCTCCCATAAAGTACAGTTAATGACATTGTTCCTGCAAATCCAGGGGAAATTTAACAGGAGCGACAAATACAGCAAAGAACCAGGGTATAAATAATATACAACCAAACCCACGCATTATCCCTAAGCATCAAATTAATCTGCTGTTTCCTTCCTCCACTATAGTTTTGGGTGAAACCTATACTTTCCACCATACCAACAATATCTGCGAACAAAACAAACAATAAACAGGGATATAACAAAGAGGACAGTAGATAAATAATGACGTGAGTCAAAAGAAACATTATAACTTATGAGCATATCCTTTTTGAAGTTGCCAGTAATGATATCACCAAAACTGGTAAGGGAAAGCGGAAGCGTCGGTATATTATGCTCCCCAACATCGGCAACAGAGGTTCCACCAGTAAATTTTGCCATAAACGGGTGCGACAAAGGATTGAATACCAAATTATTTTGCACAACCTGGAAATTTGATATAGTGTATGTAGTGCCAACCTCCATGATGGGACCAAAAGCCTTTTCCACCACCGCTGGCACAACCATATGCATGTCATCACCCTTACAAATGTAAAAACACGAAATAACATCAAAAGTCGGCTTAACAACATAATAAAAAACAACATAGACCACCCAAACAACATACATGGCTGTAAAAGTGAAGCTACAAACTATAATATAAAAACAGAAAACAACAACATAACACTAAAAGGAACAAAGTCACGGCATCATCAACCACAAGCAAACATGGCTGTAAAACTCAACCAACAAACTATAATATAAAACAGGAGATTACACCATAACACTAACAGAAACAAACTCACAGTATCATCAACCACAACCATTTCAAAGTGGTGTTTGGTATTCATCACGACTGGCCACAAATGCTGGACGCGGACCGTGACCTTCCAAAGGTCCTTCGTATCGTTAACGTCGACCAAAGGTGTAAACGGACGCGCCATTGGAGTTGATGAAGGCGAGAGAGTAGAAACCAGAAACGCAGTATCCTGTATTGAAATGAAGAAGAAGAAGGACGAACAGATAAGGAAGCCGAAGTTGGGAAATGCGCTATGAGCAGTGCTGCATTAAATGCAGTATGGCATGGCAAGATATTATCAACTAAAACACTTTAAGTGCAACGCATGAAGAATCAAAGAATTGAACAAAACATTTCCAAAACACTCACCAGCAGCCACGTTGCCAAAAGCCAGGTGGAGAAGAAACAGACGCCCAGGTGGAGGGCTGGGGAAGCAGAAGGACAACAAAGTCTTTTCCCTAGACATCAATCTTCTTATATGTAAGATTTTATCAATATTGGGATTCCTAACTAAAATGATGTCACTACTCAATTCTCAAATCGGTGCAAAGAGAAAACTGTTGTAGATGACTATATAAAAATCCCTAAGAACCAGCCATGATGGTTCTGAAAAAAGCATCCACAAGATGAAGTTATATTAATGCAAATAATATATTCATTTTAAATTTATATACATTGGGTTGCTTCCAAACAATGGAGAAATATGATTGTTATGTTAGAACAAGATCTTAATTCTGAATAATATCTCTAAGTTTTGATAATAACAATGCATACATTTTAGGGTTAAATATGTTTGCGGTCCTCCTAAATATCTCAATTTTCGGTTTTAGTCCTTACAAATATTTCCTTCAAAGAATGGTCCTCCTATCATTTTTCATCCACACTTTTGGTCCCTCTTGCAAATTAGCGACGGTTTTCACAACTTAGCGACAGAATTATCGACGATTTTAGCGACGGTTTATTACTTAGCGACTGAATTAGAGACAATTTTAGTATTAAGAACCAAAAGTGTGGATGAAAAATTTTAGGAGGACCATTCTTTGAAGGAAATATTTTGAGGGACTAAAAATGAAATGAAAATATTTAGGAGCACCATAATCATATTTAACCTTATATTTTATATGTAACAATGTGGTTCTCTAATTCTATTTCAAGTGCGCAGATATACAACTCTAAATGGAATAAAATTGAGCGCAACTCAACAAGTTTCTGATACGTATCAAGGTTTCTGATGAAGATTATATGCGCGTATCAAAATGGCATTTGGTTCTAAGGAAAGAATTCTGAAGACTCTGATCAACGCTTAAGTTCAAATTACATGATGAAGATCAAAAAGCTCAAAATCCAAAGCAAAGCACGAAGACCAAGAATCTGTACAAATAGTTATTTCCTAAAAAATGGAAAGCTGAGATTTCGCTCAGAATTGACCAGAAGGCTTTATAAGCTTTTACTACTTCTGCTCTCCAAGAATTCTACCATTGAAGACAGCTGGCCAAGCCAAAAGATGTTCTTATCCTTCAAAGAAGATATAAATAGAAGACCATGCTGGATTACAGAGGATAACGATCTTATAAGTCAAAAACGCTGAAAGAATATACTTTGTAAAAGAATCTCAAAGACACAAAGAGTTACTGCTCATATCTGTGTAGAAGTACTGCTCTTAAATTTGTTTCAACCTGCTTATTGAGAAGCAATATTGTAAACACTCTTATAACTTTTCTAAGTGATTTTCCTTGAGCGACTATATGTTTTAGTCGGTAGACTCAAGAAGTCTAAATTGTTGTTGAACAATTTAGAGGTTGGTTGTAAGTTTTTCCTTGAGTGACTAAGGGTGTTTAGTCAGGAGACTCGAGAGGGCTAAGTCGTTGATGACTTAGAGGTTGTTGTAATCTTATCAAAGATTAGTGGATTAAGTCCTTGTGATAAGGCAAAATCACCTTGGCGGGTGGACTGGATTATCTTAGTTAACAGTGAACCAGGATAACCATTTGTGTTCTTTCTTTTCATACCTTGTCAGCGTGTGTGAGTTATACACTTCTATTTAAAAAATTTAAAACTCAATTCCAACCCCCCTTTCTTGTGTTTTTCTCAACCTTCATGTTCCACCAAGTTATCGTTTCAATGATGAAGAGAGGGAACTCTTGATTTATGGATGCCTTCTTTATTTAAGAGTTTTCCAACAAAGTTAATACTCCAATGAATTGCAGCAACTTTCAGTTTTGACTTATAAGGTTACAATAATATGGGTGTTGGGAAATTATCAAATAATTCAAATATTTTTCTCAAGTGAATATTTTTTCAAACTTGTGCAATTTAAATAGACAATCAGCAAAATCAATTCTAGAGCACAATAATAATAACAAAAATAATAAAATCTTCCACTATATCAATAATATAGAAATGCAAAAAGTCTTTGTAGTAACACTAGAAAATAACAATCTTCCCAGATAAATATTAAAGGTGGAAAAACTCACTCCAAACAATACCTTCACAAATTGTGGGTATACCAATACAACTCTAAGAGAAGATAAAATTACTAAACAAAAATATCAATAAAATTAACTAAGTGATAGAAACAACATATTGAATTTGAAGCTTAAACTGACAATATTTACTACACATCTATCACTTGTGCCTTTTCCTCTTTGAAACTCATGTGATCTTCTCTAAAACCCTTGTTGCTTATTTGTTGTGTTGCTTCGTTGTCGCAGGCAAAGTCTTTGTCATCACATCTGAACCATTCTCGTCAATATGGATATTTTCAAGTGAAAACAACTTCGTCTCCAATGCATCTTATATCCAATGATACCGCACCTCCATGTGCTTTAACCTAGAGTGAAATGTCGGGTTCTTACCAAGAAGAATTACACTCTGACTATTACAGAACCACACGAACTTCTCTTGCTCAACACCCAACTCTTGAAATAATTTCTCCATCTATAAAAGTTCTTTAGACGCTTCAGTTGCTGCAATAAACTCGACTTTGGTAGTAGATAAAGCAACATACTTTTGTAACCTTGATTGACAAGACATTGTTCCCTTAGTAAAATAGTAGGGTTATGGTTGAGGCCGAATCCATATATTTTTCTAATTCAAAAGATAAGAATCTTATATTGGCATCTAAAGTGGTTTATGGTGTCATTGAGGAGATTTTGGAAATTGATTATGTTATTTTCAAAGTGTCTTTATTTAAATGCAAGTGGATTCCCAATAACAATGGTGTACAAAGTGATGAGTTAGGATTCACACGGTTGACCTTGGCAAGACAACTTATATGACCGAACCATTCATCATGGCTACTTAAGGAATGCAAGTTTTTTATGTGATAGACTCTTCAGACTTATCTAGGAGATGGTCAATTGTTCTCCAAGGAAAATACATTCCTCGTAGTGATGAAATTTTTTATATTCTTTTCACTCCTTCTTACGCAACACAATTGCCTACTTCATTTGAAGAAGTTGATAGAGATTATGTGCATGCTATTCGTAACGATAATCAATATCGCATATGGGAAAATTAACAAGTACTTTCCATTCATAATCTATAGTACTCCCTCCATTCTCTTTTATAAGGAACTTTTACTTTTTAGATTCATTAAACAATTGATGTATCTAGTCTATATATAGTCCAAATACATCATTTAATCAATGAACCTAAAAAGTAAAATTTGCTTATAAAAGAGAATGGAGGGTGTAACTTATAATTTCTAAAGTTATTTACTAACAAGTATTATTATTTGAAATTATACGTGTTTAAAGTCAATACACCAAGATACTGTTATTTGATGTAATGATGTGTAAATTGTAAGTTGTTTTGTGTCATTTTGGTTTTGATGTAATATACAATTTTTGGTTCTTAATGTAATGTTATCTTTGATGAAATATATATTTTGGTCTGATACGATTCACAAATGGGTGTGCTGTTGTTTATGGTATGATACGATTCAATAAAATTCAAGCTTAAAAATTGAGAATTTTCTAAAATTACAAAATATATATTAAGAAAACAAATAATTCTTCAACGGTTGTTTAATACAACCGTTATTATAGGTAGAGCATTATCTAGAATAATAAACGTCAAAAATGGTGTTGCAGAGTATCAAACTCATGACTTATACATAATTTCACAACGGTTGTTTTAAACAATCGTGGTTATAGGTAGGGTGCTTTTCAGTTTACTACAACGGGTAATAGATTGTGATTGTAAAATACACACTTACAATCACACCCTAACTCACCACAATTGATCAATCGTGAGGATATTTCTTTTTCAATCGTGGTGAAATGGCTTTTCCGTAGTAGTAGTTTTGATGATATTCTTTTTTCAACCACGGTAAAATGGTTTTTCCGTAGTAGTGATTTCTAGGTTTCACAAACAAGATTTGCATGCTATGATTACATGTTGGGTCATCTCTCTCTCTCTCTCTCTCTCTCTCTCTCTCAACGGGGTGGTTTAGCGGAAACATGATTGGATCGTGAAGAGAGAAGTTTAAAACTCTACCTCAAACAAATATAAAAAAGATATATGGAAAAGATGAAACTTACTTTAATTACACAGGATAATGTTTACAAGACTTGCAAGAAAACTTAGACTCTAGGAATTTTGATTAATTTCAAAGTAAAGAAGAGTTGTTCTTCGATGCCCTGATTAATCAAGAAACCATACTACTTATAATGAATTATGAGGGAGTGAAGACACGAGATCGGGTGCTCATTGGGCCCCATCGACATCAAACGTGTCTCTTTTCCGAAATAATTCACCTATGGTTTCTTGATTAATCAGGGCATCAAAGAACAACTCTTCTTTACTTTGAAATTAATCAAAATTCCTAGTCTCTGTGTGTGTGTGTGTGTGTGTGTGTGTGTGTGTGTGTGCGTGTGTGTGTGCGTGCGTGCGTGCGTGCGTGCGTGTGTGCGTGCGTGCGTGTGTGTGTGTGTAGGGACACTTCGTTTCCTAGGAGTGAGATAAAACTTTTTTATTTTGAAGCTAATTAATTATTATTAATTTTTTATTACATTATTATTATTATTATTCATACTAATAAAATACTACTAATATGATTGAACATGTACTATAAATATAAATTAAATAAATGACATGGATCAAATTTTAGCATAGATGGCATTGACATGTCATTAATAGCATTGTCATGTAGATAAAAATGGTCTCAATTTGGTTTAGGGACTAAAATAAATAAATACAACTTGAAATATAGACAAAAAACCTAAATTTTAAAATGGAAGACTAAAATTTTCTCAAAAAAAAAAAATGGAAGACTAAAACTAAAATAAAAATAAAAATAGATAGAACAAAATTACAACTAAACCAAAAAAAATGTATACTATCATCACAACTATTCATGAATATTAATATATAAATTATTTAAATAAAACGCAAATATTTATAAATAATTGATAAAAAGAGTAAAATATCTTTATAATGTTAGTTAGTGCATATGAATTAAATTTTTAAACTAATACATATTATTTAAAATTTTAATTTAAAGTAATACATATTAATTAAATAATTAAAGCAAACAAATAATAAATTAATATGTTATTTTAAACTAATAAAGATATTATCATATATATATATATATATATATGCAAACTGATTTTTTTTTTTAAATTATTTTCTAGACAAAATAATAATAACCATTAAAATTCTAACACAACTAAGTCTTGATTTCAAAAACAAGACTTAAGAAATGTATTCAAACAGTGTTCCAATAAAAAGTTAAAAATTTTATAGTTAATTATAATTTTTTTTTGTAGTAGATGAATAAATAAATTGTTATAATCATAGATCTAAGTTTTGATTCTCAAAAGCCATATATTTTTAATCAATTATCATTACTTTTAAAAGACAACAGGTCAAATATTTTATTTCTTAAAATATATCTTAATCATTATTAATTTATCTAAATAAAAACAATTGTTAGATATTAAATTAATTTAACAAATATTTATAACAATTTAATTAATAAAATAAAATTAAATAAAAAAAGAATACCGGTTGAATTTTCGGTTGGTTGCCCATATAATTAAAAAAAAAAAAAAGTAAAAGTAGAGAAAGTGAGTAGTTATGTATTTTTTAAGGGAAAAGTGGGTAATTGAAGAAATACTATTCTTAATCTGTTACAATAATTTTTTATTTAACCTATTTCCTAACACACTCAAAAACCTAAACTCTTAAACCTGGCTTTACGTAGATATATAAGTAAAACCACTAGTTGCACTAATCACCGTTCATAGTAACTCTAATTATCAACATGAAACATAAGAAAAATTTTCTCCAAACTTGGTAACAAATAGTTTCAACAGATTTATATTTAGATGATTATTGCTGGGAATATGTTTTCAAATTCATCTTCAATCACGATGACGATCACAATTGTTCCTATTTCAAATCTCTTTCCATAGTTAACAAGCAATTTCTATCCTTTACCAACTTTTTACGCCTCTCTCTCACTGTATAGAATCAAACATGTTGTTTACTCTCTCGTCTATTTCCAAGGTTCATCAATCTCATATTATTCGACCTCTCCTGTTACTATGGTCTCATCAACAACCTTCTCGTCCAAATCTCTTATTTCCCATTGAAACTCATTTCGCTTAATCTCTCCAACTAACCTAACATTCCAACACGAGGCTTAAGAGTTTTCGCCCAAAATATTACAACACTAACCTCTCTCATTTGTTCCAACATTGCTTCTCTCTCTGTTGCTGTTACACTGGATTTTTCGACTGGACTATAAATTGTTATAAATTATTAACAATAATAATAATTATGGGTGTGTTCCAAAATGACAAGAAAATATTCAGGTGAATATTAATTTTTTGAATTCGAAAAGAATCAACATTTCGTGAAGAGTTGCTGCAGAATAAACATAGGCAATGGTTGGAAACATGACAACCTCTGGTTAAAAGGTGTTGTTTCATCAAGGGTCGCAACCTTGTGAAACAACACATTAATGGCTTATAAATACCTCATTTGGAATTCAGAAAGTTATCATCAAAACCAAATATTCTCTTGTACAAAATTCCAAACACTCTTCGCTACATAATCGAATTTTCGTCGGTCTTGCGCAGATTCGAAAAAGGCTAAATTATCCTGTGTATTCTTGCGTTCCAACTCTAAGACGAAAAAGAGAGTGCTCGAAATAATTTTAAGGAAAGTGACATCATTCACAATTCAGTCCTGGATTCATTCGACTTTACAGAATTTTCCAATAGTCTTAAAAGTATTCAAATGGCTTCCGACGCTGCAGTTTCAAGCATCAAAGTTATGAACCAGGACCTAGTTAAGTTGGATCGCTTTGATGGTACCAACTACACTCGATGGCAAGATAAGATGACATTCCTACTGACCGCTCTAAAAGTTCACTATGTCTTAGATCCTGACTTACCACCAATTCCTGAACCAACCGAGGATGATTCTAATGAACTCAAGAACGAGTGAAAAAAACGTAAAGAGGACGAACTGTTATGCCGTGGACATATCCTGAATACACTATCTGATCGTCTCTACGACCTCTATACTGATACTCAATCTGCAAAAGAAATCTGGAAAGCACTCGAATTTAAATTCAAGACCGAAGAGGAATGTGTAACACCCCCTTCTATACCCCCAAGCTATTAAAGCGATAAATAAAATTCAAAATTTCATCAGAGTATAATTAAACATACACGGCATAGACCGAGGGGTCACATCAATTTGAAACAATACATACAACACCTGCTCATACAGATATGCAACCATTCAGGTAGTAATACACCCACAATCCAATTATAGAATATAAGCAGAAAATCCGTAATTGAATATATATATATATATATATATATATATATATATATATATATATATATATATATATATATATATCATGAAAGTTTGTCATACATCAAGTCATACATGTACAATCCAAAAGATACATATACATAGTACAAAATAATCAAAAACGGCCTCCCTAACTACCCGGTGTCACATATCAGAGCCGACCGACAAAAGAATGAAGACGCAATGCTTCACAAAAAGACCCCCAGCAACTCTAATCTGCAATGCCTCATAGAGCATTATAAAACAGCAGAAGGGTGAGAAAAACAATCATAATACAGTTGCATATAATTATATATTCACACAGAAATACACAGGTAAAACATTCTCACCACAAATGCACCACAATCAAATACAACACAACACAGTACAATTCACAAGTATCAAATACCATTACACATCAATCGTACACAATACACTCATCATCAATACAATTACACATATTCCATCTCATCAATCACATTAACAATTCCATGCACAATTAATCCACGATTTATGCAAATGCACAGAGACCGACACAACGACTCTATGCACATGCCATGCGGTACCGACTTCCAATATTTCTCATCACTAGTTCACTCAGGAACTCTGCTGGAATCATCGCTCGTTACTGAGGATCACTCAAGTAACACCCCGCGGGCCTACGATGTTCCCCGTCGCTTTAGGTCCTCTCGGTATAAGGCGCACGACGTTTATGGATTGCTTTAGGTCCTCTCGGTATAAGGCGCACAATCCGATCGCTCACACCCCACATGGGCACACGATCGTCTATAACCATCGCTTTAGGTCCTCTTATTTTTAAGGCGCACGATATATCAAATCGCTTTAGGTCCTCTTATTTTTAAGGCGCACGATGTTATAGCAGATTCCCTCTGGAATCAATCCGTCACTCAGGACGTCACAACAATGCATATCATGATGCTTGGCATACAATGACTCATGACATTTAATATGCACACATATACACATCCATAATCATGCATATATCAACAATTACCATACATCGCATTTTCTTGCCGTAAGGCCACCAACCATCATCACAATATGTATTTCATGCAATTTCATCACTCAACAGTACACAAGTCATACAATATCTACACCAACAGCATATTGCACTTACACACTAAGTTCACACACTTAAACGGCAAAAGTCAACAACAGAACAACACATTTTCTAATTCCCGACATAATTTAATCGGCCAGCAATTCTCAAAATCATTACAATGATAAAGAACATTTCACAAGCTTCCTAACGCATCAAACCACGCCTCAAACCGACTCACGGATCAAAAGTTACAAAGAAAACAAATTGGGAAAAGCTGTCTCGTTCGCAGTGCGAAGCTTGCGAGTCCTTCGCTTCTTCATTCGCAGTGCGAATGTCCCAGCGAACAGTGGCAGAAACAAAAATAGCCTAGAAAATTCCCAACGTTCGCAGTGCGAACCATCCAGCGAATGCTCGCTACCCCATTCGCAATGTGAATCCTCCAGCGAACAGTGGCAGAATGAAAAATAATACAACGCTCGCAGTGCGAACCTCGTGCGAACGCTCGCCACTCCATTCGCTGGCCATTCGCAGTGCGAACCTGCGATTTCAGCAAAACCCAGCAGCGCACCAGTTCATCCAAAAATGATATTTTCTCAACCAAAACATTTCCAAACCAACATATAACAATTAGAACATAACTCAAACATGGTAACAAGTATTCTACTGCATTTACACCGATTTTCGACCGTGAAAACATCGATTTCTCATTATATTTCTCATTTCAACCTAGAATCCAAAACTAGAGAAAGACAATAGCATATGCAAACACATACATACATAATCATACACAAGCATAAGATAATCGAATTTCACACCCTTACCCGATTTAATCGTGTTCTAGAAAGTCGGTTGATTAATTTCCAAGTTTTCCCAAATTCTCTCTTTTCTTCTCTTCTCCTTTTCTTTTCTTCTTCTCTTCTTTTTCTTTCTCTTACTATTTTTCTCTCTTTCTATTCTATTATATTCTAACTTAACAAAATAAATAAAAATGCCCAAAATACCCCTACACTCAAATATCTCGCAAATGTTCCCAAAACGCGACAAAATATATTCACGATGAAAAATAACATATTTTCACATAAAAGTCAGAAATAAAATAATAGAATAATAAAATACTCAAAACGACTCAAATAAATAAAACTGACAAAACTGACTGGACTGACCGGGGCGTTACAACTCTCCCCCACTTAGAAATTTTCGTCCTCAAAAATCTTACCTGAGACGAACAACTCTGGATACGACTCCCGCATCCGACTCTCCAACTCCCAAGTCAAATTGCCCTCAGCAGCGCCTCCCCACGCCACCTACACAAGTGCAATATCCTTGCCCCGCAACCTCTTCAACTCGCGATCCAAAATACTCACCAGCAAAGCCTCAACTGTCAGGTTCTCCCTTACCTCAACCTCGTCCATCGGAATCACATGTGACGGATCTGGAACATACTTCCGAAGCTATAAAACATGGAACACATCATGCAAATTCGACAGACTCGGCGGTAACGCCACCCTAAAAGCCACAACACCCACTCTCGCAGATATCTGGTAAGGACCAATAAACCGAGAAGTAAGTTTCTTCGATTTCAATGCACGACCAACACCCGTTACCGGCGTAACTCTCAAAAATACATGATCTCCCTCTTGGAACTCAAGATCCTTTCTTCTCCGATCATGATAACTCTTTTGCCTACTCTGAGAAGCCTTCATTTTCTCTCGAATAAGCTTCACTTTTTTCGTAGTCTGCTGCACCAACTCTGGTCCAACCACCGAACTCTCACCAGATTCAAGCCAACACAACGGTGTTCGACATCTTCGTCCATACAATGCTTCAAACGGTGCCATTCTAATACTAGAATGGAAACTGTTATTATACGTGAATTCAATCAACGCAAGATAACTATCCCACGCACCACCTTGTTCCAAAACACAAGCCCTCAACAAATCTTCCAAAGACTGAATCGTTCTCTCCGTCTGACCATCCGTCTGCGGATGATAAGCCAAACTCAACCTCAATTTAGAACCCAACGCCTTCTGTAAACTTTCCCAAAATCTCGAGGTAAACCTCGGATCTCGATCCGAAACAATACTTAACGGAACTCCATGCAACTTCACAATCACACTGATGTAAATCTCAGCTAACCTCTCCAAAGTAAAACTGATGTCAATCGGAATAAAATGAGCCGATTTAGTCATCCTATCAACAACCACCCAAATAGCATTATGCCATCGCTGTGTATTCGGCAACCCTGTCACAAAATCCATGGAGATGCTATCCCACTTCCACTCAGGAATATCCAACGGTTGCAACAAACCACTAGGCCTCAGATGTTCCACCTTTGATTTCTGACAAGTCAAACATGCATAAACAAACTGAGCCACATCTCTTTTCAAACCAGACCACCAGAAAATCTTCTTCAAATCTTGGTACATCTTATTCGCTCCCGGATGTATACTCAAATTACTCCGGTGTCCTTCTTCCAAAATCATTCGTTTCAAATCTGAATCGTCCGGAATACAAATTCGCCCACGGAACCTCAACACACCATTAATATCCACTTGAAAATCACCACTCGCCTCTTTTCCGTCAACCAACATCAAATCCACCAATTTCACGTCCAACTTCTGTTTCTCCCTCACAGTCATCAGAAAATCATTAGAGATCGTTAGCATTCCAATTTGACCAACATACAAAAATCTCTAATCCGACTCATCTTCCGATATTAGCATCTTCATCGACTCATCAAAACAATCCGTATTCACCTGCTTAATTCCAAACAATTCATTGCACACACTATCAAAGCCAGAAAGACACGTCTATTCCATCCAACATAATTCCCGTATGCTATCAACAAGAGATTAAGGGTGATCAGTTCCTCAATTTGTCAATAGACAGCCGACAATTATGATGGGGCATAAACCGTCTTCACCAAACTATAATAGCGTTTCTTGCATCCTGTGCACAAAACTACCTAAGGCAAAAATCCTTAGTTGACATAAACCTTACCTCCACATTCCCTCCGAAACTGGGAACAACACTGTCCAAACAACACTTACACTCTTGCAATCTACAACACACTGAGCCAACGCTCCACACCTGAAGCAACTTGGAGAAGTACCAGCTTCTCCCCCACTTATCTCATTCTCAATCCTGAAGACAAAAGATTAGAAAACCAGAAAGCACTGACAGTGTTTCACACACATATCATGTACTAAGGGATAACCAACACCGACAGTATTCAACTGTCATACCAACTGACTCTACAACTTGGCCGGACGGACCGACCTGCTCTGATACCACTTAATGTAACACCCCCTTCTATACCCCCAAGCTATTAAAGCGATAAATAAAATTCAAAATTTCATCAGAGTATAATTAAACATACACAATTTCATCAGAGTATAATTAAACATACACAGCATAGACCGAGGGGTCACATCAATTTGAAACAATACATACAACACCTGCTCATACAAATATGCAACCATTCAGGTAGTAATACACCCACAATCCAATTACAGAATATAAGCGGAAAATCCGTAACTGAATATCAACATATATATATATATATCATGAAAGTTTGTCATACATCAAGTCATACATGTACAATCCAAAAGATACATATACATAGTACAAAATAATCACAAACGGCCTCCCTAACTACCCGGTGTCACATATCAGAGCCGACCGACAAAAGAATGAAGACGCAATGCTTCACAAAAAGACCCCCAGCAACTCTAATCTGCAATGCCTCATAGAGCATTATAAAATAGCAGAAGGGTGAGAAAAATAATCATAATACAGTTGCATATAATTATATATTCACACAGAAATACACAGGTAAAACATTCTCACCACAAATGCACCACAATCAAATACAACACAACACAGTATAATTCACAAGTATCAAATACCATTACACATCAATCATACACAATACACTCATCATCAATACAATTACACATATTCCATCTCATCAATCACATTAACAATTCTATGCACAATTAATCCATAATTTATGCAAATGCACAGAGACCGACACAACGACTCTATGCACATGCCATGCGGTACCGACTTCCAATATTTCTCATCACTAGTTCACTCAGGAATTCTACTGGAATCATCGCTCGTTACTGAGGATCACTCAAGTAACACCCCGTCGGGCCTACGATGTTCCCCGTCGCTTTAGGTCCTCTCGGTATAAGGCGCACGACGTTTATGGATTGCTTTAGGCCTTCTCGGTATAAGGCGCACAATCTGATCGCTCACACCCCACATGGGCACACGATCGTCTATAACCATCGCTTTAGGTCCTCTTATTTTTAAGGCGCACGATATATCAAATCGCTTTAGGTCCTCTTATTTTTAAGGCACACGATGTTATAGAAGATTCCCTCTGGAATCAATCCGTCACTCAGGACGTCACAGCAATGCATATCATGATGCTTGGCATACAATGACTCATGACATTTAATATGCACACATATACACATCCATAATCATGCATATATCAATAATTACCATACATCATATTTTCTTGCCGTAAGGCCACCAACCATCATCACAATATGTATTTCATGCAATTTCATCACTCAACAGTACACAAGTCATACAATATCTACACCAACAGCATATTGCACTTACACACCAAGTTCACACACTTAAACGGCAAATGTCGACAACAGAATAACACATTTTCTAATTCCTGACATAATTTAATCGGCCAACAATTCTCAAAACCATTACAATGATAAAGAACATTTCACAAGCTTCCTAACGCATCAAACCATGCCTCAAACCGACTCACGGATCAAAAGTTACAAAGAAAACAAATTGGGAAAAGTTGTCATGTTCACAGTGCAAAGCTCTTAGCGAGTCCTTCGCTTCTTCATTCGCAGTGCGAATGTCCCAGCAAACAGTGGCAGAAACAAAAATAGCCTAGAAAATTCCCAACGTTCGCAGTTCGAACCATCCAGCGAATGCTCGCTACCCCATTCGCAATGCGAATCCTCCAGCGAATAGTGGCAGAATGAAAAATAATACAACGTTCGCAGTGCGAACCTCACGCGAATGCTCGCCACTCCATTCGCTGGCCATTCGCAGTGCGAACCTGCGATTTAAGCAAAACCCAGCAGCGCACCAGTTTATCCAAAAATGATATTTTCTCAACCAAAACATTTCCAAACCAACATATAACAATTAGAACATAACTCAAACATGGTAACAAGTATTCTACTGCATTTACACTGATTTTCAACTGTGAAAACATCGATTTCTCATTATATTTCTCATTTCAACCTAGAATCCAAAACTAGAGAAAGACAATAGCATATGCAAACACATACATACATAATCATACACAAGCATAAGATAATCGAATTTCATACCCTTACCCGATTTAATCGTGTTTTAGAAAGTCGGTTGATTGATTTCCAAGTTTTCCCAAATTCTCTCTTTTCTTCTCTTCTCCTTTTCTTTTCTTCTTCTCTTCTTTTTCTTTCTCTTACTATTTTTCTCTCTTTCTATTCTATTATATTCTAACTTAACAAAATAAATCAAAATGCTCAAAATACCCCTACACTCAAATATCTCGCAAATGTTCCCAAAACGCGACAAAATATATTCACGATGAAAAATAACATATTTTCACATAAAAGTCAGAAATAAAATAATATAATAATAAAATACTCAAAACGACTCAAATAAATAAAACTGACAAAACTGATTGGACTAACCGGGGCGTTACAGAAGGTACGAAGAAGTTTTTAATTTCTAAATACTTTGACTTTAAATTCATAGATTCCAAGCCTATTCTTCCCCAAGTGCACGAGTTACAGGTTCTCGTAAATAAAATAAAGGTTGTGAAAATAGACATTCTTGAGACCTTTCAAGTTGGTGCAATCATTGCAAAATTACCACCTTCATGGAAAGGCTACAGAAAGAAATTGTTGCATAGTTCTGAGGACTTCTCTTTAGAGAAAATCCAGAAACATCTTCGAATCGAGGAGGAATCGAAGGAAAGGGAGAAATCAGAATATGCTGGTCTTTCCAAAGCCAACACTGTGACTTCCAAACGAAATAAGAAACATGATGACATGAAAAGTCATCTTGGACCTAAAAAGGAACACAACAAATTCAAAAATTATGGAGGTTCGAAAGGTCCGAAAAGCGGTTGTTTTGTATGTGGAAAACCCGGACACTATGCTCAAGATTGCAGGCACATCAAGTAAAAAATGAGGTTAATACAATTCATGCAAATGATGATATAATCGCTACGGTGAGCGAAGTAATGGCAATCAAAGGCAAAGTGCAAGGATGGTGGTATGACACATGTGCTACTGTACATGTCTGTTATGACAAGGCTGCTTTCAAAACCTATTCTGAGGTAATTGATGGACAGGAAGTACAAATGGGAAATGAAGTACGATCTAAAGTTGTTGGAACTGGTTCCGTCGAACTCAACTTCATTTCCAGAAAGAAAGTCACTCTTGTTAATGTACTTCATGTCCCCGACATGACTAGAAATCTTGTTAGTGGGGATTTGTTGAGTAAACCGGGAATTAAATCTGTATATGAATCGGGCAAGCTTATTTTGACCCGTAATGGTGTATTTATAGGAAAATGACATTCCGCTGAGGGAATGATCAAACTATGTACTACCGATAATAATATTAATGAAATTTCTAATTTTTCTTACATGCTTGAGTCTGTTTCTTTATGGCATAATAGATTAGCACATACCGGTATTAGTTCTATGAAGAGACTAATTAAATTTGGTTTGATTTCATGCAATATAAATGATTTCGAAAAATGTGAATTATGCGTTAAATAAAAAATGATTAAGAAACCTTTCAAAAGAGTTAAAAGAAATACAAATCTCCTTGATCTTGTACATTCAGATTTGTGCGAATTTAATGACATGTTAACCCGTGGGGGAAATAGACATTTCATTACATTCATTGATGATTCTTCTAGGTACACATATGTGTATCTTTTAAAGCATAAAGATGATGCTTTTAATGCCTTTAAACTTTACAAACAGAAGTAGAAAAACAATTAAATAAAAGTATCAAAGTCCTTAGGAGTGATAGGGGCGGTGAATACTTTTCTATAGAATTTGATAAGTTTTGTGAAGAACATGGCATTATACATGAATGCTCCGCACCTCGCACACCACAACAAAATGGTGTAGCCGAGACAAAGAATCGAACATATCAAGAGATGATGAATGCCATGTTAATGCATTCCAAATTGCCATTTAATTTGTGGGGTGAGGCCTTACTAACCGCTTGCCACATAATTAACAGAATTCCTTTGAAGAAAACCGGTATTTCCCTATATGAGGTATGGAAAGGCAGAATACCAAATATCGGTTACTTTAGAGTGTGGGGGTGTGTGGAATACTATAAAAACATGGATCCCAAGAGAACTAAATTGGGTCCTCGAGGAATAAAATGTGCTTTTATAGGATTTGCTCCAAATAGTAAAGCATATAGACTTTTAAACTTAGAGTCTAATATAATTGTTGAATCCCGAGATGTAGAATTCTTTGAAAACCTTATTACTAAGGATAAAGAATCTGAGTCTCCCACAAACAAAGAATCTCGTGAGGAAGATTCATCTCAGAGTATCAAGATACAATCCAAAAATACTTCTCGGATAATTGAAACTCAACCAGAGCCTAGGATAAGCAAGAGAATCCGGAAAACAAAGGATCTAGGACTAAACAAAATTGATTCTCAACTAATTTCTTTTTATCTAGTTGAAGGAAACTGTAAGAATTATGTTCGGAATATTCCCGTTATTCTTCAAGTAGAAGATGATCCTAAAACTTACAAGGAAGCAATGGCTTCAAGGGATTCTTCTTTTTGGAAGGATGCTATCCAAGATGAAATGGATTCAATCACATCAAATCACACTTGGGAACTTGTTGACTTACCAAAGGGATCATGGCCCATTGGATGCAAGTGAGTGTTTAAAAAGAAGTATCACAGTGACGATACATTAAACACATATAAAGCAAGACTAATAGCAAAGGGATTTAGACAAAAAGAGGGTGTTGATTACTTTGACACATATGCACCAGTAGAGAAAACAACAACAATTAGAGTATTGTTCGCCTTGGCCTCTTTGAATGACCTTATAGTTCATCAAATGGATGTTAAAACAACATTTTTAAATGGAGATCTCGATGAGAAAATCTACATGGAACAACCAGAAGGCTGTGTGCTTCCTGGAAATGAACAAAAGGTGTGTAAGCTTGTCAAATCCCTATATGGACTAAAGCAAGCACCAAAACAATGGCATCAAAAATTCGATTATATCATACTTTCAAATGGATTTACTCCCAATTCTTGTGACAAATGTTTATACACAAAGGTACGGAAAAATATTTTAATATTCCTTTGTCTATACGTTGATGATATGTTGATAATTAGCAACAACATGGATGGAATTTTAGAAACAAAAAGATTTCTAACTTCCACATTCAAGATGAAAGATCTTGGATTAGTTAACACAATTTTAGGGATCAAAGTAAGGAGAAATAGTGGGGGTTACGAACTTAGTCAAACACATTATATTGAAAAAATGCTTGATAAGTTCAAACACCTAAACTTTAAGGAATTAACCACTCCATTTGATCATGTCGTCAAACTTCAAAAGAACAATGGAAGAGCAGTGGCTCAATTGGAGTATGCAAGTGCGATAGGGTGTCTTATGTACTTGATGCAATGTACCAGACCCGACATATCATTTGCAGTTAGTAAAATGAGTAGATTTACTAGTAATCCAAATAAAGAACATTGGAAGGCAATCACAAGGATTTTCGGCTATCTACAAAAGACCAAAAATCTTGGCCTTCACTATGGCAAGTTTCCCGCCATACTAGAAGGATATACTGATGCAAGTTGGATATCCAATATAGGAGATCATAAATCCACAACTGGGTGGATATTTACATTAGCTGGAGGAGAAATATCTTGGAAGAGCAAGAAACAAACATACATTACTCTTTCAACCATAGAATCAGAGTTTGTGGCTCTTGCTTCCGCTGGTCAAGAAGCAGAATGGCTGAGGGATCTTCTGTTAGAAGTTCCATTGGCAAAAGACAATGTTTCAAAGGTGTTGATACATTGCGATAGCCAAGCCACTTTATCTAGAGCATTCAGCGAAGTGTATAATGGAAAGTCTAGACACATAGGACTTAGACATTCATTTGTGAGAAAATTGATCAAAGATGGAATCATTTCACTCACTTATATACGAACAAGCTATAATTTGGCTGATCCATTTACTAAGCCACTGGCCAGAGACTTGGTAAAAACAACCTCGAGAGGCATGGAGTTGAAACTCCTTGAGTAAGAGTTCCGACAACGGCGGCAACCCAATCTTACGTTAGTAGAACATTAACCTCAAGATTCAATGGGTAACAACAAGTCGTTGATTTGGATGTTTGTCGAACATTGGGTGATAATGTTGACCTTTAAAATGAGGGTTGAGTTTTTTAAACTCTTAATGAAGTTTAATACCGAGGGTACGTATCTCATGGAAAAGATACAATATAAACTTCACCTATGTGAATTTTGAGATGGTGTCGTCTCAAAGTGGGAGTTGGAGTTTCTCTCATGAAAAATTCATGAAACAGGAAAGCATATGGCCATAAATAAGTGCTAGGCGAGAAATGTAGGCGAAGAAACTTAAGGAATGTGTGTGAGGTAACACCGGTTTATTCACATGGATTAATGGTTTAAAAGCATTGCTACCTAACATTCCGATTAGACTTTGCGTTGTCTTTACTAAGGTTAAGTTTTAAATCGAAAGATACTTAACTGTATTAAAATTCTTTGTTTTTGATCGTGAAGGCTGGATCAGATCCTGTAGAAGTGGGCCACCAAGTACGTCTGAGGTGCTGGTCGTATGGAGAGGAGGAGGGAGTGTACCTACAAGGCACTCCGACGCTCAAGTAAGAAAGGGTCAGAGAAAAGGGGCAAGTACAAAGTATTAGTTCGTAGGGTGAATATTGGATACCTGACCCTCTCAAGTGAGGGTTTATATAGAGCCCCCAGCGCGTGGCCAACGATCCTATTTTCAGGGCGAAATAACCGTTTTCCTGAAGAATAGGTAACTACCCAAACTAGTCGTTATGTCAGGAAGGATGCCCAAAACTAGCCGTTATGTCGGGCATAGGCATAGTCCTAGGCACCTACCCATATCTGTTCGGGGAGTGGATGAGTCGTGCGTAACGAGCATCGTTTTCGGGGAGGTGCGATGCAGTCCCTGCCTGGTTGGAGGGGCAGAAAGGTAACTTTTGCCCCTTTGTGGATTAGACTTAGGCAGTTCGGGCCGCTTTGGAGTAGAAGTGGATTGGGCCGTGTCTGGCCATCGGTCCAGTCCAGAACAAGAGCCCCCCCAAGTCGTTGCTCCCGAGCACGGGAGTGATGACTTAAGGACAGCTCGTTGCTCCGGGGAGCTAGCGTGAGGTCGTCGTTTGATGACGATGAGGGCCGCCTCGGGGCGCCCGTGACTGGTGGTGTTCGTGACCTCTGGTGTCCGTGGCGTTCATAACCGTAACCGTGTTGCCCGGTGTCCAGGGAGACTAACGGTTAGTCAGAATTGGAAACATTGGGGCGCCACGTGTGCCTAGAGCTCCGTGTAGCAGTTACTAGGCAATGATGGCTAGTTGATAGTCATCATGATCTACGAGCATGTCTACTACACGTGCCCCTCTGTATAAAAGGGGAAAATCCATCTCATTTGGGACTTTTTCACTATGATTTCTCTTCGTCTCCTTCAGCATTCCTGCCCGTCACCGCCGTCTGCTACTCCGACCACCGCTCCAAGCTTCGAGCAACCACTTTTGTCTTCTTAAATTAAGTAAGTTCCCGATTCTGTGCTTGTTTTAGCTTTTCTTGGGTGGTCAATGGTAGATTGCATACGGTTAAGGCTAGGTTAGACGATGAAATAGATTAGTTTCCGGTGATTGTTGGTGGTGGACGGTGGTCGTGCCATTTTTCCACTTCTGACATGTCGCCGGATGTGTTAGTATGTTTTGGTGAGGAGGGCGATTCACGGTGTCGTTACGACGGTGATGCTTGTGTAACCGTCGTGATTGTCCATCTTCTGAGTGGGTGATGAATTTTCCGGTCGAATATTCCCAGATTCCAATGAAGTTTTGCGGTTTCTGGCGAAACTTCAAACATAATCTGGGTATGAGTGCGGGGAAGCTCCTCGCTTGGGGATAATTTGCTTCGAGTGTCTCCTCGCGGGGAAGTTTTAGTTTTTCTTCTGATGTTAGGGCATAGGCCGGGGACGTTGTCCTCAGCCCTCTGCGCGCCCTTTCACTTGACTAGCGGTGGAAGGGTGGATTTGATTTATTGCCGAATTCACTTTTCTTCTCTGCTTTTCAGGTGATTGACATGGCGACGGGGCCAGATGAGGAAATTATCTTAGATTCGTCCGAGGAAGAAACAAGTTCTTCAGGTAGTAGTACTTCGACAGCTTCGAGTACCCCCAGTGAGGTCGGGGAGGAAGAAGAGTTGGAAGATATGGACGAGGATGCCGTCGAGGATTCTGTGGAGGAATGGGAGGTGGCCGAACCTGCTAAACATGTGTCTACTTTTGCAAAGTACTTGGGGGACGTCTTTACAGAGGTCGGCCCAGAGGGGGAGTGGAAGCTGCACTTCCCCTCTGAGGGCGACCGGGTCTGCACGAATTACGGGGACCGCTTTGCAATGTATGAGTACGCATTTAAGGAGCTGGGTCTAAGGTTACCGTTCACCAATTTTTAGCAGTCGGTGTTTGTGCACTTGAAGTTGGCCCCACGCAACTGCACCCTAACTCGTTGGCCTTCATCCGGGCTTTCGAGCTGGTGTGCGAGCATCTCGCCATAGGGGCTACTCTCCCTCTATTTTTCACCATCTTCCATCTTCAAAGGCAGCTGTCGGGGAGGAAGTATGGTTGGGTCTCTTTGAAGCAACCTCGCAAATTGTTTAAACCTTTTTCGGAGTCGATACGAAAGTTTAAGGAGCAGTACTATGTTATCGAGCCCGTGTCCGAAGCTGCCCAGGATAATACATATGTCTGGGAGATCGATGTTGATGAGGATGGAAATGACCTGCGCGACGAGACGGGGAAATTTATTGGGCAGAGAATCTACAAGTTCCCCATCCATTGGGCACCTGACCATTTCGCCAAGAGGCCCAGTGACTACGTTCTCCAACCGCACGAGCTACACGGGCAGGATGTCGTGGTGTACGAGGAGTTGGTGAAGTACGTTAACTCTTTCTGGCTTGCGGAATGCTGGACGAACAAGGGTAACCCGGTCTTCGAGGAGGACGGTAGTCAGAGGGTTGAGTACCGGTTTATTAACACCAAGGCACTCCTGGAGTGCAAGACTCCCGCGGAAGTCGAGAAGCTGCTTGGTAGTCTTAGTTATTTAGATTTGTTTGCATTATTTCTTTTCTTCGTATCTAACGTGCTCGACTTTTGTTTGTGCAGGTGAGATGCCTCAGGCCCATGAGAGGGTTGTGAAGAATGCTCTCGCAAGGACCAAGGCCGGAGCGGTCCCTCTGAAGTCTCGATTCGCTGGTGCGCGTGCTCCTACTCCTGTTCAGTCTGCTGTGGGGACTTCTTCTTCTCCTACTCCCTCTCCCCGGGGATCTCCCCTGTCTTTGACCGGACGACCCAAGCGACCAAGGGTTGCTGACGCTGTGGATCTCACTCGGGTACCGGAGAAAGGGAAGTTCGAGCTTCCTCCTTGCATCCTTGATAGGAGATTCTTTTAGGGAAACTCTTTGGTCGTGCCTCAGGCGGAGTCTCTTCGTTTGGAAAGCATGGACTGCCCGAGCAAGAGGGCGTTGGTAGCTCTAGATGCTTCAGCTTTAGTTAGGATGCTGGAGATGGCAGTCGTTTATGCTGAAGGGGACTCTGCAACTGAGTCCGAACTTAATGCTGCCCGGGCTGCCATGGCGTCCCTCAAAGAAGAAGTCAAGGGTACAGACGATGCTCAGAAGAAGGCTGAGGAGGAGGTGGCCAGGTTGAAGAAGGAGAATTATACGCTGGCGGCGGAGAAGGAAGTGGCCGAGGAGCTGGTCCAGCAGCTGAGGGCGATCAATGCCCCGAGCGAAGATGAGCCTGAATATGTGAGGGATTTAAAGACAAGATCCAAGCTGGTCTCCTGTATACTGATGGCTGAGGATGACAGTATGGCCGTCGCGGATGAATCTTTCAGAAACGTCGTGGCTCAACTGCGGGTGGTGAACCCCGAGCTTGACTTCTCTGTCGAGGGTACCCATTATCTGGCGCATATTGAGGATGGCCGAATTGTTATGCCCGACGCCCTTCTGGAAGGAAATGCCGAGGATCAGCCCGCGGAGAGCCAGGGGCCTTAGCCCGAGCCTGCCGATCAGATGGACACGTGAGGGGTTTGTCTTTTTGTTGTTGTAATTTGTCCGACCTTCGTGCCGCATGATTTTTGTAATCTATTTGGAGGGCATGGACCCCGTTTGATGTAATCCAGCACAACCGTGGTCCTAGTGGCCACTTATTATGTTTAAATTATATGCCCGATCTTGGTGGTCGGTTCTGTTGTTTGCATGGTTTTACTTGCTTTTATTTTTTGCTAAGTGTTGTACTCATGCTTGTTGTGAATGTATGTATGCCCGTGATAGGGAGTATTTGACTTATGTTAAGTTTTAGGGGATTGCTCGTTGTAGATGTGTTCGGCAGTGAGGGGTACTGGTCGAACGGTCGGGGAATATCCTGGCGGGGTGCGGAGCTCAGGTCGGGTTTGAGGCCTGAGTTCGCGGCTTGAACGTCTCATTGCGAGCTGGGGTTGTGCCAGTCATGGTACTTTGACGACGGCGATGCTCGATCGAGGACCGCCGTCGAGCAGTTATTCGGCTCGTTACTGAGTGGGGTTCTACTTCATTGATATGCGACACTTGTACCTAGGCGTGCATAGTGGTCGGTAGCTGACGTTCGTCGTCGTGACGGGTCGAACTGAGAATTAGGGCCTTAGCTATAGTATTGTTTTAGCTTTTCGGCGTTCCATGGTCGAGCAAGTTCTTCCCCGTTGAGATGTTCTAGGTAGTAGGCCCCATTCTCCGTTTTTACTCGGACGCGATAGGGTCCTTCCCAGTTGGCCTCTAGTTTGCCTTCGCGAGAGTCTTTGTGGTTTCTCCTTAGAACAAGGCTTTCCACGTCGAACTCTCATCGTATCACCTTGGCGTTGTGCCTGATGGTAATTTTTTATTTTAGTGAGGCTTCGCGGAGGGCTGCTCCAGTTCGGATTTCCTCGACGAGGTCGAGTTCTTCTCTTAATGATTCTTCGTTCATCTCCTCGTCTAGGGGCGACTCTGTCCACCTGGAGGGTACGTGAACTTTGATGGGGATTACAGTCTCGGTCCCGTATGCTAGACGGAAAGGTGTTTCCCCGGTTGTAGAGTGTGGAGTTGTGCGGTATGCCCACAACACGCTGTGCAGTTCCTCGACCCAAGCCTTCTTTGTTTCGTCCAGCCTTCATTTGAGGCCTCGAAGGATGAATCAGTTAGCTGCTTCAGCCTGCCCATTTGTTTGAGGGTGCTCGACGGATGCGAAGTGCTGATTCGTGCCCAGCTGGGCGACGAAGTCGTGAAACTTCCTGTCCGTGAATTGCGTCCCATTGTCCGTCACTATCGCTTAGGGGATGCCGAAGCGTGCGAGGATGTTTCGTTTGTAGAAACGCAGTATGTTGAGGGCAGTTATTTTGGCTAGAGCCTCTACTTCTATCCATTTTGTGAAGTAGTCTACGCCCACTATTAGGTATTTTCTCTGATTCGATCCTACTAAGAAGGGTCCTAGGATGTCTAGGCCCTACCAGGCAAATGACCACGGGGAGGACATTGCCTTGAGCTCGCTAGGTGGAGCCAGGTGCATGTCCCCGTGCCATTGGCATTTATCGCATTTCTTCACGTGTTCTTTCGCGTCTTGCTGCATGGTCGGCCTGTAATATCTTGCTCGGAGGGCCTTTCGTGCAAGGGACCTTCCACCGAGATGTTGGGCGTTGATGCCCTCGTGGATTTCGCGCAAGATGTGTGCGACTATTTCTTCCTCGACACATTTGAGCAGCGGAATCGAAAACCCTCGCTGGTAGAGTTTATCTTCGACCAAGACATAAGAGCAAGCTCTTCGCCTAACTATGCTGGCCTCTTTTGGGTCGGACAGAAGTTCGTCTTTGGTGAGATAGTTGTAAACAGGGGTCATCCAGCAGTTGTTGTCGCTGGCCACCTGCACGTCGAGGGTCGGGGAGTTCCTCTCGATACTGGGACGAGGAAGTACTTCTTGTATGACAGATTTGTTTCTGCCTTTTTTCTTTGTGCTGGCTAGGTTAGATAGAACGTCTGCTCGCACGTTATGTTCGCGGGGAACATGTTTCACTTCTACTGTTGCAAACTTTGCCATTTCTTTCTTGACCAGGGCTAAGTATTCGGTCAGATTGTCGTTTTTGGCTTGATATTCTCCTCGGACCTGAAGGGCCACGAGTTGTGAATCTGTGCAAATGACGACTTCTTCTGCGCCCAGGTCCTCGGCTAGGCGTAACCCAGCGAGGAAGGTCTCGTATTCAGCTTGGTTGTTCGAGGTTGGGAAGGATAGGGTGAGTGATACTTTGACGATGATTCCTTCGTTGCTTTCCAGGATGATGCCCGCGCCGCTCCCTGCCGAGCTTGAGGCACCGTCCACAAAAATGGTCCATTTGCGCGCTTCGCTCGCGGGGGAGTCTACGAATGTCATTTCTGTGATGAAGTCGGCCAGAGCATGGGCTTTGAGAGCTTTCCTTCCTTCATACCGGATGTCAAATTCGGATAGTTCAAGCGACCATTTAAGCATCCGACCGGCCATGTCTGGTCATCCCACTGGTTGCTTTATAGGTTAATCTGTTCGAACCACGATCATGTGGGCCAGGAAGTAGTGTCTTAATCTTCTGGCTGCATTAATGAGGGCCAGAGCCACTTTTTCTATCTGTTGGTATCTTAACTCTGGTCCTTGTAGCGCTTGGCTCATGAAATATACGGGCTTCTGTCCGTCAGGAGTCTCGCGGATGAGAGCGGCGCTCACTGCTTCAGTTGCTACGACGAGGTATAGGTACAACGTTTTGCCATTGTCCAGGCAAGAGAGGACTAGTGGCTCTGAGAGTGCCCGTTTCAGATGGAGAAGAGCCTTGTCACACTCCTCGGTCCATTCGAACGCTGCCTCATTGCGGAGGAGTTTGAAGAATGGTAGGGCGTGCTGGGCAGATTCGGCCACGAAATAAGATAGTGGCGCGAGCATCCCGTTGAGGGACTGGATTGATTTCTTTGACTTGGGCGTTGGAAACTCAGAGAATGCTCGGCATTTATCGGGATTGGCCTCGATTCCGCGCTCTGTTAGGTAGAAGCCGAGAAACTTTCCTGCCCGGACACCGAACGTGCACTTCTCCGGGTTGAAACGCATTTTGTATTTTCTGGCATGTTCGAAGACCTTCCTTAAACGGGCAGTGTGATCGGCCTCCTCGTGGGATTTTACTATCATGTCGTCCATGTAGACTTCGAGCATATCGCCTATCTCTCCCCAGAAGACCTTGTTCATCATTCTTTGATAGGTCGCTCCGGCGTTCTTCAGGCCGAAGGGCATTACGTTGTAGTAATAGTTTCCCGATTCGGTCATGAAGGCCGTGTATTTTTTGTCGGCCATTGCCATTGGAATTTGATTATAGCCTGAGTAGACGTCCATGAACGATAAAAGTTTAAAACCGGCAGAATTATCAACAAGTTTATCAATATTGGGGAGGGGGTAGGCATCCTTCGGGCATGCCTTATTGAGATCGGTGTAATCAATACACATTCGCTATTTTCCATTAGATTTTTTAACGAGTACAACATTGGACAGCCAAGTGGTGTACTTGGCCTCCGAAATAAATTTGGCCTCGAGGAGGTCCTTTACAGCTTTTTCAGCAGCCTTCGTTTTCTCCGGGGACTGCTTTCTCCTACGTTGTGCTATGGCCTTGACAGCTGGGTCAATTGTTAGCTGGTGGCAGGCGACGGATGGGTCCAAGCCAGGCATCTCGGCGGCGCTCCAGGCGAAGAGGTCGGCATTCTCACAGAGGCATGCTTTGAGCTATTCCCTCATGATGTCGAGCAGATCTGCTCCAATCTTCACTCCCCGCTGAGGGTCGTCGCTGAACAGAACGATCTCGAAGTTGCCATCCGGGATTGGGCGCATCAGATGGGTGCTGCTGCTGGATGACGCATACGAGTTGGCTGAAGCTGCTCGTTCTTCCTGTTGGTCTTCTTCGGGGAAGCGGCTGTCGAGGTCGATGGAGTCAACCTAGGGCAGAGGCTTGGCTTCCTCGGAGCTGCTCGGCAATGCTGGCTTGCTCGATGTCTTTGGCTTGGACGCAATGGCGTTGAGCCCCATTGTTGCTGCTTCAAAACACCGTCACGCAGCCTCGATATCGCCGTGGAGGGTGGTGACCATCCCTTTTGAAGTGTAATACTTTATCTTGAGGTGGACCGTTGAAGGCACTGCTACCAACTCGGCCAGGGTTGGTCTTCCGAATATGCACTGGTAAAGCGACAAGCAGTCGATCACCAGAAATTGTACCTTGATGGATCTGGCCATCTCAGCTGATCCGAAGGTTACGATCAGTTCGACGTATCCCCAAGGCTTGGTCACTGATCCGTTGAACCTCTGTAAATCAGACCCTACGTAGGGGGTAAGGTGTGATTCGTCCAGCTGAAGTGTTAAAAACAACTGGGAGTACATGATGTCGACCGAGCTGCCCTGGTCGAAGAGGATTCTGCGAACGTCGAAGTTCGCCATTCGGGCTCTGACGAGCAAAGGTATGCTCGAGTTTGGAGATCCCTCGAGGAGCTCTTCCTGGTAGAAGGAGATGGGGATAGAGCCCTTCTGGGCCAGATCGAGCGTGGTCACCTTATTAGAGCTTGTGTTGATCAGATGCTCGAATTTTTGTTTCACGGAGCCCACCGTGACTTTGTTGAAGCCCCCGCTGGAGATAACCATGGCGGAGGGAAATGTCTCCCACGGGCTTTAGGCCGTGAAATAAGCAGGGGCGCTGAGCCCGTTCGGGACGTAGAAGTCCTCTGGTCGCGATATGGACATAGCGACCTGGATGTTGGCTTCTTACGAGAAGGGTACTTCCTCCTCTATCTTCTTGGACTCCTGGACGTCCTGCCGAGGAGTGTCCTTCTTCTTCGCGAACTATTTCAGGTGGCCATCCCTGATCAGTATCTCAATAGCATCCTTCAGATAGATGCAGTCTTCGGTAGTGTGGCCGTGACTCTTGTGGAAACGGCAGTATTTTTATTTGTCTGCGTTGGGTCTAGCCGGCAGTTATTTGGGGAAGCGGACCCCTGCATGCTTGAATTCGGAATTCGCACATTCGGACAGTATCTTCTCCCTGGAGACGATCAGGGGAGTATAGTCGTGGAATCTCCCGGAGGGCCCCTTGTTGTCACGGGAGTCACGAGGGCGGTCCTCGCGCCTCCGTTCGCCTCGACGAGATGTTGAGGCTTCCTCGCCTCTGGAGGTCCGAGCGTTCTTCTGATGGCGTGATGCCCGGACATTGCTGACCGCAACCTTTTCTTCGTACTGAATGTGTGATTGGGCTTTGAGGAGGAGGGCATCGAGGTTCCTCGGCGGTGCGAGACCGACGACTTTAGAGAGCTCAGAGCTCGGGCGGAGCCCTTGCTCGAGCATAAACTTTTTCATCTCGTCCGTTGTAGGGACCTGTACAGCTTCTTTGTTGAACCTCTCGATATATGCGTGGAGAGGTTCGTCTTTTCCTTGGATTATGGCTCCCAGGGAGGCCTTAGTCTTGGGGTGACGACGAGAAGCTGTGAAATACCGCGAGAACATTCTGTCCATTTGCCTCCATGAGGTAATGGACTCTTTGGGCAGTTGCTTGTACCATGTCATTGCCCCTTTCCGGAGCGTGGTCAGAAATAGTCGGCACTTGATGGCACCCCGTACGCCATGGTAGTCCAATAGCACATCGATGTTCTCGATGTCTTCGTCGGGGTCAATAGTCCTGTCGTACGTGCCCAGTGATGGGGGGCTTCTCCATGCCCTTATGGAGACGGGTAGCCAAGATTTCCTGGGACAATGGGTCGCGAGGCTCATCGTCGCTGCTAGAACTGGTGAATGATGGGGACCGAAGAGTACGCTCGCGGCGGCGGTTCCTTCGGGGAGAAGGAGAGCGGCTCCTTCGAGGAGAATGTGAGTGGTTCCTTCGGGGAGACGGTGAACGGGCCCGGCCTTTAGACTTGACCGGGGAGACTGCTCGTTCCTTCGAGTCCTCTTGTGGCCGGGAGAGTGCTGGTCACGCGGGGAAACCCGGTCACGCTTCCGGGTGGCGCGAGGGTCAGGGTCTTGGCGCAGTCTCCGGTCAATATCTCTCCGGGGCTGCGGGCTCCTTGATCGTCGCTGGTTCCTCCGTGGAGGAGGGGATCTTGGACGGCTGGACTCTTCTAACGCCCTGATCCTCTCGTTCTGCTGCAAGATCGGGGTGTTGGTTTTGTTGATCGCCTCCAGGAGGGCTGCCACGGCAGGGTCGGCGTTGGGTTGAACAGGAATGGGCTGGACATCCAGCGAAGGCTGATCATTGTTGCGGTCAGTAGGGTGGAGGAAGGAGAAGCAGTGGCTTCGTCCCTCAGACAACGGGGATCTTAGAGAAGAGATGATGGGCCGTCAACGTCAGTCTTGTTGACGGGGGGACAACGGTTTGGAGAGAACCTTTGGCGCGATCTTGAGAGGCCATGATGATGATCTTGAAATTTGCTTTGATCTTCGATTTCCAGGGAAAGAAATATGGGAAAAACAATGGTTCCCACAAACGGCGCCACTGATCGTGAAGGCTGGATCAGATCCTGTAGAAGTGGGCCACCAAGTACGTCTGAGGTGCTGGTCGTATGGAGAGGAGGAGGGGGGTGTACCCGCAAGGCACTCATATGCTCAAGTAAGAAAGGGTCAGAGAAAAGGGGCAAGTACAAAGTATTAGTTCGTAGGGTGAATATTGGATACCTGACCCTCTCAAGCGAGAGGGTTTATTTAGAGCCCCCAGCATGTGGCCAACGGTCCTTTTTTGGGGAGAAATAACTGTTTTCCCGAAGAATAGGTAACTACCCAAACTAGCCATTATGTCGGGCAGGATGCCCAAAACTAGCCGTTATGTCGGGCATATGCATAGTCCCGGGCACCTGCCCATATCTGTTCGGGGAGTGGATGAGTCGTGCATAATGGGCATCATTTCCGGGGAGGTGCAATGCAGTCCCTGCCCGGTTAGAGGGGCAGAAAGGTAACTTTTGCCCCTTTGTGGATTGGACTTAGGCAGTTTGGGCTGCTTTGGAGTAGAAGTGGATTGGGCCGTGTCTGGCCATCTGTCTAGTCCAGAACAGTTTCCTTTTATTTATGGAATTGATCTTGTCATTATTAGAACAAATGGGTGATTGTTATAAATTATTAACTATAATAATAATTATGGGTGTGTTCCAAAATGACAAGAAAATATTCGGGTGGATATTAATTTTTTGAATTCGAAAAGAAGCAATATTTTGTGAAGAGTTGCTGCAGAATGAACATAGGCAATGGTTGGAAACATGACAACCTTTGGTTAAAAGGTGTTGTTTCATCAAGGCTCGCAACCTTGTGAAACAACACATTAATGGCTTATAAATACCTCATTTGGAAATCAGAAAATTATCATCAAAACCAAATATTCTCTTGTACAAAATTCCAAACACTCTTCGCTATATAATCGAATTTTTGTCGGTCTTGCACAGATTCGAAAAAGGCTGAATTATCCTGGGTATTCTTGCGTTCCAACTCTAAGACGAAAAAAAGAGTGCTCGAAATACTTTTAAGGAAAGTGACATCATTCACGATTCAGTCCTGGATTCATTCAACTTTACAGAATTTTCCAACATAAATGGCAAGTATTCATAAGACTAGCTATAGATATACCACGTGGAAGGTCAAGTGACTCCACATGATCAAGATAACTCGGGGTCGAAAGTCATGTAAAGGGATACTGGTCGAAAGTGGTAAGGTCGAAGGATGTGGTAAAGAGCATGGGGACTTAGTGAAATTGAGTACTATGCTATGTTGGCTAAGGTTGGAGTCCATCATTACAATGGAAGTAACGTCGACTCAGCCACCAGACGTGGAGTTCATCACTATAACAAAAACAATGTTGACTTAGATGATACATGTGGGGTATATCACTACAATGGGCAATCCAATTGAGCATGTCACCTTAACATGGTCGACGTCGAAGGATTCGACGGGGACAAGTAGTTCTTGGCGCCCGACAAAAGCAGTTGAGAAATTCCAATGGTATCACAAGGCGGGAACTACGTCTGCATCGACGGTTACTTAGAAAACATGGAACAGGTCGGGGAAAACCGCTACATGACTTAGGACGTGTCACCATGAAAGTAGTTTACCATACTTAGACAACTATCTTAAGTAGTATAAATAGACACTTAGGTTCATTTTGTAAGGGGTCCGCAAATTGTACACATTTCTGGAACACTCAAAGTACCTGCGTTGTGAGAAACTAGTGAAGAAAGATGTACGTATGTGTTCCATCACTTTATACAATTTCAGCAATTTTACTTTAAAAGCCTTTCTTCTACGTTTCGATTTGCTTTACCTTTCATGTCATTTTAAATTTCCTGCGCTTTGATCTTAACCATTTTCTTTATTTTATCTCTTTCGATTTCAAAGTATTTTTTCTTTACTTTACTTGCATTTTGCTTACAATTACTCAGTCCTTCAATTGTTGTTCTTATTCACAAATAACTTCAACCAACATCTTTTCAAAGTATTTTCAATAAGCTTACTTCAACTTCGGCAGGCTTTATGATTTTCACGAATATCATACACACAAAAATGTCTGGGACATTTTCGAGTTTGATCCCTTAACTATTAATAGAGACTTGTATTTGTTTACCAAATTTCACAGTAAATAGTTTTCAAATTACTTCTTATCTCTCATTGCTTTCCTTTGATTCAAGAACATGACCTCACTAATATTATCAATGTTAGGCTAAATGTTGATATGTCAATGGTGTTTCCTAAGCTGCACAAAGTAAATCTCTATATTGTGATACTATGGTGTGAAGCATGGAAATGATCTCTACATTTCTATGTGATCTTTGGTGGTAATGGGATCCCAAGTTCTGATATCATTCTAGTTATTGGTACTTAAGAGGAAATGTACTCCTACTGATGTGGTATGTGTGGCATGATGTCATACCAGATGTCCTACATCTTTCCTGATGTGTTTATTTGTGAGACTTATTTTTTTCTTCTGTTATGCATGTGTCTATGATATGTGAACTTAGACAGTTCATGATTGCATGGGTATGTCCTTGAGAACAATGATGTTTGTTGTCAGGGAGAATTTATTTTTCTTTGCAGTGGGTTGTGGTATTCAAAGGGAGTTTGTTTTTGTTACTACTGTATGATGTTCTTATGTGGGTCCTATTTTGTTTCCACTGTGTGTGCCCTTGTTTGGTGAGGATGTTTCTTGAGAAACAAGCTTCTCTTTTGGATCAGTGTCATACCCCAAATTTGTCCTACCCTTTTTTAAAACTTTTATTTATCTGACTTTATTTTTATTTTGCATCGCCTGCATAGCATAATGTGTTTTTCATCATGAATAATGACTAAAATATCAGCCAGAATAAATTTCTTGGATATACAGACGAACTGATTAAATTGTTTTTCAAGTATACAAAAAATCAACGGTTGAAAAGTTTTGAATTTAAGCTTGCAGATGTCAGTAATATTCATCCACTATTCGCATAGGCTAACCTGACGCGTGTAGCGGCAAAAATCGTGAGTGTAAGCTATTGATTAACTTAACTTAAAATTGCAAGAGTCACCACCGCACTTTTATTTTGTCCAAAAGAAAAGTAAAAAGAGCGAACAAAACCTAAACAAGTTCTAAACAAGAACAAATAAACAGAGACTGGGTAAGGGGGTTGGTTACGCTAAGGAGAGGTGTTAGCACCCAAAACGTCTATAGTACTCTATAGGAATCCTTTGAAATATCTACGCTTTTTTGTTTTGAAAGGTTCGTTTGAAATGAGATTGAGGAGATGAGAAGAGAAATATTTTTTTAGATTTTTGTGTTTGAAGAGACTTATTGCCTCATGCCTACGTACCCACAAAGTGCAATATAAGATCAAAACCTCGTAGTTCGTGGTACAAATAACAAATTGGTTTGTTTTGGTTGGTTTTCAAAGTAGAGACAACTTGTCATTTCCAAGCGAATAATTTCGCTTAAAGAGATGACTCATGTCTAAACTTATGGAAAAAACATTTAAAAGAAAAGTGCATAAGGCACAAAAAGAGTTTGAATGAGTTTGAATATTTTTTATGTTTTTTTGTTGAAAATAGTCAAAGTATGATTAACATTGATTGAAATTTATTAAAGAAAATAAAGTTTGAAAATCGCTTGACCAAAGTCAAGGTTTTTGTTATGAAATCGGTTTAAGTTTTGAAAACAAGAAGGTTTTGAAAAAGGGAAGAAATTTTGAAAATTGAAGAAATGGGTGGAGAAGAATGGACTATCCTATTGTATAAAGATAAAAGCTAAGGATAAGAACGGTCTAACCACACAAATAAGCTCCATAACATAAGCATTCTTTCCTTTAGACTAGGCCTTGATCAAGATAGGTCTTCAAAGAGAACTCCAAGTACCCAAAATCCAAGGTTTATCATCACAAACTTCTAAGCATAGATTAAGATCCTAGTTCTAAGTCCAAAGTTACATGTCCAGTGCAAAGGATAGTAACCATAGTCCACCATTAAGAAAACAAGTTTTTTAGGGATTTAAGCATTTATTAATGTTTTTGGTCCAAATGGACAAAGAAAAAGAGCATAAACATAAACAAATGGTCCAAGTGGACAAAGGAAAAATAGAGGAAGAATAAGCAATATAATACGATATGATATTATAACATAAAACATAAAAATTAAAAAGAGATAGAGAGCAAGAAGGAAGCATAAACATAGCACAATTAATATAGCAATGTAGAACAATTGTGATCCGCTTTTTGGAAATGCTCGACTAAACATCCATGAGAATGAAAACATGGTCTCATACATTACCATGGGGAGAGATCCAACTTGGATAAAATCGACGAGTATGCCAACTAACCCCCACGGGTAACAAGAGAAAGCCAATCTATTTCAAACTACGCCACTAACGAGTAGGAGACTAATAATTCACTTACAAAATGCAACGGTTTTCTGATTTCGAGACAATTTAGCGCTATGTTAAGCAATCGTAATCGGACTTATGTATAAGCCACAACTATCTGAGGCCGGTCATTAACAATGTTAGTGCTAATGCATGTTAGAGAAGTGATATGTAGATCACTCTCCAAAGTAATACCGCATGAAAAGAAAAGAGGTAACGATCTCATCTTCATCAAGAACTTAAAATAAGTTCCAATGATATTGAAGATTTTCATTGATCAAAAGAAAATGAGAAATAGATAAAGGAATGTTAAATTGAACCACACAAAGATGTAATTCAAGGCAAAGAACAAAAGGAAATGGAAGAAGAAGAGAAAGGAAGCAAAACAGTCCCAAAACAGAACCAAAATCACAATTCTGCTACTGGTTAGTCGATTAACCAAATTGAACTGCATTTGGTTAATTGATTAACCCCAACAAAACAGCAAAAAAAAATTGAAAAAATTCAGCATTCATAATCCAATCAGTTCTTTAAACACCTCATGGTGGATGCAAATTAGCACGAAAATTCAAGCAAAACAACAGCAAATAACACCAATGGAACACAATTTACAAGATCCAAAGATCAAGCAACAAGAATCAACAATAAATCATATTGTGGAAGATGGATCAAGAACAACAATGGTGGATCAAGAGTTTACTACTTCCAAATCTACAATTGCTTCAAATCAACTTCAAGAACCACACTCCAAAGCTTTGATCTATAGAATTTGATGATGAAAAAGTGTTTGGATGGAGGTTTAGCTCAAAGATTAGTAAGCTCCAATGTAGAACTTACTAACTTCCAATTGAAGAAAGAGCTTTGGTGAATTTGGGTAGTGAAGAATTGAGAGAAATTTTTGCAAGGTGGATTTGGCTATCAAAAGCTTGAAGAATGAATGAAATAAAGCCTTTATTTATAGAATTTAGGCTTGGAAATTTTGTTGGTTTGAAATTTGGTTTGGAACCAAAATTAGGCTTGGAATTTGAATTTGGAGGCAAAATTAAGATCAAGTGGTGATTAGTGAGGGTGTATGGTGGGAATTAATTGTGATGAGGTAGGGGAATTAAAATTAGGTGATCTAGAATATTCTCATGATGAAATATTTGAAAATTGGTGCCGAAATGCTGCAGAATTTGAATTTGACTCATTTTCTCAAAAAACGCACTGGTTAATGGATTAACCATTTGTATGTGTAAATGTGTTAATCGATTAACATAGTGAAAAGTGAGAAAATGGCTTTTTATTGCACTGTTGTGGCTCTGGCTCGATTCTTTTTGTTTGTCAAAGAAGGCATGGAAATAAACACATGAACCATGGAGTCTCTTGAATGATAGACAATCAAATCTTGGAAAACCCTTGATCAAATGATTTTGAACTATTTGCAGATCAACTTTAACTTTGTTCAGATAAATTCCACTCGAGCTGAGGAACTAGTATTTGACATTCTTGATCCAAAACTCTTCCTGAAAAAGTTCGTAAAAGGAAAACAAACATATTTTTGGATTTTGATTAAAGGTTAGTAAACATAAAAAAACAAATAAAAGTAAATAAGAAACACACAGTTGTTTGGTGATCCCTGCAAGGTATAAACCCAAAGATGAGAGGGATAGAGGAACCAATGCATGATCTTGTTTGTGATGCAAAGATGCAAATGACATGTGGAATCTTAGGGGTAAACATTAGGGTAGAATAACGCGCTCGTTTTATTTTTTGACGACTTTTCGGTCACATTTCGATTAGTTTGAGCTTTTTTATCGGTCCGAATTAATTTTCAAATCTGACCAAACACTGTATTTTTTCGAGTCTTTTATTTCGCGCTGATCATTTTAGTGCACTCATTTTAATTTTTCGAGAACTTTCACACCCGACTTTTATTCGTTTTTAATTATTTTGTTTTTTGTTTTTTAAATAAAAAATCAAAAAATTTTAATTAGAATTAAGTGAGTATTTGATTTAAATTTATTTTGAGTCTTTGATTTTTATCATCAATTTAATTTCTAGATACATTTTATTATATCCAATATAATAGGAGAAGTAGAAAAAAAACAATTGGATTCTTATCCATTCCCAAAAACAAGGGCACATGTCATATTTAGATTTGAAGAGCATGAAATGAAAATTTTACCCCATACCCCTACATTTATCCCAATACCCTTACTCATCAATTTTTTAGACGAAAATACCCCCATATAATTAGTCTATATTTCAAAAATTTCACTTTTTCCCTCGTTTTATCTTTGTGCGAACGGTAAAAATCTCACAGAAATTCACTCCTAGAGAACCCACACAAGCTACATCTGGATTACAAGTTTTACAAACCGGAGAACTCAAGTAAGCTACATCCGATTTGCTTTTTTTTTGTACACCCCAGATAACTTGGCATCATGTTATCCGGTTTGTGTAATTCCTACACCGGATAACCTGATGTCATGTTATTCGGTTCGTAAAAGTTCTTCACCGGAGAACTTGATGTTGGGTTTTCTGGTTTTGTTTTGTTATTTTTTTAGTGGCTCGCTTTAGAGGAAGCGACGGATTTATTTATCGATGATACGCTGATGGATCGTAGTTCGAGCACAGTATATTTGAGATGAAGATCAGATAGCTGGTCCTGCACCTGTACCAGCAGCGGCTCACATTCCACCGCATCCACCATTTCCTGGGGGACCGACTGATACGTCACTTTTGGTGAGGTATCAGAACCACGTGGCTCGTTATCTGTGGGATGGCCAAGTAAGTAAATCTATGACCTTTCTATGGTGAATAAATTGTAATTTTAATTATTTATATATTATGACATATTTTATGAATTATTTTTCAGGAGAGAGTTCCGAAGAAGGAGCTGATGGTTGCTGCACATGGCAGCAAACTGATTGGATGGGTTCCATCACATCTCCCACTTATGATTGAGCAGTGGGTATCTGGTTCTGGTCTATCCTCTCTGCAGAATACCAATTTATCGAGGGTATATCATAACTTGTTATCTGCATTTATTGAGAGGTGGTATCCCGAGACATCGTCATTTCATATGCCGTTTGGCGAGATGACGATTACACTGGACGATGTTTCTTGCCTCCTTCATATACCGATTAGAGGGGAGTTATGTAACCCTGCACAAGGGTTTACTGACTCGGATGCTATTACCCAGGCTATTGGTCTGATGGGTGTTCCACTGGATGATGCAGCTGAGGAGATTTGTATAACCAGAGGTCCTTACTATAGGCTAGATTGGTTGAAGAAGTTATTTGTCCGTCTGCGAGCTAAGAGCAGATTTGATTGTGCAGCTAGGGCGTATATGATGTTGTTACTAAGCTGTATTATTCTTATAGATAAGACCTTTACTCTTGTAGAGGCAAAGTATTTACCACTCTTTGAGGACTTGGATAAATGTGGTAGATACTGTTGCGGGGCTGCTGCACTTGTCACACTATATAGATATCTCGGAGATGCTTTGTTCTATAGTTGCAGACGGCTTGGTGGATATGCCTCTCTACTACAGGTACAAATGCTTAATTTTAATTTCATTTAGACTTGTATTATATTATTTATAATACCTTTAATTGATGATATTCATGATGTGTAACAATGTTAGATTCATGAGTATTTCCCAACTGTTGGGAAAGGAGGATTTTCTAAGATTATTGGTGTTGGTAGTCCACTTCCTAGGGCGATGAAGTGGCAATACAAGCAAGGGACGCAGAAGGTTGATGAGATTAGGGCAGTGCTGGATGGATTGACACCTACTGATGTCATTTGGTGCTCGTTTGAGGATCACAAACAACACATACCATTTACTGATATTTACATGTACAGGGGTGGCCTGAAGTGGTATGGTACATCTGTTCTTTATTTATCTGATAGATGTTTACGTCAGTTTGGATACAGGCAGTTCATACCATCTCATCCACCTGATATTGACACACTTGATATAGACTTTGAGTGGGTTACTTACCATGCGAGCGTCTCGCAAGTGATGCAGCAGGCCGAGTTTGCAGATACTTCGTATGATACGGTGGCTGATTACATGGCTTGGTACTACACAGTTTCCCATCCTCGCTTGATACCACCACCTCGGGGGGAGGTTAGAGAGGTTCCAGTTCCTGAGTTTGATGATGGACCGGCAGATCTGAGGTTACAACATATTTCACATGAGCTCCGTCGTTATCTCGCTCGTCACGAGGCCGAGGAGGATGATGATGATTATGTTGAGATCTTTCGAGCACTACGTCTAGCTCAGGGTGGACTAGTACCTCATGGTGGACGGTTACTTATGTTAGTGAGGACGATGCTTGATGTATTATTTAGACTTATGTATTATTCAGACTTATTATTTATATTTATGTGATATTATTCAAAAATATATTATGATTGATGATGTTTAAAAAATATAAAAAATAATATGAAGTTAAACGTCAATCATAAAAATGTAAAAAATAATGTGAAGCTAAACGTCAATCCTAAAAATGTAAAAAATAATATGAAGTTAAACGTCACTCATAAATTAACATGTTTTGGGAGCAGAGGCGTAAGTTGCTGCCTGTGTTGTAAACGTCGAGCAAATCCAATTATCCATGATGTTGCATCTGATGTCCGATGTTTCCTCCAATTTGTTGTGACGGGTGGCAAGGGAAATCATCCATTCATGTTTACCTGCTAAGAAAGTTAATAAGTAAGAAGTAAATCGTATACAATTAAGTAATATAAAAAACTATAATATTTACCTGAACCCAATGATTTGAGTTTACAAAACCAATGCAGTAAATTGACATATTATGATTATGTGAAGTTGTCATAAGGAAGTAACTCAAACTAAGAGCACTTAGTGAGACAAGAAAAATGTTATATCGATTTGCTATCACATAACCCATTTCTAGTAGTGTCATCCATTTATCTACTGGTTGGGAACCTAAAGATGATATCAACAAGGATTCTCTCACTTTTTAATAACGAGTTTCAAATAAATTCTCATAGAGACTCTTTCTGGGACCTCTGATTTCATTATCCAAATCACGACGAACCATTGACCACCCTTCCTCACCATATCCATGCAAAGATGCAATAGCTCTAAACCCACAATTTCCATCATCCTTTACATCAACAATATCATCAATAAATGGTCTTATATGTTCTGGAAATTGTACAATGTACCTATGAGATGGTTTTTTCTTTGAGGTCTGAGATAACTATGAACACGACCTCTTTGAAGATTTTTAGGAATTGTTGTGTTCTTGATCAACATACTCATGATATGAAGGATCACAATAAACACCATATCCAACAGGTTTCTTCTCTTTTCTCTTTAGTCCTCCTTTGGTCTTTATTTTTTCAGGTGGTGGTACCATCTTTGTTGTAGTGGGATAAGCAATTTTGCACACCCTGCTTTTAGTGTTCTCTTTCCTGCAACATCTAATGAATGAAACCTTTTCCACAGCGCTTCAATCGCATTTGTCATGTCCACCTCTGCTCCATCCTCTGTGTCTACCTCTTGTTCACCTTCCATACTCAGTTTCCTCTAATGGATATGAATAACATCAATTGGTATTGGTTCACCACTCAATGTGTATCTCCCTAACTCACAGGCACAAGGTAACCCGTATACTGTTATACGAAAACACCTGCACATCTGGGTGTTTGTACCCACCATGTCAACCATATGCCACTCTTCAGCAATGTGCCGCAAAGCAGATCTAGATACTGATCCATGTAAATTCAAATAATATGGACTAGTGTGTGCATGCTCAACCTCATAAAAATTCTTCTGAAATGAAGCTCTAATATTGCCTACTTGAACCTTGATGTTGCCATTCATAGCCTCCCAGCATTTGCACATATCACCTAAACTGTTCTCCAACATCTGCTTCAGCTTCCCATGCACAGATTTGGCCCTAACAAAAAAAGTTCAGTATAAGTATCATTAATATTACCGTAAACAAACTATGGCTATAAAACAAACACATTACCTGTTAGTCGTGATGTTGCCTAAATGCAACACTTTATTGATCTAAGCTTCAACAAATATATGCCTATGAGGTGTCAACTATGTGTCTTGCACATAATCCAAAAAAGGTCCATATTCCAAACAGGCATGCTCAAGCAATTTCAACTTTTGATGGTATTCCACCTCATCATTAGCTTTTACAAGTTCGTACCAAATCTCCTCTATCGATTTTCGCATATCATTCACAACATACTCCTTGCACTTCGCTTTCACATTCTTTTTTATGTGAAATCGGCAAAGCAAATTAACTGTTACAGGAAATACTGTTTCAATTGCTTTCATCAAAGCAAGATCTTTATCAGTTAATATTACTTGTGGCCATAACCCTTGTTTAGTGAATAACTGCTTCAATTTATCTAGTACCCAACACAAAGTCTCTGTTTGCTCATATTTCATATAGGCAAATGCAACAGCAAATGTTAACTCAATTGATGTCACACCAATTATTTCAAACAAAGGTTGCCTATACTTATTGGTTTTGTAAGTACTATCCATAATCAACACAATAGGAAACATATTCAACAACTTCACAAAGTCTGGATGAGCCCAGAAGATATCTCTCACAACTTCTGACTCATCTTTTTTCCTACTCCAATAAACATAATCAGATTCCTCTATCAACTTAAACAACTGTTGTATTTCCGTTCTAGGTCCCCTGATATTTTTCTGAATCTTAGTCTTATGTTTATATATTTGGGTGATTTGAGTCACATTCTCCGGATCTCGTTCTTTCAATGACAACAATATGTTTCTTGGAGGAACATGACGTTTTGACAAATCAACAATATGTTGTTGGTCATCATCATTGAGTCGACTTACAAACGCATGACCTTCAAATCTATCAGGTAAACCATGGTTGTGAACTCCATATTTTACATCAATTTTCCAACCAGGACCATCTTTTGAAGGTGTTGATCTTACTTTGAAAGGACAGTTACATTTTTTGGTAGCACTTTGTGTTTCGTTATCCCCTTCTTTGTATTTTCCACCTCTATCACAGTCAAATATAACTTTGTCACTTCTTTCTCTCTTACCAGTATTGGTGTCCGGACGGGTTATTACAATAGTGACTCTATTCCTGAGTCCAACCTCCTTAATCCACCTAGTCGCCTCTTCTCTTGTAGGAAATTTTTCTGTAGTCGCGAATATCTCCGTTGTATCTACACTTGTCTGGTCTTTATCGCATATCATCAAAGGAATGTCCGTGTCTCCTAACAAAAGTGACAAACATAAATTAAAAAAAATATTAAAAAAAAAACACGCTCCAGATAACTATGTATCAAGTTATTCGGTTGACAAAAAAACCAAACCGGATAAATTAACAACAAGTAATCCGGTGTTGAAAAGTATACCAACCGGATATCTAGGAGACAAGTTATCCGGTTATATGCATGACCTTCACAACGCAAACCGGAAAACTTGGTGTTGTGTTCTCCGATTTAGAGAAAATAATTAACCGGATTTCATCATATAAAGTTTTCCGGTTTAAAAATAATACATTCCAAAAATTCTTATCTTGTGTTCTCCGATTCTCGTCGAATACTGACAAAAAGTACTTTTGAACTCATCTAACTGCACGGTAAAATATAAAAAAAAATAAAATAAAAAATAAAAGGATAAAATTGAAATTTTTAAAAATTTGTAGAGGTATAAAAATAAATGTAGGAGTATAAAATAAAATTGTGGCATAAAATATTTGAAGATCATTCATTGACAGCTAGCAAAAATTCCAATAACGTGTGACCACCAAAGATGCCTTTTTCTTCCTAAAATTTCGGATAGCAAAGGGTACCACTCATTCTCATGCGTAACCCACTAAGTCACTAACCCTCTCTCGACATTTGAAAATGAAAAAAATAAAAAGAGTGCAATTTTCTCTTGTAACTGACAATCTCTCTCATTTGCCACATGAGAGAGGGCATGAGAGAAAAAATGGGAGAGGATCCAATTCCCTATTTTTCACAACCAACCTTCATTAGTTTTTTGAAAATACTCCCTTCAATCTTTCACCTTGCTTCCACTATTCATCATTAACTCCACCATTCTCCATAATACTCTCTCTCCCACGTGAAATTTTGCTCTCTGATACTCTCCCCCCTTTTGTCTACATGTTCCACTCACTACACTAACACATATCATCCTTATCATCTTATCAATTTGATTTAAAAAAGATAACCTGCACATCACCATATGAGTACCATACTCTCAAACACAACCATTACTTCACCTAACATCTCTGTTGCTTGTTATCATCCGACAATAACTCGATCTGCATCGCATAGGTAAGGCTATTGTTCTCTCATATATTCTGTGTTTCGATTCATTTACAGACTTCTTTCATTTTGCGTGTGTATTGTTTCATATGTTTATTTTGAGATAATAGCAGTGAACTTGGTTTTTGCTTGAAATCATGTGGAGATTATGCTTGGAATCATGTGGATGTTTTTTTAATTGAGTTAAGTAGCAAATTTTGTTTTGAATATTCTGTGTGGCTTGAAAGACTTGAAGTTTGGCGGTAAATGTTCTTGTAGTTTCAATGTTAAAAGACTTGTGAATCATATTTTTTTTAGTATAGTTGTTTGAATGGTGCCCTCAGTTTAATCATCGTACAAGTCTGTCGGAATTAACCTAAAACCTTTTGGAAATTCCTATTCAATCTTGATCTCAAGATTGTTAACAAACCACTACAAGAAAAACCTTGTATAGCTAGGGGATTTTGCTAGGGGTAAACCCCCTCGCAATGCACAAAATATTAAAAAAAAAATTAAATCAAACACGTGGGGCAGCTCCTCGCAAATATGGAAGAAATTTTTTTTGAATTTTGAAATTGGAAATTGTTAGGGGTTACCCCTCGCACAAAAGAAATAGCGCCAAAATGTGCTAGCAAATATTGTCATTTGCGAGGGGATAACCCTTCACCAATTATATTCCTTCATTTAGCTTGGGGCAGCCCCTCACCAATTGTTATGCTTAAGTCAAATCTGTCATAAAAAGCATTTATTCTAGCTGTTAAAGCCTGTTACGTGACAGAAAATTGCATACCATTTGCTAGGAGCAACCCCTCACCAATTATATCCACTCATTTAGTTAGGGGCAGCCCCTCACCAATTGCATATCATAAATGCAGGTTCCTTCTTCTTTCTCAGACTCGTTATCCTCTCTCTCATTTTTCTACTCTCTCTCATTTTTCTTCTCATTAGCCATCATTCTCCTTCTCTCATTTTTTCAGTCAAAACAACTTCCATCAAGCATCCCCTTTCTTCTTCTCTCAAATATTCTACCAATCTAAAATTAGGTAAATCTTGTTGTTTTACTATAATTTTTATGAATTTATAATTTATATTTACTAATTATTTTTTTTATTTTCTGTGTTGCATGTATAAATATATTCATATGAAGGTGTTAATTTTCTTAAATTCTTATTTCTTAAATTTTAAGGATTTATATTATAATATTTGTAAAATATTTGTTAGAATAAAATTGAAAAAAATAGTATAGATATGTTTTTCTTGTTTATATTATTTAGAATATAAATATGTATATGTTGTTTATAAGTATTGTTTATAAATATATGTATATGTTGTTTATATGTGTTATTTATAAATATATGTATATGTTGTTTATATTATTTAGTGTATAAATATAAAAAATAATATTTTTTATGTATTTTAGTAATATATTTATAAAAAGTAATATTGTTTATGTATTTTAGTAATATATTTTAATATTATTTATAAAATATGTAATATATTTTAGAAATATATTTATAGAAAATATGAATTAAATCTTATAAAAATAAGATTATGTTTAATATATATTTAGAAAATATGTAAATTTGTAAGAAAAAAGTATATATTTATTTTGAAAACATTAAATATATATTAAATATTTTTATAAAATAATATTTATAAAATTAGTTTCAAAAAGATATTATATATTTTTATAAAAGAATATATTATATATTAATATACACTTTTATTTAGAAAGTATGAATTAAATCATAAAAATATATAATTTGTAATATATTTAGCAGTATGCACTTTTTAGAAAGTACATAATTTGTAATATAGTTTTGTTATATATTAATATACACTTTTTATTTAAAAAGTATAAACTTTTTAAAATATTAATATATTTTAGTAATATATTTATAGGAAATATGAATTAAATTGTATAAGTATACAATTATAATTTTTTTAATTATAATATTATAAACTTTAGCTAGGGGTTAAACCCCTCACAAAGTTCAAAACGTAAATCAATTTGCTAGAGGTTTTACCCCTCGCAAATGTCTGACATAATTAGCTAGGGGCTCTACCCCTCACCAAATGCAAAACGCATATGCTTTAGTTAGGGGTTTATCCCCTAGCAAATTATCTGACATGTCCGTGTCACTAGTCTGCTCCTATGCCTATTGTATAGCAGACTTAATTTTATGACTTACAATTTGCGAGGAGCTTACCCCCTAGCTAAATTTGCGAGGGGTTTATCCCTTAGCCATAAATTTGTGATGTCCTGATTAGCTAGGGGTCATATCCCCTCGCAAATTTATGTTTTATGATGAGTTTTTTGCTTTAGTAAGGGGTTAAACCCCTAGCTAAATGCAGTTTTTCTTGTAGTGAACACACAATGGCAATGAAAAGAAAATGGTTGAGAAAGAAAAGAAAGAGAAACGTTGGAGGAGAAGATGAACAATTTTTCTGTAGAGAACTCTCTGCCCACAATCTGTGGAAAATCTATTACTTCACTTGCAACTGCAAACTGTGAATACAGGTTCTCAATTCTAAGCTTATTACAAAAAATAAGGGTTTCTCCCTATTTATAGATTTAGGTTAGCCCAAAATAGTTATCATTACTAAAATAGGTCTAAGTCAAAATCCTGTGTGAAGGAACCTCCTTCGACACTTCCACACAAGGAATTACAACTCAACACACCACCTAATTCATTGTGTCTAAGCTTTCTACATTCATCATGGCTCTTAGTCTTCTGAAAAACTTTGACCTGCACTCCCTTCGTCATGATATCTGCAATCTGATTCTCAATTCTGCAGTGTTTCAAGTTCATCTTCCCTTTTGTTACCTACTCTCGAAGATAATGAAACCTCATTTCGATGTTCTTGCTTCGACCGTGTGCTATTGGATTATTCGCCAAGCTGATAGCTGACATGCTATCGATCTTCGTGGTAATTGCTCCATGACTCTTCCCTGTAATCTCTTCGACCAAGTTCACCATCCAGGTTGCTTGACATGCACAAAGAGAAGCAGTTATATATTTTGCTTCGCATGATGACAATGCCACTACTGGTTCTTTTCTCGAACTCCAAGCAACTGGTACACCACCTAACATAAACACATATCCAGTTGTGGATTTTCTATCCTCAACATCACTACACCAGCTAGAGTCGGTGTATCCCACTAACTTGCATTCTTTCCCTTCATCAGCTGCAGGAAACTAAATGTCATAGTCCAGAGTCCCTTTCAGATACCTTAGTATCCTCTTCATTGTAGCTAGGTGTGATACCTTTGGCTTCTGCATGAATCTACTGACCATACCCACATTGTATGCTAAGTCAGGCCTTGTGTGACAAAGGTATCTAAGTGACCCAATAAGTCTTCTGTATTGGGTTGGGTCGACATCATCTTCATCTGAATCCTTCGACAGTTGCAGTCTGGTCTCAGTTGGAGTCGAAGTTGGGTTACAATCTTGCATCTCAAATCTCTTGAGTATTTCACCTACATATCTTCTTTGCTGCAGCATCAAACCTCTACTAGTGTTGTAGAATTCGATGCCAAGGAAATATGAGAGATTTCCCAAGTCTGACATTTCAAACTCCTCACTTAGGTCATGTTTGAAATCTTCGATCTCCTTCTTGCAACTCCCTATTATCAACAGGTCATCGACATAGAGGCATATTATAAGCAATTCATTATTGCTTCTCCTTTCATACACTCCATGCTCAGTTGTACACTTCACAAATTCCTTCTCCCTTAAGAAGTTGTCAATTTTCTTATTCCAAGCTCTTGGAGCTTGCTTAAATCCATACAGGGCTTTATGCAGCCTGTACACCTTTCCTTCTTCGCCTCGTTTCACATACCCAGCTGATTGTGCGACATAAACTTCTTCATCTAAGGGGCCATTAAAGAACGTACACTTCACGTCCATCTGACATGTGTGTCAATTTTTCATATTTGCTAAACCAACAACCAACCTGATTATTTCGATCCTAGCAATAGGTGTGAACACTTCATTGAAGTCGATCCTTCCTTCTGTAGAATTCCTTTCGCCACAAGTCTCGCCTTGTGTCGAGTTACTTCTCCTATAGGATTCACCTTCACCTTGTAAACCCACTTCACATCAATTGCCTTCTTGCCTTGAGGCAATTCAACAAGTGACCAGGTGTTGTTGACTTCGATGGACTTTAACTCCTCATTCATTGCTTTCACCCACTTCGAATCTTTTAATGCCTCAGCTGCATTGACTGGTTCGCATCTGCGTAGAAAGCATAATGTACCAGCTCACCCTCTTCATCAACCACATCATCTGATGTAATTACACATTCTTGCAACCTTTTGGACATGTGTCTTGTTCGTCGAGGTCTGCTTGGGCCTGCTTCATCTCTGACTTATTCCTGTCAAACTTCTCTTTCGACTTCAGTGGTTGGTTCTTCACAAGAGATTCTCACTGAATCCTTCTTGACATTCTCATTCCAATCCCATTCTTTAAGCTCATCTATGATCACATCCCTGCTGATCACTACCTGCTTATTCACTGGGTCGAACAGTTTGTAACCTCTAGTCGAATGATATCCTATCAAGATCATCTGATTCGACTTGTCATCAAGCTTCCTTCTTAGATGATCTGGCACATGTCTAGGTGCTATAGATCCAAACACCTTTAAGTGATTGAGGCTAGGCTTGACACCAGACCAACATTCTTCTGGTGTGATTCCTTCAAGCTTCTTCGTCGGACATCTGTTCAAAATATATGTTGCTATCGAAACCGCTTCTCCCCATAATTCTTTGGGTAAATGTTTTCCATTCAACATACATCTCACCATGTTCATGATGGTTCTGTTCTTTCGTTCTGCAATTCCATTTTGCTGTGGAGTGTAGGGTGGCACCACCTCATGCATAATCCCTTCTTTTTCACATAATGCATCAAACTCTTTCGAAACATACTCTCCACAACCATCAGTCCTCAGAATTTTCAACTTTCGAACACTCTGTCTTTCGACCATAGATTTGAATCTGGCAAATACCTCGATCACATCACTTTTCTTCTTGATGAGGTAAGTCCACAACTTTCGACGGTAATCATCTATGAACGTGACAAAGTATTTGTTGCCACCAATTGAATCCACCTGGATTGGACCACATACATCAGAGTATATGACTTCCAGAATTGCCTTCGACTTCCTTCATGCATCCTTGCTGAAGCTATTCTTGTGTTGTTTCGACTGAACACACTATTTACATACTTCACTTGGAATGTCGATTTTTGGTAATCCTGAAACCATATTTATTCTCTTTAGCTCTCTGATGTCGTTGAAGTTGAGATTACCTAGTCGAAAATGCCATAACCACTCATCTCTGCTGGCTGCAGTTGCTAGGCACTTGTGCTCCATCGTATTGAGTTCAATCTTGAAGGTCTTATTCTGAGACATTGGAGCCTTCAAGATCAACCTGCCACCTGCGTCGAGGACTCTCATCATCATGTCTTTGACAACTACCTTGTAGTTCTTTTCGACTAACTGCTCTATACTGAGCAAATTACTCTTCATGCCTGGTATGTACAACACATTTGAAATTGTTGACCTCTTGCCATCTTTCCTCATAATCAGAACATCACCAACACCTTCAGCTACTAGAGTGTTGTCATTAGCAAACTTCACTGTGTTCTTCGATGAGGGTTTCATGTTGACAAACTAATTTTTCCTTCCAGTCATGTGTGATGAGCATCATGAGTCCAAGTACCACAGATCTTGGAATCTTTCTTCATCTCTTGTTGTGACCATCATCAACATCTCTTCTTCTTCATGTTTCGCTAGCTTTGCATCAGTTTCTTGATTTTTCTTCTTTTCTGGACAATCACTAAAATAGTGGCCATACTTCTGACAATTGAAACACTAAATGTGACTTTTGTCAGATTTTCGACCACCACCTCTACCTCTACCTGCAGCACCACCTCTTTGGTTGCCTTGATTCCAGGGTTTTTTCTAATTCGACTAGTTTCCTCCTCTACCTTTGTTGCCATTCCAACTTCCTTTGCCTTTCCTTTCCTTTTCTGACTGCGCCTGCAAAGCCATATCACTCTTCAACTTTCCTGCAGCTCTTTCAACCATCCTTTGTTCATGAGACTCAAGCGTCCCTTGAAGCTCTTCCTTCGTCAATACTGACAAGTCTTTCGACTCTTCTAGGGCTACTACCACATGGCCGAACTTTGGAGCCAATGACCTCAAGATCTTTGCAACAACTGGTCTTGATGTCAACACCTCTCCATATACCTTGATTTGATTCACCAACTTTGTAACTCTGGTGAAGAAATCTGTTATACTTTCATTGTCTTCCATCCGAAGCAACTCATAGGTTCTCTTGTGAGTTTGTAACCTCACCTCTTTCACCTTCTCTGCGCCTCCAAACGACTTTTCAAGAATCTCCCACGCTTCCTTCGCTGACTCTACATCACTAATCTTTTCAAAGTTATATGGATCGATACACTGATGGATTATAAAGAGAGATTTATAATCTTTCTTCTTCAACTCTTTGTGTGCAACCTTTTCTTGACCCGTCGCGTTCTCTGCAAGTGGTGTTACTCCTTCCTTCACAAGATCCCAAAGATCTTGATAATAGAAAACCACCTTAATCTGCTTGCACCAATTCTCATAATTATCTTTCTTGAGAATCGGAAGGCTCGCCGGAAAGTGCCCGTTCGGATGATTCATCGCCATCACGATTTTCCTTCCTTGAATCGCAACCGGAGCTCTAGATACCAGATGTTAGAATTAACCCAAAACCTTTTGGGAATTCCTATTCAATCTTGATCTCAAGATTGTTAACAAACACACAATGGCAATGAAAAGAAAAGGGTTGAGAAAGAAAAGAAAGTGAAACGTTAGAGGAGAAGATGAACAATTTTTCTGCAGAGAACTCTCTGCCCACAATCTGTAGAAAATCTATAATTTCACTTGCAACTGCAAACTGTGAATACAGGTTCTCAATTCTAAGCTTATTACAAAAAATAAGGGTTTCTCCCTATTTATAGATTTAGGTTAGTTTGCACCCCAAGGCAAGACCCAAAATTATAAAAGCCCATAATAGTTATCATTACTAAAATAGGTCTAAGTCGAAATTATGTGTGAATGAACCTCCTTCGATACTTCGACACAAGGAATTACAACTCAACAAAACTGTCTTTTTTCTTTCTTGATTGGGATTACCACTTGATTTTATTAACTGATGGAGTTTTTTTAGAATATTTTGTTGTTGTAGAGCTAGTTTCACCAAATAATATGGTTTACCTTTATAATGTACATTACTAAATATCTAATATTACAAAATAAATTTTTAATGTGCTTAATACTATAAAGTTTTATATTACAACATGTGTGTTAGTATAATATCATCATCATACTAATATAATATCATTATCTCTACTACTATATTGCTTTATATTACAACATGTATACTACTGTAATATCTAGTAGTTAGTATTATATCATGAGCTTACAATATTAAATGTTATTAAATGTGTATGTGTGCTACTGGTTGTGTAAATTTTGTGACCAAAGTCCAACCTATCTTATCATTTCTTCTCTTTATATTTTATAACTATTACATATTATTACTATAAAAAGTGACTCAAGTTTAAGTATTGGACTTTTGTGGTGTAGTCTTGTTTCGCTACGTACACCCTTTATGCATTGGAAATAATTTGTAAATATTATGCTTAATATGTATGGGTTGCCATTTGAATTTCATTAAATCGATTTTTATTATTTTTTTTATTTGTGGATTCGAAAATTTCATGTCGTTATGCCACCAAATATTCTTACACATTAATTGGATATTTTTTCCGCATTCTTACCCATGTGTATGACATTCTTCATGTTGTTATTACACATAAACCGGCTTTGAAGCACATTGTCCCGAATTCGATTCGATTTATTTTTTATGCTCACTTTTGTGTTCACTTTTCTACCAAATTAATTAAATAATTTTGAGTTTGGTATTTAATTATTTAATTTTGTTAATCAATTTTAATTAACTTAATTATTTGATTTAATCAAATAATTTTGATAATTAATTTTAATTAGCATAATTAATTCATTAATCGAATTCTAATCATTTAACTTTATTAATCAATCTTAATTAACTTAGTTATTTGACTTAATCGAATAATTTTAATAATTGATTTGGATTAATCTAATTAAGTGATTTAATAAACTTTAACCATTTGACTTTGTTAAATAAAATCGGGCCAAGATCGAAGGATTCCAAAACTTAAATTGCTTTTGTTCATACACATTTGCTTTTGTATCCCCATACGACAAATTGTACCCCAATCCCATGAAGTGTAAATAATTTTATCGCTTTTGTCTTAATTGTGCTTTAGTGCTTTAAACCCTTTTTAAAAGAAATAATTCTCGATCCAACGTCGAGACATTTTTCACCTTTGTAAGTCGATTGCTTTTTAAGCATCGCCATCAACCTTTTGGTCACTATACACAACATTCATAGCTTACTCCCGAGCTTTCTTACAGTGAGACCTATTCGATCAATTACTTCTAGTTGGTCGTTTAGAAGACTATGCCACTTTGCTAGTGCACACGATTAAAATTCAATTCAATTGATTTCCATTACTTGTTTATTTATACTTTGTCTTTGCATGATGATTCATTTGAAATCCTTAAGAGATTCTTGACACATAATATCCTATTACCTCTTGTAAGTTGAGTGCTTTCGCCTCGCCATCGACCTTACCTAACACCTATTAGGACCTCCTTTCCATTAGTTCAAGTCCTTACACCGTTTCGTACGCAAATTTAAACCTCGGTCAACTATCGAGCATTTTTCTTAAATCAAATCAATGCACTTTGTAACACCCTTTGTCTACCCAACAAACGTCACGAATAAAACATCAATTTATTCAGAGTAAAGTCTCAAAAGGGCATCACATTTCGTCATAAAACATCAATTTTTAAATCAAATACTTCACAGCGGAAAAACTTCACAAAATTCCATTATAATTGGTAACTCAAAGTTTTTACACAAGACTCAACACATCATAATATCATCAAATAAAAGAACACTAAGGTTCGACTCAACACCCCAACCCGATGTTACATATCAGAGCAAGACCCTCTACTCGACCAAAATAACCAAGAGTACTTCACGTAAGCTCTTCACGCGTCAAAAGCTAATCCTGATCATCCGCACGTTACCCACGTGGAGGCAACATTCAAACAGGCAGGGCGAGTAATCACGAAATTAATATATAAGATATAAGTAAAAGATAACGCACAAACATCATCACGTCATTCACAACGTCAAAATACATCATATCACATCAATATACTGCAATGCCACACAATATGCAATGCAACATCATAGACTCATGCATGTGGTACCAACTCGTCATAATAGATGGACACTGGTCCATCACCCTCCAAAGATCCCCACCAATAGGATCGATTCTACTCAAGAATCGGAGTACGTCACAAACACCCCAATGCACACAATGGGATTGAAGCCACCAAATGGACCGAAGTCCTAACTATGCCATGAATGCATGATGCCAACGTCATAATCATCATCGTCACAAAATCGTCAAGGTTGCATCATCATTCATACAAAATCATCATAAGACTTCACATGGCATGTATAACATTAACATACACATCGTCACTTTAATTCATCATAACATCATAGTATAACATCACGAACGCACGTCAAAATCATCATCACAGAATCATCATCAACATCATAACACAACATCAATTCAAATACATCACAAGTCGTCATATTATAATCATCATCATGACACAACATAATTCTACAACATAAATTCACACTCGTCATTATTCGTCACTAATTCTCAAAATTCATCATACTATAATCATCACGTTAAAATTCCTGATTTCATCCCATTTATCTTCATCATAAGTTTAATCAGGTTTTATTACCCCACCATAGCCTTACGTCCCAAGGAAACTGCACCGCAAGCGAAATCGGGACAGAAATCGCGAAAACGGGAAAACCTGCCCACATCACTGCCCATACGCGTAAGGACCACCCTGTTATGCATATGGCTCAATTTCACACCAACCAATACGCGTATTGCATCCTCTATTACGCGTATTGCATCCTCCATTACGCGTATTGCATCCTTTAATACGCGTATTGATAATACGATATTACATCACATATTTGCCTTGATTTACATTAAATTATTTCATCATTTTCGTTTATTCACGTTTTATTTGCAAGTGTTCAAGTTCATTTTCAGGTATTTTATCTCAATCAACCTGCATGAGAAAAGAAGGAAGAATAGGGAAGAAAAGAGAAGAAAAGAAGACAGATGACAGAAGAATAGAAATTCTGCACTTAAATAGTATGGAGACCATCACAAGGCCATGGCGACCGTAACGCCTTCAAAGTGTGACCCTCGTCACAAGGCGTATGGCGATCGACACAGATGTTTTTCTCAGAATATAATTTTAATTACGTGGACCACTCAACGGTTATCAGTGTCAATTCAACCCACGATCGAACGTTCAACCAGTCAAGGAAATATTCAAGGAAATGACTCATATATTTTCGGTCACTAACATCCACCTTGAGATATTTTCTCTCTTTCACGACAACTGCTTAACACTATAAAAGGGAGACAATTAGGAACATTTAGGGACCTCAACCTTACGACATTTTTCTGCGGTTCAGAGCTTTTAATTTCTTTTACTTTTGCTTTCCCATTTTACCTTCCAAGCACTTAAATAGCAATAGTTTCCTACACCGGGGAACTATTGCACTTTAGTTAGTTAATTTATTCATTCTAAGTCTTCATCATTTAATTAAGCAAATCCTGCCGACTTGTGGAGGGTTGTAGTTTCAAGACTCCATTGTTTTCCAGGTTTTTATTAATTAATAAGCATTGCCTTTATTTTTATACTATGTTTGAATTAATGTTTTACCTCTACTGTTTGTGTATGTTTGTACTAGTTAAAATGTCCGGCTAAACCGTTTATATTGGTATGTAATTAAGTCGACCGAAAATAGATTCGATCGGTCGTGGCTAACTATTGACAATTTATTTCTCTGGTTTCAATTTCTTAAATTAAATGGACTTTTGTTACGAGAGTAAAAAGGTAACGAAGGTTACGATCATTACAACGAGAGTTTGAGATTTTAACCGGATAGCTGAAATTGGACATTGATTTTAAACACATCGAGAGCACTTTAAAATCAATTAGGACTTGTTAGTTTTCAAAAAGTACTTTTAAATTCAAATGGCTTAGCGAGAGAAAACATTCTGATTTAGGAGTATAGTCAGAGTCAATAAACACGAGAGTGTGAGGTAAAGACTTTTAAATTAATATTTTCTACTGAAGAATACTTTGACTTATTTATACGCCGATGATTTGTTGAATCCCCGATGGTAGACGGGTTATGTACCGATATTCCATTATATTTTATTTGAATCTAAATTCTAGTTTACCATTAGTTTCCCGTTTGCACCTTAACCTATAAAATCATCAGCCTTAGCTAAACATAGTAACAATCTGATAGCATTAGTTTGATTATCAGTCCATGTGGGTTCGATATCTTTTAAAACTACGCGATTAGACTGTGCACTTGCAGTTAGTAACCCCGATAGACTCATAAAGTCGCGATCAAGTTTTTGGCGCCGTTGTCGGGGACTGATTTAGTCAATATTGCGATTCCTTTGTTGCGCCGTATAGACTAAGGCAACAAATTCCCTAATTTGTCGGTTGTATGCCAAGTACTCGCTCAAAAGGCGAAGACCTAACGCAACCGACAGAAGAACCTGAGCGTCTTCTTAGCGTAAGACGACGAATTAGAGAATACTATTTAGAACATAAAATTCCTTTTCCTGACTCAGAATCTGACTCAGAATCTGAATCTAAACCTGAAACTGAACTAGACATGGCCGAAGGACCCCAGAACCATCCTCTTAAGTACTATGCCATTCCTTCGCAGGCTGAACCACATAACAGCATCACTGCCCCTGCCATCGAGGCAAATAACTTTGAGCTAAAACCTTCATTGTTGCCAGCTGTACAACAGAACCAATTTTCTGGTGGTCCCACGGAGGACCCGAACTTACATTTGTCAGTGTTCTTGCAATATGCAGACACGGTGAAAGCAAATGGTGTCAGCCCCGAAGCAATAAGACTACGTCTTGTCCCTTTCTCATTAAGAGATAGAGCTAGTGCTTGGCTCCAGTCTCTACCGTCCAACTCTCTCACTTCGTGGGATGAGTTGAAAAAGGTATTCTTAGCACGATATTTCCCACCAAGCAAGACGGCTATGCTAAGAGCCCAAATTAATGGATTCAAACAAAAGGACAACGAATCTCTTTTTGAAGCATAGGAAAGATACAAGGACATGATGAGGCTTTGTCCACATCACGGTCTAGAAGAGTGGTTGATCATCCATACCTTTTACAATGGTCTCTTGTATAACACAAGAATGACAATAGACGCTGCTGCGGGTGGTGCACTAATGGATAAACCTTACACTGAGGCTCATGCACTTATCGAAAGTATGGCTCAAAATCACTATCATTGGGGAAGTGAAAGAACCTCCATGGAGAAACCCCCAACGAAAGGCGGTATGTACGAGATAAGTGGCCTTGACCAAGTAAATGCTAAGGTAGATGCTCTTACTCAAAAGGTTGAAAGTTTGACCCTGACACCTACAGCCACCATGGCTACCGTAGCTCCAAATTGCGAGTTATGCGGAGTTCCTGGGCATGTTGCCCTTGAATGTCAAATTTTAACAGGAGATTCCACAGACCAAGTGAATTATGCTTAAGGAAACCCTTACTCAAACACCTACAACCCAGGTTGGAAAAACCATCCGAACCTTTCGTACAAAAACAACAACGCTTTGTATGCACCTGGACAAGCACCTGCTGTACCACCAGGTTATCAAAAGGCTGTCGTAGCTGCTCCTAATGTTCCTAGAAAGTCTAACCTTGAAACAATGATGGAGAACTTCATTGCTGCACAAGCTCAATAAAACAAGGAGTTCCTTAACCAAAATGTTCACACTAGTGAGCAAATTAAACAATTAGCCAACAAGGTTGACACTCTAGCCACTCACAACAAAATGTTAGAAACATAAATCTCACAAGTGGCTCAACAACAAGCAGTTACCGCTGCCCCAGCTGGTAATTTTCCAGGACAACCTCAACCTAATCCGAAGGGACATGCAAATGCTATAACACTTCGGAGTGGAACAGAACTAGATAGACCAACTGACCCAAGGATCGAAAATACAGCCATGTATCAAAAGCATAGTAAGGAGTCTAAAAAGGAAGATGAACCAAAGGAAAACGGAAAAGAAGATGATGGCAAAGAGGCCGAAGAGAAAGAAGAACCATATGTGCCTCCTCCACCTTATAAACCACCTATCCCGTATCCTCAAAGATTCGCTAAATCTAAAAACATAGGGCAATTTAAGAAATTCGTTGAACTTATGAAACAATTGAATGTTACAATACCTTTTACAGAAGCAATCAAGCAAATGCCCTCCTATGCTAAGTTCTTAAAAGAAATTCTATCTAATAATAAAAAGCTCGAGGATACTGAAACCGTTATGCTTACTGCAGAGTGTAGCGCTATAATCCAAAACAACATGCCTCATAAGCTAAAAGACCCTGGTAGTTTTTCCATACCATGTATGATTGGAAAGTTTGTCATAGACAAAGCCCTGTGCGACTTAGGAGCCAGTATTAGCTTAATGCCCTTATCTATTTGTAAAAGGCTCAACATGGGAGAATTGAGACCAATAAAAATGTTCGTACAACTAGCTGATCTTTCAGTGAAATTTCCTTTAGGTATGCTAGAAAACGTTCCAGTACGTATAGGATAATTCTATATTCCTACAGACTTCATAATTATGGACATTAAGGAAGATTCCAATATCCCCATCATTTTAAGAAGACCATTCCTAGCCACATTCGGAGCCATCATAGATGTGAAAAAAGGAAAACTAACTTTTGAGGTTGGCGAAGAAAAGGTAGAATTTATCCTCTCACAATTCTTCAAAGCACCTGCTATAGAAGATTCGTGTGGTTTCTTAGATGTTATCGATGAATGCGTTAAAGAAATAGAGAAACCACAAAATACGTATTCTGAAGTGCTGAAAATTCCAATACCACGAATTTTTGAAGATGATAATTGGCGTGGGGAATACAAAGATAATAATCTAAGTGAATGTCTCGCACTTACTCCTGGCCCTATGCCTTGCCCAAAAAAACCAGCTGTAGAACTGAAAACACTACCCAAAGATCTAAGGTATGAATTCCTAGATGCAGAACTCGAATGACCAGTTATAGTCAACCCAGATTTAGGACAAATAGAAATGGAAAAATTATTACATGTCCTGAGAAAATACCCAACTGCCTTAGGCTATAACATCTCAGATTTAAAAGGAATAAGCCTCTCTATCTGTATGCATCGCATCATGCTTGAGGAAGACTGTACAACCTCTAGAGAACATCAAAGGAGAATCAATCCCATTCTGAGTGATGTTGTTAAGAGAGAAGTGCAGAAGTTGTTAGAAGCAGGAATCATATACCCAATGTCTGATAGTGAATGAGTTAGCCTAGTTCACGTTGTACCCAAGAAAGGAGGTGTTACAGTTATCAATAATGAAAAAGGCTAATCTGTAGCACACCGTACTCAAACTAGATGGAGAATGTGTATCGATTATAGGAAACTAAACAAAGCCACTCGTAAAGATCATTTCCTTTTACCCTTCATAGATCAAATGCTTGAACGTCTGGCTAAACACTCTCATTTTTGCTATTTAGACGGATATTCAGGATTTTTCCAAATTCCTATCCATCCTGATGACCAAGAAAATACTACTTTCACATGTCCCTATGGTACTTTTGCCTACCGGCGGATGCCGTTCGGATTATGCAACGCACCTGCAACATTCCAGAGATGCATGATGTCCATCTTCTCTGATTTCTTAGATGGTATAATGGAAGTCTTTATGGACGATTTCTCTGTCTGTGGGGAAAGTTTTGAAGGATGTCTATCGAACCTCGAAATGGTGCTTGAACGATGCGTAAGTGTCAACCTAGTGCTCAATTGGGGAAAATGCCATTTCATGGCCCGACAAGGAATTGTACTTGGATATATAGTGTCCAATAAGGGGATTGAAGTCGATAAAGCAAAAATCGAAGTTATAGAAAATCTCCAACCGTCGAAAACTGTTAGAGAAATAAGAAGCTTTCTAGGACACGCCGGTTTTTATCGACGTTTCATTAAAGATTTCTCTAAAATAACCAAGCCTATAACTAAGCTATTGATGAAAGACGCTGAATTCGTCTTTGATGACAAATGCTTGGACGCATTTCAAACACTTAAACGAGCATTAATATCAGCACCCATTATGCAACCCCCAGATTGGAATGAACCATTCGAGATTATGTGTGACGCGAGTGATTACGCTGTAGGTGCAGTCTTAGGACAAATAAAGGATAAAAAGTTTCATTCAATTTACTATGCTAGTAGAACCTTAGATCCTGCACAAATGAACTATGCTACCACAGAAAAGGAACTTTTGGCTGTCGTGTTCGCTTTGGATAATTTCGTTCCTACCTAGTAGGAGCAAAAATAATTGTCTATACCGATCACGCCGCAATTAGGTACCTATTAAGTAAAAAAGACGCCAAACCAATGCTTCTGAGGTGGATTCTGCTCCTACAAGAATTTGATTTAGAAATCAAAGACAAGAAGGGCACTGAAAATGTAGTAGCTGATCACCTGTCGAGAATGGAAAACATCCAACCTGACCAAGTACCTATTAATGATGATTTCCCTTATGAAAGACTCTTAGCCCAGTTGGAGAGTAATACAATTGAACAATCTTTGATTTATAATGATGCAGAAACCAATGAAGTTGTAGAAGCTATTTACACTAAGACCACGCTGCCATGGTATGCTGATTTTGTTAACTATCTAGCAGCTGGAGTACTACCACCTGATCTAACCTACCAACAAAAGAAGAAATTCTTCCATGACCTTAAACACTATTATTGGGATGAACCACTGCTCTTCAAGAGGGGTGCCGATGGTATTTTCCTTTGTTGTGTACCCGAAGATGAAGTAGAAAGTATAATCTCTCACTGTCATTCCGCTCCCTATGGGGGGCACGCGAGCACTTCGAAGACTTGTGCTAAGATCTTGCAAGCTGGCCTCTTTTGGCCTACTCTATGGAAAGATGTCCATATCGCAGTTATAAATTGCAACCGGTGTCAACGCACTGGCAACATCTCTAGATGCGATGAAATGCCTCAAAAGGGAATTTTAGAAGTAGAAGTCTTTGACGTGTGGGGAATAGACTTCATGGGACCCTTTCCGTCCTCTTTTGGTAACAAATACATACTAATTGCTGTTGATTATGTTTCAAAATGGATTGAGGCTATAGCCGCTCCTACAAACAACGCACGAGTAGTGAATAAGCTCTTTAAGAATATAATTTTTCGTAGATTCGGTGTTCCGAGACTGGTAATCAGTGATGGAGGTTCCCACTTTATCTCGAAAATCTTTGAGAAACTTCTATCAAAATATGGAGTCAAACACCGTGTAGCGACACCTTACCACCCCCAAATGAGTGGGAAAGTAGAGGTCTCAAATAGAGAAATTAAACAGATCTTAGAAAAGACTGTTGCCACCTCTAGGAAAGATTGGTCTTCGAAACTACACAAAGCTTTGTGGGCTTATAGGACAGCTTATAAAACTCCCATAGGAACCATGCCATTTAAGCTAGTTTATGGCAAATCTTGTCACCTGCCGGTAGAAATAGAACATAAGGCCTATTGGGCTATCAAAACTATTAATTTAAATTATACCACTGCGGGAGAAAAGAGAATTCTAGATTTACATGAACTAGAAGAACTTAGATTAGACGCTTACGAGAATGCCCAAATATTCAAAGAGAGAACAAAAAAATGGCATGACAAACGTATAGCAAGGAAAGAATTTAATGTAGGAGACATTGTGCTTTTGTTTAATTCTAGACTTAGATTCTTCCCAGGCAAACTTCGTTCTAGATGGTCTGGTCCCTTTGAGGTAACTAAAGTCCTGTTAAGCGGTGCAGTTGAGATAAAAGGTAGATCTAGTGAACCGTTTATCGTAAATGGGCAACGTTTGAAACACTATCATTGCGTAGACAATAGAGATTTTTCGACTAGTCTAAAACTGGCAGAAATGCCTGCCATGCCCTTAAGCTGATATTTCTGATAAACTGTGTCGAGCTCCCGACATTAAATGAAGCGCTGCGTGGGAGGCAACCCACGAAATTTATTTTGTTTATTACTTCGTTTCTCCTTATTTTAATCATTTATTTTATTTTCAATTATTTTTATTTTTATTTTTTTCCAGATTTACTTCACTAACAAATGCGGTATTTTCAATTATTTAAAAAAAAAATCAATGCTGGTTGTCTTACTTTATGCTTCCAGGACTTTATCTTTTTTCTACCTTCTTCCTTCTCCACTGATTTCATTCTTCCTACTAACTTTAAAGATGGATAATGAAGATACCATGGTTGTGTTATTCAAGAACGCTGCCCAATGGCACTGTTACGAGGCTCTTTCTCTTAGACCTATGGCTTTAACCAAATTCGCCCATGGACCTACCATGACTGCTCTAGGCATAGATGACAGCATAGATTTTATGTTTAACCAAATAGGCTGGGAGAGTTTTGCTAGGAAGAAGCACTCGACTTACCATAGGTTAACTCTTGAATTTTTGAGCTCACTGGCCTATGACCCTAATTATGGCATGGGATTTAATAAGGGTAGGATAACATTCTGGCTGTTTGGATACACTTGTCGTCTTAACAACCGAGAAATCGCAGAACTGTTGGGTTTCCCCAATGGCCCTAACGTTTTCTCTATGGCACAAGAAGATTTGCTTATGGAAAATGAACTTAACTTTTTCTGGGGTAGTATTTCGGGACGATCACATCATGACCCGCACCCTATGGTGTCCACTGATATTCATAACCCAGCCATCAGATATTTCCATATGATCTTGGCCTTTACCCATTTTGGAAAATCTGATAATGATACCCTAGTGTCCAGAGATGAGCTCTTTATTCTGTTTTATGTGTTTCAATCTCGACCTATTAATGGGGCTACCTTTATGCTTGACAACCTCCGTAGGATTGCTCAAGCTGATCATGGTCTCATTCTAATAGGTGGCCTAGTGACCAAAATTGTTGAAGCCATGGGATTTAGGACACGTCTCTCTCTAGTAAACCCTTTAGGAGGATATAGGCCCATGAACATTACCTTCTGTTTCAACAGAGGATTAATAGGAAACCTTGGACCACACCATTTCCAGCTACTGATTAATAATGAGGTTGTACCCCACTTTACCTTATCTGACCATGAGCGTACAAGTGTGCACAACCACCATAACTGGTCGTATGATTTGGACGGACCACAATTTGAGAAAGAACTTGATGACCTTGTCTCCGATATTGAAATAGACCCTGAAACACCTCCACATTACCATGATTTCCCAAACCACCCTATTAATGATGCTAATACCATTCCTCCTGCAAATATCCATACCATATTGGAAGCCTTCCATACAGAACTGAATGCCATGCGAGATCAGCTCCAAAATATCCGTCTTGATGTCATCGGTTTAAGGGACATTACTGTCGAGCAGCTCGATCATCTGAACCAAGCAATGGAGTCTCTGAGACGCAATATTGTCTGATTTTATTTTTTGATATTTACCGCATTTTCCTTTAATTTGAAGTTTAATTTTTCACTGTTATTTTTGGATTTAAATTGATCCTACTTTTACTTCATGCGTTTGCATCTGCTACTGCTAATTTTTGGATACTTAACTACTTTACTTCAGTTAATGGATATTTATTTCACTGCTATTTATCTTTGTGTTTCGTTATTTGCTGTGTTTGCAGCATTAAATGAACTTCCATTATATTTATATTAATAATTCTCATTGAATACTGTGGTACAAATATATTAATTATGTTATATGTGTGAAGTGTTGTGTGCAGTGTTATGCGTTACTGATGTTATAATTAGAATTTTAAATTTTCTAAAGTTTTGGAGTATGGCGACCGTAACATTCCTGTGACGCCCGTCACAGGCATTCTAAGTGTGACGGCCATGAGGCTATCTGTGGCGACCGTCACAGATCCAAATCGCGTCTGTTTTGAATAAAACAAAACTGCAATTCTTCCTCATACCTTCTCTTCTTCTTCACCGTCCCGCTCTCTTAACCCTCATAACTCCATAACCGACCAAATTACTAACCCTTTCAATCTTCCCCTTTTATTTTTCATTTTTCCACATTCCCTTAATCTCTATCTAAACACCGTAACCCATATTTCAAACTCACAATTTCATCCCTCTGTACCGAAAACACGAAAACACACACTAGCCATTTTTTCTTTGCATGCACCATGGCTGAAGCACCTAACCTCTCGTCAATCATTTTTCGTGATGGAGAAGCTGGTGAACATCAAATAGATAAATACCTCAAGTTCTACAGACGCTCAATCCAACCAACGAGGTATCTAGACATATCCTGTCTACAAGAGCTTGGATTAGTGGATGGTGTCCAATGGATGCTCACTAATTCAGGGCTGACTCACCTTTGCACCCAAAACCTTCCGACATATGAAGCTTTAACCTTAGAATTTTTGAGTTCTTTCTCCTACAACACACCCTCAGATGATGCGTAATATCTCACCGGCTCCGCTTCGTTCAGAATGTTCAACACTGAATATTCTTTGACCCAAGACGAGATAGGCACCATGCTGAATTTTCCATGAGGAGACGTTGTACAGTATCGTATCCCCCGTGATCCAAACTGGCCGAATGTAGCATTTGAGGTATAGAGAAGTTTAACCGGTGAAAGCACTATAGGCTAGGAAGGATTTAATGCCTCACTCATCCATAACCCAGCCATACGTTATTATCAACGTGTCTTAGGCCACACCATTTTCAGGAGAGTCAACAACCATAAGGTAAATTCCAAGGAGCTTTTCTTCATGCATTGTGTTTTCACGCCTATACCGATCAATGCCATCTTGTTTCTGCTAGCACACATTCATTCTAGTTGTGCGAGAGGTGCTACTCCTTTCTGTTTTGGAGGAATAATTACCTCTATAGCACTTGCTTTGAATTTGGGAGATAGGCATGCGGACTAGCCATCTGTACCGGCCGTATATCTGGATATAGAGTATTTCCGCAACGCACATTTGATTAAAGCCAGAGATGATAAGAAGTACAAACTTATGGTGAGGAACAGGGTAGTTAGAAGTATTGTTTTGCCTTGCCCTGCTCGTATAGATCCACAAATGATGGCAAATTGGATCTTTGATTTGGATGCCCCTGAGCCTAATGAGGCTGCACCCGAAGGTCAGCCTGATGATGAGTATGATGAGATGGAGCAGGGTGCACCCGAGGAAGACCAACAACAATACGCTGCACAGTTTGCAAGCTCATCCCCCCGACATCGTCGAAGAAGTGATCGCGCTCCTGCTACTAATGATGACGTTCTCGCGGCTATTATGCAAAGGAACGAATTGGATGCCCAGAGAGACCAGAGGTACCAGACACAGCACGCTGACATGATGAGTGCCCTGCGACAAATCCAACAAGATCATCGCGACCAAGGCGAAAGGATGGAGCGAAGGATGTCAAGCGTCATCGATGAGATGGGCGCCTTAACTATGCGAGTGGATGGCTTGCATGACTACATCTATCATGTGGGTATGCCACATCAGTTTGGACAGAACGAACGTGGACGAGCACGAGGCAGATCACGTGGACCCTAGTAGCTTACTTTTTTATTTCAATTATTCCTTTATCTTTTACATTATCTCGAAACGTTGAGGACAATGTCCGATCTAGTGTGGGAGAGGAAGTATTAGTTTTTAGTTATTTTTCTAGTTTTTGTTGTTATTTCCCTTCATCAACGTTAATGTAACAACAAGCTATTATATGTGTATGTTTTCCGCATTATTTAATTCCCCCACCTTAATTAGCCTTAACAAAAAAATTTTTTTTTTGAGATTCGATACATAACTTGACACGCCCTTGGAGTATATAGGTTATTTTGCACGCAGGCTACGTTAGAAACCTGAGAAAGATTAAACAAAATTGATACCGTCTTGACACCCTAGACCCCTCGAATATGCATGATCAATTTGAGTACCTTTTATACCGAGACCTTAAGCTTCAGTTCTAAACTAGCCCCAAGTAGTTTATATTATCAGTCAGTACCGTCTGAGCACAAGCTACGTGGAGAGCCGATGCAAATAAGTGATTGATGCCTAAAGATGCCAAAAAATGAAAAATTTCACGCCTTTGACTATGGAAAATAAAAATAAAATGCACCAAATCTAAAGGATACAAGATATGCGAAAGGCAAGAGAAACCTGTTGTTAGTTGGTTCAGATGTACCTGGTACTGAACTCGGTAAGGCGAACTACGGTTCGATCCCCCACAACTTGCAATCGGTATATATACAAAGGGTTACCACACTTGTGTACCAGACCCCTTGTTTAAGGGATCAAAATCACTAACAGGCTACTCTACTATGTGCGTACAAAGGCAAAGGGCTTAATGTGATTGCGTCAGAATGAAAACGGGTGAAATAGAAACGAGAAGCATTAGGTTAAGCTATAGTAGAATGATTCAGACCGGTCTGTAAAAGGGGGGGTTTATGATCACGTTTCATGTTTTTGTGTCATTAATGTATCTTTGATGTTTGATTTGAGTATCTTTCATTTTAACAAAATGTCGCACAACCACGTACGATTTGGAGATGTGTCAAGTATTTTTGTTGGATCAATGTTTCTGTGTTGATTATTTGCTTGAGGACAAGCAAAGGTTCAAGTGTAGGGGAGTTTGATAATACGATATTACATCACATATTTGCCTTGATTTACATTAAATTATTTCATCATTTTTGTTTATTCATGTTTTATTTGCATGTGTTCAAGTTCATTTTCAGGTATTTTATCTCAATCAACCTGCATGAGAAAAGAATGAAGAATAGGGAAGAAAAGAGAAGAAAAGAAGACAGATGACAGAAGAATAGAAATTCTGCACTTAAATAGTGTGGCGACCGTCACAAGGTCGTGGCGACCGTAACGCCTTCAAAGTGTGACCCTCGTCACAAGGCGTATGGCGACCGGCACAAATGTTTTTCTCAGAATATAATTTTAATTACGTGGACCACTCAACGGTTATCAGTGTCAATTCAACCCACGATCCAACTTCAACCAGTAAAGGAAATATTCAAGGAAGTGACTCATATATTTTCGGCCACTAACATCCACCTTGAGATTTTTTCTCTCTTTCACGACAACTGCTTAAAACTATAAAAGGGAGGCAGTTAGGAACATTTGGGGACCTCAACCTTACGACATTTTTCTACAGTTCAGAGCTTTTAATTTTTTTTACTTTTGCTTTCCCATTTTACCTTCCAAGCACTTAAATAGCAATAGTTTCCTACACCGGGGAACTATTGCACTTTAGTTAGTTAATTTATTCATTTTAAGTTTTCATCATTTAATTAAGCAAATCCTGCCGACTTGTGGAGGGTTGTAGTTTCAAGACTCCATTGATTTCCAGGTTTTTATTAATTAATAAGCATTGCCTTTATTTTTATAATATGTTTGAATTAATGTTTTACCTCTACTGTTTGTGTATGTTTGTACTAGTTAAAATGTCCAGCTAAACCATTTATATCGATATGTAATTAAGTCGACCGGAAAGGGATTCGATCGGTCGTGGCTAACTATTGACAATTTATTTCTCTGGTTTCAATTTCTTAAATTAAATGGACTTTTGTTACGAGAGTAAAAAGGTAACGAAGGTTACGATCAATACAACGAGAGTTTGAGATTTTAACCGGATAGCTGAAATTGGACATTGATTTTAAACACAGCGAGAGCACTTTAAAATCAATTAGGACTTGTTAGTTTTCAAAAAGTACTTTTAAATTCAAATGGCTTAGCGAGAGAAAACATTCTGATTTAGGAGTATAGTCAGAGTCAATAAACACGAGAGTGTGAGGTAAAGACTTTTAAATTAATATTTTCTACTGAAGAATACTTTGACTTATTTATACGCCGATGATTTGTTGAATCCCCGATGGTAGACGGGTTATGTACCGATATTCCATTATATTTTGTTTGAATCGCACTTGCAGTTAGTAACCCCGATAGACTCATAAAGTCGCGATCACGTATCAACAGAGAGGGGTTTCCTCTCAATTCTCCTTCAGATTTCACCTTACGCGTAATGGCTCGCCCCTACGCATAAGGCACTACTCATACGCGTACTCACCTTCCCATACGCGTATGCCCCTTTCTCCCTCAGTTCCCATACGCGTAATACCCCTTCTTACGCGTATTACCCACAATTCCTTACGCGTATGCTACGCGTACCAGTAGAGGGTCGTGCCAGCCCTTGGGGACGGGTGTGTACGCTACGCGTAATACCTTGGGAGTGTCCCTCATTACACATAATACCTCCCCTATTACCCGTATCACCAGAAGCCACCCCAAAACTCAGATCTCGTATCTGAACGAAAACTTCCTCATTCCAGCACCTTTGATCAACCAAAAATAGACTAAAACTAGCTTCAATTCATCACAGATCTATGTTATCCATCCTACTTCATTGTCTACATCAATTTCTTCCTAATCATTACGCCTTAACCAGTTATTATCAGTTTTGATTTTTAGATCTGGTTTACCCACATGTTCATCACAGCAGCATCAACATCATGCACACAAATTCAACATCGATTAAAGCAACACATATCAGATTTACAACAAAATTCATACATATACTAAGTTACGAAAAATCGTCACAGATTCGTCACAGATTTCAGCACAAATTCATCAGAAAACGCAAACACACAATTATCTCTACCTTAAACCCATATCAAACACATTAACCCAGATTACCCCCCATACCACGAATTTCCAGCAGAGATTCTTCGTTTTCCGGGGTTCTACAGTCGATTCCTCGTTCTAGCCTCCTTTCCTCAGCTCTCTCTTCACTCCTTAGGGTTGCACAAACTAATCCCCCTAATTCCTTATTTTCCTTTTTGTTAAATCTGTCTTTTGGGCTTTAATTATGATTTTACCATATCGTCCTCCATTAACCTCCTCAATATTACCGTCTTACCCTTAATTCATCTAACATTATTTAAATTAATAATAATACTAATATATTCCATATTATATACTATTATTTACATAAATAACCAAAACTCCACAAAATTCCACATAATGCCCAAACCACCAAAATTCACCAAAAATCACGAATATTATATTTAAATAAATTAAATAAATATTTCTCAAGAATTTTGGGTGTTACAACTCTTCCCCACTTAAAAGAATTTTCGCCCTCGAAAATTACCTCAAGGAAATAGAGTCGGACACGACTCCCTCATCTAATCTTCACATTCCCAAGTCCAACTTTCCCCAGCTGGCCCTCCCCACAATACCTTCACCAAGGTTATCTCTCTACCTCGCAGTTGCTTCACCTCTCGACCATCAATCCGCACAGGTAATGCTTCCACTATTAGGTTATCCCTCACTTGTACATCATTCATCATAATCACATGCGACGGATCCAGAATGTACTCCCTCAATTGAGACACATGGACCACAAAACATGGAGTGAGCTTCCCAGACTTCAAAGCTCGACCCACACCAGTCACTGACGTCACCCTAAAAAACGCGTGGTCTCTTTCTTGGAATTCAAGTGCTTTCCTCCTCTTATTTTGGTAACTCTTCTGACGACTCTGCGAAGTTCTCATCCTTCCTTGGATCATATTAATCTTCTCCATCGTCTCCTGCACAATCTCAGGTCTGAGTACAAACTCTCGCCTGACTCATACCAACACAGTGGAGTCCTACATCTTCTGCCATACAAAGCTTCATACTGTGTCATCCCAATACTAGCATGAAAGTTGTCGTTGTACGTGAACTCAATCAATGCTAAATGGTTATCCCAAGATCCTCCGTGATCCAACACACAAGCCCTCACTAAATCCTCTAAAGATTGGATAGTCCTTTTTGTCTGACCATCTGTCTGTGGATGGTAGGCAGAACTCATCCTCAACTTAGTACCCAAAGCCTCTTGCGAACTCTTCCAGAACCTCGATGTAAATCTCGGATCTCTATCTGACACCATACTCGAAGGTATCCCATGTAACTTCACAATCTCCTCAACATACATCTCGGATAACTTCTGCATAGAATGATTAATCTTCATCGGCAAGAAATGAGTCGATTTAGTTAATCTTCCACGCGCACCCAAATTTAATAATTCCCTTTTGCCGTCCTCGGCAACCCCGACACAAAGTCCATGGAAATACTATCCCATTTCCATTCTGGAATATTCAAAGGTTGCGTCATACCTAAAGGCTTATGATGCTCAATCTTCGACTTCTGACACGTCAAGCACGCGTAAAGGAACTCTGCAGTATCCAACTTTTCAAATCCTGGTACATCTTCATAGCACCGGGATGAATACTCAACCTACTTCGGTGTCATTCTTTTAGAATACTCTTCCTGATTTCTGGAACATCTGGAATACACACTCTATATCGAAACCTCATCACACCATTCTCATCAATCCGGAATTCACTTCCGTTACCTTGGTTAATTAACGTCAATTAGTCCGCCAACTTCAAATCCATATGTTGACCCACTCTGATTTCCTCCCAAATACCACTTATCAGCTTCAACATTCCTAACTTCACACTGCCAGGAGTCTCTTCACACACCAAACTCAAATCCCAAAACTGTTCGATTAATTACAATTCTCTCACTATAAGCATCAACATATGCAATGACTTCCTGCTCAACACGTCAGCCACTACATTTTCTTTGCCCGGATGGTAACTCAAATCAAAGTCATAATCCTTCAGTAGTTCCAACCACCTTCTCTGCCTCATATTCAATTCTTTTTGATCGAACAAGTACTTCAAATTCTTATGATCACTGAACACTTCAAATTTAGAGCCAAAAAGATAAGTCTCCAAACCTTCAACACAAACACCACAGCGGCTAACTCTAAGTCATGCGTAGGCTAATTCCTTTCATGAACTCTCAAATGTATCGAAGTATAAGCAAGAACTTGTCCATTCTGCAGCAATACTCCACATAGACCAATCTTCAGCGCATCACAATACACCACCAAAGATTCACTCAGATTAGGAAAGATCAACACCGAAGCGATCGTCAACCTCTCCTTCAATTCAACAAAGCTTACCTCACAAGCAACATCCCACCACTAGATATCACATGGCCAAGGAAACTCACTCCCTCCAACCAAGACTCACACTTCGACAGTTTCACATACAACTTCTTCTCTTTCAACACTTGAAACACAGTCCTCAAATGCTCAGCATGCTCTTCTTCATGTTTAAAGTATAACAGAATACCGTCAATAAAAACCGCCACAAACTTATCCAAATACTCATGAAAAATCCGATTCATATACTCCATGAACACCAGGTGCATTAGATACACCAAACGACATCACAGTATACTCATAGTCACCATACCTCATCCTGAAAGCTGTCTTTGGAATATCATCAGGCTTAACACGAATCTGATGATAACCATACCTCAAATCGATCTTGCTAAAACACAAGCACCCACCAATTGATCCATCAAATCATCGATCCTCAAAAGTGGATACTTATTCTTGATCGTCACTTTATTCAACTGTCTATAATCCACAGACAATCTCATAATACCATCTTTCTTCTTCACCGACAACACAGGAGCACCCCACAGAGAAATACTCGGTTAAACAAACTTCATCCCAAGCAACTCTTCCAATTGTTTCTTCAATTCTCCTAACCAAAATGCAGACATCCGGTAAGGAGCCATTGACACCGGACTCATACCTGGTATCAAATCTGCCGCAACCTCTACCTCACGCTCTGGAGGCCAATCACTTACGTCATCAGGAAACACTTATGAAATTTCACAAACAAAAATAAGAACACCAACTTCTCCACCTTCACTAATACCCAAAGTTTCCCTCAACATAAACATCTCAACACCATTCTGCATCGACTCATCAAAACAATCTGTAAGCACTTGGCTTAACTCCAAACAATTCACTGCGCACACCACTTAAGCTCGCAAGACACGTCTATCCCATCAGACATGATCTAATCTATTATCAACAAGATATTAAGGGTGATCATTTCCTTAATTTGTCAATAACAGATGACTATCATGAGGCAGTACAAACTATCTTTACCAAACTATCATAATGTCCAACACCACACTTAGCCATCGTTCCACACTCGAAGCATCTTGGAGAAGCACCAACTTCTCCCCCACTTGTTTCATTCCCAACTTGCAAATAGAAAACAAAACAAGCATCGACAGTGTTTTCACACACATGTCGTACACTAGGTAATAGGCAACATTAGACAACATGGCCGGACGGACCGACCTGCTCTGATACCACTAATGTAACACCCTTTTTCTACCCAACAAACGTCATGAATAAAACCTCAATTTAATCAGAGTAAAGTCCCAAAAGGGCATCACATTTCGTCATGAAAACATCAATTTTTAAATCAAATACTTTGCAGCGGAAAAACTTCACAAAATTCCATTATAATTGGTAACTCAAAGTTTTTACACAAGACTCAACACATCATAATATCATCAAATAAAAGAACACTAAAGTTCGACTCAACACCCCGACCCGATGTTACATATCAGAGCAAGACCCTCTACTCGCCTAAAATAACCAAGAGTACTTCACGTAAGCTCTTCACGCGTCAAAAGCTAGTCCTGATCATCTGCACTTTACCCACGTGGAGGCAACATTTAAACAGGCAGGGTGAGTAATCACGAAATCAATATATAAGATATAAGTAAAAGATAAAGCATAAACATCATCACGTCATTCATAACGTCAAAATACATCATATCACGTCAATATACTGCAATGCCACACAATATGCAATGCAACATCATAGACTCATGCATGTGGTACCAACTCGTCATAATAGATGGACACTGGGCCATCACCCTCCAAAGATCCCCACCAATAGGATCGATTCTACACCAGAACCGAAGCACGTCATAAACACCCTAATCCACACAATGGGATTGAAGCCACCAAATGGACTGAAGTCTTAACTATGCCATGAATGCATGATGTCAATTTCATAATCATCACCGTCACAAAATCGTCAAGGTTGCATCATCATTCATACAAAATCATCATAAGACTTCACATGACATGTATAACATCAACATACACATCGTCACTTTAATTCATCATAGCATCATAGTATAACATCACGAACGCACGTCAAAATCATCATCACAGAATCATCATCAACATCATGACACAACATCAATTCACATACATCACAAGTCGTCATATTATAATCATCATCATGATACAACATAATTCTACAACATAAATTCACACTCGTCATTATTCGTCACTAATTCTCAAAATTCATCATACTATAATCGTCACGTTAAAATTCCCGATTTTATCCTATTCATCTTTATCATAAGTTTAATCATGTTTTATTACCCCACCATAGCCCTACGTCCCAAGGAAACTGCACTGCAAGCGAAATCGGGATAGAAATGGAGAAAACAGGAAAACCTGCCCACATCACTGCCCATACGCGTAAGGACCACCCTGTTACGCATATGGCTCAATTTCACACCAACCAATACGCGTATTGCATCCTCCATTACACGATTGCATCCTCCATTACGCGTATTGCATCTCTAATACACGTATCAACAGAGAGGGTTTTCCTCTTAATTCTCCTTCAGATTCCACCTTATGGGTAATTGCTCGCCCCTACGCATAAGGTACTACCCATACGCATACTCACCTTCCCATACACGTATGCCCCTTCTTACGTGTATTACCCATAATTCCATATGCGTATGCTACGCGTACCAGCAGAGCGCCGTGCCAGCCCTTGGGGACGGGTGGGTACGTTACGCGTAATACCCTGGGAGTGTCCCCCATTACGCGTAATACCTCCCCTGTTACGCGTATCACCAGAAGTTACCCCAAAACTCAGATCTCGCATCTGAATGAAAACTTCCTCATTCCAGCACCTTGGATCCACCAAAAACAGACTCAAACTAGCTTTGATTCATCATAGATCTACGTTATTCATCCTACTTCATTGTCTACATCAATTTCTTCCTAATTATTACGTCTTAACCAGTTATTATCAATTTTGATTTTTAGATCTGGTTTACCCACATGTTCATCACAGCGGCATCAACATCATGCACACAGATTCAACATCGATTAAAGCAACACATATCGGATTCGCAACATAATTCATACATATACAAAGTTCCGAAAAATCGTCACAGATTCATCACAGATTTCAGCACAAATTCATCAGAAAACACAAACACACAATTATCTCTACCTTAAACCCATATCAAACACATTAACCCGGATTACCCCCCATACCTCGAATTTCCAGCAGAGATTCTTCATTTTCCGGGGTTCTACGGTCGATTCCTCGTTCTAGCCTCCTTTCCTCAGCTCTCTCTTCACTCCTTAGGGTTGCACAAACTAATCCCCCTAATTCCTTATTTTCCTTTTTGTTAAATCTGTCTTTTGGGCCTTAAGTATGATTTTACCGTATTGTCCTCCATTAACCTCCTCAATATTACCGTCTTACCCTTAATTCATCTAATATTATTTAAATTAATAATAATACTAATATATTCCATATTATATACTATTATTTACATAAATAACCAAAACTCCACAAAATTCCACACAATGCCCAAACCACCAAAATTCACCAAAAATCACGAATATTATATTTAAATTAATTAATTAAATATTTCTCAAGAATTTGGGGTGTTACACACTTAATCATATTCAAGCACTACTTTCATTAAAGGTGAAGTGAGGGGAATGGAGTCTTCGATCCTTTTCCTCAATTGTTTGGGTGCGAGTTCCCTTACTCGTGTGTGAACAATTCACACTTCTAAAAGACTTTTAACTCGATAAGATTCAAACCATTTTTATAAGCACTCGTGTTCATTAAAACACTTAATCCATATTTAAACACAATTTCTTAAAAGGCGAAAAGGAGGGGTTTGGAGGCTTCGATTCGTCTCTTTGATTGTTTGGGTGTGAGTTCCCTTACTAGTGTGTAAACAATTATCACCTCTAAAACATCCAACACATCAAACTTTCTTTTCTCACCCCTGTGCGATTTAAACTTCTCAAGACACTAATTCCTCGCCTCTGTGCGATCTATACTCAAACTTTTTTTCAAAAGAACATTGTTTAGTCCCTTCTTCCGCGCATATAAAGTAGTGTTTCAGCCTCCCCTAGCGAGCAGACAAGCCAATGTTTAGCAGTTAGAATGCGACCTAATCACTCGTTCATAAAAAACATCAACCAACCGTAGTCCTCCGAACTACGATTGCTCTAACTTCCTCATTACACTATGAGGGTACGTAGGCATAGGATTGCGAGATCATAGCGAGCTACCCTTTTCTTTTAACCTCAAACCTTTTACCGTAGTTCCACAAACTACGGACGCTCTGATTCTTCATTTTTTTTCAAATGAAAGATACGTAGGCACAAGGGCCTTAATCCTTGGCGAGCACCCTAATAAAAAACCACCATTTTCCCCTTAGAAACTATATCCTTACTCGTTACTCCCTTAGAAGAAAACAAACAAACTTAGCTAACATTTCTCACGAATCGAATCAAAAGGTTCCCATTGAGTACAACGGACGTAGGGGGTGCTAATACATTCCCTTTGCGTAATCGACTCCCGAACCTAAAATTTGGTTGCGATGACCATTTTCTTATCCCAAAGGTTTTATCGATATTTTCCTATTCCTTCCTTGGAATGAATAAAGTTAGGTGGCGACTCTGGTTGAACGTTTTTTCCGCGTCCATCGCGAGGATCATATTTTTTGAGGTACGACAATCAACAAGAATATATTTTGGGTTTTTCTGGTCTAAGTATATTGCTGAGGAAGGTGTCGCTCCAACTTGAAAAGAATACAATGTCAAACAGGATGTCCTGACATTGTACTGTGACAAGTCGGTTATAATAAGGATAGTCAAGGAATTCCTTCTGGTCAGCAGGACAAGGTCATTGTAACTAGTCATCTTCTTGTCATGCGTGTTTTGGGAATTTATATTAATGAAGAGTTATAGCAACTACAGTTTAGAAGGCTTGAAAACTTTTTTTTTGTTGCACGTGTTTCTCAAGAAAAACAGTTTTTCAATGACATGGGGAATCTGCATTAACTTCTGTCTATTAAGCATCATATAAATAGTCTAACTAGCATCTTTAGTTTATCTATAGTTTATATAATCAAAGGGAGCATGTACATTTATGGATACAAGAATATACTCCCTCCGTCCCATATTATAAGAGAAATTTACTTTTTAGATTCATTGAATAATTAATGTATCTGGTCTATATATAGACTAGATACATTAATTATTTAATGAATCTAAAAAGTGAATTTCTCTTATAATATGGGACAGAGGGAGTACAATTTTATAGAATTACTTTTAGTATGAAAATGTTTAGTAAATAACCCTTAATGTTTTGGTGGTTTTCTCAAGATTTCATTTTGCATACCTACTGTCTGTTGAGGTTTATGTAAAACTGCTATTTGACTGCACCTGGTATTTAAAACTATCATTCACATGGAGTTTTATAAAGAGTTTTATATACAGCCTGATGTACAGTTGCATAGGGAACTCTCTTTTTTTCGAATGTAACTTCAATATTGCCTACATTGGGAACCGCCACTAACTTAAACCTATACATTTTCCTGCTACAGATAAGAAGATAGAGAATAATAATTCCAGCATTTTGGAAATATATTGGGTATACGGTCACTTCAACCTTAAATGCATAAGACATGATGCTATGTATAGGCAGCCTACAAATACTTTATCAAGGACATTTGTTAGCCCTTTGACAAGGTACATCCACTTTTACCAAGGACTTTTTTGTGTAATGTCAGAATTTATAATATATTATTGTTACTTTTCCCGTTGATGTAGCCGGTTAGCAGATTTCCTAAGTTCCTAACAGTCTAACTATTGTTGAACCCCTGTACCATTATTGTTAACAAGACAAGTTTATTAAGAAAGGATAAATAACTTAGTATAGATGACAGTTCAATGTAAGACAAGTTTTAGTTAGTCCTTCCAACTAGGAGCATTTTAGTTGGTGTTACTAATTAACTTTAAAAAATATTGCAGAACAGTCCTCAACTTATCCTAAAATTAACAAGCCTTATACTCATTGAATAACAAACATTGAGTGCAGAAAAAAAAATAACCAAACCAATGTTATACCTGAGAATGGACAATGCAAAGGGAAAGTGAGTGCTTAGCTGAGCAAGATAGCCAACAAGTTTGTTGCTGTTAGAGAAAAATTTCTGCAAGAAGGTGAGTATATTCATTGTACCTATGAGTATATCTTTGTTGCATATCTAGCATTTATTGGAATCTCACAATAAGGTAATGTTTGACCTAAATTTAGATATATCTCTATATATCCACAGAAGTTGAAACATTTAAGACACTTTAGATTACATAACATAGAACTAATGTTACCTCATTATATATGTTGGACATGATTCATAGTGTATGCAAATACAATGGATTTCAAAAACAAACCTTTGGTTGAATATGTGCATAAGCAAATACAGAGTAGACATATTTTGTATCCATTTCACCAATGTCTTAGAATCTCTCCAACAGACAATCGCTTTTATAAGAAAACTTATGATAATATAAGTTGGTTGAACTCATTTATGATGCAACACCTAGCTCATTGGTGTTTCTATGGAACATGTTTTCATTTGATATAAGGAGCAGTTAATGATATGTTACTAAGAAGCTTTACCATTCATTTAATGAATCAACTACACTATAACCAATTTATGTTAAAAGGTTGGTAGCTCATTAAGTCGTTAGCATGTAAATTACAATGCTGTCAGTTATAGTGTATTAGGTGATGAATATCATTATTGTTGTTACACTTTTTTATACTTAACACTCACAATATGATTATATAAGGTTATTTATTGTGACAAGAATGGACCCTATTAACAACATTGGGCCAAGGAAAAAAGCAAGAGCAAGAAGATCAATGATAATAAAAGAAAATCGTTCAAAACGACATCGACATACTACTCAACAGATTCTTGGTGAGGAGTGCAGTCATAGTACTCCAAATATATTCACAATGAGACAACCATTGTCGGAGCTGACCCCGTTGTTTCAAAACATTAAGCATATTTCACAGACAGGTTGAGAGAGTATTATGCAAAGTGCAGTGTTACTCGGTTCCGAACCAAGCCTATCAAGACATGGTTTTAAATCAAATTTAAGGTCCTGCCAAATACAATCTTTGGGAACAAATTTATTGTCAAAATTTACATCAGATTCTAATGTCAACATTTAGATATACAAGTACATATATAATACAACCATCAATAAGTTTTAACTTCCAACCAACCAAAATAAATATCAAGTTCAACCTTCAAGCAACCATGAACTTTACCATCAAGCAACCAAGGTTTAAGTTCAACTAACCAAAATCATAATAAGTATTAAGTACAACACCAAAGTTTAAGTTAAACCAACCAAAACCATAATAATATTAATATTGCCTAACAAAACAAGAGTGAAGCATTCTAAAATTTAAATCCTAATCATCAAGGTCAAGCAAGAATATTAGATGCACTCTTAGAACAAGTTGGACCCTCTTTTTCATCTTCGTTGTCATCATCATTTCCATCTACATTACAAAACAATGAAATAAATTCAATGGTTACTAAATAATATATTAAAAAAATATTAGATGACTATATTCATACTAAAAGTATTAGATAATTACCATCATCAAAGGCATGCAACTATATTGAGCCATATTTTTTTTTCTTTCAAAATGGGCTATGGACATTTTCTAATCTATGTAGTTATTTTTTATTTTTTTTAACGGGCTGGCGGGGCAACCCCACCCCATTATGTATTCCGCCCGTGGGGTTTTTTGTTTTGGCGGGGCAGGCGAAATGGGTAGGCGGGCCCAAAATCCAGGCCCAGCCCGCCATTTTTTGGCGGGTGACGGGCCGGCCCCGGCCTGTTTTGCCACCCCTATTGACTATGTCGCTCTATACTTGACTTTGTTTCATGGTAAATATTGATTGCTTTTTGTGTATGGTAGTAACATGTATTGTACTCTACATTGATTAATGGTAAATATGTTGAACATATATCTACATGTTTCAACCACTTATTTGGTTATAATGAATTTTATTTGATTGGAATGGTGTTAACAGAAATCCAAGCACTGCCAAAACAGGTCGGGGCAGGCCTAGGAAACAGTTGGGTATTCCAATTCGCGCGTTTAATTCTGGCATAAACAGTCCTATTAAGAGAAACACTCAAGTAACTGTCACTTCTAATGCAACACCCAGATCAAACTCGCAAACTAGATAAATGTTCATTAAATATACTGAGTAATACATTTTTGTTAATATACTTTTTTTGGATGATGACTGCATTATGTTTTTGGAAATTTTTCAATTATACGAGGTTTGTTTTATCGACATTACAGATCCTCCCAAACTGTCACACCGCCTCATGGGGTTTTTGGAGTAAACTTTGAACTACCAGAAAACATTAGCCTGCCAAACAATGGACTTCCAATTCAAAGTGATTCAGAGCTGTGCGAGACAAACCAATCACATTGTGCCGAAACTCAACCATAGTATGGTTCATATAAATGTTTTATTTTTTCTGCATTACTACTGTTAGTTCTGCTTTTATTATGTGAACTTTATTATCTTGACATAAACAAACCAGCTGTGAGCTAATTAAACTAGCATGTGATTTTTATCAACTGTGAATTCACTATGCCAGACCAATGTAAATTCACTATGCCTGCATGTAAGTAAACCAACTGTGAGCTGTTCTTTTTGTGTAAACAGAATTTATACCATAAACAAACTAGGTTGTGGCAGGCCTAGGACAGTTGGAGTTCCAAATCTGGCATTTAACTTGAGCAGAAAGTTTCCAATCGAAGCAAACAATCAAAGGAATAACAGTTCTACAGGAACACCCAGATCAAACTTAGAAACTAGGTACATGTTATTATAATGTAACAACTAATATGTTTTACTCACTTTAAGGGTTTTGAATTAAACTTTCCATAATCCTTGCTCATCACTGTAAAAAATTATTTCTGAAATAGCAGAGTCCTTAGAAAGATTGTCTGTGATCAGAATGTATCCCATGAAAATCAACAACCAGTTTTCCCTATGGCTACACCAGTCTCATATTCTACAGATATTCCTAGACAAAGATCTCAGCCTCCATGTCCTATTTTAACACCTACAGTCAATTTGGATTTTAATAGCGACTCCGACAATGATTCCGACTATGACCCTTTTGCAAGTAAGTATACGACTTGGTTAAGGACTGTCCTAACATTTTATTGACTCAAATACTGTTAAGTAATCCAAACAGTCAATGATATTCATATAACTTTATTGTTCATAATAGCATATCTATCTGAAGATGAGTTCGATTCAGAATCAGAAGACGTCGAAGCACCTTTTACAATTCATGCCAATTCATCAAGAACTTCTGAAGGTATGTCATTGTTACACCATTTGTTGTGATATTACACCATTAAAATGAATTTTGAAATTCTGGTCAGTGATTGACAAAATCATTGCTTCTGTAGATTATTACGACATCGGCGACCCTCTTATCGAATGTCGTTATTGTAATGCCATTATATGGTATCAAGAGAGGATGCACAAGAGTAATCACTAAGCCAATCCGAAGTTTATGCTGTGTTGTGGGAATGGCAAAGTTGAAATCCCAAAACTAAAACAACCTCCAAGAGTACTTGCAAAGCTTTTGTTTGATCACGATAATTTAGTTAGCAAGAAGTTTCAGCAACATATCCGAACTTACAATATGATGTTTGCCTTCACATCACTTGGGGAAAAGTTGGACAATCATTTTAACAATGGACGTGGACCTCAAACACTAAGGATACAAGGTTAGACCTGTCATCGAATTGGAAGCTTGTTACCTCCTGATGGTCAACCACCTAAGTTTGCTCAATTATATATTTATGACACGGAAAATGAGGTCCAAAATAGAATGCAAGGTTTGAGGTAAAGTTCTTTTACTGAACACTGAGATTTGTAGTTCATAGTTCCCATCACTACAATCTATTATTACTATATAATCATTGCTAACCATTTTCATACACTTCTCATGTTTAGGAACACCAAGAACATTGATCCTTTAGTTGTACAACAATTGTCTGGAATGCTGTATGAACACAATCCTCATGCAAAGTTTTTTCAAATGGCAAAACAGTGGTTATATAACGATGATACTCAAAACTTGAAGTTGAGACTCATTTCTGATAGATCCACGGATGGGAGAGTATATAATCAACCAACGGTTTCTGAAGTTGTTGCGTTAGTAGTCGGTGATATTGACACGGCAGAAATGAGGGATATAATAATGCAAACAAAAGGAGGAGGACTTCAGAGAATCAATGAGCTCCATGCGAGTTACATGGATTTCCAGTATCCTTTGATTTTTCCGTATGGTGAAGACGGATATAGACCTAATATTGCTCATAGAGACAGGTCGTTCCACGTGAATAGCATAAGAAATAGGCTAACAATTAGAGAATGACTTTCATATCGCATTCAAACCAGGTTAACTGAAGCTAAGACTTTGTTATGTTCACGAAGGTTGTTCCAACAATTTTTGGTCGATGGTTACACAATGTTAGAATCAAAGAAATTAGAATGGGTTCGCAAAAATCAACCAAAGCTTCGGGCGTCCAAGCACAATTCTCTAAATGAAGAAGGCGATCAAAGTCAAACTCCGGGTTCAAGCATAGGTAAAAGAGTTATTTTACCCTCGTCCTTTGTCGGCGGCCGTAGGTTTATGGATCAATTGTACTATGATGGGATGGCTATTTGTAGTAAAGTTGGATTTCCTGATTTGTTCATAAAATTTACTTGCAATCCAAATTGGCTTGAGATTCAAAGAGTACTTGCACCTCTTCATTTGAAACCACAAGATCAGTCTGATATCATTTCAAGAGTATTCAAAATCAAGTTTGATCAACTTCTATCAGATTTAACCAAGAAAGGTGTCCTAGGCAAAGTCCTAGCATGTGAGTTAATTCTTCCTCTACACTATGAATTTATTATACTACTGTCTCGAGTATATTTTAATACTTTATGTACTTCTAATTATTATGTACTTCCAATGCTAGATATATACATGATTGAGTTTCATAAGAGAGGACTTCCACATGCATATATCTTGATCTTTTTGCATCCTTCAAACAAATATCCAGGTCTTGAAGACATTGACAAGATCATTAGTGCTAAAGTTCACGATCCCTTGAAACACCCTCGGTTGTACAATTTGGTTAAATCTCATATGGTTCCTGGTCCTTGTGGTTTGGCAAATCTTAACTCTCCTTGCATGAAAGATAGAAAATGCTCCAAGTTTTTCCCAAAAAAAATTCAACCAACAACTATAGTGGACCAAGATGGCTATCCTATTTATAGGAGAAGAAACAACGGAAACACAATTGAGAAAAATGGGGTCATTCTACATAGTGGTCATGTAGATCCTCACAACCCAAGTTTATTATTGAAGTACGAAGCCCACATCAACATGGAATGGTGCAATCTGAGTACTTCTATCAAATACCTTTTCAAATACATTAACAAAGGTTTTGATAGAATTTCTGCTGTCATACAAGGTCAAGACAAAAACAACATTGACGAAATCAAGCAATATTTGGATTGTCGATACATCTCCCCAAGTGAAGCATGTTGGAGGATATTTTATTATTCCATACATGGTAGAAAGCCAGCCGTTGAGAGATTATATTTTCAAATGGAAGGTGAAAACTCGGTTTACTACAAAGACTACGAGCAAGTTGGTAACGTTTTATTCAAACCAAGTGTAACCGAATCAATGTTTACAGCTTGGTTTGAGGAAAACAAAACTTATGAAGAAGCAAGATTACTAACTTATGGTGACTTTGTTTCTAAATTTGTTTATCATAAGCGAAGTAGGAGTTAGAAGCCAAGGAAACAAGGGTATACCATTGGTCGTCTTATTTGGGTTCCTCAAAGTACGGGTGAATTGTTTTATTTAAGGATGATGCTAACTATCAAGAAAGGGCCATTATGTTATCAAGATATCAAGAAAGTTGATGGTAAACAATATAAAACTTTTAGAGGAGCATGCTTTGCTATGGGATTTCTACAAGATGATAGAGAATTTGTTGAGGCAATTAAAGAGGCACATGTTTAGGGTTCCAGTTTCTTCTTACGTAAGTTATTTGTAACGATGTTGTCTTCTTCATCCATGAATAGACCCGAACATGTGTGGAGAAAGACTTGGATGTATTTATCGGATGGTATTCTTTATGAACAACGAATGTTGACAAGAAATCAAGGTATCACAATTTTTACTATATTTAATTTTTCTATTCCATTTGTTTACAAGTTATGACACTTCAATTATAACACTGGCAGTAGACTTTTTTGCAAGTTAAAACCGTATTTTACATTACCATTATACCGTGTTTGGCTTTAGATAAGAATAAGATTTTTTTGCCTATGCTAGAATCTGCCTCTATTTTTAGCCGAAGCTTGAAACTACATCTATCTGCTGCAAACTGTTACCCTTGCTTTATTTAAATTTTTTATAACTATTATATAATAAAGTATTATAGCATATGCTGCAAAAAGTTACACTTCAATTTACCGAAGCTACAAACTGCATCTATGTTTCCTAGGCCTGATGTACTGTGGTTATGATAAGTATTATAAAATTTCCTGTAAGAAAAACCTGTAACTGTGTTACTTTTCCTCCTACAGTGCTTTGTTTTGGGGTGCTGATCCATCACCCATGGTCTAAATCCTATGCTACACACGGTTTCGGGATCTGTTAGTTCATTATCAGTTACTATTGTATTGAGGAAAAAATAATGATAAACAAACCATTAACATATGGAACATGAAACAGTAAGTATAAAGTAATATGAAATGGTTTTCACTTAATAAGCTTTGAATTGACCTAACCTGAATTGTTGCTTGATTCAAAATAATATTATATGGTTTTCACCCATGGTTAGAGATGCTTCTACAAATAGAAAAGAAGTCTCTTTGACTTTTAATGTGCCTGAATTTTACAGTATGGTGCTAAAGCGACCTGGGCCTGCCTTAATTTAATAAGTTCCTTAAGTTAATGCCTTGCAATTTTACTAAAATACAATTTAAACGCAAGCTGGGTCTGCCTTGCATTTTTTCTAAAATACAATGCTGCATTCTTGTATTTATGCCGGTTTAAATTTAAATTAGGTTGCAAGAAGTTTCTACGTCGGATTCTTATGTGCTGTATTAATTCCTTATTTTACCATAGGTTTGACACTAACTGATGCGGAGCTCAAAAAACTTACACTGGTGACAATTGAAAAACTGTTACAGAATAATAATAGAAGTTTGAATGCCTACAAGACAATGTCATATCCAAAAGATTATGTGGTTGTGGATGTAGGAAATAGACTTCTTTATGATGAACGTCAATATGATTCTGTTGCTCAAGAACAAATATTTTTAAATTTGTGCTCTTCTCTTATAAGTAAACTTTCTTTGCGATAAAAGTTGTTTAAAATAACTATTCATTTGCATAATATTGACATATATATGAATCTTCTCTTATTTTTAGATGAGTAAAGAGGCATTTTTAATGAAATCGTGGATGTTGTAGAAAGGCAACAAGGCGGGGTATTTTTTTTATATGGCTACGGTGGGACTCATAAGACTTTTATGTGGAACACTTTATCAGCATCACTTCCGTCTAAGAAAAAATTTGCCTTGCCTGTTGCCTCAAGTGGGATTGCAAGTTTATTGTTACCAGGTGGAAGAACAACTCATTCTAGATTTAAGATTCCAGTCCCTACTATAGAAACTTCTATTTGCAACATTAACAAAAAGGATGATCTTGTCGAGCTTCTAAAAATGACAGATCTTATCATATGGGATGAGGCTCCTATGGCTAACAGGTTTTGCTTTGAGTATCTTGACAAATCCTTAAAAGATATTATGAGTGGATTGCCAGATGCATCTAAAAAATTTTTTGGAGGTAAGGTTGTTGTGTTTGGTGGTGACTTCAGACAAATTCTCCCTGTTATACCAAGAGGTACTAGATCTGATATTATCCACGCAACCATCAATGCTTCTTATATTTGGGATGATTGTAGAGTCTTGAAGCTTACAAAGAACACGTGCTTGGAAACTGGTGCAACTACTTCTACAGTTGAAGACATAAGGAGTTTTTCTGAGTGGATTTTAAAAATTGGAGATGGGACCATGTGTGAGCCAAATGAAGGTTATGCTGATATTTGTATTCCAAGAGAGTTTTTGATTTCAAATTTTTCTGATCTGATTAAGGCAATTGTTGAGGATACATACCCTGATCTGATTCATAATTATCTTGATGCTGACTATCTTCAAAGTCGTGCAATATTAGCTTCAACAATTGAAGTAGTAGATGATATCAACCAATATATCACAAACCTTCTTCCAGGTATGCAACTCTAATTTTTTGAACCATACTTATGCTAATAATAAAAAGTAGCGTTATATATGTTACGTAGTCATTAATTATATTTTTCAATTATTGTAGGAGATGAGAAAGAATACTTCGGTAGTGATTCTATAGATAAATTTGATGCTACTAACTTTGATGCATATGAGCATGTCACACCTGAGTTACTAAATGCTCTTAAAACTTCTGGATTACCTAATCATTCAATCAGGTTGAAAGTTATGGCAACAATAATGTTAATGCGCAATCTAGATCAGTCTGAATGGTTGTGCAATGGTACACGCTCACTGTAACCAGGCTTGCCAATCATGTCATTGAAGCTAAGATCATTTTTGGTAAAAATATTGGCAACATCATTTATATTCCTATAATGTCTTTGTCCCCATCACAGTCACCATTGTAACACCTCAAAATTTGCCCTCATACTTTTAACAATAACTGGCTTATGTTTCATTTCATTCTTTTCATTATCATCATTGCATACCATTGGCCTTAGCATGGGATCAAGGTATCTAGATCAAATCCAAGAAGCCTTGAGCCTCAAGAGATCTTGATTGATTCATCTCTTTATCATATGATCAAGCTTGTCAAGAAATTTCAAGGAAGTCACATTCTCCTAACTAGTGCAAAATTAGGGTTTTTGGAATTCTTGAGTATAACACCCCAATGGGTAAGATCCTTGAGCTTTTACCATCACCAAATGACATATCTCATCATTGTTTGAGAGGATACACATCATGCTCAGAGGAATTTGGATTTGGAGGATGTGTTGTTTTCTCCTAGACTGAGGGCCCCAAACTAGGGTTTGACATAAAATCAGTTTATTTCTGACTTTTTGGGCAAGACTTGATTTTATGGTATTCCTCATGTCCTTAAGTGTCTAAGATTGGAGAATTGTCCATCAATTGGGTTTGGAAGAGTTTCAATTGATCAATTGACTGAAAATCAGGAGAATTTGGGGAAAGTCAACTGTGCAGAGGAAAAAGTCAACTCTTGACTTTTTAAGGTCAAAATATTGTTCCTCGTGGCAAATATGTGCATTGGTGAAGATTTGATCAAGAATTTCAAGAGTTTCACAAGAAATCAAGAAATGTGCAAAGTTGCCAAAAATAGTAATGAAGGGTTTCCATTTATGGCAAGTTTTGTCAAGTTGAAGGGTCATCTTTGGAGCATTCTTTCTCTATGGTCCAAGCTCCAAATTGAAAAGGTAGGGAGGCCTATCAAAAGTTCACATTTCAAGCTTCAAAACCATACCAAGAACATTTCCATTGGACCAAAATTGAGAGAGATATGATGGATTAAAGTTGAGGCAAATTGGCAAGTCATGACCAGTCAACACGCAGTTATTTTCACTAACACTTGGTGTGCATGTTGTGTACAAGTTCATAGCTAAATATCTCATTGATGTAGGCTTCAATTGGAAAAATGTTCAACATCAATCTTGTTCATCTCCACCTCCTCTTCAACTTTGGTGTTGAAAGATTTTTCATTTGATCACCTCATTGAGAGATATATTGAGGCAAAGTTAGAGGTTTCAACTGACTTACTCCCATGCACATGAGCTGGTCGAGGGCAGGTCAAGTGACATGTCAATTCAGTTATGTGCAAGTACTTCCATAGCCATTTTTAAACACCTTAGAGGCTTCAATTGCAATTGGCTTCCATACCAATCTTGTTGCATTACATTTCCTCTTTTCAAAGAGCCATTAACCATGTTATATTATCCCATGATCATTGAGATATCATGCTTCAAACTCATCATCATACCATCTATGTCTTCCATGCTAAGTAAACTAAACCAAGGCAAACCTTGTTCTCTTCTTGTGCAGCATGCGCATACATCACATGCCATATTCAAAACATTTCCATTTTGAGCTAGACAAACCAACTTCTTACACACATGCTGCTTATGTACTATACATGCCATAAGTGTTCAAACAAAAAAGAGAGGAAAAAGAAACTTGTAGGACAAGTTGTAGCAAGTTGGTGTGGCTGCAGCATCATAACATCATCACCATTCAACTTAAACCTTACCATAACATGTCATGCTCTCCTCCATACTGAACAAAAACCCGTGCACACTTCATTCTTCCACCTCTCACTCTCTTTTCCATTTCAAATTCACTCAACTCGAGCAATAACTAACTGGACTCACTCCCAACTCAGTTAACCAAGTTTCTAACTGTTAACCACAGTGGTTAACATTTAACCCATCATATAAATAGAAACTCTAACTAACTTTTCAAGGAAACTGGTTCATTCTTCACATTTCACCAAAAACCTCACACTCTCTCTCTGAATTTTTCTCTCCCTCGAAGCTCTGAGATCTCAATTCCCTCTACTTTCTTCATCTTCATTCATCATCAATCAACATCTGTGAGCAAAAGATTGGATCTATAGAAGTTGCATCTTGAATCCTCTTCATCTTGATCAGTTTGGTTTTGCAAGAATTTTGAAGTTTATGTAGCCTTTATTTGGCCATTGATCATCTCCAAAGCAAGGAGCCTCATCTCTGGTTTTTTCTTGTAGCAAAGGAAGCATCAAAAGTACAGGTTTCAGTTCAATCTTTTTACTCTCTTTATGCTTTAATTTCACTTGTTTTTGCTTGATTAAAGCTCAATAGGAGCAATGTGAATCCCCGGCTAGTTGATAGGCACCTTAGGTGCTTAGTTGAATTTGCTAGGGCAAACTGTTTGGCTTCGATCTGCATTATGTGTGCATTGTTTGTGAATTCTAGTGGTAGATTCGTGATCTACGTTGTGAGAGGATCATTTTGATATGAGATTTGCACGTTTTTGGAATGTTGGAGGACTGAGCACGGCGGAGGCTTGTCGGAGAAGACGAACGGAGTCTTCTCTGGCCACCTGAGTTCATCACATCTCATAAACCTTAATTCCATGCCAGTTTAATTCACAACCGTTGATTTTACTTTGATCCAACGCACACATGACTGCCAGCGCATTAATGAAACCACCTCCCCTGCACGTGCTTCAATTTCTAAATATTTTTTAATTGTGTGATTCCATATGCATGTTTCATCCTTGCTTAACGTGTGCTTGCATTGTGAATCATGTGATGTGCTTACTTTCTTGATTATCTTGATCTGACTTGATCCAAAGGCCATTGTTGAGTCAACTTTTGATTGAAGTCCACCACATAGACCCTATCTGAGCACGTGGTATTGGACTAGGCTGATATTGATATCCACACCCCTCCCTTTGAGCCCAAAGCGCATTATAACTTGGTTTTTGCTTTCGTGGCACCCCCTGACCATTTCTTTGTTTTTTTTAATTTTCTTTTCATATATGTTTGCCATTTGTTTTTAAAAAATACTTTTGAGCATCCAAAAATTCCACAAAAATTCATGAAGCATTATAAGGCATTTAAATAATTTTGGCATATTTTATTTTATGATTTTATCGTATTTTTCTATATTTTCATGAATATTCTTTCATTTTCTTTTGTATGAGCATTTAATCATGATACATGCTTCATCATGGATTTGTTTGACATAGTTGTGGATTGAATCTTTGCCTAAAAATTGACACATGCATTTATGATAGGTTGGGGCATGCCATGTTTTTTTCATAGATTTTTTAGGTCATTTTTTATTGACTTTTGAATGAGGTCTTTGAGCCATTTGTTTGTGTGATTGGTATGAAATTGTGAAGCATCTTTGAGCATGTGTGGTGATGAATTTTGAGCCTTATTTGTGAGACATGTTTGCACACTAATTGCACCCCAATTTTCTTGTCTTTTCTCAATTTCCTCGTTATCTTAACATGATCTTTTGGATGGTATGAAAGCATGTTTGTTTGTGTGAATGTTAGAAGGCTTGTGCTAGGGTTTTAATGTGGATGGTGTGTATTTCCTTTTGAAAATTGTTGAGACCTTTTAATCCATGTTGCATGAAAATTATAGGTCACTTTATCATGTTATAGGTCACTCAAAGTTCATCCCTACATGATTTGTATGCACATGTTTTCACTTGAAATGTGTTGTGTAAGTGTGCTTTCTCACTTGATCTTCTTTGAGCACTTGCTTGTACCAATGCTTGCATGATCTTGCACAATCACTTAAGCATGATCCCACTTCTGTTTGTTATCATCCTCAACCATATTCCATGACCCATAATTGCATATGACATGTTTCTTAAGTTTATGAACTCTTGTATGTTTGTTTGACCTAACTTGAACATGTTTGTTCCTAATCTTCAATGTGCTTCAACATGATACTTGTGTGAACTTTGTGCATACATTCTTGATTTCTACATGTCATTTCAAATGCCATAGGCTACTGACTTGCATTCATATTCCATGATTTTTCATCTTACATCTTCATCTTTGACTTGCATTACAAGTATGCCTCATTGTTGAACTTCAATTATGTTTGTTCACTTCTTTTTGCTTCATTTCTTTAAATGCTTGCATCCATGACTTGTATGTTCATTCAATGAAATCTCCATGCTTTAATAGATATCATTCACTTCTGACTTTGATGTTTACATATGCATTCATTAATGTTCATGAACCATATGCATTCATATTACTTAGTTTGTGCACAACTTGCCCTTGTGTGAACTTTAATGCATAGTTTGACATTGTTCGGTTTCATTTGGCATGTTTACTTTGGTATGGACCCTTGACATATGCCTACTGAACTTAGAGGTTCACTAACCCTTAGGACTCTTCCTTTATTGGTTTTGCCTTTGTTTGCTTCTTAAGTTGTCTTCCTTAAGCAACTAGCACTTGTTTGGTTTACTTTTGATACTTGTTTTCATTACTTGTATTCATATTGGTACTAACCTTTTATGTAGGGGCAGAGGTAAGGTGCTTGAACATGTGGATGATTATCCATGTTCATCTCTTCTTTCATCTCTCATTTATCTTGATTGTCTTTTCCCTTTGGTGAATTGCATGATATAATGCTTTGTGTACAACTTTCTCACACCCTTTGGGATCCTAGCTCATCCTTAATTTTTGATTAAGGTGAGGTAGGATAAGCATTAGGTAGTGCTATCCCTCTCTTATCTTTAGACTTAGGTTCTTAAACCTCCCCTTAGGGCCACCTTTGCATGATAACATTAGGAACAATCTAGTTTCCCCTTAGTGTTTTCTTCTTCTTTGAGTCTTCTCTTCTCATCTCATAACCCTTCTAAAACATCTAATAAAGGTTAACGGGTATTGCGCATGAGCCTTATATATGGGAAGTGAGGTATGGGGGAACATCCCTTCATTCTTCTAGGGTACTTAGTGTACGTCCTGTTGGGGACGATACGCGACGTATTCGTTCCTATGTTGTAGACTTGGGTGCAATGCAAGTTACAAACTAACTTCAATCCACTTCTTGTCTAAAAAACACAAAACAAACTCAAACCTTTTTTATCCTTCGGGATCGTTAAGTTTCAAATCCATTTTCAGAAGAGAGCACGTTACTTCCGTCTCGTCGCAAACAACCATCGACCCTAACTGCCGGACGCGAACTTAACGTCGCTCATAAAAAACACTAAGACCTCGTTAGGTCGAACTACGACTGCTATGATTTCCTCCTTCTGGCTATATTGAGGATATGTAGGCACAAGACGATGATGTCTTGGCGAGCAAACTTCCCCCCCTTAGTTCGTGTCCGAACTACGTTGACTTTGACTTTCCCATTGCACAAGGGAATACGTAGGCCTAGGACTCCGACAATGTCCTACCGAGTCACTTCTTTTTCTTTTCTCCCCCGTTTCTTCGCTCTCCTCCATTCCCGTTTCTTTTCCTTCCCAGTAGCAGTGGAGCTCCAGACGACGACACCCCTTTGATGTAGACAACAAGCGTGAATCCCATCGAGTACGATGGACGCGTGGAGTGCTAATACCTTCCCCTCGTGTAACCGACTCCCTTACCCGTTTCTATTGGCCGCGATACCATGTCTTTTCCCTTCCCTCAGGTTTACGCAGTGTTTCCTTCCCCTCTCTTGGGATAAATACACATTGTTGGAGACTCTATTTCTGTGCCACTTTTGAGTTTGTACCTGGATGAAAATCCCGGGAGCGACAACCATGGCCTTTTAAATTGGTGAGACGCCAGTTCCCAATCATTGTTTCCTTTGCCATGACAATTAACAAGTCTCAAGGACAATCTCTAGACAATGTTGGTTTGTACTTGTCCAAAGATGTTTTTAGTCATGGCCAATTATATGTGGCTATCTCTAGAGTTAAATCCAAAAAGGGTCTCAAGATTCTTATTCATGACAAAGATAAAGAAGCATTGAGTACTACCACCAATGTTGTCTTCAAAGAAGTGTTCCAAAACATTTGAAAGGTATGTTTTTATATGATTTTTTTTTTCATTCATACAAACAATTTAAAACATTTGAGTACTTTATAACCAACCTTATTCTACGTTTCTTTTTCCCTTTTTCAGGTTCAAGCATTGCCTTCATTTTGAAGATGTATGTTACAATGTAGTTTTATAATCCTTTGTAACACATCTTGAAAACTTTTTTTTCATACAATTTAATTGTTATGACATTAACACCAATTCATATTGTTAATTTAGTATTATATGAGTAAAAATTGAATATTCTCATGTTCTATATTTTATACCTTCAATACAACGTCACCCTTGTAGTCCACATACTTTACACAAAACTATTACTTATGAAACCCATTACAACACAAATTCTTCAAGTCATACAACTATGCTTACATTGAACTGGAAAATAATATGAGTTCACTTTTATGGTAATAAGATTGGACATGACTTGATTTAGTGAACGTGAGGGATTTTGTGCCAATGGTGCCAACTTATGTAGTGCCAAGGTGTGGTTTCTTATAGAAGCAGCAGAGTTAGGCGTAAAAGCAAACCTACAAAGTGTAGTGACTGAATTTATTATGCTTTTTTTTTCTTCCATCAAAAAATTATTGGTTACTTCATTTCTCAATCTTTTTAGATGGATTTATATTTAAACTCATATTATTATTATTATTGTTATTAGTTTCAAAAGAATCTCTTTCTCTTCATGTTGTTTTGTTTTATTTTGTGCTTATAATTAATTGTTTTTTAATCTAATTCTTATTGCATAAACCATGTATATTGTTGTGATTTGTGATTCTATGAGTTTAGTTTAATAATTGATTGTTTGAAAGTATTTGGAAGGATTGAACTTATATTATTAGGTTTGTAGTGATTGAATGCATCTGTTATAACAACTGCTATTAACCATTGTCAATATTGTTGCCTTTATTAGGTGAAGGACAAATCTTTATTTCCTGTTAGCTAATCTTACCTTCTTTTCATATACTTTATTCTACCAAACTTTACTTCATACAATTTGGGAAAATTTCCTTACTTTACTGCTTCAAAACACGACATATTTTATACTTAGAACACAAATAAACATTCAATTTTCATTCATCATTGATTACCAAGGCATTAATATTTTATAAATTACTCATTATTACTAATAACATATATGAACCATAATTTTAACACCATTATATTCTCCTTTTTACACACAACTTTAGTAATAATATATCATTCATAACGAAATTAAGTTTCATATAATACAACCACCACTACTCAAAACATATACGTACGAAAACTTAAAGACCACAAACTAAACTTAACGTTTGCACACAACATTAAGGTATCATATCTTAGACAAAATAAATTTAATTACATCAAAGTTTATCTAACTGGTTTCCACCATACTACCTTTACCAACCACCATACACCTTCTTCAAACTTTCAACGATTTAACACCTTTACCACCAGCCTGTTGCAAGGAGGGCCACGAAGCATGAATTCCAGTTTATCACCTCTTCGGAGTTGTTTCTTTTTCACAAAGTCCTTCCACCCATTCCATATATACATCTCCACGCGGTACTTTCGTTGCGAACGGTGGAGGTGACACTCATACCTTTCTTTAGTATCGTAGTCATACAACCAGAACCGTGGCCCAACACCCTTCAGGGCAGACTTAATCACTTTCTGTGGAGTTTGCTGCCAATGAACAAAAAAAAATATCAATACATTGCAATGCCCTATTTTTCATTAACTATTAACAACAACTCCAGTTAATAGCACAAACCAGAACGTTATTCGCAGCGGTTTTTGCATAGCGGATTTTCTTCTTCCAAATGTACAATTTTGGCTTGTTGCTCAGATCTTGATCACTTTGGCCATCCACAGACCTGCATTAACATGAATCATACAATCATTCCATTATACAATAACAGCGTAAATGAATATCAAACGACCATCAACCATTTTAAACTTACGGATTAAAATGAATCAGAACATATCTCAACAACAACACATATTTAGGTTTCACTTCAGACTCATAAATCCAAAACATCATTCTACAGACTGTTCTTCAACATGCAAAAAATTTCTTACAACGTCTGTACGTTACATTACAAACACGTTAATGCTATGGATTCACAATCATACAGATCTAGCGGAAAAATAACATGCAATGTAAAAAATTAATTGGAAATACCCAATCAAACATGCAATCCAAATTCTACACCGTCGAATCCAGCAACCATACTAAATTTTCAACAGATTCAACATACTAAAACAACCCGAAATGGAACGCTTTCACTAATATCATACACAACAACATTGTACATACCTTGCCATCTCGTGCGTTTCCTCTTTCATCGCCATCCCTTTCGTAACGCAAGCTTCAAACTTTCAGACCAAAATCAGTTGACACCTTCTTCACTCTCGTACGGAATGCAAAAGGGATCGTACACACCTTGGCCATTTCTCCTTTTAACCTTATTGTTCCCCTTCCCTCAATTAATGGGCCCCGTATAATCTTTCCTTTTTGGGGGCCCACAATCCATTTCCTTTTTTTTTCCACTACATTAAAACATGCTGCAACTTTTCATTTATTTTGTTATATTTTTTTTTGTTCATCAATTTTATATTTTATTCATTTTTATTCATTACATTATAGTGCTAACATTTCTTTTTCCACTAACTTTATTTTTTACACTATTAAGTGGTTTCATAAACTACTTTTCTTATACTTTTTTTTTTTCCTTTTTTTCAATAACTTATAAAATAATAATACTTTTTCTATGGATTTTCAACATATTTTTAAATCTAATATATATTACATTTCTTTCCGTCTAATCTGTTACGTACAAGCTCTTACCTGTGCGTCCGATGTAGACATGTTTTTACCCGTGCAGAAGCACGGGTCTTCTACTAGTTTATATTAATGAAGAGTTATAGAAACTACAGTTTAGAAGGCTTGAAAAAGTTTTTTTTGTTGCATGTGTTTCTCAAGAAAAACAGTTTTTCAATGACATTGGGATTTTTATTTCAAATGTTGCAGTCAAAGCATGGAAAGCGAGAAACAGGAACGAGAGAATGTCTATGTTACCAAGGATAATTTCACTCCTTTCAACAATTTTATCCTTGACTGATCAGGCGATACAAGCAAGGTCGTTATTCAATTTTAAATCCCCAAACCTTACTGCTTCAACCTTCTACCCAGCCGTGTTTCAACATGAGTCTGAATTCCAAAAATACTGATGCTAAAAAGGCTCTTGTGCTAGATGCCAAGAAGGATAAGAGTGCAGATTCAAAGAAGGTGGAGTTTGAAGTTGTGACATCTGTTGGATCATCTACTGGAGCATCTAGGATAAGGAAAAAGTCTGTGAAAAAAATGAAGTTCTTCAAGAAAAGTCATGCTCCACTACATGACTCTAACGAGGATGCTGATGAAGATTCAGTTAATTTCATTAACTCAGGTGGTTGGAGTGGATAGCTAGCTCCATAGATGAATACTTTTTTTTTGTTTTGATGGTTGGGCGTGTTTTTGCTATTTGTGTTGTAATAATTTCCTAACAGAATTTGCTTCCATGCGTTGCTTTGTGTTTCTAGTCATTTACTTCCATTAGAATTGTTTGTAGCCATTGCTACTGTGTACTTCCATTTATGTTTGCTTACATTTACTCTATTTTTTTGTCAATTTTTGGCTAAAAAGGGGGAGTAAAGTGTTAGTATGTTTGTTGTTTCTGATGTTGGATCAGATGTTATGACATCATGTCATGTTGTTGTGAGAGCAAGAATTATCTCTACAAGGCAATCTATGTTTTGATGATAACAATAAGTATTTGTGAAAGAACCATTTTATGGTCTAACGTGTGTTGTGTGCAAATCATAAGAACTAAAGACATCAGAACCAACATGCACCAGCTAAATGTACTATGATTGAATATATATATATATATATATATATATATGCGAAGTTACTATGTGTGACTAAAGTCGCGAGAAGCAAGAACGCTTCTTTATCTAGTCATGATCAGTCAGATCCAAGGATGCCAAGATTGCTGTTGTAATGCTCTTGTGGATGCTCTCTGAAAGTGATTGAGATTCTGAAAATAGCGAAGCTTCTGAAGAAGTACACTCTGAAAGAACCAAAGTGCGGAAGACTCATATGACTTGAAGTTCTGATGGCTGAAGGCGCTAAAGACCAAGTGCAGAAAGAATCTGAAGACTTATGGGTTCTGAAGATCAAGGTTTCAAATATCAAGTTCTGAAGACTCTGAAGACAGGTTCGGAAGACTTGAAGCAGAAAAGAATAACGTTCTTAAAGACCAAGTGCTGAAGTTCTGAAAGACTCATTCCTAATGGACTTCTTCAATCGACTGAAGACTTGAAGCATCAGATATTCTGCTATGAAGACTCTACTCATGCTTCATCAAATTGACATCAGAAGCCACTGAAGTTTTGAAGTTTAAATATTACCGTTGTGAGTTAAATGTACACACTACCCAAGAAAAGATGTCCGGTCACTTCTTCCTCTGCAAAAAGGAGATTTGTCAGTACAACCCATTTTATCACAACGTCTCTTTTCCAAACAGCCAACAATATTCTCAAACGGCTATATTTCTACTGGCTATTTAATGGAAAGAGTTTCTTGCTTCTAAGATGTCGATCACTTGTAGAATCATGAACTGAATGTTCATCTACAAAATTGACCAAGTCATTGTGAAGATAGCCACAACGATGAGTTCTCGTTGTAACACTCAGAATATTCAAAAGCTATCATTACTTCACTAATGGCAATTGTTGTTGAAACTCAAGAAGACAAATCAACATAACAGCAACAATCAAATAGAAGCTGTTGATGAAGATGACAACAATGAAGATCTGTCAAGTCATCAACCTACCTTCTCGTCAGTACTACATTGAAGATCTGAAGCAAGGAGTTGCTGCTCAAAGCTTGCTCAACCAGAAGACGAAGAAGAAGAAGATCTACAAGATGTCAACAACTGTCAAATCATCATACATCTCTGTAGTTTCTTAGAATAGCAAGGAGTTGTTGCTCAAATCTTGCTTGAACACATGTGTGTGTTCTTTGTACTTAAACTTAGGAGAAACTTGCTTATTAAGAAGCACAATCTGTAATCTCCAGTTTGCCAATTCAACTAAAGGAATTGAGACTCCTCAAGTGAACGTTATATCCTGAATGGATCCCTGAACGGTTCAGCTGTGAGTTGAGGCCCTTGAGTAGATCAAGAAGTGATCAGATACTTGAGATGACAATGGCTGAGGGTCATTGTGAAAAATCCTGAAATATGGTCAGTAGCATTATATTCATTGTGATGAATTCCTGGACGTCTACCTGTGAAATCCCAGCAGTGGGTTTGCTCAGTCAATGAACGTTATATCCTGTTGGATCCCTGAACGGTTCATTGGGTTGTTAGTCACAGTGCGGCTGTGCAAGTTGTTAGTCACTGGCGCGGCCCGTGCAAGTGTAATCATGATTTGGTTATAGTGGATTAAGTCCTTGTGTTCAAGGCGAAATCACCTGAGGAGGGTGGACTGGATTAGCCCGCGTGGTGAACCAGGATATATCGTGTGTCCTTTACTCTCTTGCTTAGTATCTCTATTTATGTTTCTGCATTAAATATCAGAACCTTATATTAAGCAAAGTCAGAACCCTGCAGCCTATCTCTGATAAGCTTCCGCACTGCAAGTTCTGAGAATCGTATCTTATGATCAGAACCTATATGGTTCTCATGCTCCATAGTTAAGAGATCAGAATCTCTCAACGAACATTGAAGGTTCTTGAGCGTCTCTTTAATAAGATGCGAAAAGTTACAGAAAGAGTAAATACACAATTCAAACCCCCCTTTCTTGTGTATTTCTCGCACCTTCAGTTGTTAGTGTGCTTTGTGGTTGCTTACTGTATGCAAATATTTAGGGGGAGCATGATAGTTTGTCTGCTTGCTGCTTTTGTTGCTGCCACTGATGTGATGTATGTGTGCAATCACGTGTTCTGACATGTTGTGGTTATGGAGAACCTTGGATGCTCTCTGGTAATCTATTACTCTAATGCTCTGAGTAATATGTGTGGCTTCTGCTGTACGTGTTTCTAATGTGTGTGGCTTGTGTTGTATGTGTTTCTAATGTGTGAACTTGGATAGTTCATGTTTGTCTGTATTGTGATTTGGGTTTTCCCTTTGAGAGGGATGTGCGAACTAAGACATTTGAAGTTTGGATTTCTTGTGATTTGGTTTTACCCCTTGAGGGGGAGTATTGGTTATGTGTGACAGGAGGAGTAATGGACCTGTCTGAGGTTGCTGTGTTGGAGTCTCCTGTGTTGTGTTGGAGCTGTGTTGAAGTGATGACAGACCACATGTCTTAACTCTGGAGGTTTCTGAAGTTTGAAGGATTTGTAATTTCTGATAATCTGTAGCTGCATTTTATCTCTGATATCTTTCTGTTTGTAGGTTGTGTAGAGTTTACATGTAGCTTGTGACTTATTTATGTGGTTTTATTCCTCTCTCCAGGTTTATTGTGCAAAAGGGTGTTTTAGCCAAAATTTGCCAAAGGGGGAGATTGTTAGATCCATGGTTTTCAGGTTGGCAGCAATTTTGCTAAAACATGGTTCACAACAAGATGTTGTTTGAAATGTTCTAACTTGTTAGTCTGTCAACATTGAAGACAGATGTTCTAACAGATGTTGTGACATGCTGTACCAGAACATCAGTACAGGCTATAGTCTTATTCTTGACAGATTTGATTTGATTCTGTGAGATTTCTTTTGGATATATCCCACTTATTTTCGCAGGTCAATGAGATTTAATATGGAACATTTTATTTGATCTCCAACTGTTCATACGTTTCTAAAATTGGATGTTGAGACAATTTAGGAAACTTAATGATTTGTTCCAAGATTTAAGGATATTTTTGTGCATAATTGATGCAGCCATCAGCGTGTGGATCAAACAATATCTGGGTGAAGATTCGAAGCCCGTGGACTACTGAGGAGTATTTAAATAGCAACCTAAACCTAATATGTTCACAACTTTCACTTTTGTAAAAATAAAGGGAAGTTTTAGAGTCTTAGGTTTGAGAGTCTCTTTAGTATGCCTTTGTAAGTCACCCATGTATCTTTTGATACACTGAGGATCACTGATTATATGTTGTTTATTGTTCACTCTTAAGCTACTAAACACAAGTGCATTGTCCTTAGTTTAAAGCTTTTAAGCAAAACTAAATATTGTTCTTGGAAGAGTGTTCTTCTATTTTGGGTTATTGTTGAATTGTCATTAGTTTATGAATGTTAGGAAGTGAGAGGGGGATCTCATATCTAGAGGGTTTCTAGGTAGAAGTTGCACAAGGTAATGATTAGGCGAGAAGTTAATGATATCATAGTGAATTTCCTTCCTGGCTTGGATGCCCCAAGACGTAGGTGAGGTTGCACCGAACTGGATTACCAATTGACTGTGTTATTTATCTTTCTACAATCTATTTTCAGTCTGATTTATTTGTTCTGTCATATAGTAGATATTGTAACATCTATCTTGACATTATGTGAGGACATCAATATTATCATGTGTTAGAGTGTCGGAATTTCACAATGTAATTCATATTTTAATATGGTGTCATTCACCTAGTTCGATCACTTCCTCTCTCTAACTAATTCTAGTACAATTGTAACTAACTTTTAATTACACTATTTCCAAGTTCAAATAACTGCAACTTCATCTTCTTCGTTAGATCATTATCTTGAGTGTCTCCATGGCAGAACCTTCTCAAGCCGTGACAATTGTAAGCTCGATTTAGAATCCACAACTAACTACAACCAATGCTTCTAATATAAATTCTTCATATCACTTTGGTCCAAAACTTTCAATCAAGCTACAAGACAATAATCATCTCTTTTGGAATCAACAAGTTGAAGGAATAATCCCCACTCAAAAAGTGCATAAACTAGTGGTTAATCCTTAAATTCCGTAAAAGTTCAAAATGAAGCAAACTCGTATTGAAGGCAAAATCTCTAAAGAATGCGAATCTTGAACAGTGTCAGATCGAGTTGTGTTTATATGGCTTCTCTCTACAATTTCAGAATCGATGTTACTTCGATTCCTGTCATACAAGAATGTTTTTGAAGTAATGGACAAAATTCATAGATATTTCAATGCTCATATAAAGGTGTGAGTTCGACAACTTTGAGTTGAGTTGAAATCTATGTAGAAAGGCAAAAAAAATCTATTACTAAATATGTTCTTTGGATTAATGTGACTGCCAACTCTTTACTTTTTGTTCGAGATGCTATCTCAGAGAAAGATCAGATTAATTCCATCCTTGATGGTTTACTAAAGGAATACAATCTGATTTTAATGTATATCCATGTAAATTCTTATTCTATAACAATCTATGATGTTGAAGCTCTCCTCTATGTTCATGAAGCTCAATTGAACAAATTTAGGCAAGAGTTGGCTGTGGCAAATATCATTGGGAATGTGGCTCACACAAATCAACAAACAGGTGGTGTGCATGAAAATTTTGCAAGCAATCGAGGCAGAGGTCAATTTTCCTTTGATAATCGCCCTACTTGTCAGTTATGTGGAAAATATGGCCACGTTGTTGCTAAATGTTGGCACAGGTTTAATGAAAACTTTACACCTACATATGCTCAATCCAACCTATTAGAATTTTAAAGTGCAACAACTCACACACATGAAGCTTCCACATTATACTCTCAAGCCATATCTATGATGACCACAACACATTAGTTTTCCTTACTTGAGGAACTTGAAAAACAAATCCTAGTTTGCTAATTCAAATGCCTCTCATAACCTTATTCCTCATGCTCATTTCTTACATACGAAGAAATATGCAAGTCACAATCGAGTTTGTATAGCTAATGGTCAATCCTTAGCCATTAATTATGTAAGGTTCTTCCATGTGCGTTCCAAGTCCAACCTAACTACCTCTCTAACTCTCAAGGACATTCTTTATATGTCTTGCACGACAATAAACTTGTAATCATATTTTAAATTCTCCAAAGATAATAAGGTTGTGTTTGAATTTCTTACAGATAAATGTTATGTTAAATCTCAGATTTATCTTGACTCAAGTATCTTATATTACTTCACACAATTGTTAGTGGAGCCTTCGAGGACATGTTCTTTAAGTACCATAAGTCACACTGTTTCTCCTACCTTTAATTCAATTTCATGTTCCGTTAGTACGATGTAAATAAACCTAACACTAACTCTACGTGACATTATATACTCCTCCCGTCTCATAATAAGTGTTTCATTTGAATTTTTCTTCGTCTCAAAATAATTATCCATTTCCAATACCAACACAATATTTATTACTATTAATTTTTATTTTATTCTACTATTTTATTAACTACAATTAATAAAAATATTCTAATAAATAATATTAATTTTATCATTAAAATCTTAAATATTGACAGATGGGTATTAAATTTACTTTAAAATTATTTGTATTTCCGTTAGTTTCACCTAATTATTAATATATTATTTTGTTATTAAAAAAATCTTTAAATTAGTGAAATAAAAAAAAAAACTTTTGCATGGTTAAAAGGATTTTTTTTCACGTTTGGGATAGTAAAAGGAACAACTTATGCGTCTAAATTAGATTTAATTTGAATATATATACTAAATTTCCGGCAACAAATTTTACTTTATAATTTTTGTATAAGAAAGAATAAATTCAAAATTGTGTTTTACTGGATCTCAGCGTAGAGATAAGATTACAACTGCAAAATCGAAATTATAGGTTAGATATAGAAATCGGAAAACGAAGTTTCCTAGAACCTCAACTATTATAATTATTATTTAATTTAATTTCTCTCACTTTCTTACCTTTGAATCTTTCTTTAATTTGTCGCTATTCAATTCAATTACGACCTTTTGTTCTTTCCAGATTCAGCATTTTTTCCATTTTGGCATTCATCACGGTAATGCGCACTTCTGATTCTATTTTGCATTTTTTTTAAATTGTTTAATTTTGTTATACTTTTCATGATTTTTCTGTGTTGAGAAAATTTGATCAATTGCAATTTTGATTCAGGGGTTTGATTCATATTATGCAAAGTTGGGGTTTTTAGGTAATGCATGTGAGATTGGGAATTTGAAAATTGAAGTTAGGGTTTTTGGATCAAGTTGATTGTTTGATAAAAATTGTGTGTTTTAGTTAGAAGACTGATTTTGGGTAGTTACTAGTTAGAGAAGGTTATGGAACTAGTTAGGCGTAGAGTAATGGAGAATGGGGGAGATGAGGAGATGGATGTTGAAACTCCTGTATCGGAGCAACGATTCTATCCTTCGCATCCGGGTTTGGTGAAGAAGAGAGCTTATATATTTGATGGTTTGGGGAATTTTTATAATAAGGAATGGGATCTGGCGGACCTTTATCAGAAAGAAGAAAAGGAATCGGATGTGGAGGAAGGACGGGGGAATGAGTTTTCTTGGTACCATGTGGAACTTCCGAAAGGGAATCAGAAGTTGGCGCAATCTGCACAGGATTTGATTGGTGTTCTATGTCCGCCTTTGAAGCTACAGGATATTCTTTCGCTTATTAGCAATGGGCCGTTTTGTGCACATGTGGACGGTGCACTTGTGTTTCGGGTTAATTCGCCTGGTCCTCCTTCTAGTGATTTTACATTCAGACTTGCTGCTAGAGTTACTGAGAATTCGGTTATTACAGTGTCGTTAGGGCGTGTTCCTCGGCTAGGTTTCTCGCGTATGGGCGAGTCTTTACTTTCGGAAGTTCCTAGTGTTGAAAGCTCGTCCCAGTTTAATGGTCAGCGGAAGGAAGGAAGTGGGACTGTGATTAAGGAGCATGTTCTTGAATTCTTGTTGACTATGAATCATTCTGAGGAAGCTGACAATCCTGTTCCTAGATCTGTCTCAAATCTCGTTGTGCACATAGTTGATACACATGTAGACCAGCTTCAAGATCTCGTGACAAAGCTTGAGATGGAGTTGGACTCTGTGGAGCTTGATCTTGATAAAGGTAACCATGCACTCATATTCTCTAATAATGACATTCACAACCACAATTTTATATGCCTGTATCATTCCTAGTTAAATGGCTTCTAGGATGGTCAACTTTTAGTTCTCTTCGTGCTTCAAATCTTGCATATTTAAGCTGCTCTTGTTTGCTGGAAGTTTACCTCAGTTTCTGTTAAGCTGACTTAAAAGGAATTATGATATGAATTTAGAGGCACATTGATGTCTTTTTATGGTAGGTGTATTGAAAATTTTGTCAGAAGCTTTTGTCCAAAATATAGCCTTGAACTTGCATCCTTGTGTCTCCTTTTTTCCTTGAAGTTTTTGGGGTTCTCAGATGCATGCAGGGTGGTGGTAAAGTGGTAACACAGCTGTGCCTTTAACTGTCTTTACCACTAATATGCAACGGGGAGGGACTTATAGTCACAGAGCGTCACATTTGATAGAAAAGAGTCTGTTTGGGAGGTGAATATCCAATTGTTCATCGTTTACATCATCTTCCCCTGGCTACAAGCCAAAATTAGGGAGGGAAGAATCCTAGTATGGCTAGTTTATAAAATAATTAGAATGTCCACATGGCATTTGATGTAGTGGTTTAGCATAAAACTTCAAAATTTTCTGGCAAGGTTTCTTGTTTATCCTAGTGGCGTTTGTGTAACTGTCATATTATTTGAACGTCAAAATACAGTTTGTGACGTTCAGTGTTTATCTTCTACAATTTTCACACAATTTTAAAAAATAGATGCAAAAACTAATCTCCTTGATATGCGGTATTTGAAGAATTGAATTAAGGAAAAACAATTTTGCTTAACTGTAGGTGGTTATACTCTGAAGAAACAAATGCTAGATGATAGAAGATTCCCCAAACTACATATTAATTTGCAGAGGCTCCTGCAGGTGATAGTTTAGTGAGGTTACAGTTACACAAAATTGCTATTGGAAAATGATTTTTTATCTTGTTGAATGGAAAAATGAACAAAGATTGTGTTGCTGTTCTAATTATATTTGTTCTCGTGTTTATCAAATCAAATTGTATGGACTGAACTTCCTTTTTGTTTTGCATTACCTTAATTCTAATTCAGGTGATTGCCCATGGAGAACAAGTGTATCTTCGTGTAAAAGAAAAATCCTCTTCGAAAAGATGGTTTGCAAACGAAGACATTAACTCCCTTGAAGAACTAATTGGAAGGTTGAGAAGGCTAAAGGAGAATGTAGGGTTTATAGTTAATCGTGTCACGGCAATACAGGCTGGTCTTGACAGCTGGCAGTCGGAGCAAATAAACCGTAAACTATACTATCTATCGTTCCTATCGATAATATTCCTCCCACTGTCCATCATAACAGGAGGTTAGAAATTTGCTTCTTCATAATCTTTTATAATTCACATCTTCATGTGATATTGCATAGTTTTGATTTTTGAACTCTGATTGCAGTTTTTGGCATGAATGTTGGAGGTGTTCCATGGACAGGTCAAAATGCCCCGGAGCTAAAGGATGGTTTCCGCAATGTCATGTTAGTCTGTGTCGCTATGCTTATTCTTGTACTACTTTGCTTCATTTTCCCGGCTCTTTATATGCGTATAGCTGCCTTTTGGCGAGAGAAGAGAACTCTTGGAAGACACTGGTCAATTAACAGGAAGTCATTGCTGAGGAGACCGTTAAGAATAGAAGATGCGGCGAGAGGAGGTTACCTTCGGATTTAATGGTGTTAGAATGTGTGCTTCACGTCATTCATTCTACGAGTGAGTTAAAGTCATACTGATGCCATAAGTTTTCTTCAAATGGCTCTTACTGAAGAAACTTATAAAACAGACATTTAGTTGTCAAGAAAAGAATCACCAGAAGCAATTATGGAATCCTCATGTAGCACATATTCTCTTGCTGATGAAATAAGAGATTGTGATCAAGTCAAGATTTTAGCTTATTCTTTCATTTAATATCCTTTGGGGGAGGAGGGGGTGTGGGTCTGTCAATATACTTTTTCAAAAAGCAAACTTGTACAGTTTTTCTTGGTTATAAGAAGAGTTTTTGATTTAGTATATACATGTTATTACTGTTATTATTAGAAAAATGTTAACTAATGTCTTTTTAGAGCACAAATTAAAGAAACTATTATGTTCCTCGTAAAAGTACACCAGGGTAGCCTTGCTAGTGAGGGTAACGCATATTGTAATTGATTTAGGTTTTGATTGGGAGTTTGGAATGGAGGGAAAGAGAGATTTTTCAAAAAATGATGTATTTTTTTAAAATATAGAGAAATTTTAAATATTTTTTAAACAAAAGATTTTGTTTAGATTGATAAACTAATGCTTATAATTAATACATTTTTAATTTTTTAAATATTATAACAACAAAAATTATATTTGAACAATTTGTGTAAGTCTTTCAAAATCTTCCTCCAATATAAATTATGATTTCCATTAAATTAGAGGGTTTTTGGTGTTAAGAATAAAAATTATAGGATTTCTTAATGCCTCTAAATTTCGGAGATGTATCTTTGAACGCATCAAATTCTGAAAGAACGTTGAAATATTATAGAGATGCATCTCCGTAACAATTTTAAAAAAATACTATGCATCACACTCAAAATACATTATGTACATTATGCACGTGAATTGGATCGGAGATACATCTCCGTGAATATTCTGGAGATACATCTCTGTAACGTATCAGAACTTGTTCTTCCATGTTATATTTTGTTTATCTGCATTCAAATGAAGATTTAAACCATACCATACAATCGAAAATAAAAAATAGACGTACATAAATCCAGATGGTCCAAAAATGTCATATATAAATAAATGACCAATAAATGTAAAAAATTTCATACAACCGAGACCAATAAAGTAGTATGATGTCAAAATAAAATACAAACCATAGTACTACTACTATATACTAATAAACTATTGTATATGTTTGACTACCTCTCATCTACCTCTTTTGCCTCCTCTGCCTCATCTACCTCCTCGACCATCAATCCCCCTATCCTCCGGCGGTGTCTCTGATACAACAATGCTTTTTGTGCCTCCATCATGATGGAATCTAGGACCTGCCTCACATCAGACCCATCAAAGAAGATACATGCACTACTACAAAACGCGCAAACAACAACGCCAGGCTTACAACGGATTGCCTATACACCGTTGTAATAAATGCACGCTTTTTTTAATCTCGTTAAAAGAATTTTAATGACGGTTAATATTCAAACCGTGGTGAAATGTGAGGTCTTTCACCACGGGTATGTTTTCAACCGTCATTATAAGTAGCGCATGGTCATGGCTTCAAGTCCCAGCATCAACATTTATGGTTTTTTTACATATTTTTTCAAAATACCCACAACCTTTCACCACAGGTATGTTTTCAACCGTCATTATAGGTAGCGCATGGTCTTGGGTTCAAGTCCCAACACCAACATTTATGGTTTTTTTACATATTTTTTCAAAATACCCACAAGCTTTCACCACTGGTATGTTTTCAACCGTCATTATAGCCAATAATTTAGTTTTAGGACTTGCACTTCAAAGAATCGGTTTTAGGGAAAATCGTCTCCTTTTTAAGATCTGTTTCGTGCATCTGAAGCAGAAAAATCGTGCGGTCATTAGTCCCTTACTCTAGAAGAGTTACGGGTTTTCACCCTCAAAACCCCAAATTCATCTTTTTTCTATTTTTAATGAATTTTTTACTGTTTTCATAGTCTCAAAAAATTCTAAAAAAATTCTCAAAATTCTTATTTTACCTAATTAGATTAAATTTCGTGCTTTTAGATTTTTCTGAATTTATTTTAATCATTTTTTCCTATTTTTTCAAAATGCTGACAGACCCTTTCACAAAGGGTATTTAAACCAACCGTTGTAATAGGTAGCTTTTTTTACTTATTTTTTCAAAATGATGACAGACCTTTCACCACGGGTAATTTAAACCAACCGTCATTATAGGTAGCGTCTTGTCATGGGTTCAAGTCCCAGCACCAGCATTTTTGGTTTTTTACTCATTTTTTCAATTCTCATTACCAACATTATAGGTGGCGCGCATATTGAGTTTATTCACTATCCTTAAACAAATCTTGGTCGTCCATTTAGTGATTATCAACGGCCAAGACACTACTATTAGTGATCCGCGTGAAACCTAAAACTTAGACGAACTACATCTTCCACCTCCAAACATTATCTTTCAGTTACGATACTCTATTTCTCCACTAAACCAAATTTCAGAACAAATTTCAAAACTCGAGTTAGCAATGTTAGTTGTTGGTGTTCTTTTTTAATTATTGTTGTTCTTGTTGTTTGTTTTTTATTATTGTTGTTCTTGTTGTTATTATTGTTATCATTGTTATTATTGTTGTTGTTGTTGATGTTGTTGATGTTGTTGTTATTATTGTTATTGTTGTTGTTGTTGTTGGTCTTCTTCTTCTTCTTCTTCTTCTTCTTCTTCTTCTTCTTGTTCTTCTTCTTCTTCTTGTTGTTGTTCTTGTTGTTGTTCTTGTTGTTCTTGTTGTTGTTGTTGTTGTTGTTGTTGTTGTTCTTATTGTTGTTCTTGATGTTCTTACTGTTGTTCTTGTTCTTATTGTTGTTCTTGATGTTCTTGCTGTTGTTCTTGTTCTAATGCTGCAATTTTTTTTATTTGATTAAAAGACATACAACAACGATTTTTATAAAATAACCGTCATTATAGGTAGTTCTAATGCTGTATTTTTTTTTATTTTATTAAAAGACATACAACAACGGGTATTTAAAATAACCGTCATTATAGGTAGCGCGTTTTCCATTTTATTACAACGGTTACTGGGCCGTCATTGTACGCACCGCATATACAACAACAATCTACATAACAACGCCTTCGCCCGCGTCATTATATGTAATTTCCAACTGTTTTTAAATGGGTTTTTTGTAGTAGTGATGTGTTAATGCCTGCCTACGCAATTTCGATTATGCAACGACACCTTAGCAAGACAACATCAGTATGATCTAGTTGTGTCTGCTCCTCATCTAGTATCTCTTGATGAGCTGGCCTCGACGGATCTCCTGAAGCAGCATGCACCATGTACAGATATGACATTCTAAAGAATCATTTGATGTACCCTTCGACGTAGCTCAAGTCGCTCTCAGCTATGGTACTATGTGCCTCCTCCGATACCAAATGACTCTCATAATCATCAAACATATGATCTATCTGTCTACATGTCACGACATGAGGAGCAGAGATAATAGGGTGTCTGGGAATGGTCTGAGTGTAGCCGAATTGTCGTATGACGCGCTCGAGCAAATGAGGAGCAGTGAGACGCGGTTCGCAGGCCAACCATCAAGAGTATAACATTATCTCGTCAAATGGTCGGGTCTCACGGTTATTAACATAGTTGTTGAAGTGCATGTCCTCAACAACCAAATAGTCAAGATAGAATCTGTAAGGCTCGGTCGCATGGTTCCCTCTGAGCAGGGAAAAAGCAGTAACACACGACATATCCTCAGTGTAAGACGGTACACTCGCCCAGCTAGAGATGCGCGGGAAGTGGCAGAGAATCCAAGCCTGAAATGAAAAGTTTGGAACACATGAATCATAATTAATGATTTTGCAAAGATGAAATGAAAATGACAAAGAAACATTCAAAGACTAATAATTATTATCGTCAGTAGTGTGATGTTGCCTGTGACCTGCTTCGTCTTCCACATACAACCATCTATCAGCTTCGATTACAGGTAGACCAAACAAGTGGCCCCCAGTTATACTCATGGATCCTTTCAATGTCCTCGAAGTACCGTAGGTAGACGACGTCTGTATAAGTGGCACTCCTGTCCACAAAAATCACAATGCCAACCAAATATAGCAGGTGTGCTCTCATATTATGCGATCTATGGAGCGCCATCTACTCGTCATCACCTTTAGCTTGTTGTGCTCTCAGGATCTCAGCCTCATATATCTTATTCAGGTATTCAAATCTAGAATGAGCACCCCTGGTCTTATCCAACTCCTCATTCGCCTCCCTTGGATCAACCCCTAGATAGTCTACCATCATCTTGAGTGCCTCGTCTTTGGTAATCCTCTCATGATTGTAGCGGAAAAATCGTGAGTGTAAGCTATTGATTAACTTAACTCGAAAAGCAAGAGTCGTCACCGCACTTTTATTTTATCCAAAAAAGGAAAGGAAAAAAGAGCGAACAAAACCTACACAAGCTCTACAACAAGAACAAGTGAAGAGAGACTGGATAAGGGGGTTGGTTACGCAATGGGAAGGTGTGAGCACCCAAAACATCTATAGTACTCTATAGGAACCCTTTGAAATATCTACCGCTTTTTGGTCTGAAAAAGTTTGCTTGAAAAGTGATTGAGGAGATGAGAAGAGAATTTTTTTTAAAGATTTTTGTGTTTGGAGAGACTTGTCGCCTCATGCCTACGTACCCACGATGTGCAATGTAGGATAAAAACCTCGTAGTTCGTGGCACAAAGAATGAAAATTATTTGTTTTGATTTATTTTAAATGTAAAGACAAGTCGTCATTTCCAAGCGAATAATTCCGCTTAAAGAAATGAATCATGTCTAAACTTATGAAAAAGTTAAAGGAAAAAGTGCACGAGGGCACAAAAAGAGAGTGGTGAGTTTGATGTTTTGTAAGTCTTTTGGAAAAGGTGTCAATATGCTTATATAGTTTAGCATTTGTTAAGAAATGGAAAGAAAAGAGTAAAAATCACTTGACAAAGTCAAGGTTTGATTATGAAAGATGTGATAGTTTGAAATCAAGAATGTTTTGAAAAAGAGAGAGAGTTTTGAAAATTGAAGAATGGGGCGGAGAAGAAGTGACTATCCTAAAGCATAAAGTAAAAGCTAAGGATAAGAATAGCCTAACCACACAAGCAAGCTCCATGGTCTTCGAACCATAATTCCAAAGCAAAGGGAGAAAGGTCCTAAGTCTAAGTCCAAGGTTCCGAGAATTGCATTAGATGTCCAAGGTCTAGGTACAAAACTCCATGTCCATTACAAAGGATAGTAACCATAGTCCAAGATTAAAAGCACAAGTTTTTTAGAGGTTTTAGCCTTTATTAATGTTTTAGGTCCAAGTGGACAAAGAGAAAAAGGCATAAGCATAAACATGTGTCCAACGGACAAAGGAAAAATTGCGGAAGCATAAACATATGTCCAACGGACAAAGGAAAAATGGCGGAAGCATAAACATGTGTCCAACGGACAAAGGAAAAATTGCGGAAGTATAAACATGCTATAAAATAATAATAATGGAGCATAAAAGTATAAGAGAGATAGGGAGCGAGAAGGAAATGTAAAGTTAGAAGTTAGAAGTTAGTGATTAGTTGTTAGAGTAAGTGATCAATAATAATTGAATAATTGCACTTAGGTCAAGATTAATGAAGAATTGTTAGAAGATTGATAGAATCAAAGCCTCTACAACAAAAAGCTTCATAGATTTTGAACATAATACAAAAGATCAATCAACATTGAGTGGTTTTCCGATACGGGACATATGTTGCGCTATGTTAAGCAATCGCCGAGTAATTTACGGAGTAATTACCCTACAATGAGGCCGGTCAATAGCTCTTTGTGCTAATGCATGCTAGATGAACGATATGTAAATCGTCATCCGAAAGCAATACCGCACGAAAATAAAAAATGGTAAAGATCTAGTCTTGATCAAAATTCAACAAAGGAATTCCAAGATCCATTAGACTTTCATCGATCAAAAGAAAAAAGATGAAGAAAAGTGGATCTAACATTTATGATCCACACAACCAACAATTCAAAGCCATAAAAAAAATGAACACTAAAATATTTTTTTAAAGATTTTTCTAAATGAAATTTAATAAAAGTGAAAAGAAAATTAAAAAGACATTAAAAATATAGAAGAGAAAAATAAAAATCTAAATTTGAAACCATTTTAAAAAGAGGAAATTAGTAAGAAAATTAAAAAAAACAATGAAATAAAAATTAAAAAAAAAATGAAAGAAAAATTAAAAAAAATTAACAATAAGAGGGAGGTTCTATTAGACAAATGGTGGTGGTAGGATGTAAAAGGACTCGGGCCCTAGGCCCAATCCATATATTACAGTCCATTGCAGAACACAAGTTAAGCAGCTAGGAGTCTTCTTCTTTCCTCCTATCGCCGCAACATCAGAAGAGAAAAACAAACTCGCCGTTGCGCCGGCATGCCTCACGGCGGCGGCCGCAGCGGCAAAAAACACAATCGAACACATTTTTGAACTCGTCTCGAACAGAACTGCGCAAATCCTCCAGCGATTTTTCAGAAGAACCTCACTCCATAACACGAATCGAAGGATAATGAAGAAGCTACTTTCGACGTCTTAGTTGCGGAACAGAGTTCTGGTATGATCAATCTCTTAATTTCGTTTCTTCTTCTCACTCTTAAGCGTGCGATCTGAGTCGTATTTGTTTCGTGAAGATGTTGTTGCTGTTGATTCTGAATTAGGAGTTGAAGCTTGGAATTGTGTTGTATGGACTTTGCAGGTTATGAATTGATGGAGTTTTTCTTGAAGTTTATGAAATGAAGATGAATTTTGTTAAAGAAATTTTGTGGTGAAAAGCAGAAGTTATGGAAGAACTTGGAGGATTGATTGAAGGTTGTGAATGGTTGCAGGTATTGAATAATTGATGAATGAAAAATGGAATAGAGGTGAAGGGTTATTGAAGCTTTCAAGGATTAGTTCGACAGGGTGAGTTTGGCTGAAAAGTTTGAATGAAATTTTAGCAAGGTGAATTTGGCTTTCAAAATCTTGAATGAAATTTTAGCAAGGTGAATTTGGCTCTCAAAAGCTTGAAGAATGAATTAAATGAGGGCTCTATTTATAGAGTTTAGGCTTGGAAAATTTGGTGGATTGGAGTTTGGTTTGGAAATGAAAATTAGGCTTGGAATTTGAATTTGGAGGGAAATTCATAAAAGAGTGGTGATTAGTGAAGGTGTATGGTAGGAAATGATCAAAGTGATGTAGGGAATTAAAATGAGATGGTCTAGAATATTCCACATGTGATCAAAATGATGAAAATTGGTGCTAATTGTTGCAGAATTTGAATTTGGCACATTTTTTTTTCAAAAATTGCACGTGTTAATCGATTAACCATTTCACAGTGCAATTAGGTTAATTGATTAACACAATGAAAAAATGAGAAAAATGGCTTTTTGATGTGCTGTCTTGGTTCTGGCTCGATTTTTCTTGCTTGTCAAAGAAGGCATGGACATAAACACATGAACCTTGGAGTCTCTTGAATAAAAATCAATTAAATCTTAGAAACTCTTGATCAGATGATTTTTGAATTGTTTGCAAATCAACTTTGACATCGTTCAGATGAAATTCATTCGAGCTGAGGGACTGTTGTTTGATATTCTTGATTCCCTTCCTGAAAAAGTTAGTGAAGAAAAAACAAACATATTTTTGGATTTTGATTAAAGGTTTGTAAACATAAGCAAGTAAAGGCAAATGAGAGACACACAGATGCTCGGAGATTCCTGCAAGGCATAAACCCAAAGAAGAGAGGGATAAAGGAACCAAAGCATGATCTTGTTTGTGGTAAAGATGCAAATGAGATGTGAATGATATGTGGAATCTTAGGGGTAAAAAATTAGGGTCTTACAGCTGCCCCTATTTAAGTCTCTTCTATCGGGAGATACGAAGATACTTAAATACAAAAAGCGACATTTTTAAGCCCTAAGATGCCACAAGATGATATGAATGCAAAGGATGAAACGCGCTGCGGGGAAACTTGAAATAAGAGATTTACGGCAAATTGAGAGAAATGACGTGAAAAGACACGCTGGGGAACACAAGCTATTTTTGGAGATCTGTCAAGGTGACAAGAGGTATCCATCAATAGTTGAAAAGAGAGGGACAAGACCCCAGGAAGACATGTAGTGACATCCAAGAATAACATTGGATGGAAACTACAAATGAGACAAAAGGTATGCCAATAGACGTCCAAGAATGGCATTGGACAATAACAAGAAAGTTTCTGGTAAAAACAACAGCGTCATCCAAGAATAGCACTGGATGGAGGTGAAAAACACTCTATTGGGGATAAGATATCCAAGAATGGCATTGGATGAAAGAAACTACAACATTAAAGAATGGCATTGAATGAGGCAATAGTAAACATCAAAAACATCCAAGAGTAGCATTGGACTCAACTGAGGAAAAGATATCCAAGAATGGCATTGGATGTGGCAACAACAAACATCAGAGTCATCCAAGAATATCATTAGATATAAACAACATTCCATTTGCATAACTTCACTGGCGACATCCAAGAATGGCATTGGATGGCAAGGTTAAACATCAGAGATATCCAAGAATAACATTGGACTTGGTTGGGGAAAAGGTGTCCAAGAATGACATTGGACAAAAGAATCTCATTATCGAAGAATGGCATTGGATGAAGTGAGAAAAGTTCTGGAAAAATACCTCAGAATTATTCAAGAATGGCATTGAATAAAGTGAGCAGGGACTTTCAGGAATGGCACTGAAAGGTAGAGGTAAATCACTACATTCAAGAATGACATTAAATGATAGTGAGCAAAGAACTTTCAGGAATGGCACTGAAAGTAAATATAAATCACTACGTTCAGGAATGACACTGAATGATAGTGAGAAAGACATCCAGGAATGACACTGAATGCAAAGGAGAAAACTCATTCAGGAATGACACTGAATGAACATATAAAACTTTCAGGAATGACACTAAAAGATATCCAAGAAAATATAATGGGGATTATAGAAGAGAGAAAAGACTTCCAGGAATAGCACTGGGAGAAGCAAGAGGAACAAGATATCCAGGAATGACACTGGAGATCAAAAGGGATAGATATCCAGGAATGGCACTGGAGCGAGAGAAAAACAAAGATCCAGGAAAATAAGACATCCAGGAATAGCACTGGGATGGAAGAAAACAAACATCTAACAACAGCAATAGATGCACAGGGAGACAAAACAATATCCAGAAATGGCATTGGAAAGAAAGAAAACAAACAAGACATCCAGGAATAGCACTGGAATGAAAGAATACAGGTAAACGATGTTAGATGTCAAACATGTTATATATTTGTATGCAATACTTAGCATTTTTCATTACTTTCCATGTGTAACTTGTTGATTTTAGTGGTGATTCGTGTTGTTCTTCAAACATTGGAATATACGTGTGGTGCTTGTAATTTGTGTGCTAGTGTGCAGGAATAGGCATGAAATGATCAAGAATGTAAGACACAAAGAGTGGATGCAAGCTGCCATTGAATCATGAAGCTGCAACAGGGTGTTCGCTTTGCAAACTCTGGCGAAGGTGCCAGCGAAGGTTCGCACTGCGAACTTCAGCGAGGCTTCTAGCGAGGAGTGGTAGAAAGTTTCAGTTGGAAAAGAACCTAAAGTTCGCTTTGCGAACTCCCAGCTAATGGTCGCTGGTTTGCTCGCTGTGCGAAGGGCCTGGCGAATGGTGGCAATGGAAATTGGACCCTGAATTCGCTGTGCGAATGGATCGTTCGCAGTGCGAACCCACGACATCAGCCTGGGGCGGTTTAACTATCTGAGGCACTTAATGTGCCATTTTCTCTCATTCGCTAGGCGAATGATTCATTCGCAGTGCGAATGCTGCAGAATTCTAGTGTTGTATAAATATATTTTCACTTTTCTTGAATGGGATCTTTTGCTCTTTTTCACCCAAAAACATAGTTTTCTGTCTTTTGATCATCCAAGAATGAATTTTCACCTAGAGAAGCTGAAGTCACATCCATTCTTGATTATTCGACGTGGATGTTCATTCATCTCCTCTTGAAACTTGTCATCCAAGCTACCATGAGAATAAGTAGCTAAACACTCTTGTGTTGAGGTTTGATGTAGTTGATCCTAATTATATGTATTTCTTTTGATCTTTTGTATATGAACAAGGTTTTGGATCAATATAGATGAAGTTATTTGCTCTTAATGTTTTATGTGTGGTTTGTATTGCTCTAGACATAGATTCTACAAATCATGACCTAATAATTTCATCTCTTAAAAACCAAACTCTAGACATAGATTTGGGATTTGTTATTCGCTTTGTGTTGATCTTAACGATTGTTGTTTCGATTGTTAGCGTGAGACATCATCTAACGGTCTAAACAACGATACTCACGACTTTTCTTTAGACATAAACTTAGTCGAGAGGATACACGGTTGTATTGGTCGGAAATTAAGTTCATATTGATCGCTCTATTTAGTGTGCCTAAATAGGTCTAACTGCAAGTATACAGTCGTATCGCGTAGTTTTAAAAGATTATCGATCCCACAGAGACTAGAAATCGAACGCACCGTTATCTATCGTTACTATGTTTATCTAAGGCTAATCGGAATTTGGTTTTTAAGTTCAAACGGGAAATTAAAGAGAAATTAAAATTCAGGAATACTAGTTATGAATAAGTTATCGGTATATAATTCGGTAAACCTACGTGGAATTAATTAAACCTAAGCGTATAAAGATTTATCACCCTATGCATCTGTAGGAAAAACCAGTTTAAAAGCCCTCACCTCACACTCCCGTGGTTATTGCTTCGGACTATACTTCTAAGTCAATATGTCTGCTCTCGCTAGCCCATATGAGGTTAAAAATACTTTTTGGAAACTAATAAGACCTAATTAACTTTAAAGCGCTTCCGCTGTTTTTAAAACTAATGCCCGATTTCAGCTATCCGGGTAGAGCCTCACACTCCCGTGGTCTCGACTTTAACCTTTGTTACTTTTTTTACTCTCGTAATAAAAGTTGGGCTTAAAATTAAGAAATCGAAGCCAGAAGAAGAATTGATTATTGATTTTAGCTTAGGGAAATTAGATCCATTTTAGTTACTTCATTACATACCGATAAGATCGGTTTAGCTAGACATAATAATGAAATTAAACGTAAAGGCAAAGAGATAAATAGACATAGACATAATTAAGAAGGAAATAAACAATGCTTTGAATTAAATAATGGAAACCTGGTAATTCGTAATAACAGCAATAGCAATCCCTCCACAAGCTGGTAGGTTCTTGCTTGAATAAAGTAATTGGAAAATGATGAAGGTAATGAAACAAAGGCTAAAACTAAGTTGTAATAGTTCCTCAATGTGAGAAACTATTACTTTGTTTGGTAATAGGTAACAAGGAATGGAAATGTAAACAAAACAAATCAAAATCTGGAAATAATTTGGCAGCAAAACGGTACTTCAGAATGCAGAAAAAAGGCCACCCTTGTTCTTCGAAAACTCTCGTATTTATAGACTGAGTTGAGGCGGAGGTTTGAGAGAATGTAGACACTCCTTTTGACAGTTACGTGACTTATGAACCTAGCATTCTTCGGAGGAAATGTGATCGTGTAAAAAAAAACTGACTCTCTAAAACTTCGTAATCACGTTTCTGCCCAACGTGTTAAATTGAACGCATGACGACCGTGAGGCATTGTGACGGTCGTCATGAATTTTGTAGCTGCCGCGGTCGTGGTGGACCTGTGACGATCGTCACAGCAGCAGTTTTTGAATTTTGCTGTTTTGCTTCACTTTTATGCTCTTTTCTTTCATATTTTGGTTCTTTTCCATACTTAGCATACTTTGACTTGGAAAATGGGATTACCTGCAAAAACACTTAAATAATCTCGAGAAAATAGGATATTAGACGAAAAACAGAATAAGAAACTAACATAAATCGAAGTAAAAATATGATATAAATTCGTGTTATCAAACTCTCCCACACTTGAATCTTTGCTTGTCCTCAAGCAATCAATCTATTAAAATGGACAAACTTCATCAAATGCACATACCTAGTATACCAATGGAAAAATGTTGAAAAGTTTTCCTGTTAGCAAGACAAGTACTAGTATAAAACACTAAGGATACATTAATGACACAAAGCAACAAGCTTGTCATAGACCTCTCTTTTGTACAATCCAGTTCTAATCATTCTATTATAGTTCAACCAAAATTTTTCGTGTCTATTTCACCCGGCTTCATTCCAACGCAATCACATTAAGCCCTTTGCCTTATTCACGCACGTAGTGGAGTAACCGGTTAGTGACTTTGATCCCTTTTTCTCACGGGGCCTGATACACAAGTGTGGTAACCCTTTATACATCCCATTCGTAGATTGCGGGGGATCGAACCGTAGTTCGCCCTACCAAGTCCAGAATCAGGTACCTCTGAACCAATCGACAACGGATTTTCTTTCTTTTCTTGTAAATTTTCATAACTGTGAAAGTTGTTGCATATTCTATTTTTCTCGGCATATAGATAAGAAAGATTTTTTTCTTTTCATGATCTGGGCATCAAACACTTATATTCATCGGCTCCCCACATGGTTTGTGATTTAGACGGTGCTGACTGCTAATATAAACTACTGAGGGTTACTTTAGGACTGAACTCAAGGTATCGTATAATAAGTATCGAAACTGATATCGCATACTCAAGAGGTCTAAGGTGTCAAGACGGTATCGATCTTGTTAGCACTTTCCCAGCTTCCTAACATAATTTAAAGCTTGGTATGTCGCGATGTGCATTAATCGTAAACAATTTTTTTCGTTATGGCAGAATAAAATGAGGAAATCGGAATACTGAACGAAAATACTCATATATTAACTTTGATACGGACAAAGAAAGTACAAGAAAGAGAAATAAAACGGAAATAAAATGACTCTCCCACACTATATCGGACATTGTCCTCAATGTTGCGATATAAAGGGGACTAACAAGAAAAACTAAAAAGAAAAACAAAGTAAAATCAGGGAGCTCCACGTCCTCTGCCTCTGGAGCATCATCTTCCATGCTGCGCTACGTGATCAGGAGTGCCCACGTGATGGATGTACTCATGTAGGCTCTGCACTCGCAGTGTCAATGCACCCATGTCATCGATGACACCGTCAAGCCTCTGACCTTGGTCAACTTGCCCTTGCTGGATTTGACGCATGAGAGTCATCATTTCATTCTGTTGCTGGTTTTGTTTCCATATAGCCCTCAAGATTTCTTCATTAGTAACGGGGTCTTGGTCAGGGCGGCGACGACGTCTGGAGGTCGAAGGAGCATCATTGGCAGGCGATGTTGGTTTTCTGGGGCGTTATCCATCTCTTGCTCCATTTCATCAACAGTGTCCTAATTTTGATCATCAGAGGCAGGCGCATTTTGCTCAGGAGTATTCAGATCAAAAAGCCAATTGGCCATATTTCGAGGGTCAATGCGGCTCCTACACGGCATAATGATACTTCTTACGATTTTGGCGCGGACCATAGAATGGTATTTCCCATCTCGTCGTAACTTGATGAGCTGAGAGTTTCGGCAATAATCTATATCAAGGAACACAGGAGGTATGGAGGGTAGTCTAGCAAGGTCGTTTTCCAAATTCAAACCGAGTGCAATAGAGGTGACAATCCCTCCAAAATAGAAGGGTTTGGAGCCTCTAGCACAGTTTAATTGTATGTGTGCTAGTAAAAATGGTGCGACATTGATTAGCTCTGGATGAAACATACAATGAAGGAAAAACAACTCCTTAGAATTCACCTTGTGGTTACTATCTCGTGCAAAGATGGTGCTTCCTAATGTACGGTGAACATATCTGACGGTTGGGTTGTGGATATATGTTGCGTTAAGGCTATCCCAGCTATCGACTGTTGTTCCTGTCAACTGATTCCATAATTGAAATGCTGCTTGAAAGAAAGTTTCCTGTGGTACTCGGCGGTGCACACTCTCACCATGGTGGAAACCAAGCATTCCGGCAAGTTGCTCTTGGCCGATTTTATACTCAGTACCGAACATGCGGAACGTGGCTACGCCGGTGAGTTGATTTGTCTCGCCAGAAGGTGTTACGTAGGTGAATGAACTGAGAAATTTGAGCGTTAGGGCTTCGTAAGTAGGCCAGCTCTGAGTGCAGAGCTGCCATAGACCAGCATTTTCTAGCATCCATTTAACTCCCTCAAGCATTCCGAGTTCTTCCAGACATGCAACGTCTACGTAGCGAGTTGGTTGTACGGAACGTTGGTAGTAATCGATGTACCTAGCCCTTTGACGCTCTCCTGCCTCTCCATCTCTGAAGTTCAATGTTGATAGGTCAGGAATTTGTCGTGCCATTGGTGGGTTACAGAGAAATTAGGGAAAAATATGGTTTGTGGAGAATGAGGGTTTGTGAAAAGAAATGGTGCACGGTATGAATATATAGTGAATGGGGAAGACGAATGGTTAAGGAAAATGATTAATTGGGTCAAATATGTGTTGGTGGAATGATTATGGAATGACAAAAGGTAGTGGGACGGCTGAGTTTTGAATGAGGGAAAGAAGAGGGAGACGAAGGGAGCAATTCTGTTTTAACGCAGAAACGCGTTCCAAACCTGCGTGACGGTCGTCACGGGGTCGTCACGATCATGACGCTCGCAATTTCTGGGTGGTGAAATGGTTTATGACAGAAACAATTCCAAACATAATATTTTAGTAACAACAATGGTAAGCATATAGAAACAGCATTATATTGCATACACAAGATTAGTAACATGACACATAAATTAAAACAGAATTAAAAGTATGAACAGGAATGAAATTGAAATCATAAAGAGTTAACATTAGCAGCAAATGAAATTATCCTTTAAAACCAAAGAGGTGCTAGTAAAATACTAGCAATGTATCAAAACTGTATGAAAATCAAATTATTCCCGACATGAAAAATGAAAACTGAAATAATGTAAAATTGTTCTAAAGTAAATGCATAAAAATCTTGAAAATAAGGTGCTTCATAAATCTAGCCAAGGCGTTTCTTCAAAGATGCGATGGCTTGATTTAAATGATCAAATTGTTCAACGGTCAAATCCATGAGTCCAACAATGTTTTGTCGCATAGTGTTTAGCTCATCCTTTACTGAAGTGATTTCTTTATGATACTCATCCATAGTCTTTAGAATAGAATTCAGATTAGCAGCATAGTTAGTGGCAACAACTTTGGGAATGTCAATGTCTTCTTGGAATTCCATGTAATCAAGGTCATGATAATGAGGGGGTGTTTTTGGGTCGATCTCAGGTTCAGGAAAGGTTTCTTCCGGTTCAGGTACGGGTTCATCAAGGTCATATAGCCAATTATGTTGATTGTGCACACTTGTGCGTTCATGATTTGGAAGTGTAAAGTGTGGTACGACAACATTGTTAATCAAAAGCTGAAAATGGTTCGGACCTTGGTTCCTAATCATAGCCCTATTGAAACAAAAAGTGATATTCATGGGTCTAAATTCTCCAAAGGGGTTAATCTTAGAAAGTCGAGTTCTGAATCCCATAGCATCAGCTATTTTTGTAACTAGGCTACCTATCAGAATTGGACTGTTATCATTATTAATGAGTTTGCAAAAGTTGTTCAGCATAAAAGTGAGTCCATTAACCTCTCTAGACTGAGAAGCACAAAACATAATGAAAATCTCATCCCTCAAAACAGTGTTATCATTCTCAGGTTTACCAAATAAAGTATAGGCCAGGATCATATGAAAGTAACAGAAAACGGGGTTATGTATTTCTGTTGAAAGCATAGGGTCCATGTCAAAATCAGGTTTCCCTGAAATTCTACCCCAAAAATCACTCAGCTCTCCAACCAACACTAAGTCCTCTTGAACCACAGAGAAAACATTAGGTCCTTCAGGAAATCCTAAGAGATCCGACAGTTCCTTTATGGTGAACTGGCAGCTGTATCCAAATAGTCTAAAGGTAATTCTTCCCCTGGTTAAACCTTTTCCACTTTGAGGGTTATAGCTTAAAGAGCTCAGGAATTCTAAAGTCAACCTACGGTAGCATTTATGTTTGTTGTTGGCAAAACCCTCCCAACCTAATTGGCTAAACAGAAAGTCTACGCTCTCACCTACACCTAAGGCGGTCATGGTGGGTCTGTGGGCAAATTTTGTCAAGGCAAATGGTGTAAGAGACAAAGCCTCATAGCGATGCCACTGTGCTCCATCTCTGAATTCTACTAACAAGTTATCCTTGTTTGCCATTAATTAGTACTTTTTGCAAAAAATGTAAGCAGAAGAGGAGAACAGAAAAAGTAGAGAGACTTTATAATCCTGTAGTTTTTTTTTCAATTTTAAGATCAGCACAACATTTTCAAATTGAATTTAAAATAATATAAATGAAACTAAAAATTTGAAAAATAAAAATAAATCATAGGAAACGTAAAGAAATAACAAATATAAAGAAAGAAAAACAAAAAGCATGGGTTGCCTCCCATTAAGCGCTGTTTTTAACGTCGAAAGCCTGACGAATTCAATTGGATGCTTCGTTAGGGGGTTCGGTGGGCAACTCTAAAAGTCTTAGGCAGTTCAAATAATCTTTATTTTCAATGCTGTGATAGTGTTTTAGACGTTGTCCATTAACTAAAAATGAATTACTATTCCTCCCCTTTATTTCTATCGCTCCACTTTGTAGAATTTTTGTAATCTCAAAAGGACCGGACCATCTAGACCTTAATTTCCCAGGAAAGAGTTTTAATCTTGAGTTAAATAGGAGTACAACGTCTCCCACACTAAATTCTTTTCTAGATAAGCGCTTATCGTGCCATTTTTTAGTTCGTTCTTTATATATTTTAGCATTTTCGTAAGCGTCTAATCTTAACTCTTCCAGTTCATGCAGATCTAGGATACGTTTTTCACCCGCGGAATCATATCTTAAGTTCAATGTTTTAATAGCCCAATAGGCTTTATGTTCTAATTCCACTGGTAGATGGCAAGATTTACCATAGACCAGCTTGAAAGGTGTGGTTCCAATTGGTGTTTTGTAGGCCGTCCTATATGCCCATAAAGCTTCGTTGAGTTTAGATGACCAGTCTTTCCTAAAGGTGGCTACGGTCTTTTCTAGAATTTGTTTTATTTCTCGATTGGAGACCTCAACCTGTCCACTTGTTTGTGGATGATACGGTGTTGCTACGCGGTGTCTTACTCCATATTTTGATAGTAATTTGTCAAATATTTTTGATATGAAATGAGAGCCACCGTCACTTATGACAAGTCTCGGCACACCAAATCTGGGAAAGATCGTGTTTTTGAAAAGCTTTATGACTACTCGTGCGTCATTTGTAGGAGAAGCTATTGCCTCAATTCATTTTGAAACATAATCGACAGCTACGAGTATATATTTATTTCCAAAGGATGATGGGAAAGGTCCCATAAAATCAATCCCCCATACATCAAAGACTTCTACTTCTAATATACCTTTTTGAGGCATCTCATCGCGTTTCGATATGTTACCGGTGCGTTGGCACCGGTCGCAGTTTAGTATTGCAATGTGGACATCCTTCCAAAGGTTGGGCCAGAATAGGCCGGATTGCAAGATCTTAGCACATGTCTTTGAGGTACTAGCATGTCCTCCTTAAGGAGCAGAATGACATTGAGAGATGATGTTTTCTATTTCTTCTTCTGGGACGCAACGACGAAAGATACCGTCGGCTCCTCTCTTAAACAGCAAAGGTTCATCCCAATAATAATGTTTCAGATCATGAAAGAATTTTTTCTTTTGTTGATAGGATAAGTCTGGTGGAAGTATTCCAGCTGCTAAGTAGTTGACTATGTCAGCATACCATGGCAGGGTTGTGTGTATGTTAATTTCTTCCACGACTTCTTCCATCTTTGGGTCATTCAACTGTAGAGTAGACATATCACTTTCTAGTTGGGCTATGAGTCGTTCATATGGGAAATCCTCATTAATGGGCACTGGCTCTGGTTTAATGCCCTCTAATCGGGATAAGTGGTCTGCTACTACATTTTCAGTTCCTTTCTTATCTTTGATCTCTAAATCAAATTCTTGTAAAAGTAGATCCACCTTAGCAGTCTAGGTTTTGCATCCTTTTTGTTAAGTAAATATCTAATAGCTGCGTGGTCTGTATAAATGATGATCTTAGCCCGCACTAGGTAGGAACGGAATTTGTCAAGGGTGAAGATCACGGCTAAAAGTTCTTTTTCTGTGGTAGCGTAGTTCATTTGGGCAGAATCTAAAGTTCTACTTGCATAGTAAATGGCATGAAGTTTTCTATTCCTCCTCTGTCCTAAGACTGCACCTACAGCATACTCACTTGCATCACACATGATTTCAAAAGGTAATCTCCAATCTGGTGGTTGCATGATAGGTGCGATAATAAGAGCTGTTTTCAGCTGTTCAAACGCTTTTAGACATTTCTCATCAAAGATAAATTCAGCGTCTTTCATCAATAGACCGGTAAGAGGTTTAGTAATTTTCGAGAAATCCTTTATGAATCGTCGGTAGAACCCGGCGTGTCCTAAGAAACTTCGTATTTCTCGTACGATTTTCGGAGGTTGAAGATTTTTTATAATTTCTATCTTAGCTTTATCAACTTCAATTCCTCTATCGGACACCACGTGTCCAAGTACGATTCCTTGATTTACCATAAAATGGCATTTCTCCCAGTTTAATACGAGATTAACTTTTACGCATCTTTCCAGTACCATTTCTAGGTTCGATAAACATCCTTCAAAGCTCTGCCCACAAACAGAAAAGTCATCCATAAACACTTCCATAATGTCATCTATAAAATCAGCAAAGATTGACATCATGCATCTTTGGAATGTGGCAGGTGCGTTACATAGTCCAAACGGCATTCATCGATAGGCGAATGTTCCATAGGGACATGTGAAGGTCGTCTTTTCTTAGTCATCAGGATGAATAGGAATTTGAAAGAATCCTGAATAATCGTCTAAATAGCAGAAATATGAGTGTTTAGCCAATCGTTCCAACATTTGGTCAATAAAAGGCAATGGGAAATGGTCTTTACGAGTGGCTTTATTTAACTTTCTATAATCGATGCACATTCTACTTCCAGTTACAACCCTTTTTGTTATAGATTCACCTTTTTCGTTCTTAACAACTGTAACACCTCCCTTCTTTGGAATGACATGTACTGGGCTAACCCATTTACTGTCTGATATTGGGCATATAATTCCTGCTTCTAAAAGTTTTTTCACTTCGTCTTTGACTACAGTACTCAAGATCGGGTTAATCCTTCTCTGATGTTCCCTAGAGGATTTACAGTCTTCCTCCAGCATAATGCGATGCATACAAATAGAAGGACTTATTCCTTTAAGGTCAGCGATGTTATAGCCTAACGCAGTTGTGTATTTTCTTAAGACATCTAATAGTTTCTTGGTTTCGGTCTATCCTAAGTCTGCATTGACTATTACAGGTCGTTCGAGAGCTTCGTCTAGGAATTCATACCTTAAATTTTTGGGTAATGTTTTCAGTTCTAGGGCTGGTTTCTTCGAGCAAGGTAGATGATCTGGTGTAAGTGCTAAGCATTCGCTTAGGCTATCGTCTTGATAAGGCTCGCGCCAGTTATCATCTTCGAAAATCAGAGGTATTGGAATTTTTAGAATATCTGAATATATGGTCGGTTCCATCTCTATTTCTCTTACGCACTCATCTATGACATCTAGTAGATAACATGTGTCGTCTATAGTTGGAGCTTGTAAGAATTGTGTCAAAATAAATTCAACCTTCTCTTCACCAACTTCAAAAGTTAGTCTGCCTCTCTTTACATCTATAATTGCTCCAGCAGTCGCCAGGAATGGTCTTCCTAATATGATAGGAGTAGTAGAGTCTTCTGTAATATCCATGATTATAAAATCAGTAGGGATATAGAATTGTCCTATATGAACTGGAACATTTTCTAGTATACCAACTGGGTATTTAACAGAGCGGTCAGCTAGTTGAACAAACATCTTAGTTGGTCTTAATTCTCCCATATCAAGCTTCTTGCATATGGATAAGGGCATAACACTAATACTGGCTCCTAAGTCACATAGAGCTTTGTCTATGACGAACTTCCCAATTACACAAAGTATGGAGAAACTACCTGGGTCTTTCAGCTTAGGAGGCATTTTGTTTTGAATTATTGCGCTACACTCAGCAATAAGTGTAACTGTTTCGTTTTCCTCAATCTTTTTCTTATTGGATAAGATTTCTTTTAGGAACTTAGCATACGAGGGCATCTGAGTGATGGCTTCTATAAAAGGTATAGTGATGTTTAATTGTTTCAAAAGCTCAACAAATTTCTTAAATTGCCCTGCAGTTTTAGAATTTGTCAATCTTTGAGGATACGGAATAGGTGGTTTATAAGGTGGTGGAGGCACATAAGGTTTTTCTTTGTTGACAGCCTCTTGGTCATTATCTTCCTTTTCCTTGGGTTCATTCTCCTTCTCAGTTGTTGGCTCATTAGCATATTTTTGGTACATGGCTGGATTTTGAAGTCTTGGATTAATGGGTCCATCCAATTCTTTTCCACTTCTCAGTATAACAGCATTTGCATGTCCTTTAGGATTAGGTTGTGGCTGTCCAGGAAATGTTCCAGCAGGAGCAACAGTAGGTGCTTGTTGTTGAGCCACTTGGGAAATTTGTGTTTCAAGCATTTTGTTGTGAGTGGCCAAAGCGTCTACTTTGTTTGCTAACTGCTTAATCTGTTCACTAGTGTGTACGTTTTGATTCAGGAACTCTTTGTTTGTTTGAGTCTGGGTAGCTATGAAATTTTCTATCATCAGTTCAAGGTTAGACTTCCTAGGAACATTTGGAGCAGCTGTTGCAGCCTTTTGATAACCTGGTGGTGCAGCAGGTGCTTGACCAGGTGCATACAGTGCATTGTTGTTTTTGTAAGAGAAGTTTGGGTGATTCTTCCAACCAGGATTGTAGGTATTTGCATAAGGGTTTGCTTGAGCATAATTCACTTGATCTGTAGAGGCTCCTGCTAAAACTTGGCATTCAGGGGCAGCGTGCCCAGCTGTTCCACATAATTCGCAGTTTGGCGCTACAGCAGCCACGGTGGCTGTGGGTGTTATGGTCAAATTGTCTATCTTTTGAGCGATTGCATCTACCTTAGCACGGACATGATCTAAGCTAGAAACTTCGTACATTCCTCCTTTTGGTTGGGATTTCTCCACTTGAGTTCTTTCACCTCCCCATTGGTAGTGATTCTGAGCCATACTCTCGATGAGTTGCTGGGCTTCATCATAGGGTTTATCCATGAGTGTACCACCAGCGGCGGCATCTATTGTCAATCTTGTATTGTACAAGAGACCATTGTAAAACGTGTGGATAATTAACCAATCCTCAAGACCATGATGCGGGCATATCCTCCTGATAAGTACAAATTATACCTATTTGTGTATATATGTTTGTTGCACTTATCGATACTTTTTGTCTATATCGTTCAAATAAACCCCCACTTTGTTTATAAATACGTTTACTTTACGTTTTAGTGTAAATATTGCGTAACGTGTAAATATTACTTAGTTTAATTGATTTTTATCTCATTTTTGTAGGTATTTAATAAAGGCTATCTTGCCATATTCTTTAAGAGCATTGAATAAGCTTTCCAGCGCTTCCGATCGGGCGTAAATCGGAGTTTCAGTGAAGAAGTTGTGGCCAAAATAAGGACTGGTTTTCTGTCTTGTTCGCACTGCAAACTGGCAGCGAGTGTTCGCATTGCGAAGGTCCAGCGAAGGTCCCAGCGAAGGCTGGCAGTGAGTTACAAAAGAGAAATAAGCCAAGGTTCGCACTGCGAACCAGTCAGCGAGCATTCGCACTGCGAACCAACGAAGGATAGCAAAGGCGGTTTAGCAATCAGAGGCACTTAAAGTGCCATTTTTTGAGTCATTCGCACTGCGAATGATCGTTCGCACTGCGAACCATGCAGAATTTACAATGTATATAGTTCAATTCAGTTACTTTTTTAGGGATGGTTTTGGGGTTTCTTGATCCCACTTCCATCAAACTTCATTCTTTGATTGATTTGCTTAGAAAACAACTATGAAGCATGCATACAGATGGACCGGGGTGGATTGATCGTCGAACGACTCCGACAATCCGCGAGATGTTTGGTTCATTTCTTTTCCTCTTTGTGTTTTTTCTTTATGGTTGGGTTGTGTATATGTATTTGCTGCAAACTCATGTATATTTGTCGCCATGGCGTTGTATAAAGCTTGCTTTACAAATCTTTATTGGTGATTGTCTCTGATTTTTGCTTTATGCGCGGGGTTTGGGTTGCGTTAGACATAACCTTCGCGAACTTCGATTAGGGATGATTGTCTGTTAGTTTCTGGACTCTAGAGATAGATTTAGGAGCTAACAATCTTCAATAGGCGTTGAATCTTAATGCCTTTCGTGTTTCGAGGCTTCGCTCGCGAGAGTGACGAAGAGAGTAACACGGTTGTTTTCTCAACTTTGCGTTAGACATAACCTGTGTTGTGAGCGATGCTGGGTGATATTGAGGAGTATTGTAGGTGGAGTATAACTGGTCGGTAAGTTTAAGTTTGTGAGGAGTCGATTATGTGCATGCCGGATAAGTTTTTCTTGCTGAAGAATGAATTTATTTTTATGTTTTAATGTTTACTTTTCTGTTTTCATGTTTTAAACCATTTTAATCTAAACTCATTACCGCGAGAGACTGTCGAACGACATTCTTTCCCTCGAACCGATCTCTGTGGACACGACATAAATCCCGGAGGGAATTCTTCCGAAAATAAATATTTTTGCTTGCTTTCCCTATTCCGCAATCAACCCCTCCTCATATCTTTGTATCTTTCCCAAGCATCATATAAAGACTCGTTGTCTTTTTGTCTGAAGCTGTTGATTTGGGCTCTCAGCATAGCTGTTTTGCTTGGCGGAAAATATCGTGCCAGAAAATTGATTTTGTTGCACAGCAGATAACAGCGAGGGTTTCAACTCAAAATCGTTTCGGTTGATAGCTAGAGCGACGATGCTGTTGTGAGGTTCTTGTTGAGATACGACAGCATAATACTTAAGAGGTCGGTTTTGTGGTGGATCGGCCATGTCTGTTTCTGATTCGGAATCTGATTCAGATTCAAGTTCAGGGTTTGATTGAGATTCAGGTTCTGATAAAGGAAAAGGGATATCGTGAGCTAAGCAGTATTCTTGGATACGTCTTTTTACGGTAAGAAGACGTTCAGGTTCGTCTGTCGATCGTATGAGGTCTTCGCCAGAAGAGTGAGTACTTGGCATACAATCGACAGAAAGGGAATTTTGTTTTTGCCTTAGTCTATACGACGTAACAAAGGAATTACGATGTCGACTTAATTAGTCCCTGGCAACGGCGCCAAAAAACTTGGTCGCTCTATTTAGTGTGCCTAAATAGGTCTAACTGCAAGTATACAGTCGTATCGCGTAGTTTTAAAAGATTATCGATCTCACAGAGACTAGAAATCGAACGCACCGTTATCTATCGTTACTATGTTTATCTAAGGCTAATCGGAATTTAGTTTTTAAGTTCAAACGGGAAATTAAAGAGAAATTAAAATTCGGGAATACTAGTTATGAATAAGTTATCGGTATATAATTCGGTAAACCTACGTGGAATTAATTAAACCTAAGCGTATAAAGATTTATCACCCTATGCATCTGTAGGAAAAACCAGTTTAAAAGCCCTCACCTCACACTCCCGTGGTTATTGCTTCGGACTATACTTCTAAGTCAATATGTCTGCTCTCGCTAGCCCATATGAGGTTAAAAATACTTTTTGGAAACTAATAAGACCTAATTAACTTTAAAGCGCTTCCACTGTTTTTAAAACTAATGCCCGATTTCAGCTATCTGGGTAAAGCCTCACACTCCCGTGGTCTCGACTTTAACCTTTGTTACTTTTTTTACTCTCGTAATAAAAGTTGGGTTTAAAATTAAGAAATCGAATCTAGAAGAAGAATTGATTATTAATTTTAGCTTAGGGAAATTAGATCCATTTTAGTTACTTCATTACATACCGATAAGATCGGTTTAGCTAGACATAATAATGAAATTAAACATAAAGGAAAAGAGATAAATAGACATAGACATAATTAAGAAGGAAATAAACAATGCTTTGAATTAAATAATGGAAACCTGGTAATTCGTAATAACAGCAATAGCAATCCCTCCACAAGCTGGTAGATTCTTGCTTGAATAATGTAATTGGCAAATGATGAAGGTAATGAAACAAAGACTAAAACTAAGTTGTAATAGTTCCTCAATGTGAGAAACTATTACTTTGTTTGGTAATAGGTAACAAGGAATGGAAATGTAAACAAAACAAATCAAAATCTGGAAATAATTTGGCAGCAAAACGGTACTTCAGAATGCAGAAAAAAGGCCACCCTTGTTCTTCGAAAACTCTCGTATTTATAGACTGAGTTGAGGTGGAGGTTGGAGAGAATGTAGGCACTCCTTTTGACAGTTACGTGACTTTTGAACCTAGCATTCTTCGGAGGAAATGTGATCGTGTAAAAAAAAACTGACTCTCTTAAACTTCGTAATCACGTTTCTACCCAACGTGTTAAATTGAACGCATGACGATCGTGAGGCATTGTGACGGTCGTGATGAATTTTGTAGCTGCCACGGTCGTGGTGGACCTGTGACGATCGTCACAGCAGCAGTTTTTGAATTCTGCTGTTTTGCTTCACTTTTTTGATCTTTTCTTGCATATTTTGGTTCTTTTCCACACTTAGCATACTTTGACTTGGAAAATGAGATTACCTGCAAAAACACTTAAATAATCTCGAGAAAATCGGATATTAGACGAAAAACGAAATAAGAAACTAACATAAATCGAAGTAAAAATATGATATAAATTCGTGTTATCACATATGCGTGATTAATCGGATATATATGAAAAATATTAGCGAAACCTAACCTTGACATGCTTTTCTAAAAACCCTTACAAACTCTTTGCTACAAATTTACTCTTTGCTACCAATTAATGTTAAACGAAATCGAGAACCATTTGAAACTATTGAACTTAAAACATTGTAACTATTGAACGACAAGCATCTAATATCGACAATCCCTGTGGAGACGATAAAAACACCCCCTAATACTGTTTCAATAAATGACAACATTCAGGAATGTCACTGAATGAGAAGGCAGGTAAAAGTTTTGGTAGGCGCCAAGTAAGTTGGACTTTGATCACAAGGTAAGATGTCGAAAGCAACAGGACCTCGGGAAATTCATATGAGCGCGAAGCACACTTCGAGCTATGAAAATCTTTCTATGTATGATAGATGAATGATTTATGTATGCAATGCAGATGATAGGACAACTGAGATAGACTCTTTTGTGAGGGGAGAATAAAACTCTGATTCCTCAACACAGGGAACACTGCCCACTCTGCTTGGAGAGAAGATGTTGAACACATCTATGTCACATTTGTGAATTGTATCAGGCTGATGGTCTTTCGAGGAAAGACATCTTGAGGATTCTTGAAGAAGATTGCCCCAGATTGATTGACTGATGAGGATAAACTGATCATAGCTTCAGTTTGACTGCTGCAGGGGAAAAATGAACTGATCATGGCTTCAATTCTTGAAATACATGCTGAGGATAAACTGATTATGGCTTCAGTTGCTAGGGATGAACTGATCATGGCTTCAGTTCTTGAAATGAATGTTGAGAAGGCTAAACTCAACATGAGTCTTGAAAGAGATACTCTGGTTAACCAATTCTGAGAATAACTTGCATTGAGCAACAAATCTTGAACTGATTCACAACAGGCTCTGGAGGTAATGTGCCCCTGATAGGATCACTGACCAAGTTTCTCAACAGTTTGAAATTTTCTTAAATGAGGAAAGTTTTCCTGCAAATAAGATTATTCAAACATGGTAATTTTAATGCAAAGCTCATGCAATTTTGGAATCAAAAATCATTTTTGGAATGATATTATTGATGTAAAGCAAATGAAACACTTGTCAAAACACGGCGGTTTAGACATTCAAAATGAAAGAGAAAACAAAGGTATGGCATTAAAGTAAATAATTGGCAACAAACATAGGAGTCAGTTTACGCAACCTTGTTGTAGTATGCTTCAAAAGAAACCTGGCTTCAATTAGGTCTTTTGAAGGTTGTAACGTGGTCTGGTTCACGTTTTTTTGAAACAAAGGATATTGGCTCAAAGTTTATTTGTACCCAATCCATTCTTCGTGATGACCTTCAGTCCTATGCTCAGTTAATTCAAACTATGCATCCAGGTTCCAAGCAATTTTGGAATTGCAACACGGTTATGATGATGGCTCACGGACCAAGGGATTTTTTAGATGGCAATCACTTTTTCTTACAACATTTTGTTGTATTTGATGAGGACCTCAGTCAACTTGTTTTGTCTTTGAGGATTTTGGTAACCTCTTGATTGATTTTTGTTATCCCTAACTTTTATTTGAACTGTGTCATTTGAGCTTACAGTCAGCGGGATGCCCCAATTTTTGCATAAGTCTCCTTCATAGGTTCTGACTTAGCGGGCTTTTCTTTTTATTTTTTTTATTCTCTTTTTTTTTGAAAGATAATGACTGTCTGGCTTAATGATTACGGTGAACCATCATTGGCTTTCGATTTGAAAGACATCTTAGACACTTCTTTGATGTGTGTGAAGGAAAGCTTGTGATTGCAACCTTTATTGGAAGGTGTCTTGAATGCACAATCAAATTAACTGAGAACTACCCATCCCCAGGTTAAAATTGCAGGTTTTTTCGTACAGAAAGAAACTCCAACTTCTAGGCTCAAAGGGGTTGACAAAGGATTAACTTCCTTATTTCTCCAGTGTTTGGGAGTTGAAACAATGCATGTACATCATCAGCCAAGTTTCAATTAAAGCATACAGTTTAGCAATTTTAGGTATTTCGTTTTCATCATCCTCCCTCCAATCTTTGCATAAACAAAAGCTTAAAAATGAACAGGAGATATATTTTTGTTTTGTGAAAAAGAAAGCATAAATATGCACACAATGGATATAAATGAATTTGAATCAAAACCTTGCATTGCTCATTTCATTGAAATTACCATGAAAGTACAAATAAAGTTCGAAAGCAAACCGTCAATATAATCAAAGAAAAATGCAAACAGAAAGAAACAAGGCCTAGTGACTAATCAACAACAAAGATGAGTTGTCCTGTCTGAAACACTGGCTTTAGTAGATGATTCGTCTGAACTGACTCAAACTTCACTTGGCATGCTTTGGCAAAGGATTGTTGACAACATTGGGATTCTCATCAAGAAAAGTCAGAATCTTTGAGTTCACCAATTCTTGTACTCTAGCTTTTAATGCATAGCAGCCTTCCAAGTTATGGCCTGCCCCACCTCGACGGAACTCACAGTGAAGATCAGCCCTATAGCCGGCTGAGAGAGGATTTGGAGGAGGAGGTAGATCCCTTGTTGTAATCAAACCTTTCTGAACAAGACATGGATACAGCTCAGTGTAGGACATCAGGATAGGATCAAAATTAACCCTATTGCGATTCTGATTTTGTCTAACAGGCTGACGAGGAGCTTGAACTGGTTGAGCATTGACAACAGGAGCAACTGCAGCTACATATTGTTATTGTCTGTGATGAGGTTTACCTTCAATTGAAACAACATGGGCATCATCATCCTTTTTCTTTTGAAAATTCCCAGCATACTTTTTAGCACCACTAAAGGCTTCAACATTGGTAATCTTTCCTTTCTTGATACCTTCTTCTAGTTTTTCTCCAATAGTGACTAGGTCAGCAAAACCAGATGATACACTGCCTATCATCTTTTCCCAAAAGAGTGACTAAAGAGTGTCCATGAACAATCCAGTCAATTCCTTTTCAGCCAAGGGTGGCTCCACCTGAGCAGCTAGCTCTCTCCAGCGCTGAGCGTACTCCTTAAAAGATTCTTTTTCTTTCTGAGACATGTTTTGCAGTTGACGGCGATCAGGTTCCATGTCCAGATTGTACTTATATTGCTTTAAGAAAGCATCAGCCAAGTCTTTCCAGCTTTGGATACGGTTCTTCTCAAGTCCCATATACCATTTCATTGAAGCCCCACCCAAGCTGTCTTGGAAACAGTGAATGAGCAGTTTGTCATTTTTGGCATGAGTAGCCATCTTGCGGAAGTACATCACCAAGTGGCTTCTGGGATAGGTGTGCCCCTTGTATTTCTCAAAATCAGGAGTTTTGAATTTTACAGGTATAACCAAGTCTGAAACCAAGCACATGTCCATTGCAGCAGCACTAAAGACATCACTTCCTTCTACGACTCTTATCCTTTTGTCCAGAGTTTTCCATTGCTCTCTGACTTCTTCAATGTATCCAGGTTCTCCCTGACTTTTAGATTGTGGACCAGCAACATGGTACACGAAAGGATTCTCAAGAATAGCTTGAGCAACAGAATGCACAACAGGCTGAGGTTCGGTGAACAATGGAGCTGAAGATACTGGCGAGACAAACACATAAGTAGTTGCAAAGGGTGGCGAGTAATTCGGAGGTAACCCAAATTCTGGCCAAGTAGAAGCTGGTTGCTGAGTCAGTGGAGGGTCAACAGCAGCAGGTGAAATGTCAGAATCACAGTCCTCTGAGGTGGTTCACCTCTAGCAATCAGAACTTGCAGCATTTCTGTGAGTTTGGTTATGCCGGCCTTCAACTCATCAATTTCCATTCTGACTTCGACATTGTGTTGTTCTTGGTTTTCCATTCTCAATCTGACAGCAGCTCTAGTTCCGTAGTTGTGTTAAGGAAACAACTTGACGGTGAACAGATAACTAAAGAGAGAGACAGTTGAAATGAGTTTCTAAGGCAACTTGGATAAATGCATATGTATGCTCATGGATGCAAGAGTGCATGGATGCAACAACCATAAACAAGATCACGCAAAACACACGGGTTCAAAGGTCCGAGTCATGAGCATGAAGTCAAGGTTAAGAACCAATCCTACAAAAGGTGTATGCTAAGGTTTGTCTTCATTGTACCTGCAGAAAACAACGGTTCTAACAGAGTGCCCTGGGTCCACAATCCACTATCAGACACACCATCGCACCCATTTGCTCGGAGGTTGGTAGTTATCCTCAAGAGAATCTAACCTGAGTGTGGCATCGTGTGACAGCTAAGTCAGATTTGCATCTTCATAGCTTTCGCGCCACGATCCTAAAAAGGCTAAGATGGGTAAAGGGTTACTATGGTCCTCAGTGTTGTAGGCTTCTATGGAAAAAGTAATGCCTTCACGATCGCTCGATCGGCATCAGTAATTCCAAAGAGGCAGCCACCGAGCGAATGGATTCTCAAGTTCTTCTTTTTCGGGATTCGACTCCCTCAAAGCTCTCTTGACTATACCATCCTCCTATCTCAAAGTACACTCTGGTCCGGGTATAGGGCCTATCTCGCACACAGAGGAACTCCCAAACAGAACAATCAAGTAACAAGCAAATCAGACGAAAGCAGTAAATAAATCAAAGTAGGCTAAACCCCTCAAGGGAGGCTTCCCCAGCAGAGTCGCCACTTTTCTGTAGCGGCAAAATCGTGAGTGTAAGCTATTGATTAACTTAACTCGAAAAGCAAGAGTCGCCACCGCACTTTTATTTTATCCAAAAAAGGAAAGGAAAAAAGAGCGAACAAAACCTACACAAGCTCTACAACAAGAACAAGTGAAGAGAGACTGGATAAGGGAGTTGGTTACGCAATGGGAAGGTGTTAGCACCCAAAACGTCTATAGTACTCTATATGAACCCTTTGAAATATCTACCTCATTTTGGTCAAAAAAATTTTGCTTGAAAAGTGATTGAGGAGATGAGAAGAGAATTTTTTTAAAGATTTTTGTGTTTGGAGAGACTTGTCGCCTCATGCCTACGTACCCACGATGTGCAATATAGGATCAAAACCTCGTAGTTCGTGGTACAAAGAATGAAAATTGTTTGTTTTGATTGATTTTAAATGTAAAGACAAGTCATCATTTCCAAGCGAATAATTCCGCTTAAAGAAATGAATCATGTCTAAACTTATGAAAAAGTTAAAGGAAAAAGTGCACGAGGGCACAAAAAGAGAGTGATGAGTTTGATGTTTTTTAAGTCTTTTGAAAAAGGTGCCAATATGCTTATGTAGTTTAGCATTTGTCAATATGCTCCATGGTCTTCGAACCATAATTCCAAAGCAAAGGGAGAAATGTCCTAAGTCTAAGTCCAAGGTTCCGAGAATTGCACTGGATGTCCAAGGTTTAGGTACAAAACTCCATGTCCATTGCAAAGGATAGTAACCATAATCCAAGATTAGAAGCACAAGTTTTTTAGAGGTTTTAGCCTTTATTAATGTTTTAGGTCCAAGTGGACAAAGAGAAAAAGGCATAAGCATAAACATGTGTCCAACGGACAAAGGAAAAATTGCGGAAGCATAAACATATGTCCAACGGACAAAGGAAAAATGGCGGAAGCATAAACATGTGTCCAACGGACAAAGGAAAAATTGCGGAAGCATAAACATGATAGGGAGCGAGAAGGAAATATAAAGTTAGAAGTTAGAAGTTAGTGATTAGTTGTTAGAGTAAGTGATCAATAATAATTGAATAATTGCACTTAGGTCAAGATTAATGAAGACTAGTTAGAAGATTGATAGAATCAAAGCCTCTACAACAACAAGCTTCATAGATTTTGAACCTAATAAAAAAGATCAATCAACATTGAGGTGTTTTCCGATATAGGACATATGTTGCACTATGTTAAGCAATCGCCGAGTAATTTACGGAGTAATTACCCTACAATGAGGTCGGTCAATAGCTCTTTGTGCTAATGTATGCTAGATGAACGATATGTAAATCGTCATCCGAAAGCAATACCGCACGAAAAGAAAAAAATTGTAACGATCTAGTCTTGATCAAAATTCAACAAAGGAATTCCAAGATTCATTAGACTTTCATCGATCAAAAGAAAAAAGATGAAGAAAAGTGAATCTAACATTTATGATCCACACAACCAACAATTCAAAGCCATAAAAGAAATGAACACTAAAATATTTTTTTAAAGATTTTTCTAAATGAAATTTAATAAAAGTGAAAAGAAAATTAAAAAGACATTAAAAAAATAGAAGAGAAAATTAAAAATCTAAATTTGAAACCATTTTAAAAAGAGGAAATTAGTAAGAAAATTAAAAAAAAATGAAAGAAAAAAAATAACAATAAGAGGGAGGTTCTATTAGACAAATGGTGGTGGTAGGATGTAAAAGGACTCGGGCCCTAGGCCCAATCCATAGATTACAGTCCATTGCAGAACACAAGTTAAGCAGCTAGGAGTCTTCTTCTTCCCTCCTATCGCCGCAACATCAGAAGAGAAAAACAAACTCGCCGTTGCGCCGGCATGCCTCACGGCGGCGGCCGTAGCGGCAAAAAACACAATCGAACACATTTTTGAACTCGTCTCGAACAGAACTACGCAAATCCTCCAGCGATTTTTCAGAAGAACCTCACTCCATAACACGAATCGAAGGATAATGAAGAAGTTACCTTCGACGTCCTAGTTGCGGAACAAAGTTCTGGTAGGATCAATCTCTTAATTTTGTTTCTTCTTCTCACTCTTAAGCGTGCGATCTGAGTCGTATTTGTTTCGTGAAGATGTTTTTGCTGTTGATTCTGAATTAGGAGTTGAAGCTTGGAATTGTGTTGTATGGACTTTGCAGGTTATGAATTGATGGAGTTTTTCTTGGAGTTTATGAAATGAAGATGAATTTTGTTAAAGAAATTTTGTGGTGAAAAGCAGAATTTATGGAAGAACTTGGAGGATTGATTGAAGGTTGTGAATGGTTGCAGGTATTGAATAATTGATGAACGAAAAATGGAATAGAGGTGAAGGGTTATTGAAGCTTTCAAGGATTAGTTCGACAGGGTGAGTTTGGATGAAAAGCTTGAATGAAATTTTAGCAAGGTGAATTTGGCTTTCAAAAGCTTGAATGAAATTTTAGCAAGGTGAATTTGGCTCTCAAAAGCTTGAATTATGAATGAAATGAGGGCTCTATTTATAGAGTTTAGGCTTGGAAAATTTGGTGGATTGGAGTTTGGTTTGGAAATGAAAATTAGGCTTGGAATTTAAATTTGGAGGGAAATTCATAAAAAAGTGGTGATTAGTGAAGGTGTATGGTAGAAAATGATCAAAGTGATGTAGGGAATTAAAATGAGATGGTTTAGAATATTCCACATGTGATCAAAATGATGAAAATGGGTGCTAATTGCTGCAGAATTTGAATTTGGCTCAATTTTTTCAAAAATTGCACGTGTTAATCGATTAACCATTTCACAGTGCAATTAGGTTAATCGATTAACACAATGAAAAAATGAAAAAAATGGCTTTTTGATGTGCTGTCTTGGTTCTGGCTCGATTTTTCTTGCTTGTCAAAGAAGGCATGGACATAAACACATGAACCTTGGAGTCTCTTGAATAAAAATCAATTAAATCTTAGAAACTCTTGATCAGATGATTTTTGAATTGTTTGCAAATCAACTTTGACATCGTTCAGATGAAATTTATTCGAGCTGAGGGACTGTTGTTTGATATTCTTAATTCCCTTCCTGAAAAAGTTAGTGAAGAAAAAACAAACATATTTTTGGATTTTGATTAAAGGTTAGTAAACATAAGCAAGTAAAGGCAAATGAGAGACACACAGATGCTCTACGATTCCTGCAAGGCATAAACCCAAAGAAGAAAGGGATAAAAGAACCAAAGCATGATCTTGTTTGTGGTAAAGATGCAAATGAGATGTGAATGATATGTGGAATCTTAGGGGTCAAAAATTAGGGTCTTACAATGATCTAGGAATTTCCTCCTGATCGGAAGATGTAGCAAACACGAGACATCGTCGAGTGTGATAGACATCTCATCATGCGAGAGATAAAACGATGAGGTCTCCGAGTGTCATCTCTCCATGAATGCATTAAGCATCGTGTTGACCGTAGTATAATTAGTCGTGCACAAGTCTGTCAGGCCAGATAAGGACAAAAATGCCTGAAACCAATCCTCATTCGGATGAGGCAAGCCAACAATCTTCTGTCCGTGGTTAATAAACTTCTGTGAATCACGCTCCTGAAAAAAATAAATCAATGTCAGAAATTTGTCAATTAAAACTAATGTGAAAAATAATGAATCCAACTAATGCTCCTCTCCGTCCATGTATGGCAATATGGTCTGGATACAGAGGCAGTAATGAAAAATCAATTGGGCCTCCTCCAAATGCCTCTGCCTCAGCATCCGCAACAACCTTACCCTTCTGAGATGGCACTAGATCAGAAACACCAGTAGTATGAGGTACGAATGGATCAACATCATCTACAATAGGAGGTGGCATTGGTGAATCAGGTACCTTAGGCGCCTGAATAGAGGAACTTGGCGCATGCGAAAGGATGTAAGTAGTGATGCGTTAGATGGTGAATCTCGTCTCCTACGGGAAGAAAAAGATGAAGTGGAATGAGGAGAAGCATGAGCCTTAAAAGTAGAAGGATCTGTATGACTAGAGGGACCAGGAGCCTCCAGAACCTGCTGACTCTTCTCCCGCCGCACTGATGCATGTTGAGCAACCCTCGTGTGTCCCAGTCTATCGTGTCTATCATCCATTATGCATGTAAGTTAAAGTAAAGCAGACAATTAGTGCAAGAAAATAATACCACAAGGAAGAAAATAAAAAATATTGCAGAAAATTCCGGAGATGCATCTCCAAAATCTGGAAAACTAAAATGCTAAAAATTATGTAAGTACATCTCTGGAATTTTCTACAACTCAGAAGTTGTGTGAATGGCGTCAATGTACCCCATGCAATAAAAAAACATGCTTTGATCATCCTTTTCAGCCAAAAGATGTCTAACACACTATGTCTAAACTATCTTAAACACTATTTCTACTCATTTGTAACCTTAATCATCAATTTCTACTCATTTACACAAAAACTCAAAATTTTATCAAAAACTCAAAAAACTTACAAGAAATTGATGTTTGTGATGTTATAGATGATGATTGAAGTTACATTGAGCCTTGTTGATTGAGTTTTGACTTGGTGTAAAGAAAAAAAATTGAGAGAGTTTGAAGGTGAGTTTGAGTAAAATGAGAAATGATAAAGGAGAAGGGTCTGGCGCGATTTAACCTCCAAAATATTTCGGAGATGCATCTCCAGAATATTTTAACGTTAACTGACCTTTTGGTGCCTCCGGAGATGTATCTTCGAAATCTGGAGGCATTTATGTATTTTCGTGTGATGGCTAAGAAACTTATGGGGTGCATTAAGAAATCCTCTAAAAACAGACCCTCCAAAGTCCTCTCAACCCAAATCCTTCTATTCTTTTCACTTAATCTTTCTTATTTTTAAATTTTTCAAAGTCCTCCCCTCTCATCCCCTTCAAACTCCCAAGCAAAGCCTTAGAGAAAGTTGAAAAATAAGGCTTTAATGCTTTAATATTTTTTTATTACACATGCAAAGGAAAAAAAATAAAAAGAAAAAAAATAGACTAGTTCTTTATAAAGGACATGCCTAGAGCATATATTCAAAGGGCAGAAGAAATATAAGAGAGAGGTTCGTGGACAATGACCAAATATTCTATACTATTAGCTTTCATTTTTGTTAGAATATTAATTAGCATATTGATTTTCCTCACGAAGAGTATGACACAAACTAACATGCCATCATTAGAAGGTTAGCATAGTGGAGAAAGTTATCAACACCATTCCTCATCAGCTAATAGCATGATGGGAGACGAAAAAACCTAAAAAAATAATAATTATAACATGTCTGCCAACAAAGCTCGATACCTATCAGATGGACTTTTATCTTAGCATGAAGCACATTAGATATTCCTACACTAGACAAAATGAAAGGAGCCTTCACGATTTCGGACCAAGTTGACAAAACCTACCTTTCCTAGATTTGTAAAAGCACTACCATCTACCTTAAGAACCATAGTCTCAGCATCACCGTGCTTCTATGAGATCTCACGGGGAGGATGAGTAGAATGATTTGAAGTCATGCCTACAAGCTTGTCGAGCAACTTGAAATTGTGAGAATATTGTGGCTACTGTAGCACTCATCACTAGTTTACGGCCTTCACCAAACTTTGAACCACGTTCAGAAGGGTTTTTAAGTCAATGTTCAAGCAACGAGAGAACATGTTTACACTACAAGAAAAATGGCCTACGGCCACGCTATATTTTTCCACAACTCAAAAACTGTGGCCACATACAAGCTTTGGCCAGGGTTTTCAAATCGTAGACACATGTTTAAAAACATTGAATCCGAAGTGTGAAACTGTGGCATTTTCTTTAATTGCCACGGTTACAAAATGACACTTATATTTAAGCCACAGTCAGAAAACTGTAGATATTTTTAACCGCAAAGAAAAACCGCGACATTATAATTTTCACTTCAAACTGTGGCCCAAACCCAAAAAAATATACCCCGCCAGAATTTCCCTCTTTTTTTAGTTTCCCTCTCGTTAATTATTATCTTTTCTATTTTTTTTAATTAAAAAAAGGAAAAGAAAATTGAAAAAGCAAATACAATAACCTTTTCACTTCTATCCTAATTGTTCGTACTATCCTCCTCACTCTTTCAAACACAAGTTCTCTCTGCTCTTTTGTTTTAACGCCGCCGCTGTTTACAATGTTCTATGGGTTTCGTTCGATCTTTCTTTATGATTCTCGTCCTCCCTCTCGTTCTCTGATCTGTGTGAAAGGCGATGGTGTTGTGTTAGGGGTGGCGCGATTCTGATATCTCTTAGTCCTCTTATGATCTGTATTCGATTTCGTGTTTTACATGTTTATTTTGTGCCTAATAACTGATTACTATGCGTGATTTTTACAGAGATGTGAAGATTTGTGAAATATATGAAAGGGGTTCGTAAAACCCTAACACACGATTTGCGATTTGCGATAAAGAAAATGAGGCAAAAAGGAAAAAAAAGAAAGGAAAGGGAGGGAGAAAGAGGAAGAGCAAAGCTCTGCGACTGGCGACTTCAACCTTGGTGAGATCTTTCTTAACTTTGTCTTTCTCGTGTTTCTGAGCTTGTTCCCTTCTTCCTCTGTCTTTCGATTTCTGCTTCTCTTTCGCAAAAGTTCTGAAAGGATTTTGTTTTGAAAATGATGAATCAATATTAGGGTTTTGTGTTCTTGTTTGCTACGGCTATGCATTTTCTGTCAACAATATTCTCTCTCCCTTGATATCTGTGCCTTTAAGGTTTTTTTCTGATATATTGCTTAATTGTGATTCTGAACTTTTACAGTGGTAATTGTTTGTTGTTGGGCTGAAATTTGAACCTCTGTACTTGCATTTATTGTTTTACTGCAGTGAAAACACTGTCTTGCTTCCTTTATTGGAAGGCCAGTTCCGCCCTGTCCTCCAAGGTAATGACAAAAATGAGATAGAGATTTGCCTTGAAAGTGGTGAGTTACAAACATGAAATGATGATGAGATGAAGCTATGATTAATGAAAATACTGTTTTTTGGAAAATCGAAACGATTCTGTTGCTTTTGGTGTGTGGTTTTGCAGGAGATCCTGCTGTTGAGACCAACCAAGGCCTTTACCTGGTCTACATGCATGCAGGAACCAACCCTTTTGAAGTCACCAGTCAAGCTGTCAAGTGAGGCGTTTTTCTCTTTTTGTTTATATGATCTTTTCTCTGTGATTCCCTATGCTATTCAAAGGTCACTTACAGTTATAGAAAATAGAAGTTTTCTCTCATTTAGTGAAATTGTGATTTGTATTTTGACAAATGTGGTGTTACTGATTCCTTTTCTGCTTGTCATTAAGGGCTGTTGAAAAACATACGCAAACTTTTCTCCACCGAGAGAAGAAAAGAGTAAGATGAAGTGAAAGTTGATGTGCAAAACATTATCGAGACCCTTGGTTCAGGACATGGCGGAAGAGTCTCAATCACTCGTAGCTATTGTCGCGGTGAAAATTGGACAACAAGCTATTAATTAACTTGCATCTTTTTCTTTTACAACCGACTTTGATTTATCCAAAGGAAAGGTTCAAGATCGTTAAAAAACCTAAAGGGGGAAGATCTAAGGTTCGGGGGTTGGTTACGCCTAGGGAAGGTATTAGCACCCTAAACGTCCGTAGTACTCTACGGGAGCCTCTTGTTTCATTATGTTATTCTATATTTGCTTGCTAAGGGTATCTGTACTAAGGTGATAACCTAAGAGTATGTACACTAGTTTGCTCGCCAAGACATCGCATCTTGTGCCTACGTATCTGACTGAAGAATCAGAGCAACCGTAGTTCACCTAACTAAGGGTGAAAGAAAAGGTGTGTTACCTACTATCCAACATACGATAGCCTAAGCAGAGGTAAACACAAAAGGAAAGATGACCTACTACCATACATGGTAGCCTAAGCAGAGGTATCTGACAAGAGGATAGACATATTACCTACTATCAAACCTGATAGCCTAAGCAGAGGTAATAGACTAAATACGCTTTAATGATCAAGATAGAATGAATGAGATATGAACATGGTATGTACAGTGACATTAAAGTCAAGTGATAATAAATCAAAAATTGATAGTATCCACACAGTATCAGGTTGACATGCTAAAAGACCGTGTCAGGCAAACATATATACATGCAGACAAAAAAAATGCATCAATGTAAATGAGCATGAGATAGAAAGATCTGACCAGAATAGTGTATAAATACTTCCCATTGATGGGCCACTGACCAGTCAAGCAAAATCCGAAGACCGGAATACCAACTCCAAGAGCATAGGGTAAAAATCCTAAATCTAAGTCCTCAGTCCAAGAGCATAGGGTAAAAGTCCTAAATCTAAGTCCTCAGTCCAAAACACAATAGTAACCACAGTCCGGTCAATTGAGTCTTTTAGGGGTTTCGATATTTATTAATGTGTTTTAAATGTACAAATAAAATGAACAATATACGCAAGATATAAATATGAACAAATGATAATATTTACAAGGATAATAATCAACATAAAATAATAAATCAAGATATATATATATATATATATATATATATATATATATATATATATATATATATATATATATATATATATTGACTGAAAGTAAATTTGGTGATTGTTGATTAATTTATTGTATCGATGAATCGGGTCCAATGTAGTACTGATCCGTCGTAGTACGGTCTATGAGGAAGACCATACTATAGGAGGATGCACAATTTGATCTGTGTGTTAAGACACGATAGAGAAATGATATAGAAGATCATTCTCCGATGAGATCGTGCCACACGAAAAGGAAGGTGGAGACCTCGTCTTGAGTCACAAACTCTCGTTGATTAGTCAAAGGTAACCTATCACGATCTCAAAGTATAGAAAGAAATCTCGATGATTACTCACTACAGATTTGAAATAATGAAGGTTCGTCGCTTCGCTAACAACGTTCATGAATAGAAAGACTTTCATCGGTCAGAAAATGAAGATGAAGATATAGGAAAATACAGAATGAAGTAGAAATAAAGTCGGTCTCGTCTTAATCATGATTTAATCGAGAAACCGATAATCTATGATATTCGACTTTCATCGACCGATAAAAAAAAAGAGAAGTGGCCTCACATATATCACGACTTTTAGTAATTTAAATAAATCGACCAAGTCATGATTTTTGGGATATCATCGGCCCAAATAAAAGAAAATGGACTCGAAATGAAAAATAAAATCGGTCTCATCTAAATAAGGATTTAGATTAATAAATTGAATACCTTTCTATTAGATTTTCATTGACCAATTAAAAAAAACGGCCTCATAGTCATCACGATTTTTTTTAGTAAAGTAAATCAATAAAAATCGTGGCTCTTTAATATCATAGGCCCAAAATAAAATTGGAATAAAGTCGAACATGAAAATCAAAGTAGAAATGAAAAGTGAAGATAAATCAAGAAATAAGGTATAAACTATATGATAACCAAAATATAATCAAAAAATGTTTGTGGAAATAAGAATAATTTAAACGAAAGTAGTAACAAAATAAAAACTCTTTTAAAAAGAAAATTAACGATATTTTAACAAAGAAAAATTTTTCTTAAGAAAAAATTATAAACTAAAAATATTAATAAAATTTTTCATCAAATTAATAATGAAAATGTTAACTAAATAATATAAAATTCTATAAGTTAAAATGAACGATATTAATAAAAAGTTAACAGTATTGTTAAAAATTATTAACAAAATGTATTTAACAAAAGTCTAGATAAATAAACACAAATAGTTAATCTACTTAAATTCTAAAACTGTAAGAAAAAAAAATGGATGTTGAGCTGAAAAACAAAAACAATGAGGGGAGCCCATGAACACAAAGCAAAACGGGTCGGGTAGGAAAGAGATAACCCGCTTGGGTCTAACACAAAGCAAAACCTAATCTAAAAACGGCTGTGCATAGAACAAAACAGAAACACGCTTTTTTTTCAGAAAAGAGGCCTTCTACCTCAAACGAACAAAATCCAACGAAACCACAACATCATCCTCTCGTTTCTCTCTTAAAATCACAGGCTTCTCAATCTTTTCCTCTTTTCAACTTCGTCTCTGTCTTCTTCTTCAATCTCTGGGTGCGATTTCTGGTTTATGATTGAAATGGTTCTGCTTTATGGGTTTGGATTTTGTTGATGAAGGTTGGTTAAAGATTGGTGTTCACGGTTGTTGAAGGTTGGGTCGTGTGGTTTATGGAAGAAGAAGGAGCAAAGATTATGGTATGATGAGTAAGAAAAATGGAGTTTTTTGTTGTTTTTTCCGTGAAAACCGAAAAAATGATGAAGGTGTATTATCGTCCCTTTTTTAAGCTTCCCCACAGTGAAGTTCCTTTTTGTTTTCTTTTGCAGGAATTGGTTTTTGTGGTGGTACGAGGTGCAGCAGAGGGTTTGTCTGGCGTGGTAGAGATTTTTTGTTTTTACTGACAGACAGGCTGTCTGGTGTGGAGGAAAGGTCTTGGGTAGCAGCTTTTGCGTGTAACATTGTAGAAAGGTGTGAGCAGAGAGAAGTGTTTTTTTTGGGAAAGCTAACAGACCTTGAGTATTTATATAAAGTATAATGATAAAATAAACATTATAATAATAATAATAATATAAAAAACAATAATATAAATAATAATAACATTAATAATAATACTAATCACAATAATAAATGCTAAAAAATAATGATGATAATATTAATTATAAAATAAATAAAATAAAATAAAATAAATAAAAAGAAAAGATAATAAATATAGTAATGATAATAAAATAAATAACTAATAATAACAATAATAGTAATAAAATAATAATAATAATAATAATAATAAAAACGATAAAAATAATAATAATACAACGATAAAAAAAATAATAATAATAATAATAATAATGACAAAATAACAATATTAAATGGATGAAAATAATAGTAATAAAATAAAAAAATAAATGATAAAAAGAAACAAATAACTAAAAATAAAATGTATTAAGAAAAAGAGGAGATAAATTTTAAAATTAAATATGTGATTTAACAGTAATAAAAATAAACAGAATTTTAATTTAAAGGAGAAAAATCTAAATCTCATGAAACAATTAAATAAAATAAAAGAGAAAAAGTGCCAAAAATTAGATAAAAATGCGCGACTATGATTAATGGGTTAATATGATTGCAAAATGCAGAGACGCTTGACCTAAGACGCACAAATTAAGATGACATCTTAGGGTCAAAAATTAGGGTGCAACAGATGCCCCTATTTAAGTTTCTCCTATTCGGAGATATGGAGATTGGAATCTTCGTCTCGACGAGATAGGAGAGACTTAAATACAAACATGCACAAATTTTTTGGCCCTAATATGCCGCCAAATGCACATGATATGAACCAAACTAAGATGCAGACATGTCATGAACTCTAGTATGATGATATGATTCCATGATAGATGCAAAAATGCAGACAAACAGGCAAACAACCGCAGGTGAGTAACACCAGGGGAAGGATGAAGGTTAGTATCCACGAGGAAAACTCACTGGGGATACAGGCTAACCGACAAAAGAGACTTACTGGGGAGACTCCAAGGAACCACTCGGGATAGAAAAACTGAGGGGAAACCCTATAAGTTCTTACTCGAGATAGGACACCAAAGGGGTGTTCTCCACTAGGGAAAGATCCAACTCCATTGGGAATGAAACTCAACTCCACTGGGGAATAGACTACCAACTGACAATCACAAAGTAGCTTAAACAAGTGGTATTTCCAAAATAGAACAAAGGTGTGTATTACCTACTACCAGGGATATGGTAGTCTAAACATCAGGCAAGAAACTTGAAAGGAAAGATAACCTACTACCAATAACTTGTGGCAGCCTAAGCAAAGGTATCCAGTTGAAATGACAGGACGTATATTACCTACTATCGCACACGATAGCCTAAGCAGAGGTAATAAACTTGGGAGGAGAGATCACCTACTACCAAACACGGTAGCCTAAGCATAGGTGTCCAACCCCAAAGAAAAGTGTGTTACCTACTATCAAACATATGACAACCTAAGCAACGGTAAACACATAAGGAAAGATGACCTACTACCAAACTTGGTAGCCTAAGCAAAGGTATCTGACCAAAAGGATAGACATATTACCTACTATCAAACATGTGATAGCCTAAGCGAAGGTAATAGATTTGAAAATAAGGATCACCTACTGCCAACTTGTGGCAGCCTAAGCACAGGTGCTCGATCCAAAAGCAAGATGTGTTACCTACTATCAAATATATGATAGCCTGAGCAAAGGTAAACACAAAAAGGAAAGATGACCTACTACCACCATGGTAGCCCAAGCAAAGGTATCTGACCAAAGTGAAGACATATTACCTACTATCAAACATATGATAGCCTAAGCAAAGGTAATAGACTTGAAAATAAGGATCACCTACTGCCAACTTGTGGCAGCCTAAGCACAGGTGCTCGATCCAAAAGCAAGATGTGTTACCTACTATCAAATATATGATAGCCTGAGCAAAGGTAAACACAAAAAGGAAAGATGACCTACTACCACCATGGTAGCCCAAGCAAAGGTATCTGACCAAAGTGAAGACATATTACCTACTATCAAACATATGATAGCCTAAGCAAGGGTAATAGACTTGAAAATAAGGATCACCTACTGCCAACTTGTGGCAGCCTAAGCACAGGTGCTCGATCCAAAAGCGAAATGTGTTACCTACTATCAAACATATGATAGCCTAAGCAAAGGTAAACACAAAAGGAAATATGGCCTACTACCACCACGGTAGCCTAAGCACAGGTATCAGACCAAAAGATATGGTATATTACCTACTATCAAACATATGATAGCCTAAGCAAAGGTAATAACCAAAATAAGCTTCCGATGATCACAATATGATTTAGCTTCTTCTTTAACTAAATGTTTCATTTAGAAAGGGTAAATAAACTTCCCCAACGCTTCAAGGTTGTATGCCATGAACAGGTTATTGAACAAAATGCTGCGAGGTTGCATGCCACGAGAAAAGTCTTGAATTAAAAGCTACGAGGTTGTCTGCCTCGAGCGAAGTCTAGGAATAAAAGCTACGAGGTTGTCTGCCTCGAGCAAAGTCTTGAAATAAAACTATGAGGTTGTCTGCCTCGAGCAAAGTCTTGAAGTAAAAGCTACGAGGTTGTCTGCCTCGAGCAAAGTCTTGAAATGGAAGCTACGAGGTTGTCTGCCTCGAGCGAAAGTCTTGAATTCCTCCTAGAAAGGTGAATACTTGTTGGAAAATAACTTCACAGGGGATTGGAATTTTTACTGGAGATTGAAGACTTCAACGGGAATCCATAACTCATTGGAGATGAGGAAATTTCCCCGGGGATCTTCAAAAAGGATGAAGGCCGGCTGACTTGCAAAATAATGTCTTCTCAAATAAAGAGAAAGATCATCTGAATCTTCACCAAACTTCTCGAAGTGATGCCATTTGATGGAAGTAAGTTGAATAGTAGGCTCACTGGGAAAGCATCATTGAGGAGAAATATTGTTGTAGTTTAAAATAAAATCCTTGTAATAGGAATTCTCAAATAAAGAGAAAACCTGTAAAGTCTTCAACAAACTTCTCTGACGGATTTTCGGAGAGATGTTATTTGATGGAAGACAAGTTGATGATCTTGATAACTTCTGAGGATAGACAAACTGTCTTGAAAAGAGACTGCCATTTGTAATCCTAATAGAAAATCCGAGACCAAAACAAACTGCTCATATAAAGAGCTGCCATTTGTCGTCTGGGTTTGAATTCCAAGAAAATGTTGTAATAACACCGCTGGAGAAAGATCTTGTTTTCAATGATAATCTTTCAAACAGATTCTACCTGGGGGGACAAAGTGCAAAATAAATGCACACTCGATCTAGGTTCACAAGCCTAGAGAGATTTAAAAATTGTGATTGTCAGGGATTAAAGTTCAATTCAGGAAATAACTGAAAAGAAACGGTCAAGCAAGACTCTTTCCAGTGAGGGATGAACTCAACTGGGGTTTATCTTTATCCAAAAGATGGAAAAGAAAACTGAAGCAACCATCGTCCACGAGAATCAAACTCAGTGGGGAATTTAGAAAGGTTGTGCTCTTTTTGCCTAGGGCTGACGACTCTACTTGGAGGGGAAAGGCAAACCCTGTCACTCAGGGATAAACACGGCCAAAGTGAAAGAATAAACGAACAACACAAACTGTGAGATACACCAATGCCATGTATCTATATGAATGAATGTATGTTATGCTTATGCTTATGCTGACAAAACAGACAAAGAGAAATGAGATGGAGATGAAATAAACATCTCAACATAGATACTCAGCCAAACTCTACAAGATGGAAGCATCATTGGGGATGAATGGAAAACCACATATGGAAACAAAGTCCTGCTTCATGGTTTCAAACTTCTCTGAGGAAAAGAGAGCACTCCACTTGGGGATGATCATCATGACTTCACTTAGGGGATTGTCAAGACGAATCTGATTACTCTGTTGAGGATGAGAAAGATCCACTAGGAAAGGATCAAACTCATGACTGGAAAGACTTCTTGGGGGATAAAATAAATATCCACTGCAAACCGAAGTAGCCAAAAATGAAGTTGTAATTGGAGACTCCAGAACTGAGGCCACCCAGGGGGTAGAATAAATATCCACTTCATTGGGGGAAGCTCGGATCAAAGTTGCGAACTGAAGATGTCAGAGTTGAGACTTCATGGGGATGAAATAAACATCCACTTTGCTGGGGCAGATTGAAGTTGTAAGAAGTCCGCTGGGCGAAGTAACAGTTACTTCATTGAGGGGAGATTGAGGTCGAGGGAATTCACTAAGGGAATTCTTAGGTCACCAACTGGGGAAATCTTGCATCAAACCTGCCATAACCACTGAAGTAGAGATTCACCGGGGAATGATTGTGACTGCTGTAGTAGAGGCTTACTGGGGAATCATCACACCATTTGAGACAGAAGCTCTTTGGGCATGAGTGGAGAATGATGTGAGAATAAAGTAGTTCTGCATTGATGAACCGCGTGGTAGTCGCCGTTTCGAACAACAGTTGTTGTGAATGGATGAACTAATCTTCGATTCTCAAATGCCCCAGATTACATGGTCTAAGAGAAGAAGTCATCCCAAAAGGATTTTACAGAAAAATTGACATCCAACTGTCACAATATTTTCAAACCCTCAGGGAGACTTGTAGAATTTTGACGTAATTGCCTCGGACTGATGGTGTTCAGTACGACTGAGCCGTCGAATTCGGAGAGATTTATCTATTCTTGACGTAATTGCCCCAGATCGACTGTATTATGTGGAAGTCATTCCAAGAGGATTTTACAGAAAAATTGGCATCCCAAAATGTTCCAATGTCTTCCAACTCTTGAGAGGTTTACCGAATCTTAACATAACTGCCCCTGATTGACTGCTTCGTACGACAAAATTCTTGAGCTAGTCGGGAGTCTTGATCGAGGCCCAAGATTGAAGCTAAGCGGTTAATTGGGTTCCGCTGGGGAAAATCATTATACAAAGCCTAAGAGGAGGCTGGATTCCACTTGGGGAAACCACCGTACAAAGCCTAAGAGGAGGCTATTTGTTGACTGACTGACTCCGCATGGGAGAATCCTTATACCAAGCCTAAGAGGAGGTTGTCTGATAGTTTATACTCATCACGGAGTGTCTTGTACAAAGCCTAGATTAACAGCATCTGCACAACAAAATCCTTGAGTTAATTATCCAGTCTGGTTATTGACAACTGGGAAATAAACTTGCCCCTGTCAGCTTGGTTAATCTGTGAAGAAGATGTCCCAGACTAGTTAACCTTCGAGAAGTTTGTCGAATCTCGACTTGACTGTTCCTGATTAACTGGTCTTGTGATGATAAGTCACCAAGAGGATTTTACAGAAGAATTGAAATGTCAGGTGCTCCAATGTCTTCAAACTCCTGAGGAGGTCCATGAGTCTTGACATATCTGCCCCAGTTCGACTGTATTTGCCATACAAAGTCCTTTAAACTGTGGTAGAAATAACTGGGGAACAAACTTGCCCCTGTTGATGGGCCATTGGAGTCTGAACTTGTCATAAAACAACCTCAAGAAGGCTTGCCCCAATATTCTGAACCTTGAAGAGTTCTGCCCCTGATTCGACAATTCTTGAAATGATGGATCGGCAGAACCTTCTGCTTAGTTGCCCCTTGACTGAGCTTCCTTCATCAAATCAAATCCCCTAGCTGACTGCATTTGTCGGGATTCCTTTGATGTTGAATCATTTCACAAACAAGTATTGTTCATTTAAAGTTGGCAATTTCAGTGCAAAAATTTATGCAAGCTTTTGAAATAAAGTTTTATTGATGAAGCACGCACAGTGGAATGATTAAGTAATAAAAAACGAAGTGGATCTAAACATTTACAGAATGACAGATGAAGTGATCAACACACACAACTAGCAAAGATTATTAGGAGTCAGGTTAATCAACCTTGCTGTAGTATGCTTTCGAAACAACCTTTACCTCAATTAGGTCTTTTAAGGGTTGTAACGTGGCCTGGTTCACGGTTTACGAAACAAAAGATAAAGGCTCAAAGTTTATTTGTACCCACCCATTCTTTGTGATGTTCTTCGGCCCTACGTTCAGTTAACCTGACACAAACACTCGTCTCTCAAAAGGAGTCTTTTTGATATGGTTGAGAAACCACTGAGGCTTTGGACATGACAGTCACTCACTTATTTGCTTTTGGTGTTTGATCACACGACCCTGTTCTTTACTGAAGATTTTTCTTTGTGATCCTTTATTTTCGCTTTCACATTCTTTTGTTTTATTCCCTAACTTTTGCCTGGACGAAATCTTTTGGATTTGAATTTGAAGTCCAGCGGGATGCCCCAATTTTGCCTAAGTCTCCTTCATAGGTTTTGACTTAGCGAGTTTTTTTCTTTTTTTTCCTTTTTTATTTATGAACAAGTCATGTGACTCTAAGTTATTTTGACCTTTTTGAAAAGATCGTGACTGCCTCACTCTTTAGATAGTCAAGGGAAAATCATTGAGGATTTGACTTCCAGCCTCTTAAGCTGTAAGGGATAGATAAAGCGGATTCTCGGATGTTCACTCCTCTTTTGAAAGTTTGGGCGCTTGATCAGCTTAACTGAACCCTACCCTGCCCCAGGTTAAAATTGAGGGTTTTTTTTATTTTGGAAAAGAAAGCTCCTACTTCAAGGCTCAAAGGGTTAACGAGGGATTATCTTCCTTACTTCTCTAGGGTTTGGGAATTGAAACAATGCCTTACATCCTCGGAAAGGTTTAATCGAAAGCATACCACAACAATTATGAATAATATTCTCGTCATCCTCCCCAATCTTTGCTTAAACAAACAACTTGATAAGTGGAAGGAAAGAAAAAATTTTGCTCTCTTTTTTTTTGTTTTTTTTTTCAAACATAAAAGTAAATGAGTGAAACGAATGGACTTGATCAAAAGATGCACAAACATTTCATTAATCTTGCCAATTTGAAAGTACAACAATGCTTAAAGTGAAAATAGATTCAAACATGCAAATAAAGTACAACAAAATTGCTGAAACAGCCAAAAGATGGTCAACTTCAGGGGACTGGAGATTCCTTCTTGATCTGCCAAGCTGAGATAGTCATTGTCGAGATCCGTCTGAGAATCATCTTCACATATATTCTTCAGAAATTTCTTCCCTCTCGGGGTCTGATAGACCTGCCTGATTAGGTGAAGGTTTACTGATCTGAATGCCTTGAGGCGTGAATGAGAACCTCTCGTAGTCAAGCAGAGTCTGGACCTTGTTTCTGAGCACCCTAAGTCTTCAGTTGCATGCCTCTGTGCCCCAGCATGGTAGTCACAACAGACGAGTCTGGAAAAGACAACTTCAAAAGCTACTTCAGGTCCAAAGATGGCTTCAGGAAGCCGGCTGGGTTAAAGACAAAGGACGGACAAGACTCAAGGCTGAGAAATGCAATGCAAATGATATGCAATGAGAATGCAATGCTAATGCAAGCCAAATGGTTTCAAGGAACTCAAAAGCAAGTCGCAAACTTTTGGAAAACTGAAGAGTTTTGTTTTAAAAATCCGTGATCTCTAAGGATCTTCGTAAAGAAGAGAACGCCTGAGTTCCTTGAAAACATCAATGGATGCGATGAGATGTATGCAATGCACAAACACGGGTACACAAAAACATAGATATATGCACACGCAAAAGCACACAAGCACAAACATATGTACACTGGTATTCACAGATATGCACACACAAACAAGAGAGGACCTAAGTTTGAAGGTCACATGCATGGAGCCAAGGTCTACCCATCCCATAAGGTAGTGTGGTTTCAAAATGTACCTGCCGAACGGGTTCTACAAAGTTCCCAGAGTCTACAATCCATCTTTCGGATATTATCGACTTCCCAAATTACTAAGTTTGAAGGTCACATACATGGAGCCAAGGTCTACCCATCCCATAAGGTAGTGTGGTTTCAAAATGTACCTGCCGAATGGGTTCTACAAAGTTCCCAGAGTCTACAATCCATCTTTCGGATATTATCGACTTCCCAAATTACTCGGTTAGTTAATAATATTCTCAAGAGAATCTCGTCTGAGTGTAGTATCGCGTGACAACTATTTGGAAATAGACTCCCGCATAGTCACCGCACTACATTCTAAAAGGCCAAGTGGGTTTAAAGGTGCTACGGTCCTCAGTCTTAAGGGTTCTTGGTCGAAGTTAATACCGTTTTCACGAATGAACACGTTCAAACAATATTAAGTTCAAAAGAACCTAAACTGAGCGATGATTTTCTCAATTCGACTTTTCAGGAATCGACTCCGTCAAAGTACCCTTGACCATATCATCTCCTATATTTCACTCAAGTCCGGGTCTAGGACTCTCACCACTCAATAATGGCACCCTGCACACAGAAAAATCCCAGCACAGACAGATATACAGATATATACAGATATACAAGCAAATATACATACAATCAAATATAACATACAAGCAAATATAACATACAAATAAATATACAAGTAGAATAAACAAGCATGAAAATAAGATAGGCTTAACCCTCTTAGGATAGGACCAGCAATAGGTCTAACTTTCCTAATTCTCCCCAGTGAAGTCGCCATTTCTGTCGCGGTGAAAATTGGACAACAAGCTATTAATTAACTTGCATCTTTTTCTTTTACAACCGACTTTGATTTATCCAAAGGAAAGGTTCAAGATCGTTAAAAAACCTAAAGGGGGGAGATCTAAGGTTCGGGGGTTGGTTACGCCTAGGGAAGGTATTAGCACCCTAAACGTCCGTAGTACTCTACGGGAGCCTCTTGTTTCATTATGTTATTCTATATTTGCTTCCTAAGGGTATTTGTACTAAGGTGATAACCTAAGAGTATGTACACTAGTTTGCTCGCCAAGACATCGCATCTTGTGCCTACGTATCTGACTGAAGAATCAGAGCAACCGTAGTTCACCTAACTAAGGGTGAAAGAAAAGGTGTGTTACCTACTATCCAACATACGATAGCCTAAACAGAGGTAAACACAAAAGGAAAGATGACCTACTACCATACATGGTAGCCTAAGCAGAGGTATCTGACAAGAGGATAGACATATTACCTACTATCAAACCTGATAGCCTAAGCAGAGGTAATAGACTAAATACGCTTTAATGATCAAGATAGAATGAATGAGATATGAACATGGTATGTACAGTGACATTAAAGTCAAGTGATAATAAATCAAAAATTGATAGTATCCACACAGTATCAGGTTGACATGCTAAAAGACCGTGTCAGGCAAACATATATACATGCAGACAAAAAAAATGCATCAATGTAAATGAGCATGAGATAGAAAGATCTGACCAGAATAGTGTATAAATACTTCCCATTGATGGGCCACTGACCAGTCAAGCAAAATCCGAAGACCGGAATACCAACTCCAAGAGCATAGGGTAAAAATCCTAAATCTAAGTCCTCAGTCCAAGAGCATAGGGTAAAAGTCCTAAATCTAAGTCCTCAGTCCAAAACACAATAGTAACCACAGTCCGGTCAATTGAGTCTTTTAGGGGTTTCGATATTTATTAATGTGTTTTAAATGTACAAATAAAATGAACAATATACGCAAGATATAAATATGAACAAATGATAATATTTACAAGGATAATAATCAACATAAAATAATAAATCAAGATATATATATATATATATATATTGACTGAAAGTAAATTTGGTGATTGTTGATTAATTTATTGTATCGATGAATCGGGTCAAATGTAGTATTGATCCGTCGTAGTACGGTCTATGAGGAAGACCAAACTATAGGAGGATGCACAATTTGATCTGTGTGTTAAGACACGATAGAGAAATGATATAGAAGATCATTCTCCGATGAGATCGTGCCACACGAAAAGGAAGGTGGAGACCTCGTCTTGAGTCACAAACTCTCGTTGATTAGTCAAAGGTAACCTATCACGATCTCAAAGTATAGAAAGAAATCTCGATGATTACTCACTACAGATTTGAAATAATGAAGGTTCGTCGCTTCGCTAACAACGTTCATGAATAGAAAGACTTTCATCGGTCAGAAAATGAAGATGAAGATATAGGAAAATACAGAATAAAGTAGAAATAAAGTCGGTCTCGTCTTAATCATGATTTAATCGAGAAATCGATAATCTATGATATTCGACTTTCATCGACCGATAAAAAAAAAGAGAAGTGGCCTCACATATATCACGACTTTTAGTAATTTAAATAAATCGACCAAGTCATGATTTTTGGGATATCATCGGCCCAAATAAAAGAAAATGGACTCGAAATGAAAAATAAAATCGGTCTCATCTAAATAAGGATTTAGATTAATAAATCGAATACCTTTCTATTAGATTTTTATTGACCAATTAAAAAAAAAACGGCCTCATAGTCATCACGATTTTTTTTAGTAAAGTAAATCAATAAAAATCATGGCTCTTTAATATCATAGGCCCAAAATAAAATTGGAATAAAGTCGAACATGAAAATCAAAGTAGAAATGAAAAGTGAAGATAAATCAAGAAATAAGGTATAAACAATATGATAACCAAAATATAATCAAAAAATGTTTGTGGAAATAAGAATAATTTAAACGAAAGTAGTAACAAAATAAAAACTCTTTTAAAAAGAAAATTAACGATATTTTAACAAAGAAAAATTTTTCTTAAGAAAAAATTATAAACTAAAAATATTAATAAATTTTTTTATCAAATTAATAATGAAAATGTTAACTAAATAATATAAAATTCTATAAGTTAAAATGAACGATATTAATAAAAAGTTAACAGTATTGTTAAAAATTATTAACAAAATGTATTTAACAAAAGTCTAGATAAATAAACACAAATAGTTAATCTACTTAAATTCTAAAACTGTAAGAAAAAAAAATGGATGTTGAGCTGAAAAACAAAAACAATGAGGGGAGCCCATGAACACAAAGCAAAACGGGTCGGGTAGGAAAGAGATAACCCGCTTGGGTCTAACACAAAGCAAAACCTAATCTAAAAACGGCTGTGCAGAGAACAAAACAGAAACACGCTTTTTTTTTTCCAGAAAAGAGGCCTTCTACCTCAAACGAACAAAATCCAACGAAACCACAACATCGTCCTCTCGTTTCACTCTTAAAATCACAGGCTTCTCAATCTTTTCCTCTTTTCAACTTCGTCTTTGTCTTCTTCTTCAATCTCTGGGTGCGATTTCTGGTTTATGATTGAAATGGTTCTGCTTTACGGGTTTGGGTTTTGTTGATGAAGGTTGGTTAAAGATTGGTGTTCACGGTTGTTGAAGGTTGGGTCGTGTGGTTTATGGAAGAAGAATGAGCAAAGGTTATGGTATGATGAGTATGAAAAATGGAGTTTTTTGTTGTTTTTTCCGTGAAAACCGAAAAAATGATGAAGGTGTATTATCGTCCCTTTTTTAAGCTTCCCCACAGTGAAGTTCCTTTTTGTTTTCTTTTGCAGGAATTGGTTTTTGTGGTGGTACGAGGTGCAGCAGAGGGTTTGTCTGGCGTGGTAGAGATTTTTTGTTTTTACTGACAGACAGGTTGTCTGGTGTGGAGGAAAGGTCTTGGGTAGCAGCTTTTGCGTGTAACATTGTAGAAAGGTGTGAGTAGAGAGAAGTGTTTTTTTTGGGGAAAGCTAACAGACCTTGAGTATTGATATATAGTATAATGATAAAATAAACATTATAATAATAATAATAATAATAATATAAAAAACAATAATATAAATAATAATAACATTAATAATAATACTAATCACAATAATAAATGCTAAAAAATAATGATGATAATATTAATTATAAAATAAAATAAAATAAATAAAAAGAAAAGATAATAAATATAGTAATGATAATAAAATAAATAACTAATAATAACAATAATAGTAATAATAAAATAATAATAATAATAATAAAAACGATAAAAATAATAATAATACAACTATAATAATAATAATAATAATAATAATAATAATAATAATAAGGGTTAATTATATGAAACCCCCCTGCCATTAGGGCGAGATTTGATATTGCCCCCCTTAAGTTTTTTTTTTTTGAACCACCCCTTATAAAATCAAAAACCTGTTTTTACCACACCCTTTTACTGGTGTTGGTGACTGGGTCTGCTGACTGTGTCAATGCATCCTTGCGAAATTACCTCCTTGCCCCTGCAATTTCATGAAATGAGAAAACCCAGATGTATTGCTTGCGGATTTCTTCATCTTCCTCGGCAGCTTCACCGGAACCTCCCCTGAATCCGGCTTCGTGTTTGAATGCGTCCTTGCAAAATTACCTCCTTGCCCCTGCAATTTCATGAAAACCTCTTCTAAAGAAACATGATGACCTTCATCTTCGTTTCCTCCGAGGTTGTCTCTTATCTCTCCCAAAACATCGTCATCTTTTTATAATATAGTTTTTGTATCATAGCTTAAGAAAACTCAAATATTTTTTTAGTAGATCTTATTGTATGATACTTTTTTTATTTTCAAATTCAAAATATCATTTTTGGATTCTTTTTATGTTACTTTTTTCAAATTTAGTTGATGGGTTTTCTTTTTGAGTTTGAAGAATGACGAGGCTTCAGAGTTACCGTCATCAAAAGCTACCCCACCATCACGTTCTTCATCAAAGAGAAGCAGAGCTGCAGAGTTTCATAATTTATCTGAAAAGGTTTCAGTTTTTTTAACCCTTCAATTTTTTTTTCTATGAATTTTTTTTTTAATTTTATTGAATGGGTTTTATTTTTCTATTTATTTTTTATTTATTTTGAATTTTATTGAATGGATAGAGAAGAAGGAGTAAGATTAATGAGAAATTGAAAGCTTTGCAGAATTTAATTCCAAACTCTAATAAGGTATATGTCTATTTTCTAGCATCTATCCCTTTTAGATTTACTAGCAGTTGACCTTGTTACACATGCAAAGTATATCAAACCTTGCTTCACCCTAATAAAGGTTCAAATTTCATTGGTTTCTTCTCTTTCAAATAAGCACCTAAAAGTACAACTGCTCATAATTAACGCAGAAAAATTCTTCCTGTATAGAATGGAGAATTGGATTAAGCAAATCAGGTTAGTCATTTGACACAGGTGATGAAACTAGTAGTGTTGCATATACTATGTATCCGTATCAGAATATTGCAGATTTTGATTTGCTGCATCAGAAGATTGTAGATTTTGGTTTGGAGTTATCCTGAGATTAATAATGTTTGTGTTTGTTTGCTGGAGAATGTGGCGGCGGAAGTGGTGGGGGAGAAAGTGAGGTCCAGTCACCAAAGATTGAAATGGAAAAAATGTGGAAGCATTTTGAGAAAGAGGTTGTTTAAAAGAGAGAGAAAGTGGAAATTGATATTCAATCCTTGCCCAGTCAGCAGTCCAGTCATCAACACCAGTAAAAGGGTGTGGTAAACGTTGGTTTTTGATTTTATAAGGGGGAGTTAAAAAAAAAACTTTAGGGGGGCAATATCAAATCTCGCCCTAATAGTAGGGGGGTTTTATATAATTAACCCTAATAATAATAATGACAAAATAACAATATTAAATGGATGAAAATAATAGTAATAAAATAAAAAAAATGATAAAAAGAAACAAATAACTAAAAATAAAATGTATTAAGAAAAAGAGGAGATAAATTTTAAAATTAAATATGTGATTTAACAGTAATAAAAATAAACAGAATTTTAATTTAAAGGAGAAAAATCTAAATCTCATGAAACAATTAAATAAAATAAAAGAGAAAAAGTGCCAAAAATTAGATAAAAATGCGCGACTATGATTAATGGGTTAATATGATTGCAAAATGCAGAGACGCTTGACCTAAGACGCACAAATTAAGATGACATCTTAGGGTCAAAAATTAGGGTGCAACAGCTATCATGTAAGTAGAAGTGATCATGCTAGTCAGTGTGAGTACCTGATAATAGTGATATTCTTGTTAACAAAAGTATATTGGTAATTTCAGAGTTTACATCCGACAGCCGAGTATCATGTTGCAGCTCGTGCAATAAGTGGAGGTCCAATTTATATCAGGTATATAGACATTCATTGCAATTCTTGTTCAACATTTGGTTATACCTGAGTATATGTATTAATGTCATCAGTTGTTTTTGTTGCTTTTATAGTGATAAACCAGGAAGGCACAATTTTGATCTTCTAAAGAAACTGGTTCTTCCTGATGGCTCGGTTCTTCGTGCTCAGTTACCTGCCCGACCCACGATTGACTCTCTCTTTGTTGATCCAGCAAGAGATGGGAAAAGGTTGGTTAAATTTTCTATCTGTTATTCTATCAAGCCATTCTGTCCATGAGTCGTAAGTTCAGTGATAAGAGTTTGACGTTGTAACTTCTAGACACGAAGTTTGGATACTATAAAAGACAATCATTGATAAGAGTTTTTCCTTGGTAGTTACTAATTGGTATGCTATCTTGTGTAATAAAATTCATTTTCAGCTTGCTCAAGATATGGAATTTGAACAAATATTGTGGAGTTGTTGGTGTATTTAATTGTCAAGGTTTCGGATGGTGCAAGATAGAGAAGAAAAACCGTATTCATTGCGAAACCCATGATACACTTACTGGCTCTGTCTGTACCTCTGATATTGATCTCATTGCTCAAGTAGCTGGTGCTGATTGGAATGGGGATGCTATTGTCTATTCTTACAGATCAGGTAATTTCATTGAGCATAAAATCTTTGAATTTCAAGAAATGATTTAGTTACTATAAAATTCAACTTTATTAGAATATTGACTAGCATCCGCATTTTAGGCAACGTAATTCGGTTACCAAAGGGTGCTTCAGTGCCAGTGACATTAAAAGTACTAGAATATGAGCTTTTCTATTTCTATCCAATCAAGGTAAGGCTTAAGCATACATGATATCACAAAGAATTACTGATAATGCGGTATTAATTGCATTATATTTTGGTTGAGTTTTGGTTTGGTGTCAATGAATATGATATACTGAATGAATTGATGCTTTTTGATAGGAAATTGCGCAAGGTATTTGGTTTGCACCGATAGGGCTATTGGATTTGTTTCATCTCACTATCTTTATACTAGGAAAAATGTTTGTAATAAGCACTTAATTAATTGCATGTAAATGATGGACTCACCAAAATTACAGCCAATTTAATTATGTCTACATAAAGGGCTATTAATTAATTGTATTTGTGATAGATATAACAAAGGTCTATTATCATTATCATTCTCATGGCTCATATTTAAGGCATTGTTTCCTTTGTAGATCTCTTGGATATTAGAGGAAGTAAAAAACTTATCACCCTGGATGTTTTGCTCTTTTCTAGAATGATTTGCTTATATTAATTTATGTATCGTGTTCCTTGTAGAATGGAGACGACGAAGCTTGTCATCAAGATATGGAAGAAGAACAAGAAGGAGATGATCAAGAAGAAGAATATTATGATGCATGAGTTTAATTAATAGTAGTTGTGTTTATATTATCTAGCTCTTAGAAATTTTGTTTAAGAATAATAATATCAAAACTTATCTATATTTTTGCGACTTATTAGTCAGTAGCATCACTTGATGTAGACTTACTTATTTCTTAATGAATATTTTGTTCTTGACGTTGTGGCTTAATGTTTGCTTGTATAATTAGATTTTAATTTTTTTAATCAATATCTACAAAAATGAGTATTCTTGTTGGAAGAACACCATTGTCACAACTATGCGGCACAAAAATAAACTGTGGCAAGCTTAAATGGTGTAAAACTGTGTGCAAAATTTAGCCGCGGTTTTAATTAGTGGCCATAAACAAACCGTGGCCTTAACCTAGATACCTAAACTGTGGCCTGTTCAAGCCACAGATATCTATAAAACGTGGCCCAAACATGAAAATTGTGGCGTATACTTTAGGCCACGCCTGCATATCCCACGGTCACTTATTCGTGGTTAAACTGTGGCCAAAGCGTACAACCACGGTTATTTTGCATATAGCCGCGGTTTTCTGGCCGTGGCGGATGACCTTTTTTTTGTAGTGTTAGGAACCCACAACTATGTCAAACCTGAAGATGCCTATCAGCAATAAAATATACAATGGATAGTAGATTCATCTGCATTTCTACAAAACTGACAAGAAGTATTTAACTGAATTCCTCGATGACCCAATACTGACTGACTCGGGATGGATTTATGGAAAACCTAGCAAATGAAAAATTGAACGTTGGAAAAAAAATTAGCTTCCAAATCCAATTCCAACTATCTTTTTGAACCTCACTAGAATTCTGTTGACGAGATAAAAAGATAATAATAACCATTGTGTATATCTTCTATGGAAGAGAGTCTGGTTATGTTTAAATCTTCAAACAAATTCTTTACTTCAATAGGAAAGGGTGTGATTATAGAAGAAATATTGCACTTATCATTGACCTAAATATCTCTAACTTTAAGTCCCATCTCGGTGTGAGCTCGCAGAGGTATCTTAGATAGCCATGGTTAAAACCATATGTTTGTATCACTGTCCGTCCTTGAAAACAAACTCATCTTTAAGAAGAGCAATAGGTTTAAGAGTAGATTTCCAAGTGGGAGATTCGACCATCAATTTGTCCAAAAATAAATCGTCGAAGGATTTATTTAAGATAATTAAGCTCTCATTTCTCTCTAAAATTCTAATTTGTTCTATTCATGGCAGCATATATCTATTCACTCCTGATCCTTTTTATTTCTCAGCCATAATTCCCCTATCTCATTTAGTTTAGGTTTAGCATAATTGTGGTTGGTATTTCAACTAAATGTGTTGTAATGGTTTTGCATTTAAATACATGCATTCAAACATATACATTCAAAGACCTGCATTTCATCATCTGAATTATTCCTTCTCTACTTTCTGGTGTTGTTGCTGTCGGGTTGGTTGCAGTTGTGGTTTGTTCTTGTGAAAGGTCATGGTGGTTAGAAGAAAGTTTCCTCCATCGTTTATACCTAATGAGTGTGAGTGGATCTCTTTCTTCTTCACTAATTTTGAAGATGTTGCTCAAGAGTGGCAGCTGCGAATGTTTGTTCTCGCCTTTTGGCTTGGTTGGTGATATTTTTATTTTGGAAAAGAGAGATAAGCGGGGAAACATTTTAGGTTTTGCTCGGTTTAAAGATGTGGATGACGTAGGGTAATTGGAAGTCTAAATGGAGAAGGTTTGGTTAAGAGACTTCTAGATCTAGTGATGATCTTGCGGATATCAATTTTAAACGTTGTATACATTCAAAGAGAAGATTCACATTGAATATTGTTTAACTTTCAACGTTATATTGAATATTGTGATTGTATTAAAGACTCTATAAAAAGTGTCAAACCATAGTGAAAAACTATGAATTTTCAATGAAAAACTATTGGAGAGTGGATTCGGCACAAAGCATGACAAACATCTCTCTCTCTCTCTCTATCTCTCTCTCTCTCCCTCTCTCTCTCTCTCTCTCTCTCTCTCTCTCTCCCCCCCCTCTCTCTCTCTCTCTCTCTCTCTCTCTCTCTCTCTCTCTCTCTCTCTCTCTCTCTCTCTCTCTCTTATATTTCGTTTAGAATCGCATGCTTATGATTTGTCATTTTCTTATAAATGGCATGATGTTAGGTTTTATCACCTTCATAGCATTTTCTTGTATAAAAATTAGGTTTAGGTTAAATCAAGATTCTGAACGTTCTTACTTTTGATTAAAACTGGAAACTGTAATAATATATTTCTTAATCAATTGAATAACTTCAATTTACACATCTTGTGTAAAACAAATTTGGGTTAATTGGGACGTTGATTACTTTAGTCTTTTCTTCTTTCGTTTATTTTATTTATGGGTACAAGTGCATATGACACAATCATTCCAATTGTATATATTGTACAAAATTCCGCTATCTCGAGTGATTTCATAAAACTCTAGTTTTAAAAAGAATTTTTTTTTTAAATTGAAATTTTGGAGAGTTTGAGTAAGATGCGACAAAGGTCAAAGTTTTTGTAAACTCAATGAGGATTCTGATAATGTTAATGAAGAAGATAAGGTGTTGAAGACTAAAGGTTCAATTATAGGCTCTTTGTGCTCCTCAGTTTCTGGCTCAAGTTCCTTAAATATTGGAGGTGATGAAAATGTGGTTATGGTGGAAGATATAGGAGAGGAAGATGAGTTGCATGGGGAGAAGTCTTTTGAGATTACAATTCTTAAAGCTAGTAGGTCACATGTCTTAAAGAGAGAGGAGGCTAAGTTTTCAAAAGTTGACAATTTGGATGTAAAGAAAATTATTTTAGTTGTTATAGAGCCTTTTTTTTTCTGGTGATAGGGTATGTTACTACACTCTTGTGAGAAAGGTCATTAATAAGAGGGAAATGCCTCCTTTTCATGCTACATCTTAGATATCTAACTCAGTCACACCTTCTTGGCTCCCTCAAATGGATTTAGAAGTGGTATGTGTTGGTGAAACGCGGCTCGTCTTGTGTGCTATTATGGACAAAACTTCTCCTTTTCATGCTCGCCACGTGTCTCTCAAAGAGAGGACGCGAGTTTGACTTCTCTTGGTGCTCCCAACCCATGTCTTTTGTTGAAAAAATGGAGGCTCCTTTATGGCAAGGTATAACTCACTGGTTGAATCTAATAGTGCTAATTTGTTTGGTCATGGAAATTTTTCACCTAAATTTAGGTTTTCTTTACCATAAAAAATTTACTTTGATATTTGGAGATATTGGTTCCCCGAGTGGATATGAGATTCCAAATTCCTCTGATCCAGGAGTCTCGACAAGTATCCTTGTGTTTCATAATTCATAGGTGGTTGTCGAGACGATGATTGTGGTTTCGTGTTGGCCATGGGGCCAATTGAGACTTTTAATACCTTAGAGAGTTCACCAGCTTTTATATGACCATCTTTGTCTGGTAGCTGGTTCTACCTAGATTTTTTCAGAGAAATATGAGATGTTTGATCTTGCAGACAGATCTTTCTGAAGCTCTATTTTAAGGGAAGGGTACGAGATCTTCCACAGGTGCTTCTTGTAGGAAGATGAGCGACTACTTTGTATGACTTTTGGGTGAAGGCTCAATTAATCATATTATGTTATCCCCCATGTGCTTTTTGCTTAATGATGTGGTGTTCTCGTGTGTTCCAATTTTGAGGAATGGAGGTTCGGAAGATATGGGGACCACTTTGAGAAAGAATGCATCAGAGAATCTAATGATTGAGTCTAATTTTTATTTGTTATATTCTGGGGACTATTTCAATCATAGTCCAACCGAGATGGAGCTTATCTTATTTTGGATATGTCTAAGAAGGCGAACTTTTTTTTTGTGAAAGATGATTTGTTTGAGGTGAGTATGCTAGTTTAATTGGAGGAGAGAGATGTGCTGGCTAAGATAGCTAAGGAGTCTATTGGTTTTCAATGATTATAATGTCCTTTAATGTAAAGGTCTTGAGAGGTATTAAAAAAAGGAAGGTGAATGATCTTATTTAGTCCAATGAGCTAGATTTTTTTGAAATTCAGGAGGTTAAGACGGGGAAGGTGGATGATTAGTTATGTAGTTATCTTTAATTGTGGATGGAGTTTTAGTCCTTTTAGTGGTAATAGTAGGGGCACTGATTTCTATTAGGTGTGGGGTAAAATGTAAAGTGTTTTTTCTTTTTTGATGCCTGACTACCTTGACTTCTGTCTAGAGTGTGGAGTCCATTCTATGTCATTATTTGAAGTGAACATGTATTCTAAGTGCTCTCTGGTTGGAAAAGGGGTTATGTGGGGTCATTTTGTTTAGACTATGAATCTCTTTTAGGGGTCGGTTTGGTGAGTTTCAGGTGACTTTAATTTATTGTATAGCTTTACATAGAGGATATAGGTTAGGATTGGTCATCAGATCTCTAGGTCAGTGGAGAATCTAGAATTTTGGGTGTTCACGGAGGATATGAGGTTGGTTAACTTGCCCCTGTTGGTAGAAGGTCCACATGGAACCATTTGAATGACATGTTTATGAATAGGTTAGACTGAGTCTTGGTGTAGGTAGGATGGGAGGAAGAATGGAGTCAAGAGTGGTTGAGGGATCTTCTTAGGGATGTTTTTTTACCATTGTCCTCTAGTACTTAAGTATTCTTTCGAGCTTTGGGGTTCTAAGTCATTCTAGTTTAATAACTTTAAGATATGTTGTACTAATTTTGAGGATGCGGTTAGGATCTCTTGGGTTGGTCATCCCGAGGAAGGGTGGATGGCATGTATCCTTAAGGATATACTTAAAGCTCTCAAAGACTGAAATTCTGGCATAGCAAATCACAGATGTCCTAAAAGATGTCGAGACATTGGTCTCTGCTAAAAACTGAACAAGGACAGAACACGAGCATTCTGATTTCTTTAAGTCATAACAGTGTCATGATAGATGTTGTAACATCTGCAGACTGACAGAACAAATTATCCAGCCATTTAAATTGTGCAGAATTTTAAATGCAGAAAGATAAATAACACAATGAATTGTTAACCCAGTTCGGCGTACAACAACACCTACATCTGGGGGTTACCAAGCCAGGAAGGAAATCCACTATCAGTAGTATCAATTCAGAGCTAAACTCCCCCGTTTACAACCCCTCACTTAATCCCAACCCAGTGCAACTTCTACCTAGGACACTCCTAGATATGAGAAATCACCATCTCACTCCCAATCACCGCAGTGATAAACAAACACTCCCAGTCCTAGGGAATGCCACAAGAAACCAAGAAGAAAGATGTACCCTCTTTCTTTTTAGAGTAATACAAGGTCAAGACACTTGACCATGAACAATACTAGGTTTTGCTTAAAAGTTTCAACCAAGAGCAATACTCAACTCTTGCTTCAAAGCTTCGAGTGAGAACAATATACAACCTAAATATGTCTACCACAATGCATCAAAATATACAAAGGGTGACTTACAAAGTCACACACAAGAGACTCTCAAAACCCTAAACCCTTTGTTGCACCTACAGTTTTCTTGTTGTGAATCTTGCTTCTTTTAGGTCTAGCAAGTCCTTATTTATACACTCTTCCAGTATGGGCTTGGACTCTTCAATCAGGTCCAATCTTCACATTGTAAATCTTGTGCAGAATCTTCTCCACAAAAATAGGAACAAATCTTTTATAGTTTCCTAAAAAGTCTCAAAGTTCCTTTTTATGAAATCCAATTAAATTTGCACTTTATTCCTATTAAATCTCCTTGACCTGCGCATAATGATGAGGTATATCCAAAAGATCTCATCAAATCAAATCTGTCAAGAGATATAAAACAGCAGCGTCTGCTGTACCAAACTAAGATGTCATGATATCTGTCTTCGACATCTGTCTGAAACACATGACGGTAGTACTGTCATGAGAGTTGATGAAGATGTTATAACATCTTGCTCAACATCAGTATAGAACCATGTTTTACCAAAATTTAGCCAATCATAAAACCATGGAACTAACAATCTCCCCCTTTGGCAAATTTTGGCTAAAACAACCAAAGCATGATAAATCTGGAGATATAAACTTATCAGATCAGCAACAACAACAATTTCCTCCAGTACATCCAGCCTCACAGACTATCATGCTCCCCCTTAATAGTTGCATTCAGCAAGCAACAACAAAACACTTTTCTTTCCTTAGCAGTAGCAAAGTCCTATCACAATGTTGGTCATCATGTCAAGACATGTGTGTAGCGCGATTTTTGTGGTCCTGAGTCATTATCGCTTGGGTACTACAGTTCGATTCATTTTTATCCTATTGAGCTGATTAAGGAAGGGAAATAGATGTCTCCAATTAACTCTGCTTACATACTGAGTTTGAACAGCAGTCTGTTAGGTTACAGATGCTATGTGCATGTGGGGCCCAATCTTTGGTTATTTTGTTAAGAACACAGTGTCTGGATTAATTGTGAGGTTTTTGTTAATGTGTTTGGATTTGATGCTTTTGGGTTGATTTGGTGGAGATATTGGATTTTGGGTTTTTGATAAGTGTGCTCGCTAAGATTTTTTTCAATCTTATGCTTACGTATTCTCGAAACGGGGAAATCAGAGCGATCGTAGTTCCTCTTATTCTATGGGAGGAAAAAGGTTGTTTTGGTGTCTTGTTTAAATCCCAAGACATGAAGTTAAAGGTGGTTTGTATCTTGTTCAAAGCCCAAGATGTGAAGCTCAAGGGTTGGATGAGAGAGAATTTGTCATCTCTAAGGAGGAGTTGTTGATGTTTGTATGATGTGAGCAAGGCATGACTTTGGTGCTGAAAGGTTGATTGACTCAACCGGGGTTTTCTTTATACAAAGCCTAAGAGGAGGCTATTGATCCAACAAGAGGGTGTTTTATATGTCTTGTACGAAGCCCAAGATGGAGGCTAAAAGAGAATTGACTCAACGAGAGAGTCTGTTTGACAGGTGATTGACTCCACAAGAGAGTCTTTTATACTCAACAAGAGAGTTTTTTGTTGTGCCTTGTATGAAGCCCAAGACGGAGGCTAAAAGTGTTTGACTCAACAAGAGAGTCTTTTATACTCAACAAGAGAGTGTTTTTCTATCTCGTATGAAGCCCGAGATGGAAGCTAAAGGTGTTTGACTCAATAAGAGAGTCTTTTATACTCAACAAGAGAGTGTTTTTCTATCTCGTATGAAGCCCGAGATGGAGGCTAAAGTGTTTGACTCAAAAAAGATAGTCTTTTATACTTAACAAGAGAGTGTTTTCTATCTCGTATAAAGCCCGAGATGGAGGCTAAAGTGTTTGACTCAACAAGAGAGTCTTTTATACTCAACAAGAGAGTGTGAAAAGGTTAGCTCCGCTGGGGAGAATCATTGTACAAAGCCCAAGAGGAGGCTATCTATGTTGGTGACTGTTTCAGTTTAGTTACAGGTTCAGTGTGTTGCATAAAAGAGAAAATCAGTTCTTATGAAGGATGTTAGATACCATGAGGCTCCGATGGGTTGATGACAGTAAAATGGTCTGAGTTGGAAGTTTTACTGTATTGTGACAGTTGAGTTCTTTTCTCTGGTGAGAATTTCTGGGAGTTTACAGTAATTGACCCATGCTGGGAAAGTAAGGTTGTGCTTTGGTACTGATCAGAGGATCAGGTTTATTTCCTGTTCTTTGAGGAAATAGGAAATCCAAAGGGTATTGAGACTGTCCAAGTCTACTGGTGTTGTGAGAAATTGATTCTTAGATAGTGAATGATCTTTGTATGATACCCAAGAGAAGGCTGGTATGTTAAGGGATGAAGGTCAACTCATTAACTGGTCTGACACTTGACTCAAAAAGACAGCTCTAGCAAATTGATGACTAGGTTCTGTTCCTATACCTGTAGAGGTCTCTGGGTCCTTGTACTAAGCCCAAGAGAAGGCATGAGAGCTTTTAAGAAGCCGAAGGGTCCTAGTACAACGCCCAAGAGGAGGTGGGGATGCTTTTAAGAAGCCCGTGGGTCCCCTAACCCCGAGAAGTTCAAGACATTCCATTCATCGAGAATAGATCAAGCCAGGAAAGTCCGAGAATTTGGAAGAAACTCAAGAGATTCCATTCATGGAGAAAAGATCATCTCTGGGGAGTTAGAGTTTCTTTGATAATTTCTAAGGGTGACAGTCTGAGAAAGGGTTCATCGAGAATGTTACCTTTCACGTCTCCATATTGTTTAACCCCAAGAGGAGGGAAGACTGTATCTGGTAATCCTCTGGGGGATCTAGTTTTGTTTGTATTTAAGAGTGACCAACATGGCTTTACCAAGTGCTAGACGTAGTTGCTGGGGAAAACTCTAAATAACTATACTAGTATTAAACAGTTGATATCTGACAAGTATATAAAAGGATGTGAAAGAAGACTTACAGTGAGCAGCCCCACAATACAGTTATATATATATGAAAGCGGATAAAGAAAGCGGGTAAACACTTACTCGGTTGTAGAGCTTCCATGCTGTTTTGTTAGTTTGTTCAACAAAGAAAGCTTTGATAACAATATTATATTCTAAATCAAAGGAGAAAGTACTTTGAAAAGATTGTTGGGGCTTACAGCTCAAGGAGAGGCCCAAGGTTTTATCAGTGATTGCACTGTTGTTTTGAAATTGTACAGGGACTTATACAAGTGACTGAGGCCCAAAAAGGTTTTATGTACAAAGGGATGGGTCTTACACTCTCTCAAGAGGCCCAAAGGTGTTTTAAAGAAAATGAATGGGGCTTATAACACGAGGGTATGCCCAGATGATTTGATTTTTGAACTGGCGATCGCGCCGAGATTTCTTTAACGTACTGGGTCTTATACAATGCATTGAGGCCCAAATCATTTTGGTTTTCAAAAAGGGTTGGGTCTTACACTCTATTAGAGGCCCAAAGGTTATTTAAAAAGTTTTGTTTGGGTGAAAATCAAGGAAACCCTAATTTCATCATTTTAAAAGTAAATTCTCAAGAAAAATCAATAAAAAATGATAAAATACCAAATAAGTTTGAATAAACAACTTGTGATTTTTGGTTGAGATTTGAAAAATGATGTTTTAATCACAAGATGAATTAAAATTCATTTAGTTTTGATTTTCAACATGAGAATTCAATTTTAAAATGTTTAAAAACAATTAAAATGAATTTATTCCCAAAAATACCAACTATATTAAATAAATAATATAAACTTGATTTTTTTGTGGAATAAAATATTTCAACATTTTTGTGATTTTTTGCAAAAAGAACCAATAAAAAATAATTAAAATTGAAGGAGTTATTAATTTTTCAAATCATTAAAAATAATATGAAAAATAGTAAAATATGAAAAATATGAAAAAAAGTGGTAAAAAATAGGATCTGGGCGAGGGGGATTCGAACCCCAGACCTCTTGTGTACAGGGCATGCGCCTTACCACTGGGGTGGTGATACATCCGTTGATTGAAACACAACCACAAATATACAAGGCTTGCCTTGTTTTTGGACTGGCCCAAGGCAAGGCAAGATTATGGTTAGAAACGTGAAGACCATAAATTTCTCATTTCTCCATGGATTGGGACAAAATTTAGGTCTATCCTGCCTAGAATTTCACAAGGAATCTAATGGTGGTGGTGTTTTTTTTTCAGATCATGCTCCTATTGAAAAACTCGATAGTGGTTTTGAAATAGGCCATGATTTGCATTTTATGTGCTATCTCTTGGTACAGGTATGAATTACATGATAAATTGGTGCAAACACAACACATATAACATGTATAAGAGATGCATGATCAGTGGACATCAAAGGAAAGCATGATTCAAAGAATTCAAGTTGTGATGCTTACCCCTTTTTGGAGCTTTTGTGCAATCTGCCAAGGGCTTTGTTCCATAAATGATTTGATGCTTTGGACACCCTCAAATGATCTCTTAGAAGATTTTAGGATGGTTGGAATAAGCTGGAAACCTCAGGAACAAGTTTGAGCTCTTTCTTGCAAAAGGGGCAAAAGTGGCCAAAATAGCAACTCTCTCAAATGGTGTTCCAGATGTGTGGAACCATTTGGGACAGTTCAAGGATGATATTTGGAGTGTGTTTGAGGTCTTATCTAGTTTGGAAAGTGACTGAATCAAGACATGGCTTGAAAAATGCACAAAAGTCCAATTTTGAGGTTTTGAGAGGTGACTTTGTGATTTTGGTGTTACAGGTCACTTGTGAAGGTTTGGACAGCTTAGATATGACATATTGGATGTGTTTGGATCATGAGTTGTGGTGGACTTGCTCTCTAACTCAAAAACTCAGAGTTACCTTGCTAAAGAATGCATTTTTGCCAAGAGAAAGAGATTTTGAGGAAAACAAGTGTTGTAGTGCTTTGGTGTACTCAAACTGAGCACAAATGAGCTCTATTTATAGTAGAGCAAGTTTGTTTTTCAAGCAATAGTGAATGGCAACTGCTGCAGAGGTTTGGCCAATGGTTTCCCCTTGAGGTGTTCAGATGGGTAGACTTGCTTGCCCTTTGCAAATCTTGAGGAAATAGAGCAAAACTCCCAAATCTGCCTTGTTATGACAGTTGCAGCAAAGCATATTGCCACTATCATAACTTCTTGCTCAAATTGAGTTTGGTGAAGTTCTTGGCCATTTTGGAAAGCTCTCATATGATACAACATATGTGTGATCATAGTTTGTTTTGATACCTTTTGGATCTAAGTGAAAAATGCCCCTACATTTGGAAAAAAGTGAAGGCAGATTCTGACTTAGTGAAAATTTCACTAAGTGTTGGAAAAAATGACATTTCATGTTTTCAGCCATTCTGACCCAATCATAACTCAAAATCCATGATGAATTGGAGTGAGGTGTAGTTGAAGCTTTTGTAGAGGGCCATGAGAGCTACAAATCCAGCTTTGAATGGGGAAAAATGGCCTTGTGGTTTAGGAGATATGATCCTCCAAAGTTGGTACCTTAGCCACTTTGTTCCATAACTTAGAAAAATTTCTAAGTTTTTATGGTTACCCCTTTTACAAGTTATCCCACTTTTCTTGATTTTTCTTGATGAATGATGATTCCAATCACACATTGACATCATTTTAGGGTCAAAGAACCATAATTATGAAAAATCTCAAAAAGTCAAAGTTGACTTTTGTGCACAGTTGACTTTTTTTCAGATGAACTTCAAACTGCACGATCCTCTATGAAATCAAGTCCTTGACCTAAATCAAACTTTATGGATTGATTTTATAGGTATTATAGGGTATATTGAATCATGTCCCAAGGTTTGGGAGCATGCCTGGGTCAAAAGTCAAAGGCACGGTTGACTTTTCCCGCGAAGCCCTAATTGTGGTTCTGATGAAATTGAAACTTGTTGCTCAAGCTTCTTGGATCAATCCATTGTTGCAAATGGATCAATTTGGTGTATTTTAGACCCTCAAATCCTCTCTTGAGGTATTGGCTCGTGTTTTGTCCCAAAAGTCAACTTAGGGGTGAATTAGGTCAAGAAACCCTAATTCCTGATTTTTGATGAATGCATCCCCTGAGGTTAAATTGACTTGATGATTGGGTCCATGAGGTCCCATGGAGTATTTTAGGTTATGCTTTGAAGCATTGGCTCATGCCCAGAGGAAGATTTCCATCTGGAGGCCCTGGTCGACCAAAACCTTATTTGGTGACACTGGCGATCTTGAGGCTTAATCCACCTGGAATGTTGTAGCCTTGTGCATGATCCTTGATGTGGGAGTCCTCTTGATCCACTGGGGATGTTTGAGAGGCTAGACAAGTTAAAGATCATGTCATTCCTTGATTGATCCTTTGTCTAAGAACTCTGAGAGGGCTTGAAACCCTAATTTTGATTGTAATGGATACTCACCCATCTTTGGGGAGACTAATGAGGCATAATGATACACCCATATTGTGATGATGATTTGCACAATGATGGGAAGTCTTAGTGGTCAAAATTTGGGGTATGACAGATGCCCCTATTTAATCTTCTTGGACCCGAAGGTGTGAATGGCGAAGGTATTCGGGCATTCGGGGTGCAAGAGGATTAAATATCGGAATACCCGAAATTTTAATGGTGGTTATGAATGGTAGCTTACACATTCATCTTCTTTTGCTAAGCAATGATGCTTAGAAAAGGTAAAACTTCCCCCTCGATCCTGGTTTCCTACCAAGGAATTGGTCTTAGTTGCTGAAATAAACATCCCCTCCATCCTGGTTTCCTACTAAGGAACTGGTCTCAGTTTCTGAAATAAACCTCCCCTCGATCCTGGTTTCCTACCAAGGAACTGGTCTTAGTTTCTGATACAAACTTCCCCCTGATCCTGGTTTCCTACCAAGGAACTGGTCTTAGTTTCTGAAATAAACTTCCCCTCGATCCTGGTTTCCTACCAAGGAACTGGTCTTAGTTTCTGAAATAAACTTCCCCTCAATCCTGGTTTCCTACAAAGGAACTGGTCTCAGTTTCTGAAATAAACTTCCCCCCGATCCTGGTTTCCTACCAAGGAACTGGTCTTAGTTTCTAAAATAAACTTCCCCTCGATCCTGGTTTCCTACCAAGGAACTGGTCTTAGTTTCTGATACAAACTTCCCCCCGACCCTAGTTTCCTACCAAGGAACTGGTCTCAGTTTCTGGAATAAACTTCCCCTCGATCCTGGTTTCCTACCAAGGAACTGGTCTCAGTTTCTTTTGTTAATAAACTTCTTGACAAGGGACGCTATGCGTAGCAGTTTTCCTCAAACTTCTCGCCGAATTTTCCTGGGGAGATGCCATTTGATGGAAAAAATTCTGATTGTAGAGGTGCACAAACTTCTCTGTTGGAGATGCCATTCGTTGATTTTACTGGGGGAAAACGAGTCTCTTGAGAGACTTCTTTCGCTTGGGGGTATTACATCATACTTTTCTCGGGATCTTCTTGGAGAAATGCCATATGATGTGATCCAATTTTGAGGTGCTGATGACCTTTTTGTCAGCGAATTTTTTCCGGAGAAAAACTGATGTATTGCCGAATATCTAATTAAGAGGTTTTCTCTAGGGATTTTCCTTAATCTGGGAAAGCGAAGATATCATCTTCAATGGCGAAGAGTGATGTTTGTCGAAGGTCTTCTTGTTTTTCAGAGGTTCAAGTTATCAAAGTGGTCAAGGGACCAACTTCAATCCAGAAATAAACTGGAGGAGAGATTGCTTAGATGGTTCGCTTCCTGACGAGGAAAAAACTGACAACTCGATTGAGAGGACTTTTATCACTAGGGGATAAGACCGACTAGAGTACTGGTGATGCAACATGATTATGAATGTAAATCAACCATGCATGATGTATGTATATTTATGCTGACAAAACTGACGAGACATACAGACTAATGGATGAACACGACTGAATACTCGGCCACAGTGGGAGATGTAAAGTATCACTTGTTCACGATAGCAATTCTACCTTGCTTAGGAGAGATAGTCCCTGCGGGGAACAACCGTTGGTAGGGCTTAGGAGGTAAGAACTCGGCCGAAGATGTCAGATGGAATACTCGCATCTGACATAGCTGATCCTTCATTCAGGCGCACTGTTTTAGAAGGAGTACTTTGATTATGCACTTTAAGGTTCGATTACTTCTGGAGAAGCGACCGATGCTCTTTTGATGTTCAACAGTCAAAAGAAATTGCCACTTTATTTAAAAGCAGAAAAAGTTTGACAAGTAAATTCATTTTTGTTTTATTTCAAGAACCGTTGATCACTTTAAAACGTCGTTCTGTAAAGCTAAAACAAATGAGAATTGTAAACAAAAGCACAAGGGCTCAAATTTCATTGATAGGATGGAAATCAACCAAGCACATGATTCCATAGAGTATTTACAAAGTTTGAAAATGGTAATTTAAGGGAAAAAAGGCTACATTGAAACATCACGACTGTTATCCTTCTACCAACTTTGAATTCTGGACATCCTGAGCTTCTGTCGAAGATGACCCAGACTGGAGTTTTCTTTCGATGGATGTCATTACTGCTGCTGAGGATTTACCTGTGTCAGACGTAGTTACTTGCCATGAATCCCTAACTTTTGCATGGATTGTACTTTGAGATTTCCAATCCACCGGGATGATTTTTTATTGTGTCTCTAATTTTTGCCTGGACCGCCCTTTCGGGTTTTCAACCCACCGAGACGTTTTTTTTTCTCTTTTTTTTTATTTAGGCGAAGTATTTATTGACTACGTCGACATTTGTGGGGTAGCCAAATTCCTCTCTATCCATAGTTACAAGTCTCAAGGCGCCGCCTGAGAAAGCTTCCTTGACCACATAGGGGCCGTCATAATTCGGAGTCCACTTGCCCCGGGAGTCAGTGATAAATGATTATATCTTCTTGAGCACAAGGTCTCCTTTTCTGAAAACACGAGGTCAAACCTTTTTGTCAAATTCTTTCTTCATTCTTTGCTGATACAACTGAACATGGCATAGTGTCGTTATTCGCTTTTCTTCGATTAGATTGAGTTTGTCGTGTCGACTTTGACACCATTCAGCTTATGTTAGCTTAGCTTCCATCAATACCCGGATTGATGGGATCTCTACTTCTATGGGGAGCACTGCTTCCATGCCATATACTAGAGAGAAATGGGTTGTCCTTGTTGAAGTGCGGACAAATGTGCGATAACCGTGAAGAGCATAGGGTAGCATCTCGTGCCAGTCTTTGTAGGTTACAACCATCTTCTGAACAATCTTCTTGAGGTTCTTGTTAGCCGCTTCAACCGCTCCGTTCATATTGGGTCGGTAGGGAGATGAGTTATTGTGTTCGATCTTGAACTCAGCGCACAACTCTTTCATCATCTTATTGTTTAAGTTGGATCCATTATCAGTAATAATCTGGTTCGGAACACCATAACGGCAGATGATATTGTTTTTGATAAATCGGACCACCACTTGTCGGGTTACATTAGCGTATGACGATGATTCGACCCACTTGGTGAAGTAGTCAATGGCTACCAGGATGAACCGATGTCCGTTTGAAACCTTAGGTTCAATCATTCCAATCATGTCGATTCCCCATATAGAAAAAGGCCATGGGGAAGAAAGAACTTTGAGATGCGTTGGCGGTACATGGATTTTGTCTGAGTATATCTGACACTTGTGACACTTCCTCATGTACTTGTAGCAGTCGGATTCCATGGTCAACCAATAGTACCCGGCTCTTAAAATTTTTCTCGCCATTGTGTGTCCATTGGCATGAGTGCCAAAGGACCCTTCATGAATTTCTTTTATCAGCATGTTTGCTTCTGGTCTGTCTACGCATCGGAGCAAGGCCATGTAAAAATTTCGCTTATAGAGTGTATCACCGCTCAGGAGGAAGCTGCCTGCCAGCCTTCTGAGGGTTTTTCTGTCTTTCCTGGATGCCCCAGGTGGGTACTCTTGTTTCTGAAGGAAGCATTTGATATCGTGATACCAAGGTTTGTCGTCTATGACTGCTTCAATCGTGAAGATGTAAGCGGGCCGCTCAAGGCGCATTATGTCAATCTTAGGTAAGTCATTTCGTTGACCTACACTAATCATGGAAGAGAGAGTGGCTAATGTATCAGCCATGTGATTCTCTTCACGAGGGATATGATGAAACTCGATTCTGATGAAGAATGGTAACAACCTTCTCGCGTAATCTTTGTAAGGAATCAATCCAGATTGGTATATGTTCCAATCTCCTTTGATTTGATTGATAACTAGGGCTGAGTCACCATATACATCCAAGTTTTTGATCCTTAAGTCGATCGCTTCCTCGAGACCCATGATACAAGCTTCGTATTCGGCCTCATTGTTTGTACACTTGAACGTAAGTTGGGCGGTGAAAGGAATGTGGGTACCCTGAGGTGTTATGATAATTGCCCCAATTCCATTTCCGTAATGATTGACAGCTCCGTCAAAAATTAGTCCCCATTGGGAACCTGGTTCTGGCCCTTCACTGGGTAGTGGTTCATTGCAATCTTTCATTCTTAAATACATGACATCTTTGTCTGGGAAGTCAAGCCCGACTGATTCTTGATCGTCAATCGGTTGATGAGCCAAATGATCGGCTAAAACACTTCCCTTAACGGGTTTTTGAGCGTGGTATTCTATGTCATACTCTGATAACAACATCTGCCAACGGGCAATCCTTCCCGTAAGAGCAGGTTTTTCAAAGACATACTTGATTGGATCCATTTCGTAGATTAACCAAGTAGTGTGACGAATCATATATTGGCGAAGAAGTTTGGCTGTCCAAGCCAAAGCACAACAACTTTTCTCGAGCATAGTGTACCGAGTCTCGCAGTCGGTGAATTTCTTGCTCAAATAGTAGATGGCAGACTCCTTCCTTTTGGTTTCGTCTTGTTAGCCAAGCACACAACCCATTGAGTCTTCTAGGACTGTGAGGTAGATGATCAGTGGTCTTCCTTCCACTGGAGATGATAGAATCTGTGGGTTCAACAGGTATTCCTTAATACTGTTGAAGGCGGTTTGGCAATCTTCCGTCCAAACGCATTCCTGATTCTTTTTGAGTAATTTGAAAATTGGCGCGCATGTCGCGGTCATAAGGAATATGAATCTAGAAATGTAGCTAAAACGTCCCAGGAATCATCTTACTTATTTTTCAGTTTTCGGAGAAGGCATTTCTTGAATGGCCTTGACCTTGTCAGGATCAACCTCAATTCCTTTCTGGCTGACGATGAGCTCTAAGAGTTTCCCTGAACGGACACCGAATGTGCACTTATTGATGACAGGTGGGTCACATGCTCCTCTTCTGTTTTAGATTTGGCAATCATGTCATCGACATATACCTCGATTTCCTTATGTATCATGTCATGAAACAGAGTAGTCATGACCCTTTGATAGGTTGCCCCGGCGTTCTTCAAACCGAACGGCATTACCTTGTAACAAAAGGTCCCCCATGGGGTGATAAAGGAAGTTTTCTCCATGTCTTTCAGCGCCATTTTGATCTGATTATAGCCCGAGAATCCATCCATGAAGGAGAAAACTTTGAACTTTGTTGTAGTGTAAACCAGCATGTCAATGTGTGGTAAAGGAAAGTCATCCTTTGGACTAGCCTTGTTTAGATCTCTATAATCGACACATATTCTGACCTTTCCGTCCTTTTTCGGAACTGGTACTATGTTGGCTAACCATTGAGGATACTCTGACGTGGCGAGAAAACCCGCGTCAATCTGTTTCTGTACTTCCTCTTTGATTTTGATGGCCATGTCTGGATGAGTCCGTCTTAGTCTTTGTTTCACTGGCGGACATTCTGATCTTAACGGTAGATGATGTTCCACGATGCTGGTATCCAACCCTGGCATGTCCTGATAGGCCCAAGCGAATACATCGGAAAACTCTTTGAGAAGCCTTATCAAACTTTCTTTGACAGTTGGACTGAGCAGTGCCCCAATCCTGATTTCTTTTCTCTCTTCTTCTGAACCCAAGTTGACCGTTTCCAACGGCTCTCTGTGAGATTCAATGGACCTTTCCTCCTGTCTGAGTAATCGGGAGATCTCTTCTGGAATTTCTTCATCATTTTCTTCTTCAGCCCCAAATACCGGGAACTCAAAGTTGGGAGAAGGCATTGGATCGTATGTTTCAACGGGGTTTAAAACAAGCAATCTGCATGACGGTATGATTTGTGTTTAGAAGAGATAGAGAAAATGTAAGTGTGTGCAGTGTATTTTTTTTTGAAAAACTGCTTGTTTATTTTGAATTGTTTTTTAGGATTACCATTTTCTAAGAAAAAGCGAAAAGAGAAAACAACAATTAATGCAGAGATTACAGAACGACGTTTATTTTATTTATGAACAAATCGATTCTTGAAACTACAACCCTATATGTCATACCCCAAATTTTGACCACTAAGATTTCCCATCATTGTGCAAATCATCATCACAATATGGATGGTCAATCATACCTCATTAGTCTCGCCAAAGATGGGTGAGCATCCACTACAATCAAAATTAGGGTTTCAAGCCCTCTCAGAGCTTTAGAAAAAGGATCAATCAAGGAATGACATGATCTTCAACTTGTATAAACCTCTCAAACATCCAAAAAGGATCAAGAGGACTCCCACTTCAAGAATCAAGCACAAGGCTGCAACATTCTGAGTGGATCAAGCCTCAAGATCGCCAGTGTCACCAAATTAGGGTTTTGGTCGACCAGGGCCTCCAGATGGAAATTTTCCTCTGGGAATGAGCCAATGATTCAAAACATAACCTAATATACCCCATGGAACCTCATGGACCCAATCATCAAGTCAATTTACCCTCAGGGGATGCATTCACCAAAAATCAGGAATTAGGGTTTCTTGACCTAATTCACCCCTAAGTTGACTTTTGGGACAAAACATGAGCCAAGACCTCAAAGGAGGATTTGAGGGTCTCTAATACACCACATTGATCCATTTGCAACAATGGATTGGTCTAAGAAGCTTGAGCAACAAGGTTCAATTGCATCAGAACCACAATTAGGGTTTTGAGGAAAAAGTCAACAGTGCCTTTGACTTTTGACCAAGACATGCTCCCAAACCTTGGGACATGATTTAATACACCCTATAACACCTATGAAATCAATCCATCAAGTTTGATTTAGGTCAAGGACTTGATTTCATAGAGGATCACACAGTTTGGGATTCATCTGATAAAAAGTCAACTGTGCACAAAAGTCAAACTTTGACTATTTGAGATTTTTCACAATTATGGTTCCTTAACCCTAAAATGATGTTAATGTGTGATTGGAATCATCATTCATCAAGAAAAATCAAGAAAAGTGGGATAACTTGTACAAGGGGTAACCATAAAAACTTAGAAATTTTCTAAGTTATGGAACAAAGTGGCTAGGGTACCAACTTTGGAGGATCATAACTCCTAAACCATAAGGCCATTTTTCCCCATCCAAAGCTGGATTTGTAGCTCTCATGGCACTTATCAAAACCACAAAAAGTGAAAATGTCACTTTTTTCCAACACTTAGTGAAATTTTCACTAAGTCAGAATCTGCCTTCACTTTTTTCCAAATGTAGGGGCATTTTTCACTTGGATCCAAAAAGTATCAAACCCAATTATGATCAAACAGCTGTTGTATCATATGAGGGCTTTCCAAAATGGCCAAGAACCCCATCAAATTCCACTTGAGCCATGAGATATGACAATGGCAACATGCCTTGCTGAAAACTGTCAAAGCAAGGCAGATTTGTGCATTTTGCTTGATTTTCCAAATTTGTGCAAATGACAAACACACTTATCCATCTGAACACCTCAAGGGGAGACCAAGGAGGAACCAACTCTGATCTCAAGCCTCCCAAGTCCTTGGAACTAAAAATAGCATGCCAAACCTAGAAATCCCTAAGAAGGGGACAAGACTCCAATTTTGTTTTGGAGCATTCAATGGATGCACCAAGGTGGCATGGACTGAGCCATTTCCAACTGAATTCAGTCAAGACTTATCCAAGACCAAGGGAACCAGCAGCCTGTGCCCTAACCTCTAGTCAATGGCTAGAGGAGACTTGGATTCTCATTGATCAACATTGGCCAAACCTATGCAGCAGTTGCCATTCACTATTCCTTGCAAAACAAACTTGCTCTACTATAAATAGAGCTCATTTGTGATCAGTTTGAGTACACCAAAGCCATCTAACAGATGCTTTCCTCAAAATCTCTTTTTTCACTCCAAAATTGCCTTCCAAAGCAAGTCATTATCGGGTTTTGAGTTTGAGAGTTATTCCAATCAAACTAATCACACACACACCTCATAAACATCATATAGAAGTGATCCAAACACTCACACAACATCTGGAACACCAAAATCACAAAATCACTATCCAATTGCTCAACTTCTTGACAGATTTGCAGTTGGGGTACCATCTCAAGTTCCAGATCATTTCAATCCACTCCAAGCATCCAGACACACTCCATAGCACCTAGGGAAGCTGTCCATATCCTTGGAACCAAGCTGTAACGCCTCTAACACAAAACACGATCACCAGCTGCAAGAGGTAAGCATGAGCTCTTCTAACTCTATGATCCATGCATTTTTTGCTGCACAATAATTTGGCCATATGTTCATAATCATGCATAGAGTGTTTTCCCTCAAGCAATTGCTTTGTTTGAATCGTGTATGGAATTTTTGAACCTTCATGCAAATTTTAGGGTTCTTGAGGTTTCTCTTTGATTTCTTATTCCATGTTTAAAATAAATGAAATTAAAGACCATAGACATGATCGTGAGGTAAAAACGAGTAGATTGATATGTAGATTGCATGATATCATCAAGTATTCAGTGAGATTGGATAGAAAACGCAAATCTGCAGAAACAGAGGGTGGCGCGTGTTCTTGCCATGTTCTTGGCCCCATTTTTGAACATTTGAATATTTGAATTTTGTGATTTTATTTAATTGATTCAAAAATTAATTTCTCTCTGAGTTTTAATGATTTTGAGTTGGTTCCTTTTTTAATAATTCACAAAAATGTTAAAATATTTTATTTTCCCAAAAAATCCCAAAAATATTATTTATTTTATATACTTGATATTTTGTAAAGAATTAATATGTTAATTGTTTTTTACATTTAAAATATTTTCTCCCTCTTGATTTTTCAAATTTTAGTGAACACTTTGTGAATAGAAACATAATTTTTGAAACATTAATCCAAGATCACAATTTGTTTTCCACATGTTTAACAATTTTGATCATTTTAATTGAATTTTTATTCAATTAAAATATATTTTGAAAACAAATTAGGGTTTTGATCAATTCAACCCTCATCAAATCTTTTTCAAACACCTTTGGGCCTCTTGGTAGAGTGTAAGACCCAACCCTTTGTAAATACAAACATTTTTGGGCCTCAGTGTGTTGTATAAGTCCCGATACCGTCAAAAGGTTCAACACGATCGTCGCCTTTTTCACAAAAATCTTTGGGCTTCTCCTTGAGTTATAAGACCCGCCTTTAAACACTTTTGGGCCTCTAATAGAGTGTAAGACTGTTCGCCCGCGCGAATAAACGCTGGCCTTCCGTCGTAGGTTCGCTTGCGGGACCGGCCAGACGAATCCCAGAACTTGGAATTGGAAGCGTATGTTTGTAGTGCGTTTATATTTGTTTGTGTCACGCTTAAGTGTCTTAGGCGACGCAAAAGGTATCTTAACGGTTGCGAGTTGGTTGGCAAGAAAAACAAAGAAATGCAAAGGAAAACAGAGCGGAAAAAGAAACAAAAGAAGTAAAGACCTTAAATTATATGCGGAAAATAAATTGCATTAAGTAAGGTTTGGACGCAAGTGTACATTTGTTTGCGGGAGTGAACTCGTTTCTCTCTAAGCTTGGTACTTTGAGTATTTTCCCCTTACAATGTGAAAAAATGCGACCTCTAAAATGAAAAAAGCAATGCCTTATATAGGCTTTAAAAATAACTGTTTGTCTGCCCAAACGTTTCTTGAAGCTGACACGTGGCACCCCACTCTCTTTTCAACTTCCCATGGTCTTGGAAATTTCAAACTTTTCCCGCCTAAACACTTGTTTCTTGAAATCGACATCCGCTTGTCTCCGACGTCAGGACTTATCGACGGTCCTCCGACACGTCTTTCTGCTGGTGTCGACTCGACACCCCCTTGTACCTCTTTCCTGCGTCGGCTTACCTTGGAAGTCTCTAGACACCAACTGCCAGTCGAAATCCAGTGTCAACAAATTGCCCCCTAAAAAATTCCAGTTTCGACTGAGTACTGTGTCGACGGAGAAATCTGGCTTTTTGGTTTCACAAGATTTCGACGGCTCTCTTTTTTTCTTTGCAAACCATTTTGTCTTCTTTCTTAACACGTGGCAAGCGCCGCCTGACGTGATAATGGCAATCTCTTCCCACGATTTCCAAGAAAAACGCCATGATGGCAAGTCTCATCCAAGTTATGGGCTTTGACACCAAACACCACTTACTTTCAGAAGTTGGATAGTCTTGACTTCTCATTTCCTGCATGCGCCCTATAAATAATCCTCTTTAGAAACTCTTCTCACTTTCGCAACTCCTCTTTCACGAAACCCTCATTTGCTCTTAACAGCTTTGGGATATTTTCCTTCCCTGACGCTTTACACCCTTTTTCGCTTCTTTCTTCCAATGGCTTCATCAAGAGCAACTGCCACTCGCATTCCTCAAACCACTGGCAACAACTCGGTTGCATACGTACTTTTAGAAGCGGAAACACATCAATCTCTTCCTCAACCCTCTTCAGCTGACGAGACAGTGGTATCCAACTGGCGCCGTCAAATGGTCATTTCGTTCGCAGTGGAAAACACGTTGTGTGGTTTCCATGGTCCTTTCCCAGACAACAAACCTAGTCCTCAAGAACTCCAAAAGTTCTTCCCTTGTTTTGATCAAACGATTCCACCCGCTTTCGAGAAAGGGGGTACCTTGGATCTCAAATACATGGCACCAAAATCGAGAGTTTTCATGTCTATGCCAACTCCAGGAAACAAAGATTATCTCGCCTGGCTCGACAAGGTTGAAGGGAAACGTCAACAACAATGGAAAAATTATGGCATCTTTGACGCCATCCAGCTCTCCCGAACTGCCCACAGGGTTAACCCTTGTTTGCTCTTGTCGTCGATGTACTTCTAGGAAGGGTCGACAAACACATTCCACCTCCCTTGTGGCATGTTCACGCCGACACTTTTTGATGTGGCGGCCATCACTGGCCTTTCGCCACTGGGTGAGACTTTCGACCCGACTTGGGAGACGGAGAACGCTTTCGACTTCAAGCGTGCTAGTTTCCAAAACTACATAGAGGATCACCATGACAAAAACTCCCAAGAAGTCTCCAACGAAGAACACATCGCCTTCTTAACCCTCTGGTTATCGTACTACATGTTTTACCCTGGCTCCCTGCAAATAGCCAAAAGCTTCATTAATTTGGCCATTCAGATTCATGAAGGCCGACAAATATCTCTGGCCAAACTCCTGTTGGCCTCCCTTTATCATTCTCTTGGCCTGTCGGCCATGAGACTAAAACTCCTACATCAGACCACTAAAGCCTTAAACATTTCAGGGCCTATGTGGTTGTTGCAGCATTGGCTCAACGCCACCTTCGAGCACAAGCTGGGATATCCAGCCTCTGCAAAGATGGAGATTCTCAACAAAATGCATTTTCTCGAAGGGCTGCGACTAGCTTTGATGACCACTCAAGAAGCTCCAAGACAAGCCCTCTTCATGAGGTATCTGAGTATGTTTGTGGAAACTTCCTCTTTCGTTCCTGACATGGCGCCATTTGTGGAGCGTAAGTTTGGGCCCGACTAGTTCAGAAACCCATTCCCTGGAGTCTCACCTCAGGCTGCTGCACTGTCGAATGCTGTATGGCGGGCGTTTCTTACTTTGACCATGATTTCTTTCCGTATCGAAACAGGGAACAATGGGTATGGTTTTATGAACTATTATCCAAATTTGGTTGCTCGACAATTTGGCTTGAGCCAAATGTTTCCAAAACCTTTAGTGAGGCATCCTGATGACATAGTCCGGTCTGGTCGACGCCTAACTCACGTTGGTCACAAAGCTTGCATGAGGTTCGTCAGAGCCTCTCAACATTTGGAGCTACCGATTTTCTCCTTCCGTCCTTCCTTTTTCACCACCCAGGAATTTGATGCTTGGTGGTTGGAGTACCAAACTCAAGTTTTCACTCCCAACCTCTTTCTGGCAAACGTGGTCGACGCCTTTGCGTCTATAGCTGGTATCCCTAAACCGTCGACCATCGTGGATGTCGATCCTGCAGATGAAATTTCAACAAAGGTAGATCCCCGACTCTTGATTTTATATATATATTTTTGTAAGTCTGGACTAAATAGCGGCGATGTTGCTTTCAGGGGCGCAAACGGGAAACAACTACTGGGTCAAATTCCACTAGACCTGCCAAAAAACCTAGGGCCAACCCTGCACAAGTATGTTTATTTCCTTGTTCTGTGGCTTTGTCATCCCCTCGTTCTCATATGATTTCTGTACAGGTTTCTGAGAAGGCCACGTCCCCCGAAAGGACTGAATCGAACGAGAGTACTCACTCCCGAGTTTTTACTGCGACGGCTCCAGCGTCTCCTCCCGCTACCCCTTTGGTGAGGAAGAAAAAGGCTATAACGCGACGGACACCCTCAAAAACCAACATCTCGACAACGGCCCCTGTTGTTTCGCGTAACCTTGAGGGCGCTTTCGAACCAATTACTTCTGTCGCCCTCCCTAAGACAACAACTCATGTGCAGGTAATTCGACTTTATTTACGTCACAGCTGACCTTGGGGGTGACGAAGCTCACTGGTATTTTATTTTTTGGTAGGAGCATGTGGTCATTTCGACCACTGTTGGTGAGGGTGATACCGGATCGGCCGCAGACGCTCCCAACGCTAGTGCAACCATTACGCCAAGTCCCCAAAAGACTGACGAATTTCATTCCCTTGTGCATGAGGAAAACTTGGCGAAGACACCTCCTGCTTCAACTGAAAATGTTGAGCCTGATGATACACTCCCTGAGGTCACTATCATTCCTCCGCCTGCCGTGAGCACCGTCGTCAGAGAGAAACTTCAGATTCCTGAACACCAACCAGAGAAAGCCCCACCTGCTACTTGTTAGACGGTGTGGCTAGTGATCGAGAGGGGGGGTGAATAGATCACCTCCTTGAAATTCAAGGATTTAAAAGTAAATCAGAGTTAGCGGAAAATTATGATCCCGAATCGACTTCCGTCTATTCTGGACCAGCTACTAGAAAACCGGACACACGAGTTTATGCTGGATTTATTAGGATGACAAAGATTTATTAACACCAGATTAGAATCAACTCAAATGCACTTATCATACAAAGGCTATTTCCAATGAACAAAAACACAGCAAACAATTTTGTCAAACACTTGGCGTGTATGCATTCAACGATTAACAATAATGGTGATTTTGACAAAGGTTTTCGTACCACTATTGTATCTTGAAACTTTAATACGCAACACACCAAACGAATCACAAAATTGTTGAAAACGTAAAGAGATAAAGATAAAATACGATACGCAGAGATTTGGTAAGGAAGTTCCCCACTTTCGTCCTCGCGGGTGGGTACGTCTCCCTCTCAATTTCAAAACTGAAATTGAGACCTGTTATATCAATAATGCTGAATTCGTTGTTTATAAGGTTACAATACAAATCCAGAAATCTAAACCCCAAGATCTTCCTATTGTATGAACCTTCACTTGATCTGAGCTTGATCAAGAATTTACCCTGCAAGAAATGCAAACAATTCACCGGTTCCACGACCTGTTTGCAAAATATCCAAATTTCCAAACCCCTACGCTGCGGCTGAATATGTTCTGCAATCGTGACTAACAAGCCCTCAAGAACACACCCGTTCTTGAAGGACAAACCAGATGGTTTTTCCTCGAAACCCCCTTTGAATCTTCAACTCAGCTAGATCCTTGATCGTACCACTGAACGTTATCTCGAAGATCCTTTAATCCGAAGAACAAAAATGATTATGTGTTGATGTTCTTGAATTAAAGAGATTGAGAAGATGATGAAGACAAAGTATCTTTCAGGTCTCTAAAGCTGCTCACAATTGATGCACACCAAACTTGCCTTTTGCTTTGATTGCTCAATTTTCACACTTGCGAATTCTTGTCTTCAAACTGAACTGTCATGACACTTATATATGAAAATAGAAAACGTTAAAAGCAACAAACAGCTTTATGTATCGATACAAGAGTCGTATGCGTCGATGCATAGTGAGTATAATACATACATGAGTCGACACATGGTTGTATGCATCGATGCATACTGTAACTGTTAAATTCCAGAATGTGAAGTAAATCATGCATCGATACATGATGCGTATGAGTCGATACATAGCCCGTTTACAAAGGAGCATGTGTCGATACAAGTGTCGTATGAATCGATACATAGCCCAATTACAAAGGAGCACGTATCGATACAAGTGTCGTATGAATCGATACATACTGAAGCAAAATTGTTTTTGTGAATATACCAAAGGAATGTGTCGATGCAAGGCATACATGTATCGATACATACATAAGGAAAATTGTTTTATGATTTTAATGATGATATGTATCAATTTTCCTTGTCTTTTAAACATAGTATAGGTATGAAATCATATGTATATACCAACTAACCATGCATATCACACAATTTGCATTTATAACATAATTTGCTATCATACAAAAACTTAAAGGCTTGCTCACAAACTCCCCCTTTTTGATGATGGCAAATTTGCAAGATGTGTGATAGAACACTCCCCCTGAGTTTGTGACTGTCAACATCTTGTTGTCTTTCTTCTCCCCCTTTGTTAACATCGAAAAGAAGAAACATACAGTCCCAAAGCAATACAACAAAATTGGTGTAACAATAGACAGCAATATTGATATAGAAGCTCACAATCACCAAGAAAGAGGCTTAACATATAAGAATCATTCACAAAGAATGAACAGTAAAGGGCAAAACTAACACAAGTAAACAGAACTAAAAAAAATAAGCATTAAATTGTTAAGAAAGTACATAAGCAGAACCAAGACATATGAAGTTTGAACACTTTAACAAGGAAACTGAAGCAACATGATGATGAAATGAAATGTAATGCAATGACATGATGCTAGCTTAAAACGGGTTATGGCCTCCACAGGACTCCTCATCATCTCTGTCAGGATCTCTGAAGCTTGGTGGAGGCGGCGAAGGAGGCATCTCATCAGGATTATGGCCCATGAAACTGTATCGCCGGGACCGGTTCTGAACTTCAACACTTCTGAATCTGTCCATGATACCAGGATTTGCACGGCAATCGTCCATAAAACCAGACATTTCATTGTAAAAGACTTGATGCCATTTAACCAAGTCCGTGTGCCAAGCATGCTGATTATGATACATCCGTGTGTGTTCATCATGCCACTCACGATGCTCCTTATGCCACTCATTTTGCTGATTATGCCAAGCAAGCGCCTGTTCATGATGGGCTTGATTAGCAAGCTCCATTTGCTGAAACATTTGAGTCAAGTACTCAGGAGCAGTTGAAGAGGAGGCAGCACCAGAGAACGGAGGAACACGTGGACCTGGTTCATAATTTGTTGGAGACCACCTTTGTGGTACCCAATCACCCCAGCCAGCATTAGCATTTTCTTTAGCCTGATTTTCTTCCTTGGCATCATTCATTTCTTCATCCATTTGATCTTCATTCACAAACACTTGTTCAGAAGGGACATCAAAATTATACACCCTTATTTTAGAGCCTCGTTCCAGAAAATAAAAACATTGACGCTCCGTATCCCACCGGTATCCCATATGAGATAAAGTGGCTGTGTTGAACTCTTGAGCAGACGAGGGAGATATGAGTGGTACTAAGGGTATGGTTATATTCCAGTATTTGATGATTCTCATGATCTGGGCAGCATATCCAAGTGTAATGTTCTTCGCACTGTTACGCATAAGAAACATGCGTTTCACAAAATAGTTTGGCCAATTTAATGAAACCTTATTGTGAAGAAGATACACAAGATGAATATCTGATCTATCCAACCTAGAATGACCACCAGCCTTTGGACACAAAATGTGCGAGACAGTCCAGTGAAGTATTCTAGGAATGCTTGTGATCATACCAGAGGTTAGTGGTTCATCCTCACCCAGAGGTCTATCCAATTTTGAGATTGATGCCACATATTCCCTTATCTTAAAGTCTGTGTCAAAACTCTGGTCATGCCAGGTCTTCAGTCCAGGCAACCCAAAGGGAATTTGAAACACCTTGTCCCAATCAGTGGCCTCAAAAGTGTAAGTTTTAGTGCCAATAGAGCATTTGAACATATACCCTCTACCAGATTGCAGACCAGCATAAAATATACGAATAAAATCCTCATGATAATCATCATTTATGGCTAAAAATGTACCAAGGTTTTGTGCAGACAAAAAATCAACAACATCTTTGAGATGGAGGTCAGATGCATCAGTTTTATTGAATACATGGGGTTTCATAACTAACCTCGTCTTGAAAGAGGCCTCAAACTCCTCAGCGATGGCAGGATGAAGAAGAGTGAGAGCACTAGGAGGGATTTCTGGAGGTTGTGGAGACTGACGAGACGTCCCAATGGGTTCCTTTCCTTTTCCTCTTCCTCTTTGTCTAGCCGGGATGATTCTTGGAGGCATTATGATGAAGATGATTTGAAGGATAGGGAGTGAATTAGGGTTTTGGAGATGAAGATGTTTGAAGAGGTTAGGGTTAGCCGTGTGGGTATGAGAGAAGAGAAGAGTCTAGACTGAATTAACCCTTTAAAATTTGCTGATGTGTCGATCCACAACTGTATTTAACATGCATTTATTGTAAAAGTATCAGTATGTATCGACACAAGGGGATATGGATCGATTCATTTCACGACTTAATTGGTTTTGAAAATGTCCAATGTGTCAACACATAGCACGGATGCATCGACACATACTGAAACAAGTTTTGAAAAATTTGAAATCAAAAGACATGAATCGACACATATCACGAATGTATCGACCGGAAACTCCAATGTGTCGACACATGCACTTGTTGCATCGATACATACTGATGCTAAACTCTGGTTTAACTAATTTGTGACTACCTGTTGAGCATAGAAACCTGTTAACAACTCTTGAGTCAATGCAGTATGAATTATGTCATGATGATGATGCTCAAGTATAATTCATGAATCAAAGGTTAATGTTCAAACAACATATGCAATGAAATACATATAAACGATCTTAAAGAATTTGTTCTACCATACACTAATTACAAAGTTCCAAAGAGATTTTAGAAAGGAATGATATTACCTCTGTTGACGTAACCTTATGAAGTCTGAGTGAGGTCTAAAAACAAAGCTTAACGACCAACGTGAGACATATATAAATAAGGACCAACATGCTTAAGACATCGATGAGGAGAGATCTAAAATCCCCAATTCACGACGAATGTTGAAGAACAGTTCTGTTGCTAATGGTTTAGTAAAAATGTCAGCAAGTTGGTTTTTAGTATCAACATGCTCAAATACAACGTCCTCTTTTTCAACATGATCGCGAAGAAAGTGATGCCTAATCTCTATGTGTTTAGTGCGTGAGTGTAGAACAGGATTCTTAGTAAGATTTATAGCACTAGTGTTGTCACACTTTATTGGAATACGTTTGAGTTGGATATCAAAATCTTGTAGTTGTTGCTTTAGCCACAAGATCTGAGCGCAACAGCTACCGGCTGCAACGTACTCAGCCTCAGTAGTTGACAATCCTGTTTCTTGCTATGCCAACTGACCAAAGAGTTTGAAAATAAGTGACATGTACCACTAGTACTTTTCCTATCTGATTTGCAGCCAGCAAAATCAGAATCGGAGTAACCTACTAAGCTACAATCGCTTCCTTTGGAATACCAAAGCCCATATTTAGATGTTCCATGAAGATATCTAAATATTCGTTTGACAGCTTTTAAGTGTGACTCCTTAGGATTCGATTGATATCGTGCACACATGCAGACACTAAACATGATGTCAGGTCTTGACGCAGTAAGATACAAGAGATACCCAATCATACCTCTATACTGTTTGACATCTACACTCTTACCGTGCTCATCTTTATCTAGATTTCTGTTGGTAGGCATAGGTGTGTCTATTGATTTTGAGTCGTTCATTCCAAAGCGCTTGAGCAGCTCTCTGCATTATTTTGTTTGACTCACAGCTGTACCCTCATCAAGCTGCTTTATTTGGAGACCAAGGAAGAAATTTAGCTCCCCCATAAGACTCATTTCAAATTCACCCTGCATAACTTTTGAAAACTCTTCGACCAAGTGTATGTTAGTTGAACCAAAAATTATATCGTCTACATAAACTTGAACTAAAAGAATGTGTTTTCCTTTGTGTTTAATGAAGAGGGTGGTATCCACTTTACCTCTTGAATATCCATGATCAAGCAGGAATTTGCTAAGTCTTTCATACCAAACCCGAGGGGCTTACTTAAGACCGTACAAAGCTCGTTTCAATTTGTAAACATAATCTGGATATTCAGCATTCTCAAAACCAGGAGGTTGTGAGACGTATACCTCTTCATTTAGGACACCATTTAGAAACGCACTCTTTACGTCCATTTGGTAAAGCTTAAAATCTCTAGAACACGCATAAGCAAGCAAGAGACATATAGCTTCGAGGCGAGCAACTGGAGCATAAGTTTCCTCATAATTTATGCCCTCCTCTTGGTTATACCCTTGTGCCACTAAACGTGCCTTATTCCTAGTTATCACTCCGTTTTCATCAAGCTTATTTCTAAAAACCCATTTAGTACCTATGATATGATGATCTCGCGGACGAGGAACAAGTTCCCAAACGTCATTTCTTTTAAATTGATTAAGCTCTTCTTGCATGGCCATTAGCCAAAATTCATCAATCAAGGCCTCTTTGGCATTTTTAGGTTCTACTTGTGAAACAAAAGCGAAGTGAGAGCAGAAATTACTTATCCTAGAACGAGTCATTACTCCCTTTGAAATGTCTCCTAAGATGTTATCAATAGGATGGTCTTTTGAAGATCTCCAAGCTGGTGGAAGATCATTCACTTCAGCTTGTCCTTCTTCCTTATCTTTTACATGACTGGTATCTTCCTCCTCCTCATTGTCTTCTGTTTTGGACTAATCAATTTCCGAAACAGCTTCTTTGATTATGTCTTCTGTAGATATACCTGTGTCATCAAAAGAAATACCTTTTCCGACATTTTTCGGATAAGACTCATCAAAAGAGACATGAACAGATTCTTCAACAGAAAGTAAACGCTTATTATACACTCTATATGCTTTACTTGATTGTGAATAACCAAGAAAAATACCTTCATCCGCTTTTGCATCAAACTTCCCAAGTTTTTCCTTACCATTATTCAAAACAAAACACTTACAACCGAATACGTGAAGATGTGACAAGTTTGGCTTTCTTCCTTTTAAAAGCTCATAAGGGGTTTTATTTAAAATAGGGCGAATTAGAATCCTGTTTAGAACATAACAAGCTGTGCTAACTGCATCAGCCCAAAAATATTTTGGTAATCCACCCTCATTTAGCATTGTTCTTGCCAGCTCTTCTAAAACGCGATTTTTGCGCTCCACAACGCCATTTTGTTATGGGGTTCGAGGAGCTGAAAAGTTATGCTCAATACCATACTTATCACAGTACTTATCAAAGAGATAGTTTTGAAATTCTCCTCCATGATCGCTTCGAATTGTAACTATTTTAGAATTCATTTTATTTTGGGACAGTTTTGCAAAACTCTTAAAAGCGGAAAAAGTTTCATCTTTGCTATGAAGGAATATAGTCCAAGTGAATCTAGAATAGTCATCAACGATTACTAAACCATAATAATTTCCACCTAGACTCTTTGTCCTAGAAGGTCCAAAGAGATCCATATGGAGAAGCTCAAGGGGACGTGAAGTTGAAATTACATTTTTGGATTTAAAAGATATCCTTGTTTGCTTTCCCATTTGGCACGCATCACATAGGTGGTCTTTTGAAAATTTTATTTTTGGAAGACCGACTACTAGATCCTTAGATACAACCTTGTTAAGCAAATCGAAATTAACATGCGCTAAGCGTCTGTGCCAAAGCCAAGAATCATCATTCAAGGCAACTAGACACTTAGAGCTTGTTGAAGGTACATCAAAAAGATCAAGCATATAGATATTGTTTACTCTTACACCCTTAAACACAACATTCTGTTCAGTATGTTCAATTATGCAGCAAGTTTTTGTGAAAGAAACCTTGTAACCCTTGTCGCACAATTGACTAATACTTAACAAATTGTGTTTAAGCCCCTCTACTAGATGGACATCAGAAATAGTAGTGGTAGAGGGATTACCTACACTACCTTTGCCAAGTATAGCTCCTTTGTTATTGTCTCCATAAGTAACATATCCCTTCTACTTTGCGTTGAAGTCTATAAAAAGCGATATGTCACCCGTCATGTGCCTTGAGCACCCGCTGTCTAGAAACCATCTTCTATTTACGGATGCAAGACACTCATCTTTCTTATCGTTGATTTTCTTCTTGTGGTGGGACTAATTTTTGGTGTGAGCCATAAGACACAGATTTGCTGTCTCATCACTATCATTTGAACTTTGTGAGCTTGATGAATCACTATCACTTTCCCATGCAATATAAGCTCTTCTTTGTTTATTTGACCTTTTTGGTGGAGCTTTTCCTTTGTCCTTTTTCTTCATAGGACATTCTGTTTTATAATGTCCAGATTTACCACAATTAAAACAAGATCCTTTTTCTCTATGCTTCTTATTCTCTTCCTGTTTTGACTCTATAGATTGTTTTCGAAACTTAATGAGATTTTTGTCGGAATGCTGGATTCCATTCTTTCGAATGAATCTATTATATCTCCTAACAAAAAGTCCCATTTCTTCATCACCCGAATCTTCGTCACTACTTGAATCATTGTCGCTTTGCTCTTTTTGTGAGGACTTTGAGTTAGAGGCCACAAGAGCTATTGGCTTCTTCCACTCTCTTTGTCTTTATTCTTTTCCTTTTTACTCTTTTTCTCAAATATTTCGAGACTTTCTAGTTCTTGCTGATGTTCTTCCAGCTTGCCGAATAAAGTTGTAATCGTAAGCGTCGTGAGGTCGTTGGCTTCCTTAATAGCTGTTACTTTAGGTTGCCATTCCCTGCTAAGACATCTCAGAATTTTATTAGTAGCTATTTCATTGGAAACAGGTTTTCCAAGTGCATTCAACCGATTTATGAGATGAACGAATCTCTTTTGCATGTCAGAGATAGATTCTCCTTGTTTCATGCGAAAGAGCTCGAACTCTTGATTAAGTGTGTTAATACGGGACTGTTTTACTTCAGTAGTACCCTCATGGGCAATTTCTAAAGCATCCCACATTTCTTTAGCTGTCGAGCAATGGGATACCCTGTAATACTCATCAGCACTAAGTGCTGAAATTAGCATATTTCGAGCTCTCCAATCACTCGACCACTTTTTCTCATCTTTCTCATCGTAATCATCTTCTGGTTTAGGAACTATGGCGCCAGCCTCATTTCTCATAGTAATTTGAAAAGGACCATTTTGAATGGCAGCCCACACATTCCTATCCACAGAATTTATATGAACTCGCATGCAGTCTTTCCAGTAGCCATAATTTTCACCGTTGAAAACAGGCGCTCTATTATAAGCCCCATTTGGTTCAGAATCCATATCGTTACAAGCAGCCACAAAGCACCAGCGAACCGGCGCTCTGATACCACTTGTTAGGCGGTGTGGCTAGTGATCGAGAGGGGGGGTGAATAGATCACCTCCTTGAAATTCAAGGATTTAAAAGTAAATCAGAGTTAGCAGAAAATTATGATCCCGAATCGACTTCCGTCTATTCTGGACCAGCTACTAGAAAACCGGACACACGAGTTTATGCTGGATTTATTAGGATGACAAAGATTTATTAACACCAGATTAGAATCAACTCAAATGCACTTATCATACAAAGGCTATTTCCAATGAACAAAAACACAGCAAACAATTTTGTCAAACACTTGGCGTGTATGCATTCAACGATTAACAATAATGGTGATTTTGACAAAGGTTTTCGTACCACTATTGTATCTTGAAACTTTAATACGCAACACACCAAACGAATCACAAAATTGTTGAAAACGTAAAGAGATAAAGATAGAATACGATACGCAGAGATTTGGTAAGGAAGTTCCCCACTTTCGTCCTCGCGGGTGGGTACGTCTCCCTCTCAATTTCAAAACTGAAATTGAGACCTGTTATATCAATAATGCTGAATTCGTTGTTTACAAGGTTACAATACAAATCCAGAAATCTAAACCCCAAGATCTTCCTATTGTATGAACCTTCACTTGATCTGAGCTTGATCAAGAATTTACCCTGCAAGAAATGCAAACAATTCACCGGTTCCACGACCTGTTTGCGAAATATCCAAATTTCCAAACCCCTACGCTGCGGCTGAATATGTTCTGCAATCGTGACTAACAAACCCTCAAGAACACACCCGTTCTTGAAGGACAAACCAGATGGTTTTTCCTCGAAACCCCTTTTGAATCTTCAACTCAGCTAGATCCTTGATCGTACCACTGAACATTATCTCGAAGATCCTTTAATCCGAAAAACAAAAATGATTATGTGTTGATGTTCTTGAATTAAAGAGATTGAGAAGATGATGAAGACAAAGTATCTTTCAGGTCTCTAAAGCTGCTCACAATTGATGCACACCAAACTTGCCTTTTGCTTTGATTGCTCAATTTTCACACTTGCGAATTCTTGTCTTCAAACTGAACTGTCATGACACTTATATATGAAAACAGAAAACGTTAAAAGCAACAAACAACTTTATGTATCGATACAAGAGTCGTATGCGTCGATGCATAGTGAGTATAATACATACATGAGTCGACACATGGTTGTATGCATCGATGCATACTGTAACTGTTAAATTCCAGAATGTGAAGTAAATCATGCATCGATACATGATGCGTATGAGTCGATACATAGCCCATTTACAAAGGAGCATGTGTCGATACAAGTGTCGTATGAATCGATACATAGCCCAATTACAAAGGAGCATGTATCGATACAAGTGTCGTATGAATCGATACATACTGAAGCAAAATTGTTTTTGTGAATATACCAAAGGAATGTGTCGATGCAAGGCATACATGTATCGATACATACATAAGGAAAATTGTTTTATGATTTTAATGATGATATGTATCAATTTGCCTTGTCTTTTAAACATAGTATAGGTATGAAATCATATGTATATACCAACTAACCATGCATATCACACAATTTGCATTTATAACATAATTTTCTATCATACAAAAACTTAAAGGCTTGCTCACACTGCTGAGGAATCTCCTACTCCAGAGGCACTCTTAGCAGACAAAGCCACAAATCCAGCTGCAACTCTAAGAGCGCTACATAAACTTCGACAGACAGCTGAAGAGATTCAAACCACCAGTTCGACCTCGATCCCCACTCTAGAAGTGGATGCTTCTTTCAATCTCAAACTTCAGCAGCTGAGGTCTTACCTTTTTGAGGAATAGTTTCTGGCAGCCGTTGCTGAGGAATCCGACATAGCTAATGACGTCTTCAGCCTCCTGAGTGAACTCTTTGAGTTCCAACTTCCTGCCCCCATGGCCACCTATCTAATTGAGTTCGAAGCTTTCTTTATTCAAATGGCCAAGGATCTCTCGACGCATCATCAAGCTGACGCCCAAATTCGGTTTCGCCACGAAGACATGAAGCGTGAATGGCATCTTAGTTCCGTCTGTGAACAGAAGCTTGGAGACTACGAAGCCAAGAAACAAGAACATTCCAACAAACGCCAAGCCTTCGATCAGCAGATATCTGAGTATCAAGCCCAGATCACGGAGCTGACGAAAAGAATAGTCGAGGTCGAACATCAGAAAGCCTCTTTGGACTCGGCTGAGCCTTTGCCATCTCAAGAAACCATCGACCACGAAGTTGCTCAGGGCCTTGTACATGTCGAAGCGGCGATGAAGATTAAGGACGCTATCGGCCGTATGCAACGACGAAAGATTATTCTTGAGAGCAAAATAACTCATGAGAATGTCCTCTTTGATGATTTTAAGGCTAGATTCCCTGAATTCCCTTAGGTTTTATATTGATACAATGTAATGCACCATTTTGTAAGCCATTCTTGGCCTTAAATTTAATGAAATTTATGTTTTGATGCGAACCTTTTGTAGCATGGGTCTGTATTTTTTTTAATATTTCCCATTTACTCTTAAGACTCGTTGGTCTGCCCCCAACTCCTGTACTTCGTATGCGTTGTTACTGAACGCTCGCGTCACCTTAAATGGTCCCTCCCAGTTAGGCAACCATTTTCCCATCGTTTGATCTCGTCGATCCATGGGCAACACCACTTTCCAAACATAGTCATTTGCGGCAAAGGTTTTCTCCTGGACTTTTTTATTGTATGCCCTGGCGACTCGAGCCTTCTGGCATAGCAACACGTTTAAAGCTACCATCCTTTCCTCGTCTAAGTCTACAAGCTCGTCTAACATCATCTCCCAGTATTGCTCCGATGGAATCTCATATTGTCGCTGCACTCTGACAGATTGCAAGTGTACCTCTGCAGGTAACAAAGCGTCGTGTCCGTAGGTTAAACGGAATGGAGTCGAGTTTGTCGACGCTTTGGGTGATGTCCGACATGCCCACAGCACTTGACTCAGCATTTTATGCCAGTTCTTTGGCTTATTCGCAACGTGCTTTTTTATTAGGCCAATTATTACTTTGTTGGCTGCTTCAACCTGACCATTTGCCTGGGCATAGTATGACGTTGAAGTAACCAACTTGAAACCCGTTTCTGCCGCAAACTCTTGCATCTTCTGCCCCACAAACACAGAACCTTGATCCGTTGTGACTGTCTCGGGTATCCCAAATCTATACAAGATATGATTTTGGATGAAGTTTATCACAGCCTCTTGATCCACTTTCACCAAAGGCACGGCCTCTATCCATTTCGTGAAATAGTCTATTCCTACGAGGATAAACTTTTGTTGCTTTGACGAAGCTGGCCGAATCTCTTCTATTACGTCCAAAGCCCATCCCCGAAAAGGCCATGGTTTGACAACCACATGTAATTCGCTGGCTGGGACATGCTGGATGTTGGCGTGCTTTTGACAGTCCTAGCATCCTTTCGCGAAATCTATACAATCCTTAAGCATGTTGAGCCAATAGAAACCTTGTCGACACAAAAGCCATTTCATTTTCTGGCCGACCTGGTGAGCCCCACAAGCCCCACTGTGTACCCCGAGGTTGCCAAATATGCATCAGTGTCCCCCAGACACTTTAGCAACACCCCTTCTGGAGTTTCCCATTAGGACATAGTTCATGGCTCTATACTTGGTCCTTCGATTGGTGCTGCCCTGTGGGTTCTCCAGATACTCTATAATTTCCCTTCGCCAGTCTGTTGGTGGCATATCGTTAACAAAAAACTCACAACTTTCTAAACCTTCGACCAAACTTATCGAGTCTTTGGGTATCGACCGGCTTGGTGGCGCGCGTACATTCGACACTATCTTCTTTCTAGTTTCGACGAAGCCTCTCAACTTACCTTCCGACACTTTATACCCTGACGCAATTTGTGCCAGTTTGTTAGCTTTCTGGTTTTCCATCCATGGCACATGCGAGATGCTGACAACTTTGAAATGTTCCAACCAACGCTTCGCCAGCGAAAAGTAACTTAAAAGTTGTTCACTTACGCATTTATACTCTCTGGTAATTTGTTTAATCACCAATTCGGAATCCCCTTTTATTTCCAACTCTTTGGCTCCCAAGTCTTTGAGTATCTTGAGACCAGTAATTAAGGCTTCGTATTCTGCCTCATTATTTGAACATTTGCCATCGACTTTGCATTTAAAGGTAGTTGGAATCCCCTGCGGGGAGATTATTAGGACTCCGACACCTGCCCCATTTTTATGGCTTGATCCATCAAAGTACAATTTCCATGGGGCGACGTCGACACTATGTATTGAAGTTTCGATCACAGAGTGGTCGACAATGAAGTCAGCCACTATTTGACCCTTCATCGCCCTTAAAGGGACGTATGTTAGGGAGAATTCAGTTAACGCTAGTGCCCATTTCCCAATTCGACTATGCAAAATAGGTTTGGACAGCATATGCTTAATAACATCAAAATGCGACGAAACATAAACATTAACTGGTTTGATATATTGCTTTAATTTCATACATGAGAAGTACAAACATAGACACAACTTTTCAATCATAGTGTATCTAGTCTCAGCATCTATCAATATCCTACTAAGGTAATAGATGGGTCTTTCGACACCATCATCATCCTCTTGCGCTAACATACTGCCTATGGTCGTGTCCGACGCTGCAATGTACAACTTCATGTTTTTATTTGTACTAGGTGGTAGTAGGATTGGAGGCTTTGTAAGATATTCTTTGATCGCGTCGAAAGCCTCTTGTTGTTCTTTCCCCCAGCGGAATTCACTTTCTTTCTTTGTCTTGAGCAGTGGTGAAAACACTTTCGTCTTTCCACTTAGGTTTGAGATGAACCACCTCAAGAAATTTATCTTCCCCAACAAAGATTGGAGCTGCTTCTTTGTTGTTGGAGGCTTGAGATCTAAGATTGCCTTTGTTTTGTTCTGGTTGATCTCGATGCCTCGCTTGTGGACTACGAAACCCAGGAAATCCCCTACACGAACACCAAAATCACATTTTAGTGGATTCATTTTTAATCCATATTTTCTCATTCGCTCAAATGAGCGTCGAAGGTGATCGAGGTGACCATCCTCTGATGACGATTTTATGACTATGTCATCAATGTATACCTGCATGAAATTCTCAATAAAATCATGGAATATAGCATTCATAGCCCTTTGGTAGGTTTCCCCCGCATTTTTCAACCCGAAAGGCATCACCACCCATTCATATGTCCCCAAATCTCCAGGGCATCGAAATGCGGTTTTGGGGACATCTTCTTCGGCTATAAGAATTTGATTGTAACCGGAATAACCGTCGAGCATGCTCAAATACTCAAATCCCGCGGCTGAGTCGACTAGCATCTCTGCCACGGGCATTGAATATTCATCTTTAGGAGTAGCGTTGTTCAAATCCCTAAAGTCAATTCATACTCGAAGGGTCCCATTTTTCTTAATAACAGGAACTATGTTTGTTATCCACTCTACATACCTCGCGGTTCTGATGAACTGACTTTTGAGCAGCCTTTCGATTTCTTGTTTGATCTTCGACGTTACTTCTGGGGCGAAACTTCTAGGGGGTTGCTTTACTGGCCTCTTGCCTGGCTGGATTGGGAGGCGATGCTTGACCATGCTCCGACTCAGCCCAGGCATTTCGCCATAATCCCAGGCAAAGCAGTCTTTGTATTCCTTCAACACTTTGACCAGTTTAGCTTTCATTGTTGGTCCCACCTTGGTACTCACGTAGGTGGGCCTTTTTGTCGTTCCATCCCCTAAGTCGACTTCCTCAAGTGGGTCTTGGGCTTACATCCTTTGTAGTTCATGATCTGGCCCCTTTTCAAATCCTAGAGGCTCATCATCGTAAATACCATCAAGCCTCTGATTTTCTTTGTCATGGTCGGCTCCCTTAGTTGTTTGGGGAGTCTCGTCTTTTTCGAGTGCCGACATTTTTCTGTTCTCAGCCAAATAGGCCGAAATTCGAGTCATACTTTTGGACTCAGCAGTCACCTTCACCAGTAGTAGACCACCCTGTTGGTGGCATTTCCATTGGCTCCATACCTACGTCGGCAGCGTCCCAGATGAACCCATAGTCGGGATCTAGGTTCAGGACACGACCCGTGTCGACGGAGGTGTATGATCCTAATCCGTCATCACAAGGAGCCACATTGGCTAAGTGCTGGTCGAAAGATTTCTTAGTACCCTTGGCTTCGTCGACTTTGTAATAGCTTTGGTCTGCTTTAATATTTTCGACGACGTCGTCCTTCCTCCAAATGATCAACCTCTGATGCATAGTTGATGGTACTGCCCCAATTCCATGGATCCACTCATGCCCCACCAACAGATTAAGGTTTGCCTTCGACTTGATGACCATGAAGAGTGTCAGCCTGTTGGTTGTACCTACTGCCAAATCCACTTAGACAACCCCCAGGATATTACTGGTCTTGCCTTCGTTGTTGGACAAGACCATGTTGTGTTGTCGGAGGTCAGTCTCCGTCTTTCCAATTCTCTTAAACAAACTGTGAGGCATTAGGTTCACAGTCGCTCCACCATCCACAAATACCTTGTTGACCGGCACCCCATCAATCTTTGCCTTTATGAACAAAGGCTTTAAATGATACATCATCCCAGGGGTAGGCCGTTCGAACATAGCCGTTTGTTCCTCGACCACGCCACTGTTCATCACGTAATAACATAATGGCTTGTCATCCACATTTTCCCCTGTGATGAAGTCGTCTTCAGTCTTGGAGATCTCCGATACTACGTCGTACTCAGCTGGTAGCACTGACACGATACCACAGTTTACCACAAAATCCTCGCCATAGGTGTCGTCATTGGTGTCGTCATACATGTCTTCATCAAAATCACCTTCAGGTGATGGGTCATACTCTTCATCGGACTGAGGAGAGTATTTTGGCTCCTCTTCATCTGACTGAGGAGTATACTCTGGTTCTTTCTTGTTTTCTGCCAACGAAGTGCACTTTGAGCTTTGAGTCAACACCACTTCCTTCCCTCCTGAAGCGTTCAAAGTTACTGCCATGGTCTGGTTCGTCGCCACCTTGCTCTTCTCGACCCACTTTCCTTTCGTGTACTGGCGTTTCTGCACAGATACTCCGACAGCCTTTGCCTTTGACATTGTAGCCTCTCTTTCAGCCTTCTTATTGCGCTGATAGCGCCTCCACTGGGTCCTGGTCATAGGGTTCTTTCCTTCGTAGTTTGGGGACACCCTATATCCTGCTTGCTCGACCCTTTCATCAGCGACATTCCCCTCCTTCTCCAAATCAAGAGCTTTCCACTTTGGCCTCTTGCTTCCTTTTGGATTCACCGGGGCCATCCACCTTTCCTGTGGGGACTCTGATGGGGGCACGAAAGTTTTGGGCCTTGCCCCTTGGAACAACTTTCTGTACTCTTCGTTTCGACGAGGGACCCCGCTCTTGTCGAACACAAACCTTGGGACAGATGGCTTGTTATCTGACAGCACTTCTTTCTTGCTTTCCTCCTACCTCTCAGCAGCTTTCTCATCGAACACAGCATTACACCTAGGGAATAGTGCGGCTTTGGAGCCGCTTATCCTGCACTTTTCCTGAAAATCTTCCAAACTTTGACCAGCCTGGGGGTACACTTCTTCGAGTCTGCCCTTTACTTTCTTGTCGGAACCCTCAGTAGTTTCGACCATCATGCATTCCAACACTTCAACCCTTGGTGGTTTGTCGAGGCCTTCAGTAGCTTTGACTATCAAACACTCATACACTTCTGAATACAAAGCCTCTTCGACCTTTAGTGGGTCAGTGTCCACCTGCATCTTCGACTTTTCGCCAAATTAGAGTCGACCCTCCTTCAAAGCCTTTTGCACCAAATCCCTGAAAAGAACACATTGAGCTGTTTTATGACCAAGGAAATTATGAAACTTACAAAATCCTCTCTTTTTCTTTTGTTCTAGAGGGGGGTCTTTCAAACCAGACGGAATAATAATTTGACCATCTTTAACTAGTAAATCAAATATTTCATCACATTTCGAAACGTCAAAAGTATAAGTTTTAGCGACGTATTTATCCGTCTTGTTAGTTTCTGTGGGATTTTTCCCATTCGATGGGTTCAACAATTTGCATGTATAGGGAGGTCCTGGCTTAAGTTCAGCCACGTGGATCTCGCTTTCATCGACGGATTCTTCTTCGTCGGACAAGTATTCGTCTGCAGCCACATAAGCCACTTTTTCCTTTTTTTGATATCTGTTAGACTGGGCTTTTTCAGCTTTCAATCTTTCGACCTGGCGAACCCGGTCAGCTAGTTGCGCCATATCTCTAAGATATTGCGTGTCCAACTTTTTCTTGATCGAATAGCCTAGGCCGCCAGCGGGCATTTCGACTAACTCATGTTCAGGGACTTGAGTAAAGCAACGTGCTTTCAAAAGTCTAAACCTATTTAAGTACTGGTCTACCGACTCCGCGGCCTTGCGTTTTACGCTTGCCAATTCTTTTAAACTTATTTTTTACTGTCCCATATAGAATTGTTCGTGGAAAAGTCTCTCCAATTGTTCCCATGTATGAATGGACTGTGGGGGCAACGTGGTGAACCACGTGAACGCATTCTTTGTGAGGGAGCTTGGGAAATATTTCAATTTCAAATCCTCATTGTTCGCTATATCACCCGCTTCGGTTTGATACCTAGCGACGTGTTCGACGGTAGACTCCTCTGTTTCCCCAGCGAACTTGGTAAACTTTGGCACTTTCCATCCCCTAGGTAATTCTGTTTGTAGGATAAAATCTAGCAAAGGAGATGTATAGGTTGGTCGTCGAAGGCCAGGGTTCGCCCCATTACGGACCATGATACGTTCGACCACGGCTTCCAAGTTATGTTCTCCGGCCAGGGCGTCCTATCGAACCTGTTGGACAACAAAATCCGGATCTTGGTACCTATGGACGATCACGGGTGGTCTTTGAACCCTCCTAGGAGTTTCTTCGAACTCGCGGGGTTGTTCTATGGTTTCGTCGAAGACTTCGTCCTGACGGGGTGGCGTCACCGGTCGCGGTGGTGGGGTCTGTCGACCCTGAGTCCTAGGTGCTCCTAAGAAATCACCGATTCGTGTCATCTGAGTCGCCAGTTGCTGGTAACTCTGGGTTAATTCTTGTATCAATGGCTTAATATTGTACCCATCTACTGAGTCAACATGTGAACCATCTCATGGTTACTCTCGTCCATTTGTTGCCTCATGACCGTGACGGAACTAGAGGTAAAAGTCGATATGGATTGAGAGGACATGTTGAATCCCGGAGGTCGAACCATCGGGTTCGACAAAGGTCCTATCCCTTGATAAGTCGAAAATACTAGGGACGAATTCTCTCCAAACAAATGTCCGCTAGAATGCACACTTGACATGACCTCTGGCGGCATTCCATACGATCTAGGTATGGGCATGGTGATACTAGGCATATATTGCCCCGTAGTCCCAGCCATTGTCGGCCTAGGGTCGTTTCGACGCAGTGTTGTAATTGGTCCGTTAGGAGAGGTTGACACTGTTGATATGGCACCAGAGCCAACATCAGTTGTGTGTGTCCCTACCGCCATTTCCATCGGCGACGGTTCTTCGTTTGGTCGTGGTGTTACCATCTTACCACTACGCAAAAACATATACTCAATTCACACGGGTCCCACCAGGTGTGCCACTTTGTTCGCCCGCGTGAACAAACGCTGGCCTTCCGTCGTAGGTTCGCTTGCGGGACCGGCCAGACGAATCCCAAAACTTGGAATTGGAAGCGTATGTTTGTAGTGCATTTATATTTGTTTAAGTGTCACGCTTAAGTGTCTTAGGAGATGCAAAAGGTATCTTAACGGTTGTGAGTTGGTTGGCAAGAAAAACAAAGAAATGCAAAGGAAAACAGAGCGGAAAAAGAAACAAAAGAAGTAAAGACTTTAAATTATATGCGGAAAATAAATTGCATTAAGTAAGGTTTGGACACAAGTGTACATTTGTTTGCGGGAGTGAACTCGTTTCTCTCTAAGCTTGGTACTTTGAGTATTTTCCCCTTACAATGTGAAAAAACGCGACCTCTAAAATGAAAAAAGCAATGCCTTATATAGGCTTAAAAAATAACTGTTTGTCTGCCCAAACGTTTCTTGAAGCTGACACGTGGCACCCCACTCTCTTTTCAACTTCCCATGGTCATGGAAATTTCAAACTTTTCCCGCCTAAACACTTGTTTCTTGAAATCGACATCAGCTTGTCTCCGACGTCAGGACTTATCGACAGTCCTCCGACACGTCTTTCTGCTGGTGTCGACTCGACACCCCCTTGTACCTCTTTCCTGCGTCGGCTTGCCTTAGAAGTCTCTAGACACCAGCTGCCAGTCGAAATCCAGTGTCAACAAAGACCCAGCCCATTTTTGAAACCAAAATATTTGGGCCTCAGTCATTGTATAAGACCCACTGTGCTTTCAAAAACCTCGGCACGATCGTCGTTTTCAAAACAAACAACCCCAGGCCTCTCCTTGAGTTGTAAGCCCCACCACTTATACAAAAATAAATCATTGGGCCTCTAATAGAGTGTAAGACCCTACCCCCTTTAACCAAAACTTTTTGGGCCTCAATGCATTGTATAAGACCCAGTATGTTAAAGAAATCTCGGCGCAATCGCCAGTTCAAAAAACAAATCATCTGGGCCTACCCTCGTGTTATAAGCCCCATTCTTTTTCTTTAAACACGTTTGGGCCTCTTGAGAGAGTGTAAGACCCATCCCTTTGTACAGAAAACCTTTTTGGGCCTCAGTCACTTGTATAAGTCCCTATACAAAACAACAGTGCAATCACTGATAAAACCTTGGGCCTCTTCTTGAGCTGTAAGCCCCAACAATCTTTTCAAAGCACTTTCTCCTTTGAATATAATATTGTTATCAAAGCTTTCTTTGTTGAACAAACTAACCAAACAGCATGGAAGCTCTACAACCGAGTAAGTGTTTACCAGCTTTCTTTATCCGCTTTCATATATATATATATATATATATATATATATATATATATATATATATATATATATATAACTGTATTGTGGGGCTGCTCACTGTAAGTCTTCTTTCACAAACCTTTATATACTCATCATATATCCACTGTGTAATACTAGTATAGTTATTTAGAGTTTTCCCCGGCAACTAAGTCTAGCACTAGGTAAAGCCCTGTTGGTCACTCTTAAAAACAAACAAAACTAGATCCCCATAGGATTACCAGACACAGTCTTCCCTCCTCTTGGGGTTAAACAATATGGAGACGTGAAAGGCAGCATTCTCGGTGAACCCTTTCTCAGACTGTCACCCTTAGAAATCGTCAAAGAAACTATAATTCCCCAGAGATGATCTTTTCTCCGTGAATGGCATCTCTTGAGTTTCTTCCAAATTCTCGGACTTTCCTGGCTTGATCTATTCTCGGTGAATGGCATGTCTTGAACTTCTCGGGGTTTGGGGACCCACAGGCTTCTTAAAAGCATCCCCGCCTCCTCTTGGGCGTTGTACAAGGACCCTTCGACTTCTTAAAAGCTCTCATGCCTTCGCTTGGGCTTAGTACAAGGACCCAGATACCTCTACAGGTATAGGAACAGAACCTAGTCATCAATTTACTAGAGTTGTCTTTCTGAGTCAAGTGTCAGACTTGTTAATGGGTTGACCTTCATCCCTTAACATACCAGCCTTCTCTTGGGCATTATACAAAGATCATTCACTATCCGATAATCGATTTCTCAAAACACCAGTAGACTTGGACAGTCTCAATACCCTTTGGATTTTCCGTTTCCTTAAAGAATGGGAAATAACCCTGATCCTCTGATCAATCCCAAAGCACAACCTTACCTTTAATCTTCATAAGAACTGATTTTCTCTTTATCCAACATATTGGACATGTCACTAAACTGACACAGTCACTAGCACAATAGCCTCCTCTTGGGCTTTGTACAAATGATTCTCCCCGGCGGAGCTAACCTTTTCAGACTCTCTTGTTGAGTCAATCACTTTTAGCCTCCATATCGGGCTTTGTACAAGATAAAAATCACTCTCTTGTTGAGTATAAAAGACTCTCTTGTTGAGTCATTTCCCTCTTAGCCTCCATCTCGGGCTTCGTACGAGATACAAAACCACTCTCTTGTTGAGTATAAAAGACTCTCTTGTTGAGTCAACCCTTTCAGCCTCTATCTCGGGCTTCGTACGAGATACGAAACCACTCTCTTGTTGAGTATAAAAGACCCTCATGTGGATCAAAACCTTTTAGCCTCCATCTTGGGCTTCGTACAAGACACATATAAAAGCACTCTCTTGTTGAGTCAGTCACTGGTTAGCACTCTCTTGTGGAGTCAACCCCTTTTAGCCTCTCTCTCGGGCTTCGTACGAGACACCTAAAAGCACCCTCTTGTTGGGTCAATAGCCTCCTCTTAGGCTTTATATAAAAAAAACCCCGGTTGAGTCAATTAACCTTTTAGCATCAAAATCTGTGCCTTGCTCACAGGATACAAACATCAATAACTCCTTTTCCTTCATTTAAATTGCTGTAAGCGGCAAGCCTCTGGATTATTTACATCCACACCACTGTCCCTCTTTTAGCATGAGAAATTCCTAAGGAAATATGGCATTGCTCTAAACTGAGTTAAAGTCTTCTCCCTCAGGTCAAAAATCCCCTATAAAGGAAATTATGGCATTGCTGGATTCATATATCCCAGTTAAAGTAATTCTCCTTTATAATCAGTCACCCAACAGTTGCGACAAACAGACCCCCTTTAGAGATGACAAATTCTCTCTAAAGTCAAAACCCTTCAGCTTCACATCTTGGGCTTTGAACAAGATACAAACCACCTTTAGCTTCACATATTGGGCTTCGAATAAGATACAAATAGACCCTTCAGCTTCACATCTTCGGCTTTGAACAAGATACAAACCACATTTAGCTTCACGTCTTGGGCTTTGAACAAGACACCAAAACAACCTTTTTCCTCCCATAGAATAGGAGGAACTACGATCGCTCTGATTTCCCTGTTTCGTTAAACGGTAATACGTAGGCATAAGATTGAAAAATCTTAGCGAGCATACTAATCAAAAACCCAAAATCCCGTCCCTTCATACATCAATCAAAAAACATCAGTCCTAACATCCTATCAATAGCCCAGACACTGTTTTTTTTAACAAAATAACCTAAGAGAGACCCACAATCTTTATAGCATCTGTAAACCAACAGTCATCTGTTCAAACTCAATATGCAAGCAGGGTTAATTAGAGACATCTATTTCCCTTTCTTCATCAGCTTCAATAGGATAAAAAATGAATCGAACTGTAGTACCCCAAAGCGATAGTGCTTCGCAACCACGTAAAAACTCGCGCTACACTATAAAACAAAACTCAGTCGCTTTGGGCGAAGCGAAGAGGGATATTTACAAAAAGTGAGCCCTATCAAAACATCTGTTTCACCTTGGCAGGGTGAAAGGTTAAGATAAAGACGACAATTACTTTGACTTATGAACAATCTTTGGAACATCGACAGCAACCCATTGGGGACGAACTCCTCGGTGAATCACAAAGTCTGGTACCTTCCTTGATTTGTCTTCAAAAATAATGCTGATTTCTGGTGGAGCAGGATCATTGGAATTTGTCTCCCAGGCAGAGTCGCCGTAGGATTCCTCAGTTGTATTTTGCAGAGTATTTGTGTTCTCAGGAAAATCTCCCCATCCAGTTGGCTGGATGTCTTCGAGCCTGATACGAGAGCTCTCGGGAGCGGTGTACTTGACCATATAGTCGTATTTTCCACTCGGTTGTCCTAAGGTGTCCCACACTTCTGTGGAACTGGAGGAGTCATCTTTCTCGATGACGTTGACCTCAGGAAAAGCATAGTTGATGAATTCATCGCCGTGCTGGATATTTTCTGAATGACCTGAGTGTTGATCCCATGACATGGTGGGGACGCAGGTATTTTTTCCAATGACGCTCAGCTGATTTTCATTGTTCGGCTGATTTTCTTGCCCCAAGTCTCCTGGGTACGGCTGCCAGATATGCAGGCCATCCATTGGGCCATAATAGTCGTGGTCAAATTTGTCCTTCATCAGAGTGTCCTCCTCTAATGAGTTTGGTGGAGCACGGCATCCTTCCGGATCACAATCTCCGAACATCATTTTGACATCTGACCTTGGTATAAATCTCGGACTCTGTGCAGGATAGCAAAATGGCGTAGGCACCTCTTCCTGAGACATATAACCGTCCTTGTTAAGATAGGACATCCATTCTTCCTCTGTATCGGAGGGATCTCCCTCGTTGATGGTATGGTTTGCTTGAGGCAATGGGTGAAGGAAACCTCCATTGTGGAAGAAGTTCTGAATGGGATGAAGACTTTCATAGTTAGCAGCTGTCTGGGTGCAGGTCGCAGAAAAACCAAGACCCTTCTTTGTTTTATTATCAGTAGGAATGACAAGTTGTCCCCATCCTTTCGTATTGTTACTTTCAATTGCCTCGAGAGCATCTTTGTATGAGAAAATAGAGGTTCCCTTCCTTGATTGATTCTTATTGCTCACCGAAAGTGCTTGGAAGTGAGTTCCAACAACCTCCTCGGGTTCTATACAAGTTGATAATGACAGGTTACTCACGATCAAGGCTTGTTCTCCACAGACCGTGACGAGTTGATCGTTCCTGACGAACTTTAGTTTCTGGTGCAGCGTCGAAGTGACTGCCCCAGCCTGGTGTATCCAAGGTCTTCCTAATAAACAGCTATACGCTGCCCGGACGTCCATGACCTGGAAAGTGATTAGGAAAGTGTGAGGACTGATAGTTATGGAAAGGTCGACTTTGCCGATAACTGCTTTCCGAGATCCGTCAAAGGCTTTGACGATAACCTCACTGCCCCTCATTGGGGGTCCTTTGAATGATAGTCGTATTAAAGTGGACTTCGGAATAACGTTGAAGGCAGATCCTGTGTCTACCAGTTCGCTGGCTAAAGCATCGTCCTGGTAGTTGACTGTGATATTGAGCGCCATGTTGTGACTTTTGCCCTCCTCTGGAAAATCCTCATCACTGAATCCTAAGTTGTTGCAGGAAGTGATGTTAGAGATGATACTGTCGAATTGTCGTATTGACACATCCTGTTCCATAAAGGCCTGCTCTAAGACGTTCTGTAGAGCCTCTCTGTGGGCTTCGGAACTGAGTAAAAGTGATAGCACAGAGATCTTCAAAGTAGTTTGTAACAGTTGATCAACAATGTTGTATTCACTCCTTTGGATGAGCTTCAGCATCTCATCATTGTTTTTTGAAAGGTCGGGATTACTGGACTGACCGACTGGTGGATTAGGAACTCCTATTTGAGGTTCCTTTTCTCTGCTGGGTTCTCCAACTCCTCTGTTGAAGATTCTGCCGCTCCGTGTTACTCGACAGATGTCTGCAATATTCACGACGGAGGGTAATGAAATTTCCTTTCCATTCTCAATTATTTTTGCACCGTATTTGTAAGGGGTCGCCTTAGCTGATTTATACGATAATGGTCCCGGAAGATAGATAACTACAGGAGCCTTCTGATTTTTCTGACTGGCGTAGGTAACTTCAATCAGTTCCTGGCTAGGAACCTTTGATTCGTCCAGTAGAAGGATGATAGTACAAACATCCTTGTTCTGTTGATGATCAGAGATTATGACAACGTCTTTTATTTGATCAGCGAAGTAGTCCGGCGTCCAGTTGATTGATTGGCTCGGAACTCGGACACGGGTGAATCTCTTTACGATCCAACTGACCTTGAAGAGCTGCTCGCACGAGGTAACATCCTTGATTATTCTCCGAGCTGACTCTACAGCGTTCATAGTTGTGTGGTGGCACTTGACCACGTCCGCTTTGAATGCAGTGCAACCTTACCAGGTCAGTTTCCATAGATCGGACATCCTGACTTTGACGCCGAGTAGGGTTCCCATTAAGTACACTGATTTATTGCGTGTCTTCATCCAGATATATTGGAAGCCACCAATGGTTTAACAAGTGTTGTAAAGTTCTTTGAACGAGAGCGCACCCTTGGTTACTCTCACAACATCCTTTACAGTTCTGATAATTATGCAAAGTGAGAAAACTAAGTTGGACTTGCTTGGCGTGTAATTCCACCAAGATGGTATTCATCAGACGAATATCAAAGATTTGAATCATGTTGATTTGATAAGGATTTCTATCATGGTAGTCTTGGATCCACCCAAGATCCATCTGACGCTGGAGGGCCTCTTGTACAAAAGAGCATCCCTGTTTGTTTACCGAGCAAGTCAGACAAGAATTGTAATCGTGCCGCGGCAGATTATGATACTGGCTTTGCCTTGAGTGCGTCGCCACCAAGTTGACATTCATTGCACGGATGTCGTGGTTCTGAATGATGTTGGAATTCGTATAGGTCATGTTGACTCCACGAACTCGATGCTCTTGGATCCACCCGAAATCCAATTGTTCCTGTAGAGCTGATTGCACCACAGAACATCCTTGATTGTTTTTAGAGCAGATATCACACTGGTGATAATTGTGAGGTGGCACATGGCCGTATCCACTATGTCTGCGATGTATCTTGACCAAATTGGCCCTTAATAAGAGTACATCATGAATTTGATAGATATTGTTAGACTCTCCCTCTATCAAATTTACCGCAGCTTTCTCGTGTTGAGGCAGCGGGTTCGTGAGAACATTCAGATTCGTATCTTTGAAAGATAAGACCCCGCTCCTAACAATTTTTTGCACATCGGATTTAAAACTGAGATAGTTTTCTATGTTATGCCCTGGTCCTCCTTGATGGTAAGGACAAGTCTGATCCGTTTTGAACCAAAAAGGCGGATTTTCCGGTACTGTAAGAGGAGACTTGGTTTAGACATGCCCCTTAACCAGTAATAATGGAAACAGTTCTGCGTACAACATGGGTATAGGGTTAAACCCTGGTGGTCGCGTTGTACGGTTGTTGTTATACGGGGGACAGGCCTTCTGAAGAGGCTGTTGTGTCCTTTGCTGATATTGCTATTGATTCGGTTGGCTCTGCAGAACCTGAGGTTGATACGTAGGAACAGGCGAAGGGTTGATAGCAGGAGTTACGGCTGATACTGGTTGGTAACGTCGCCTTTGCTTTCCGAGAGAGATATTCCCAATATCTTGCTCTTTTTTCTTAGGGAGAGCACTACCGTATTGTTTTGTACTTCTTGATGATCCAGCGTCTTTAACTAAACGTCCTTCCCGGACCGCTTCCTCAAGACGAACTCCCATGCCCACCATTTCAGTGAAGTCGTTGGGTGCACTGGCAACCATTCTATCGTAGTAAAATGAGCTCAGGGTTTTTAAGAAGATCTTTGTCATCTCTTTTTCCTCCAGAGGTGGAGAAATCTGAGCGGCAATTTCACGCCATCTCTGAGCGTATTCCTTAAAGGTTTCCTTGTCCTTTTGTGACATCGATCTGAGCTCATCTCTGTCCGGTGCCATGTCCAAATTGTATTTATATTGTTGAACGAAAGCAGCGCCAAGATCTCTAAACGTACCGATCGTAGCGCGGTTTAAGCCCATGTACCATTTTAATGCGGCACCGGTTAAACTATCCTGAAAGTAGTGAATTAGTAGCACCTGGTTCTTTGTCTGAGCTGACATTTGCCGAGCGTACATCACCAAATGGCTTTGAGGGCAAGAGTTACCCTTGTACTTTTCAAATTCGGGAACTTTGAATTTGTGCGTAACTTTCACATTGGGGACTAAACAAAGGTCTGCGGCGTCCTTTCCAAATAAATCTTGACTGTGAAGGGCTTGCAGTTCTTTCCGCATCTCCAGGAATTGTTCCTGGAACTCATTCATTCTGTCGAACATACTCTCGTTTCCACCAGAAGGTATCTGTGGAATCTGTCCTTCCAGGACAGTGTGCGCCACGGGTGGTGGTATAGTCATTATGGCCGAGACTCTCAGTGTCTCCCAAAGTTTGTAACCTTCAAGAGTTGCTGTCATGCCCCTAGCATCTTCGTTTTCCCAAAGTTTGTAACCTTCAGGCCCAGCGGTTCCCTGATCCTCATTGATCGGCGGAACATATCCTTCCGGGATATAGTTGATAAGCATACCCCAGAGACGATCTTTCGGCATTTTGTACCTAGGATCATACTTTTCCACTATGGGCGTCGATGCAATCTCTGAGATCACAGTCCTTTGTTGTTGCATTTGAGCTTCTGCTAGAGCTTGCATGTCGTTATGAAGTTTTCTCAGATCCTCTTTCAAAGTGTCGATCTCTTCTCTCAACTCTCAGTTCTCTTCCTCGAGATCGTCCATCTTTTTCTGACGATTGGCCTGAGTATTGTACGAATGAGAGAGTTTGACTCTAGAATCGAGACGCAAACGTGAGATTCGTAGGTAAGAAGAATGCGTTACGTGAGAATGATGAATAATATACAATGATTATATTAATTGTATATTTTTTTTGTTCAAAGTAAACTTCGACAATTAGATTGCAAATATCAAACAGTGGGGAAACCCCGTTTTATTGAATTCAAAGGATTGCGGAAATGGAAATACAGCAATTTACATAGTACTGCGAAAGGAAATCTAAGCTAATGGATCCTGAGTCCTCTCTGAGGAGAGCTCGGGTGCTGGTTCTGGTACTTTCCTTTTCTTTGACCGGGGCTCTTGAGCCGTTGTCGGGTTGTCATTCCTTTTCCAAGTGAAAGGAGGGAGCAAATTCCTTTGATCTTCTTGATTCTCTACAGCATGTGGCTCTAAAATCTCAATCAGAGCATCTTTATCTTTCAATAGTTGCTGTATTTTCTTGCACTCCACATTGAGAATACGGTACTTGTTCCTCCAAGACCTCTTCTCTTGCTGAACTTTGCTGAGAGTAACCTGAAGTTTTTCCGTCTCAGACATAAAATAAAGGGCAGAGTCCCTTAATGGAAGAACTTCCTGGCGAGGGTAAGGCATCCTCAGCTTGAGAGCTCTAGTTTGTACCTAGTGGAGATAAGGCTCCACCGAGACACAGTCTGGTTTTCCTAAAGACTCTCGTCCTTTCCTGTGAACGTGTTTCCAGGCATGCACTATTTCTGTCTTTAGTGCCCTGTCATTTTCTCCTTCCTTGAAGAAAAGACCTTCCAGATGAGCATTACGCGGGACATGCCTCATTGGGTATCCAAATTGACGACGAACTAACACCGGATGATAGTTGATTGCCCCCTTAGTTCCTATAAGGGGTACATTTGGGAAATTTCCACAACGGTCAATGATCCTGATTCCGTCGTAGATTCGATTATACTAATCGATGTCAGAGTTGGTAAGAGACATGATTCTCTGCGACTAACGTAAAGTTTTCTTTTGATCCCAAAATGCAGCAAACTTGGGCAAATGGAAAGTGAACCATTTGTAAAGCAAGGGTACACAGCACGTGATCATTCCTCCGCTGTATAAATTCCTTAAGTGTACCGAATGATACACATCTGCAATTAAAGTCGGTACATGGTTTCTAATCAGAAAAATCTTAATGGCGTTGATATCTACAAAGTTATCGATGTTAGGAAACAAAAATAACCCGTAGGTGAGCAAAACAAAGATGCTCTCAAAAGCGACTATGTTCCCTATACTAGCAAAGTATAGAGCTTTCTTTGTCAAGAACTGGGCTAGCAAACCCTGGATTCCACCCTTAGTGGTCATGTGAGTCCTGACCTCTAACTCATCCAAACAAATTTCTCTTGCAATAGTTTGATCCTTTGGAATTTCTTCCAGTCCAGAAAAGGGAGCTTGATCAGTGATATGCAGATCAGTCAAGTGAGAATACTCCTCCAGCGTTGGTGCTAGCTGATAATTCGGGAATGTGAAACAGTGATAGACCGGATCGTAGAACTGGATTAACATGGACAGGATTCCTTCGATTACATGAACCCTTAATAGAGACAGTAGTCCCCCATACTTGGCTCTAAAAGCCTCGTGGTTGGTGATCATTCTCGCCAAACCTCTCAAATCCTCTAACTTTGGAACCTTGAAGGTGTACTTGTGAGTTTTCCTTCTATTGAAATCCATTAGTGCAATCTCCTTTCTCTGACATTTACAATCATTGTCTTAGTTTAATTTGAAAAAGAGAGACTAGAAGAGAAGATTTTTTTTTTGTTTTAATGTTTTTTAGATGAATGCATGAATGCAGCAGACAAAAACATAGAAAAAACATGGGGTCAAAGGGTCGATGTCATGAAGTCAAGGCTCTATCCCCCCCCCAAAGGTTTATACTGGTGATTTTTTGTACTTGTTCGCAAAATCATTGACCCCTCTTGGGATAACAACAGCAAGCGGATCGCCAGCGAGCTGATGTATCTTAGAGTGATCTCAGATGAGGGTAGTATCGCGTGACAACTATTTCCGATAGCTTCCGCACTACAAAATGGTTTCAGCCTACTAAAAACCTTAGCTTCTCAGATAACCCAGTCGACCACACTACTTTCAACAACCGAAGTCGTATAGGCAATGTATCTGCAAAGGAAGTCTCCACTGAGTTTGATGGTCGATCGGGGACTCTTAACTGGGATTCACTCCCCGCAAGATTACCCACATTGCCATCACCTATCTTAGGTGTATACTCAATCTTTCCACATGCGGCATCACACGCATTCCCATTAGCAGAAAAATAAACACAGATATCAATTAGGAAAAATAGTATATATATTTGTCTTAATCATCCTAGACCTCTAGTCTTATGATCCTATACAGACAATGACTCCCCATCAGAGTCGTCATTTCTGTAACATTTTGTGAACTCAAGGTTTCTACCGAAGATTGTAAGAAAGAGAAGACGGGCCCCACGGTGGGCGCCATTTTTTCTGTAGCGCGATTTTTGTGGTCCTGAGTCACTGTCGCTTGGGTACTACAGTTCGATTCATTTTTTATCCTATTGAGCTGATTAAGGAAAGGAAATAGATGTCTCTAATTAACCCTGCTTCCATACTGAGTTTGAACAGTGGTCTGTTAGGTTACAGATGCTATGTGGATGTGGGGCCCAATCTTTGGTTATTTTGTTAAGAACATAGTGTCTGGATTATTTGTGAGGTTTTTGGTAATGTGTTTAGATTTGATGCTTTTGGGTTGATTTGGTGGAGATACTGGATTTTGGGTTTTTGATTAGTGTGCTCGCAAAGATTTTTTTCAATCTTATGCCTACGTATTCCCGAAACGGGAAAATCAGAGCGATCGTAGTTCCTCCTATTCTATGGGAGGAAAAAGGTTGTTTTGGTGTCTTGTTCAAAGCCCAAGACATGAAGCTAAAGGTGGTTTGTATCTTGTTCAAAGCCCAAGATGTGAAGCTGAAGGGTTGGATGAGAGAGAATTTGTCATCTCTAAGGAGAAGTTGTTGATGTTTGTATGCTGTGAGCAAGGCATGACTTTGGTGCTGAAAGGTTGATTGACTCAACCGGGATTTTCTTTATACAAAGCCTAAGAGGAGGCTATTGACCTAACAAGAGGGTGTTTTATATGTCTTGTACGAAGCCCAAGATGGAGACTAAAAGAGAATTGACTCAACGAGAGAGTCTGTTTGACAGGTGATTGACTCCACAAGAGAGTCTTTTATACTCAACAAGAGAGTTTTTTGTTGTGCCTTGTATGAAGCCCAAGACGGAGGCTAAAAGTGTTTGACTCAACAAGAGAGTCTTTTATACTCAACAAGAGAGTGTTTTTCTATCTCATATGAAGCCCGAGATGGAGGCTAAAGGTGTTTGACTCAATAAGAGAGTCTTTTATACTCAACAAGAGAGTGTTTTTCTATCTCGCATGAAGCCCGAGATGGAGGCTAAAGTGTTTGACTCAACAAGAGAGTCTTTTATACTCAACAAGAGAGTGTTTTCTATCTCGTATGAAGCTCGAGATGGAGGCTAAAGTGTTTGACTCAACAAGAGACTCTTTTATACTCAATAAGAGAGTGTGAAAAGGTTAGCTCCGCTGGGGAGAATCATTGTACAAAGCCCAAGAGGAGGCTATCTATGCTGGTGACTGTTTCAGTTTAGTGACAGGTCCAGTGTGTTGGATAAAAGAGAAAATCAGTTCTTATGAAGGATGTCAGATACCATGAGGCTCTGATGGGTTGATGACAGTAAAATGGTCTGAGTTGGAATTTTTACTGTATTGTGACAGTTGAGTTCTTTTCTCTGGTGAGAATTTCTAGGAGTTTACAGTAATTGACCCATGCTGGGAAAGTAAGGTTGTGCTTTGGTATTGATCAAAGGATCAGGGTTATTTCCTGTTCTTTGAGGAAATGGGAAATCCAAAGGGTATTGAGACTGTCCAAGTCTACTGGTGTTGTGAGAAATCGATTCTCATATAGTGAATGATCTTTGTATGATGCCCAAGAGAAGGCTGGTATGTTAAGGGATGAAGGTCAACCCATTAACTGGTCTAACACTTGACTCAGAAAGACAGCTCTAGCAAATTAATGACTAGGTTCTATTCCTATACCTGTAGAGGTCTCTGGGTCCTTGTACTAAGCCCAAGAGAAGGCAAGAGAGCTTTTAAGAAGCCGAAGGGTCCTTGTACAACGCCCAAGAGGAGGTGGGGATGCTTCTAAGAAGCCCGTGGGTCCCCAAACCCCGAGAAGTTCAAGACATGCCATTCACCGAGAATAGATCAAACCAGGAAAGTCCGAGAATTTGGACGAAACTCAAGAGATGCCATTCACGGAGAAAAGATCATCTCTGGGGAGTTAGAGTTTCTTTGACAATTTCTAAGGGTGACAGTCTAAGAAAGGGTTCACCGAGAATGTTGCCTTTCACGTCTCCATATTTTTTAACCCCAAGAGGAGGGAAGATTGTATCTGGTAATCCTATGGTGGATCTAGTTTTGTTTGTATTTAAGAGTGACCAACAGGGCTTTACCTAGTGTTAGACGTAGTTGCCGGGGAAAACTCTAAATAACTATACTAGTATTACACAGTTGATATCGGACAAGTATATAAAAGGATGTGAAAGAAGACTTACCGTGAGCAGCCCCACAATACAGTTATATATATATATATATGAAAGCGGATAAAGAAAGCGGGTAAACACTTACTCGGTTGTAGAGCTTCCATGCTGTTTTGTTAGTTTGTTCAACAAATAAAGCTTTGATAAGAAATATTATATTCTAAATTAAAGGAGAAAGTACTTTGAAAAGATTGTTGGGGCTTACAGCTCAAGGAGAGGCCCAAGGTTTTATAAGTGATTGCACTGTTGTTTTGAAATTGTACAGGGACTTATACAAGTGACTGAGGCACAAAAAGGTTTTCTGTACAAAGGGATGGGTCTTACACTCTCTCAAGAGGCCCAAAGTTGTTTTAAAGAAAAGGAATGGGGCTTATAACACGAGGGTAGGCCCAGATGATTTGATTTTTGAACTGGCGATCGCGCCGAGATTTCTTTAATGTACTGGGTCTTATACAATGCATTTAACCCAAATCATTTTGGTTTTCAAAAAGTGTTGGGTCTTACACTCTATTAGAGGCCCAAAGGTTATTTAAAAAGTTTTTTTTGGGTGAAAATCAAGGAAACCCTAATTTCATCATTTTAAAAGTAAATTCTCAAGAAAAATAAAAAAAAAATGATAAAATACCAAATAAGTTTGAATAAACAACTTGTGATTTTTGGTTGTGATTTGAAAAATGATGTTTTAATCACAAGATGAATTAAAATTCATTTAGGTTTGATTTTCAACATGCGAATTCAATTTTAAAATGTTTAAAAAACAATTAAAATGAATTTATTCACAAAAATACCAACTATTTTAAATAAATAATATAAACTTGATTTTTTTGTGGAATAAAATTTTTCAACATTTTTGTGATTTTTTGCAAAAGGAACCAATCAAAAATAATTAAAATTGAAGGAGTTATTAATTTTTCAAATCATTAAAACTAATATGAAAAATAGTAAAATATGAAAAATATGAAAGAAAAAAAAAGTGGTAAAAAAGAGGATCTGGGGCGAGGGGGATTCGAACCCCAGACCTCTTGTGTACAGGGCGCGCGCCTTACCACTGGGGTGGTGATACATCCGTTGATTGAAACACAACCACAAATATACAAGGCTTGCCTTGTTTTTGGCCTGGCCCAAGGCAAGGCAAGACAAGATTTTGGTTAGAAACGTGAAGGCCATAACTTTCTCATTTCTCCATGGATTGGGACAAAATTTAGGTCTATCCTGCCTAGAATTTCACAAGGAATCCAATGGTGGTGGTGTTTTTTTTCAGATCATGCTCCTATTGAAAAACCCGATAGTGGTTTTGAAATAGGCCATGATTTGCATTTTCTGTGCTATCTCTTGGTACAGGTATGAATTACATGATAAATTGGTGCAAACACAACACATATAACATGTATAAGAGATGCATGATCAGTGGACATCAAAGGAAAGCATGATTCAAAGAATTCAAGTTGTGATGCTTACCCCTTTTTGGAGCTTTTGTGCAATCTGCCAAGGGATTTGTTCCAAAAATTATTTGATGCTTTGGACACCCTCAAATGATCTCTTAGAAGCTTTTAGGATGGTTGGAATCAGCTGGAAACCTCAGGAACAAGTTTGAGCTCTTTCTTGCAAAAGGGGCAAAAGTGGCCAAAATAGCAACTCTCTCAAATGGTGTTCCAGATGTGTGGAACCATTTGGGATAGTTCAAGGATGATATTTGGAGTGTGTTTGAGGTCTTATCTGGTTTGGAAAGTGACTGAATCAAGACATGGCTTGAAAAATGCACAAAAGTCCAATTTTGAGGTTTTGAGAGGTGACTTTGTGATTTTGGTGTTACAGGTCACTTGTGAAGGTTTGGACAGCTTAGATATGACATATTGGATGTGTTTGGATCATGAGTTGTGGTGGAATTGCTCTCTAACTCAAAAACTCAGAGTTACCTTGCTAAAGAAGGCATTTTTGCCAAGAGAAAGAGATTTTGAGGAAAGCAACTGTTGTAGTGCTTTGGTGTACTTAAACTGAGCACAAATGAGCTTTATTTATAGTATAGCAAGTTTGTTTTGCAAGTAATAGTGAATGACAACTGCTACATAGGTTTGGCCAATGGTTGCATTTTGGAATCTCAAGTCTCCTCTAGCCATTGACTAGAGGTTAGGGCACAGGCTGCTGGTTCCCTAGTTCTTGGATAAGTCTTGACTAAATTCAGTTGGAAATGGCTCAGTCCATGCCACCTTGGTGCATCCATTGAATGCTCCAAAACAAAATTGGAGTCTTGTCCCTCTTTTAGGCATTTCTAGGTTTGGCATGCTACTTTTGGTTCCAAAGACTTGGGAGGCTGATGGATCAGTGTTTGACCCTCATTGGTCTCCCCTTGAGGTGTTCTGATGGATAGACTTGCTTGCCCTTTGCAAATTTTGAGTAAATCGAGTAAAACTCCCAAATCTGCCTTGTTATGACAGTTGCAGCAAGGCATATTGCCACTGTCATAACTTCTTGCTCAAATTAAGTTTGGTGAAGTTCTTGGCCATTTTGGAAAGCTCTCATATGATACAACATATGTGTGATCACAGTTTGTTTTGATACCTTTTGGATCCAAGTGAAAAATGCCCCTACATTTGGAAAAAAATGAAGGCCGATTCTGACTTAGTGAAAATTTCACTAAGTGTTGGAAAAAATGACATTTCATGTTTTCAGCCATTCTGACCCAATCATAACTCAAAATCCATGATGAATTGGAATGAGGTGTAGTTGAAGCTTTTATAGAGGGACATGAGAGCTACAAATCCAGCTTTGAATGGGGGAAAATGGCCTTGTAGTTTAGGAGATATGATCCTCCAAAGTTGGTACCTTAGCCACTTTGTTCCATAACTTAGAAAAATTTATAAGTTTTTATGGTTACCCCTTTTACAAGTTATCCCACTTTTCTTGATTTTTCTTGATGAATGATGATTCCAATCACACATTGACATCATTTTAGGGTCAAAGAACCATAATTGTGAAAATTCTCAAAAAGTCTAAGTTGACTTTTGTGCACAGTTGACTTTTTGTCAGATGAACTTCAAACTGCGCGATCCTCTATGAAATCAAGTCCTTGACCTATATCAAACTTGATGGGTTGATTTCATAGGTATTATAGGGTATATTGAATCATGTCCCAAGGTTTGGGAGCATGCCTGGGTCAAAAGTCAAAGGCACAGTTGACTTTTCCCGCGAAACCCTAATTGTGGTTCTGATGAAATTGAAACTTATTGCTCAAGCTTCTTGGATCAATCCATTATTGAAAATGGATCAATGTGGTGTATTTGAGACCCTCAAATCCTCTCTTGAGGTCTTGGCTCATGTTTTGTCCCAAAAGTCAACTTAGGGGTGAATTAGGTCAAGAAACCCTAATTCCTGATTTTTTATGAATGCATCCCCTGAGGTTAAATTGACTTGATGATTGGGTCCATGAGGTCCCATGGAGTATTTTAGGTTATGCTTTGAAGCATTGGCTCATGCCCAGAGGAAGATTTCCATCTGGAGGCCCTAGTCGACCAAAACCTAATTTGGTGACACTGGCGATCTTGAGGCGTAATCCACCTGGAATGTTGCAGCCTTGTGCATGATCCTTGATGTGGGAGTCCTCTTAATCCATTGGGGATGTTTGAGAGGCTAGACAAGTTGAAGATCATGTAATTCCTTGATTGATCCTTTGTCTAAGAACTCTGAGAGGGCTTGAAACCCTAATTTTGATTGTAGTGGATGCTCACCCATCTTTGGGGAGATTAATGAGGCATAATGATACACCCATATTGTGATGATGATTTGCACAATGATGGGAAGTCTTAGTGATCAAAATTTTGGGTATGACAATGTGACATAACATCAAGATAACAGATAACACTAGTACTTTACTCCCCCTTTTTAGCCAAAAATTGACAAAAATTGGAGTAAATGTACACACACCAATCAGAGCCAAACCCAAAAAATAAAGCAGAATCATCATGCTTCAAAGCAAGACTCAACTGACAAAATGCACGTGGTGTCCGGATATCCAGTCTGACATCTCAATCTCCCAAGAGATACACAAACTGCTTGATCCCTAAGTAATCAATACAAAGACTGCACCACTGCAGTAATAGATCCTAGACAGAAGTCCAACTCCCCCTGTCGGAGATAACCAATGCTCCTTTGCAAGAAGAACGCCTTAAAGTGAATGGAAAACACAAGACTCATCTTCATGTCTTCAAGAGCGCACCCCTAGTTCAACACACATGCTGAATGCATTCACCTAATTCTTGATCCTCAAGCAATCCATGTACCACACTAGTACACTTAACAGACTGAAGTTCTCCCCCTATCTTTCACAAATGATGCTCCTTCAATAAGAAACACCCCAAAATCACCACATGATATCCCATGACAGCTTCATGATCATATAGTGAGAAGGTACCAAGACCACATCCTTGTACCACAACCAACAAACTCTTGGATTAAGACCAAAATCACCATTGATCTCTCTCATCCAGAAACCATCCATACCCTGTATAAATCCACCTTGAGTTTTACAGCCATAGATATCTTTGTTCCTTGAGATACAATCCAATTGAATCTGGAATGCTTCACATTCCTTAAAGAGACATACATAGCCTTTTAGTTTGCTGGCTCACCCGGATATTCTTCTCACTTGAAAAACATCAAACACATGCTCCAGAAATCCTTAGCTTATTTGCTCCACAAGCACCAAACTGATCCACTTCTCTCATGCATGACTTGTAGCAGAAGAAACCACCTCTCCACAAGCATTCTGACCTCAGCAAGAGTCAGTCTTCCAGATAAACACCCCATGATCTAAGACAGTCTTCAATTTATCATTCTCCCTTATGATAAGATAGAACATTTCTAATTCAACTGGTGAATATCAGCTTCCATAATTTAAACTCTAAGTTTAGAAACCATGATGCTCTAACATCAGTTAGGACATCCTGATCATATCACAGACACCATACACTATGGTTCTTGATACAATTACCACTGGACTTACTATCATCATAGTAATCCAACTAAAGATCTTCAGACAACACTGCGTCACCAGCTTGATTAATAAGAACTCCAGATAACCAAAAAGAGAAATAAACGCTCATTCAACTCCCAAAAGAAGGTAATCTTCCGTAAGCAACTTAGGGCTTCTATCACAAGCTCCAAGATATGAACAGAACCCGAACCTCCTTTGATTTTCAACCAACTACCCTTCTGCACAAGAGTAATTAGTTCCAAGCACCCTGCTTGAATGCACTTATAGAAATCAACCAAATGCCACTATTTGATTAATCTCAGCTTTCTTCAGAGTTCCAGAAAATATTCTGATACACCAATGAAACCTAATCTTCAAGTTATGTAATCCACTTACTCCATAGCAATCCATCTTAGATACACCAACACTCATACATGTAACATCTACTCCTTCTCATAGCTCCCGCAAACTGCATGAGATAGACCTTTTTGAAGTATTAATTTTATTTATTTATGAGAAGATTAACTTATCTTATGATGATGCGCCACGACATCAACTAAGACCCTGAAGTTTCTGCTTAGTGTCACAACATCTGATCAGACATCCAACTGAAGAATTCAGTCCTTCATTCACCTTCAGAGAAACCACACCTGCCAACGTTTGATTCTTCAGAAGAGATTAGTCACACAAGGTCTTTACAAAAGGAATCCCACTTTCCTTAAGTAGAGACTTCTTCAGAAAGTCAGAGATAACTGCCCCTTATCCTTGACCTCCAAGATGAGCAAGATCACATGCTCCTACGAACCTAAATCAGAAATAAACTGACCCAGGCAGTGATATCACCAGCACCCTATTCTAGATAAGTTTCTTGCCAGGAAACTTTCCAGATAAGATCAAATGTTTCTAGTAACAACTAAAACACACCTGCTGCACTCCAATACTCCTAGGTCAGAAATAAACTGAACCAAGAGAATTGTCTTCATCTTCACTTCCAACAGCACTACTTTCTAGTCAAGCTTCCTGCCACGAAACTTCCTAGTCTGAATACATGCCTTGTAATAAAGACTGATTCTACCACACACATGTGTATGGTACCAATATCATCAGCTACAACTCCTTTGCTCCAGAGGTTCACTCCTTGAATCAGCAGGCTTCTGCACATACTCACTATCAAGATGTTTCAACATTTGATAGAACACCAGTTCCTTATCTTGACTGTACTCATTCACCAGAGAATAAATCTTTGAGCAGATGCAGCAAGAGATGTTGTACTTCCTGATGTACCACTTGTCGCCAGTGATCTTGTACTCCAATTACAAGAATAATCAATTAAGTATTTGTGAATTCCACTAATAGCAATTGATCTTAAATACTTGTTCAACAACCCTATCATATTGTTGAAGATATACTCCAACAGATCACTTCATGAATACTTATCAAGTATTCAATTTTTGCAAGTATCTTCCTTGACAAACAAAGTGTTGAGATATCAAAGCTGCCACTCTTGACTCAAGTAACTAAGATTTTCTCTGAAGAAACCCTATTTACCTCAACAGATCTGAAATCTCCTTTCAGATTGGATTCATCCTTAGGATTAAGAAAGAAGAATCCTTCCTTGCAAATTTGGATGGTGAAAATAAATCACCTCCACTTTCTTGAGATTTATGTTTCACAGAAACACCCTCTAGTCAGAAGAGTAACTAGAAGTCTCCAGATGCACGACTGAGATGCCTTTATGAGTGGACTTGAGAGAAATCTCAAGTATCTTTGACAACTTAGCCAAAAAATAATTTACCAATTTCCTAGAGCATTAACTTGATAAACCCAATCTCAACTCACCTTATCTTCAAACTAACTTCAAGATACAAGATGGAACCAAACTTCCAAGTACCAAGTCAACATGACAGAAATCAACCAACAACTCTCTCCATTTCATTGCTCCCGACTTTAGAACGATTAGAGCTTTCCCGACTTGAGATAACCGAAGTACGAACTTAGCAAAGTTTTCCATAGCCTGCAGTAACAACCAACTGAGCCCAAAAGTTTCTAATCTCCTTAACCAACTTCGGAGCCTCTCAATGTAGAACTGCATCTACTTCCGATGGATCCATAACCATACTCTCATCTGAAATAACATACCCAAGAAAACTAACCTTTTTCAACCCAAATTCTCACTTTCGTCTCTTTTCAACACTTGTAATTCCATTCTCAAACACTCTACATGTTCTTCCTCTGAGTTTATAACAGATCCGAATATCCTCAATAAAAGCCATTACGAACACATCCAAATAAATATGGAAGATACGATTCCTCTATTCCACAAACATTACCGACGCATTACTAACACCAAATACCATCACTATACGTTGTAATGCTCAACCAAATTCCAAAAGATATAAATCCTTAAAGCTTTTGCAAAAATTTTCACTGGGCAACTGGTTACTCACATACAAGCTTAACCGAGTAAATAACAGCCTATCTCGATGATAACAAACATAATCGGCCTCATTAAATCGATCAAAGCCTCAACTCGTACAATTCACCACTCTTATCAAACATCCCAAACAATTGTAATTTCACTCAACTCAACCAAACCATTCCACTCATCTATTCATGAAAGTGGACACTTATTCTCAATCGTTACCTTATTCAACTGTCAGTAATCGATACACAATTTCTTCTCGTGACAGTCCAGATTCCATAAATTCCAACATGTAGCAACCACCAACCAAAAAGAACGCTCAAATATTACATCCACACCTAAGGGTTTTCTCAAAATTTCCATTAATGCTCTAAAACCCCAAAGACTCTAAACCTCAACAGAACTCTACATTTTGCTTTCCATAGTCTCAATACCATCATACACATCATGCTTGTTATTTCGTTCAATCATCCATCCTCTTTGTTACTAACACAGTTGGAGCTCTCTAAGACGACACACTTGGTCTCACAAATCCCTTTTTCCAGTAAATCTTCCAACCGCTCTTTCAATCTGAGTTACACTTCCTACAAGTTCTTCTACTTACCTAGCAGGTCCAAACCTTAAATCTTCCCCTTCGTCAAATTTGAGTTCACACTCTACTCTCTGAGAACAACCATTAACGATACCCAATCGTTCTCTCTCAATGACTTCCCAACTGGACCAACATACCAAAACCTCTAATCCGTCTCATCTTCCAATATTAGAATCTTCATCGACTCAACAAAACAATCCATAATCCTTTTCTTAATTCCTACAATTCATTGCACACACTTTCAAAACTGGAAAGACCCGTCTATTCCATCCAACATAATTTCGTCTACTATCAACAAGAGATTAAGGGTGATCAGTTCCTCAATTTGTCAATAGACAGCCGACAATCATGATGGGGCATAAACCGTCTTTACCAAACCATAATAGCACTCCTTGCATCTTATGCACAAAACTACCTAAGGCACCAATCCTTAGTCAACATAAACCTTACCTCCGCATTCCCTCTAGAATCGGGAACAACATTATCCAAATAACACTTACAATCTTGCAACCAATGGCACACTGAGCCAATGCTCCACACCTGAAGCAACTTGGAAAAGCACCAGCTTCTCCCCCACTTATCTCATTCTCACACCTGAAGATAAAGGATTAGAAAACCAGAAAGTACTGACAGTGTTTCACACACATATCACGTACTAAGGGACAACCAACGTCCACAGTATTCAACTGTCACACCAACTGACTCCACAACTTGGCCGGACGGACCGACCTGCTCTGATACCACTATTGTAACACCCCAATTCCCATCGATAATAAATAATACATAAATAAATCAGAGTAGATAAAAATTTATTTTTCTGACAGAAACAAGGATGCCACAACAATAGAAAGAAAATACAATCCCTGCTCATAAATTTTGATACATAACACAAAATAGAATACCCTCAAAGGGAAAAATTTTCCATATAAAATTAAAGTTCAATTATGGAATAAAGCGGAAAGATCCATAACCGACTTGTTTTACAAATGAATGGTTTTATAATGTCAAAATATACATACAAAAGTAATACAAAATACATTCAACAAATGTATACATATATGACAAAAGCGTTCCCCGACTCCCGTGCTACGTATCAGAGCAGACTGACTGACAAACGGATGAAGAACTAATCTTCACAAAAGCCTCCAAGACTACTAATCTGCAATTACCTCATAGAGCAATAAACCACAGCATAAGGGTGAGAAATAACAACTAAATCAAGATTGCATAATAATATGCAAACACACATAAATTCACATGCACAATTATTCTCACCACAAGCATCACAGACTAATACACATAGCGTATATCAATTATACCCACACAATCACATATTAGCACATAAGGCATACCAAAGTTATAACATATGGAAACACACAACCACATCACGTATATTCATACATAGCATACCATAGAGAATTAATACAATCATTGTAATGTACAACATCCTCACAAAACATAACATATGTCTATACATAAAACATATCATCCATAACCAATGCATTTATCACATATGCACATCAATTCACCAATCCAATCACAAACTCAACACATAATCAATCAATTCATGATTTTCCACACATAATCAATCCATTCATGATTTATGCAAATGCAAAGAGACCGACACAACGACTCTATGCAAATGCAATGCCGTACCATCCATCCATCATCTCATCACTAGTTCACTCAGGAACTATAGGAACCATCGCTTGTTACTTAGTGTAACTCCCCGTCGGGCAAACGATGTTCCCCGTAGCTTTACGTCCTCTTGGTATAAGGCGCACGGCGTTTATGGATCGCTTTAGGTCCTCTTTGTATAAGGCGCACGATCCGATAGCTTTAGGTCCTCTTTGTATAAGGCGCACGATCGTCTTTAATCATCGCTTTAGGTCCTCTTTGTATAAGGCGAACGATGTTATAGCGGATTCCCTCTGGAATCGTTTCGTCGCTCGCACCCACTAGGGCACACAACATCACAAGATGCATATCATGATGCTTAACATACAAGAACTCATGACAATCAAATGCATCACCATAATTCAACAATATGAATTATCTCATCGTCATTATTCATGCATTGGAAATCAATTCAAACAATGCACTTACTTGCCATAAGGCCACCAAATAACACACATTGAATTTCACATAAATAATGCATTTCATCATAATCCACAACCACCACAATTAGCATTTTAGCATATACACTCATATCAATTCACATCAAGAATTACTCACCATCAACCACAACAATCACAACAACTTGTCACATGCTTCAACATCATACAAAACACAACAATCCCACAAAACATCTTAACAACATACATTGATATTTAATCAAATAATGTATTTTACCACACAACAACATAATTATCACATCCATCAACATCATATAAACCACATAAAAGCTCCACGTTACACAACAATAGCACAACACACGGTAAAACACCGACCGCATGCATTTAACGCGATAAAAACTCGACAACCCAACACTTTTCCAAAACCACGACTTAAATAAATCATCTAATGACCTACAAACCATTTTTAATAGAAATAATATTTCATTAGCTTTCCAACGCTTCGAACGGCGACCAAAACGGACTTACGGTTTGAAAATTACGAAGAAAACAAAATAGAAAAATCTGCCACTTCGCTCCAGTATTCGCTAGGCGAACCCTAGCGAACCAAGGCAGTGGAAAACCAACATAAAGTTCGCTAGGCAAACATTCGCCCGTTTCTTCGCTGGGGTTCGCTAGGCGAACCCGCGAAACCCATAATTCGCAGCAGCGTCAATATAGGTCATTTGGGGCCAAAATACATCATTTCTTCCACCCAAACCCTTCCAATTCATACCAGAACAACCAAAACATGTTCAGACATAATCAACAAGTATTCTACGCAGTTTATATCGAGTTTCAACCGTGAAAACATCGATTTCTATCAATTGTTCACAAATTCAACCAAATAGAAAACATATATTTTTCAACCAAACATTCAAACAAATACATACATATACATATACAAGCATGATATAATCGAAACTTCTCAACCTTACCCGATTAATCGCGCTTAAAACAGAGTTATGTCGATTTTCCTCTTCTCCTCTCTTTTCTCTCCTCTTCTTTCCCTTCCTCTTCCTTTCTTTCCTTTCTCTTTCTTTTCACTCGTTTTCTCTCTATTCTCTACTTATATAAATATTTAACTACCCAAAATGACCATTTTGCCCTTACGCTCAAATATCTCTCAAACGCTCTCAAAATGTGATAAAACATAATAACGATGAAAAATAATATATTGTCAAATAAAAGTCAAGAATAAAATAATATTAAAACGAAAATAATTAAATCGACTCGATTAAATAAATCGGACAAAACGGGGCATTACAGCTTGTTCGAGTTTAGAGAGTCGCTCTGATATGTAACACGGGATTGGGGATTTTTATCTGTTGTAGAACTATTTTAATCATTACGTGTCTTATTTTCAGAAGTATGCTAAACACTGTAAATTTTGGAAATATAATTGGTGAAGGCCTTAGTGCCAGTGAAGTGATTTAATGAATATTCCGCTGTATAAACCTTTTTATGAGTAATAAAGTTAATGAAGCAATTGAGCCTTCTTGTTGTTTATTTGATGTGACATCCTGCTATGTTGGAAACTCTGATTATTATTTTTTTTGTAGTTATTTACGTATTTTTAATAATGGGAAATTGGGGTGTTACAATTGGTATCAGAGCAGGTCGGTCCGTCCGGCCATGTTGTCTAGTATGAGTTGTGTCGTAGTATGCGACAGGTGTGTAGAACACTGTCGGTACGTGCTTGTTTTCTAACTGTTTGGTTGCGGGAGTTGAGTATGAGATAAGTGGGGGAGAAGCTGGTGCTTCCCCGGGATGCTTTCACTATGGAAGGGTGGATTGGTGAGTAATGGAGTGTTATCATAGTTGGTAAGGAAGGGTCTATACTTCATCAAGATGATCGGCTGTCTATGAACAATTTGGGGAACTGATCACCCTCAATCTCTTGTTGATAGTAGTCAGAAATCAAGATGAATGGATAGATGCGCCTTGACAGTTAAGATAACATGTGATGTGGAAGATGGTTGTGTTGAGTCGGTATAGATCTTTATTATCTGAAGAGGATGTAGAAGAGAGGTACTTATCGGTCGATCAAGTTGAAGGAGTCTCTGAGGGAGGACAATCAGGTATTATTGGTGATTGCTTTTCAGTGAGTAGAGAACAAGTGAGGGCTAGAGATATGCCAGTGTTGGGTAACCCCTGGTGTCTTTCTGAGGGTGGATCCGAGTTGGGTAATGGTAGGGAACCGGTATCATTGTGTGCTGAGCGAATGGGTGGACATTTATTGGGCGAAGCCTTGGTGTAGTAACGTTCGCGTTGTGGTGAGTTAGTGGTGAAGTTACATGTGTTGAGTTACCTGTTGTTTGTGAATTTTTTAATTTAATCCAGACGAGATAGGTGGAACACAAGTGTATTAATGAGGTAGAGGTGTCTATTGATTCAGCACTTGGTACGAGTCTGATGGCAATGACTCCGTACAGAAAGTGAACTTAAATTGGATGAAGTGTTCTGGGATTGGCAGGAAAGCCACAGTGAAGGGCTGCCAGTTGTGTATGATTTCCAGATGTGTTTCCGGATGGAATAACAAGCGTGATGTGTATAAGGGTATTGAGGCTATGGAAAGCAAAACTTAGAGTTTTGATGAGTTTTGGAGTTCTGAGAGTTTTAGGGCATTAAGGGAAATTTTAAGAAAACCCTTGGGTGTGGATGTAATATCGAGATTGAGAGTTCTTTTTGGGATGATTGCTGATACAAGTTGGAATTTATGGAATTTGGATTGTCCAGAGAATGAAATTGGGTATGGATTACTGACAGTTGAATAAGGTGACGATTGAGAATAAGTGTCCACTTCCAAGAATAGATGAGTGGAATAGTGTGGTTGAGTTTGATTGGAATTACAGTTGTTGGGAACGTTTGATAAGAGTGGTGAATTTGTGTGAGTTGAGGCTCTGATCGATTTCATGTGACGGGTTATGTTTGTTATCATCGGAATAGGTTGTTATTTACTCAGTTAAGCTGGTATGTGAGTCTGGACAAGATTGGATGAGTTCGGAGTGGTGTTCTTTAGGGATATTCGGATCTAATATAAAGTCAGAAGGAGACTATGTAGGGTGTTTGAGAATTGAGTTGCAAGTGTTGAAAAGAAAGGAATTTTTATGCTAAATTATTCAAGTGAGAATTTTGGTTGAAAAATATTAGTTTTCTTGGATATGTTATTTCTGATGATGGTATTGTCATGGATCCATCGAAGGTAGACGCAGTTCTACGATGAGAGGCTCCGAAGTCGGTTAAGGTGATTAGAAACTTTTTGGACTTTAGTCGGTTATTACTGGAGGTTATGGGAGGCCTTTCCAAGTTAGCATCTTCGTACTTCAGTAGACATGCAAAGGGTAAGTCGCTTGCTTTGGATGTTCAGTGTAAGGGAAGTTTGAGAGGGCTAAAGTAGAATTTGCCTACGGCTCCAGTTTTGATTCTGCGTGATCCGAATAAACCATTGTGAGGTATTGGGATGCGTCTGTGATGAGTTTAATCAGTGTGGTGATGCAAGATGGTAAGGTCGTGGCTTATGCTTTACGACAATTGAGGATTCATGATTTCAAGATGGCTGCGGTTACTTTTGTGTTGAGAATCTGGAGGTATTATTTTTATGGTTTTGAGTTCGAAGTGTTTAGTAATTACAAGGATATTTAATACCTATTTAGTAGCAAATAATAGAGTATGAGACAACGAGGATGGTTGGGATTCATGATGAGTTATGACTTTAGATGGAATTATCCTATTGGTGAAATTAATGTCGTGCCTGATGAGTTAAGTCAGAAGTTTTTATACATGTTTGTTTTGAGGGTCAGCGGATCAGAGTTATTTGAGTAGTTCAGAGACTTGTGTCTGGTGTGTGAGAACACGGTAGAGTGTGAGGTTGGGTATATTAGAAATGAACTATGATATTTCTGGTGAATATTAAAGAGATTCAGAGGTTAGATATGAAATTGGTAGAGTTGATTGTTGCGAGTAATCAGAGTGTGCATCGAAAGCGTGATGCGGTACACTTTGCTTATGCGTGTGTGACTTATGAGAGTTCATAGGTTGAACATTGGAAACAGGTGGGAATGATGAGACCATTGGACGTTTCAGAATGGGAGTGTTAGGTGAAAGGTTTAAATATTATTCATGGGCTACTATGTAGATGGATGTTTTGGGTTATATGTTCAATTGGTGAAGCGTAACATTGTTGTAATAATGTTGTGTGGCAGGGAGGTTGGTATTATGATTAAGTAGAGGTTGTTGAAACGATGTTGTGTCGTGGAACTTTGTGTTCTTGTTGTTACCTTGTTTCCATCGTGATGGTTCGAGTGCGTGGAGCTAATTCCTATGTGGGGAATTAGGGGAGTGTTACCTATGGTGAGGGTAACGATCTTGTTATGTTCTGGTTCTAGAGTGAACCTATGTGTTCGTAACTTGGGTATTCTTTGAGTCATGAGTTAGTCGTCAAGTGCATTGTATGGGCATTGCATCTTGTCAGTGTGTTATCTGTGGGGTGCCTTTTGTTGGCATGATGGTTGGTTAGTCGGATGCGAGAGTCGTATCCAGAGTTGTTCGTCTCAGTTACATTTTCGAGGACGAAAATAATTTAAGTGGGGGAGAGTTATAACACCCCGTTTTTAATTATTTAATCGTCGTGTTTTATTTTTAATTATTTGGTCTGGTTAGGGGTGTGTGTTTGAGTGCGAAGGAATAATAATAAGATAATGATGAATAATATGGAGGCATGTCCAATAATAGTAGTATAGAATTGAATATTATTATTATTATTATTAATATTATTATTATTATTGTTATTATTATTATTAATATTATTAGTAAATTAAAAACCTAATTTTTAATTAAATGGATCATGGGCTAGTGGAAAGTAGTAAGGGCAGTTTAGTCATTAAGCTAGGATTAGTGAAGGTTAGTGAGGAAATTAGCCATAATCAGATTTTTGACAAGGAGAAGGGCTAGGGAGAGGAAGAAGAAGGAAGAACTAGGGCACCCATCTTCATCAATTTTTGCAGGAATCTGATCAAGAATTCGAGGTAAGGGGGGAGAACGGGTTTAATATTGGTGATATAATCATGAAAGGGTAGTGGGAAGTCCTTAACCCCGTAGGAATTCGTATGAATACATGTTGTTTGTGATTTGTTTGTGCATTGGTAAATATGTGATGAAAAATGTATAAATTGAATGGTTATGGTTATGAATTATTTGATCTCTTGATGTTGTTGCTGCTGTGTGAGCATGTTTGTTGCAGAACTAGTTTTGTGCAGGATAAGAAAACGAAATTAGAGCTAAGACCTGTAAATTTTGATTAGTAATGATAGGTGAAAAGTGTAAGATGAAGATAGAGCCTAAAATTGATGTAGAGCCAAGTTTAGGACTGAATTGGAGTGGAAAAGTGAGGATCCCGTAGCAGAACTCAGACTGGTGTTGAGAAATTCAGTTTGCGTAATAGATTTGGCCATACGCGTATCAGGTAAGGCATTACACGTACGGCTGTGGTCAATACGCGTATTAGAGGGCCAAAAGGGGGCTTTGGCACGGCCCTCTACTAGAATGCGTATGAGACGCGTAACATGATTGGGCATTACGCGTAATGGGGGAGGCATTACGCGTAATGGTGTAGAGCAATTGGGCTATTACGCGTAACAAGTGAGGCAATACGTGTATTGAGGTGTGCAGATGGAGTATTACGCGTTGTGTGTGTATGGGCTGGGTGAGGGAGCTGGCAATTCGCGTATGGCACAGGGCAATACGCGTATGGCCAGCGAGAGTGCAGAACTTTGTCGTTTCGCGATTTCTTTCCCGTTTTCGCGTCCGAATCAGTTTCTTTTAGTTTGAGAGGTTGGGTTAGATGCCAGGACCTGAGAAATGTGGAATTGGTGATAAAAATAATTGATTTAGTAATTTTGGTGAATTGATTAGTAATTAGCTAATTAGTGGACGAGTACCTTGTGAGGCGTGCAGAATGTGTTTGTGTGGCACTGTTTGCGTGAGGTGCGAGCTCTCTTGGGGTAGCAGAGATAATTCTTGGTGATTTACGGTGAGTGTATAACTCACTTGGGATCAATGAGGGTCGTGCATTTTACTTGATGATAGTCTCTTGTGCATAATTTGTGTGTGATGATGCTTTGTTGTAGGTGAGGTAATTCCAGTGTGAATTACGGTAAGCGTATGGCTTACGTGTGATCAGGAGGATCGTGTAAATGTATAACTGATTATTATACATGTGTCTTGTGTGTAATTGTGTTGTGGTGAATGATCATTTTATGTGTGATCATGAGGATTATGAGAATGTGTAATTTTATTATACATGTGTGTTGTATGCATATTCGTTATTGTGCATTTCACGGTGTCGGTGGTGATGAATCATTGCTCAGGAGGAGTGTATGTGATTCATCTAAACTCCAATGTGGAGTGTGGTGGGATAAATCATTGCCAAGTAGGGGTGTATGTGATTTATCCGGGTTCGATTGAATGAACCATGGTGTTTTGGTACCACATGCATTGTGTCGGATGTTGAGTCACATTGCATTTATGTATGTTGATTAATGGGTGATTGAAAATGACAAGTAGCATCGTGACTGTGTGTTGTTGTTCTGATTGGTGTGTTATACTACTCCTTAGCATGTATTTTTCACCGTTAAATTATTGAACGTAATTCTCACCCCTTTGTTGTTTTGTGGCGTCTGTGCTCCTTGGGGAGTGCAGATAATCAGGTACCAGGTTAGTGCTTGGAGCTTGTGTGGCTTGTTCGAGTTTAGAGAATCGCTCTGATACGTAACACGGGATTGGGGATTTTTATCTGTTGTAGAATTATTTTAATCGTTACGTGTCTTATTTTCAGAAGTATGCTAAACACTGTAAATTTTGGAAATATAATTGGTGAAGGCCTTAGTGCCAGTGAAGTGATTTAATGAATATTCCGCTGTATAAACCTTTTTATGAGTAATAAAGTTAATGAAGCAATTGAGCCTTCTTGTTGTTTATTTGATGTGACATCCCGCTATGTTGGAAACTCTGATTATTTTTTTTTATAGTTATTTACGTATTTTTAATAATGGGAAAGTGGGGTGTTACATACAACAACACCTACATCTAGGGGCTACCAAGCCAGGAAGGAAACCCACTATCAGTAGTATCAATTCAGAGCTAAACTCCCCCGTTTACAACCCCTCACTTAATCCCTACCCAGTGCAACTTCTACCTAGGACACTTCTAGATATGAGAAATCACCATCTCACTCCCAATCACCGCAGTGATAAACAAACACTCCCAGTCCCGGGGAATGCCACAAGAAACCAAAAAGAAAGATGTACCCTCTTTCTTTTTAGAGTAATACAAGGTCAAGACACTTGACCATGAACAATACTAGGTTTTGCTTAAAAGTTTCAACCAAGAACAATACTCAACTCTTGCTTCAAAGCTTCGAGTAAGAACAATATACAACCTAAATATGTCTACCACGATGCATCAAAATATACAAAGGGTGACTTACAAAGTCACACACAAGAGACTCTCAAAACCCTAAACCCTTATGTTGCACCTACAGTTTTCTTGTTGTGAATCTTGCTTCCTTTAGGTCTAGCAAGTCCTTATTTATAGACTCTTCTAGTATGGGCGTGGACTCTTCAATCAGATCCAATCTTCGCGTTGTAAATCTTGTGCAGAATCTTTTCCACAAAAATAGGAACAAATCTTTTATAGTTTCCTAAAAAGTCTCAAAGATCATTTTTATGAAATCGAATTAAATCTACATTTTGTTCCTATTAAATCTCCTTGACCTGCGCATAATGATGAGGTATATTCAAAAAGATCTCATCAAATCAAATCTGTCAAGAGATATAAAACAGCAGCGCCTGCTGTACCAGACCAAGATGTCATGACATCTGTCTGAAACAAATGACAGTAGTACTATCATGACAGTTGATGAAGATGTTATAACATCTTGCTCAACATCAGTATAGAACCATGTTTTACCAAAATTTAGCCAATCATAAAACCATGGAACTAACAAAGGCTAACTTAAAGTGTGGAATAGATAAAATTTTGATAATCATGATTTTAAGATTCAGAGGTGTGTGGATAAGCTAGAGGGTTGGGAGCTTAGAGTTCAGAGTGAGGTTATGTTTCCAGTAGATCTCACAGGGAGTCACTGAGTTTCCTTAAACTTGGGGGAGCTTCTTAGATGTTATGATTCAATCATATACAAAAGCTCAAAGATTGCATGGCTTATATAATGGGATTCTAGCACCAACTATTTTCACTTGTGTCTTAAGCATATGAGTCAGAGGAATAATTTTTTTGCTCTTAAGGTATGGGACAAATGGTTAGAAAAAGTTGATGAAGTTTAGGCGGAGGATTCCCAGAATTTCAAGGATCACTTATGGGAGAAAGTTATTTTTAGGCCTTAATTTTATGGGGTTTATTTTTTAGGTCTCTCGGAAGAGGAAGAGGGTTCCCTCTCTATCGCTACGCGAAAAATGACACAGATTCGCCACCGAATTTTATTTATTCCAAGAGGAAAGGGAAATAACGATAAACCCTTTAAAGGTGAAAAATGGTCTCGCAAACAAATTTGGGTTCAGAAGTCGGTTATGTTAGGGGATGGTATTAGCACCCCCTCACATCCATCGTACTCAATGGGAACCATATAAGTTGTTTCGACTCGAATGCGTGTTCTATTCTAAAGGTCTACTTGCTAAAGGGAAAGAGGGTTGGTTTTTTATTAGGGTGCTTGGCAAGGATTGGGACCCTTGTGCCTACGTATCCTCATTGTGAGGAATCAGTGCTTCGTAGTTCGGAGGCTTGAGAAATGATTGTGTGTTGGTTGATTTTATACCTTGAAAAAGAGTTTTTGGATGATGCCCTAAAGCGAAAAAGAAGTTTGGTGTGATGATGTTGTTTTTAGGGTTTTGAAAGAAAGTTGTTCTTGATTAAGATTACACTAAAGACTATGGGTAGAGGTGAATATTTCGAACGACCAAGCCGAGCATCTTGTGTTCAAAATACTCGGAGTGAGTGTAGGGGAAGCTCCATTCTCACTCCTTCTCCACCACTTAAGGCCCGTGGCGCGCAATCCTAATTGTATTTCATTGTGTTTTTTAATTTGTTGAGAAAAATGCCACTTGACGTTGGATCAAGCGTTTTATTGCTTATTAAGAAAATGATTGAAGTGATGCGAACAAGGTTGATGGCGATGCACGAGGAAATCGACTTACAAGTTGGGGTATGACTTGATATATGGATCAAGAATGCTTTTAGGGTTCGGTCCTAATTCCTAAGACGTCTAACTAGCGAAACAAAGGAAAACAAGATAACAAAGTGTAGTACCCTAAATTTTGACCAGTGTTTATTCGTCTTTTTAGGGATTTTTGTGCTATCGGGGGTGTCACTTAGGTGTCATTGGGCTTCTGAGATTATTAGCACTCTTAGGCCCATTTCAGTTTTTTAAGGTTTTTATTTTAGGGTTTAAGATTTTTTTTTTAGGGGTTAATTTATTTTTAAGGTTGTTGGAGTAATATTATTTTGGGCTAAGGGTTATTTTTAGTAAGAAATATTAAGAGCTAGTTTAGTTTTGGTTTTGTTTAATTTATTATTAGTTTTTTATCTATTAATTTTGTCTAAATTATTAAAATTAAGAGAGGGACATTTATTTAAGGATAATTTGGTAGTATTATTAGTAATGCATAATTGTTATTATTTAAAATATTAGGTTTTTTAACAGGGGTTTGCTCTAATACGGTTGTTGTTATACCATTAATAATAATATTAATGATTATTATTATTCTTATTACCATTTATTTATTAATATGGTTAGGGTTATATTATTAGTATTTATAACTTTTATTATTATTTATTTATTAATATGGTTATTGTTATATTGTTTTTTTATAATTGTTAGTTATTTTATTTTTATTTATTTATTAATATGGTTGTTATTATATTATTAATATTTATATTATTAAATTTGTTTTTATTATTTATCTTTTTTGGTCAAAATTGTTGACCAAGGGAAGGTCTTCGTCTTCCCCAATTCTTTAACCCTAGATCTGCACAGAAAATGGAAAAATGAATCAAACTGGATCAATTTCATTAAATTTTTCAATCAAATTACAATCTGATTAAGTGTACAAATCAAACCCTAATTCTAATTACAACACAAAATCAAATCAAATCAAATTACACCTAAAACTTCCTAAATCAAAATCAATCTAATAAAGTCTAAACCTAATTCTAATGCCTATATAAACTAAAGGAAATTTCTGAGAGAAGGGAGGACCCTTGGAGATTTTTCGTAACCGCGAATCCATAGCCACCACCCAAAGCTCCGTAGTATAGAGGACTAGGGTTCATCATCAGAACCCTAAATCCCCTGAGCAAAGCCACATTTGAACACCTGCAAAAGAGAAGGAGAAGGATTAGAAAGAGGGCGAGAAACAAAGTGAAAAATAGAGAGAGAAGGGAAAGGAAACAGCATAATTTGGACACGGCAAGGAATGTAAGTAATGCTTAGCTTCTATTGTTGTTGTCGTAGAATCATTATTGCTTCTCGTTGTTGTTAATTCCGAGTTCGATTGATTGTTTGGAGTTTGATTTGGGGTTTTCTGGGTTTCGAATAGGGTTAGGGTTCATATCTAGGGTTAGGGTTCATCGCGTGAGGGCTAGGGTTCTTAAGGTTCCTCGTGAACCCTTAAGAACTGGGGGGCTGATGGGTTTGGATGGTTAGGGTTCTTAGGGTTCTTCACGAACCCTAAAGAACTGGGTGAATCTGGGTTTGGGGATGGGGTTAGGGTTCTTGCGTGGGGTTAGGGTTCTTGAATGATGAAGATTCCGGTTGAATGTCAACCAAAAATCTAGGTTTGGGGGGTGGTTGGTGGTTGCGCACGGTGGCCGGAAGGCACACCGGCGATGGAATGGCGAGAGAGAGTGAGAGACTTAGAGAGAGAGAGAGCGAGTTAGAGAGAGAATAGAAGAGGAGAAATGAGAATGATCTTAAGGGAGATGAGATCTTATACCCCCCCCCCCAACGTGCCCTCTGATACGTGCCAAGTGGCACACGTCAACTCACCTGGATTGGTTGACTTTCCAGTCAACCAGAAGATCCAGCGCGAGAGTTCTATCGTGAGTTTGCCTTTGACTCTTAATCATGATCATTCGTTTGTCCTACTGGATGATCAACGGTTGACGTTAGTTTCAATAGGATCCGTGTGATATTCATCCAATGGCCAGGAGAGAGTCAAAGTCAGACTCTCTCCACCGTGAACTTTTTTCTTCTTTTTTTTCTTCTCAAAGTTAGGTTTGGTAATTGGGCCTTGCGCCCAGATTACTATCTACACCCCTGTTTCACCAAGCCCAATCGCTTTTAGGTAGCAAAACACACCCCCTGGATTTACTTAATTAATTAAATTATTTACATAATTTAATTATTAATCAGAAATTAAATTTTTAATTAGGATTTATAAAATAGAATTTTAAGGATTATTATTATTATTAGGAGATATAATTAGGATTTTAGGATTAATTTTGGGTTTGGATTTTTTAATTTACATTTTATATATTTAAAATAACCTGTTTGTTTTTAAAAATAGGGATAAATTTTTTTATAAACAGGATTTTATTCCTGGATTTTTTTGGGATGATATATTTTAAAATTTCCTAATTTTATTAAAATTTTGTTTAGGGTTTGTTTCAAGGAAAACTTATATTTTTGGGATTTTTGGGTTTAAATTTGGTTTTGGGGATAAAAATGTCAAATTAAATCTAGTTTATTTTTGGGATTTAAATTCTTTTATGAAGAGAGAATTTTGAATTTTAGGAAATTACATTTTTTGATTTGGAATAGTTTTGGGATTGATTTTGCTATTTTTTAGCATAATGGCTTTTTGGAATTTATTATTTTCTTTACTAAATTCAATGGAATTTTAGGGATTTATTTTTTTAAATATAAGGGATATAAAAGGATTTTTTAAGGATTTAAAATTTGGGATAAAACTCTTTGTCTGAGAGTCTAAATAAGGGATGGGATTTAGGGATAAAACTCTTAGGTTCCAAGAGTATAAATATAGGCCAAGGGATAAAGGATTTTGGGATAAAACTCTCCATCTGAGAGTATAAACAATGGACAAGGATTTTGGGATAAAACTCTTAGGTTCCAAGAGTATAAACATAGGCCAAGGGACAAGGATTTTGGGATAAAACTCTTCCTCCGAGAGTATAAATAAACGGATCGGGATTTAAGGGATATAACTCCTTATCTAGGAGTATAAATAATAGATTTGGGGATAGAACTCTTTATCCAACAGTATAAATAGTGGATTAGGTTTTGGGATTAGGATTAGGGGGTAGGGGATAGGGGAGGTAAACTACGGTTACTCTGATCCTTCAAAATTGAAGGTACGTAGGCATAGGGTTGTAAACCCTAGCGAGTATAATAATAATAAAACTTAGGGTCCCCCTCTTAGATTAATTTCATTTCACTTTTTCTACTTAATATTAAGGTTTTATAAATAAAATAAACAGTCAAACATTTCTCTAACAAACAAACATACCCTAGAACTTAAGGAGGGTCCCATTGAGTACAATAGAAGTGAGGGGTGCCTAACATCTTCCCCTCGCTTAACCGACTCCCGAACCTTAGGAATCTCTACCCTTAGGATTAGGATTTTAGGTTTATCATTTATTTTCCTTAAAAAAATATGATGGCGAATCGATATTTTTGCCGGCCGCGACAGCTGGCGACTCTGCTGGGGAAGCCTCCCTAAAGAGAGTCTATCCTAGCCTTAGGTTTTAGGGTTCTTGTTTGTTTGTCTTGGTTGTTTACTGTTTTTGTTTATATATTCGCATGATTATTTTATGTTTTATTTTATTATTTATTATATTTGTTCTTCATATTATTATATTGTCATCATGCATTGGTTTGGGATATTGTGACGTGTGAAGCAAAAACCCAAGCTTGGAGTATACCCTAAGTTAGGACGTGGAACAAAAATGTTAATGGAAGGGATGTAACATCCCGACTATGCATTGATGCCACACTCAGATAGACCCTCCAAATTTATCTTCCTGTTGAGGCTAGCCCTTAACATAGTTGATGATTTTGGATGTGGTCCAAGATTTTGAGGACCTTTAGAAAATCCTATCAACTCATGGTGACCCTAAGTATTCAACCCTCAAGGGTCGTTACTAGGGTCTTCCTAGATGAGACTTATCCCAAAGGTTTACCGTTGTTAGGTGTCAAGAAGTGCTTGTTTTTATAATTAATTTTGATGCTTTTGAGCTCTTTTAATCGCTTTAATCGAGAAACGACTTATTAATTAAGTGATTCTTGCATTTGTGTGAATTTTAGGTCTTTTGATGTGTTTGTGAATTTTTACAGATTTTTGGTGAACAGATCGAGGCTAGGTGCGCGCGAGAACGTGAAATTTGGAAAAGGCGCGTGTCGCGATTTAGGCCCCTGCACCGCCCGGCCCTGCTAGGGCGCAGGAAGTTCTCACCGCCCGGCGCTGCAGGGGCGATGGTTCCCCCATTTCAATCAAAGTTACAGAATTGTGACTAGCTGCGCCTCTTGAAGACCGCCCGACCGTGAAAGGATCGCTCGGCGCTCTGGTGCCATCGCCCGGCGCTCTCAGATATTTTATGAGCTCCACGTGACACTGTAGCTGTCATGTGGCCTCACTTTATGGTCATCGCCCGGCCGTGTAATGCATCGCCTGACGCTCTTGTCTGGGCTGATCTTGTTTATAATCTTATTTTGTGGATATTTTTGGAGGATAATCACTTTTCATTACACTTTTGGGTAACCTAGAAACTTGTGTGAAGAAGAAAACTCCATTGTTACTTATTTTCCTAGTTTCAAAGTTTTTATGCTTCAATCCTTTAACCTTTGAAGATTGAAGTTCTAAAAGCTTTGCAATATTACTTGTCATCCAAGCTACCATGAGAATGAGTAGCTAAACACTCTTGTGTTAAGGTTAGATGTAGTTGATCTTGATCATATGTATTTCTTTTGATCTTTTGTATATGAACAAGGTTTTTGATCAATATAGATGAGTTTATTTGTTCTCAATGATTTATGTGTGGTTTGTATTGCTCTAGACATAGATTTTACAAATCATGACCTAATAATTTCATCTCTTAAAAACCAAACTCTAGACATAGATTTGGGATTTATTATTTGCTTTGTGTTGATCTTAACGATTGTTGTTTCGATTGTTAGCGTGAGACATCATCTAACGGTCTAAACAGCGATACTCACGACTTTGCTTTAGATATAAACTTAGTCGGGAGGATACGCGGTTGTATTGGCCGAAAACGAAGTTCATATGCGTGATTAATCGGATATGTGTGAAAAGGATTAGCGAAACCTAACCTTGACATGCTTTTCTAAAAACCTTACAAACTCTTTGCCACAAATTTACTCTTTGCTACCAATTAATGTTAACCAAAATTGAGAACCATTTGAAACTCTTGAACTTAAAACATTGTGACTATTGAACGACAAGCATCTAATATCGCACAATCCCTGTGGAGACGATAAAAACACCCCCCTAATACTGTTTCAACAAAATGGCGCCGTTGTCGGGGATTGTTCAGTGATATTGTAAGCATTGCAATAGTTGTTTTGTTTTAAGCTTGTTAACTTTTTCTCGAACTTGTTAATTTGTTTTGTTTAGTGTGCAGACTTTGTTTTATGCGAGGGAAACTACCGGCGGACCAACTTCTGTTCGATCCTGAGATTGAAAGAACCGCTCGTAGAATCAATAGTAAAACGAGACGAAGGAGGCAACTAGCGAGACAAAGGCAAGAACAAGAGGGAAGTTCGACTTCTACACCACCACCATTTCCACAGTTACTTCCAGCTATGGAACATCCACCACCACCACCTGCTTCTAGACCATGTACCAACAGTCCGAGACACAATGCACAGTTTGCTCGCAATGCGCAGAATGGTCGTCATTTAGAAATGAAGACCGGTATTCTCCAACTGCTATATCAGAGTCCTTTTACTGGTATGGATCATGAGGATCCTTTTACACATCTGACAAAGTTCTATGAGATTGCGGGAGCAATTGGTACGCCCGAAGCTGAAGAGGAATCTCTGTTTAAGAGATTATTCCCGCATTCCCTCATTGGGAAGGCCAAGGAATGGTATCTTGATCAGTCGAGGGCAATAATGACTGATTGGAATTCACTTGAAGAAAAATTTTTGGAGCAATTTTTCCCACATAATCGTTTCATGGAGGCAAAGACCGCAATAGCAGTGTTCACGCAAGGTGCCAATGAATCTCTCAACGAAGCGTGGGAGAGATTCAAATCTATGTTGAGGAAATGCAAGGGGCATGGCTTTGATGAATTGTCTCAAATTCATATTTTTTGGAATGGACTTCAACTAGTGCATAAAACCTTGTTGGATGCCACCGCTGGTGGATCCTTGCTGAGCAAAACTGCTGAAGAAGCCACTGCCATTATTGATAAGATGGCTTTAAATGATCATCAGGGAAGCCATAACCGTGGCCCTTCTCAAAGGACTCCTGGAGTTTTGGAACTGGGAACCAATGATGCTATACTTGCTCAAAACAAGTTATTATCCCAGCAAGTTGAGTTGTTGACGAAACAAATGTCTAAACTTCCTCAACAATTTAAAGAAATCCATAACTCCTCGAGTAAAAATGTGCAAGTATTGGTATGCGAACTTTGTAGAGGCAACCATCTTACCGGATATTGTCCTCCGGTTGTGGAGGAGGTAAACTATGCTGGAAATCAAGGATACCAATCCCGACCTCCTTATCAACAAGGCAACCAAGGTTACCAACAACGGGGTAGCCAAGGTTATCAACAACCATGGAGACCACAAGAAGTCGGACCGTCAAACCGTCAACAATACCAAAATTACACTCAACCTCCGCAAGCTCCCGTTGGAAATACGAAGATGGAAGACACTCTCATGCAATTTATGCAAATGTCAATGTCCAATCAGAAGAATACCGATGCGCCCATAAGGAATCTTAAAACACAAGTCGGGAAATTATCAAAACAATTGGCCGACCAACAAAAAGGAAACTTTACGGCGAATACTCAACCAAATCCTAAAGAGCATTGTAAGGCTATTCTAACAAGAAGTGGAAGAGAGATTGACATGGGTGTAGGTGAAGTTGTAGTGGAGGAGGAGGTTGTAGTTGAAAAAGAAAGAGATAGTGATGAGATTGAAGTAGAAAAAAATGTTGAGGGTGATCTAGTTGAAAATGAGAAGAAAAAAAGTGAGGATGATGAAAAAAGAAATAGAGAAGAAAAATTGAAAAAAAACTAGGAAGGGGAAAGAACCGTTGAATAATATTCCGATCCAACATTTACCATATCCTCATGCTCCTACAAAGAAAGATAGCGTGAGGCACTACGCTTGGTTTATGGATATTTTCAAACAATTACAAATAAACATTCCATTTTCCGAAGCTTTGGAGCAAATGCCAAAATATGCGAAATTTATGAAGGATATTCTCACAAAAAAGAAGAGGTATACGGATCAAGAGACCATCATGGTGGATGCTAGTTGTAGCGTTATCATTCAACGTACTCTCCCGAGGAAAGAATGTGATCTGGGACGAGTCACCTTGCCGGTTACTATAGGAAATATCTATGTGGGCAACGGATTGATTGATTTGGGCTCTAGTATCAATTTGATACCTTAGTCGATTGTGAAACGGTTAGGACACATGGAATTGAGGTCCACTCAAATGACATTGCAACTTGCCGACAAATCCACTACCCGCCCTCACGGTGTAGCGGAAGATGTATTGGTTAAAGTGGACAAATTGTTATTTCCTATTGACTTCGTGGTAATTGAAATGGAGGAAGATGAAGACGCTCCATTGATTCTTGGGAGACCGTTTATGAAAACTGCTAGAATGGCAATTGATATGGACGACGGTCTTATGAAGGTTAGAGTCCAAGATGAGGAGGTGTGTTTCAATCTATTTGAGGCCATGAAACACAAAAACGATAAAGGTGACTGTTTCAGAATAGATGCAACGGAATAAGCTATTATGGATGTCACAAAGCAAGTGCATGTAGGGTCCCCTTTGCAAAGAGCTCTTGATGATTCCTTTGAAGTATTCTCCGATGAAGAGGAAAGAGCACTTGAAGAGTGTTTAAAGGAACTTGAATCTTTGGAGGAGTTGCAGCCTTGGGAATGTGAAGAGGAAGTGCTAAAAAAAGAGGTGAGTGATGCGAAATCTCAACTTGAATTGAAGGTGTTGCCTTCAAATTTGAAATATGCTTTCCTGGATGACAATGGTAATAAACCTGTTATCATAAGCAACATTTTATCTGACAGTGAGGAAAACCGATTAATTCAAGTTTTGAGGAAAAATTAAGAAGCAATGGGATGGACTCTTTCCGATCTCATATTGTATGCATCGCATATTCATGGAAGAGGATTTCAAACCGGTCGCTCAACCGGAACGCCGTTTGAATCCAACGATGAAAGAAGTAGTAAGAAAGGAGGTTGTAAAGCTCTTGGATGCTGGTATGATTTACCCGATTTTCGATAGTCCTTGGGTAAGTCCGGTCTATGTTGTGCCAAAAAAAGGAGGAACGACCGTGATCCGTAATGAAAAAAATGGGTTGATCCTGACAAAAACGGTGACGGGGTGGAGGATGTGCATAGACTATAGGAGGCTAAACACCGCGACAAGGAAAGATCATTTTCCACTTCCTTTTATGGACCAAATGTTAGAAAGATTGTCGGGCCAACAATTCTATTGCTTCTTGGATGGTTATTCTGGGTATAACCAAATTACAGTGGACCCGGATAACCATGAGAAAACGGAATTCACTTGTCCTTTCGGAATTTTTTCCTACCGAAAGATGTCGTTTGGTCTATGCAACGCACTGGCAACGTTTCAACGTTGTGTGCAAGCTATTTTCTCCGATCTTATTGAAAAGACGATGGAGGTTTTCATGGACGACTTCTCCATTTTCGGAGCATCTTTTGATCTTTGTTTGAGAAATTTAGAGGTTGTGCTTGAACGGTGTGTTGAGACGAATTTGGTATTAAACTAGGAGAAGTGCAATTTTATGGTTACAGAGGGAATAGTGTTGGGCCACAAAGTCTCCTCCAAAGGTCTTGAGGTTGATCAAGCCAAAATTGAAGTGATTGAAAAGTTGCCTCCTCCAACTAATGTCAAAGGCATTCGAAGTTTTCTCGGACATGCGGGATTCTATCGGAGGTTCATCAAGGACTTCGCGAAGATAGCAAAGCCATTGAGCAATTTGCTCAACAAAGATAAGTTTTTTGACTTTGATGAATCTTGCATGTTTGCTTTTAATGTTTTAAAGAAAAGTTTGACTACCTCACCCATAATCATCGCACCTAATTGGAAATTGGATTTTGAATTAATGTGTGATGCGAGTGATTATACGGTGGGTGCAGTTTTGGGTCAGCGGAAAACAAAAAATTTTCATGCTATACACTATGCGAGCAAAGTTTTAAACGAAGCTCAAATTAACTACGCAACAACTGAAAAAGAGTTACTCGCGATAGTGTATGCATTGGAAAAATTTCGTTCCTATTTGATTGGGTCGCGAGTTGTCGTTTACACGGATCACACGGCGATTAAGTATTTGCTCACCAATGCCGATTCTAAACAATGGCTAATTCGTTAGATCCTCTTGTTGCAAGAATTTGATCTAGAAATCCGTGACAAGAAAGGATCCGAGAATTTGGTGGCGGATCACTTATCCCGCCTTGTAAACGTTGACGTGACCAAAAAGGAATGTGAGGTCAAAGAGGAGTTTCCAGATGAAAAATTGTTTAGGGTGCAAGTTAGACCATGGTTCGCCGACATGGCTAACCACAAAGCCGCCGGATTAATACCGGATGGTCTAAATCACCATCAAAAAAATAAATTTTTGTCGGACGCCAAGTCTTTTGTTTGGGATGAACCACATTTGTTTAAACTTGGTGTCGACAACCTCTTGAGAAGATGTGTGTCAGTAGATGAAGCCATGAACATACTTTGGCATTGTCACAACTCTCCGTATGGAGGACATTTTAACGGGTTAAGAACGGCAACGAAAGTCCTTCAATCGGGTTTTTATTGGGCTTCTTTATTCAAAGATGCGCATGTGCATGCCCAAAGTTGTGACAAATGTCAGAGAAGTGGTGGAATTTCAAAGAGGCATGAAATGCCTTTACAAAATATGTTGGAAATTAAAGTATTTGATTGTTGGGGAATTGACTTTGTTGGACCTTTTCCATATTCATTTTCTAACGAGTACATTTTGGTCGCTGTTGATTACGTTTCCAAATGGGTTGAGGCAATAGCATGTGCTAAGGCCGATGGAAAAACCGTAATAAAATTTTTGAAAAGAAACATTTTTGCTCGATTTGGTACTCCACGAGTGTTGATAAGTGACGGAGGATCCCACTTCTGCAACACTCAGCTTGAAAAAGCTTTGGAGCAATATGGTGTTAAGCACAAAGTTGCAACACCATATCATCCTCAGGCTAATGGGCAAGCGGAGGTGTCGAACCGAGAAATAAAACGAATTTTGGAAAAAACAGTTTCATCCTCAAGGAAGGATTGGGCAAATAAGCTTGATGATGCTTTGTGGGCTTATCGGACAGCTTTTAAGGCTCCGATTGGTCTCACCCCTTTTAAAATGGTCTACGGTAAGAATTGCCATTTACCGGTCGAGTTGGAGCATAAGGCGTTTTGGGCCTTGAAATTTCTGAATTTTGACCCAACTCTGAGCGGTGACAAAAGAAAAGTGCAATTGCATGAATTGGATGAAATGGGCCTCCAGGCGTATGATTCCAATAAGCTGTACAAAGAGCGTGTCAAAACTTACCATGACAGGAAAATTGTGATCAAGCAGTTTGAAGTGGGACAGCTGGTCCTACTTTTCAATTCTCGATTGAAATTGTTTCCAGGTAAATTGAGGTCTAAGTGGTCGGGTCCATTTCGGATTCGGGAAATCAAGTCATATGGGGTAATTATGATTGAAGACCCAACGTCAAAGGAGAATTGGACTGTTAATGGTTAAACGTTGAAAGTTTATCTAGGTGGTGATTTCGAGCGGAATCCCTCCGTTGTGCCGTTTTGCGATCCTTGAGGTTGCGTTGGACCGTCGAGCTTAGCCGACGTTAAACAAGCGCTTGTTGGGAGGCACCCCAACATTGTAAGTAATTCTTGCTTTTCAATGTTTTTATTGTTGCATTGCCTTTTGGAATGAAAATTGAGCTTCTGCATGTTTGAAGTTGAGATTGCATAGAGTGCAATAAAAACTGGTCTGCAGCACCATAGCAGAAAAATCTGCTATCTGGTGTGGAGCGCCCGACGCTGGTTTATACCGCCCGGCGGTGCGTGAAAAATTGCAGAGGCCTCGCCTCTGATTGGCCTGGCGAGTGAGTTTTGGGTGAGAATTTTGAACGTTGGCTGATAACTTATTGGTTTAGTGCTCCATCTGAATTATGTTTTCCCATTTTTGCCCCTGGCTATTTAAAAAGGCTTGAGAGAAAGTTTTGAAACTTTTATCTCATTCTCTCCAGTGAAAACCCTAGCTCTCACTCTCTCACTCTCTCACTCTCTCACTCTTTGCTCTCTCACTTTCTCTCATTTCAGATCCTCCAACCTTAAAGGTATGCATGTAGTTGTGTTTTTTTTCCTTTGTTTTTCATTTCTTAATCATGTATAATTGTAGAAAAAAATGTGGTTAGGTTTGTTAATGGTTGACATAGGTGATTGTTTGCTAGACATATTTCTTCAACCTTGCATGTTCTTATTGGTGCTCTCTGTGTTGGTTATTAATTTTGGGTTGAAGAAGGATGGGTTTGAAAAGAGCAGGGCTTCCATGAGAAGTTGTTTCTGATATCGCTAGTACCGCCCAGCGGTAGAGGGGCGCAGCAACGCTCTTGCGTCGCCCGGCGATGCTCAGGCGCTGGCCCTGTTTTGCCCAGTTTTGGGATTTTACTGTTGCTTCGTTTTTGTTTTCGTATGACTAACAGTGCTAATGTGAATGTTTGTGTTGTGCTGTTTGTGTTTGAATTGTGCAGATGTCTCACCGCTTTGCTCCTCAACATGCTTCTAGGAGGAAGCAAAAGAATGTAGCCTTCTCATCAGATATTCCATTAGAATTTGACAGCAATCGATTTTTGTCTGCCGAGCATGAGGCGAGGATCAAGTCGCTGGAGGGCAAAACTGTGCTCTCTGAAAAGAGGTTTGCAATCAACCGTCAGGGGGACTACCGAAGAATTCAGGCGATCTTCGAAAAGAAAAAATGGGATAAGCTGTTGAACCCGGCTGATCGCGTGTGTTACCAGCTGATTAGAGAATTCTATGCCAACGCGCTTCATCCCGAAGGAGAATTTTACAAGTTTATGACCTTCGTAAGGGGCAGGGAGATCAGTTTCAGCAGGGATGCCATTAATAGGATCTTGGGCAGTCCGAGTAGCTTGGGAAGTTTACAAACCGATGATTTTGTGAAGCTTTCTGCAGCTAAACATGATCATAAAATGGTTGCCAGTTCTATTCTCAAACCAGGGTGCAAGGTTGATCGGAATGCTAAGAGGGAGCCGATCAAGTATAGTCGGAAATTCATGACTCCTGAGGCACATGCCGTTCTCCTATTGCTTTGCTATAATGTAAAGCCGCGGCATCACCGATCTTCTGTCCCTCTTGATATAGGACTCCTTATGTACTGTATCATGGAGGACAAAGAGGTGGATATCGCTTAGATCATTGCGTGGGAGATGAAAAATGTTGTGGATAATACTCGGAGGCCGGGAGTGCATGATGATGCTCCCATCATCTTTCCTTGTCTGGTTCAGGCTTTAATTTATTAGACTGACATTTTGATTCCAGGTGTGATTAATGAAAAACTCAAATTTCTGGTGGATGACAATTACTTGGATCGGTTTTGCAAGCCCAAGGAAGAAAGAAAGAAGAAGAAGGCTGCTGAGTTGGGAAGTAGTTCAGGTGTTCAGGAAGATGCGAGTGACTCGTCCGTTTTCGATATGAAAGCGGTATTTAACTACACTTGGGACATCGTTGAGTCACTCCATAGGTCTAATCAGGTTAACTTTGATTGTATGCAGCAAGTGTATCATTTTCAGACGCACCCTGCGGAGTACACTCCCTTTCCTTCAAGGGAGGCGTTCGACGCCTATGCGAAATGGCCTGGGGACAGACGCTCGTTCTTTTCAGAGGGGGCAAGCACCGGAGGTGTTGTTGCGGATGATAATGATGATGATGATGATGATGATGGTGGTGATGAGATGCAGGACGATCTCAATGATATGGTTAACTAGGATGCAAAGTGAAGGATTTTATTTTGTTTTTTCATTTATGTTTTCAGTTTTTTAGTATGTACTTTTGGATCGCTTCGGCGAGGATAATGATTGTAGTGTTTTGTCGCTTAGGCGAGTACAATTTTTGTGTTTTTAACACCATAGTTTATAATATTCTGTTTTTATGATGTGGTTTAGTATAAATTTTGTTTTGTTTTTTTTATGTATAAATTCTACTTTTTTTATGATGTGTTGGCGCAAAGAAAGTTATGTTTGCCCTTAAGTTTTGAAAATTTTTGTGTGAGAGCACAAGAAGAATAAATGCTTTGTTAGCATTAAACATTGATGGTAATGATAGAATTCTCAATTTTGTGCACAATCAAAGTATGAATGTGTTGTGTAGAATTTTAACATGGTTGGGAATTAGTGCTTTACACAAAATTATGGTAATGCATTATGTTGTATATACTTGTTCATTTGTGAATCAATTAGGACAAAGCCAAAAAAGTGAGATGATTTCCATTGTTCACCAAAAAGAGAGTCAAGTAATCGTTGTTTTACTTGTTTTGTTCATGTTTAATCTTGTGAGTTGTTTAAATGATTGGAAACTTATAAATGATCAAGGCAATTTTTGAGCACTATGAGGAAAACCACCGTTCCTAAAATACTTCCGAGTAGCATTGTGAGTGTGCGCGTATTTGAAACTCCTTTTGAGCCTAAAAAGAAAATTTTTGTTTAACTCATGAACCCGAACTTTAACCTTGTTGAAGAGCATTTCGATTTAAGTGTATAGTATTGTTGAAGTTGGGGAGATTGGTTCATTGTGAAAGGAGAAAAAGGAATGGTGGATACAATGTATTCTCAAATGAATTCAATAAGAGAATGAAAAAGAAAGAAAAGAAAAAATTAAAAGAAAAGAAAAGTATAAGAATCAAAGCAAGAAAAGAGAATGCATTGTGAGAATAAGTGTTGGAAGTTTGAGCAAGAAGGTTTGTGTTTAAAAAGAAAAATGCTCTTCATGAAAGTTAGCCTTTCTTGATTCAATGGTCGTGTACATATGTCCCTTGTTTTTAACCCCGACCCTGTTACAACCATTAAAGTCCTTAGTGATCTTTGTTTCTTCTGATTTTTTGATAACTCTGTGAGATGAATGCATGAACGAGTCCGGATGTGGCACGATTGCTTGTGAGAGAGTTTTGTCATGTGTGAAACAATGTACATTTTGTGTTGATAATAAGTGAATGTAGGTGATTCAACTTGAACTTGTATGTACTTGATGTTGCATTATATGATGTTGTGTTTAGAACTTTAATTCATAATCATGTTTTGATTCTATGTAACTTTGTGCGTGTATGTGTCGAGTTTGAACCATTAATGTTTTTGGTTGATTGGGTGGTTGGATTCTTGCTTGTTGTTTTTTACTATTAAGTTTGTTTGAGGGCAAACAAATGTGCAAGTTGGAGAGAGTTGTTAGGTGTCAAGAAGTGCTTATTTTCATAATTGATTTTGATGCTTTTGAGCTCTTTTAATCGCTTTAATCAGGAAACGACTTATTAATTAAGCGATTCTTGCATTTGTGTGAATTTTAGGTCTTTTGATGTGTTTGTGAATTTTTACAGATTTTTGGTGAACAGATCGAGGCTAGGTGCGCGCGGGAACGTGAAATTTGGAAAAAGCGCGTGTCGCGATTTAGGCCCCTGCACCGCTCGGCCCTGCTAGGGCGCAGGAAGTTCTCACCGCCCGGCGCTGCAGGGGCGATGGTTCCCCCATTTCAATCAAAGTTATAGAATTGTGACTAGCTGCGCCTCTTGAAGACCGCCCGACCGTGAAAGGATCGCCCGGCGCTCTGGTGCCATCGCCCGGCGCTCTCAGATATTTTCTGAGCTCCATGTGACACTGTAGCTGTCACGTGGCCTCACTTTATGGTCATCGGCCGGCCGTGTAATGCATCGCCCGACGCTCTTGTCTGGGCTGATCTTGTTTATAATCTTATTTTGTGGATATTTTTGGAGGATAATCACTTTTCATTACACTTTTGGGTAACCTAGAAACTTGTGTGAAGAAGAAAACTCCATTGTTACTTATTTTCCTAGTTTCAAAGCTTTTATGCTTCAATCCTTTAACCTTTGAAGATTGAAGTTCCAAAAGCTTTGCAACATTACTTGTCATCCAAGCTACCATGAGAATGAGTAGCTAAACACTCTTGTGTTAAGGTTAAATGTAGTTGATCTTGATCATATGTATTTCTTTTGATCTTTTGTATATGAACAAGGTTTTTGATCAATATAGATGAGGTTATTTGTTCTCAATGATTTATGTGTGGTTTGTATTGCTCTAGACATAGATTTTGCAAATCATGACCTAATAATTTCATCTCTTAAAAACCAAACTCTCGACATAGATTTGGGATTTGTTATTTGCTTTGTGTTAATCTTAACGATTGTTGTTTCGATTGTTAGCGTGAGACATCATCTAACGGTCTAAACAGCGATACTCACGACTTATATAAACTTAGTCGGGAGGATACGCGGTTGTATTGGTCGGAAACGAAGTTCATATGCGTGATTAATCGGATATGTGTGAAAAGGATTAGCGAAACCTAACCTTGACATGCTTTTTTAAAAACCTTACAAACTCTTTGCCACAAATTTACTCTTTGCTACCAATTAATGTTAACCAAAATTGAGAACCATTTGAAACTCTTGAACTTAAAACATTGTGACTATTGAACGACAAGCATCTAATATCGCACAATCCCTGTGGAGACGATAAAAACACCCCCTAATACTGTTTCAATAACCGTAGGAAGGCTTGATCCTTCTCATGGTAAAACAAGGGTATAGTCCGTAAATTCTAGGTCGTTATGCTGTCCAAAACTATATATCTTACATGTGATGGGATTGGGTAATTAAAACTTAGTTCTAAACTTATTGTAGGGAGACTACCTAGTTAAGGTCATGCTTGCATATCACCCTACCTTAACCAAATAAAAATATTTAATTAAAATATTCATTCATCATGTTCATGAATTTTTTTTTTGCATCACAGGAATCCTAAAAAATTAAAAAAAAAAAATAAAAGAGAGCAAAGAAAGGAAATGGACTCCGAAAAAAGAAAGATTATTCCAATTGGTGTAAGGACATCTGATATTGAAGGGTTAAAAATTTATGCCATGGGGTTTCCTGATGGAAGAATGAAGTCTATTACCCGAAATTATGGGAAGATCTTGGACCTTGTAACAATTCATGTTCGAGAAGAAGGGTTAACAACACTAGCTCAGTTCTATGACACCGAGTTAAGATGCTTCCAGTTTCAGAATTTCCAAATGGCTCCCACTCTTGAAGAATTCCGTAAGATTTTGGATTTCCCTATAGCAAGAAAGGTACCGTTTATGGAGATAGGATATTGCCCTTCACTAGGGGAGATTGCTGGATATTTTCACATCCGTGAAGATATCTTGAAGATCAAAATGAGATTTCATGAAGGTTTCCATGGCTTCGCAAAGGGTTTTTGGGAAAAGAAAGCCAGTGATTATGCTGTTAATAACGATTGGAAAATGGTGGATAATATTATGGTGCTCCTCATCTTTGGTTTGATCTTATTCCTGAGTGCGAAAGATTTTGTGGATGTAGTTGCCATCAATATGTTCTTAGCTAGCACTATCAGCGAACAAGATCCTACAACGGCTCTCCTAGCAGATGTTTATTATACCCTCCACCAAAGACACAAAAGGAAGAATGGAGCTATGATATGTTGCGCCCAATTACTATATAAATGGCTCATTTCACACTTAGCAAAGGGTATAGATGACCTTGGGCGAATGAACAAGCAGGCGTGGTCCCAATACTTGGTCTCCCTCGTCGATACCGATATCATATGGTTCCCAAACGTCCTCAACCGTGAAGACTTGATCTTAAGCTGTGGGAATTATTTTAATGTGCCTTTAATTGGATCTAGAGGATGCATTAACTATAACCCTATCTTAGCCATGAGAAAGTTGGGGCACCCCTTAACATACAAACCTGAAGATAGACTACTTAAGGGTTTTATTCTGCAAGGTAAGGTAACCAAGGATCATTCCACGGTCGTGGAAATTATTCAGGCATGGAGACATTGTATTAAGGGGAAAGGTAGTCTCAAGAGACCGAGGGAGGAATCCAGGGTACCCTATGACCAATGGATGAAGGAAAGAGTGCAAATAGTAAAGTTACCTTTCGCTTTACAATACCTTATTGAACCAAAAGCTCCTAATATGATTTCCATGGAGGAGGTAGAGAAGCTCAAACAAACTGTCCTACGATTGGGGAAAGAAAAAGAAGAGTGGGAGGGTAAATTCTACCAGGCCACAGGAGAAAGCAGTCAATTGAGAAGGAGCCTCAATGAAGCTTTGGAGCGGTCAAGGATTAATGAAGGGATAGCCCAAATGGAGGAAGAGAAGAAGGAACGAGCTTACGCTGACCTTCAAGCCTTAAGTTCAAGTCTCATGGGCTATAAGGAGGAGTTAGATGGAGCCTGGCGTCAAAGAGACGAATGGAAGGACATATGGCTAACATCAACGCAAATGGAGTTCAAGGAGAGATGTGATAGGTGCATCCAAAACCTAGAGGCTGAAGTCCAAAGCTTGACCAACGCTCTTCTCGAGAGCAAAAGGCAAGCTTTGGATGCAACGTTACGGATAAGATCTGCCGAAGAACTTCTTGCCTTACGGCCAGAAGGATGGAGGGAAACACAGGAGGAGAACCGAGAGCTTAGAAGAATATACGAGGAGCTTGAGGAGTCTTACGAAGAACTTAAGGAGTGGGGCACCTATGTTGAAGAACATAATCAATAATTAGATCATACCACTGCGGAGGACAGGGAGATTATGGTAGAGTTGCAAAGAAAAGAGGCATATTACCGAGAAAGATATTAGAAGTTGGTTATACTATCCAACGATCTGACCCATGAGATCCCTCAAAGCTTAAGAGAGGCGGAATACATGGCAGACATCTTCAAGCCAAAAGAAGAGATCACAGATTTTCTTAGGCTTTGTCGTGAAATGGTAGAGGAGTTTAGGGCGAGGATTAGGAGGCGGATTTAGTTTTTCTATGTAATGGTTTCTTTTGTTAGTTTATTTATCTTCCAGTTATGAATAATTTAAGGGTTTACCCTTAGTTTGGTTTCCTTATGTAATGAATAGGGCTTTGACCCTCGTACTTTCTTTTTGCAATTAATAAGAGTATTTGAATTTCCATTATTCTTGGCTTTGCTCTCAATAAATAAAGGTTTAAGATTCCTATCACAAAATAATTTCTGCATACTCATACATTCATGCATGCATAAAAACATAAATCTTTTTAAATAAAAAAAGCATCAAACGAAAATCATTTTTTCAATATCTTCTCTCAGAATCATCCTAACAATCTGACGTCTCGACCCTACACCCGTGCCCACCAAAAGAAAGCTATGGAACAATTGGAACAGAACCAAGCTACTCTAAGGGGAGATGTGGATGTTGTTAAAGGAAATATGGAGGAAATGAAGGACAAAATCGACCAACTGACTCGAGCTATTCAGAATTTGATAGCAAGAGACACCGAGGCTAGCAACCGTAGGAGTGTCCCTACCCCTCATCCCCAGTATGAAGATAATAATCCTCTCTTGGGATTTGTGACTGACTTGGAACGTGAAGCATTGGAGGCTGGTAAAGGGAAGACTAACACTCAGCTTCCTGGAGGGTCTGTGCCTCCGCCTGAGCCTAATGGAGAATCATGATCTATACAGATACCTGTCGCTCGTGAAATCTCCGATGACTGGCACCTCCAATATGGTGAGGAAGATTCCAGACACGTGGCTCGTGAGACAAAATTAGCTACCGTGGAAGGAAGAAGGGTTGATGACAAGTATAAAATAATTGAGGAGCGATTAAGAGCGGTGGAAGGATTCAACGCCATAGGGGTTGATGCTTGGGAAATGTGTCTGGTACCCGATGTGGTCATACCTCCCAAGTTTAAGACACCTGACTTCGAGAAGTATAAAGGGGTTAGTTGTCCTAAAAACCACATCCGGATGTTCACCCGAAAGATGGGCGCCCATGCTACTAATGAGAAGCTGATGATACACACTTTCCAAGACAGCCTTAGTGGGGCGTCCTTAGACTGGTACATGAAATTGGAGAGGACCCACATTAAGACTTGGGAAGACCTTGCAGGCGCCTTTTTGAAGCAGTACAGATACAATGTGGACATGGCGCCTAATCGTATGCAACTACAAAACATGTCTCAAAAAGGGAATGAATCCTTTAAGGAATATGCCCAGAGATGGAGGGAACTAGCCTCTCGTGTGCAACCTCCATTGCTGGAAAGTGAGTTGGTAGATATGTTCACGGGAACACTGCAAGGGCTATATTACAAAAAGGTGATTGGGTATGTCTCAACAGGATTTGCAGATTTAGTTATCATTGGGGAAAGGATCGAGAATGGATTAAAAAGCGGAAACATTGGAAAGTCGTCTTCCAATCAACATAACAACAAAAGGTACTCTGGAAACAACTCAAAGAAGGAAGCCAATGCCATTTTTGCTGATAGGTATACTCAAGTACCTTATAACCCTTATGTGGCGGCTACAGCCTCTAATCAAGCGTCTCCTACGCTCCAAATCCAACAGCCAATGGCGCCACCTCCGCAAAATCAACAGCAACAGAAGTATCCCCGAAGGGAACAAAGGAGGCCATGGAAGGATTTTGACCCTATACCCACCACATATACTCAGATCCTGCCTATGCTAATCCAAAAGGGATTGGTGGAAATCAAGCCATTAGGGCCCCCTCCTACGCCTCCTCCTCGAGGATATGATGCTAATGCTAGATGTGATTATCATGCTGGATCGCTGGGGCATACGACTGAAAAGTGTTTAGCCCTCAAGTTTAGGGTGCAAGATCTGCTGGATCAGAAGGTTATCAATTTCACTCATGACAATCCAAATGTAGGAGATAATCCTTTTTCAGGGCATTCTGGGCCAACTGTCAACTCTATTGAGGGACTGGGAGAGGATGTCCTAATCAAGAGGGTAGACCAAGTAAAGACCCATATGACGAAAATGAGGGAAGTATTAATTGGGTACGAGGAGTTTGAAAAGCTGCACGGTGACTGCAAGGATTACGCGTTTGATCTTGATAACTGTAGGAAGATGAAGAGGGTCCTCCAACAGTTAATGGACCAAGGGATAGTATAGATTGAGTACTTAAGGAGTATGAATGAGGTGGCTGTCTTAGAATCCCAGGGGCAAGTACCTCCTGAGATTCCGTACCAGAAAAGGGGAGTTGCGACTCCTATTCAAATACCAGTTCCAAGGTCTGTACAAGCGCCTATTCAAATACCAGTTCCAAGGCCTACGCAAGCACCCATTCAAATACCAGTTTCGAGGCCTGCACAGACTCCCATTCAGATATCAATTCTGATACCTACACAAACACTAATTCAAATACCTATTCCTACACCAGTAAAAGTTCCAGTTCCTGCAAGGTCAGAAGGCCCCATCACTTTCCATGTTCCAGCACCATTTCCATATGAGAGCACTAAGACGGTACCTTGGAAGTATGACATCACCGCATCCGTGGGAGGAAAGACTATAATACCATCACCAGCTGTTACTAACATAGCTGGTATTGGAGGAATGACCCATAGTGGAAGAGTATACTCCTCGAAACAACCTAAGAAGGATACCCCCGAAAGCTCAAAGGGGAAAGAAACCACAAATACAAGTGAAGGATCTTCCAAGAAGAATATATCTCAAGAAGACGCCGAGGAATTTTTAAGAATCATAAAGAAAAGTGATTATAGGGTGGTGGACCAACTGAATCAAACACCGTCCAAGATCTCCATTCTATCCTTGTTATTATGCTCGGAGGCACATAGGGAATCCCTGCTGAAGGTCCTGAATGAAGCACATGTCACCAAAGATATATCAGTGGTTCAGTTCGACGAAGTAGTCGCCAATATCGCCGCCAGCACCTGTCTGGGTTTCAGTTGTGAGGAATTACCTCCTGAGGGGCAAGCACATAATAAGGCCTTGCATATATCAGTCAAATGTCATGACACTGTCCTCTCAAGAGTGCTAGTGGATACGGGGTCTGCTTTAAATGTCATGCCTAAGGATACCCTTATGAAATTAACATCTGTAAGGACCTTTATGAAGGCCAGTTCCCTGGTTGTTAGGGCTTTCGACGGTTCGAAGAGAATGGTAATTGGGGAGGTGGATATACCTACAGTGGTTGGATCACATACCTTCATAATCACTTTCCAAGTCATGGACATCAATCCCTTCTACACTTGTCTTCTAGGACGGCCGTGGATTAATGCTGCGAGCGCAGTTACTTCCACACTTCATCAGAAATTGAAGTTCATATCCGGGGATAAATTAATAATTGTCGATGGGGAAGAAGACATGTTCATCAGCCATCTCTTATCGTTCAGATACATAGAATTGGATGGGGAGACATTTGAAATACCTTTTCAAGCTTTGGAGATCGCAACGGTCAGTCGTAAACAGGTCGCTCGACAAGAGGAAAAGCCAAGAAGGATCACAGACTTAATCCAGAATGGGGATACGAGGGGCTAGGGCAAAGTGATAGAGATACCTGAAAAGAAGGATCGGTTCGGGCTGGGTTACAAACCGGCTAAAAAAGGGGTTCACAAGACTGGTCAGATGACATTTCCTCTGCTCGAAGAAACTTTCCATAATGCCGAATTCAGAGATGAAGATCAAGTGGCTGCAATTGAAGAGGAAAATAAAGGGATACCAGATTGGGTGTGCCATTGCTCACCAGATACAGTTCTCAACAATTAGAGGGCCATCGAGATTCCTGAGATGATTTCTGTTTCGAAGTAATTTACTTTTTTATCAAAATAATAATAAGTCCCTTGTTATGCCCAAGGCAAGTGGACAAAGCTTTGTAGGACCACCTTTTGTTTCATTGAATTATTTAATAATAAAATCGCATTTTTGTTTTCAATTAAGATCTTTTTATTTCTTATTTGTTTCATTTTTCAAATGGCAATACACCTTCTTTCAATACTTTCATTCCCATCAATTCAAAAAATAATAAACAATAAAAATCTCCCTCCTGCAGATTTAAAAATGAACCTATTGAAAACGACACGGCTATAATTCCTTACAACTTTGAGTTCCCGATTAACCAAGCGAAAGAGGGTGATGAGAACGATTGTGAACTCCCTGAAGAGCTAGCCAGACTGTTAAAGCAAGAGGACAAAGTAATACAACCTCATCAAGAACCAGTGGATGTAATCAATCTGGGGACTGAAGAGGACAAGAAGGAGGTTAAGGTTGGTGCTTCTTTAAACAAAGACGTAAAGGAAAAGTTGATCAAATTACTACAAGAGTATGTAGATGTGTTCGCTTGGTCTTACCAAGATATGCCTGGGTTGGATACGGATATTGTTGAACATAAGCTACCGCTCAAACCTGAATGCCCGCCGGTTAAACAAAAGTTAAGGCGGACCAGACCGGATATGACTCTCAAAATCAAGGAAGAAGTTAAAAAGCAGTTTGATGTCGGGTTCTTAGTCACAGTAAAGTATCCATAATGGGTGGCCAACATTGTGCCCGTGCCAAAGAAGGATGGAAAGGTCAGAATGTGTGTAGACTACCGAGATCTCAATAGAGCAAGTCCTAAAGACGATTTTCCACTACCCCACATTGACGTGTTGGTGGATAACACTGCCCAATTTTCAGTCTTCTCATTCATGGATGGGTTTTTCGGATATAATCAGATCAAGATGGCTCCCTTCGACATGGAAAAAACTACCTTTATTACTCCGTGGGGAACCTTCTGTTATAAGGTAATGCCCTTCAGGTTAAAGAACGCAGGGGCAACTTATCAAAGGGCAATGGTCACTCTCTTTCATGACATGATGCACAAGGAAATAGAGGTTTACGTAGATGATATGATTGCCAAATCATAAACTGAGGAAGATCACATAGTCAATTTACAAAAGTTGTTTGAACGACTGAGAAAGTTCAAGCTACGACTAAATCCTGCGAAGTGCACTTTTGGGGTCAGATCCGGGAAGTTGTTGGGGTTCATAGTCAGTCAAAGAGGTATAGAAGTTGATCCTGATAAAGTAAGGTCCATTCAAGAAATGCCAGCTCCGAGGACTGAAAAAGAAGTACGTGGATTCCTGGGGAGATTAAATTACATTGTGAGGTTCATCTCCCACCTTACTGCTACTTGTGTACCAATCTTCAAGCTGTTGAGGAAAGGTCAAACCATCGAGTGGGGTGAAAACTGTCAAAAGGCCTTCGATCGAATTAAAGAATATTTGCAAGAACCACCCATATTGGTGTCTGTGAGAGCAAGAGTTGTCTCTACAAGTCAATCTATGTTTTGATAATAACAATACGTATTTGTGAAAGAACTATTTTATGTTCTAACGTGTGTTATATGCAGATCATAATTATAGAAGATATCAGATCCAACAAGCACCAGCCAGATGTGCGTAATTGATAATATTCGAAGTTACTATGTGTGACACAAGTCGCAAGAAGCAAGAACGCTTATGTATCTGATCGTGATCATTCAGATCCAAGGATGTTGATATTGCTGTTGCAATGCTCTTGTGGATGCTCTTTGAAAGGGGTCAAGATTTTGAAGATTGCGAAGCTTCTGAAGAAGAGAATCGAAGTGCTGAAGACTCTCATGACTTGAAGATATGAAGGCGGAAGGCTCTGAAGACCAAGTGCATAAAGACTCTGAAGACTTATGTGTTCTGAAGTTTACGGTTCCAAAAGTCAAGTGCTGAAGTTCTGAAGACTGATTCCTAATGGACTTCTTCAAATGACTGAAGACTTGACGTATCAGATATCTTGTTAAGAAGGCTCTACTCATGCTTCATCAAATTACCATCAGAAGCCTCTGAAGTTTGGAAGTCAAATATTACCGTTGTGAACAACTGTACACACTGCCCAAGAAAGATATATCCCATCACTTATCCCACAGCAAAAGAAGATGTGTCAGTACAGCTAATTATTACACAACGTCTCTTTTCCAACAGCCAGCAGTATTCCAAATGGCTATATTTCTACTGGGCTATTTAAAGGAAAGAGTATTCACTTCTGAAGGTATCGATTCAGTCCATGAATGGAGAATTGATCAAAGTCATTGTGTGAAGATAGCAACAACGATGAGTTCTCGTTGTAACACTTAAATATCAAAAACTATCACCATTTACACATGGCCATTATTGTTAAAGCTCAAAGATCATTATTCAACACAACAACAATGAATTGGTACAGAAGTTGTTGATGAAGAAGACAACATTGCAAATCAGTCAAGCCTTCAACCACCTTCTCGTCAGCGCTACATTGAAGATCTGAAGCAAGGAGTTATTGCTCAAAGCTTGCTCACCCAAGAAGACGAAGAAGAAGAAGATCTACAAGATGTCAACAACCGTCAAATCATTATACATCTTTGTAGTTTCTTAGGATAGCAATGAGTTGCTACTCATATCTTGCTTGAACACTTGTGTGTTCTTTGTACTTAAACCTAGGAGTAATCTGCTTGTTAAGAAGCATCTTTGTAATCTCCTGTAAAACTAATTCTTGGTGAATTAGGATTCCTTGAGTGGTCAGTGTGACCGGAGACTCGAGAAGACAATGGCGAGATATCATTGTGGAAAAAGCCTGAAATAGGGTCAGTAGCGTTATATTCATTGTGATGAATCCCTGAACGTATAGTTGTGAAAGCCTAGCAGTAGATCTTGCGAGATTGGAACCTGCAGGTCAATGTTCATTATATTCATTAAGTTGAATCCCTGAACGGTTCATTGCATGTTAGTCACAGTGCGGCTGTGCAAGTGGTTAGTCACCGGCTGTTGCCCGTGCATATGTAATCGAGATTGATTATAGTGGATTAAGACCTTGTGTTCAAGGCGAAATCACCTAATGAGGGTGGACTGGATTAGCCTTTGTGGTGAACCAGGATATATCGTGTGTTCTTTACTCTTATGCTTAATGTCTTTGTTTATCTTTCTATATTGAGTATCAGAACCCTACATAAGCAAGTCAGAACCTTCCAGCTTAACTCTAATAAGCTTCCACACTGCAGGTTCTAAGAAATGTAGTTTAGGTTCAGACTCTTGTTGGTTCTCATGCCTCACGCATAGCAAGTCTGAATGTAACTTCGCTAGTCAGAGTCTCTCAACAAACTCAGATGTTATCCTAAGTGCCTTAACGACAAGAAGCGAAAAGTTGTTAAAAGAGTAAATACACAATTCAAACTCCCCTTTCTTGTGTCTTTCTCGCACCTTCAATTGGTATCAGAGCTCCAGTTTTGTTATTAATGGATATCAAACACTTATCAGCGTTGATTGATCACAAAAATTAACCTTCAATTGGTATCTGATCAAAAAAATCAAGCTTTGATAAACCACTGAGTTGTGACAGTAACAAGGTTCTGAGATGAAGACCTGTGTTCAAAAGTCAAACTCTGAAAAAGTCATGATCCATATTGGTGATTAAAAACTCATATTCCTGGATTACGATTCTGAAGATCCCAATATCTGGCTTATAGAAATTAGGGGGAGACTACCCTGAAGATCCAACTGCAAAATCCAAAATCTTCACAAAGTCTGAAACTCAGGGGGAGTTTCTTAAAAAGACAGTGTCTGTCTCTGATGAATAGCGAGGCTATGTTATCAGATAAGAACTGATCTGTTTGTGCTTAAATGAATCTACTGAAAAGTAGAAATGCTTCAGAAGTCTCTGGAGATTACAAGCTCTGATATGACTACAAAGGAACTGAGTTCTGAAGATCTGAAGATGGAAGTTCTGATGAACTAGTCTAGATGCTGAAGACTTTTGTTTTCTTAAAGACAAGATAGAGAAGTAGTCCTTTTCTATTCTTCGTTCTGGCACTCAAGTTGTTATTCTATATATCTTTGGATCATATAAGATTCTAGATGATCACAGATAAAACTTTGAGGATAACACATTCAGGGGGAGCTGTTGTTCCAGACTCTGAATATCTTCTGTTTTGGTGATTACCTTGTATAAAATGTTCAATCAAAATACTTGGTTTTGTCATCATAAAAAAGGAGGAGATTGTGAGAGCAAGAGTTGTCTCTATAAGTCAATCTATGTTTTGATGATAACAATACGTATTTGTGAAAGAACTATTTTATGTTCTAACGTGTGTTATGTGCAGATCATAATCATAGAAGATATCAGATCCAACAAGCACCAGCCAGATGTGCGTAATTGATAATATGTGAAGTTACTATGTGTGACACAAGTCACAAGACGCAAGAACGCTTCTGTATCTGATCGTGATCAGTCAGACCAAGGATGCTGATATTGTTGTTGCAATGCTCTTGTAGATGCTCTCTAAAAGTGGTCAAGATTCTGAAGATTGCGAAGCTTCTGAAGAAGAGAACTGAAGTGCTGAAGACTCTCATGACTTGAAGTTCTGAAGGCGGAAAGCTCTGAAGACCAAGTGCAGAAAGATTCTGAAGACTTATGTGTTCTGAAGTTTACGGTTCCAAAAGTCAAGTGCTGAAGTTCTGAAGACTGATTCCTAATGGACTTCTTCAAATGACTGAAGACTTGACGAATCAAATATCCTGTTAAGAAGGCTCTACTCATACTTCATCAAATTACCATCAGAAGCCTCTAAAGTTTGGAAGTCAAATATTACCGTTGTGAACAACTGTACACACTGCCCAAGAAAGATATATCCCATCACTTCTCCCACAGCAAAAGGAGATGTGTCAGTATAGCTAATTATTACACAACGTCTCTTTTCCAACATCCAGCAATATTCCAAATGACTATATTTCTACTGGGCTATTTAAAGGAAAGAGTATTCGCTTCTGAGGGTATCGATTCAGTCCATGAATGGAGAATTGATCAAAATCATTGTGTGAAGATAGAAACAACGATGAGTTCTCGTTGTAACACTTAAATATCAAAAGCTATCACCATTTACACATGGCCATTGTTGTTAAAGCTCAAAGATCATTATTCAACACAGCAACAATAATTGGTACAGAAGTTGTTGATGAAGAAGACAACAATGCAAATCAGTCAAGTCATCAACCACCTTCTCGTCAGCGCTATATTGAAGATCTAAAGTAAGGAGTTATTGCTCAAAGCTTACTCACCCAAGAAGACGAAGAAGAAGAAGATCTATAAGATGTTAACAACCGTCAAATCATTATACATCTTTGTAGTTTCTTAGGATACCAAGGAGCTGCTGCTAATATCTTGCTTGAACACTTGTGTGTTCTTTGTACTTAAACCTAGGAGTAATCTGCTTGTTAAGAAGCATCTTTGTAATCTCCTGTAAAACTAATTCTTGGTGAATTAGGATTCCTTGAGTGGTCAGTGTGCCGGAGACTCAAGAAGACAATGGTGAGATGTCATTGTGGAAAAAGCCTGAAATAGGGTCAGTAGTGTTATATTCATTGTGATGAATCCCTGAACGTCTAGCTGTGAAAGCCTAGCAGTAGATCTTGCGAGATTGGAACCTGTAGTTCAATGTTCGTTATATTCATTAAGTTGAATCCCTGAATGGTTCATTGCGTGTTAGTCACAGTGCGGCTGTGCAAGTGGTTAGTCACCGGCTGTTGCCCGTGCATATGTAATCGAGATTGATTATAGTGGATTAAGACCTTGTGTTCAAGGTGAAATCACCTGAGGATGGTGGACTGGATTAGCCTTTGTGGTGAACCAGGATATATCGTGTGTTCTTTACTCTTATGCTTAATTTCTTTGTTTATCTTTCTATATTGAGTATCAGAACCCTACATAAGCAAGTCAGAACCTTGCAGCTTAACTCTAATAAGCTTCCGCACTGCAGGTTCTGAGAAATGTAGTTTAGGTTCAGACTCTTGTTGGTTCTCATGCTTCACGCATAGCAAGTCTGAATGTAACTTCGCTAGCCAGAGTCTCTCAACGAACTCTGATGTTATCCTAAGTGCTTTAACGACAAGAAGCGAAAAATTGTTAAAAGAGTAAATACACAATTCAAACCCCCCTTTCTTGTGTCTTTCTCGCACCTTTAGTGCCACCAGTACCTGGAAGACCGCTCATAATGTACCTAACGGTGCTTGACAATTGGATGGGCTGTGTACTCGGGCAACAAGACGAAACAGGGGGAAAAGAGCACGCAATTTATTACTTGAGTAAGAAATTCACAGATTGCGAATCCAGATACTCACTCTTGGAGAAGACCTATTGTGCTCTTGTATGGGCCGCCCGCCGATTAAGACAATACATGGTGTGCCATACTCCTTTATTGATATCAAGAATGGACCCCATCAAGTATATATTCGAGAAGCCTACAGTGACTGGGAGAGTGGCTCGGTGGCAGATGTTACTGACTGAATATGACATCCAGTATGTCACCCAAAAGGCTATAAAAGGAAGTGTATTAGCCGATCATCTCACTCATCAACCAGTGGACGACTATCAACCTATGTAATTTGATTTCCCCGATGAGGATGTGAAGGTTGTAAGAGATGATGATATTCCAGATTCCTACGAAGGACCTGAGCCCGGATCTCAATGGAAGCTTATATTCGATGGTGCCTCAAATGCAGAAGGACATAGGGTGGGGGCTGTTATAACTTCTCCCACAGGATTTCACATAACTTTTACTGCGAGGATATGCTTCACGTGTACTAACAATATAATATGAGGCGTGTATCTTGGGGATTAACGAAGCCATTAACCTCGGAATCAAGATCTTAGAGGTATATGGAGATTCGGCTCTCGTCATCAACCAAGTCAAGGGAGAATGCAGAACACTTAATGCTAAACTAACTCGATATCGAGATTATGTCTGGAAAATGATAACATACTTTGATGAGATCACTTTCCATCATATTCTTAGAGACGAGAATCAACTGGCAGACGCCTTGGCAACTTTGGCATCCATGTTCAAAGTCAAATGGTATAATGAAGCACCGGCTATAAGAATCAATCGCCTAGATGAACCAGCTTATTGTGCAGCAGTGGAGGCTGAAGTAGATGATAAACCGTGGTTTCACGATATCAAACAATTCCTCCAGAAATAAGAATATCCAGCAAATGCCTCAAGTGGGGATAAGAAAATGCTTAGAAGACTGGCTGCCCAATTTTTCCTCGATGGAGATGTACTTTATAAAAGGAATCATGACATGGTGTTGCTCCGGTGTTTAGATGGACATGAACAGGACATGCTTATCAAATAAATCCATGAGGGATCCTTCGAAACTCATGCGAATGGGCATGCGATGGCTAAAAAGATTCTTCGAGCAGGGTATTATTGGTTGACTATGGAATCTGACTGCTTCAAGTACGTTAAGAAGTGCCACAAATGTCAAATCTACGCGGATAAAATTCATGTGCCGCCAACCCCTTTGAACGTCTTAACTGCTCCGTGGCCTTACTCTATGCGGGGAATAGACATAATTGGGATGATCGAGCCAAAAGCATCGAATGGACACCGATTCATTCTATTTGCTATTGACTACTTCACTAAATGGGTAGAGGTTGCTTCCTACACTAATGTGACAAGGCAAGTAAGCGCATGATTCATCAAGAAAGAGATAATCTGTCGCTATGGGGTTGCTAACAAGATCATCACGGATAATGGGCTTAATCTAAATAACAAAGTGATGGATGAGCTGTGTGAGAGCTTCAAAATCGATCACCATAACTCGTCGCCTTATCGACCAAAGATGAACGGCACGGTAGAGGCAGCCAATAAGAATATCAAGAAGATTATCCAGAAAATAGTGAAGACCTACAAAGATTGGCACAAAATGCTCCCTTTCGCACTACATGTTTATAGAACCTCAGTTCGTACTTCGACAGGAGCTACTCCTTTTTCCCTGGTATATGGCACAAAAGCGATAATTCCTATTGAAGTAGAAATTCCTTCACTAAGGGTCATAATGGAGACTAATCTAGATGAAGCAGAATGGATACAAAACAGATTTGATCAACTGAATCTCATAGAGGAAAAGCGCATGGCTGCTGTATGTCATGGTCAATATATCAGCGGAGACTCAAAAAGGCATTCGACAAGAAAGTTCGTCCTCGCTTATTCGAAGAAGGAGACTTGGTGTTAAGAAAAGTGCTACCCATCTATAAAGATCCCCGTGGCAAATGGGCCCCGAACTATGAAGGACCATATGTCGTAAAGAGCGTTTTCTCTGGTGGAGCTTTGATGTTGACTACTATGGATGGAGCGGATTTGCCACGACTGGTAAATTCTGATTCAGTCAAAAAATACTATGCCTAGAAAAAGAGGATAAAAGCCCGCTAAGTCAAAAACCCTAAAGGGCGACTTAGGCAAAAATTAGGGCGTCCCGGTGGATTGAAAACTCGAAAGAGCAATCCAGGCAAAAATTAGGGACTTAAATAAAAATGATACCTGACAAGTCGAAAACCCTTAAGGGCGGCTTAATTAAAAAAATGGTATATCATCCTGGTGGACTAAGATTCAAAAAGAGCGGTCCAGGAAAAATTAAGGATATCCAAAAGGCATATGGCTGATAGTACTTATGGTCACACAACGGGAATTCAGAAAGGAATGGTCAATCCAGTCGTCATCTTCAGAAGCGAAGTGTCTTGATCTTGGAGACTTAGGGATATTAGTTTGTGTTTGAATTCAATAGGGACATGAATAAATTTGTTTTTTCTTATTGCCATTTTTCATCTTTTGTAGTAATTCCTCGATGATTACTTTCCTTATGTACTATTGCCTGTTTGTGGGCCCATTTTTCAATAAATAATATTTTCTCTGCTTTCCAATTACTCCGCTTGATTACAAAATGCTGATTAATTATAGAATAATACATTGAAACATTGGGTATAATCAAAAGCTTTTAAAAGGAAAATGTATTTTACTTCGATTTCAAAACGGTAAAGGGATCATATTCTTCCAATTTAAACACGGAGACTATACAGTAACAGCCACGGTTCAATCATTATGGGAGTTTCTTTAAAGGAATAATACGTATCTCCAGATATCAAGAGCATATGATTTGCTACACTCACCAAGGGGTCAAGGGTTTAAGGGTCAGGAAGTCGGAATGTTACAGAAGATATCGGTTTCCGCAAATACATGCACTGCATATCATAAAAGAGGTGTTAGCCCAAATAATGCATCATGCATAAGAGCACACATACTTTTGAACATGCATACATGGCACAAGGTTTATAACTACTCTCAGGGATACCAGGGTTTAATCGGATATTTCACTGCGGGATTATTACTAGCGATCTTAGGATAATCAGCATAGTACCTATCGGACTCTACAGTCAAAATTAGGGTCCTTCTTGTATTTAATCGTCTCCTCTTCAAAAGAGGAAGACACATCAACATCCTCTTTCTGATTCAAAGATGATTAAATAGGGGCAGTTGTAGTACCCTAAATTTTGACCAGTGTTTTTTCATCTTTTTAGGGATTTTTATGCTATCGGGGGTGTCACTTAGGTGTCATTGGGCTTCTGAGATTATTAGCACTCTTAGGCCCATTTTAGTTTTTTAAGGTTTTTATTTTAGGGTTTAGGATTTTATTTTTTATTTTTTTTAGGGGTTAATTTATTTTTAAGGTTGTTGGAGTAATATTATTTTGGGCTAAGGTTTATTTTTAGTAAGAAATATTAAGAGCTAGTTTAGTTTTGGTTTTGTTTAATTTATTATTAGTTTTTATCTATTAATTTCGTCTAAATTATTAAAATAAAGAGAGGGACATTTATTTAAGGATAATTTGGTAGTATTATTAGTAATGCATAATTGTTATTATTTAAAATATTAGGTTTTTTAACAGGGGTTTGCTCTAATACGGTTGTTGTTATACCATTAATAATAATATTAATGATTATTATTATTATTCTTATTATCATTTATTTATTAATATGGTTAGGGTTATATTATTAGTATTTATAATTTTTATTATTATTTATTTATTAATATGGTTATTGTTATATCGTTTTTTTTATAATTGTTAGTTATTTTATTTTTATTTATTTATTAATATGGTTGTTATTATATTATTAATTTTTTTTATTATTATTTATCTTTTTTGGTCAAAATTGTTGACCAAGGGAAGGTCTTCGTCTTCCCCAATTCTCTAACCCTAGATCTGCACAGAAAATGGAAAAATGAATCAAACTGGATCAATTTCATTAATTTTTTCAATCAAATTACAATCTGATTAAGTGTACAAATCAAACCCTAATTCTAATTACAACACAAAATCAAATCAAATCAAATTACACCTAAAACTTCCTAAATCAAAATCAATCTAATAAAGTCTAAACCTAATTCTAATGCCTATATAAACTAAAGGAAATTTCTGAGAGAAGGGAGGACCCTTGGAGATTTTTCGTAACCGCGAATCCATAGCCACCACCCAAAGCTCCGTAGTATAGAGGACTAGGGTTCATCATCAGAACCCTAAATCCCCTGAGCAAAGCCCCATTTGAACACCTGCAAAAGAGAAGGAGAAGGATTAGAAAGAGGGCGAGAAACAAAGTGAAAAACAAAGAGAGAAGGGAAAGGAAGCAGCATAATTTGGACACGGCAAGGAAGGTAAGTAATCCTTAGCTTCTATTGTTGTTTTCGTAGAATCATTATTGCTTCTCGTTGTTGTTGATTCCGGGTTCGATTGATTGTTTGGAGTTTGATTTGGGGTTTTTTGGATTTCGAATAGGGTTATGGTTCATATCTAGGGTTAGGGTTCATCGCGTGAGGGCTAGGGTTCTTAGGGTTCCTCGCAAACCCTGAAGAACTGGGGGGCTGATGGGTTTGGATGGTTAGGGTTCTTAGGGTTCTTCACGAACCCTAAAGAACTGGGTAAATCTGGATTTAGGGATGGGGTTAGGGTTCTTGAATGATGAAGATTCCGGTTGAATGTCAACCGAAAATCTGGGTTTGGAGGGTGGTTGGTGGTTGCGCACGGTGGCCGGAAGGCACACCGGCGATGGAATGGCGAGAGAGAGTGAGAGACTTAGAGAGAGATAGAGAGAGAGCGAGTTAGAGAGAGAATGAAAGAGGAGAAATGAGAATGATCTGAAGGGAGATGGGATCTTATACCCCCTACGTGCCCTCTGATACGTGCCAAGTGACGCACATCAACTCCCCTGGATTGGTTGACTTTCCAGTCAACCAGAAGATCCAGTGCGTGAGTTCTACCATGAGTCTGCCTTTGACTCTTAATCATGATCATTCATTTGTCCTACTGGATGATCAATGGTTGACGTTAGATTCAATAGGATCCGTGTGATATTCATCTAATGGCCAGGGGAGAGTCAAAGTCAGACTCTCTCCACCGTGAACTTTTTTCTTCTTTTTTTTTCTTCTCAAAGCTGGGTTTGGTAATTGGGCCTTGCGCCCAGATTACTATCTACACCCCTGTTTCACCAAGCCCAATCACTTTTAGGTAGCAAAACACACCCCCTGGATTTACTTAATTAATTAAATTATTTACATAATTTAATTATTAATCAGAAATTAAAATTTTAATTAGGATTTATAAAATTGAATTTTAAAGATTATTATTATTATTAGGAGATATAATTAGGATTTTAGGATTAATTTTGGGTTTGGATTTTTTAATTTACATTTTATATATTTAAAATAACCTGTTTGTTTTTAAAAATAGGGATAAATTTTTTTATAAACAGGATTTTATTCCTGGATTTTTTTGGGATGATATATTTTGGAAATTCCTAATTTTATTAAAATTTGGTTTAGGGTTTTTTTCAAGGAAAACTTATATTTTTGGGATTTTTGGGTTTAAATTTGGTTTTGGGGATAAAAATGTCAAATTAAATCTAGTTTATTTTTGGGATTTAAATTCTTTTATGAAGAGAGCATTTTGAATTTTAGGAAATTACATTTTTTGATTTGGAATAGTTTTGGGATTGATTTTGCTAGTTTTTTAGCATAATGGCTTTTTGGAATTTATTATTTTCTTTACTAAATTCTATGGAATTTTAGGGATTTATTTTTTTTAAATATAAGGGATATAAAAGGATTTTTTAAGGATTTAAAATTTGGGATAAAACTCTTTGTCCGAGAGTCTAAATAAGGGATGGGATTTAGGGATAAAACTCTTAGGTTCCAAGAGTATAAATATAGGCCAAGGGATAAAGGATTTTGGGATAAAACTCTCCATCCGAGAGTATAAACAATGGACAAGGATTTTGGGATAAAACTCTTAGGTTCCAAGAGTATAAACATAGGCCAAAGGACAAGGATTTTGGGATAAAACTCTTCCTCCGAGAGTATAAATAAACGAATCGGGATTTAAAGGATAGAACTCCTTATCTAGGAGTATAAATAATAGATTTAGGGATAGAACTCTTTATCCAACAGTATAAATAGTGGATTAGGTTTTGGGATTAGGATTAGGGGGTAGGGGATAGGGGAGGTGAACTACGGTTACTCTGATCCTTCAAAATTGAAGGTACGTAGGCATAGGGTTGTAAACCCTAGCGAGTATAATAATAATAAAACTTAGGGTCCCCCTCTTAGATTAATTTCATTTCACTTTTTCTACTTAATATTAAGGTTTTATAAATAAAATAAACAGTCAAACATTTCTCTAACAAACAAACATACCCTAGAACTTAAGGAGGATCCCATTGAGTACAATGGAAGTGAAGGGTGTCTAACATCTTCCCCTCGCTTAACCGACTCTCGAACCTTAGGAATCTCTACCCTTAGGATTAGGATTGTAGGTTTATCATTTATTTTCCTTAAAAAAATATGATGGCGACTCGATATTTTTGCCGGCCGCGACACAAAGTACATCAAATGGGGGAGGGATACATGAAAAAATACAAGGGATGATCAATGCGATAAATAAAGAGGCCTCGTTGTAAGGTAGCCTAAGAGGAAGCCGTGTGTGTGCAAAGTGTCCTAAACTAAACAATGAATAACAACAATACAAGTCCTAGGATTTTAGGGTGATTCAACGGTAACCATTTTGCGATTTAAGATCACAAGTTTCAAATAATGATTCAAGTCAAGCCTAAGTCACACACGAAATCTAATAGGCCCTTATGAAAACTCTCATGCCTCAAATTTTTAAGCCCAAGAATATTTTTTGTATTTTTGATTTTTATCATTTTTTGGTTATTTTTCAATATTAACAATTAGGGTTATTATGTCAACATGAAACACATAAGCATATATGCAAGTAACAAGTAAAGAACAAGAATACACTAAAGAAATATTGAACATGTTGAGACAAAAGTAAAGAATTAATTTTAAAAAGTTTGAAATGAACAAAAAACCTAATAAAAAAATAAAAATTAAATTATTTATTATCCCTGTTTTAAAAGAAAAAAGAAAATGAAATAAGCAAAATATCTATAAAATCTTTTATGAAATTTTAAATGGAAGTTTTTTTTTTTTTGTATTTTTATATCAAAAAGAAATAGAAATAAAGTATTAAAAACTTAACAAAATAAAATCCAAAAGCTAGGCTGAGTTGTGAAGAGAAGATTGAATATTAAAGCCCATCAGCAAGCTGAGGACGTGGGCCATGAGAGCCGGGTCGGGTCGCCCCTGTGGCAACCCGATTTGGTCTTCTACCCAAACAAACCTAATGTAATAAACAAAACATGGAAGCTAGGTTCAAAACTCAAAACACTCGCTCATGGAAATGAAAAGAATGAAACGAACAAACACAACGACAAAGTGAAATATCACCAAAGTTCAAAACGATTGAAAAAGAGCAAAACCACATCGTTCCTCTCCTTCGCTGAACAGTAGGGCTGGAAATGAGTCGAGTCGAGTCGAACTCGCCTTAGCTCAGTTCGACTCGTTAAGAATTAGCCGAGTTCGAGTTCGAGTTCGAGTTCATCACGAACTTTTTTTTCAGCTCAAACTCAACTCGTTAAGAATTGGCCGAGTTCGAGTTCGAGTTCGAGTTCATCACGAACTTTTTTTTCAGGTCAAACTCGACTTGTTAGAAGTTTACGAATATCTCGGTTCAACTCGTTAGGTTTATCTTGTTAGGTTCAACTCGCTTATTTCACAGACTTAAAAGTAATTTTTTAAAGTCTATTTTTTATATATATATTTGACATTTTAAATTAATATTTTTTAAATAAAAAATATAGAAATAAAATAAAAGTTATAAGATTGGAATTTATACGATGTTAATTTTATTTGTATAATTATTCGTAAAAATATTTTAATCACTTGAGAATATAAATTATCAATTAAAATCGTTAGATTAAAAGAAAATATGAGACTAAGATTTAATACAAATCTTTAAACCTACTTTTAAAGACAATATAATCTATCTCATATATAATCGAATTGACTCATGAACCTAACGAGTCGAACTATGTATAGTTCAATTTCAGATCATTTAGTTAACGAACTTAGTTTTTAGCTCATATTCAGCTCATTTGGTTCATGAACCTAGTTCAACGATTTAATTTTCCAATCGAATTTCGAACTATTTTCGAGTTGTCTTGGTTCATTGCCAGCCCTACTAAACAGTAATAAAGGAAGAAGAAAAACACGACTTACCCTGGCAAATTAAACCATTTCCTTCTCTCCCTCATGAAATCGGCTTCTCTCTCGAGTTTATCTCTCTCGCGATTCACTATCAAATCTGTCTCACTCTCTCAGTTTTTTTTCATTCAAAACCATTTGCACAATCGCTTAAGAAAACTAACGCGGCAAAAAAAATCTTCCTCTAATCCCTCTCGTTTGCTCATGTCTCGGATCCCTACTCAACGGTCTCTCACTTATTTCGTATTCTCTCTGATTCACAACAACAATAAAAACCAGTGAGTAATGATAAATAAATTCAGAATGGTGGAAAGAGGTGCAGGAGACTGAAAAGAAAAGGGGATTACCTATTGTCGTGCCCAGAAATCCGTTCAAGTAAGCGCTTCTCCTTCTTCTGTGATATTGATTGTGATGATTTTTACGTGGATATGAATGATACGAGAATGAATACTGCTATTGTGTTTCTCGTGTTAAAAACTTTTTGGGAATGCCTCAGTTTTGTTGTTTAATGTTGTTGTGTTAAGAGTTTGGTTAGAGCTAGGGTTCCTTGCTTTTTCTTCTCTGGTTTTCTGCGTCTGTTCTTGAATCACTTATTGTTGTTTATATAGTGGAAAAATTAGGGTTATTGTGTTTGAATTGCTGCAAAATCTTTACTCTTGTAATGCCTGTTAACAACTTTGTTGATGCCAAAATATGTTTTTCCACTTTGATGAATTTGTCTCTGCTATACTTTCTGAATTTTTTGAACTTTTTGTCTCATTTTGATGTTTGTTGTCCTATTTTGACTTTTGATGGATGTGTGCAATAATTTACTGTAGTAACTTAACCATGAGCATGAGATTGTGTATGTTACGAACATGTATGCACTTGTGGTAAAATGTGATGACATGGATTAAATCTTGAGTTTGAACTTGGTATGACATATGATTTTGAAATATGGATTATCTTTGAATGAGTTGTCTTTGGTTTGTTTCTTGAATGATTTTGTGTATGATGGATTGAATTTGAATGAGTTGTCTTTGATGATATGATTTCATGTGATGGATGTGAGCTGTAATGTGAGTTGAATGTATTTTTAATTGATATAAATTGGAATTGATGAATGGTTTGGTTTACGGATTGATATGGTTTGTGATGTTTGTAGGTGAAAGGGACATGAAACAGGAGAAGACACGGCTAGGAGTGGAAGACACATGAAGGAGAATTGCGGCATGGTGGGAGGAAAAGCATGAAGATTAAGATTATGGATGATCTAGACATTTTAGGCATTGTAAGATTAGGCTTTTTAAACTTAGAACATGGAATTTTGTAACAATGTGATATCATGAAGTTTTCTTGTAATACTTTGCGAATTTGAACTTGAATTTATGAATTTTGAATTTGGAATGATGGATCTCTTTTGGACAATTGAACTTGAAATTTAATAGGCCTTGAATCTTTGAATTTGCAATCTGGAATTATGCCCTAAAAACTTGAATGCCATTTGAAAATGGAACTTGAAACAATGTTGAATGAAAAAATCTTGAAGAAACAATGTTAAACTTGTAATCTTGAATTATACCTTGCAAACTTGTGCATTAAGAACATTTAATTTGAATACCTTAAGTTTTTTTCAAGTAACTTGCATTTGAAGAAATCCACGTGGATGGACTTTCCGATTTGAATCAGTCATTGGCTAATGAATCAAAACACATACTTGAAATATTTGACACCATAAGGAATCCATATGCCAATGCCTTGAATCATGCTACTTGATATTTTGAAAACGTTTAATTCATGGCACACTTGAATGCATATTTCATCGTAATGAATGCAAATCAAACTTGTGAATAACAAGTGATTGAAACAGTAATGCACATGTTCACACAATTTCCAAACTTATCTTTTGTGCCACCTTGATCAATGAACCTCAATCTTTAATTGACTTTCAAATTTAAGAAAAACAACAAGTCCTATTTGATAGATTGATGAGATTCTAGTTCATGGCTTAAGTTGAAGGAACGTCTTGTTTTGATAAAACCACAAAGTAAACTCTAGCCAATTAACAAGTATCATTATGAAGAGGAGAACTTGATTCAATCCTCTACACCATCTGTAAAGAAATGACTTGTGAAGCAAGCAATTGGGAGAAACCCTTAGATGATGAAATTGTCTTCAACATAGCCCATGATGCACAACACCATTTCTTTGTTGATAAAGATTAGGTCAAATTCTCATTTGAATTGGATGAATGACCACTGAACCAATCCATTCCTTGTCTTGAAACAAAGAAAACTTCCTTGTTTTTTCCTTGCAAACCCACATGTTTGGCACGTACCATGGTATGATGGTATGATAAATGTATGATATGAAGGGCTAGGGTGAAAATGAGGGTGTTACACTCTCTATTAGGTTAGATCTTCTAGAAGTGGACATGGTGGTGGCAGGGATGGATGGTAGTAAGAGCCCTGATCTAGATATTTTTAATTTTGAGTTTTATAAGAAGTTTTAAAACTAGATGTATTACATGTTTATAATTTCAAACAAAATCAGATTTAATCTTTGCCTCCAAGTGTAACACCCTAATTTTCCACACTTAATTATAAATAAAATCAGATTAAATATAAACAATCAATAATTAGGATGTCACTTTCAGCATCAACCAACTCATGCAATAGGATATGTAACACATATGAAATTTAAAAATAATAAAAATTATAAAATAAGTCTGAATTTCAACATTTTATTAGCAGCGGAAACAATCAACAACTGATTAATTTAATTCTTCAAAACATAACTATAACATAATGAAGTTATAAGAAATTATTAATCATAAGAGATTCACATAAAATCTCCACCAAACACAAAATAAAGACACAAGTGTTCCATTCCCCCAGTGTTACATATCAGAGCAGACGTCGACTCAACAAAAAACAATAAGGAAGATTATCCCTTCCATTCACATCCACGCCTCTACTGCGAATTATCTGCACGATGCCCATGTAAAGGCAACATTCAAACAGAAGGGTGAGAAATCACAATCATATAATGGAATTGCAATAATAATATGTAAGCACACCATCATCACATACATAATCACCCATTCCATAACTCATAATCCACACAATCCAAATATCACAATACAACAAGTATGCAATGCAATGAGACTCAACTCCATGATGCGTGTGGTACCAAATGTGAACTCTCTGGTTCACTCGCTCTCGATCCCCACCATAGGATCAAAGCACACCAAAAATAGTTAGCATCACCATAGGTAACGCTTCACCGGTTCCCACCTGGAACCAACTATTCGCACCCAATCTCTACCATAGGATTGAGGCTCACCAAAGCGGATCAGCGTCCAAACACCATGATACATGATTCATAAATGACATACAACAACCACAACATGTACAATGATATTCACCTTAATCACTATACTACACCAAAATTTGTTACCAAACACTAAACATATACTACAAGCATTCGACAATAGCATTATAGTAGCATATCAAGTAATAACACGCCGTCCATACACAATACCATAACACCACATATACACCGCATACCATCCAACACCAGTACACACCATTAAAAATCATTTCCGAGAACTAAAACTATTTTTATATTAAAGTACACCGCGTCAGCTTTCCAACGCTTCGAACGGTACCTCAAACGGACACCCAAAACTCAAATTATGAATTAATTAAGTTCGACACATCAGGATTAACTGGTTACACCAAACGAGTAACCGGTTACCACTTGATAAAACAGTGGCTAAACATCCCCAGTGTAACCGGTTACACCAAAACCAGTAACCGGTTACACCCTTTAAAAGTGCCCAGATTACGTTCTTTTTGGACAGTGTAATCGGTTACACCAAAACCTGTAATCAGTTACACCCTTTAAAAAATCAATTTTTTTGAAAATTTGTCTGAGGTATAACCGGTTGCTCCAAAAGTGGTAATCGATTACCACTGTGATAGAAGCACTTTTCTGCTATTTTGTGCTACGAAATTCAGTTCTAAAACACCCCAAAAATCCCAAATTTCATTAACAATCATATACTTCAGTTTCACACCCTAATTCTTGCCAACACCCAACATCCAAACATTCACTCAACACATAAATCATCCAAACATACATCATAACAACATTATCACTCTATTGCATAATTTATAGCATAGAAAAGAAATTGAATCAAGAGAAGCCAAAACCCCTACCCACATGTTATCATGCAAAAGAAAAACTCACCCTTACCTTAATTTTCCAACAAGAGTACTTCAACAATGGGGTTCTCTCTTCTTCTTCCTCAAAGCCCTAGATCTCTCTTCTCTTTCTCTTCATTTTTCCTCATTTTTCACGTACTGATTGTTTTCCCTCTATTTCCCTTTTTTTCTTATTTTATTAGTTCATTATTTCTAATTCCTCCTTATTCCAACTAATTAAAATAAATATTTATTTCATCATATTATTATAATAATAATGCTTAAAAATAAATATTTAATTATTACTATTACTATTACTTATTTAAATAGTTCTAATTTAAATTAAAATAATAAATAACACTCTCCCCCCCCCCCCCATGTCTCTACACTTTTACTCACATACCCCGAACACCTTAAGTTCTACTCTTTAAGGCTACTACCCTACACCAAAGGATCCCCCTAACATATCAAATTACTAAACAACACATACAATCACATAATTTAATTATGAAAAATAAATTAAATAAACTGGGGAATTACAACTCTCCCCCACATAGAATGTTTTCGTCCTCGAAAATTTACTTGATGCGAACAACTACGGGTATGACTCCCGCATCCCACTCTCCAACTCTCACGTCATGTTTCGTCCGGCAGCTCCTCCCTAAACTACCTTCAAGAGAGCAATTTCTTTGCCCCATAACTATTTCAATTCATGGTCTTCAATCCTCACAGGTAAAGCTTCAATTGTAAGATTGTCCCTCACTTGCACATCATCCATCAGAATCACATGAGACGGATCTGGAACATATTTTTGAAGCTGTGAGACATGGAATACATCAACTTGGCCTCACAAATTTCTTTTCTAGTAAATATTCCAATTGCTTTTTCAATTATGCTAATTTTGACGCCGACATCCTGTATGGTGCCATAGAAACAGGACTGATACCAGAGACAAGATCAATAGAGAACTCCACCTCTTTCTCTGGCGGCACATCCAAAATATCATCTGGAAAATCACACACCATCGAGAATTCTTAAATTGCAGCTTAACTTTTAACATATAAAGACGCGAACAACGCAAGCACCTGAGCTTCCTCTAGAAAAAGCTCATTTAACTGCCTAGCATATAAGAAACCAGCTTCTGCTCCGTCATCAAGAGCAAGGAACCGTACTGATTTGTTATAACAATTTATGTGAACATGATTGAACTCCAACCATTTCATTCCCAAGATAACATCAAGATCCATCAGTGGCAAGCAAATAAGGTCAACACCAAAATCTCTATCAAAAATCGACAGAGGACAGTTCAAACAAACCAAATAAGTAGTCACCGATCCCTTAACAGGAGTATCGATAACCATCTCTCTATTCATGGAGGTCACTACAAGGCCCAACAATGTCACACAATTAGTAGCAATAAACGAGTGAGTAGCACCAGTATCAATAATATCAATCAAATGAGTACTATTAATGTAACATATACCTCTAATCAACCTGTCGTCACTAGAAGTCTGAGTCCCCGACAAAGCAAACACCTTCCCTCCGGATTGAGCTTGCTTTAGCTTTTGGCAATGTGTACTAATATGTCCTGGTTCACGACAGTTGTAGTAAGTCACCACATTATCCTTGCAATCAGCAACCAGATGTCATGTCTTCCCGCACCAAAAACACTTCTTCACATCAACCTTGCACTTATTGGCGCGATGACCCAATTCACCACACCTAAAACATTTAAGAGGAGTAAGAGCACCTCCCCCACTTAGCCTTTTACCATCAGCAACCTTCTGTTTACCCTTCTCAGCTGGAGCACTATAAGGCTTCCCACGATTCAGATGTTACTTCCCCCTCTTCTCGCTCAGACTCTTATAGTGAGCTGACTGAGCCTTACTATCATCCTCGTAAATCCTACAACTATTCACCAACTCTGGAAACCTTCGTATCTGTTGATATCCAATCGCATGTTTGATCTCAGGACATAAACCATTCTCAAACTTAACACACTTTGAGAACTCTGCAGTTGCCTCACCGTAATGAGGATAGAACTTCGCAAGTTCCATGAACTTGGCAGCATACTTAGTAACAGACAAACTCCCCTGCTTCAGTTTTAGGAATTCAATCTCCTTCTTCCCGTGAACGTCTTCGGGAAAATACTTCCTCATAAACTCTTTGTGGAACACAACCCAACTGATAACTTCACCTGCAGTTTCCAACACCTGATGGGTGTTGACCCACCTATCACCAGCCTCCTCAGGCAACATATGTGTACCAAACCATACCTTCTGTGCTTCTGAACAATCCATCATAAGGAATATTCTCTCAATTTCTTTAATCCAAGTCTGCGCTCCATCAGGATCATACTTACCCTTAAAAGTATGTGGATTATTCCTCTGAAACTTCCCCAGATGTCAGAACTCATTGTTCCCACCAGCATTAGGCTGATTCTGCACAGCCTGAGCCACAACCTGCAAAGCATCAGCAATAATAACATCGTTTCTTCCTGCCATTTTTTGTTTTAACACAATAACAACAACAATGGTTAGAACACTATCATGACATCATTCAATTGTCACACCACACCGACTCGACAACTTGGCCTGACAGACCGATCTGCTCTGATACCACTATGTAACACCCTAATTTTCCCTGTGTAATTATAAATAAAATCTGAGTAAATTAAAACAATCAACAATTATGATGCTACTTTCAACATCAACCAACTCATGTGTTGCACCCCAAATTTTACCCTCGTTTTTTTATGCTAATTGTTGTTATGCTATTTTTCTCTGTATTTTAATTTAATAATTATCTTAGCTTTTTATTTGTTTTATGATTAGTTTAATTTCAATTTGGCTTATTTTATTTATATTTGAGTTGTTTTATTTTTATTAATTTAAATTAATCTTAATTTAAGCCATATTTTAATTAACTAGGCTAATTATCCGTTTAGTTCCTTTTAAATTAATTCTTAATCTAGAATATTAAGTAGTTTGTTTTTATTTTCAACAACCATATTATTAATTTAATTAAGAGAATGTGCCCAAAATAATGCTTGTCGTGACCAAATTTCATTACCATGGACCAATGAGGATCAAGCTTGGTTGTGTTTGACTTTTCAACCCTTTCATCAACCCATGAGAACGTGGCACGTGATGACCAAGGAAACAAAGCAAACCAAATTGTTCTTCTCCCTCTTGCTCACGATTTCAGAAGGGAACAAGGAAAATTCAAGTAAATTCATCCAACAAAAATCATTTCATCATCAATCCCTTGGCGCGTAGTAGTCGATTTGAATTCTCCAAGACTTTGCCCGTTTAAGCTTTCAACGGTTTGCTTCAATAAAGTGGCTCAGAGGAGTTGCTCGATTAAGCATTCAAGCTGCTCTCACCTGCAGATTCCTCCACGCTATCCCCAATTCTTACCTCATTTGATACTCTTTCAATGACAACAAATATGGAGCTCTGGAGTCATACATGAAGCAGTGAAATTCGCTCTGCATCTCTGAGGTTTTGCACAGCAGAGGAGCGTATTTGTATCCAAGAAAGCGAACCAAGTTTGAATTTCAAAAGAGCCGTTGTAACTCTAATTCCACTCAGCACTCCAAGTGTTTGATGTTTGGACTCATACAACCTTTGTTCAGCCTATATAAAGGGGCTTGATTCTACACTTCAGACAACAACAATCGCCAACAACTCTCTCTGAGAAAAACACTTAAAAGTTCTCTAAAATTTTTTAAGAGGTTGGAGCTAGCAATTTGGAATTGGTCACTGGAGCCGGTTCTTTGGAAAAGAGGGTACTCAACACACCTAAAGACTGTAGAATTCATTCTGTTTGGTATCGTATTTTCATCTCTTTTGCTAAATATGTTCTTTTGATTTAGTCTTTGTCATATGCATTTATTATATATGTCTTAATATATGCCTAAGACATGTTGCTATGGTTTGAATTCACAAGTAATTGATTGTCCTACATCTTCATGCTATACGGTATGTGAGGGAATTGCTATAATGAATGTTGTAATATTCATGGTTCTGTTTGCAATGGATATGCATTGATGTTTCGTTGTTTGATCATATGCTTAGGGGTAGATGGTGTGAACTTGTAGCTATTTACTTTACCCCCTGTTGGATTATTGTTGTAGCCGTATGCCTCTATGCTATGAGTTAGAGGTGTCTAGGCCTGCTTTATTGTTTTATGCCCCTGTTAAAAGTGTTTGTGTTAATCTCTTAGAACTTTGATATAAGACTTTTGCTTTGTGTTTTACTGGCCCACTCTATTAGTTGATCTACACGTATGCGGCGGATGTATGTCTCGTGTTGAGTTTGTTTCATGTTTTTGTTCCGATCAAATATGTTAACTTGGTTTACATGTATGTGGTAGATGTAGGTCTGATGTTGAATCTTTTTATGGTTTGCCTTTGTTCTGTTGAATACTATTGTATGAACATCATGATATCTGCTTCATTTGTCTTATCAAGGTTGTATCTGCTCTTTTTTTATAAATTGACTTGTTGTCTGGTCCTTAGGATAGTTCTGGCTTTAGTGAATTAGGGTAGCCTACGTTTTTGTTCCTTTTATTGAGCATGGTGTTCACGCTTTTAGGTTTGTTTTCATTTTACCTTTGTTTCATGCCTCGCTGTAAATTTGCGCCAAGAATGTATGCTTTAGCTATGACAATGATGCTACCCATCCATAGGTGTTTGTGGTCTTAAATGTTTGATCAAAATTGTATTTTCTAACCTTGTTGCCAAATCATAACTTGATGCCTTGTGGAAGGTGTTTACCCTGATCATGTTTTGCTACCCGCTATTAACTACTCATACTATTACTATCAGTTCCTTAGCCCATCTGTGATATATCCATGATCTGTTATGGTACTGTTGCTAACTTGTCTTTGCTTGTCGTCACTTATTGTGACATATTTGAGTTGTTGTTGTTTTTTGAAACATGTCTTTGAAGCTGACTGCAGCATGCCCTAACTTATTTTATATTGTCTTGCATTTCAAACTTGTAGCCTTGTTCTAAAAACATTGATGTTTGTTTTTTAGTCATGTGTTTAATCCTCACTGTTCTTGAATTTTGAACCCTTGCCATGCTGTCATGAGGTTCCATAATCTTCCTTAACTGTCTATTCATTTGTGTTCAAGGTATATCCCTGTATGATCCCTGTTTGAATGTACTGCATGCTTGACCTGTTTGTGAATCCGAAGTGTAGTATTTGAACTGATTGCATCATGCCTAACCATGTGCTTGCCAACATATCATCATACCACTTGTTTTGGTACTTTGAATGATTAATCCTGTTGTTTTGTTCTTTCGTTGATCAATTAACATTGGATATATGTATGCCGATTTTAAAACAACTCTGCTGTCTTTTATTTAGCATGTTAGTCTTGAAAATGCTTTGACGTACATGAAAACCAGTTTGTTGCCATGCTGTTTTAGATCCATAGTATACATGATCGTTTATGATTTGCATCCGAGATATGTCGTTTCAATTCATTGCGAATGTGTTATATGCCTGCTAACTCTTGCTGCCATGCCTGTGTTAGAATTGTTACACTATATGTTCAAGTGTCCCATTACTTTATAGATGTTTAGTTCGTATGGTAAAATCATTGCTTGATATTTAATCCATTTGGCAATTCATATGTTGAGGTGGTAATCATATGCTACTGTCTTCTCTTATTAACAATTGTTTGAGTGATGAATGGCATGGTGTTGTTTGAGTTGGCTGAATATGAGTTTGGTTTGCTTTGTTCCTTCTGGTTTATGCACGCGCGAAGACTTATATATTTATTAAGTTGTGTTTATTAACGGATGAAACAGCCACCCCAGTGGCAATCACGCACATGCACAAGCGCCTTTCACCTTCAGGACTGGGGTTCGAATCCCCCTCGCCCCAGTCCTTTTGATTATTTTTCTGAATTTCGCTCGCTTCCAATATATATGTCTGTTTCCATTATTATTCAACGTGCGCGCTTAGCACAATTGGCCATGGTTTTGTGTTGTTGAGATCATGGGTGTGGGTTCAAACCACACATGTGACATTTCCCTTTTTTTTTGCTTAAAATCACTTTCCTTTCTTTTAAGTTTACTAAAAAATGTAAAAACAACTTATTTATTTTTAGAAACTTTATTTATTTTTTTAGAAACTCCAAATATCCATTTTGTTTAACAATTTATTTGCTTAAATAATTTATTTAAGTTAATATTATTAATGTAAATTTTATATCTCTTTTATCTTGATAAGATTGTTAAAACTTTATTTATGACATTCTTAATACTCGAATTGGATCACTCATGCCTGATTTAATTCATTTTTAATTTATTTTGTCTTATGATTACTAATTTAATTTGAGAACTTGGTTATTCAAATTAAATTGCATCCTTGCTCGAATTTTATATTCATAATCATAGTTTTGACTTTATAACTAATTGTGTGACATATTTCTCAAATTTTATATGTCATTGATTTTATCTTTGACTTTTTATTTCATTATTTGTTTTGAAGCATAATGCTAATCTTATGCTTAACTTTACTTCACCTTACCTTTATTTAAGCATAATGCTAATCTTATGCTTATTTTCATTATCTTCATTTATCTTACATGTGAAGCATAAAGATATTATTATGCTTGTATTGTTTGTAACACTTACACTTTATTATTTCACCTTCACTCACTTTTTATCACTCAAGCATAAAGCCATTATTATGCTTGTATCACCTTTATATCAATGCTTTACCTTGTATCATTACTTATCCTTATCATGCTTTATCTTGTAATTGTTTTATTTCATCTCTACGTCCAAAGAAAGGTTGTATGGTTGACTCTTAAGTTATTGGTTTTGCTCTAAGAGTTCTTTAACTCTTAGTGGTGTTCATCACATGAACCACCACTCTCTTTACTAACTAAACACAACATAGGTCCATCTCAACTAGACCTAGAGAGTTTTAGACTCTATTCATCCCTTTCTTAATTATTGGCCATAGTCAATAATTCAGTAGACCAAGAACTACGTGTACTCTGATTTCGTACCCGGGAATACGTAGGCCAAAGTGCGATGCTTTGTCGAGTACCCTTAGTAATTAACACCTAGGGTTTTCTTTTCAAACCTTTAGCATAGAACCTTTAGCAAACATAAGATAACATTAACAAAAGGTTCCCGTAGAGTACTACGGACGTTTAGGGTGCTAATACCTTCCCTAAGTGTAACCAACCCCCGAACCTTAGATCTTCCCCCCTTAGGTTTTTCTAACGATCTTGAACCTTTCCTTTGGATAAATCAAAGTCGGTTGTAAAAGAAACTGATGCAAATTAATTAATAATTTGTTATCCAATTTTCACCGCAACAGAAATGACGACTTCACTGGGGACATCTCCTAAGAGGGTTAAGCCTATCTTGTTTTATGTTATTCATGTTTGCTTATCTGCTTGCATGTTTGTATATCTGTTCTATGTTTGATATTATCCTATTTGATTTGGGTTGACATGATATCTATGAGGGAGATAAATCCTATACCCGGATTTGAGCGTACACTTATTATAGGACGATGGTATATTCAAGGGGGCTTTGAAGGAGTCGATTCCTGAAAAAGTTAACTTGAGACACCATCACTCAGCTTAGGCCTTCTTGAGAGTTTAGTCATGTTGAACGATCCTTTTTGTGAAAACGTGCTACTCTCAATGAATGTGCCATTGAGGTTGAGGACCGTAGTTATCTTTAACCCCACTTGGCCTTTTAGATGTAGTGCGGTGACCATGATGGAGTCTATTTCTGAATTGGTTGTCACGCGATACTACACTCAGACGAGATCCTCTTGAGAATTTTATTGATTACCAAGTCATCTGGGAAGTCGATAAAATCCGAAAGATGGATCGTAGACTCTGGGAACTTTTTAGAACCTTGTTCGGCAGGTGAAAACCCATAGTACACACCTTTTGGGATGGGTAGACCATACTCCATGTTGTGATCTCGAACCCTTGATCCTGCTATGTGTGTTTTACATCCTGTTTGCATCTTGTATGTCATTTGCATGTTTGCATGTTTCATTGCATGTGTCTGTTTGCCCAGTTCTTCATTTCCCGTTATCTCTATCTTCCCGAGATTACCTGTGAGTCGTCAAGCTGATTCCTCGACACTGATACCGGACTAGAGCTAACTACAGACAAAGGATGTCAGAGCAAGATATACACAATGTTGAGGTCCGAATGGAGATCGATGAACTTAAGTCGAGCATGACCAAACTCACTGAGATGCTCCAAGTTTTGATTGCTAGGGGAGAGCCTCCCCAAAGGGCTGTCATCTAGGAAGTTTCAAGTGCTGATCCTCCACCCGTTCAGCTACCACCATTAACTTGGCCAGAGTTTGGTTTGCCACACAACTTTTCTCCACCTCTTGCATCTACTGCTAGGGTTGGTCAGACTGCTGTGCCTATTTTTCAAGCTCTTGTTTTCGCCGAGACCAGACCTGTGGTCCATGCCACTCCACAGCCCGTTCGAGCTTCATTTAGGAACCCCCTCTTTGAGTACAATGCTACTAGTGCTCAGGACGAAGAGCCTGAATATTTTGCCGAACCTGAAATCACTCATGAAAGGTTTCAAACTTTGGATAAAAGACTCAAGGCCATTGAGGGTAATGATTTCTTCAACTTGGATGCTGACAACTTGTGTCTGGTGTCTGACCTTGTTTTACCTGCAAAGTTCAAATTACCAGAATTTGTGAAGTACCAGGGCCATTCTTGTCCAAGGGCTCACTTGGTCATGTATCTTCGAAGAATGACCGCTTATGCTGATAATCAAAAGCTGCTTATCCATTGCTTTCAAGATAGTTTGAGTGGAGCTTCACTCAAATGGTACATGAATCTTGAACAAAATTCCATTCGCTGCTTTCAAGATCTTATTAATGCTTTCATGAAGCAATACAAGTATAACTTGGACATGGCTCCTGATCGCCGTCAACTTCAGAACATGTCTCAGAAGGATAAGGAATCTTTCAAAGAATATGCTCAGCGCTGGAGAGAGCTCGCTTCTCAAGTTGAACCTCCTTTAGGTGAAAAAGAATTAACTGGTTTATTTATGGATACATTGACTCCATTTTATTGGGAGAAGATGATTGGAAGTGTTTCATCCAACTTCACTGATCTAGTTACTATTGGCCAAAGACTTAAGGAAGGCCTCAAGAAAGGAAAAGTATCTAGAGCCGCTGAACCCTCAAATGCTGTGAAAAAACCCTTTGGGAACTTCCATAAGAGGAAAGAGGATCAAGCCAACGTTGTGATGTTTGAAGTGAAAAGGCCTCGTCCCCAACCTCATTATAATATTCACCCTACTGTTGCTGCTATCACCCCTGTGGTTACTGCTCCACGACAAGCTCATGCTACCCAACGTCCACCTGCAGGACAGAACCAATACCGTAATAGGGGTCAATTTGATCCCATTCCCATGACATACACCGAACTTTATCCTGGCATGGTGAAGAAAGGGTTGATTACTACAAGACCTTTGCCTCCTCCTCCAAATCCTCTTCCAGCCGGCTATAGGGCTGATCTCCGTTGTGAATACCATCAAGGTGGTGCAGGTCACGATTTGGAAAATTGTTATGCACTGAAGGCTAGGGTACAAGAGTTAGTGAGAAGCAAAATCCTCTCCTTTAAAGATAACCCTAATGTTCAGGATAACCCTATGCCCGGACACGCCAAGTGAAGCTTCAGTCGACTTCAGCAGATTATTCTCCTAAAAGCCAGTGTATTAGACAGGACAGCTCATCTTTGTTTCTGATTAGTCACTAGGCCTTTGTTTCTTGTTGTTTGCATTTTTCTTTATAGCTGTTTACCTTCAACTATGTCTGTACTTTCAAATTCAATGAAATGAGCAGTTTTGCAACTTTTTGATTCAATTCAATTGCTATTTACTCTAAATACTTTCAAAAATGTACATTTTCTTTGCCACTCTATTCTGCAAAGATTGGAGAATGATGATTACCTCATATACATAATTGTCGTGATATGCTTTCAACTAAACCTTGCCAGTGATATAAGGCATTGTTTCAATTCCCAATTACTTCGAACCTAGATGCTGGGGCAGGGTATTTCTCAATTTCAACTAAGACTATGATTGAAGTTCATCATAAATTCTGGGGTGGGCACCAATAAAACTTTGAGCCTATACTTTTTGCTTCATAAACCAGAAATCGTATCTCATTACAACCCTTCAAAAGACCTGATTGAGATAAGGTTACTTTGAAAGCATATTACAGCAAGGTTGTGTAACCTGACTCTTAAAAGTCTTTGCATTAAAACCTTTCACCTTAATGTCTTGAACTGCCGTGTTCTGACTAATGATTCACTTTACTGTGCATCTTTTTCAAAATAATTTTTGATTTCAAAGTTGCATTTACCATGTTTGTACAAGAACTTTTGTTTGCAAACTGGCTTTCCTCTCAAGGAATTTTTCAAACACTAAAGAAACTTGGTCAGTGATTTAATCAGGGGCAAGTACTTGTCATATCCTATCAAGGATCAATTCAAGACTTGTGGTCTAATGACGACTTCTCAGATTTGGTTTATTTAGAAGATACTTCAAGACTCATACTGGGGCAAGCAATCCCAGTGTACAGCAAAAACAATCATCTTCCAAGACTTAGATTGGGGCAAGCTTTCCAGGAGTACCATGAAACAGTCATTTCTAGAAACTGAAACAATGATCAATTCCTCTACAACAGTCAGCTAGTCTGGGGCAGTTTACCTGAAGAATCCCCAGGCAACGCTTTATCCTTCCTACAAGGATCATCAATTTGAATACAGTTTACCAGTGTGGCAGAGATGTGTTCAGCAGTAGCATCTCTAGTTCCCAAGCAGAGTGACAGTGATCTCCATGTTGAGGAATCAGTTTTCCAGTCTTGTCTTCCTACCAAGAGTCAAGCTGTGTCGTCAGCATAGGAATTTGCATTTGATCATATATATATATGCATGTCATGAGTGCTTCATCCTCATTTGCACTTCGCGTGAGGTCGTGTCGTTGTCCACGTCTTACAAAATGTTACATATCATACCTATTCAGTGCCATTCCTGGATGTCGTTCTCTCCATCATTCAGTGCTAGTCCTGAACATAGTGACTTGCTCTGCTTTCAGTGCCATTCCTGAAAGTTCACGTTTTATGTCCCATGCTTTCTTGGATTACTCTCTTATCTCATTCTCTTCTAATGATATTATGAGTTACATCCTTGTCTAAAGCCATTATTAGACATTGTGATTACCTCCATCCAAAGCCATTATTGGATGACTGACTTCTTTAACTCATCACCTTATCTAAAGCTATTATTAGATATTATGATTTGTACCTTTCATTCAAATCCGTTATTGGATGTCCGGTTTCTCTACCATCTGATGCCTATCCGGATGTGTCTCTCCTTCTGATGTTTTTTCAGATCGAGTCTTTGTTCACTTTATCTAAAGCCATTATTAGATATGAGGATTTCATTCACTTTCATCCAAAGCTATTATTGGATGATCGGTTCACTTTCATTCAAAGCCATTATTGAATGTAATCTTTATCCATTTTTACCTAAAGCTATTATTAGGTATGGTGATATATTCATTTTCATTCAAAGCCATTATTGAATGATTGTTTTCTCTGCATTCAAAGCCATTATTGAGTGTAGTCTTGCTCACATTTCATCCAAAGCCATTATTGGAGGACTGATTTCTTTACCTCTTTACCTTATCTAAAGCTATTATTAGATATTGTGATTTATACCTTTTCATTCAAAGCCGTTATTGGTTGTCCGGTTTCTTTAACCATCTGATGCCTATCTGGATGTGTCTCTCCTTCTGATATTTTTTTTCAAATCGAGTCTTTGTTCACTTTATCTAAAGCCGTTATTAGATATCATGATTCATACCTCCATCCAAAGCCATTATTGGATGACTGACTTCTCTTCTTTGTTCGCTTTATCTAAAGCTATTATTAGATATAGTGATTTGTATCCCCTATCCAAAGCCATTATTGGATGGTTGATTTCCTCACTTTTTCACTCCAAAGCTATTATTGGATGTTTGGTTCTTTCCATCTGATGCCTTTCCAGATGGGTTTCTCTTTCTGATGATTCTCGGATCAGGTCTCTTTATCTAGTTCATCTAAATCCATTATCAGATATTATAATTTGTACTCTTTATTCAAACCTTTCATTCAAAGCCATTATTGAATGACCGTTTTATTCAACCAGTGATCAGATCTTCTTTCTGGTCTCATACCCAGGAGGAGTTTGGGTTTTGTTTCCCCGATAGTTTATCTTCCCTGGATCTTTCCCTAGTAGAGTTTGTCTTTCAGGTCTCCCCTGGTGAGTCCCTTCCGTTGGTTGGCTTGTATCCCCAGTGAGTTGTTTCTCATGGATACTGACCTGTTTCCTTCCCCAGTGAAGCTCTCTGGTCTTTTTGCTTCCTGTTTACCCATTGGTGTCTCGTTGTGTCTGCATTTTTGCATCTTCTTGACATCATGTTTGCTGCATTGCATTTGTGTGCATCTAGGGTAAAAATTTTGGTTATCTGTATTTAAATATCTCGCACTGTTGATTACATAAGGATTTTCATCTCTCATGTCATCAGGCGAAGATATTTAAATAGGGGCAACTGTTGCACCCCAAATTTTACCCTCGTTTTTTTATGCTAATTGTTGTTATGCTATTTTTCTCTATATTTTAATTTAATAATTATCTTAGCTTTTTATTTGTTTTATGATTAGTTTAATTTCAATTTGGCTTATTTTATTTATATTTGATTTGTTTTATTTTTATTAATTTAAATTAATCTTAATTTAAGCCATATTTTAATTAACTAGGCTAATTATCCGTTTAGTTCCTTTTAAATTAATTCTTAATCTAGAATATTAAGTAGTTTGTTTTTATTTTCAACAACCATATTATTAATTTAATTAAGAGAATGTGCCCAAAATAATGCTTGTCGTGACCAAATTTCATTACCATGGACCAATGAGGATCAAGCTTGGTTGTGTTTGACTTTTCAACCCTTTCATCAACCCATGAGAACGTGGCACGTGATGACCAAGGAAACAAAGCAAACCAAATTGTTCTTCTCCCTCTTGCTCACGATTTCAGAAGGGAACAAGGAAAATTCAAGTAAATTCATCCAACAAAAATCATTTCATCATCAATCCCTTGGCGCATAGTAGTCGATTTGAATTATCCAAGACTTTGCCCGTTTAAGCTTTCAACGGTTTGCTTCAATAAAGTGGCTCAGAGGAGTTGCTCGATTAAGCATTCAAGCTGCTCTCACCTGCAGATTCCTTCACGCTATCCCCAATTCTTACCTCATTTGATACTCTTTCAATGACAACAAATATGGAGCTCTGGAGTCATACATGAAGCAGTGAAATTCGCTCTGCATCTCTGAGGTTTTGCACAGCAGAGGAGCGTATTTGTATCCAAGAAAGCGAACCAAGTTTGAATTTCAAAAGAGCCGTTGTAACTCTAATTCCACTCAGCACTCCAAGTGTTTGATGTTTGGACTCATACAACCTTTGTTCAGCCTATATAAAGGGGCTTGATTCTACACTTCAGACAACAACAATCGCCAACAACTCTCTCTGAGAAAAACACTTAAAAGTTCTCTGAAATTTTTTAAGAGGTTGGAGCTAGCAATTTGGAATTGGTCACTGGAGCCGGTTCTTTGGAAAAGAGGGTACTCAACACACCTAAAGACAGTAGAATTCATTCTGTTTGGTATCGTATTTTCATCTCTTTTGCTAAATATGTTCTTTTGATTTAGTCTTTGTCATATGCATTTATTATATCTGTCTGAATATATGCCTAAGACATGTTGCTATGGTTTGAATTCACAAGTAATTGATTGTCCTACATCTTCATGCTATACGGTATGTGAGGGAATTGCTATAATGAATGTTGTAATATTCATGGTTCTGTTTGCAATGGATATGCATTGATGTTTCGTTGTTTGATCATATGCTTAGGGGTAGATGGTGTGAACTTGTAGCTATTTACTTTACCCCCTGTTGGATTATTGTTGTAGCCGTATGCCTCTATGCTATGAGTTAGAGGTGTCTAGGTCTGCTTTATTGTTTTATGCCCCTGTTAAAAGTGTTTGTGTTAATCTCTTAGAACTTTGATATAAGACTTTTGCTTTGTGTTTTGCTGGCCCACTCTATTAGTTGATCTACACATATGCGGCGGATGTATGTCTCGTGTTGAGTTTGTTTCATGTTTTTTTTCCGATCAAATATGTTAACTTGGTTTACATGCATGTGGTAGATGTAGGTCTGATGTTGAATCTTTTTATGGTTTGCCTTTGTTCTGTTGAATATTATTGTATGAACATCATGATATCTGTTTCATTTGTCTTATCAAGGTTGTATCTGCTCTTTTTTTATAAATTGACTTGTTGTATGGTCCTTAGGATAGTTCTGGCTTGAGTGAATTAGGGTAGCCTACGTTTTTGTTCCTTTTATTGAGCATGGTGTTCACGCTTTTAGGTTTGTTTTCATTTTGCCTTTGTTTCATGCCTCGCTGTAAATTTGCGCCAAGAATGCATGCTTTAGCTATGACAATGATGCTACCCATCCATAGGTGTTTGTGGTCTTAAATGTTTGATCAAAATTGTATTTTCTAACCTTGTTGCCAAATCATAACTTGATGCCTTGTGGAAGGTGTTTACCCTGATCACGTTTTGCTACCCGCTATTAACTACTCATACTATTACTATCAGTTCCTTAGCCCATCTATGATATATCCATGATCTGTTATGGTACTGTTGCTAACTTGTCTTTGCTTGTCGTCACTTATTGTGGCATATTTGAGTTGCTGTTGTTTTTTGAAACATGTCTTTGAAGCTGACTGCAGCATGCCCTAACTTATTTTATATTGTCTTGCATTTCAAACTTGTAGCCTTGTTCTAAAAACATTGCTGTTTGTTTTTTAGTCATGTGTTTAATCCTCGCTGTTCTTGAATTTTGAACCCTTGCCATGCTGTCATGAGGTTCCATAATCTTCCTTAACTGTCTATTCATTTGTGTTCAAGGTATATCCCTGTATGATCCCTGTTTGAATGTACTGCATGCTTGACCTGTTTGTGAATCCGAAGTGTAGTATTTGAACTGATTGCATCATGCCTAACCATGTGTTTGCCAACATATCATCATACCACTTGTTTTGGTACTTTGAATGATTAATCTTGCTGTTTTGTTCTTTCGTTGATCAATTAACATTGGATATATGTATGCCAATTTTAAAACAACTCTGTTGTCTTTTATTTAGCATGTTAGTCTTGAAAATGCTTTGACGTACATGAAAACCAGTTTGTTGCCATGCTGTTTTAGATCCATAGTATACATGATCGTTTATGATTTGCATCCGAGATATGTCGTTTCAATTCATTGCGAATGTGTTATATGCCTGCTAACTCTTGCTGCCATGCCTGTGTTAGAATTGTTACACTATATGTTCAAGTGTCCCATTACTTTGTAGATGTTTAGTTCGTATGGTAAAAGCATTGCTTGATATTTAATCCATTTGGCAATTCATATGTTGAGGTGGTAATCATATGCTACTGTCTTCTCTTATTAACAATTGTTTGAGTGATGAATGGCATGGTGTTGTTTGAGTTGGCTGAATATGAGTTTGGTTTGCTTTGTTCCTTCTGGTTTATGCATGCGCGAAGACTTATATATTTATTAAGTTGTGTTTATTAACGGATGAAATAGCCACCCCAGTGGCAATCATGCACATGCACAAGCGCCTTTCACCTTCAGGACTGGGGTTCGAATCCCCCTCGCCCCAGTCCTTTTGATTATTTTTCTGAATTTCGCTCGCTTCCAATATATATGTCTGTTTCCATTATTATTCAACGTGCGCGCTTAGCACAATTGGCCATGGTTTTGTGTTGTTGAGATCATGGGTGTGGGTTCAAACCACACATGTGACATTTCCCTTTTTTTTTGCTTAAAATCACTTTCCTTTATTTTAAGTTTACTAAAAAATGCAAAAACAACTTATTTATTTTTAGAAACTTTATTTATTTTTTTAGAAACTCCAAATATCCATTTTGTTTAACAATTTATTTGCTTAAATAATTTATTTAAATTAATATTATTAATGTAAATTTTATATCTCTTTTATCTTGATAAGATTGTTAAAACTTTATTTATGACATTCTTAATACTCGAATTGGATCACTCATGCCTGATTTAATTCATTTTTAATTTATTTTGTCTTATGATTACTAATTTAATTTGAGAACTTGGTTATTCAAATTAAATTGCATCCTTGCTCGAATTTTATATTCATAATCATAGTTTTGACTTTATAACTAATTGTGTGACATATTTCTCAAAATTTATATGTCATTGATTTTATCTATGACTTTTTATTTCATTATTTGTTTTGAAGCATAATGCTAATCTTATGCTTAACTTTACTTCACCTTACCTTTATTTAAGCATAATGCTAATCTTATGCTTATTTTCATTATCTTCATTTATCTTACATGTGAAGCATAAAGATATTATTATGCTTGTATTGTTTGTAACACTTACACTTTATTATTTCACCTTCACTCACTTTTTATCACTCAAGCATAAAGCCATTATTATGCTTGTATCACCTTTATATCAATGCTTTACCTTGTATCATTACTTATCCTTATCATGCTTTATCTTGTAATTGTTTTATTTCATCTCTACGTCCAAAGAAAGGTTGTATGGTTGACTCTTAAGTTATTGGTTTTGCTCTAAGAGTTCTTTAACTCTTAGTGGTGTTCATCACATGAACCACCACTCTCTTTACTAACTAAACACAACATAGGTCCATCTCAACTAGACCTAGAGAGTTTTAGACTCTATTCATCCCTTTCTTAATTATTGGCCATAGTCAATAATTCAGTAGACCAAGAACTACGTGTACTCTGATTTCGTACCCGGGAATACGTAGGCCAAAGTGCGATGCTTTGTCGAGTACCCTTAGTAATTAACACCTAGGGTTTTCTTTTCAAACCTTTAGCATAGAACCTTTAACAAACATAAGATAACATTAACAAGAGGTTCCCGTAGAGTACTACGGACGTTTAGGGTGTTAATACCTTCCCTAAGCGTAACCAACCCCCGAACCTTAGATCTTCCCCCCTTAGGTTTTTCTAACGATCTTGAACCTTTCCTTTGGATAAATCAAAGTCGGTTGTAAAAGAAACTGATGCAAATTAATTAATAATTTGTTATCCAATTTTCACCGCAACATCATGCAATAGGATATGTAACACATATGAAATTTAAAAACAATAAGAATTATAAAATAAGTCTGAATTTCAACATTTTATTAGCAGCGGAAATAATCAACAACTGATTAATTTAATTCTTCAAAACATAACTATAACATAATGTTGTTATAAGAAATTATTAATCATAGGAGATTCACATAAAATCTCCACTAGACACAAAATAAAGACACAAGTTTTCCATTCCCCCAGTGTTACATATCAGAGCAGATGCCGACTCAACAAAAAAACAAAAAAGAAGATTATCTCTTCCATTCACATCCATGCCTCTACTGTGAATTATCTGCATGATGCCCATGTAAAGGTAACATTCAAACAGAAGGGGTGAGAAATCACACTCATATAATGGAATTGCAATATAATATGTAAGCACACCCTCGTCACATACATAATCACCCATTCCACAACTCATAATCCACACAATCCAAATATCATAATACAACAGGTATGAAATGGAATGAGACTCAACTCCATGACTCAATGCATGTGGTACCAAATGTAAACTCTCAGGTTCACTCACTCCTGATCCCCACCACATGATCAAAGCACACTAAAAATCATTACCATCACCATAGGTAACGCTTCACCGATTCCCAACTGGAACCAGCTACTCGCACCCAATCCTTACCATAGGAATGAAGCTCACCAAAGCAAACCTCTGTCCAAACACCATGATGCATGATTCATAAATGATATGAAAAACCATAACATGTACAATGATTTTCACGTTAATCACTGTACTACACCAAAATTGGTCACCAAACACCAAACATATACTACAAGCATTCGACAATAGCATTATAGTAGCATATCAAGTAATAACACACCGTCCATACATAATACCACACCACAACATACACACCGCATACCATCCAAAACCAGTACGCGCCATTAAAAATAACTTCCAGATACTAAAACTATTTATATATTAAAGTACACTACGCCAGCTTTCCAACTCTTTAAACGGTACCTCAAACGGACACCCGAAACTCAAGTTATGAATTATTTAAGTTCGACACAGCAGGTGTAATCGGTTACATCAAAACAGGTAACCAGTTACCACTTGATAAAAATAATGGCTAAACATCCCCAGTGTAACCGGTTACACAAAAACTAGTAATCGATTACACCCTTTATAAATGCCCAGATTACATTCTTTTTGGACAGTGTAACTGGTTACACCAAAACATGTAACCGGTTACACCCTTTAAAAAATAAACTAGTAAAAGACCCGTGCGTCCGCACGGGTCCATTAATTTTAATTAAAATTTTAATTTATTTATATACATTTATATTAATTAATAATATTAATTTTGTAATACACTGGTCATATTAAATAAATAGTATATTAAAATTGTCAAATAATTGATCATTTTTAAAAAGGTAATAACATAATAGCAATAATTGGCATTAAAGTGGATAATCATAAAATATCAAATAACATATTCATATGTCGTTAAAGTGAATAATCAGACACATGTTTCTCCCCTCTACAGTTCAACTTTTACTTTTAGCAATAATTGGCATTACATCTTAACCCTCTTCCTCTCCCCTTTGACCAACCATCCACCTGTTGGTGATAGTTAGCCCCAAATTGGTACCTCCATTTCAAGCAATTATTAGATTTGGATAACATTGTAATGCTTTCTAGTAGAATTTTGTATAGCCATAACCAATATCAATAAAACCAAATAGAATGAAAGAAACGATATTAGTTTTACAAAAACAAAATATCTTAATCTTATGGAAAACCCAACGGGCGGAACTCCACTGCTAAGCAAAAAAACTCGCCAGCGCATAACAACTCAACCACTTGGAGAACAACCAACCTATGATTGTTGTTGCACCAAAAATCCATAACCAAATTGGCTCTAGTGATAAAACCAGAGCAACTCCAAACACATTACCGCTCCGACTCAAGGCTAGAAACCTTCTGCTGACAAATTCAACAAACTGCAGAGTCATATAATCTGCATCAAATTTATCCACCCGATATAAGACCAACAAGCACTAGATTGGCCGATGAATCCTCACGGCACAAATCTTAATGATGACTGAACAAATGGAGCAGAACCTTGGCAACTAATTTAACCGCAACCGAATTCCACCAGATGAGATACCTTGGTTAAGATAATTTGATCTAGTTTCAATTAGCTTCTACCTTGTGACTGTGAAAACTGCTCAATTAAAATAAGATATTGAATCTTTGGTAGTCTTTAATATTAAAGATCAAATTAGCTTGAAATAATATGTGCTCATGTTTCTATGCCTTTGGATTTTGATCATATTAGGCACATAATCTTTTAATTTTCACTGTTATTATCCTTGAATCAAACATGAATAAAATAACAATTGAAGATGCATGAGAATAACAATTGAAGGATTGTTTTAGTTAATATAATGTTTACAATATAAAATAGAATAACAATTGAAGATGCATGACTCTATATAAGTAAAATGCAAAGTAGTTGAAGATGCTTGAGTCTAGAAAAGTAAAAAAAAATGCTAAATTCTCTTAATGAGTGGTATGACAATTTTTATGATTAAGGGTGTTTGATCTCCTAGAACTAAAAAACTGATATGGAATTAACAAACACATGTTTATGACCCAGGTTTATGATTAAGGTTAATTTGGAGTATAACAAACACAAGTTTTGTGATTCATGGGATTTTTAAAACTTATTTTAAGGTCATAGGATTGAAACTAAATGTAAATATGCCGGTTACAAATGCTAACTGTGTTGCTATAATTTCCTCAGGATGTGAAGTTATAGATAAATAGATAGGCATAATTTTGTTGGGAAAAGGTATGCAGAAAGCAGAATTTGAGAGCAGATTTTCTAGAGCAGTCTACTGCCAGCATTATTGACAGGACAACATAGTGGTTTGGTTAAGAGTTTTCACGATTTTGGATATGATGAAAACAAACATCTCCAAGCAAGATCAAAGTTTTGGCAAAATTGAATAAAAAATTGTATAAGTACAACTGTCTACATCATCAAAATTAATTTTGACAGAATCACTTTAGTTATTATTATATACATCAAAATTGTTCTATTCTAAGACTATTTTCTTACTCAATTTATATTGATATAATGCAATTTTGATACATTAAGCTTTAGTCTTAAGCATGTTTTCAACCTTTCTTCTTACCTTTTCTTTTCCTCATGAGGAGCTGTATTATTCCCTTTCTAGCTTACTCTTCTAAAACTTAATGAAGCAGCTTCAACTCAATTCTTATAGTCTAATTATGAAACAGTGAATGTTCCTGGTGTTTCATTTCCTTTCCATGTTAAAGATCTTCCTGACCTGGTTCTCTATGAAAGAAAGATTGAGTGATACATACACATCTTTTTTTTTTGCAGTTTTTGTTGTTGACAAAATCATATGAAACTAAATGGTCAATTTTAATGATTGAATAAAATGTAACAACTAGAGCAACTAAGTTAATATCTAAATAACTTGTTATGTCATTGCATTATGATTTAAACAAAAGAATATGGTTCCAAGTGATGATGCTATTGTATTCATTTTAAAAAGGCCTAAAATGACATTGGTTGTTTTTTTTATATATATAAAATTGGAACCAATAGGGAAATTATAGGTCAGTTAATCAATCTAACCTCTGTAGCTAGTTGTTCAATTTGTTTTTAGACATCTTGAGCATCATATCCATCACTATGACTCTCATCCTTTTTCTTAAATAATCAACACAAAATATATTAATAGAAAACTATAATATTTTGCATATTAACACAAAGTGGAAAAACTAAATAAAATAAAACAAAAGTAACTAAATATGATTCATTTACTTAAACTATTCCACAATTAAAATAAACATTGTAAATGGGATTCGCTTCACACACCTATTGATTTTGGGACATAAGGATGACATATGGATCCTAACCAATTTCCACACAATAAAGGATTTTCAAAGAAGCTTCAAAATGTAACATTAAAATTTATCAACATAGGAAAGTTCTTAACTATAAAATTATAACATTTCTCTGCACTACCTGTCAGTCGAGGACCGCATGAAGTTCTTTGATGATGGAATTACTCAAGTAAATTTGTTATAAGAAAAGTTCCTAAAAACATAAAGACATACAACAGATTATGAGGGGTCAAAATAAATACTCACATTGAAGATACATTAGGACAAGTATACAAAAACATCAGTAAAGGGGACTTAGACAAACACAGTTGTATCTCTGGCCTCTCAACCTAGTATTTCTGTAAGATGAATTGTCTCGCAGAGAAACATCGTGGGGCTTCTAATCCATAACATATCTGCGAGGAAGCTTTAGCAAGGCTTAATCGAATCTCTCAAAGTCATTACAACCTGCATGAGAAACCATGAATGTTATTACGAAACCATGACAATATGTGGTGTTCAGCTTTAGTAAGACACCATAAGCTATAAAACATACAACTTAATTTTATTTACATATAATTGGTAAAAAAACAAAGCTAGTGGAAGGTGACTTCTATACTTTTAAGTGATCAAAGTGAAAACTCAAAGAAAATGTGTAAAAGTTAACATTTTTAGATTGCATTTGTACAAAGAATCTCACATTTTTTGGTATTTGAATATCAAATAATTAATTGAAAATTTGTATAAGAGAGTGAATGAATTTGAAAAAATTGTGCACGTACAACTCTGAAATTCTCAAGCGAAACACAACCATCTTCACCGCCAAATCTTTATCCTTTTCAAACTTTTCATCCCTTCTTCTTTCATGATCTTTTCCTCCAAGAGATCCTCGGCTTCCAACCTAATCTTCTCCACATCCTCGAAAACATAAAAATACATTTGAAAACTAAAATTTATTCTGTTTCTCTAAAAATAGCTTTTGAGTTGCATTCTAAAATCATTCTCCGTGAATGCTTCTTAAGCGGGACGGAACAACATATAGATTAATCACTTGCTAGGTTAATTGCAAGATTAATAATATATAAAATTTCCAACAAAACCTGCAATGAGAAATCAATATGTGAATAATATAGAAAACTTTCAACAAAACCTGTTATAATAAAATTTAAAGAAACTATTATGTGAATTTACTATTTTTTATAAATATTAAAATTATCCAAAGTTAAAAGGAAAAAAAAAGATTGATATAAGGTTACCTTTTACGGTCAAAGCAAAAACTCGAACATTGTTAGTGTTAGCACTCTCTGTTGATGGATCTTTCTTGCCGTCAAAGTTGTGGTCTTCTTGTTGACCATATAAAATGTGTTCATATAAACATATCAAAGTTGCGGTCATCTTGTTGACAATGGAAATAACTTAACTTACCTACACTGCACATACTTCATATGAGTAATTACATAAACATAAAATTCACAGTGTTCATCTTTCATGTTTGGGTTCAATTTACAATGTTCATCTTAAAATAAAAACATAAAATTCATATCAGCACAAACACAACCTATTAAATTATTACATAAGCATATAAAGAGTATATTCAAACAAGTTTCAGCAAGGGAGCCCACAAAAAAATATTCAACCAAAGAATCATAAACATATATAGAAAGTAGTCATAAATTTGTTCAAATAGACTATAAAAAATTAAAAGGAAAAATTGAAACCCTAAAAAAATTAAATTAGAAGGAAAAACAAAAAAAAAACCAAGAAAAACTTACACATAGAGGAATCAATGGTTCATTGGGTTGCTTGCAACTTGCTTGTTCTTGTAACTCTTTTCTAAATCGTCATTCTACAGTATAAGCATATTTTTGGGCATTCATTCTTTGAAACCACTGCCCCATTGAAATCTTGGATCATGAAAGAATGAAGAGAAGGAGAAGGAGATGGAAAAATGGGCAATATGAAATATAAATGGAGAGAATGATGAAGAGAGGTCAGATGCAAATTTGAAAAAAAAATGAAAGAAAAGGAAAGAAAGAGGGAAAAAGAATTTAGATTAAAATTAAAAAGAATGTGAGAGAGATACATACCTATGTGATGTTGACACGTAATTAAATTAAAGTACTTTGTGAATGATTTTAGCTTCATTTAGTTAATTATGAAATAGGGCAATGGTAAGAGTAATCTTAAAAACAATGGAAGAGCATTTTGGGGTATTTGGTAGCATCTTGTGATCTTAGGTAGATCGTTTAATTTTTAGAAAATTTATCTCAGGTGTAACCAGTTACTCCAAAAGTGGTACGAAATTCAGTTCTAAAACACCCCAAAAATCTAAAATTTCATAAACAATTATATACTTCAGTTTCACACTCTAATTCTTGCCAACACCCAAAATCCAAACATTCACTCAACACACAAATTATCCAAACATACATCATAACATCATTATCACACTATTGCATAATTTATAGCATAGAAAGGAAATTCAATCAAGAGAAACCAAAACCCCCAGCCACATGTTATCATGCAAAGCCCTTATACAAAAGGAAAACCCACCCTTACCTTAATTTTCCAGCAAGAGCACTTTAACAATGGGGTTCACTCTTCTTCTTCCTCAAAGTCCTAGCTCTCTCTTCTCTTTCTCTTCCTTTTTCCTCAGTTTTCATGTAATGACTGCTCTCCCTTTATTTCCCTTCTTTTCTTATTTTATTATTTCATTATTTCTAATTCCACCTTATTCCAACTAATTAAAATAAATATTTATTTCATCATATCTATACCTATATACAAGGAGAATAGGGGAAATGGGCTGTCCTTTTTTTTTTCAAAATTATCCTTTAACCACTTATATATGTACTAAAAAACCACATCAATAAAAACTGCATATAAAGGTGACCAATTAGTTATTATTGACATCCTATTATAATCCTTATGGGAGTTAATTCTATCTCTCAGTGCATCAATTAGAAAGACTCCATTTTTTTTCTTCAGTTTTCATTCTTATTTTAAAATCGTATAATTTTTATTTTCAAAGACACATTGTATATTATACAATTTTATCTTCAGTTTTCATTTTCAAATACGTAATTTATTATACAATTTTTTTTCAAAGACGCATTGAATAATCAGTTTCTAATCTTAATAGTATCTACCGCCTCACTTTCCCATTTTCTATTTAGTGGCTTTTCATTCAATTATTTTTTAGTGTTTCATTTTTTTTTAATTGCTACAAATTACTTTCTGTCATTTAAACATATATTCAACCTATCATGTGAAATTGAAAAGAGGGTATACAATTCTCCTTTACTGCAAATCCAATATTATGAGGTTTCATTTTCTCTTCTTTCTATATTTGAATTTTCTTTTGATTGTTTCTTTGTATTTTCATTGTGGAACGATTTTTGTACATGTTAGTGCCAACAACGGTTTCTTATGCATAGTGAATTGAATCAAGAAATGAACACAATCACTTTCCATTCTATAATATTCTTTATTTATTCAATTTTGATTAGTGATCTCATTGTTATTGTTAATTTTTTTTGTTGCTTTTGATGTTTGATTATCATGGGTGCAGTTTACATTTGTGTAGATTTTTTTTAAGGAAATTGATGTTTATCATGAGTGAAATTTACAATTATATAAATTTTTGTTATTGTTTTTAATTGTCGTTGCTTATATTGTTTTTGTGCTTTTTTAGTACAGTTTACAATGTGTTAAAGCAACGATGTTTTTGAAGCAGAATGTGACCAGAAAAAAGAATATTTCAATTGCATTGCAGACGCTGCTTGGCTGTGGATGCTGTATAGAGATATAGTTTTCATGGGGTTTTGTATCCAATTTTTTATTTTGTTAATGTGTTCTAATTAATATCGAATTAATATATTTTTTATCTTAACTATGTATAAAGAGAATAGAGAGTTTTGGGCTGACCTATTTTACTTTCAATCAAGGTAATTAAAATCGGACCGGACCGGCCAGTTCAACCGGTTAGACCGGGAACCGGCCTTATGTCCGGTCAATTAAAGCCTTTAAACCGGCATGTCAAAGAACCGGGGCAAAAACCGAAAAACCGGGTAGAAATCGGAAAAACCGGTCAAAACCGGGGGTTCGTCCAATTACATGGGTTGAACCGGATTTTAACTTTTTCAGTTTTTTTTAATTTATTTAAAATAAAAATATAATAAAAGATGAAAAAAAAAACAATTTAATACTATTAAACAAAACGAGTCTTATAATTGAAGACCTCACTCTAATCCATTCAGAATTTGGATTTTCTTGATAATAAGGCCTAGAATTCTTTTTATAAATAATACTCTCCAATTTATTTTCTAAAGTTTTGACTGTCAAACATAATTCATTAATAATGTTATGATCATCCTTTCACAAAGTTGACAGCACTAAAAAAAAGAAACGTTTCTTCTTAAATTCTAATATTCTTTGGCCTAAATCAATCATCATCTAATATATTTTACATAAGATACTAAATTCTTGCATTTTAAACTCTTTCTCAAACTGATTCTAGTTAAGAAATTATAGGAAATAAAAGTCACAAATCTATATGATAAAAAAAACTAGTACTAAATCATATAACATATACAATAACGGTCTGACCCTCGATCCGACCCGATCAGACCTTTAAACCTTAAACCCCAGTCTATACCGGTTCAATATCCGGTCCGGTTTTAATTACCTTGCTTTCAATAATAACCTTAAAAATAATAAAATTGTCAAACATATGTGGCAACCATTCAATTACATAGTAGTTATTTCAATTTTTTTTTAATATTTTGTTTGTGAAAGTTGAAATTGGTAGCCATTGTTAGAACAATCATAAAACATAAAACCAGAATTTTGAAGGTAGTAACAATGGTGAAAAAGAAACTTGGGGAAGAAGATGAATTGAGAGAGAGAGAGAATTAGGGTAGAGAGTAATATTGATGAATCAAAAATGGCATTAACTTTGAATTGGGATTACAACAATGTATATATACACATGAGAGAATAGTACAAATAATAACAAAACCAACTAAAGTGTCATGCTGTTAAATTCTGTTATTTTTGGAAAAACAACAGCTGTAACCGATTAGCAACAATCGGGTAATCGATTACGCTAGCTGAATTTTCAAAAAAATAGATTTTCAAAACAGCTCACAACACACCACCTCACTTTAGTTGCTCCAAGTTCATCATGCTCAAGCTCTTTAACAGTCTCTTGAACACCTCATTTGTCACACCCTTGGTCAACAAATCCGCAACTTGGTCCTTGCTTCGGCAATAGCTCAATCTAAGCTTTCCATCACCGACCAATTCTCTCAAGTAATGAAACTGTATCTCAATATGCTTGCTCCTTCCGTGTGCAATCGGATTCTTCGCAAGATTTATCGCGGAAACATTATCCACAAACAGTGTGGTGGCATCATCATCACCACATCCCAATTCCTTCATAAGATTCACTAACCACATAGCTTGGCAAGCACTAAATGATGCCGCAATGTACTCGGCCTCACAAGAAGAGAGTGCTACAACCGGTTCCTTCTTCGAACACCATGAGATTGGTGTACTACCGAACATAAAGATGTAACCCGCCGTAGATTTTCGATCATCTTTATCTCCGCACCAATTAGAATCGGTGTAGCCAAGTAAAGTACATTTGCGACCCATATCCGATGTGGGAAACAAAATACCACAACCAAGAGTACCTTTCACATATCTAAGGATTCTCTTGACCGCCGCCAAGTGAGACACCTTAGGTCTCTCCATGAATCTACTCGCAATACCGACACTAAAAGCCAAATCCGGTCGAGTATTGCACAAATACCGTAACGATCCAATCAAACTCCGGTAAAGTGTTTGATCCACATCATCCTCATCATCACTTTTGGACAGCTGAACTCTAGCCTCACAAGGTGTATTAGAAGCATTACAATGTTCCATTTCACACCTTTTCAAGATATCTAGAGCATACCTTCTTTGATGCATAAGCAACCCCACTTTTGACTTGTGAAACTCTATGCCAAGAAAGTATCTCATGGCACCAAGGTCCGTCATCTCAAACTCACTCATGAGCTCCACTTTGAACCTCGAAATACTCTTGTCATTGCTGTCCGTAATCAAGAGATCATCAACATACAAGCAAAGTATAATAACACCATCAATAGTATCCGATCTCACATAAACACCATGTTCGGATACACACCGTTTGAAACCGATGTCAATAAGAAAGCCGTCTATACGTTTGTTCCAAGCTCTCGGAGCTTGTTTCAAACCATACAACGCCTTGTGTAGCTTGTAGTACTTCTTCTCTTGATTTTTAATCACGAAACCGGGTGGCTGTCCCACATAAACCTCCTCATCAAGAGGACCATTCAAAAACGCAGATTTCACATCCATTTGGTAAATCACCCAATTGTTGCTATGCGCAATTCCAACAACCAAATGAATAGTCTCCAATCTAGCCACCGGTGCGAATACCTCCTCGTAGTTTATCCCCTCACGTTGCAAGAACCCTTTGGCAACTAATCGAGCTTTGTACTTGATTACTTCACCTTTAGGATTTGTTTTGACTTTATAGACCCATCGCACACCAATCGGTTTCTTTCCATGTGGTAAATCGACCAGCTCCCAAGTACCATTTTTTTCAATAGATTCCAGCTCCTCTTTCATTGCACATATCCATTTAGGATCACTTAAGGCTTCCTCCTCATTTACCGGTTCAGATTCGGACATAAGTGCGAAATGAACAAAATCACCATCATTATTCACTTCATTATCTTGGAACCTCTCACAATCTCGGAGTCTATGAGGCAAGGCTCTTTGCCTCACTGGTCTACCATTATTCACAACATCATTTTCCGCTTCAGTAGGTGCAGGTACAGCGGCATCGGAATTCTCCGGATCAAACAAATCAACAAACTGCTGTTGTTCAGCAGGGTGTAACCGATTAGCAGCAATCGGGTAATCGATTACACCTGCTGTTTCAGCAGTTTTTATTTCATCAAACTGCACATCCTGGGTTATCACGATTTTCCGATTTCTCTCATCAAATAGCTTGTAACCTCCAGTAGAGTGATATCCAACAAATATCAATTTCTCACCTTTATCATCCAACTTCTTTCTAAGTTGATTCGGTACATGATGATATGTAATCGATCCAAAAACGCGCAAATTATTCACACTCGGTTTGAAACCACTACAAACCTCTTCTGGTGTAATCTTCTCCAGCTTCTTAGTAGGACACCTATTCAACAAGTAGGTGGCTGTAGACACGGCCTCACCCCACAATTCCTTAGGCAACTTCTTCCCACAAAGCATACTACGCACCATGTTCATTATTGTACGATTTTTCCTCTCGGCATCTCCGTTTTGTTGAGGCGTATATGGAGGCACCACCTCACACACAATACCCTCAAGATCACAAAACTTCCCAAACTCACTAGAGGTATATTCACCTCCACCATCCGTTTTGAGAATTTTGAGCTTCCGACCGCTTTGACGCTCCACCATGGATTTGAAACTCTTGAACACTCTAAATACCTCATACTTCCTCTTGATAAGATATGTCCAAAGCTTCCTACTAAAGTCGTCAATAAACGTAACAAAATATCGATTGCCGCCATAAGTCTCTACTTGCATTGGTCCACAAACATCGGAATACACCACCTCAAGTAAGCCTTTGGTTCTTCGACCCGCATCCTTGCTAAACACATTCTTGTGTTGCTTACTCGTCACACATTCCTCACACAATTCTGTCGGAACACTAATATGTGGCAGCCCCGTTACCATTTCACTTTGTTGCAACATTTTGAGATCCCTAAAATTAAGGTGACCAAGATGGTAATGCCATAACCACTCATCTCTACTTGCCGCGGTAGCTAAACAACGATGCTCCATAAACTTTAACTCAACCTTAAAAGTTCTATTGGCAGCCATCGGCGCTTTTAGAATCAACACACCATTTGAATCTAAAACGCGTAACATCTTGTTCTCCAACCGAATTAAGTAACCTTTTCAAGTAATTGGCCAATGCTTAAAAGATTACACTTAATTCCCAGTATGTACAAGACATCTTTGATCCTAGAATGTCCACCATTCTTTCTTCCGATCAAAACATCTCCTACCCCTTCGGCTCTTAAAGTGGTGTCGTCGGCAAACTTGACTTTACTCTTTGCCGCTTGATCGATTTGCACAAACCAATCCTTTCGACCCGTCATATGTGTTGAACAACCGGAATCCTAGTACCACTCATCTTTACTGTGAACTCCATCACGCATGGTAAGTAATGTGATAGTTCCTGGATTGGCTGGAATTTTGGTAAAACAAAGGTTATTCAATGTTGATGTCAAGGTGCTGATGTTGTAACATTGAAGTCTTAACACTGGGCTGTGTTAAGTTGTTAAATGCTGAAGATGGATGTCTGATGTCACACAGGTGATGTTGTAACATCAGACCTGCAGAATTAATAACAGCAGGATATGTTATTAGGGCACGCGTATTAGCTGGAATTGTGGAGAGTGGTTGACTCATTGGATGAGAATATCTTGGGATAGATATTTTCTGTTACATGGGAGATTTGATTGCAGATATGTTGGAGAATTAAAAGGTTGAAGATTTAAAAAGATTTTGGGGATAAAATCTGTTTTGAAGATTCAGTTTTAATTAACAAATCTGATCAAATATTGTGACAAGTCCAAGCCCAATTCAGGAGCTATATAAAGCGCACAAGACCAAAGGAAAGAGTACAGAAAACATTCAGAAGATCAAGAGCAGGAGGCTTAGTGTCTAGAGTTTGTTTAAAGTGCTTGTATTTACACTATTCTAGGGTTTGAATAGGTGTTAAGTTTCTGTCCTCTCTAAAGTTGTGAAGCAAAAAGAGTTGTTTGAATTTATCAAAACTGTGAAGTAAGATCAAGGGTACTCAAAGTGGGTTCTTTGAGTGTTTGTAAGGGATTGAGTGGTGTTCTCATACCTAAGTGGTTTCTTAGGTAGGAAGTCATTAGTAGAGTATAAGTTTAGGAGATTGTCAACGGGTCGTTGAGTCTGTAAATTATATCTACAAGTAGTGAATTCCATCCCTGGCTTGGTAGCCCCCAGATTAGGTTGGTTGTAACCGAACTGGGTCAACAATTCTTGGTGTTATTTTACTGTTATTGCTGTCCATAGTGCAGAGTGTGTTGTTGTGACATCACACCTTAACATCACACGTCTGATACCAGAATTTCAATTGGTATCAGAGCAGGCATCCTGTCTGTCTCTGGGTGAGATCTAGGGAAGTTACTTTCTGGTGATAAGATGGACAAAGAAGTTGGAGGATTCGTCAACAGACCCCCTATTTTGGATGGATCCAATTATGACTATTGGAAGCCAAGGATGACCACCTTCTTAAAATCCTTGGACAGTAGGGCTTGGAAGGCTGTTATTAAAGAATGGAAAGCTCCTGTTATGTGTGAGAAGGATGATGCTGGCAAAGATAAAGAAGGCACCTCTAAGCCAAAGCCTGAAGAAGAGTGGACCAAGGAGGAAGATGAGCTTGCCCTTGGAAATTCCAAAGCTCTGAATGCTATCTTCAATGGAGTGGATAAGAACATCTTCAGGTTAATCAATACCTGTGAAGTTGCTAAAGAAGCATGGGATATCTTGCAGGCTACTCATGAAGGAACATCTAGAGTCAAGATGTCAAGACTTCAGATTTTAACATCTAAATTTGAAAGCCTGAAGATGAAGGAAGATGAGACTATACATGATTTCCACATGAGTGTTCTGGAGCTGGCTAAAGCATCCAGTGCTCTTGGAGAGAAGATGTCAGATGAAAAGCTTGTGAGGAAGATTCTTAGGTCCTTACCTAAGAAGTATAAGATGAAGGTTACTGCCATTGAAGAATCACAAGACATCATCAACATGAGAGTAGATGAGCTCATTGGATCTCTTCAAACCTTTGAGCTTGGGTTGAATGAGGAAGAACCAGAAAAGAAGCCAAAGAGTATAGCCCTGGTGACAAATGGTGAAGAGGAGAAAGGGAAGAAATCTTAATCCCAAGAGGATCTGTCTCAGGCCATAGTGATGTTGGGAAGACAGTTCACCAAAGTGTTCAAGAGAATGAATAATAACTCCAGGTCTAATGTCAAGAACATGACTTCTGACACCAGCAAGAAGGATGAAGAGAAAACTGCCCAAGATAAAGGAGTGCAGTGCTTTGAGTGTGAAGGGTATGGACATGTCAAGAAAGAATGTCCCACCTTCTTGAAAAAGCAGAAGAAGGGCATGACAGTTTCCTGGTCTGACTCTGATAGTGAAAGTGAAGGCGAGTCAGCAAAGCATATGAGAGCTTTAACAGGAGCTGTGGTTTCTGATGATGATTCGAGTGATGGAGAAGTAACTTATGAGGAGTTGGCTTCCACCTATCAAGAGCTGTGTTTAAAAAGTGATGAGATTTGTCAAGAAAACAAGTGCCACAAGCAACAGATTGCTCAGCTAGAGAATGATAAGACTGATCTTGAAAATGAAGTGGTGCTAGTTAGAGCTCATCTTGATCAAATGACCAAGTCTGTTAGGATGCTGAGTTGTGGTACAGACTCACTTGACAAGATACTTCAGTCAAAAAAAGAGGCTGGAGATAAAGCTGGGATAGGTTATGTGGCTGAGGACAAGGGAACTTCAAAAGGAAGCACTTCAGGTTCAAAGAAGGAAGTGTCACAATTTTCATCTCAACATCAGCCAAAGAAGCAGGATCCTACCCCTAAGAAAGCTGATGTTTCACAACCTAAGAAGTTTGAGAAGAAGACTGGTCCCTATCAGAAGAGAAAGCAGCCACAGGGAGCTAGTCAGTATATGCCCCCACAATACCATGAGAGCATGCAAGCTGCTCAGTTCAAACAGTACATGTCTCATCAGATGTCTCAACATCAGGACAACTGGTATGGTTATGGGTATGGATACACCAATGCTGTTCCTTATGTATATGGAAGAAGAAAGCCACACCATCATAGGAGACAATCCAGGAAACAGCATTCTCAGCCGACTTATGGGAGAAGATATCAACATAATAGATGGCAGGGCAGTTATGGTAAGAGGAGACCACATCATGGATGGCAGCATAGACAATCTCATCATGGCAGAAGATTCAGAGATGAAAGGGTGAGTTGCTATTATTGTGGAAGATTTGGACATATGCAGTACTCTTGCTACAAGCTGCATGGATACCCTCAGCCTCAAAACAGATGGAGAGAGCACAGGCCCAAAGTTATTAAACAATGGGTACCTAAGGAGAAGGTGAAGTGCTTATTGGCTCTCATGGGTGATGAAGAAGGAACATGGTATTTTGACAGTGGGTGTTCCAAGCACATGTCTGGATGTAGATCCATGTTTGATGATCTTAGACCTTGTCCCTCTCATGAAGTCATATTTGGCAATGGAGGAAAAGGTGTTGTTGCAGGAATTGGGAAAGTGCAAGGTAATGGTAGACCTGAACTTGACAATGTTATGTTTGTCAATGGCTTAAGTGCAAATTTGATCAGCATAAGCCAGTTGTGTGATGAAGGTTACAGGGTAAACTACACTAAGGATGGGTGTGTGGTTTCTGATGAACATAATCAAGTTATTATGAAGGGTACCAGAACCAAAGACAACTGCTATCAGTGGACCTCTCTTGAAGGGAATTCAACTAATGATGTTGATGTCATAACATCAGACTATGACATCAGGATGCTGAAAGGTCACTCAAAGTTAACAAGTTCAGATGTGAATGATTCAAAAGGAAAGTCTTTATGGAGGGAGAAAATTAGTAATTGGTCTTTAAATACTGAAAAGCTGGCGCCATACCTCAGACCATCATTCTCTAGTGCAGCAAGGTCACGGTTCATCAAAGAGTATTTCTTCCTTCCATTCGTCGTCCTCCACAAGAAGGATCATCTGACCTCATACTGCCTCAAGGGAACAATGTCAAACCTGACGTCGTCTCCATCAAAGAAATCTGTCACTCAAAGCTCTTCGCGAGATAAGGCTAGGGTTTCTTCAGAAGAGGGATTTGCAGGAGAAGCTTTGAATATAGAACCTATCTCAGTGATGATCCCAAAATCAGGTACTTCGAGACCCACTAAACTAACTCCTGAGAGACCTGCTACAATTTTCAAGAATCCTGAAACAAAGAAGGTTGTTACGAGTGTGTTATTTGGGGATAAAACTGTGCCGAAATCATCTATGTCTCAGACTATTGAAGAAAAGTTTGATGTAGACAAAAGGATGGGTAATCTTGCCTCAAAGATTCTAGACAAAGGCATCCCTGTCAAAGGAATTTCAATCCCACTGAACTGGATGCCAGCTGAGAAAGACAACATGCAGGAAGGTAAGTCAAGTCTTCAACAACTTGCAATGACAGCTATTGAAGATGTTGATCAGATTGAAGACATGCATGAAGAAACAAATGTTGAGGAGAATGTTAGGACATCTGCTGAACCCACTTCTGTTGAAGCAGATGTTGAAGAGGAGGTTAGAACATCGCTTAGCAGGGATGCTGAGACTACTGATGTAATTGATGTTGATGACTTGTCGGATAATGAAGTCATTGGAAGAGCAGTGCCTAGTCTGTCCAAGAGACTAAGAACAAGAAAAGGAAAGATGGTTGAATCGTCTTCAAAGAAAGCTTCTGATGAGAAGAGGAAAAAGACTGTTGGGCCAACAAAAGCATGGAGTAAGGTTGATGTGAATCCCAGAAAAAGGAAGCAAATGGAAGAATCCGAATCAGAGTATGATGTTGAGGATGCTGTGCAAGACATCACTCCTGTCAGAAAGACAATCTTGAAGAGAATTGCTGACAAAATTCCTGAGGTTCCGGTTGATAACATTTCATTCCATTATGCAAGCAGTGCGTCGATGTGGAAGTTCATCTGTCAAAGAAGACTTGCTCTTGAAAGAGAGATTGGGAAAGAAATTATGGAAATGAAAGAAATCATAGAGGTGATTAAGACTGCTGGTCTGATGAAGACGGTTTATGGGTTCTCCGAGTGCTATGACAGCTTGGTTAAGGAATTTGTGGTAAATATTCCTGTAAAGATTTCAGACAAAAGCAGTATAGACTACATGAAAGTGTTTGTGAGAGGAAAATGTGTTGATTTCTCTCCTGAAGTTATAAATAAGTATCTAGGAAGAAAAGATGAAGTATTTGCTGAGCTAGAAGCCACTGAGAATGATGTCTGCAAGGAATTAACTGCTGGTCAAGTTAAGGTGTGGCCCTTGAAAGGGAAACTGCCAACCAGCAAACTCAGTGTTAAGTATGTTGTCTTACACAGAATTGGAGCCGCAAATTGGGTGCCTACCAATCATAAAACTACAACAGATGTGGGACTAGGAAGGTTTATTTATGTTGTGGGTACTAAGAAGAAGTTTGATTATGGAGCATATGTGTTTGAGCAGACTGTGAGACATGCCACCACTAATGCCATCAAACTGCCTATAGCATTTCCTTCGCTCATCTGTGGAGTTATGATGAAACAACATCCAGGCATCTTAACAAGTTCAGACACAACATGTAAGAGGAAATCAGCTTTATCCTTGCATCCCAAACTGTTTGCTGGGAGTCATGTTCCAGACATTGTTACAACATCAAGTTCTGGGATTAAGAAGGTCAGTCCAAAATCTGAGCTGATTCAAGAATTAAGGGCAACCTGCAAGGATCTTGATATGGTTATCAAGACCAGCACTGACAGGAAAATAAAGATTGAGAAGATGATTCAAAGTTTGGAACAAGATGATCATACTGAAGATGAAGGACAAGATAGTGCTGATGAAGCAAGCTCAGAAGAAGACTAGCTTATCGTCTCTTACCTGTTATAGTTTTGTTAATAGTTTAGTTTTTGCTATGCTTGGTTTTGTAATTGGAATATTGTGCTGGTTTATGCACTGTTTATGCTCTTAGTTTCCTTCTATGATTTGTTTGCCTGTTTACTAACTGAGAGGCTAACAATGAGAGCTAGGGTATACTGACTATAGTTATAGGGCTTCTTATAGAAGTTTGCCTAATTATGGCTAAAAAGGGGGAGAAGATAGCCAAAATAGTCAAGAGGATTATTACCATATGCTGCCAGTGTGGTGCAGATATTAAGGGGGAGATAAGCTGTTGATGCTACAAGGTGTTTAGTTGAAAAGTGGTGATGCAGTTATTAAGGGGGAGTTTTGAAGATATCATGACATGTGAAGAGTGCAGCCAAGCAGACATCTAGGGGGAGTAAATTGCTGCATATTATGAGCTACTGAACAGCTGTGATGCTGGTTCATGTTTTTAAGGGGGAGCACCAATTGGCTGTTGTCAATAATGAAGATGGTGCTGCAGCAGATCATGTAATAAAGACTATGCAAAGTGTCAAACTGCTGCTAATGAGTTTCAAATTGATTGAAGATTATTCCGCTGCTGAAATCTCTGAAGGTGCAGAGTGCAGAAGTTGATTGCAGAGTGCAGAGATTGTTTTAGCCAAAATTAGCCAAAGGGGGAGATTGATAGTTCCTGGATTGGCTGGAATTTTGGTAAAACAAAGGTTATTCAATGTTGATGTCAAGGTGCTGATGTTGTAACATTGAAGTCTTAACACTGGGCTGTGTTAAGTTGTTAAATGCTGAAGATGGATGTCTGATGTCACATAGGTGATGTTGTAACATCAGACCTGCAGAATTAATAACAGCAGGATATGTTATTAGGGCACGCGTATTAGCTGGAATTGTGGAGAGTGGTTGACTCATTGGATGAGAATATCTTGGGATAGATATTTTCTGTTACATGGGAGATTTGATTGCAGATCTGTTGGAGAATTAAAAGGTTGAAGATTTAAAAAGATTTTGGGGATAAAATCTGTTTTGAAGATTCAGTTTTAATTAACAAATCTGATCAAATATTGTGACAAGTCCAAGCCCAATTCAGGAGCTATATAAAGCGCACAAGACCAAAGGAAAGAGTACAGAAAACATTCAGAAGATCAAGAGCAGGAGGCTTAGTGTCTAGAGTTTGTTTAAAGTGCTTGTATTTACACTATTCTAGGGTTTGAATAGGTGTTAAGTTTATGTCCTCTCTAAAGCTGTGAAGCAAAGAGAGTTGTTTGAATTGATCGAAACTGTGAAGTAAGATCAAGGGTACTCAAAGTGGGTTCTTTGAGTGTTTGTAAGGGATTGAGTGTTGTTCTCATACCTAAGTGGTTTCTTAGGTAGGAAGTCATTAGTAGAGTATAAGTTTAGGAGATTGTCAACGGGTCGTTGAGTCTGTAAATTATATCTACAAGTAGTGAATTCCATCCCTGGCTTGGTAGCCCCCAGAGTAGGTTGGTTGTAACCGAACTGGGTCAATAATTCTTGGTGTTATTTTACTGTTATTGCTGTCCATAGTGCATAGTGTGTTGTTGTGACATCACACCTTAACATCACACGTCTGATACCAGAATTTCATAATGCATTTCGATCCGAACGCATTTTTCCACCACTTTCCAAAACAGTACAGCTGCTGTCCCGCAGACTATCACCACAGTAGTTGCTGCCCTGAACATCAACAATGCCATAATTCTCCTCCGTAATCATCACAAGAAGGGTATCTTCATCATCTACCTCTTCCCTAGCAACCTTAGCCTCATCCGCATCCTTTTCCTTGCGTTTTGAGCGACATTCTTTCGCAAAATGCCCAAGCTTTTGACAATTATAACACTTCACGGAACTTTTGTCAAACAGTTTGTAGGCGCTTTGATTACCCTCTTTGGAGCTTCCTTCACCCTTTGAATTTTGTGGATCTTTTCCACCAAGATTCTTCTTACTTTTAGAAGTCCACTTCCCTTTCGATCTCTTGTTCTTCTCATGTAAACGCGCTTGCAAAGCGATCTCCGCTTTGGCTTTGTCTGTACTTCTCTCATCCATCCTTTGTTCATGCGCCTCTAACGAACTTTGCAACTCATCTTTGCTCAAAGTTGTTAGATCCTTTGACTCCTCAATAGCCATAACAATGTTATCGAAACGTGATGTTAACGAACGCAACACTTTCGATACAACATTTTGCTCAAGGATCGTTTCGCCACATGACTTGATTTGGTTGACTAATCGGGTAATGCGCGTGATGTAATCGTTGATCATTTCTTTGTCCTCCATTTGCGTTAACTCGAATTGACGTTTGTAAGTTTGTAACCTTACCACCTTCGCTTTGACGGCACTGGCATACGTTTTCTCCAAGATTTCCCATGCTTGCTTAGCGGATTCACAATCACCAACCTTCTCGAAATTGTCGTTATCAACACACGAATGAATCAAGAATAGAGTTTTGTAATCCTTCTTCTTTTCTTCCTTGTGTGTAGCCCTACAAGCATCGGTAGCATCTGCCCCTAATGGTGTAACTCCATTGATGATGATCTCAAGAACCTCTTGATAACCAAGCAGCACCTTCATTTGTTTCGCCCATTTGTCGTAGTTCTTCGAATCAAGAATTGGGAGATTGGTGGGAATTCGATCATTGGAAACGGTAGCCATTGTTGTTGCAGCGGATTAGGATCAGGAACCAGAGCTCTTGATGCCAAATGTTAGAACAATCATAAAACATAAAACCAGAATTTTGAAGGTAGTAACAATGGTGAAAAAGAAACTTGGGGAAGAAGATGAATTGAGAGAGAGAGAAAATTAGGGTAGAGAGTAATATTGATGAATAAAAAATGGCATTAACTTTGAATTGGGATTACAACAATGTATATATACACATGAGAGAATAGTACAACTAATAACAAAACCAACTAAAGTGCCATGCTGTTAAATTCTGTTATTTTTGGAAAAACAACAGCCGTAACCGATTAGCAACAATCGAGTAATCGATTACGCTTGCTGAATTTTCAAAAAAACAGATTTTCAAAACAGCTCACAATAGCCATATCTATTTTGTAAATTTATAAGCGAAAAACTTCTTTTAATTGTAGTTATTCGCTCAACTGCACATCTTTTGGCAGCCATGATTTCATTCTCTCAACTGCTCATCATCGGCATTGCTCAATGCTTTGAAATCATAATTTATTTCTATCTTCATCACACAAAATAAAAAATCAAATTGTTAGAGTTTCATATGAAGGTTCCTCCTTATCCATATTCAATTATATCTTTTTTTCCACCATTCTCTTCCATAATATTCATTAAACTTAATGGGGAAATCTGCGAGGTGATAAAGAACCAATTGCGAAGGTCTAATATGCAACGGAAGGGTGTGAGAGTCTTTGAAAAGAAGCATACAATGGAGATGAACGCCAATACAAAAGCATGGTGCACATGCTACTGATTCAGAAAATATTATTCATGGTGAGATTTTATTTTACATGTCCTGTAGTCTCTTTTATTCCATTTGTATTTTGATTCTGATTCTTCTTTTAATAATAAAAATACTTATAAGTTTAAATAGGGTAAGTGTTTACATTTTCACAAATCTACCTTTAGTATATAAATGTTGTTAATAACAAGATTGTCTCATTCCAAAAATCATAAAGGTTCAATATTTCTCATTTCCCATTTTCTAAACATCATCTAACTTGAATTGAAATATGTCCAATTTTGCCTCTCTATTAAACTTAAACACAATATTTTTTTCTTGCAATTACAAATATTACATTCTTTTTTCAAATCTATGTTAACTTTTTTATTCTTGACACTAAAGGTAACACTTAGTGGTGAACATAATACTATAAATATGAATATTTCTTTTACCTGCTACCGAATAAAACTCTTATTTGTTTAGTTTTTCTTTTCTCATGGTAAATATTGAATATAGAATTTTTAATGAGTTTGGTGAAAGTATATGCATGCTTATAGTTTAAGCATTTTTGTGTAGCTTTGTATTTGATGGTGATATAGGTGTATTTTAGGAACCGTTACAACAGTCATCACCATCATCCAATATATTTTGATGTTTATGGATGAGTAGAAACTTGAACTTTTATTTATTTATGAGGCTTTCTATGTCAAGAGAGTTATTTGATCTATCATACTTTGGTGAAACATTTGTTGAAATAATATAAATGGCAAGTTTATTATTCAAAAACACTAAAAGGTGAACAACTTCAATGTAAACTTAAGGATAAAACATAGTAAAATGGTAAGTTATTACTAACCTCATTTGATTGGTTTGAATGTCATGTGTTTTCATCAACTAAAAGTAGGAGAAACCTACTAGAAGCACACTTGTGTCTCGAAACAAATATTTCGTCACAATTATAGCAAATACCTTGTGCACGTATCTCTTATAATTGAGTTTGTAAAGGCATCTAATAGAAAGTTTAGGTGTTTGGGATGAGGTTTTAGGTTTAGGATTTGAAGTTTGTTGTGGAAAAGTTATGGTGTATGCTTTTGGGATCAATGTGGTTTGTAAGGTAGGATTTGTGAAGTTGAAAGTGGGGATAAGGGCTTTTGGAATTTCAGCTTATCAATGTCACACTAACATTTATTTCTTCTTCTTTTAGACCGATTCATTACAACAGAAAATCGAGTCACACAGGAATTAATGGGTCGTCATGAGGGAGAAGTATACACATTGGGTCAAACACTCACCAAAAGATCAAAGACTCACCCAAACAAGTGAGAGACACCACATATGCACCCAAAACCTTAAGGTGATAGATGTATGAGTCCTCTTACTTATAAAATGCTTAACCTTCACTTTTCTAAGCAATGTGTGACTTAGAGCTCACACTTGTTTCTCAACACAACTCACATTTTTCCCAACACGCTGCCTGACCAACAGGTCAAGATGACTTTCGACACAAGGAGTCAGTCCCTTACTTGAACCGGACTCTGATACCACTGATGGGTCATTATGAGGGAGAAACATACACATTACTCACCCAAACAAGTGAGAGAGACACCATATATATTCATCCAAAATCTTAAGGTGATAGGTGTACGAGTCTTCTTACTTATAAAGTGTTTAACCTTCACTTTTCTAAGCAATGTGAGACTTAGAGCTCACTCTTGTTTCTCAACTCAACTCACATTTTTTCCAACAGAAATGAATGGCAAATCAATGAGATTAAAAAAATAAAAAATGAAGGAGAATGACCAAACAAATGAATTGTTTTGTTACATTATTGACATCTAAATGAGATGAAAAAAATCTATAAATAAAATATAAATAAAATAAAAATAGAGAGATTAAAAACCTAATTTAAAAAAAAAAAAAAAATTAAAAAAATTACAAATTTAAAAACCTAATTATATTTTAAAAAATAAATTTTTTATATTAATTAATTAATTAATTTATATTCTAGCTGGAAGTTTTTTTACGAGTACAAGAAAGTATTTAAAGTTGTGATGATAATCCATTAGTCTGGCGACACGACACCGTTTAGCATTTAGTAATCGATCTAGAACCTTCTCTAGCTCTGTTTGGTAAGCAGAAGAACTAGAATAATCTGGGCACGTCGTTAAGAACCAGAATACACTATTCACTTTTCCATTTCTGAATTTCCAAAAACCCTAACTAAACCCTGCTATAAATAAAAACCCCATTTCTCTTCTTTTTTCACTCTTCATTTTCAATTCAAACAATACACAACATCCTCTTCTGGCCATGGCTGCCGCCACCGCCTTGCTCCGCTCTTTCCGCCGCCGAGATGTCGCTTCTTCTTCCTACTCCGCCTTTCGTTCGGTAACGTCTCTTCAACTCTTCCCTGTGCTTGATTTTCACCTTTGATTTTTCCGTGTTAGCTTTGTTTATTATTATACTGTTTTTGAAGGTTTATTATTCGATTCTGTTCAGGACTTTATTTATATCGTAGATCTTTGAATTTTAATCTTTTGAAGCTGGTTCTGTAATAGGATTTACGTATTTTTGTTGTTGATTTTTGTTTTATTTTTTGAAAATTTGTATCTGTTGATATTGGATATAGTTGTTGTGCATCAATTCGAGTAGAATTGAAATATACTCCCAATTTTGCGGTGTATATCTTTGAATTTTAATCTTTTATGTTAGAAGCTGGTTTTCTATTAGTATTTATGTGCTAAAGTACTTGCATAAGAAGTTATGTTTGTTTCAGAAATTATTGTGTTTTTGTGCTAACCGCCTTGGTTGTTGGCCAATTATACAGTCAATATAAGGGGTTCTATCTTGCAGTGTTGAAATTGCCTTTTGCCTACATAATTTGTTTTTTTTTTTTTTAATTTTTTTTATTTGGGGCCTTGATAAAATATGCTAACAATTGTTTGATATTATGATGGTGTGTATATGGAATTGTAATTAGTTGATTTGTCATATGAAGTTTGTTGCTGATTATTCTGAAGGAAGCTTTTTCTTACTATGTCCTTGTCTTGCAGTTAACAAACGGCAGCACTAAGCCTGCATATGTTAGTCATAGTTGGTCAAGTTTGTCTCGACCATTCAGGTGATTTTTTGTTGTTTTGGTTTTGTATGTAAAGTGTAATTCTCTTAGAGAAGCCATGTTTTCAATCTTATATCAGAATTACTCATCGTATGTCTTTTTGTTATGCAGTTCAAGGCCTGCTGGAAATGATGTCATTGGTATTGATTTGGGTACAACTAATTCCTGTGTTTCTGTTATGGAAGGAAAGGTAAGTCATTACTGCTTTGAGTTTGCTTGTATGTGTTCTGATTTTATATTGATGGGATTTGTGTTGACTTTGTTTATGTGATTTCAGAATCCAAAAGTCATTGAGAATTCTGAAGGTGCACGAACTACACCATCTGTGGTTGCCTTCAACCAGAAAGGGGAGCTGCTTGTAGGAACACCAGCCAAGCGTCAGGCTGTAACTAACCCAACAAACACTCTATTTGGTATCAAGCGTCTGATTGGTAGGCGGTTTGATGATCCTCAAACTCAAAAAGAGATGAAAATGGTTCCATTCAAGATTGTTAAGGCTCCCAATGGAGATGCATGGGTTGAAGCTAATGGGCAGCAATATTCCCCTAGCCAAATTGGTGCCTTTGTTCTCACCAAGATGAAGGAAACTGCAGAATCTTATCTTGGAAAGACAGTTTCTAAGGCTGTAGTTACTGTTCCAGCTTACTTCAATGATGCTCAAAGGCAGGCAACAAAAGACGCTGGTAGAATTGCAGGTCTTGATGTGCAAAGAATCATCAACGAGCCCACTGCTGCTGCACTTTCATATGGAATGAACAACAAGGAAGGTCTCATTGCTGTTTTTGACCTTGGTGGTGGTACATTTGATGTTTCCATCTTAGAAATTTCTAATGGTGTTTTTGAGGTATGCCAATTTAATTATTCTGTCATCTTTTCTTTGCCTGTTGGAAGTAATAGTTTTAGAATCTTGTTTGTACTGATAACATTTTTCATATCAAGGTGAAAGCAACAAATGGTGACACTTTCTTGGGAGGAGAGGACTTTGATAATGCCTTACTGGAGTTTTTGGTGAGTGAATTCAAGAGGACTGAGAGTATTGACCTTTCTAAGGACAGGCTTGCGTTGCAAAGGCTTCGTGAAGCTGCTGAGAAAGCTAAGATAGAACTGTCTTCAACATCTCAGACAGAGATAAACCTGCCTTTCATAACTGCTGATGCATCTGGTGCTAAGCATCTGAACATTACATTGACTAGATCTAAGTTTGAGGCTCTAGTAAATAGCTTGATTGAAAGGACTAGGGCTCCATGTCAGAGCTGTTTGAAGGATGCAAACATATCTGTCAAGGATATTGACGAGGTTCTTCTTGTTGGAGGGATGACCCGTGTGCCTAAAGTCCAAGAGGTGGTTTCAGCGATATTCGGAAAGCCTCCCAGTAAAGGAGTAAATCCTGATGAGGCAGTTGCAATGGGAGCAGCACTCCAGGGAGGTATCCTACGTGGAGATGTTAAAGAGCTACTACTTTTGGATGTAACACCGCTGTCTCTGGGTATTGAGACTTTGGGTGGTATCTTTACAAGGTTAATCAACCGTAACACTACTATTCCCACAAAAAAGAGTCAGGTGATCCTTAAATCTACTAATGATTGTTAAATAGCAATTTCATCGACAACATTGCACACTCACATTTAACAGGCTCTTTATTTTTGTTGTCGTTGAATGTTCTCCTGACTTGTGTGTGTTATAACTGTTCCAGGTCTTTTCAACGGCAGCTGACAATCAGACACAAGTAGGTATCAAGGTGTTACAAGGTGAGCGGGAAATGGCAACTGACAACAAAATGCTTGGAGAATTTGAGCTTGTTGGCATTCCTCCTTCTCCAAGAGGCATGCCTCAGATTGAGGTCACTTTTGACATTGATGCCAACGGTATTGTTACCGTGTCTGCCAAAGACAAGTCCACCGGTAAAGAACAACAAATCACTATTAGGTCGTCTGGTGGACTTTCAGACGATGAGATTGACAAGATGGTGAAAGAAGCAGAGTTACATGCTCAAAAAGATCAAGAAAGAAAGGCTCTTATCGATATTAGAAACAGTGCAGATACTTCCATCTATAGCATTGAGAAGAGCTTAGGTGAATATAGAGAGAAGATTCCTAGTGAAGTGGCCAAAGAAATTGAGGATGCAATTTCAGATTTGAGAAGTGCCATGTCAGGGGAAAATATAGACGAAATTAAGTCAAAGCTTGATGCTGCTAATAAAGCTGTCTCCAAGATTGGAGAGCACATGTCAGGTGGTTCTAGTGGCGGTCCCTCAGCTGGTGGTTCTCAAGGTGGGGAACAAGCTCCAGAAGCCGAATATGAAGAGGTGAAGAAATGAGACTCAAAGCGGTTTTTTATGGTTCCTTAGATAATTGTTTTAAGATGAGTTGTTTTTAGTTTAGTAGGAGTATATGGTCACTTATTTTGGTAGCTAACGGTAAGATTTTATTTATTTTTAATATGTGATGTTTTTGGAGAATTGGATCACAGCTTGTTAAATAATGATTTTGAAATTTTTGCATAGTAGTCTGTTCTCTGCTTGTTGATTGCTTTCTTTTTATTTTGAGCATTAAGGACTGTAATTGTTTTGGAATTTCTGCTATATAGGGTGGAATTACAAATAAAAAAGGGTAAATAGTAGTACTAGTTAAAATATTGCAGTGCACACGTTATTGTAATTTCTTTGACGTGGATCTAAGGTTGTATTACAAAGTAAGTATCTGAAAAATATAGCTGTAATTTAAACTCTCTTGTTGAGCAAGTTTGTGTCCGTTATCAGCATATACAGAGCGGTTACTGCTCTGTTCAGAGGCAAACTTTGGCACCTATTGCAAAGGATGTCCACTAAGATGAATCCCATGGGTTGTAAAAGGAAAACAAATGGAGTAAGATAGGAAATCTGAACACTGATGTTCATAAATTGAACAGAGGGAGGGAAGCCAAGAGAAGATCATAAATTTGGAAGTATCAAGTTGTAACTTTTTTCAGGCAAATGGGATGTAAGTATAAAGTGAAATGTTATTGGGGAGACATAGAGTTTGATTTAAATGAAATCAAAATACATTGCAATTACAATTTTAAAAGATAAGGAAATCAAAAGTACAGAACGAATTTAAATTCAAACATATACATTCACCCATCTAGTGCACAATCTAGTGAATTTGGGAAAAACAAAATTGTAAAAAATTGATTGGGTATAACATAATTGTAAAAAATTGATAGGTAAGTTGACGATCGTTGAACCTATATTATAAAAATGGTGAATCATCTTGATTGTTAACATGCTAAATAATTCATTAGTTAATTTACCGACGAGCTCTAATTAGGTGTGAATCATCTCGATTGTTAACATGCTAAATAATTCATTAGCTAATTTACCGACGAGCTCTAATTAGGCGTGGCAAAACAGTCTCGTCTGCCGGGCATTGTCTATTTTTTTATGGGCAGGTTACAGTTTTAAACATGCACCTTCTAATATGTTTTGCACTTCAACTAATCATATGCTCTTTTATGATGAGGTTGAAGCCCTGCTAACGAAGGAATGCATCCAACATTGTTCTGTCTCATTGGTCTTCTCATGTCATAATTTGCTTATAAATCCACTTTGTTCTCCTGGAAATAATTTTTTTATAAAACATACTTATGTGACTTCGATCTGATACATTTCGTTTCAGAGAGGAAATGCGCATTTGTATCATTTTGACTCTCCCCATCTTGAATTCTACTAATTTGATATGGGATTGGTTGTGAAGGGAAGCTTTGTGGGAGAAAGGAGGAAAAGGTCAGGTTAGTCAAGGCTTTACTCAAACATATCAGATAGATTACGAGGAAGTCTTTGTTCCGGTAGCCAAGATGAAATATGTTCGTCTTCGTCCTATTTTTAAGTTTTTTCAAGCGCGAATATTAATAAAAATTTAAGTTTAAATAGTTTTTTGGTTTTGAAAAATTGACGAATTTTTAGTTTAAATCCTTAAATTTTTTTATTGGCGTTAATCTGTGACGTCAAAATTTTGTTAAAAACTGGTATATGCGGCAGACACTGTTAAGTTGGTAGGCTTTTTATTTTCATTTTTTATATTTAATAAATTTCACAGCATATGAGCCGAAGCTGCTGTGTTGTCAGACTTTTTATTTTTAATATTTTTATATTTAATAAATTTTACGTAGGTTTTTTTTTTTAATTTTAAAAGGGAAAGTTTTAAAGTTTTGTTCTCAAGAAAGATTAAAACCATAACTTTGACATAACTAGATTATTTTGCCTCATACACCTAAAATTATTTCTATATTCCTACAAAAAAAAATTTGAACCAAAATACCCTTATACAAATAGTTATATGTTTAAAATTTTTTTCATTTCCGTTCACTCTTCCAAATGACTTCCGAAACTGAACAAATTTGCGTGCAAACCGAAACACTTCATAAAAGACTTTCGGTTCAGAATTTGGTCATCGGAACAACTAAAGTAAGTGTTCCGGTTTTATAATATTTAAGTTTGTGTACCGGAACTCATTTTAAGAGTCTTCTAGTTTGTTAATGTGTTTACCGAAAGTCTCTTCTAATGTGTCCCGGCTCATTTTTTTTACATTCCGGAAGACTCATTAAACGTGTTCCAGTTTTGTGGTTTTTTAGTTCCAGAACTCATTTCCAATGTGTTCCGGTATTTTTTTTTTTACTTTTTTTTTGTTATTTTTTGTTTGTTTTTTTGTAGTGGCGCAAACGAGGCGGTAGGATATTAGGGGGTGCTTTAGAACGGGACACTTCATCGAAATTTGTTGGTGAAAAAGAGCATATTGGTGCATCCACATCCGCGGCAGTCGGTTGACTATCCAGGAGGGCCCTACGATACATCTCTTTTGATTAAGTAAGAGCAGCATATTGCTAGGCATGTATGATTTTGTGAGGTAAGTAAACGACATGTATTTGATATTGAATAATATTTGAATTTTTAATGTTGTGTTGTATAATATTCGTACTTTTAAATGATTTCAGGAGAGAGGCCCGAAGAAAGAGCTGAAGGTTGCTGGACATGGGCTGAAGCTTGTAGCGAGGGTTCCACAACAACTTCCAAGAGAGATGGAGGGTTGGGTTTCTAGGTCTGGTATATCTTCACTCCAGAGAACCAGTTTGACGAAGATAGACACAAACCTGGTTTCCGCTTTTGTGGAGAGATGGCATCTAGAGACATCTTCATTTTACATGTCGTTTGGTGAGATGAGCAATACTCTGGATGATGTCTCTTGTCTGCTTCACTTGTCCATCAGAGGAGTGTTCTAGCCCCCTCAACATATCACTGAAGTGGTTGTTGTTGGATTTGTTGTTGATTACTTAGGAGTGTCACAGTATAGGGCACAAGAATAAGTCCGTCACTACAGGGGTTCTTACTATAAGTTGGAGTGGTTATATGATTTATTCAAAGAGCATAGAGTTGCTTCTAGATAGGCATATGCAACCAAAGCGTATTTGCTAATGTTAGTGGGTTCCACAATTTTTGTCAACAAGACCGTTACGCTTGTCGAGGCACGATACCTCTTACTATTTACGGACTTGGACATATTTAACGGGATACAGTTGGGGAGCTGCTGTGTTGGTTACCCTTTACAGCCATCTTGGAGATGCTTCTATGTTCGGTTGCAAGCAGCTTGGTGGTTATCCTACTCTCCTACAAGTATTTATTTTAATTTAGTTTATTATGTTTTAACTAATTTTATTTAGTATATTTATTTAATTTATTTATTTTATTATGTTATGAATAATTTTATTTAGTTAATTAATATTATTAATTTTGTAACAGTGCTAGATTCATGAGTATTTTCCAACACTTGGAAAAAGGGGAGAGAATTGGATACCAGCGCAAAATTGTGGTCTCCCTTGAGCGATGAGATGGTCCTATAAGCAAGGAGTCCTGAAGGTGGATGAGTTGCGACCTATTTTGGACGAGCTGACACTTGTCGACGTTATATGGCGGCCATTCGAGGATCATAGAGTATGATGTCAGTTTGATGAGGTATGTCTGTACAGGGGGTGTCAGAAATGGGGTCACATAGTTGTTCTATATTTTCCTGATAAATGTATACATCAATTTTGATACAGGCAGTATATTCCACCTCCACCTACTGATTACATGATGGCTGATGATATTGATGTTGAGTGGATTGGTTACCATCAGAGAGCCCTTACTGTGAATCGCCCGACATCACTGGCTATCACCCCATCTAAGACAGATTATGGATATCTTGAGTGGTATTATCGTGTTTTGTATCCTTGTTTGGTACTGCCCCCTTATGATGTGCCAAGAGAGACGCCAGTTCCTGTTTACGATGCAAGACCATCTGATCCTAATTAGGCTCGTGTTTATACATTGATTCATCGTTATCTCCGATAGGTTGATGCCGAAGAGAATGATCCACAGTTTGCTGATTTATTTAAAGCTTTACGTATTTCTCGTTCACATAGACTTGTGTTTATGTTTATGTGTTAGTTTTTAGACTTATTGACCTAGTTGGGATATGTATATATTTTTTCATTTGTATTAACTATTAGACTTATGTTTAATTTTGAATCCAGCTATGTGTTATTGAGACATATAAAATTAAAACTGAATGACATAATTTATTATTCCTGTTTTGATCACACATTCATGGTAATATAGGGGTATGTTGTTGCCAATGTTGTAGACGTCCTGCAAATCCTAGCATCCAAGATGTTGCTGTTGGAGAACGAAACTTCTTCCAATCTAATGTGACTAGTGGCAATGGAAACCCTTTTTTCATGTTTACCTGAATAAATAAATAAAACAAAACATTAAGTCATATGTTTAATAAAATAAACTAAATAAATTTAGTCATATTAAATACAAATAACTAAGTACCTGAATCCAATGATTTCAATTTACAAAACAAATGCAATAAATGAAGACATTTAGTGAATATGAAATTGTCATAGGGAAGAAAGTCATGCACGAATTGCCTAAACAGACAAGTACAACACTATAGCGATTTGCTATCAAGTAACCCATATCTGGTAAAGTCAACCATTTCTGTAGTGGTTGAGGACCAAATGCCTATATCATCAAAGATTCTCCCACTTATGCTAACCGATTACCAAATAAGTTGTCATACAAACTTGATATTTCCTTGTGTATTATTTCCAACCCTAAGTCCCGACGAACTATTAGCCAACCATCTTCACCATATTCATGCAATGAAGCAATGACTGTAAATCCACAATTACCATCTGATACAACATTAACTACATCTTCAATATATGATCTAATATGATTAAGAAATTAAGAGACGAACTGCTTAGATGATTGTGACTGCTTTTGTGATGTTTGAGATTGCCTCTGGGAAGATTGTGATAATTTTAACTTCTTCGAAGCCTGTGATGGTTGAGATTACCTCTGTGAAGATTGAGATGCTTTATCAACATACTCATGATACGAAGAGTCCCTATAAACATCATACCCTAATGGTTTTTTTGCCTTTCTTCTTGACTCCCCCTTTGGTTTTTCTTCTCAGGTGGTGGACACAAAGAAGACATTGTGGGGTAGGCAAGTTCACAAACTCTAATTTTTAATGCTATTTTCCCAACAACGTCTAGTGACCTAAAACTTTTCCATAATTCATCTATTATACTACTCGTATCCACCTCTGATCCATCATCTGCATCTACCTCTAACTCAACTGCCATACTTAGTTTCCTCCAATGAACATGCACATCATCTATTGGTATCAGTATATCACCAAGTCTGTATATTGTTAACTCACATGCACAAGGTAACCCATAGGATGTTCTAAGATTACAACCACATATTTCACTGTTAGTTCCAACATAATCAACTCTCAATAACTCTTCAGCAATGCATCTCAAAGCAGCTCGAGACACTGAACCACGTAAATTACTGTAGAATGGCCTTACGTGTGCGTGCCCAACTTCATAAAAACTTTTTTGAAAAGAAGCTCCAATGTTGCCCACTTGTAACTTTAAGTTGTCATTCACAGCCTCCCATCATTTGACCATGTCACCTATACTGTTCCCCAACATCTGTTTTAACTTCCAATGAGCAGAATCAACCCTAAAAATAATACATAGTAAAAATACTTTAAAAAATACAAATTAAAAATATACAATTTAAAAAGACTAAAAATAAATACATAGTAAAAAATATTAATAAAAAGATACATACCGATTAGTCGTGGTGTTACCCAAATGTAGCACTCGATTAATCCATACTCCAACAAATCTCTGTCTATGTGGTGTCAACCATGTGTCTTTCACATAATCAATAAATTCATTACAATCAACACATGCCTGCTCAAGTTGTTGCAACCGTTGATCATACTCAACCTCGTCACTGGCTCATACAACTTCCATCCATAAATCCTCGATCGTCTTTTGCATGTCACTAACCACATATTGCTTGCATTTTGCACCAACATTTTTGTTAATGTGAAATCGACATAGCAAATTGATCGACCTTGGAAACACAGTTTCAATTGCTTTCATCAAAGCAAGATCTCTATCTGTCAAAATCACTTGTGGACATAAATCTTTCTTCACAAACAATTGTTTAAGCTTATCTAACACCCAACAAAAAGTCTCAGTCTGCTCAGAATCTATATACACAAATGTAACAGCAAAAGTCAACTCGGTTGATGTCATGCCAACAATTTCAAACAAAGGTTGCCTATATTTGTTTGTCTTGTAGGTGTTGTCCATAACTAACACAATAGAAAAAATATTCAACAACTTAACTGAATTTGGATGGGCCCAAAATACATCTCTAATAACTTCAGAGTCATTTCTTTTTCTACTCCAATAAACATAACCTGCATCCTCAATAAGCTTAAACAAATGTTGTATCTCACTTCTAGGACCTCTTATCTCTTTTTTTTATCATACTCTTATGCTTATATATTTGTATGATCCAAGTGACATTCTCTGGATCTCGCTCTTTCAAGGAAAGTAATATGCGTCTAGGTGGAACATGTCTCTTTGTCAAATCAACAACATACTGCTTCTGATCTGTGGTCAACCTACCAACAAAGGAGTGACCCTCTAATCTATCAGGTAATTCATGGTTATGAACTCCACATTTTACATCAACCTTCCATCCAGTCTCATCTTTCGTCGGAGTCGGCCTGATTTTAAATGGACATCCACATTTTTTTCGTCGCACTTTGGGTTCCACTATCAGTATCCTTGTGTTTTCCGCCTTTATCACAACCAAATATTAATTTGTTACTTCTTCCTCTCTTAACTGTTTCAGTATCTAAACGAGTGATAATAACAGTTACTTTATTTCAGATTCCAACCTCTTTAATCCACCTTATCACCTCTTCTCGTGTATCAAATCTTTGAGTAGTTGAAAAAACATCACAAGTATCTACACATATTTTTGGAGGAATTTCCATACTTTCAGTATAAAAAAAATTAAAAAAAGCAAACCATATGTGCAGTATAAAAATAAATAAATAAATAAATTTTAAAAAAAGCAAACCGGATCACTTTATGAAAGAGTTCCGGTGTGTAATGTCAAATGAACTAGATTTCTTCTTAAATGTGTTCCGGTACACATAAGAAACAAATCGGACAGCTTCCAAAAAGTGTTTCGGTATATGTTTTGTAACAAATCATAACTCTTTTTGTTAGTCTTCCGGTACAGGTTTTGTGATAAACCATAACTCTTTATCTAAGTCTTCCGGAAGAGAAAAATAACATATCAGAAGTCTTGATTGGAGTCTTCCGATGCGATTTTAATTAGTCCAATTTTTTGGAAGTCTGGTATGAATAGTAAAAAGTAAAAAATAAAATAATAAAAAATAAACAAGGATAAAATCGACATTTTTTAAAAAGTGTAAGAGTATTGGTATAATTGTAGGAGGTTGAAGTAAATTTTTTACATAACTAAAGTAATCTTTACCCATTAGCCAATTAATTTATATTTAACTTTATGATATTATTTCATATTCTTTCCTCCATTTTTGAAATATATTTTTATCGGTATAAGAAATAATATTTAATAATAAATATTAAGTAATTATTAAAAAGTTTTATTAATATGAAATAATACATTTTATATAATTATTCAATAATTATTATATAGTTTTATATGTTTGAATATTTTCCTTTTAAATGGTTTTTTATTAAACAATGTAATTATTAAAATATTAATTAGTTTATTAAATATTAAATAAACATTAAATAAAATTGAAACTTTAAATACTATATTTATGGTTGAAATATTAAATAGTTGAAATAATTAAAATAATTAGTTTAATTGACTAAATATTTAATATACTAAATAAAATATTTATTAATAGACTAAATATTTAATAAAATAATCATTAATAGACTAAATATTTAATATACTAAATATTTAATAAAATAATTATTAATATTTAATAAAACATTTATTAGTATATTAAATATTTAATATAACAATTATTAATATTTAATAAAATAACTATTAATAGACTAAATATTTAATAAAATATTTATTAATATTTAGAGAAAATGGGTGATATATTAACACAGTGTAAATTATTTTTATACTGTCAACTAATAATGACCATCTATTCCTCCATATCGCGCTTGTATTTTAATTTTTTTTAATGACATGGCAAACTGTTGATTTTCTATTGGATGACAGCGTAAAACTATTTTACATTATCATTGCATATCTATTAAACCCTAATATTTAACAAAATAGTTTTTAGTAGACTAAATATTTAATAAAATAATTTTCAATAGAATAAATATTGAATAAAATTATTATTAATTGAACAAATATTTAATAGGGTTTAATGGTAGTGTACTGTCAGTGTAAAAAAGTATTACACATACATCCAATCAAAATATTTTAAAATGCCAAATCATTTAAATAATTTAAAATTTACAGGCTGACTTGGCGGGATACATGGTTGTCATTGGTTGACAGTGTAAAAATAATTTACACTGTTAGTGCACCATCCCTTTTCTCTATTTAATAAAATAATTATTAATAGTCTAAATATTTAATAAAATAATTATTAATATTTTTTTTTTGGAATAAGTAAAATATTATTACCAAAAAACCAGAAATTACAAGCTGATCAACCGATCCAGGCAACAATCCGACTCAAACCACACGGACCTTAAAGCCTATTACAAAAAGCTTTAAGTTTTCTATTTGCACTAACTCTACCAATAATCACTTCTATGACACTATTACAATTCAAATCATGATTCTCCCCATTTTGGAAGACAATCCTATTCCTAATACTCCAAATATGGTAGACCACCTCAGCAGTAGCAGCTTTTAGGATTTTGGCTTTACTCCCTTTTCCTTTAGAATGGTGCATAATCCACTGAATTTCTGAGTTCCAATCTTCTGGCATTCTATTCCACCCAAACTTTTTCATGACCTCATACCAAACATTTTTAGTAGCAGCACATTCAAAGAATAAATGATCTCTACTTTCATTCTCCTCACAGTACACACACTTACCATCATTGTGGCTACCATGGTTTATCAGCCTGTCTTTAGTAGGCAGCCGGTTCAGACAAGCCATCCACAAACAGAAAACTGCCCGTGGACGAGCTACATTCCCATAGATCACCTTCCTCCAATTCACACTAGGTCTTTCCCCTCTTAACACCTTGTACATCTTACCAATTGTATACCTCCCCTTCACATTAAACTCTTGCCAAACTCTATTATTCATAATATCATCTTTATGCTTGAAAACCGTTTTTATGAACCAAGAGTGATGTATAGAAGGTTGGTATGCACCAAGAGTACCTGATTTCATATAATAGGCATGGATCCACTGCACCCACAACCTGTCCTTCTTCTCACACAAGTTCCACAACAGTTTGCCAATGGCTGCAATATTCCAATCTCTGAGATCAGTAAGGTTCTAGCCACCAGCAGCAACAGGCTCACACATTTTCTCCCAGGCAACCATCGCTTTTCTACTCCCATCCTGTTTACCTGTCCAAACAAATTCTCTGCAAAGGCTATTAATATGCTTGATCACACTTTTAGGTAGCACAAAGACCTGCATCCAATAGTTAGAAATAGCATAAATCACACTTTTAACAAGTTGTATTCTCCTAGCATAGGATAACAACTTACTGCACCAGTGTCTCAACCTGCTAGTCATTCTATCAATCAATGGTTGGCAGCTAGCCACTGATAGCTTCCTGCTGTCAAGAGGCACTCCCAGATATTTAAATGGGAGAGTACCTAATTTGAACCCAGTTGTCTACTGCAGGTGGTATCTGGTATTGGAATCAACTCCTCCTAAATAGATAAAGCTCTTGGGTATACTCATCTGCAGCCCTGTAGCTCCAGCAAATTCCTTAACTTTCCTCGTTGTCAACTTTATGGACTCATTATCACCTCTCACAAAGATCAAGATGTCATCAGCAAAGCAGAGATCAATCAACTTGAGTTTCTCACACTTTGGGTGAAAGTTGAAGTTAGGGTTCAGACTCAGTCTTTGCAACAATCTGTGTAAGTACTCCATAATAATCACAAATAGCAGGGGTGAGATAGGGTCTCGCTGTCTCAACCCTCTTCTAGCCACCAACAACTTGGAAGTAGATCCATTTATGGCAAACCTGTATGACACAATAGAAACACAAGTCATAATCCAATTAGAGAAAATTCGAGGAATTCCTAACTCAGCCATGATTTGAGCCAGTGCATTCCACTCAACCGAGTCATATGCTTTCTGAATATCCATTTGAATAAGACACCTAGGGGATATGTTCTTTCTATTGTACCCTCTCACAAGTTCTTGGGCAAGTATGACATTATCTTGAATGTGTTTACCATACACAAAAGCTGCTTGAGTGTTGCTAATAACCTTGCCTAACACCTTCCCAAGTCTACAAGTCAGAATCTTGGATATAATCTTATAGAATGTGCTGCAACAAGAAATAGGCCTGAGATCTTTGACTGTCTTGGCTGAAGGACTCTTAGGGATAAGAGTGATTAAAGAGCAATTAAAAGCTTTGTATATCTGTCCTTCTTGAAAGAATTCCATAACTGCATCTGTAACATCATTCTTAATAACAGGCCAAGTTACCTTAAAGAAATAGGCATTGTATCTATCCAAACCAGGGGCCTTTGAATTCCCAATACTACAAAGAGCCTTCCAAATTTCCTTCTCCTCAATAGGTCTAATCAGTGACTGAGCCTCAACTGTATTCAAAGCCTCACCATCTCTAACAGCTGGGATATCTATACTCTTTAGCACATTAGCCTTAGTACCAACCAGGGCCTTGTAGAAACCAATAATCTCATTCTCTATCTCCTCATGGCTACTAAGGATCTCACCATTCAACTTCTCCAGAGTATTCAGAGCTTTTTGCTTATTTCTATCCCTTACATATGCATGGAAATAAGCTGAGTTACTATCCCCCAATTGCAACCAATCAATCTTAGCTTTTTACCTCAAAATGGATTCCTCATTGTGACTCACTTCCAACAGCTTATCAGTACATATCTTCACTTGCTCCAAAGACTGCATATCAAACATATCCTGCTGAAGTTTGTCATTAGCCTGACTCAGATCCTGCCTAGCTTGCATGACTTGAATGTGGATGTCAGTATACTTCCTATTCAATTATTTAAGCACAGGCTGAAGTCTCTTTAATTTGATCCATAGCCTATACATAGGTTTCCCCTTCACCTCAAGACACCAATTATTTGCCACAGTCTGCAAAAACAAGGATCTTTAACAGAACAATTGAGAAATTTAAACATAGACCTTTTCCTGCTACATGGATTAATCTTACTCATCTTGACAGGAGTATGGTCAGAGATGTTAGGATCAAGATTTTCCACAAAGTACTCATGACACATTTGAAACCACTCAGTGTTGGCCAGCACTCTATCAATCCTAGAATATATAACTCCTGTAGTATGTTTGTTATTCCAAGTGTAATAGCTGCCTCTTGACTCCACTTCAGTCAGCCCAAGCATGTTCATCATATCCCTAAGATCCCTGAATTCTGCTTCAAGAACAGGTTTTCCTCCTATTCTATCTTTGGAATTCAACACATTATTCATATCCCCCATAACAACCCAAGGTCTACTCATATTCCTTCCCAGCTTCTCAATTTCAGTCCATAAAATCTTCCTCTTTTCCATCTGATTGAAAGCATAAACCACTGTAACTACCATCTGCAATTTTTTATCCATCCCATAAATCTCAAGATGAACAAATTGATCACTAGTTTGCATTATTTTCAGATCCACCACATTCTGGTCCCAAAGAACCCAAATTCTACCATTAGTGTGATTCCTATAATTATCAGCAAACAACCAATTATTACCAAACTTCTTCCTAATATTCACAGCTTTATTCTCTTTAACCCTAGTTTCAAGTAAAGCAACAATAGGTACCTTAAAAGAAGACACATATGCACAGACCTCTCTATGCCTTGCCAATTTATTGAGACCTCTAACATTCCATGCCATAATCATGTCCCCAAGCTCTGATTCCCCCCAGGACCATCTCCAATCCTAAGAGGTGTAAAGGGATTCTGATAGGTAGCAAATGCACTTTTAGGAGTAAGCATCACAGGTTTTTTCCCTCTTTCTCTAGTGACCTCAGTCCACTTTTCCTCTTGTGAAACCTTCCCTTGATCAATTGTTCCAACTTCTTCAGTAACTTCTCTCTCCTTCTCAGTGCTACTTTCTGGTACCTCTTTAAGGGGTTATTCTCCTTTAGTTTTAACAGTGATTGGCTGCCAAACTTTCTGTTTGACTGGTTGCTTCTTCAAAGAACAGTTATGCCCTATTTTCAAACATTTTTGGCAATATAAAGGTAACCATTCATACTCTACCCTCTGTTCAATCATCTTGACTTTATGATCCCTAATACACCTCTCTAGGCTTTTGTGTAATGTCCATCTCAACCAGTATACGAGCGTACGATATTCTCAGTTTTTTCGTCGTGCATTCATCCGCGGTGATTGGTTTCCCTACAACACTCGTAATTTTGGATAGACTTTTCTCCCCCCACAAGTGTAGAGATAGACTTGGCAGAGTAATCCACAACGGAAGCACCCTGAGTAAATCTTCCTTCATCTCAAATTCTGGACTCCACTGTCTAAGGAAGACTGGTTTACCATAGATGAAATAAGGTCCTTGCGACATAACATTCTCTTTATCCTCTTGTTTTCTAAATCGCACAACAAAATAACCTTCTTCGTTGTAAAACAACTCAGGAAGAGATACGAAATTCCATGTTTTCTCCATGAATTTTGCCACCGCATTCATAGACAAAGAATCCCCAAGAGCAAATAAGATCATGGCATTATCCCAATACTCTAATTCATCTTCAATATCAGACTCCTCAATCATAATTTCGACATCTCCGTTAACAATATTTGGAGCAATAAATTCTACACTCATACCTCGATTCAAATTGCGATTTCCTTGTATGATTTCCACCCAAGGTTTCTGTCGCTCTTTCTGGTTCACCTCTGGTTGTGTTTCCTTCTCAGTTTCTTGAACACTCGTCGTAGTTGGTTTTTCCGTTGAACTATGTGATGCCGGCGGATGACTCTGAATCTCTTCATCCGCCCCCTTGTTCTCCATCTCTGTAGCGACGATTTCATTTTCCGCAGTTGTGATGATGGTCCGTTCCACTCCTTTCCGGCGTGCCGCCACCGCAAGCTTTGGTCGGCCGACATCCCTTTTGCCCATGGTTCTCAAACCCTAGCAGAGCATTGTACCTATTTTCATTAAGATTTTGCTCCTTTAGAACCTATAATTATTAATATTTAATATACTAAATATTAAATAAAATAATTATTAATAGGCTAAAAGTTAATATTTTATAAATTAACTATTAATAGACTAAATATTTAATATTTAATAAAATAATTACTAATAGACTAAAGATTTAATATTTAATAAAATAATTTTTAATAGACTAAATATTTAATATTTAATAAAATAATTATTTAATAGACAAAATATTTAATAAATTAAATAGTTGAAATATTGATAGTAGAAATACTAAATAGTTGAAATAACATGACATAATTATTTAATATATAATAGTTGAAATATTTAATAAACTATTTAATAATATTAATATTAATATTATTTTATAATATCAATAAAAATAAAAATATAATATAGTATTAAATAATTATTAAATAGTATGAAATAAAAATTTATTAATTAAACAGTTATTTCAACCATAAGTATTAATATGAAATAAAAATTAATTTATTAAATAATATGAAATATTAATATTATTTAATATTTCAATCATAAGTAAATTATTTAGTTGAATAGTGAAGCATTTATTGAAAGTATTAAGTAATTTATAGTTGAAATAAATTAATTAATCATTAATAGTTGAAATATTAAATAATTTATTAAATATTGGATCACTAATGAAATATATATTCTTGTTGCAATGTTACTATCAAATGAAATAGTTGAACTATTGAAAAGATAGTTACTTGTAATCACAAAGGCCATGTGTTCGATTCCTCTTTGGATCAAATTTTGAATTTTTGTCTTTCTAAGATTTAAGCCCCAAACAAAAAAAATGCTTATGTGGAATTACTAGGGTTAAAATAATGGAAAATGAAAAAAAAAATTGACACGTCATCTACCTTGGCCACATTTTTTTTAACGGAAGTTTAACGTCAAAGACTAATCACAAAAGGAAATCAGTTATTATGGACTTCAACTAAAAAAAAAGATTTAAGGACCAATATAAAAACGCATCAACTTCCAGGGCCGAAAAGATTATTTAAGCCAAGAATTTATTATTCAATCTTTAGGCTCTTTAGGTATGTAAGGCCCGCATATCCGTTTCACCTTTATTTTTTCGCGAGACAAGTTAAGATTTAGGTCTGCACCCCCAATTATGTTTGTTCTATCCTGTTCCATTTTCTTGCATGCTTGAACGAACGTTTCTAACTGATCAAATCGAGGCAAGAATATGAGGATGAAGAAACGCATTATACAAAACAATACTAAACAAAGTTATACAATCAGTTAAAAAAGTCCATTAACGACGCAAGAAACACAACACAAGTATGGAAAATGGCATATATCCACAACTTGGAAAAGCAAACAAATCCCTCTTGAGATCAAATTTAAATTTTTATCTTTTTAAGGTTTAAACCCCAAACAAAAAAGCGCTTATGTGAAATTATTAGGATTAAAATAAATGGAAATGGAAAAATAAACCACCACGTCATCGTCGTTGGCCACATCATCATTTTTTTAACGGAAGTTAAACGTCAGAGACTAATCTCAAAAGGAAATCAACTATTAGGGACTTCAACCAAAAAAAGATTTAAGGACCAAAATAAAAAAACGCATCAACTTACATAGACGAAAAGACTATTTAAGCCAATACTTTTTTATTCAATCTTTAGCCTCTTTAGGAATGTAAATCTCGCATGTCCGTTCCACCTTTATTGTTTTGCAAGACAAGTTAAGATTTAGGTTCGCACCCTCAATTATGTTTGTTCTATCCTGTTCCATTTTCTTGCAGACTTTTACGACTGTTTCTAACTTATCAAATCGAGGCGAGAATCTGAGGATGAAGAAAATCATTATACAAAATAATACTAACGACGCAAGAAACACAACACAAGTATGGAAAATAGCATATATCCACAACTTGGAAAAGCAAACAAAGTTCAATCCCTCTTGGAATCAAATTTTGAATTTTTATATTTTTAAGATTTAAGACCCAAACAAAAAAGTGATTATGTGAAATTACTAGGATTAAAATAAAAGGAAATGAAAAAATAAACTATCACGTCAGCGTCGTTGGCCACATCATCTTTTTTTTAACGGAAGTTTAACGTCAGAGATTAATCTCAAAAGGAAATCAACTATTAGGGACTTCAACAAAAAAAAATATTTAAGGACCAAAATAAATAAATAAACGCGTTAACTCACAGGGACGAAAAAACTATTTAGGCCAAGAATTTATTATTCAATCTTTAGCCTCTTTAGGAATGTAAGGCTCGCATGTCCATTCCACCTTTATTTTTTCGTGAGACAAGTTAAGATTTAGGTCCGCACCCTCAGTTATGTTTGTTCTATCATGTTCCATTTTCTTGCAGGCTTTTACGGCCATTTCTAACTGATCAAATCGAGGCGAGAATATGAAGATGAAGAAACTCATTATACAAAATAATACTACACAAAGGTATACAATCAATTAAAAAAAATTCATTAACGATGCAAGAAACACAACACTAGTATGGAAAATGGCATATATCCACAGCTTGGAAAAGTAATCAAAATGCAAATTGAACGCATATCCAACATTGCGTGAGAGAAGAACAAAAGTTTAAAATGTAACCAATAACCACATGTCGGTGGTGCTGACGACAAAACAACCAAATCAGAGGCTAGAAGATTCATGGTGGTGCGGATAATCTTAACAATAATGATTTCCGTTGCACCACCACTTTTAGAATTTACATCGTGAAGGTAGTACTTGATTTAAAGGAAGGATGAGGATGGATGACTCCATTTTTAAAGAGAAAGTCTTCATAAAGTCTGAGTTAGGAAAATAGATTATAGGGAATAATCTAATAAAATCTATGTCTTGAAAATTAAGAATATAATCTGATCGGAGGTGATCAGACTGGATCGTCGTGGCCTACGTGTAGGACAGATGAGGATGCTTGTAGGAGAGAAAAAAAAGGGGGTGTACCTGCAAGGTACTCCGATGCCAAAGTAAGTGTTTGGTCAAAAGAGAGAAAGCAAGTACGCAAGTAAGATTTCAAGTATTGAATATTAGATATATGCCCCTCTCAAGTGAGAGGGTATTTATAGAAATAGCCCCAGCGCGGGGCCAAGGTCTCCCATGTGGCCGAAATATTCGGTCGACCATGGGAGACTTTCAGGTAGAGGGCAAGCCGCGTGGCCTTTTAACCTGGTTCAACTGTCTCCGTGAGATCCGGGGAGACAGTTGGTCGCGTGAACTGCTAAGCGAGTGAGGGGGACATGCCCAACGGCTAGTTTCTAGCTATTGGGTCTGGCCAATAGCTGGACTGGATTGGGCCTTGCCCTGCTGGGGGCAAAGCGCATGCCCAGTCCAGAACAGGAGCCCCCTAAGTCTTTGCTCTGGTGAAGAGTGATGACTTAAGGTAGCCATGTGGACAGTTACCTTTGAGTGACATGATTCGGGGACATGTCCCTCACCTTGGCTAACACCGAGGTGGTCGGCATCGGTGTTTTAACCTGTCCGACCAGCCCTCATCGCGCGAGGAGCATACTTGCAAAAAAGGCATTTTATGTCGACCAGGCTTTAGGAAGGGTGCCCGCCGAAGTGGCACTCTTCCGTCGGGGAGTTCTGATGAAGGTGTGAGTTGCATGTATTGTCGAAAAAGGCGTGCCCGCGGGATAGCAAAAGACTTGGTGCATGTAATGCCTATCCTTGGGAATGCCAAATGAAGATTCCCTCTGACACGTGGTGGACATGCAACCCCTGTTAGGCCTAGAGCCGCCTAGGCTATGATGCCTTTGTGCTTCCCAAGCGAGTAAGTGCTTATAAAAGATGGGGGAGAGTACTCATTTGAACATTTCGCTCAAATTTGTCTCTCCAACCCTTTTGCTCTGCAACTTGTTTTCTCGCCGGAGTTCCTTTTCACCGTCGTCGATCTTCATCGTCTACGCCCAGACCTTCATCTTCAACCTCCAAATCCAAGTAAGTTCTTCATCTTTTTCTGCGATTCCCATGGTGTTCTCACTCTTCTGGAGGTATTCATGAATTTTCTGGTGACATATGAATTCTCCAGTTGAAGATTCACGTGTTCTTTGATGAACACTTGAATTTCTGGGAAATTCATGAAGAACATGAAGAACATGGAATGAATGTTCATGAGTGTAGTGTATGTTGGTGTAGATCATCCTAGGTTCTGGTTAGGATTAGTTTTAGGTTTGTAGTCGGGCATTAGGCCTATTCCTCCTAAAACTCTGGCTTTTTGTGACGAGTTTACTTCGTCGAGTAAGCGTCTAAGTCTTTTTGCTAAGTCGCGGAGACTCGTCCCCATCGTAGGGGACAGCGGAGTCATCGTATTCTATTGCGGTCGATGTGGGCTCGAGGTTGTCCCCGACTTCTTCCTCGCCCTTTCACTTGATTAGTGATGGAAGGGTGGATTTGATCTTAGTCGTCGAATTCACTTTTTCTTCATGTGCTTTTCAGGTGAAATGGCTGATCCTCGCGAAGAAGTTGTGCCCGATGCTGGGGCACTGCACGAGGAGGCGGAGCAGTCCGTTGAATATGCCAACGTCCATGTAGCAAGAGGGGACCTTAAATGGATTGCCCGGGAACCTCTGTCGACGAAGTCGACGTTCACTGAAGAAGAAATTCAGGAGTTCCCCTATCTGGAAGATCGGGCCAAGGATGTGCCGGTGCAGTGGAGGGCTATATGCCCTACGGAGAACGACAGAATTTGCTCGATCTATTCGGGGATGCGGTTCCCCATGTACGAGTTCGCTTTTGTGGAGGCTAAGTTTCATTTGCCCTTCACCGACTTCCAGGAGGCCCTCTTTTGTCATTTGGAATTGTGCCCCGCCCAGCTTCATCCGAACGCTCTGGCCTTCATACGTGCTTTCGAGCTGGTGTGTCGTTTCTTGCAGGTCGGGGCGATTGTAGATCTCTTCTTCTGTATCTTCCAACTTCAACGGAGCACCACGGGCTCGAAGCAAAGTTGGGTGTCCTTCAAGCAGTAGAGCAGGCACTTCTGGCCGTATTCAGAGTCTGTTCGGCATTTCAAGGACAAATTTTTTGTCGTGAAGCCTGTCTCCGAAGCGGCTAAGAGGTTTATCTCTACGCTCGAGACCGTGACCATTGATGGCCGGTAAGTTGAGAAGCCCGTGTCCAAGTTCCCTTAGGAGTGGGTGTTCGCCTACTTCAAATATAGGACCGACCAATTCCTCATTAAGCACGAGCAGCTCAGTGAGGGGGACAAGGAGTCCTATCGAGTTCTCCATGCCTACGTGGAGAGTTTTAGTCCGGACTTTGTGGTGGATAGGGAAGGTAATGAATTGCTCGGGGACGACGGGGAGCCTGCTCGGGCAGGTTGCTATATCAATACTAAGGCCCTTATTGAGTGTGAGAACGACGATGTTGCTTTCAAGCTTCTCGTATAACTTACTCTAGTGCCTATATTTGTTAATTTTTTGTCTACTTGTGCTGACCTGTCTTTCCTTGTGTGTGCAGAGAAAATGGGAGATATGAGGGAACGCCTGATGAGGTCTCAAGCGGCTAAAGTCCATAAGAAGATGCCTCCGATGCCCAAAGTTGGAGCGGCCAAGTAGCAGGCGACGCTGGAAAGATTTGTGGCTGATGTTGGTCCTACTTCGGGGATGACCCCTACACCACCGACTCCGGACACATCCCACAAGAGGAAGGGGGATGACATTGGCTCCTCCCCGGCAGGCTGCTCGGGTGGTTTCTCCGGAGGGAAATTTGTGCTGCCCTCGTGCTACCTTCAGGGGAAGATGTTTGACGGAGAGAGCTCTATCGTCGTCCCTAAACTTGACGCCTCAGCTATCTTGTCCACCGATCCCCAGGTGCGGAGGAAACTTCTCTGCCAGGATGCGGCCGACATGATCAGGATATAGGAAGCGGCGTTGGCCCTTGTAGATGCAGAGGTGGTTCCTCTCGCCGACCTCAAGAAGGCTAAGGTCGGGATCAATGACTTGGAGCTAGAGAATGCAGAGATATACAACGAGTTGAAGAAGCTACAAGGCCACCAAGAGGCCAAGATATTGCTTCAAAAAGAGGTGACCCAGATGAGGGAAGAGGTGACCAAGGACAATGAGGAAAATGCTCATTTGAAGGCGAAGATAGCTGAGCTGGAGGGATCATCGGCGGTCGGTTATGATGAGACTGGCGACGAGAAGGCCTTGAAGACATGGAAGAACCTGATCGAGAGGATCTGTCTTCTCGGGGAGGATAATTTGGGCGCAGCTGAATTTGGTTTCAATGCTGCTTTGGAGCAGTTGAAGGACCTCAACTCCAACGTCCAGCTGTTGACCAAGGGAATGGGTCTACTCAACGTGGTCGTCAATGGCGAGGTTGCCGATGAGGCCGTTTTGAGACCAAAAGGCATCACTACCCATTCATAGGTGCCTAAGGCTCCAGGGCATCTAAAAGCAGTTTTATGAACATCTTCCTCAGTAATGAATATTTGGTTGTAGCCAGAATATCCATCCAGCATACTAAGATATTCATGTCCTGCTGCAGAATCTATTAACATTTCTGCTACTGGCATTGAATATTCATCTTTAGGAGTTGCAGAGTTTAAATCTCTAAAATCAATGCAAACTCTCAAAGACCCATTCTTTTTAATAACAGGTACTATATTAGCCAACCATTCGACATACCTTGCTGTGCGAATAAATTTGCAACGAAGCAGTCTTTCGACTTCCTCTTTGATCTTTGACAATATCTCTGGTGCAAACCGTCTTGGATTTTGTTTGACTGGTTTTTTTCCAGGTGTCATGGGTAACCTATGTTCGACCAACTCCCTGCTCAAACCAGGCATCTCATCATAGTCCCAGGCGAAGCAGTCCTTGAATTCTTTCAACAACTGAACCACTTCGACCTTCAACTGTGGATCAAGGTTGGCACTGATGTAGGTAGGCCTTTTGGTTGTCCCCTTGCTGAGGTCAACTTCTTCTAAAGGATCTTGCGCTAGCATTTTGATATTATTTGCCAACGGATCCTTCTCAAATCCCAAAGGCTCATCTTCATAGATGGCGTCGAGCCTCTGGCTTTGCTCTCCGGTTTCAACCTTATCTGGACGTTTTGGGTCGAAGTCCTTACCAGGACCTTCTTGATAAAATTCAGAAATGGCTTCGCCAGCCATATAGATATTGGCAGCTTCCAAAGCCGCTTGTAGTTTTGTTTCGGCCACATAGGCCGAAATTCTTTTTAAAGCTTCGAACTCAGTCATGATCACTGAATTCATCTCCCCATCCTGTGGGCTCTATTGGAGGTGAGCCTAAGCATGGCAACCTTCCTCCTGGTACTTCCCTATCCCATCTGAAACCTTCGACAGGGTGTAAATACAATGAATGAAATGCTTCTTCATCAGGCGTAAACTCAAAGTCAGTCGGAGGACATGGAGCAATGTTCGCCAAATGTTTCTCAAAATACCTACTATCCACATGATTAATAGGCACCTTAAAGTACCCTTGATCAGCTTCAATATTTTCAACTATCCCATCTGGTCTCCAAATGGTGATTCTTTGATGCATAGATGAGGGTACAACTCCTATTCCATGAATCCACTCCCTACCCAAGAGTAGATTGTAGTTAGCCTTCGTCTCAACGACCATAAACACTGTTGGTCTGGTAATGGTTCCCACAGTAAGATCCACTTGAATTACTCCTAGAGTGGAACCAACTTTTCCTTCATAGTTCGACAGAACCATGTTGTGGGGTTTGGTATCAGTCTCAAACTTCCCAATTTTTCTCAGCAAAAATCTTGGCATTAAATTGACAGTTGCACCACAATACACCAGGATTTTGTTAATGGGAACATTTTCTATTTTGCCAGTAATGTAGAGAGGCTTTAGATGACCCTTCATTGCCTCTGTGGGGCGTTCAAAGAAAGCATTCTGATCTTCGACGCACCCATTGTTCATGATGTAATAACACACAGGCTTGTGTGCCAACATTTCCAATTCAGCAGTTTGATCCAAGTCTTCGACCTCTGAGACTTGACCAAATTCTTTTGGCATTACTGACACCACATTCACAAGAATATCTAGAGAAGCTGCTGACTCACTGTCGAAGTTATCAGTCATATTCTCATCATCTTCAACTTTCTTTTCTGGCTGAACATTGAACAGCTTTCGCCTTATGGGTATCTTCTCAATTGTCCCAGCTTGATGATCAACATTGGTACTTGACTCTCCTAGCACCTGAGCCTTCCTGATAGCCTTTCGCCTACGTTGCTCTCTTCGCCACTGTGATCTAGACATGGGATTTTTCCCCTTGTAATTTTGAGAAATGTAGGCTGTCTTGTTGGTGGTATGGTTCTCTTTTCTATACTCAAGTGAAGAACCTCTTTCCACATCAAATTTCTCCCACTTCTTCTTCTGTCCTCTCCCTTCGATAGGCTTGATCCAACTACCTGTTGGCACATTTGCAGCTGGTTTGAATTTACCTGGCCTTACTCCTGGTGCTTGGTTTTTTAATCCTGTCGAAAGTCGTCTATGGTCAAAACCTCTGGGACCTTGATTTCCCTTCTGCCCCCAGCTTCCACCAGCCTTTTTGACACCTTCTAACTTGTGGGCAGCTTTCTCATCAAAAATGGCGCTGCATCTAGGACATAACATTACTCCAGAACCTTTCTTCTGGCAACGGTGCAGAAAATCCACAATTGTCTCCTCTTGCTTAGGATAAGCTATTTTGTTGTGCTTCTCTTGTTCAACTGCCTTACTCACTTGTTCAGCTTCTTGATCTGTAATTTCGACCATATTGACATCCATTCTATCCTTTAAGCGCATCTTAGAGAAATGAGCTTCAAGACTTTCAGTGGTCTTCGCCAGGCAACCACCACTTGCTGCTGTTTTTGCAGCTTTTTGGGAAGCTTCTTGCCAAGCAGCTTTTTCAGCTTCGACCATTTCCTCAACATTAACTCTTTCAACATCAGGAGATGTCTTGAAGAATTTTTCAGCAGCCATACATATCCAGTTTTCCACCAAACAACCATCCATGTCTATCATCTCTCCTACCAACAGCATGTCATCTTCCAATTCCTTAACAACTTGGACTTTGGGGGCACTTCCGCCCATAGCCTCATTGGCGTTGATGCTATCTGAGCTCGACTCAGATTCTTTAACCAATTCGACCATGTTAATGCCTTCAGTGGCACTTATCTTCAATCCACTCACTGCCATATCCAAAACCTTGGCAACATTATCCATTTCAACAAACTTATCAGAAGTTTCTTTGGTCACCAACATTAGATTGGTACCATCAACATTCAGGCCATTTGCAGCCTTACTAAAACCTTCAGTTATCACAGAATTGGTGGTGAAGTCCTCAGTAACCTCCACCATGTTGACTGACTGATCAAATCCTTCTGTGGCTTCGACCATTTGGACCTCGTGAGGCTCTGTGTAGTTAGCCTCTACAACTTGCAATGGGTCAGAGTTAATCTTCATCTGAGCTTTGTCTTTGTTACCAAACTTCAGCCTTCCTTCTTGGATAGCATTCTGCACCAAATCCCTGAAAAGAAAACATTGAGAAGTTTTATGACCCAAAAAATTATGGTACTTACAAAAACCTCTTTTCTTTCTTTGTTCTAAAGGTGGCATCTTAGCACCAGCAGGTACTATCATTTGCCCATCTTTAACTAACAAATCAAAAATTTCGTCACATTTAGTGACGTCGAAAGTGTATGTTTTCTTAGGGAATTTGTCGTTAGATTCGACAGGATTTTTCCCATTTGAAGGGGCTAATAATTTGCAGGCATAAGGTGGACCTTGCTTTAACTCAGCAACGTCAACCTCATTTCCGTCGAAGTAAGATGTTTCATCATACAAATTCTCCACGTCTTCATTACATTCGACAAAGGCTACTTTTTTACCCCTGCTAAATTTGGCCTTTTCTTCTTTCAGCCTTTCTAGTTGTCGAACCCTATCAGCCAACTGGGCCATATCTCTAAGATATTGGGTGTCTAATTTCTTCCTAATGGAGTAATCAAGACCCCCAACAGCCATTTCGACCAACTCATGTTCTGGAACTTGTGTAAAGCACCTGGCTTTAAGAAGTCGAAACCTATTCAGGTAATCATCAATTGGCAACTTTACGTTTGATGCTAGCCAATTCTTTCAAACTAATCTTAGTTTGCCCCATGTAGAACTGTTCATGAAACAAGCGTTCTAGTTGGGTCTAATTGTATATGGAATTTGGAGGCAAAGTGGTAAACCATGTGAAGGCATTCTTTGTAAGGGAACTTGGGAAGTATTTGATCCTAAGGCTTTCGTCAGCTGCAATTTCGCCTGCTTCAATCAAATACCTAGCCACATGTTCGACGGTAGATTCAGTAGTATCTCCTGAAAACTTGCTGAACTTTGGGACCTTCGTCCTAGGGGGCAATTCTGCTTGGAGAATATAATCCACTATAGGCGAAGTATAATTTGGCCTTGTGAAGCCAAGATTCATGCCATTTCTGGTCATTATCCTTTCAACCATGGCTGCAAGATTATTTTCTTCTGCTTGATTTCGATGTCGAACCTGTCTAAGTAATTGATCAGCATTTTGGTTCCTGTTCACCATCACTACTGGCTCTTCCTCCATCTGGTATGGCATCTGGTTTCTTGGTGGTTCGACTCTAAAATGATCTATCATCTCTTGATCTTCCAAGTTCACCTCAGGTCCATGACGTGGATGACGTCTCGGTATATCTTCGACAACAGTTGCTCTTCGATCCATCACCGGTACTCCCATGAAATCAGCCATACGTGCCACTTGTGCAGCCAATTGTTGGTTAGTTTGAGTCGTATTTTGAATCAAGGGTTGAAAAACTTCTCCCATTGTCTGAGACAACGTATGCACCATTTGAATGTTACTTTCATCCATCTGCTGTCTCAAACAATTTATGGATGTATTTGTAAGGCTGGGCGTTTGAACAGAGTAACCAACACCTATACTCTGGTTGTTTCGCCCTCCTGATCCTGACCCTTGTAATGGCGAAGACACTACAGTTTATGAAAATACAGGTGGAGCATTCTGCAGATTTTGCATCATTGATGTAGGCATACCATAGGGTTGACTCCTTGACCCTGGATGTGGAAAACCTAGAGGAGGGACATGCATGTACATTGAATTTCCTTCTGGAGGTGTTGGCGAATTAGGACTTTGTGGTCCTATGTATTCCAACACAGGCTGAGTATATGATTTTGTATATGTTGATCCTGGTTCAGACACTACTAATGGAAGTGACGCCTGTCCTCCTGTCGAAGACACTGGAGATGGTGTGCTTTGAGACCCCATACTGCTACTTGACTGAGTGTTTGAAAGACTCCCTTGAGGATCAACTTGCTGGTTAGCATTAGTTGCCATTCTCTTAGTGTATCTTCTCTTTGGTATCCCTTCGTTTGTTGCGGCTAACTTCCCACTTCTCAATAACATACAACGAAAGTACTTCTTCACCAAGAAAGGTAAGGTTGACAAAAAGTATAAAACTTAGCACTGGGTCCCACCGGGTGTGACAATTTGTTTACTGTGAATTTTGGTAAACAACCTCTGGTCTATCAATCTTAAATAAAACTGACTAACTTGCAGGATCGACCACACAAATCCTAGGACATGTGCTAAATTTGAGGGAAAAGTGTGAATGACAAATGAAAAATAAAGAGAATGTAAATTGAACTCCACGTTCGACAATGCTGAAATAACAATCTAATTGAACTCCACGTTCGACTAAGGTAAAGTAAAAGCTTGAAATTGAAAGGGTTGTAAATAAAGGGTGCAGAAATCAAAGGCGTCGAAAGGAAATGACAATAAGTAAACAGCTTTGAAAGTAAAGGCTCGAATTGATATAAAATGCATAAAGGTAAATTGCAGCAAAGTAAAAGTGCTTGAACTCCACGTTCTTGAATGTAAAAAGTGCAAGAAAGTAAATGACTTTCGAATGTAAATAGCAAGGAAATAAATGGCTTTAAAGATAAAATGCAGAAATGTAAAGACTTTTGAAAGTAAAAGGCAACGAACTCCACGTTCTTGAAAAGTAAAGGCTGGAATGATGAAAGTGCTGTCGAAGGTAAAGTGCAGGAAAAATAAAGGACTTCGAAAATAAATGCAATGAATTAAAGGTGAACTCCACATTCTTGAAAATAAAAGACTTTGAAAAGTAAATGCTTGAAGATTAAATGCTTGAATGTGAAAGTGCAGTCGAAGGTAAATGCAGAAAGTTTAAATGACTTTGAAAGTAAATTTGACATGGAAGATAAAGTTTAAGAAATTGTAAAGGCATGGAAAGTAAATGGCTGAATCTTAAACATATTGCATTGGTGAAAGAAAGTGGTGTTACATCACGTACATTCTCACGAACTCGTTTCTCTACACGCGGGTACTTTGAGTTTCTTTGAGTAACTTGTACAGAAATATGAACACACCTATTACATAGAACTAACTCCTATTTATAGTGCTAGGATATAACTACTAAGTGGTGGTTATTGCTTCAAACGTGTGGATTTTGGCGCCTTCTCCTTGGTCTCAACTGTTCCCACGTTCACAACTGCTCTTATTTAAATTTCAAACATTGGAAATTCCCTCCAGCCTTAGCATAACAACTGCGGCACGCTTTTCCATATTCCTATGGTCGAAAACTTTCCCAACACTTAGCCATTTTCGAGGTTTCCCAAACCTCTATTCGACTCTGGCTTCACCAAAGCTGGGTCGAAGCCTTCTTTATGTTAAAATTAATTTTTTAACTTAAAATAGCTTTGATCTTTTCTAGCATCGAAAATGAGGGTTAACAGTGGGCACAAACAAACTTTGAGCCTTTATCTTTTGTTTCATGAACCATGAACAGGCCACGATACAACTCTTAAAAGACCTAATTGAGGTAAGGTTGTTTTGAAAGCATACTACAACAAGGTTGATTAACCTGACTCATAATGATCTTTGCTATTTGCGTGTGTAAATCACTTCATCTGTCATTCCATAACTGGCTAGACCCACCTTTGTTTTTTATTATTTAGTCATTCCACCGTGTGTGTTTCCTCAAATAAAACTTGATTTCAAAAGTTTGCGTGAATTTTACATTGAAATTGCCAATTTTTAATGAACAATACTTATTTGCAAGACAATTCAATATCAAAGGAATCCCAACAAATGCAGCCAGCTAGGGAATTTGACTTAATAAAGGGCTCAGTCTGGGGCATCTCCTCCATAGATCCAGCATCTCAAGAGCTACTAAATCAGGGGCAGAAACTCTTCAAATTCAGGATATTGGGGTAAGCCTTCTTGAGGTCATCTTATGACAAGTTTAGACCCCCAATGACCTACCAACAGGGGCAAGTGTGTTCCCCAGTTGTTTCTACCGCAGTCTGAGGACTTTGTATCGCGAATACCGTTAATCAGGGACAAACAGTTCGAGATTCGGTAAATCTCTAAAAGGTCAATTGGTCTGGGGCACCTCCTTCACGGATCAACCAGTCTGAAGAACAAGTTTAAGGACCTTGTTGTATAAATGCAGTAAAACTGGGGCAGATATGTCAAGATCCATGAATCTGAAGAAAAGAAAAACACAAGAAAGGGGGTTTGAATTGGGGTTTTCAAAAAAATTTAAGGCAAAATGACACGTTTGGTTATCCTGGTTCGTTTGAACTTAAACTACTCCAGTCCACCCGCCAAGGTGATTTCGCCTCTCTCTCTTGAGGTCTTAATCCACTAATCAAAACTTTGATTACACAAACACAAAGACTTTCGTCAATGTCTTCTTGAGATAGAACCACAACTTGGTTTCTCAAGGAATCACAAAAACAGCAAAGTAAAGTGTAAAAAGTTGCTTCTAGAAAGCATTATCACAACTGTGATTTTACAAAAATTTAATCGAAAATGTGATGAACAGTAAGATTTGTATGTGAGCAGCTGTGTCTTCGTCCTTTCAACAATCCCCTTTATATAGATGGCTTTTTGATCCGTTGGGCTTTATTTTTGGATGTCAATCAAACTCATTTAATGAGCTTTCCATAGATAGAGATCTCATCTGATTCTAGCTGATACTCTTTTAAATGAATAATAACGTATCAGAATATTCGTGAAGTTCTGGATCATCAGAGTCTTTTAAATGCGGTTGGTGCTGATAGCGTGAAACATTCTTTATCAGAACTTCGCTTGATTAGAACTTCGCTTAATTAGAAATTGTTAGCGCAGAATGTGCTTTTGCTTCCGATTCAGAATTTCTTTACTTTAGAACTTCCCTACATATCATAATAACTAAATTAGGGAGCATCAAGTTCTAAATAATAATATAGTATTTGTTATCATCAAAACTATTAGGAATGTAGAATCAATTCTTGTTCTAACAATCTCTCCCTTTTTGATGATGACAAAAACTTATATTTTGATAATCAATTAAAAGAGTATGGAGTATAAAGGACTCCCCCTGAGTTGAAGACTTCCTTGAAGATGTTTTGTTTGAAGCTTCTTGACAAGAAGTTCTGATTGTCATTTTCCTGCTTACTTAACAATATGTGGAAACAGAGAGGTTAAAATGTTCAAGACATAGTCCCGGTGCACTGTTATATTTCAAAATATTCTACGTTCTCCCCCTTTTTGTCATTAATCAAAAAGCAAAAAAAATACATAGATAAGAAGCAGAGAACACAAGTAAACAACATGAGCAAGATAATAGCACATAATAAGTAAGATAATAGAAACATAAAAGAATCTAAGGTTGAGGAGCAGGTGGAAGTCTTGTGAACAATGCTTCCAGAAGGCCTTTGATCTGATTAGCGGATTCTTCTTACTTGCCAAGCATCCCTTTAATTTCTGCGTTTGTTTCATCCTGTTTGTCCAATCTTTTTCTTACTGCCTCATTCTCTTTCTTCAACTCATCCAGAGTTTTCAGCACTAGAGAGGATGAAGTTGACTCGGCAGAAGGTACCAAATCCTCAGAGCTTTTAGCAAAATCTTTCTTTAGAGAAGCTTCAGGTGATTTTTCTTCGACTTCAGTAATTACCAGAGTTTGATGTTCAGAGATTTCTTCCTGAGGTTCTAAAACCATAGGGGTTTTCCAGCCTAGAAGAAGAATGGGTTTCTTTTCCCAGAATCTTAGAACCTGCTCATTGAAGATCTTCATATGGTCACAGAAGTTCTGTTGAGCTATGTCATAGTTGAGTTCCTTCATCTTCTGAGATTCAGAATTAAACCACTTTCTGAATTTGGTCCAGATATAGTCAGAAGCAGCTGGATTCAGATTCTCCATACAACCCTGCTTCAGAAAGTTAACCCATTCCTGCATTTCTACCTCGAATGCCAATAAAGAGTTACCAACATCTGTTTTGGAGGTTTTTGGTTTTGGTTTGGGAATGGCTATTTTGTGAGAGGTTGAGGTAAGTTTTTCTAGAGCTTCTAAGTCAATTATAGTTCTGAGGGGATCTTCTGAGAGATTTGTTGAAGGAGAGTCAGAAATGAGAATGGGAGAGGTAGGTGATGTATTTTCTGGAGTGATGACATCTTGTGGGGGACTGGTGAAATTATGTGAGGATTGAAGGAAGTTGAGAGGACAGTTGATACCAGGAATAGAGGTGTTTGGGAAAAGTTCAGAATTTTGAATTTGATTTTCTGGTTGGGGAGCAGTGAAGAGAGGTTCAAGATCAATGTCAGACAGAACTTGTGCAAGTTCTGGTTGTGGGTCAATAAAATCAGAAGGAGTGGGGTCAATGTCGATGTCAAAATCGTCAAGGGTTTGTGGCGATGGTGATGGATTTTCAAAAGGTTTGGGAGAAGATGAGGTTTCAGATGTGGATGCCAATATGGATTCGACGACAGAAATGAAAGATGAGTTACCTTTCTTTTTAGCAGCTTTGGGGGTTTTCTGAGGATTTCCTTCAGAGGCTTTCCTTTTTCTTGATATTCTGGTGGCAACTTCTGGAGGTGCTTGCCTGAGGTCTTGCAAGGAAACCTCTGGAATGGTTCCATCAGATTTACACGCGTCCAGATATCTGAGAACAATTTCTGGATGAGTATCTGCTGAGAAGAGAGGAAAATCTTTCAGAGGTATTTTCCTGGTGGTGATGACTTCCTTAGTGAGTTGGGTTGGATCCTTCTTGATGGTCTCAATGATTTTCATCTTCTTGAGGTTCTTTGCATTGAGAGGTCTTCCAGCAATAGTTTCTAGATCGGAGATTTTCTGAGCTTCAGTCAGGTGTTCTATCAGCTTATTCTCTGTTAGAATATCTGAGATTAGTCTACCTAGAGGGATCCAATCTCTCTTGGTTCTTTCGTCTTCTCTTGTTTCCTTAACATTGTTCTTCAGATGATTGAATAGACTGCGAGGAAGATTTACTTTTGTATAGGTGGAGATGAGGTACAGAAGGTACTGTTGATCGTTGTTGATGTAGTCAGAAGAGCTTGTAGGTTTCCTGTGATAGATGCAACCTAGAATGATTCTGGCCGAAATTCTGTGACGATCCTTTAGGTCTTTGATTTTGTTGGAGTGTTGTCCGGAGGTGAAGATTTCCTTTGAGATAGTTTTTACGTCAGGGCTCTTTTCCATCTCACTGCATCTAATTCATGTTCCATCATGATCAATCAGTTTACCAATAAGATCTTCAGTGATGACAATCTTCTTTCCCATTACATACGAAGTTACTTGATGATTTGAGACAAATGCAAAAGTCCAGAATTCCTTAACAAGTTTGGGAAAACTGGACCCATTAAGCGATTAAAGTACTTGGTTCATCCTTGAAACTCAACCTCAGGAGTAAGGTCATACCCATTTTCTTTCATGCTTTCAAAATCCACGATGAGTTCGCAGAGAACTTCAAGAGAGGCAATGGGAGTGAGAAGAGTTCTTGAAGGCTCAACGTACCTTTCTTCATTGATTTGGTCAGCCGATTCTTGAGACATCGCTTGTTGAGAGCTTTGTTGAGAGCAGGAGGCCATTGTTCACAGGCTTAGGGTTTTGGAGAACACACAGAGGAACAAGAATTGTAGAAAACAAGAATTGCAAATAAGAAGGAGAAAGCGAGAGAGCAAAGTGAGTAATAGTGAGCGTGTGAGGGTGTTAGAAGTGACATATATATAAGAGTGACCAAGAAAAAATTAAATAGTAATTAAAGACAATAAACATAATGATTAATAGCTGTAATGATTTCTGACAAGGGAGATAGCGTGAAAATTTTGGGAACAGTTACCGATGTGACTTGGCGCCTCGATATGTCAACACAGCCGTTTCAATTTTCCAGAGTTTGACACGTGTTCAACTTCAGAGAAATATCTGGAGCATAGGTTGACAGGTGTTTGCTAGAGTGAAATTAGTGATCTATCCTTGAAATGAAAATGTTAAGATCTTCTGAATAGATTCTGAGACAATTTTTCTTCTCACTTTTGAAGAATTATTGGTCAGATGTTCACAAAACAAAAATTCTAAGAGTTGAAAATACAGAAATTACATTTTCATTCTGGACATAATTCCATACAGAGATTTTTCAGAATGAAATTAAATCTATCTTCAGCAAGGGGTTTGGTGAAAACATCAGCCCATTGATGGTCTGTGTCTATAAATTTTAAACAAAGAATTCCCTTCTGAGTATAGTCCCTAATGAAGTGATGTTTAATTTCTATATGTTTAGACCTAGAATGCAAAATAGGATTTTTAAAAAGACAGATGGCAGAAGTATTATCACAGAGGATGGGGATGTTACTCTCGTAAATGTGAAAATCTTCAAGCTGATTCTTCATCCAGAGCATCTGAGTACTGCATCCAGCTGCAGCTATATATTCAGCTTCAGTAGTTGATAGTGCAATGGTGGATTGTCTTTTACTGGACCAAGAGATTAAGTTGTCTCCCAGAAACTGGCAGCTTCCAGAGGTACTTTTTCTTTCTATTCTATCTCCAGCAAAGTCAGCGTCGCAGTATCCTACCAATTTGTATTCTCTGGAATTTCTATAGCAAAGACCAAGATTAGTAGTACCTTTCAGATATCTGAAAATTCGCTTAACGGCTGTTAAGTGGGATTCTCTAGGATCTGATTGGAATCTAGCACAAAGACAGACGCTATAGAGAATATCAGGTCTTGAAGCAGTTAAATAAAGGAGAGAACCAATCATACCTCTGTAGAGCTTCTGTTCTACTTTCTTACTTACCTCATCCTTTTCCAGAATGCATGTGGGATGCATAGGAGTTTTGGAAGGCTTACTTTCTGACATGTCAAATTTCTTCAGAAGATCTCTGACATACTTTCTTTGATGTATGCAAGTTCCTTCTAGAGTTTGATTGATTTGAATTCCCAAGAAAAACTTGAGTTCTCCCATTAAGCTCATTTCAAATTCTGCCTGCATAGTCTTAGCAAATTCTTTACCCAAGGAGCTTTTAGTAGATCCAAAAATTATATCATCTACGTATATTTGACAGATCAGAATGTGATTTTTAAATGACTTACAGAATAGAGTTGTGTCCACCTTCCCTCTGATAAAATCATTTTCTAAGAGAAAGTTACTTAGTCTCTCATACCAAGCTCTGGGAGCTTGCTTTTGACCATATAATGATTTCTTGAGTTTATAAACATGTTCTGGATGTTTTGTTTTTTCAAAACCAGGGGGTTGATGTACATAAACTTCTTCATCAATGTAACCATTTAAAAATGCACTTTTGACATCCATCTGATAAAGAGTGATGTCATTATTTACAGCAAATGAAATTAAAAGTCTAATAGATTCTAACCTTGCGACTAGAGCAAAGGTTTCTGTATAGTCTATCCCTTCTTGCTGACTATAACCTTGTGCAACCAGTCGTGCTTTATTTCTGACAACTTCTCCTTGTTCATTCAGTTTGTTTCTGAAGACCCATTTGGTTCCAATGATGTTCAAGCCTTTGGTTTTAGGAACTAGATCCCATACGTCATTTCTGGTGAACTGATTCAATTCTTCCTGCATTGCGAGTATCCAATCATTGTCTGAGAGTGCTTCGTCAATAGAAGTGGGTTCAACCAGAGAGACTAATCCCATGAGAGATTCTTCAGTCTTCTTGAATGAGGATCTTGTTCTGATTGGATCATCTTTCTTTCCCAGAATTTTGTCTTCGGGATGTGTAAGTGTACTTCTGGATTGTCTTTTCTAGATGGGTTCTTCAGAAATTGTTGTAATATTTGAATTTCCTTCTGCTGTGTTTGACTATTTTTCTGATGATCTGGTTTCAGTGCCTGTAATTTGAACTTCTATTTCTGCAAGAGATTCATCATGCTTTGGCTTTTGAAGGACAAGCTTATCATCAAATCTGACACAAATGGATTCTACCACATTTCGTGTTTCTGTGTTATATACTCTGTATCCTTTTGAACGTTCAGAGTATCCTAACATGAAACATTTTTTAGCCTTAGAATCAAACTTGTTCAGAGGATCATTAGTGTTTAAAATAAAGCAAGTACATCCAAATAGATGAAAGTATGAAATGTTGCGCTTTCTGTTCTTCCACAGTTCATATGGAGTCTTTTCCAAAATAGGTCTTATAGAGATTCTATTCTGAATGTAACACGCTGTATTAACTGCTTCTCCCCAAAAGTGTTTAGCCATGTTAGGCTCATTGATCATGGTTCTGGCCATTTCTTGTAGAGTTCTATTCTTGCGTTCTACAACTCCATTTTGTTGTGGAGTTCTAGGACAAGAGAAGTCATGAGAAATGCCATTTTCATTAAAAAAATCTTTCCATTTTCTTGTTTTCAAATTCCCCACCATGATCACTTCTGACTTTTACAATTCTAAACTCTTTTTCATTTTGAACTTGGTTACAGAAGGAAGAAAATACAGAGAGTGACTCGTCCTTGTGTTTTAAGAACTTTACCCATGTCCGTCTGCTATAGTCATCTACGATCACTAATCCATACTTCTTACCACTGATGGATGCAGTTTTCACTGGTCCAAACAGATCTATATGTAGAAGTTCTAATGGTCTGGAGGTAGAGACAACATTTTTTGATTTAAAAGAGGGTTTAGAAAACTTTCCTTTTTGACATGCTTCACACAGAACATCTGAGCTGAACTTCAGGTTAGGAAGTCCTCTGACCAGATTGAGTTTGTTAATCTGAGATATTCTTCTCATACTAACATGCCCCAATCTTCTGTGCCAGACCCATTGTTCGTCGTCAGCAGACAAAAGGCATTTTACATTCTGATTTTTTAGTTCAGAAAGTTTTATTTTATAAATGTTGTTCTTTCTCTTTCCATTAAAGAGGATTGTTCCATCTTTCTGACTAACTGCCTTGCAGGACTTTTGATTGAAGATTATATCATAACCGTTATCACTTAATTGACTTATGGATAACAAGTTATGCATTAATCCATCTACTAATAAAACATTAGATATAGAAGGTAGAGTACTGTTATCTATGGTTCCCGAGCCAATGATCTTCCCTTTCTGATTGCCTCCGAAACCTACATACCCTCCAGCTTTAAGTTCTAGACTTTGGAACATATGCTTTCTTCCCGTCATGTGTCGCGAGCATCCAGAGTCTAGGTACCATGATTGGTGTTTCAATCTTGCTGTTAAAGACATCTGCAACGTATAGGATTTTATCCTTAGGTACCCATATTTATTTGGGTCCTTATTTGTTAGTGTTCACAGAATTCTGATTGAGTTTTGGTTTCTCAATAGAATTTGAAGAGTAAGATTCACTAGTATATTTTATATCATGTTTGTGTCCATATGTGAAGTGAGAGTTTAAAGGTGCGTATTTTATGATCATATCATCAACTTGTTTAGGTTTATATGGTGCTTCTCCTCTAGGATTAACATATCCTATGCCTTTTCTCCCATTTCTACTAACTTCATAGATCATTGAAGCCATTTTGCTTCTGTCTATGTTTTTAGCTAGAAATTTTTTAAAATCATAGTCATAATTTTTTAAAATGTTATCAGAACTAGTGGGAACTACTGAGTCAGATTCTTTCTGAGATTTTTGAGATTCAAAGGAGTTCTTGAGTTTTGAAATGGTTTCTTTTAACTCAGAATTTTCTGCTTTCAGTTTTCTGTTCTCTTCAGACTCAGATACCAGACCATGTTTCAGATTCTTATATTTGAGCTGAAGTTTCTGATAATTTTCAAGAATTTCAGATAGGCTATCTTCTAATTGAGATCTAGAAAATTTAGAGAATACCTCTTTAGTTTCTGAGTCAGAATCTGATTCTGATGAGTTGGAGTCATCTGATATGTTGGCCATTAGGGCAATGTTGGCGTGTTCATTTTCTGATTCGGATTCTGCTTCAGAAGATTCTGAGTCATCCCAGGTAGCCATAAGACTTTTCTTTCTTTCCTTGTTAAACTTCTTCTTTGGCTTTTCTTTCTGCAGCTTAGGACAATCACTTTTGTAGTGTCCAGGTTCCTTGCATTCGTAACACACCACCTCTTTGTTTCTTGACTTTTTGTGGCCAGAAGATGGTTCAGAATAACTGCTTGATCTTCTAGAGTTTCTGAATTTCCTTTGTCTATTTTTCCATAGTTGTTGGACTCTTCTGGAGAGGAGTGATAATTCATCTTCTTCTGAGGAGCCACCAGAGCTTTCTTCTTCTGCCTGAAAAGCTTTAATTTCATATTTGTTATTAGATTTAAGAGCAACAGACTTACCTTTCTTCTGAGGTTCATCTTCTTCTAGTTCTATCTCGTGACTTCTTAGAGAGCTGATCAGTTCTTCAAGAGATATTTCGTTGACATTCTTGGAAAGCTTTAATGTTGTGACCATGGGTCTCCACGCCTTTGGTAAGCTTCTGATAATCTTCTTAACATGATCTGCTGTTGAGTACCCTTTATTCAGAACTTTCAATCCAGCAACCAGAATTTGAAACCTTGAGAACATTTTCTCAATTGTTTCATCTTCTTCCATTTTGAAGGCTTTATACTTCTGGATGAGTGCCAGAGCTTTAGTCTCTTTGACTTGAGTGTTGCCTTCATTCTCTGTTTGTAATCTTCTCATATTCTGTGTGCGAGATAGCACTTAAGAGGATTGTTCTGGCCTTGTGATGATTTCTGAAATCTTTCTTTTGTTGATCTGACATATTTTTCCTTTCAATCTTCTGACCGTCTTTTCCAACAGGATGAGTGTAACCATCTGTTACCATATCCCAGAGATCTCCGTCATGAGCCAGAAAGAAACTTTCGATTACGTCCTTCCAGTATTCAAAATTTTCACTGTCGAATACTGGTGGTTTTCCACTGGTTTTGTCATTGTTGTTCTGAATTGGTTCCGCCATAGTGTTTTTCTTTGAAGGATGTTTTCAGACACGGTTAAGTGTTTGCACCCAGAACCAGGCACTCTGATGCCAATTGAAGAAAAGAAAAACACAAGAAAGGGGGTTTGAATTAGGGTTTTCAAAAAAATTTAAGGCAAAATGACACGTTTGGTTATCCTGGTTCGTTTGAACTCAAACTACTCCAGTCCATCCACTAATCAAAACTTTGATTACACAAACACAAAGACTTTCGTCAATGTCTTCTTGAGATAGAACCACAACTTGGTTTCTCAAGGAATCACAAAAACAGTAAAGTAAAGTGTAAAAAGTTGCTTCTAGAAAGCAATATCACAACTGTGATTTTACAAAAATTTAATCGAAAATGTGATGAACAGTAAGATTTGTATGTGAGCAGCTGTGTCTTCGTCCTTTCAACAATCCCCTTTATATAGATGGCTTTTTGATCCGTTGGGCTTTATTTTTGGATGTCAATCAAACTCATTTAATGAGCTTTCCATAGATAGAGATCTCATCTGATTCTAGCTGATACTCTTTTAAATGAATAATAACGTATCAGAATATTCGTGAAGTTCTGGATCATCAGAGTCTTTTAAATGCGGCTGGTGCTGATAGCGTGAAACATTCTTTATCAGAACTTCGCTTGATTAGAACTTCGCTTAATTAGAAACTGTTAGCGCAGAATGTGCTTTTGCTTCCGATTCAGAATTTCTTTACTTTAGAACTTCCCTACATATCATAATAACTAAATTAGGGAGCATCAAGTTCTAAATAATAATATAGTATTTGTTATCATCAAAACTATTAGGAATGTAGAATCAATTCTTGTTTTAACAGTATCTTTTCAAAAGTTTGAAGATATTGGAGCATCTGGTATACCAATTCTTCTGTAAAATCCTTTTGATGACTTATCCTCGCAGACCAGTTAATCAGAAGTAGTCAGGTCAAGATTAGACAAATCTCTCAAAGGCCAGTTATTCTGGGGCATCTACTTAGCATGGGACAAGTCTGTTTCCCCGTTGTTACTCCCACAGTCTAAAGAGCAGGCTCAAAGACTTTGTTGTGCAAGCGCCGTCAATCTGGGGCAGTTATGCCGAGATCCTTGAATCTCTCCAAGAGTTTAAAGATATTAAAGCATTTCATATGTCAATTCTTCTGTAAAATCCTCTTGGTATTTTCTCCCAAAAGACCATGCAATCTGGGGCAGAGAAGATTTGAAGATTACCTGTTGAAAGACACGTTGTTCATTATGGTGATCACCATGCAAGTCAGGACGCAGAATGACTCTATTCTTGTGATATCCTTTGCCAGCTCCCCGGTAAATTGTTACTTCAGTCGGTCTTGGCAAATCTCCATGGACATTCCTCATCCAGTAAGGAAATCAAGCTCATGATGGCAATCTTAAGAGAAGTCGTGATGTTATACCAAGTGGAACAATACTTTTCCCAAAGAGAAGATCTTAACCTTGGAGTAGAGCTGTTGATTTTGCATGTTCATCCCTAGTAATGGTCCAATCTGATAAGATTGGCTGGCTATCCTTGTCGAGATGTTTATTTCATCTCCAGTCTCGCTTCCTTTTGTCTGTTTTATCAACATAAGCATAAGCATGGCATACATGCACTCATATGTATAGCATCTTAGCATCTCTGCTACTTCTCTAATGTTTACCTATTTTTGCTCACTTTGGTGTTTATCTCCCCAAGTGATTGGGTCTGTCTATTCTCTCCAATAGAGTTGTCAGCCCTAGGCATAAAGTGCCCATCCTTTCTGAATTTCCCGCAGAGTTTTATCCTCGTGGTTGATGGTTGGTTCAGTTGTCTTTTCCACAATAGGATAAGATAACCCCCATTTGAGCTCATTCCTCAATGGTTGGAGTTTTGTTTGACCGTTTCTTTCTAGCTTGTTCCTAGATTGAACTTTGATCCCTAACAGGTGTGGTTTCAAAGCCCATCTTGAATGTGCATTTATTTTGCACTGTGACTCGCAGGAAGAATCTTTTGCAGACCCTCATTGAAGACAATTACTTCTCCAGCAGTGTTGTAATATTAACATCTCTTTGGAATTTATACCCAACAACAAGTGGCAATCTCCTTGAGAAACTTGTTTTGCTATCATCACCTTTACAACGATAAGTGGCAATCTCTCTCACGAGAAGCTTATCCGTCCTTGGTTTTGTTCATACTTCTATAGTTACCAATGATGTCACCTTCAGTCAGCCAATTTCCATCAACCAGTTTAATGTGATCCCTATTTGAGGTGTTTCTTCCCGTCAATCTATTTAATGAAGTGTTCCGAGCTCAGGTTTCGTACCTTCGGATATGTTATTATTCCCTTCCATCAACCTGTTTGATGTGATCCCTATTTGAGGTGTTTCTTCCCGTCAATCTGTTTGATGAGGTATTCCGAGCTCAGGTTTCGTACCTTCGGATATGTTATTATTCCTTTCCATCAACCTGTTTGATGTGATCCCTATTTGAGGTGTGTCTTCCCGTCAATCTGTTTGATGAGGTGTTCCGAGCTCAGGTTTCGTACCTTCGGATATCTTATTATTCCTTTCCATCAACCTGTTTGATGTGATCCCTATTTGAGGTGTTTCTTCCCGTCAATCTGTTTGATGAGGTGTTCCGAGCTCAGGTTTCGTACCTTCGGATATATTATTATTCCTTCCCATCAATCTGTTTGATGAGGTGTTCCGAGCTCAGGGTTCGCACCTTCGAATATTGTATTATCTCTTCCCGTCAATCTGTTTGATGAGGTGTTCCGAGCTCAGGTTTCGTACCTTCGGATGTGTTATTTTTCCTTGCCATCAAACTTCTTGATGATGTGATCCCTATTCTGGTTTTCTTGCCATCAAACTTATTGATGATGGATCCCTGCTTTGGTTTCCTTGCCGTCAAACCTTTTGATGATGTGAACCCTCAGATATGCCTTTTTCCTTGCCGTCAAACTTCTTGATGATGTGAACCTTCAGATATGCTATTGTTCCTTGTCGTCAGCCCTTTTTGACGATGTGGACTTTGGTCCATTGTGAACCTCAATCCAGGTCCAGCTCATACTGGTACCCAAACCAACTCAAATTAGTGTCTTAACTAACTCAAATTGGTGTATACTGACATGTCACTTCTGAGACCAATCATTGTTGGCACTTTAATCTGGTTCCCAGCAGAGGTTCAGTCATTATCAATATCTCTTTGAAAGTCCTTGTGATCGATCGTCATTTGGCACACGCAGAGTATGTCTCTGTCTTTCCTGGATTTTCTCGAATATCCCATTTGAACTCTTCAGTATAAGAAATCCCCATAAAATCTTTTAGCAGATGTCTATCCTTTTATTTCAAACTGATCCCCAGTGGAGATCATGCCTTCTTTCTGGTTTCATGCCCAGTAAGAATGTGTCTTTATTTCCCTAGTATCGTCCGGTCACATATGAACCTGTCGTCCATCTCTCCGGATCTTTTCCCAGTGGAGAGCTCCTCTCTGGCTCCTATCTCCAGTGAGGACCCGTAAGGGTTTCCCTCTTTTACTTTTCTATCCCCAGTATCTCCTCAAAGCCCCCCAGTGAGTCTCTGTTGTCGGTTAGCCTGTATCCCAAGTGAGTTTTCCTCATGGATACTAACCTTCATTCTTCCCCAGCTATGCCTGCCTGTGATGGTTTGTTCTTTATCTCTGGTGTCTTGTTTTGTCTGCATCTTTGCACTATCATGACATCATGTCATCATACTAGAGTTCATGGCATGTCAGCATAGGCATGTCTGTTGCTTGTCCTTAGCATCTGCATTCCATCTAAGGGCAAAATTTTTGGTTTGCTATATTTAAATACCTTTCACCTTGATGTATCGAGGATTCCCATTCTTCATGCAATCCGATAAAGCTATTTAAATAGGGGCAACTGTTGTACCCCAAATTTTACCCCTTAGATGTCATATCATCTTGCACTTACATTTAGACTTCAATCATGTGTGCATTGTTAACTAACCATTTCTTTTTGCAAGTTGTTTATTTTTATTGTGGAAGATTGGGTTCACATAAAGAGGACAATGTATCCCTAAGACATCTCTTGGCCCTAAATGCAACCATTGGAATCTACATGCATCCAAGAAGTCTTTTTCAACAAGAAATCAAATGCCTTTCATGTCAAGCAAAGTGTGATCCCAAGTCTTGAGACATTATTCCATATGTTAATGAACATCCTTGGAATCCACCTATAGGCCTTAAAGATATTTCTCTTAAATGCAAGAATTTTTCATTTGGATAAATATTCACCAAGGTGCAACATCTCAAATTGGTGCCATGAGAGGATTTGATTTTGTAACTTGGAATTTCCCAAGTTTGTTCCCGTGACATTTTCTTTTTTCATGGACATGTGAATTATCTCAAAATTCCATTGGGCCCAAAATGGTGTCATTTGATCAAAGGCCATAAGTTATGAGAATTTAAAATGGTGTTCCCGTATGGTTAAGCAACATGGCATTATGCACTTAATCCATTCCATGTGCCTCTTGTATTATTTGAAAAAATCTGAAGATACCTTGCTTGTAAAGAAATTATGTGAAGTCACTAAATAATGCCTCTTTGAGCTCACTCCCTCCTGACATAGCCAAAAGATTTCTGGGATACCATATTGGATTAATGAAATAAAAGAGGCTCAACATAGGAGATCCGTATTCATGCTCAGGGAATCCATAATCCTCAATTCCAACTATTACCTCTTTTCACTTTCTCTCTCATGACACCATAAAAAGAGTTTTCGGAGTGGACATTGAAGGATGAAAGTAACAGACCTGCACCATATCCTCCGCTGCAAGGTTCAGCATGGTGATCTCCAAAGTTTGACTGAGATGTAAACCCTAATTTTTCCCCTATGGATAAATCATTTGTCCACTGTGTCTCCAATATCCGGACCATTTGATTTTGCCTATAAAAGGAGACCATTTCTCCTTTGTTCAACACAACAAAAACACCAAGAAAGATTCAAAGAAAACTCTCTCAAAATCTCTCCACCTCTCCAATATCCTAACCACCAGTGACTTATAACTCTTTCTGGGAAACTAAAGGAAAGAAGGGCTAACTCTGTAGCAGCTGATCTTTGAAGGAGGAGGAACTCATCCACCATTTCCAGAAGCTTGTACCTATGAAGAAGTAGTGGACTTTCTCCACTAGGTATCACACTCTGTTTCATTCTGTTATCTTTTAAATACCATGATTATTCTGCTTCATATTGTTATCATTATCATGTTGTCATAGCTGTTATCTCGTTATTGTCTGGTTGTTCTCTGATCCTGTGATAAATGTTGCAAATCTTAAATCATTAATATGTTAGTTTTGTTTATTAAATCGTGAACTGGATTCGTGTTTGTGTAGAATAGAACTGAACGAGAAAAAGTTTGTAGTGGCACTCGCCATGTTAGAAGTAGTGGCGTCCGCCACACCATTAGTAAAAAAAATAATAAAATAAAATGATACATGTCCCACACCAAAAAAATGACACACACACACCAAAAAGAACTCACATGGCGCCGGCCATGATGAGTGTGGTGCAAGCCACATTGGAATAGGCCTTCATGGCGCCAGCCACAAGAGAAAAGTGGCGAGTGCCACACTGATGACACTTATTTATTTATTTTTTGTGTTTTTTATTTTATGTATTCATCTCATTGTTATTTCATTTTTATTTTCTTTCTTTGAAGTATGCTGTAACTTGTGAATTTTGGTTTTAACATTGTTTTTTGATTTTAACAAAACCTCATCATGAGAATGTTGTCTTTGTTTTTCTGGTTCCTGTTGTTAAGTTGCATAGCTCCAAATGCATTTGTTTTCAAATTGTGAGAATGTCTTATCTGCCATACTTGTCATATTTACATAATCACTTATTCTTGCTGTTTGCCATGTTCACACTTGAAAGTTTATTTCATTTGTTGATTAATGCTTACTGTTTTGGAATCCTTGAACTCATATGTTTCATTATATTCCAACCTCAGTGTAACTCTTGTTCACAAAATGTTATACTTCCTCTTCCTTCCAAAGGAAAAGTCTTTCTAGTGACCTCAAAGTCATAGAAAGCTCATTACTACCTTTGACCTCATAGTCATAGGTAGCCCTTGGCCTCATAGTCATAGGAATCTCTCATGGCCTCATAGTCATAGAGTTACATCTTTAACCTTTGATCTCATAGTCATAGGTAGCCCTTGACCTCATATTCATAGGAATCTCTCATGGCCTCATAGTCATAGAGTTACATCTTCAACCTTTGAACTCATAGTTATAGGTAGCCCTTGACCTCATAGTCATTGGAAACATCTTCAACCTTTGACCTCATAGTCATAGGTAGCCCTTGACCTCATGGTCTTAGGCAAGCTTTGACCTCATAGTCATAGCCACCCTCCATCGACCTCATAGTCATGAAAAAATCCTCTATTGACCTCATAGTCATAGAAAAGTCTCTCTATTGACCTCAAAGTCATAGGTAGCTCATTATCTTCCTAGACCTCATAGTCATAGGCAAGCTTTGACCTCATAGTCATAGCCATTCCCCTTTGACCTCATAGTCACAGGATCTTACCTTGGCCTCATAGCCATCTTACCCTTGGACTCATAGTCATAGGATATCACCTTGGCCTCATAGCCATCTTCCAACCTTGACCTCATAGTCATAAAACGTCTCTCTATTGACCTCAAAGTCATAGATAGCTCATTATCTTCCTTGACCTCATAGTCATAGGCAAGCTTTGACCTCATAGTCATAGCCATTCCCCTTTGACCTCATAGTCACAGGATCTTACCTTGGCCTCATAGCCATCTTACCCTTGGCCTCATAGTCATAGGATATCACCTTGGCCTCATAGCCATCTTCCAACCTTGACCTCAAAGTCATAAAAAGTCTCTCTATTGACCTCATAGTCATAGATAGCTCATTACCATCTTGACCTCATAGTCATCCTACCACCTTGACCTCATAGTCATAGGTAGCATCTTCCCTAGGCCTCATAGCCATTCACCTATCACAACTTAGAATTAGAGAGTTCCTCAACTCTATATGAGCTCATACTCATTCCCCTTGGAACTTTGGAAATGGTCAATGGTTCCTCATTCACCCTTAGTTAGGTGAACTACGGTTGCTCTGATTCTTTTGTCAGATACGTAGGTACAAGATGCAATGTCTTGGCGAGCAAGCTTAGTGTACATACCCCTAGGTCTTTACCTTAGTATAGATATCTTAGCAAGCAAACATAACATAACACAAACTTAAACAAGAGGTTCCTGTAGAGTACTACAGATACTTATGGTGCTAATACCTTCCCTTAGTATAACCAACCCCCGAACCTTAGATCTACCCCCTTTAGGTTTTCTCGATATTGAACCTTTCCTTTGGATAAATCAAAGTCGGTGGTGAATTCAAAGAAATGTGATGCAAGTTAATTAATAGCTTGTTATCTGATTCTCACCGCAACACATTGCCTTTGATTTTGACCAAGACATGTTCCCAAGCCTTGGGACATGATTCCATATGATGCTAGACATCCTTAGAGGTGATATTTGGACCTTGGAAGAGATTGAAGAAGCAAGATCCTCAAAGATCATCCAGTGGAATTCCTGAGGAAATTAGGGTTTTGACTGACAAAGTCAAGCCTCTGACTTTGATGTTATTGGTCCAAAATGAGGTATTCAAGTCACATTCTATCTTAACATGTTCAATCCATGAATTAGAGCATAAGAGACCACCATTTGAAAGGTTTCTTGCAAGAAGGGCAAGGTTTTGTTCTTAAAATTTTCTAAGTAAGGAGGAATTCACTCCTTGTGCAAAATTGGGAAAGTCATAACTTTCAAACCACACATCCAAATTTTGTGACTCAAAGCTCAAATTGAAGCTCTCGTCATGAACTTCAAAACATATTAGAGGACCATTATCAAGTTAAGGCTTGTTTTTCAAGTTATAAGGCTTGGAAGTTCAAAACACTTAAGGGCTTAGTGAAATTTCACTCCATTTTGTCTAAAAAACTAGCTGACTTCATCTTCACTTTTCACCAAGATCCCTTTTGATCCAGAACTTGGAGTGAACATGAAAGTTTTAGAGGACATTTGGGGCTTTCCAAAAAGTACTAGAACTCCTCAATCCATGGAGGGAGATAGGAGATTCGAATGGTTGAAGTTTGGTGTCTTTTCTTGAAATGCAAGTTTCACACATGATGCATAATGATGCATTACCATTTCTAATCACCAAAATACTCACTCTTCTGATGTTTAGATACAAGATTAGCATGCTGCAAACCTCTTCCATGATTTCATCAAGTTGTAGCATTAAAATAACATGGTTTAATCAACTTGGTGCAACTTGACACAAGGAAAGAGAAACTTTTTCAACCAAAGCATGACAACCTCCTTTCTCCTTGTAAATTGGACTCTGGCCCAATCAAATCAGTCCACAACACTACAGATCCTAGGGCTAGGGCTTTGAAGACTCTTGACTTAGCAAAGCCAGCTCACACGAAGGTAACTTAGAGAAAGGGAAAATTCTGCAAGTTTCCATTTCTGACCATACCTCATGCCCTCAACCTTTCCTATAAATAGGGCATTGTTCTACACTCCAAAACACACCAGAATCACCCCAAGAAAAGGTTGACTGCTCTCTCCATCTTCTCATTCATATGTTCTTGCAAATCTGCAAAAACACTCCAAACACTCTTTCCACTCGTACACTTCCATCCAAACTCCACAAACCTTCTCTAAGCACTGAATAGAGAAGCCTCAAACACTTAAACCCTAACTGTAACACTTCCATCACCCTCTGCCATTTTTGAGCTTCAACTTGCACAAGGGATCGGGTGGCATTCTCCAGGCGTATTTTAAAGCTTCTAAGCATCAGCACCTTCTCTCCAAGGATCCACCAAGTTCTAGAAGGTGGTTTGCATCATTTACAAGTATTGTAGAAGGAGCTTTGTACTTTCTCCAAGAGGTAATCCTTTAAAACTTTGAAACTCATAAGCATGCTATGATATGATTTGTTCTTTGATGATGGCATGTGTTTGTTATTATGTTTAAGTTATGTGAAACACTCCATCATTGTTTTGGCTTGTGTGTCTGAAATTTTAAGCTTCTAAATTTTGTTGTTGTGGCACTGGTTTTGATCTTCGTATGAATTGTATGTTTAGTTTTAGGACAAACAAATGACCTAGTTGAAATCCTTGATCTTTTCTGAACACTTTAGGCTTTTGGTTTGTGAAAAAAGATGAAGAAATGAGGTTGAACAAGGCTGGGGAAGTAGGGAGGTTGCCATGGTGTTGTATGGCTGTTGCACGATAGTTTAGGGTGAGTTTTCTCATGTTGCATGGAAGAAGATGATGCGTGGCCGTGTGTAATTTCTTAGGCGCATTTTTGTCACGTAGTAACTTAAAACCCAGTTAACCGGTTGATGCATGTTGTTAGTGTGTGGCCGTGTTACATTTTATGTGTTTTTTCATTTGGCCATTTTTAATTTGCTCATGGAATATATGTTTGTGTGGGTGGCTTATACAACGGATGTATAGCCACCCCAGTGGTATGAGCATTGCATTGTAAACCAAGGGGTCTGGGGTTCGAATCCCCCTCGCCCCAGACACCCTTTTGGCATTTTTTTTTCTTTTCTGTTTTCACTCTTTTTAGACTTGGGCCTATGTTTTTCGCTAATGGCACCCCCCAATCAAGTGGCCCATGCGCCTTTAGTTCATTCTCAGATTGCTAATACACCTCCCTTTTGTTACCTTATTTCAAATATTTTTTTTTTATTTTCATTTCTAAAACTGTTTTATTAAAAATAGTTTCCAGTAATAAAAAATTCCAAAAAAAATCATGTTAATACTTTAAGGTTTAATTTAATTTTCTGAAATTTTTATTTTCATTTTTATTTAATTATAATAATTATTTCTGTTTTTCTAAAATTAGGAGTAATTTGGACCTAGTTTTTGAACCACTTTTGCATAAACCTTTTGCTCTTTATCTTCTTGAGCTAATTTTCCAAAGTGTCTTAGGACACATTAGAGGGATGTTTGAGGGCTAACTTGTGACCTTGAATGAGATCTTTTGTTTAGGTTTATGACTCAATATTCGACCCTCGTTTCTTAGACCCAAAAATTTTGTTACTCACCTTGAAATTTTAATTTTGAGAGGACTATCTTTGCCCAACATGTATGACACTTCACACACATATTCTTAAATGTTGTAACTTGAAAGAAGACTTTTCCTTTGGTTTTGTCTTGGTTGTTTAACCATTTATTCATGTTAAAGTTGTGTGCATCATTTCATTGCACTTTGTCATGCTAAGAGGTAATTCACATAATTTGTTTACCTTGACTCTTGATGTTGTCTATACTTGCTTTATGTTATTGTCCTTCTTAGATGTTCATCCTACTTGAGTTCTTAAGCTCTTATTTCTTATTACTCGTACTTCAAATCCTTTTTCAAACTTGTCTTTACAATAAGTTGTTTTCCCCTCTTTCCAAAGGAAAGACTCTCTATTGACTTTTAAGTCATAGATAGCTCATTTACCATCTCGGTCTCTCTAGAGCCATCCCCTATCCTCATTAGGATCCACCCTTTAACCTTATTAGGTTCCCCCTTTTTGTGAGCACTATCCTCATAGTTGCTCACTTATCTCTTTGGCCTCCTTAGAGCCACTTACCTCATGACTTAGGTTTCACCTAGAGTTCTTCAACTCTATAAGAGAGCATCATCATTATGATGTTCCATTTACCTCTTAACTTAGAAATAGGCTAGAGTTCTTCAACTCTATGTGATTTTCATCATCATAAGTATTCACTTACCCTTACAACTTAGACTTAGAGAGTTCTTTAACTCTACATGAACCCATACTCATCCCCCTTGGTACTTTGGCCATAGTCAATGGTTCCTCACCTTTAGTTAGGTGAACTATGGTTGCTCTGATTCTTTAGTCAGGATACGTAGGCACAAGATGCGACGTCTTGGCGAGCATACTTAGTATACACCCCTAGGTCCTTACCTTTAGCATTTTGGTCTTCACCATAGGTCTTTACCTTTATCTACGCAGATTCCCTTAACAAGCAAACATAACATAACACACATACAAACAAGAGGTTCCTGTAGAGTACTACAAATACTTAGGGTGTTAATACCTTCCCTTAGTATAACCAACCCCGAACCCCGGTCTCTTAGCTGTGTCTTCACATGGCGCAAAAGGTTTTTCTTTCGATCTTTACCCTTTCCTTTGGATAAATCAAAGCTCGGTGGTGAATTTCAAAGTTTTGCGATTCAAGTTAATTAATAACTTGACATCTGATTCTCACTGCAATAGAAATGGCGACTTCACTGGGGAGATCTTTTGAGGGTTAAGCCCACCTTGTTTGTGCTTGTGTGTTATTTATGTTTTTTGCCTGTATATTTGTACATGTCTGTATTTCTGTATACCTGTTTTTTTGGATTCTTCTGTTTGGCAGGGTGTTACTATTGAGTGGTGAGATAAGTCCTAACCCGGACTAGAGTGTACTTATTATGGGACGATGGTATATTCAAGGAGGCTTTGAGGGAGTCGATTCCCGAAAAATTTAACTTGAGACACCATCACTCAGTTGAGGCCCTCTTGAGAGTCTAGTCATGTTGAACGAGTCTATTCGTGAAAATGTGCTGCTCTCGACCTAGGTGCCCTTGATATTGAGAACTGTAGTTACCTCTAACCCCACTTGGCCTTTTTAGGATGTAGTGCGAGGACTATGAGGGAGTTTATTCCTGAATTGGTTGCTACGCGATACTACACTCAGACGAGATTCTCTTGAGAATATTACTGACTACCGAGTCATTTGGGAAATCGATAATATCCGAAAGGTGGGTTGTCGACTCTGGGAACTTCTTAGAACCCTGTTCTACAGTTGATAAACCAATAGTACATACCAATTGGGAAGGGTGAACCATGGCTCCATGCTCATGACCTTAACCTAAGCCTTTTGTCTGTGTGTTTGTACATTTGTGTATATGTGTGCATCTATGTGCTTATACTTGCTTTACATTCATACATCATAAGCATTTATTTCATGTCAGTTTCATGGAACTCAGACCTCCTTTTGTGAATATCATAGGGATATGATGGACAGTGCAAGAAGGAATACCGTGAAATACACTTTCAAGAGTCCTAAATTGGACGACCTAAGGAGATTATGAGATTTGTTGACAGACCTGAAGGATTCAAGGACAGATATGGGAAACTGTGGATCTTGTTGAAGAAGAAGGTTGATGAAGAACTCCTCTCTAATTTTCTTCAGTTCTATGACCCGAAGTACCATTGCTTTACTTTCCCCGATTATCAACTTTTACCTACCTTCGAAGAGTATTCTCAGATAGTTGGTTTACCTATTAAGGATGAGTCTCATTTTCCTATCTTCGAGAGGAACCCCAAAGAGCAAGAAATAGCTAAGGCTACTCGCTTAGAGTTAGTTGACGTCCAAAACAACATGACTGCCAAGGGAGGAATATTTGGTTTGACTGCTAAGTTCTTAATTGGAAAGGCTCAATACTACGCCAAACACTCAAATAGGGATGCCTTTGAAGCCATTTTTGCATTACTTATCTATGGGATCTTTCTTTTCCCAAACTTTGATAATTTTGTGGACATAAACGCTATTAAGATCTTTTTGAAGAAGAATCCTATTCCAACATTTCTAGCCGATGCTTACCATTCAGTCCATTTGAGGAATGCCCATGATGGAGGTCAGCTCACTTGTTGTGCTCTTGTGTTATATAGATGGTTTGTTTCACACCTGCCAAAGGCAGGCACATTTTGGGACCCTAAGAAGGGATGGTGGTCTAAGAATATTATGGTTCTTTCTCATTCCGATATTGATTGGTATAACTGTGTGTATGATGGGATAATGATCACAGACAGTTGTGGGGACTTTGGCAACGTACCTCTTCTTGGTACCAAAGGAGGAATCAGCTACAACCTTGTGTTGGCTCGTCGATAATTGGGGTACCCTCTAAAAGATAAGCCTCTTGGTATTCATTTGGAAAACATATTTTTTGAAGGATATGACAAATATGAAGAGCAGAGAAGATTGATCTTGAGTGCTTGGGGTAGCAGGCACAAGAGGGTAAGGAGTGCTATAGGAAAACCTAATTGCATATCCATGGAACATTATCTCCAATGGGTCAGAAGGAGGGTTGTTGAGCTAAAGATACCTTATTCTAGACAAGAACCAATTGCCTTGAAGGAAGAGTCTGTTCTATTTTTCATGTCAAAAGAAGAAGAGTTGAAGATCCATTAAACTAAGCCCAACAAACAGGAGAAGCTTGGAAGCACAAATATCAAGTAGTTGTTGAGGAGAACTTAGAGCTCCAAAAAAACAACTACAAGCCAAAAATGAAGAGCTGCTATCATGCAAGAAGAGGAAGATCCAAGAAGGACCAAGCACCTCTGACACTCAATCTGCTCTATGGAAGTTGATCATCGACAAGCTCGTCATGGAAAAGGCTCAGATGGAGAAGGAAATTAAAAAGCTCAATAGGGGGCTCCTAGAAGAATCTCCTTAGGTCTTTTTTAGCTTTTATTTAGCCTTATGTTTAGGACTTTTGAAAGTGTATTGACTTTTGTAATTCACTTTGCTATTTAATGAGAACGAGACTTTTTGGTATCCCTTGGTATTTCACGAGTGCCTGAATTCCATGAAACTTTGCATTTGCATCCAGCATTTTTTCGCTAAACTATCAAGAAACTAATCTTGTTTTACAGACTTTGTAGAGATGGATGCTGGAAGAAGAAGAGTATGGTCGTATACTTTTGAGGTTCCTGAGTTGGAACAACTTTTGGGGTTGGGAGATATGATTGAAGACCCATCAATTTTCACTGAAAAGTATAGGAGGATCCTGCCATTACTGAAACTCCAAGTGACTAAAGGACCCCTTGAGACATTGGTTCAACTTTATCATCATGTTTACCGCTGCTTTGTGTTCCCAGACTATCAACTAATGCCAACTTTGGAGGAGTATTCTGCTCAGATAGGCATCCCTGTTAATGACTCTCCTCCGTTCTCTAGATTAGAGGAAGAACTCACCGACAAAGACATCGCAAGAGGAACGAGGATGAGATTGTCTGACATCAGAGCTCACTTAACCAACAAGGGAGGACGTCATGGATTACCTGCTCAATTCCTACTCGAGAAAGCTCTCTATTTTGCTGATAGAGGAAACTCTACACTCTTTGAATCAACCTTTGCTTTACTTGTCTATGGTTTGTTCCTGTTTCCTAATGCCAAGTACTTCGTCGACGTTCAAGCTATTCAAATCTTCATGCTCAATAACCCAGTTCCTACACTTTTGGATGATACTTATCCTGCCGTTCACACAAGATACATACGAAATGGAGGACCAGTTGTCTGTTGTGTTGCCCTCTTTTATAGGTGGTTTATTTCGCACCTACCGAAGATGCCAACCTTTTGGGAAGCAGAAGATAACAAGATTTGGTCCAAGAAATTGATGGAGTTGACCCACACTGACATTGAATGGTACGACCCAATATATGGGGGAATTCTGATGATCCATAACTGTGGGGACTTTCCCAACATGCCTCTCATGGGCAAGAATGGGTGCATCAGCTACAATCCTGTACTCGCTCGCCGTCAGTTAGGCCATCCAATGGAGGATATTCTTGATTTCAACAACCTTGAAATGCTTTCTCGTGAGGAGGATGAAGGTTTTGAGTTAAAGATCAGAGTGGAGCGTGCTTGGTGCAGCATCAACAGACAAGGATGAACCGCTTTGGGAGACCCTGATTGCACCGCTACCGAGGCCTTCTTAGAATGGTCTCGCAAAATAGCTCTCGTGATGAGGGCGTCTTATCCCCGTCACGAGTCATCTACAGAGGAAGAGCTGAAGTTGAAGAATACGCTAGGAGAATTGACCCTTGAAAGGGCAAAAATCAAGGAGTGAATCAACAAGCTTTTGAGAAAAATCAATGGAGGGGAGGGACCATCCGCCAGTGGATCAGATGCTTAGTTTCCTTTATGTTGTATTTTCCATTTCTGCTTATGTATTTGAATTATGAAGATGTACTATCTCTGATGTAATATTTGCAAGATTTTCTAATGAAGAAGCTTATTTTGATGAACATCCTGTTATCTACAATGTTTGCAAAATTTCTTGTTCTCTTGATAGTTTAGCTTGCATTTACATCTGCATTTTCATTTGCATCATGTTATAACATGTGCATTTTCTTCCCTGTCTTATCTCATGTCACCATATTCTCTTCAGAATCATCACACTGAGTCCCCGACGCCGCTACAACACACGAGCCCAAGCTCGTCAAAAGATGTCAGAACGGAACTTTGAAATGGACAGAGTTAACAATGAGCTGAGTGAGCTACGAGGAGGAATGAGGCAGATTCTGAAAGCTATTTAAGTTATGAAAGCAAAGATGGATACACAGGCCACTGTGGTTTCCGAGATTATCACTCCAACTGTGGAACCTCCTACTACTACTTTGAACCCCACATTGGTATGCCTTTTGATTTTATACGCGCTCTGGTTCTTACTTCTACTCAGCAGACTATTCCTTTGGGTAACGAGAATCATCAAGCTATTCCTACCTTTAGTCTACCAGCGGTGCAAACTTAAGTGCACCCTATTTTTCACAACCTGCATCCGATTTATGATTACCCTGAAATGTCTGAAGAGGGTGATGAGCGACATGAAAGACTGAAGGAGAGTGTTGAGACCATCCAAAGAAAAATGAAGGCAATGGAAGAAAGCAACATATTTAGTACTGATGCTAAAGATATGTGCTTAGTTTCAGGCTTGGTGATTCCACCCAAGTTTAAGCTACCCAATTTCGACTTATACTCAGGTGCAACGTGTCCTAAGGCACGTCTGATTATGTATTTTAGAAGAATAGTTGCATATATGGACAATGATAAGTTAATGATCCACTGCTTCCAAGATAGTCTGAAAGGGGCTGCTGCCAAGTGGTACTTAAGTCTGGACCAATCTAGAATTCGTTGTTTTCAAGATGTATCTGATGCTTTTGTAAAGTATTACAAATACAACATGGACTTGGCACCAGATCGTAGACAACTGCTGAGCATGTCACAAAATAATTCCAAGTCTTTTAAAGAATATGCGCAGAGATGGAGGGAGCTGCCTTCACAGGTAGAGCCACATTTGTCTGAAAAAGAATTGGTTAATTGGTTTGTGGATACTGTGAAGCTGGATTTCTATGAGAGGATGATTGACAGTGTAAGCGCCAACTTCGCTGATATTGTTGTTGTAGGCGTAAAAGTAGAAGCAGGGCTGAAAAGCGGAAAAGTAGTCAGTTTCTCAAGCAGTTCAACCAATACCAATACCAAGAAAGCTCCTAGCCACTTCCACAAGAAGAAAAAATGAGAGACTAATGCCATCATGGCAGGGAAGAAAAGGAACCCAATATGGAAATAACCTATGTATCAACAACAGTCGGTTCCGAACTTTGCTCAACAGCCGATTTACCCCATGCAGTATGCTCCCTAACACTATGTAGCACCTGTAACACCTACCTTTAATCATCAAGTAGCGCAGCAGGCGCCAGCCTATCAACAACAGCCAGCTTATCAGCAAGAACCAAATGCTCAAAATTATCAATAACAACAAAGACAAACTTCTCAGTCAGGTGCTCCCCATAGAAGACAATGGGGAACGACCACATTTCCGCCCATACCAATGTCTTACACTGAGCTCTATCCTTCATTAGTGCAACAAGGATTGATTGTTACCAGACCTCTGGGTCCACCCACGGAGAAGTCTTTGCCTTTCCATAATCCAAATGTTAATTGTGTTTTTCACCAAGGCGGAGCCGATGATGATTTGGAGGCTTGCTTAGCATTGAAACATGTAGTGAAAAGGTTGATGGAAAAGAAGATCCTATCTTTCACAGACAATCAGCCAAACATGAAAAGTAATCTGCTGCCCACGCACAGAACCACAAATGCCATTGAGGACGAGAATGATAAGGTGTTAATATTGGATGCATCAAGGATCAAAACTCCTATCAAGGTCTTCCATGCTAAACTATTCGAAGCTGGAATGGTAAAAATATCTCATGGTGATTATGAAGAATGTAATATCAGTGTCAAGGGTTGCCAATTGGTCCGAGATGATGTTCAGAGGTTGATTGACGAGGGATTTTTGCAGGTGTTCAGTAAAGAGAGGAAGGATGAAGTTGCAGTAATTAAGCATGTGTTCAACTTGCCAAAGTCAAGGGAACAAATGCCTGTGTTCAACATACCAAAGTATGGTTCTGTGATTCCCGTGTTCAGTAAGCCAGTACCAATCTTCAACAATTTTGAATCCGTTGTTGCTTCCACTTCTAATCATTCAAAACCAAGCAACATCTGACAACCCGTTCTATTCCGTTTCAGAGGTTCAAAAGTTGTGCCATGGATTTATGAGAATACTGGGATTGACAAAAGACATGAAGGGGTGGTTCCAAGGAATGAGGTGGGAGCCACTTATGAAGAGGTGACCAATATAGTAGGGACTGGAAAAATGACTTGCAGTGGTAGAGTTTACACTCCTCTATTCAAATGAACTGTTCCCAAGGAGACTGTTGTTCCTGTACCCTCCAAAGATAAGGAAAAATAGGCGGTTACGAAATAGCATGATGATGAATTTCTGAGAATTATCAAGAGAAGTGATTACAAAGTGGTGGATCAGCTTCACCAAACTTCATCCAAGATTTCAATTTTGTCTTTCCTGATGAATTCTCCTACCCACAGAGCAGCCTTGTAGAAAATTATAGCCCAAGCACATGTAGCCCAAGACATTACTGTTGGACAATTTGACCACATCGTTGCTAACATCACTGCCTGCAATACACTCAGTTTCAGTGATGAAGAATTACCTCGAGGAGGCCAAAACCATAATCTAGCCTTGCATGTATCCATAAAGTGCCAAGAGGATACTTTAGCCAGAGTACTTGTAGATACTGGTTCATCTCTAAATGTGCTGCTGAAGAGAACTTTGGAAAAGTTGACCTATCAAGGAGTTGGGATGAAGCCTACTTCACTCTTTCATACCCCAAATTTTGACCACTAAGATTTCATATCATTATGCAAATCATCATCACAATATGGATGTACCTTTATGCCTCATCGATCTCCTCGGAGATGTTTGAACATTCCCTGCAATCAAGCACTAGGGTTTTAAGCCCTCTTAGAGCCTTAGACAAAGGATCAATCAAGAAATGACATGATCTTCAAATTGTCTAAACTCTCAAACACCCACAAAGGATCAAGAGGAGTCCCACATCAGGAATCAAGCACAAGATTGCAGCATTCCAAGTGGATCAAGCCTCGAGATCACCAGTGTCACCAAATTAGGGTTTTGGTCGACCAGGGCCTCCAGATGAAAATCTTCCTCTGGGAATGAGCCAATACTTCAAAGCATAACCCAAAATACTCTAAGGGACCTCATGTACCCAACCATCAAGTCAATTTAACCTCAGGGGATGCATTCATAAAAAATCAGGAACTAGGGTTTCTTGACCTAATTCACCCCTAAGTTGACTTTTGGGACAAAACATGAGCCAAGACCTCAAGACACGATTTTAGGGTCTCTAATAAACCACATGGATCCATTTGCAATAATGGATTGATCCAAGAAGCTTGATCCACAAGTTTCAATTTCCTCAGGACCACCATTAGGGTTTTGAAGAAAAAGTCAACTGTACCTTTGACTTTTGACCAAGACATGCTCCCAAACCCTGGGACATGATTCAATACACCCTACAACACCTATGGAACATATCCATTAGGTTTGATTTAGGTCAAGGACTTGATTTTACCAAGGATCACACAGTTTAGAATTCATCTGATAAAAAGTCAACTGTGCACAAAAGTCAAGTTTGACTTTTTGAGATTTTTCATAATTATGGTTCCTCAACCCTAAAATAATGTTAATATGTGATTTGAATCATCATTCATCAAGAAAAATCAAAGAAAGTGGGATAACTTGTAAAAGGGGTAACCATAAAAACTTAGAATTTTTCTAAGTTATGGAACAAAAGTGATTTTGGTACCAACTTCCAAGGATCATAACTTGAGATCCAAGCAACCATTTTGGATGGTCCAAAGATGGATTTGTAGCCCTCATGGCATACTTTAAAAGTGTCAACTACATCGCATTCCTATTCCTCATAGATTTTAAGTTATGGAGTGATCAAAATGGCTGAAAACATGAAAATGACATTTTTCCAACACTTAGTGAAATTTTCACTAAGTCAAAATCTGCCTTATTTTTTCCAAAATGTAGGGATATTTTTCACTTTGATCCAAGTCAAACCAGGTCTAGGGGTGGACATCAAAGTTAAAGTATGCCATGAGGGCTTTCTAACAAGTACCAAATCATCTCCAAATTCCATTTGAGCAAGGAGATACAACCCTTGAAACATGGCCTCATGAACTGATTTCCTCCAAGACATATTTGGCAGATTTGATGCATTTTGCTCGATTTAATCAAATCTGAAAAATCCAAGCCTTGTCATCATTTTGGACACATCTGAGGATCAAATCCAAGGGGGATGATCTGATCTCCAAGCCTCACAAGTCCATGAATCTACAAGTAGCATGCCAAACCTAAAAAGGTTACAAAGATGCCAAGACTCTAATTTTGTTTCAATGCATTCAATGGATGCACCAAGATGGCATGAACTGAGCCTATTCCAACTGAATGAGTCAAGGATAAGCTCCGAACCAAAGAACCATAGGCCTGTGCTCTAACCTCTAGTCAATGGCTAGAGGAGACTTAAGATTCCAAAGTGATCCAATTGGCCAAAGGCCTGCTGCAGCCACCATTCACTATTGGTTGCAAAACAAACTTGCTCTACTATAAATAGAGCTCATTTGTGCTCAGTTAAGTACACCAAAGCACTACAACACTTGTTTTCCTCAAAATCTCTTTCTCTAGGCAAAAATGCCTTCTTTTGCAAGGTAACTGAGTTTTTGAGTTAGAGAGCATTTCCATCACAGATCATGATCCAAACATATCCAATATGTCATATCTAAGCTGTCCAAACTCTCATAAGTGACCTGTAACACCAAAATCACAAAGTCCCATCTTAAAACCTCAAAATTTGACTTTTTTGCATTTTTCAAGCCATGTCTTGATTCGGTCACTTTCAAAACCAGATAAGACCTCAAACACGCTCCAAATATCATCCCTGAACTGTCCCAAATGGTTCCCCACATCTGGAACACCATTTGAGAAAGTTGCTATATTAGTCACTTTTGAGGGTGTCCAAAGCATCAAATTGTTTCTGGCACAAGAAACTTGGCAGATAGCCCAAAAAGCTCCTAAAGAGGTAAGCATCACAACTTGAACTCTTTGAAATATGCATTGCTTTGAAGTCCACTGATCATGCACATCTCATACATGTTATATATGTTATGTTTGAACCAATTCATCATGTAATTCATGCCTGTAACAAGAGGTAGCATAGAAAATGCAATTATAGGCCTATTTCAAGAACACTATCGGGTTTTGAAATAGGAGCCTCACATGAAAAAACCACCACCACCATTAGATTCCTTGTGAAATTCTAGGCAGGATAGACCTAAATTTTTTCCCAATCTATGGAGAAATGAGAAAGTTATAAGCTTCACGTTTTTTGCCAAAACCTTGTCTTGCCTTGCCTTGGCCAGGCCAAAAACAAGGCATGCCTCATATATTCATTGGGTGGTTTTGATAAACGGATGTATCACCACCCCAGTGGTAGAGGGCGCGCGCTGCACCCTAGAGGTCCGGGGTTCGAATCCCCCTCGCCCCAGATCCTCTCTTTTATCACTTTTTCCACTTTTTATTATTTTTCATGTTATTTTTTAAATGATTTGGAAAATTAATAACTCTCTCAATTTTAATTATTTTTTATTGGTTCTTTTTGCAAAAAATCACAAAAATGTTGAAATATTTTATTCCACTAAAAAATCAGATTTATATTATTTATTTAAAATATTTGGAATTTTTATAAATAAATTCATTTTTATTGTTTTTAAACCTTTTAAAAATGAACATTTCATCTTGAAAATCAAAATCAAATGAGTCCTAAATCATCTTGTGATTAAAACCTTATTTTTCAAACCTTAACCAAAAATCACAAGTAGTTTATTTAGACTTATTTGGTATTTTTGTCATTTTATTCATTTTTATTAAAAGGATTACTTTTAAAAGAAAATGAAATTAGGGTTTCTTTGATTTTCACCCCAACAAATCTTTTTCAAACACTCATGGGCCTCTTGATAGAGTGTAAGTCCCACCCCTTTGTAAATAAACAATTTTGGGTCTCACATATTGTATAAGTCCCTCAGTATATTTTTAAAAGTTCGGCGCGATCGTCGCCTTTTTAAACAGAATCCCTGGGCTTCTCCTTGAGCTATAAGACCCATCTTTATTCATTTTCAAACTTTTTGGGCCTTTAATAGAGTGTAAGACCCAACCCCTTTTTGAAAACCAAAATAATTTGGGCCTCAGTCATTGATAAGACCCACTGTGCTTTCAAAAACCTCGGCACGATCGTCGTTTTCAAACAAATCATCTGGGCCTCTCATTGAGCTGTAAGCCCCACCACTTGTACAAAAATAATCTTTGGGCTTCTCTTTGAGATGTAAGACCCAACCCTTTTGTAAATAAACCTTTGCTGGACCTCAGTCGTTGTATAAGCCCCGATACAATTTTAAAAACAACAGTGCAATCACTGTTAAACCTTGGGCCTCTCCTTGAGTATAAGCCCCACAATCTTTTCAAAACAATTCCCTTTTGATTTAGATTCAAATATATGTATTATTATCAAAACTTTCTTTAATTTCTTTAAACAACTAACAATACAACATGGAAGCTTGCTCACCTGTAAGTTTTATCCGCTTTCATTTACCTGCTTTAATATATATAACTGTATTGTGGGAAGCGGCGCATGGTTAATCTTCTTTCATTCTTTTAAATACATGTCATATATATATATATAACAGTATTGTGGGAAGCTGCGCATGGTTAGTCTTCTTTCATACTCTTTTAAATACTTGTCATATATCAACTGTATATATACTAGTATAGCTATTTAGAGTTTTCCCCGGCAACTAGGTCTAGAACTAGGTAAAGCCATGTTGGTCACTCTTAAATACAAACAAAACTAGATCCCCCATAGGATTTCCAGATACAGTCTTCCCTTCTCTTGGGGTTAAACAATATGGAACAAAGAGAAAGGCAGTATTCTCGATGAACCTTTTCTCAGACTGTCACCCCTAGAAATTGTCAAAGAAATTCTGCTCCCCAGAGTTGATGTATTCTCTGTGAATAGCATCTCTTGAGTTTCTTCGAACCTCGAACTTTCCTGAAATGATCTCTTCTCCGTGAATTGCATTTCTTGAACTTCTCTTAGTTTGGGACCCACAGGCTTCCTAAAAGCATCCCTGCCTCCTCTTGGGCTTTGTACAAGGACCCTTCGGCTTCTTAGAAGTTCTTATGCCTTCTCTTGGGCTTAATACAAGGATCCAGACGACCTCTTAAAGGTATAAGACAGAACTTAGTCATCCTTTGTTAGAGCAGTCTTTCCAGTGTCAAAACTCCAGCCATTTTAGGGTTTATCTCATCCCTTAATGATCATGCCTCCTCTGGGAGGCATCATACAAAAGATAAAATTCTCCCACACAAGTAGACTTTGACAGTCTAATCCCCTTGAGTCTCAAATACATTCTCAAGTTCCTTATAAATATACGAAGAACCTCGGTCACTCTGGATCAATCTCCAGCAAAAACCCAGTCTCTCTCATGAGAGTTCCCCAACCAGGGTCAGCTTATCCTAAATCAGAACCTCAGGGCATCTAATATTTCAACTCTTCTGTAATCCTAAGCAAGAGTTGACTCCCCACTTGGACCTGCCTCGGGATCTCAATAATCCCCAGCAGTAAGATAGCCTCCTCTTAGGCTTTGTATAAAGATTTTTCCTCGGCATAGTCAGCCTCCTCTTGGGCTTTGTACAATGATCCTCCCCAGCGGAGCTAACCTTTTCAGACTCTCTTGTTGAGTCAATACCCTTTTAGCCTCAATCTCGGGCTTCGTACTAGACAGCAAATCACTCTCTTGTTGAGTATAAAAGACTCTCTTGTTGAGTCAATCACCTTTTAGACTCTCTTGTTGAGTCAATCACCTTTTAGTACTCTCTCGTTGAGTCGATCTTTATCCAAACTTGGTATAAAGATTTCCCTAGCAGGAGTTAGCCTCCTCTTAAGCTGTGCAGAAGGATTTCTCCAGCTTGTTTAGCCACAATCCTAGGCTTTATACAGGACAGATAGAAGCACTCTCTTGTTGAGTCAAACCCCTTTAGCCTCAATCTTGGGCTTTGTACAAGACATAAATTTCCCTCTCTTGAGCTTAGGACAGATATCTTCCCCAGCCGAGTCATTTCCTCCCAGTCTTCTTTTAGGCTTTGAGGAATGATTTTCCCCAAGCAGAGTCAAACTCATTGCAGCCTCAATCTTGGGCTTTGTATAAGACACATCAAAATATCCTCACCAGAGTCAGTTAAATTTCTCATTTCAGCCTCAATCTTGGGCTTTGTACAAGACACATATAAACCTCCCCGACGGAGTCAAAACCCTTTTTAGCCTCCTCTTAGGTTTTGTATAATGATATCCCAAAAGAGTCAGTCTCTTTTTTGCCTCAATCTTGGGCCTTGTACAAGACACCAATATATACACTCTCTTGTTGAGTCGGTCTTATCCAGCCTCCTCTTAGGCTTTGTATAAAGAAATCCCATATCCAAGTCAATTAACCTTTTAGCATCAACCTTGGGCTTTGATCAAGGCACACATAAATCAACAATCCCCTAAGAGGAAGTCCAATCCCTCTTTAGAGATGACAAGTTCTCTCTTAAACCTTTTAGCTTCAATCTTGGGCTTTGAACAAGACACAAATACCCTTTTAGCTTCAATCTTGGGCTTTGAACAAGACACCAAAACATCATTTTCCTCCCTTAGAATAGGAGGAACTACACTTGCTCTGATTTCCCTGTTTCGTTTAAACGGGAATACGTAGGCATAAGATTATGAAATCTTAGCGAGCATACTAATCAAAAACTCTAGGTCCAGTACCTTCACACATCAATCAAAACTTAGGTCCAACACCTTACCAAAAACATCGGGAACTCCCGAACATTAACAAAAACTCACCCACTCACTCATACTTCCCAAGAAACTTTCCCAACCCATCAGCAGATAAACACTATCAATTACAAAGTGAAACCTAAAAGCTAACATCCTGTGGATAACCACATATAGGATGGGTAATTGACAACTACCCATTGTATAACCTGACCCCGAACCCCCCAATCTCTTTAAAGCGTTTGTTCAGTTAAACATTCGCGTGCAAGGTTAGTTTTAGATAACTTCCCTTTCCATTCCAGCTTCACAGGATAAATAAGAAATCAGAAAGTAGCACTCTTTCTCCTCGAGGAGGAAAACCCAAACTTCAGCGATAAGGTGGTCGCGTCACCTACAAAAATCGCTCGTTAAAGGAAAATGACGACTTTGTTGGGGAGTCATTGACTGTATAGGATTATAGGTTATAGCTCTTAAGAGGTCTAGGATGTTAGTTTTAGGAATAAATATATATATATCGCTTTTCCTAATTGATATCCGTGTTTATTTTTCTGCTAATGGGACTGCGGGTGATGCCGCATCTGGAAAGATTGAGTATACACCTAAGATAAGTGATGGCACTAGACAGGTATTCTTACAGGGAGTGACTCCCAAATAAGAGGCCCCGACCGACCATCGAATCAGTGGAGATACCCTTTGCGGATTCAATGCCTATACGACTTCGGTTGTTGAAAGCAGATTGTTCGATTGGATTATCTGAGAAGCTGAGGATTTTAGTAGACTGAAACCATGTTACTATTTTGTAGTGCGGAAGCTATCAGAAATAGTTGTCACGCGATACTACCCTCATTTGAGATTACTCTAAGATATTGCAGCTCGCTCGGGTGAACCAGCCTGCTGTTGTTATCCCAAGAGGGGTCAATGATTTTGAGGACAGGTACAAAAAATCACCAGTATAACCTTTGGGGATGGGTAGAGCCTTGACTTCATGACACCGAACCTTTTACCCCATGTTTTTTCTATGTTTTTGTGTGCTGCATTCATGCATTTATTTCATTAAAAAAACTTTAATCAAGACAATGATTGCAAATATCAGAGAAAAAGATTGCGTTATGGATTTCGGCAGAAGGAGGACTCACAAGTACACCTTCAAGGTTACAAAACTAGAGGATTTGAGAGGGTTGGCAAGGATGATAACCAACCTTGATACTTTCAGAGCTAAGTACGGAGGACTGTTGTCTCTGCTAAGGGTCCATGTAATTGAGGGAATCCTGGCTACGCTCATTCAGTTTTATGATCCGATCTATCACTGTTTCACATTCCCGGATTATCAACTAGCACCAACACTAGAGAAGTACTCTCACTTAACTGATTTACCTATCACTGGCCAAGCTCCCTTTTCGGGACTGGAATAAATTCCAAAGGATCAAACCATTGCAAGAGCAATCTATTTGGACGAGTCAGAAGTCAGGACTCACATGACCACTAAGGGTGGAATCCAAGGTTTGCCAGCCCAATTTTTGATAAAGAAAGCCCTGTACTTTGCTAGTATAGGGAACGTGGCCGCTTTCGAGAGCATATTTGTTTTGCTCACTTACGGGTTATTTTTGTTTCCCAACATCGATAACTTCGTAGATATCAATGCCATTAAGATTTTTCTGATTGGAAACCCTGTACCGACCTTACTCGTAGATGCTTATCATTCTGTACACTTAAGGAATTTGTACAGTGGAGGAATGATCACCTGCTATGTACCCCTACTGTACAAATGGTTCATTTCCCACTTGCCCAAGTCTGCTGCATTTTGGGATCCTAAGAATACTTTACGTTGGTCGCAGAGAATCATGTCTCTTACCAACTCTGACATCGATTGGTATAATCGGATTTATGACGGGATCAGAATCATTGACCGTTGTGGAAACTTCCCTAATGTACCCCACATAGGAATTAAAGGAGGAATCAATTATCATCCAGTTTTAGTTCGTCGTCAATTTGGATACCCGATGAGGCATATCCCGCGTAATGCTCATCTGGAAGGTATTTTCTTTAAGGAATGAGAAAATGACAAGGCACTAAAGACAGAAATAGTGCATGCCTGGAGACACGTTCACAGGAAAGGAAGAGAGTCTCTAGGAAAACCGAATTGTGTCTCTGTGGAACCTTATCTCCATAGGGTACAAACTAGAGCTCTCAAACTGAGGATGCCTTACCATCGTCAAGGAGTTCTTCCGTTAAAGGAATCTGTCTTTTATTTTATGTCTGATACGGAAAAACTTTAGGTTACTCTCAACAAAGTTCAACAGGAGAAGAAGTCTTGTAAGAACAAGTACATTATTCTTAGTGTGGAGTGTAACAAAATACAGTAACTATTAAAAGATAAAGATGCTCTGATCGAGATTTTAGAGCAACGTGCTGTAGAAAACCAAGATGACCAAAGGAATTTGCTCACTCCGTTCACTTGGCAAAGGAATGACAACCCGACAACGGCTCAAGAGCCCCAGTCAAAGAAAAGGAAAGTACCAGAACCAGCACCTGAGCCCTCCTCAGAGAGGACTCAGGATCCATTAGCTTAGACATTTTCTTTTACAGCACTATGTAAATTACTGTATTTCCATTTCTGCAATCTTTGAATTCAATAAAACGGGGTTCCCCCCATTGTTTGATATTTGCAATCCAATTGTCGAAGTTTATTTTGATTAAACAAAAAATATTTAATATAATCATTGCATATCATTCATCATTCTCACATAACACATTCTTCTTACCTACGAATCTCACGTTTGTGTCTCGATTCTAGAGTCAAATTGTCTCATTCGTACAATACTCGGGCCAGTCAACAAAAGAAAATGGATAATCTTGAGGAAGAGAACAGAGAGTTGAGAGAAGAACTCGACGCTCTGAAAGGGGATTTGAGAAAGCTTCACAATGATATGCAAGCTCTGGCAGCAGCCCAGATACAAAGGACTGTGATCTCTGAGATCACATCTATGCCCATAGTGGAAAAGTATGATCCTCGGTATAATATACCTAAAGATCGTCCCTGGGGCATGCCACTTAACTATATCCTGAAAGGATATATTCCGCCGATCAATGAAGATCCGGAAACTACAGCAGGACCCGCTGGGCCTGAAGGTTACAAACTTCAGGAAAGCGAAGATGCAAGGGGCATGGCAACAACTCCTGAAGGTTACAAACTTCGGGAAGCACCAAGAGTCACGGCCGTAATGACTATACCACCACCCGTGGTACACACTGTCCTGGAAGGACAGATTCCACAGATACCGTCTGGTGGAAACGAAAGTATGGACAACAGAATGAGGGAATTCCGGAATAGTTCTTGGAGATGCAGAAAGAACTACAAGCCATTCCCGACCAAGATCTATTCGGAAAGGACGCTGCAGACCTTTTCCTGGTCCCCAATGTGAAAGTTCCGCACAAATTCAAGGTGCCCAAATTTGAAAAGTACAAGGGTAACTCTTTCCCTCAAAGCCATTTAGTGATGTACGCTCGGAGAATGTCAACTCAGACAGAGAACCAATAGCTACTGATCTATTTTTTTCAATATAGTTTAACCGGTGTCGCACTCAAATGGTACATGGGATTAAACCACACTAAGATCGTCACTTTTCAAGATCTTGGCACTGCCTTCGTTCAGTAGTATAAGCATAACCTGGACATGGCACCAGACAGAGATCAACTCAGAGCCATGTCGCAGAAGGACAAGGAAACCTTTAAGGAATATGCTAAGAGATGGCGAGAAATTGCCGCCCAGATTTGTCTACCTCTTGAGGAAAAAGAGATGACAAAGATCTTTTTGAAAACCTTGAGCTCATTTTACTACGACAGAATGGTCGCCAGTGTGCCCAGTGACTTCACTGAGATGGTGGGCATGGGAGTTCGTCTCGAGGAAGTGGTCTGAGAAGGACGTTTAGTTAAAGACGCTGGACCATCCAGCGGTACAAAAAATATAGTAGTGCTCTCCCTAAGAAAAAAGAGCAAGATATTGGTAATATCTCTCTCGAAAAGCAAAGGCGACGGTACCAACCAGTAGCAGATGTAACTCCTGCTATCAACCCTGCGTCTGTTCCTACGTACCAACCTTAGGTTGCTCAGAGCCAACCTAATCAACAACAATATCAGCAAAGGACACAACAGCCTCTTCAGCAGGCTCGTCCTCAGTACAATAACAGTCGTACAACGCGACCACCAGGGTTTGACCCTATACCTATGTTGTACGCAGAAATGTTTCCATTATTGCTGGTCAATGGGCACATCCAAACCAGGGCTCCTTTTACAATTCCGGAAATCCGCCTTTTTGTTTCAAAGCGGATCAGACTTGCCCTTACCATCAAGGAGGACCGGGCATAACATAGAAAACTATATCAGCTTCAAATCTGATGTACAGAAGCTTGTTAGGAGCGGGGTTTTAGCCTTCAAGGATACAAATCTAAACGTTCAGACGAACCCGCTGCCTTAACACGAGAAAGTTGCGGTAAATTTGATAGAGGGAGAGTCTAACCACAGCTACCAAATTCATGATGTACTCTTATTGAGGGCCAACCTGGTCAAAATGCATCGCAGACAGAGCGGATATGGGCATGTACCATCTCATAACTATCACTAGTGTGATATCTGCTCTAAGAATAATCAAGGGTGTTCTGTGGTGCAATCAGCTCTACAAGGACAGATGGATCTCTGATGGATCCAGGATCACCGAATTCGTGAAGTCAACATGACTTATGCAAATTCCAACATCATTCAAAACCACAACATCTTTGCGATGAATGTCAACTTAGTGGCAATGCACTCAAGGCAAAGCCATCATTACAATCTGCCGCGGCACGATTACGATTCATGTCTAATTTGCTCGGTAAACAATCAAGGATGCTCTTTTGTACAAGAGGTCCTCCAGTGTCAGATGGATCTTGGATGGATCCAGGACTACAGGGATAGAAGTCATTATTAAGTTAATATGATTCAAATCTTTGATATTCGCTTGATGAATACCAGTCAGGTGGAATTACACGCAAAGCAAGTCCAACTCGGTTTTCTGACTTCCCATGATTATCATAACTATAAGGTATGTCGTGAGAGTGACCAAGGATGTGCACTCGTTCAAACTACAGTGCAACATTTGTTGAACCACTGGTGGGTTCTGATCTATCTAGATGAAGACATACAATAAGTCAGTATGGCTGACGGGAACCCTACTAGGCATCAAAGTCAGGATGTTCGATCAATGGAAACAGATCTAGTAAGGTTACACTGCATACAAAGCGGACGTGGTCGGGTGCCACCGCACAACTATCAGCACTGTAGAGTTTGCTCAGAGAATAACCAAGGATCGCGCGAGCAGCCCTTCAGAGTCAGTTGGACCACAAAGAGGTTCAACCATGTTCAAGCTCTGGTCCGATCAACATAACATCAGACTATCTTCCCGATCAAGGCAAAAATGTTGTCATAATCCCTAAACGAGAAATGGCCAAAGACGTATGTGCCATAATCCCTTTACTCCATGAATCATGAGCTCCTCTTGATAGTGGAAAGATTCTCAACCTCGAACCAATTGAGGCCAGCTATGACGGTCAGAAAAATCTCAAGGCTCCTGTAGTTATCTATCTGCCGGGACCAGTACCGTATAAATCCGATAAGGCTATCCCTTATAAATATGGTGCAACAACAATTGAGAATGGAAAGGAAACTCCATTACCCTACGTCGTGAATATTGCAGACATCAGTCGAGTGACACGGAGCAGTCGAATCTTCAACCGAGGAGTTGAAGAACCCACCAGAGAAAAAGAACCTCAAACAGAAGTTCCTAATCAACCAATCGGTCAATCCAGTGATCCCGACCTTTCAATAAACAACGATGAGATGCTGAAGCTCATCCAGAAGAGTGAGTACAACATTGTTGACCAACTGTTGCAAACTCCTTCAAAAATCTATGTGCTATCTCTTTTACTCAGTTCCGAAGCTCACAGAGAAGCTCTACAGAAAGTCTTAGAGCAGGCCTTTGTGGAACAAGATGTAACAATAAGACAATTCGATAACATCATCTCCAACATCACTTCCTGCAACAACTTGGGGTTTAGTGATGAAGAACTGCCGAAAGAGGGCCAGAATCATAATATGGCACTCAACATTACAATCAACTGCCAAGACGATGCTTTAGCCAGCGTATTGGTGGACACCGGATCAGCTCTAAACGTTATGCCAAAATCTACTCTGATGCGACTCTCATTTCAAGGATCTTCGATGAGAGGCAGTGAGGTCATCGTCAAAGCATTTGACGGATCCTGAAAAATAGTTATCGGCAAAGTCGACCTTCCCATAACTATCGGTCCTCAGACTTTCCAAGTCACTTTCCAGGTCATGGACATCTGGGCAGCACACAACTGTTTGTTAGGAAGACCTTGGATACACGAGGTTGGGGCAGTCACTTCGACACTTCACTAGAAGCTGAAGTTCGTTAAGAATGACTAACTAGTCACAGTCTGTGGAGAGCAGGCCTTGATCGTAAGCAACTTATCATCGTCCACTTATGTAGAACCAGAGGAGGTTGTTGGAACCCAGTTCCAAGCACTTTCGGTGAGCAATGAGAACCAATCAAAAAAAGGAACATCAATTTCCTCGTACAAAGATGCTCTCGAAGTGATCAAAAGTAACAATGCAAAAGGATGGGGACAGCTTGTCATTCCTACTAATAACAAGACAAAGAAAGGTCTTGGTTTTTCCTCAACCTGTACCCAGACTGCTACTAACGATGAAAGTTTTCGTCCCATTCAAAACTTCTTCCACAATGGAGGTTTTCTTCACCTAGTGTCTCAAGAAGTGCATACCATCAACGAGGGTGATTCCTCCGATACAGATGAAGAATGGAAGTCATATCTTAACGAGGACGGTTATATGTCTCAGGGAGAGGTGCCTACGCCATTTTGCTATCCTGCATAGAGTCCGAGATATATACCAAGATCAGACATCAAAATGCTATACGGAGATTGTAATCTGGAAGGACGTCGTGCTCCACCAAACTCATTAGAGAATGACACTCTGATGAAAAACAACTTTAACTACGACTATTATGGTCCAATGGATGGCCTGCCTATCTGGCAGCCGTACCCAGGAGACATGGGGCAAAAGAGTCAGCCCAACGATGCATATCAACTGAGCATCATTGAAAAGAATACTTGCGTCCCCACCGAATCATGGGATCATTACTCAGGGCATTCTAAAGATACCCAGCATGACGATGAATTTACAAAGTTTGTCGGACTAGAGTTCATCAACTATGCCTTTCCCGAGGTCAACGTCATCGAAAGGGATGACACCTCCAATTCCAAAGAAGTATGGGACACCTTGGGACAGCCGAGGGGCAAATTCGATTACGTGGTTAAGTACACCACTCCCGAAAGCTCTCGCATCAGGCTCGAAGACATTCAACCCACTGGATGGGGAGATCTACCTGAGAGTACAAACACTGTGCAAGATACAGCCGAGGAATCCTCCTACGACAATTCTGCCTGGGAGACAGATTCCATTGATCTTGCTCCACCAGAAATCAGCGTTATTTCTGAAGACAAATCAAGAAGGAAGGTACCAGACTTTGTGATTCACCGAGGAGTTCGCCGCCAATGGGTTGTTGTTAATGTCCCGAAAGTCGTCCATAAGTCTAAGTAATTGTCGTCTTTATTTTAACCTTTCACCCTACCCAGGTGAAACAGATGTTTTGATAGGGCTCACTTTCTGTAAATGTATCTCTTCGCTTCGCCTAAAGCGACTGAGTGTTGTTTTATAGGGCTGTAGTTTGAAGAATCGACAAGATCATAAATAAAATAAATGTCGTTCTGTAATTTCCGTATTTATTGTTGTTTTCTCTTTTCGCTTTTTCAGAAAATGGTAATCCTAAAAAACAACTCAAATAATAAAAACAAGCATCTTTCAAAAAATTACACTGCACGGACTCTTGCATTCTCTCTTTCTCTTCTAAAAACAAATCATCACGTCATGCAGATTGCTTGTTTTAAACCCCATTGAAACATACGATCCAATGCCTTCTCCCAACTTTGAGTTCTCGGTATTTGAGGCTGAAGAAGAAGATGACGACGAAATTCCAGAAGAGATCTCCCGATTACTCAGACAAGAGGAAAAGTCCATCAAACCTCACAAAGAGCCGTTGGAAACAGTCAACTTGGGTTCAGAGGAAGAGAGCAAAGAAGTCAAGATTGGGGCACTGCTCAGTCCAACTGTCAAAGAAAGTTTGACAAAGCTTCTCAAAGAGTTTCCCGATGTATTCGCTTGGTCCTATCAGGATATGCCAGGGTTGGATACTAGCATCGTGGAACATCATCTACCGTTAAGATCGGAATGTCCGCCGGTAAAATAAAGACTAAGACGGACTCACTCGAACATGGCCAACAAAATCAAAGAGGAAGTACAGAAACAGATTGACGCGGGTTTTCTCACCACATCAAAATATCCTCAATGGTTAGCCAACATAGTACCAGTTCCAAAAAAGGACGCAAAGGTCAGAATGTGTGTAGATTACAGGGATCTGAACATGGCCAGTCCAAAGGATGACTTTCCCTTACCACACATAGACATGCTGGTAGACAACACAACAAAGTTCAAAATATTATCCTTCATGGATGGATTCTCGGGCTATAATCAAATCAAAATGGCACCGAAAGATATGGAGAAAACTTCGTTCATCACCCCATGGGGCACCTTTTGCTACAAAGTAATGACGTTCGGTTTGAAGAATGTCGGTGCAACCTATCAAAGGGCCATGACTACTCTGTTTCATGACATGATACACAAAGAAATAGAAGTGTATGTTGATGATATGATTGCCAAATCTAAGACGGAAGAGGAGCATGTGACCCACCTGTCAAAACTATTCGAGCGACTGAGAAAGTACAAACTCCGCTTGAATCCCAACAAGTGCACGTTCGGTGTTCGCTCAGGGAAACTGCTAGGGTTCATCATCAGCCAGAAAGGAATTGAGGTTGATCCTGACAAGGTCAAGGCCATTCAAGAAATGCCTTCTCCAAAGACTGAAAAACAAGTCAGGGAATTCCTGGGACGTTTGAATTACATTTCCATATTTATATTCCTCTTGACCGCGACATACGAGCCAATCTTCAAATTACTCAAAAAGAATCAGGATTGCGTTTGGACAGAAGACTGCCAAACCACCTTCGACAGTATCAAGGAATACTTGTTGAATCCACTGATTCTATCACCTCTAGTGGAAGAAAGGCCATTATCATCTACTTAACAGTCTTGGAAGACTCAATGGGTTGTGTACTTGGCCAACAAGACGAAACCAAATGGAAAGAGTCTGCCATTTACTATTTAAGCAAGAAATTTACCGACTGCGAGACTCGGTACACTATGTTTGAGAAAACTTGCTGCGCTCTGGCATGGGCAGCCAAACGTCTTCGCCGGTATATGATTCGTCACACTACTTGGTTAATCTCCAAAATGGATCCAATCAAGTATGTCTTTGAAAAATCTGCTCTCACGAGAAGAATTGCCCGTTGGCAGATGTTGTTATCAGAATACGACATCGAGTACCACACTCAGAACGCCGTCAAGGGAAGTGTTTTAGCTGATCATTTGGCTCATCAACCATTGACGATCAAGAATCGGCCGGGTTTGACTTCCCAGACAAAGATGTCATGTATTTGAAAATGAAAGTTTGTGATGAACCGCTACCCAGTGAAGGGCCAGAACCAAGTTCCCAATGGGGACTAATCTTTAATGGAGCTGTCAATCATTATGGAAATGGAGTTGGGGCAATCATCATAACACCTCAGGGTACCCACATTCCTTTCACTGCCAGACTGACATTCAAGTGTACAAACAACGAGGCCGAATACGAAGCTTGTATCATGGGTCTCGAAGAAGCAATTAATTTAAGGATCAAAAACTTGGATGTATATGGAGATTCAGCCCTGGTTGTCAATCAGATCAAAGGAGATTGGAACACATACCAATCAGGACTGATTCCTTACAAAGACTATGCGAGGAGGTTGTTGCTCTTCTTCAACAGAATCGAGTTTTATCACATCCCTCGTGAAGAGAATCACATGGCTGATGCATTAGCCACCCTCTCTTCCATGATTAGTGTAGGTCAATGAAATGACATACCTAAGATTGACATAATGCACCTTGAACGGCCCGCTTACATCTTCACGATCGAATCAGTCATAGACGACAAACCTTGGTATCGCGATATCAAGTGCTTCCTTCAGAAACAAGAGTACCCACCTGGGGCATCCAGAAAAGACAAAAAGACCCTCAGAAGGATAGCAGGCAGTTTCTTCCTGAGCGGTGATACACTTTATAAGAGGAACTTCGACATGGTCTTGCTCCGATGTGTAGACAGGCCAGAAACAAACATGCTGATAAAAGAAATTCATGAATGATCCTTTGGCACTCATGCCAACAGACACACTATGGGGAGAAAAATTCTAAGAGTCGGGTACTATTGGTTGACAATGGAATTTGATTGCTACAAGTACATGAGGAGATGTCACAAGTGTCAGATATACTCAGACAAAATCCATGTACCGCCAACGCATCTCAAAGTTCTTTCTTCCCCATTGCCTTTTTCCATATGGGGAATCGACATGATTGGCATGATCGAACCCAAGGCTTCGAACGGACATCGATTCATCCTGGTAGCCATTGATTACTTCACCAAGTGGGTCGAAGCAGCCTCATACGCCAATGTAACCCGACAAGTGGTGGTCCAATTTATCAAAAACAATATCATTTGTCGTTATGGTGTTCCTAGCCAGATCATTACTGATAATGGATCTAACTTGAACAATAAGATGATGAAAGAGTTGTGCATTGTGTTCAAGATCAAACACCATAACTCATCTCCCTACCGACCCAAGATGAATGGAGCGGTAGAAGCGGCTAACAAGAACATCAAGAGGATTATTCAAAAGATGGTTGTAACCTACAAAGACTGGCACGAGATGCTACCTTTTGCTCTTCACGGTTATCGCACATCTGTCCGCACTTCAACAGGGGAACCCTTTTCTCTCTAGTATATGGCATGGAAGCAGTTCTCCCCATAGAAGTAGAGATACCATTAATCAGGGTATTGATGGAAGCCAAGCTAACAGAGGTTGAATGGTGTCAAAGTCGACACGACGAACTAGACCTGATCGAAGAAAGATGAATAACGGCACTATGCCATGGTTAGTTGTATCAGCAGAGAATGAAGAAGGCGTTTGACAAAAAGGTTCGACCCCGTGTCTTCAGAAAATGAGACCTCGTGCTTAAGAAGATACAATCATTCCTCAGTGATTCCCTGGGAAAATGGACTCCGAATTACGACGGCCCCTATGTGGTCAAGAAAGCCTTCTCAGGCGGCGCCTTGAGACTCACAACCATGGATGGAGAAGAATTTGCCTACCCCACAAATGTTGAGGTAGTCAAGAAATACTTCGCATAAAAAAAACGTCTCGGTGGATTGAAAACCCGAAAGGGCGGTCCAGGCAAAAATTAGAGACATAATAAAAAATCATCCCGGTGGATTGGAAATCTCAAAGTACAATCCAGGCAAAAGTTAGGGATTAATGGCAAGTAACTACGTCTGATCAGTTCAGTTCCTCAACAGTAATGCCATCTATCAGAAGAAACTCCAATCAAGGTCATCTTCGACAGAAGCTCAGGATGTCCAGAATTCAAAGTTGGTAGAAGGATAGCGGTCGTTATGTTTCAATGCAGCCCTTTTCCCTTAAATTAACATTTTCTAACTTTGTAAATACTCCATGGAATCACGCGTTTGGCTGATTTCTATCCTATCAATAAAATTTGAGCCCTAGTGCTTTTGTTTGCAATTCTTATTTGTTTTAGCTTTACAGAATGATGTTTTTTGACATGATCAACGATTCTTGAAATAAAACAAAAAATGAATTTACTTGTCAAACTTTTTCCTGCTTTTAAAATAAAGATGACAATTTCTTTTGACTGTTGAACATCGAAAAAACATCGATCGCTACTCCAGAAGTAATCGAACTTCAAAGTGTAGAATCAAATTACTCCTTCTAAATCAGTACGCCTGAACGAAGGATCAACTGTGTCAGAGATTGTGTTTCATCTGACACCCCGACAGAGTTCTTATCTCCTAAGCCCGACCAACGGTTCCCCCCCCCCCCCACCCAGGGACTATTTCTCCTAAGCAAGGCAGAATTGCTATCTTGAACAAATGGTATTTCTTCGTCCCCCACAGTGGCCGAGTATCCAGTCGTGTTCATCCACTAGTCTGCATGTCGTGTCAGTTTTGTCAGCATAAACATACATATATCATGCATTATTGATTTACAACAAAAATTCCAGGATGCAGAGCATTCAAGGCAAGACAGATTGCAAGACACATTGTTGAAGGAGATTCTAGTAAATAATTTAGTCTTTATGGTCCTGTGTTGTTGAGTTAAAAAGGGCTGCAGCTGGGAACACTTTCAAGATTAACACCAGTGTTCCTAGTCCTGGCTTGAAACCTAGATTTGAGAGGTGTTATATGTGTTTTGATGGGACTAAGAATGGTTTGAAAAGGGCATGTAGGCCATTCATTGGACTAGATAGGTGCCATTTGAAACACAAGTATGATGGTATTTTACTCATTGTTGTTGGGAGAGACCCTAATGATTAATATTTTCTAATTGCCTTTGCTATTGTTGAGACTGAATCAAGGTTTTCTTTGGTAAGCAACCCAAAGTGTGCAAGAACAAGCCTTTCAAACCACCTGGTATTAGAACAAATCTTTCAACGCCAAGTTCAAGTGAACCACCTAATTTTAAAACCCAGAGCAGGTACAAGACACAGACCAATGTTGCAGCAGAAAAAAGGCATAGTGAAAGATTAAGGACCTTGAAAACAAAGAATATTCTTGGCCCTAGAAAGTAGGCATGGCAACGGGGCGGGTTTAGCTAGCCCCGCACTCGCACCCGCCTCCTTGTTATAGACCCGCCCCCGCCCCCAAACCCAGTCAGGGGTGAAAATTTACCACCCAGACCCGCCCCCGATAGAAACGAGTTTGCCCGCACCCGCACCCGCCACCACCCGCAAAAAAATAATTTTTTAAATAGTAAAAAAAAATAACAATTTTATTAAAAACTTAACCATTTTAATAATAAATTTGTTTCTAAATATGTGAGTTTGAGTGAATGGTGAGAAATGACTAATGAGGATTTTTAATTACTTCTTCAAAAGTGAATAAATGTGATATAAAATAATTTAAATTTGGATATTAAAGTAAATATTATAAGACCGGACGGGGGCGGGGGCGGGCGGGTAGTAACATCCCCCCGCCCCCGCACCCGCAATTACAAACCGGGTTTTACCCGCACCCGCACCTAATCAAATCGGGTTTCCCCCGTTAATTTTGGGCCTGGTCCGGGCGGGCCCCGGCGGGCCCGGGTTTTTTTGCCATGCCTACTAGAAAGAAATCCAATGGCCCTTTGGATCTAACTGAAGAAGACAACACAAGTGGCAAAGGTCTAACCCAATGAAGCAGTTGTTGGCATATGGATTTGTTTAGGAACAAATATTTTGATGTAATGTACTGATGTACTTTTTTGCTCAATGTGATGTACTGATGTAGCCTTTTGAACAAATCATGCTCTTTTGATGTAATGGAAATGATGTACTGTATTGATCAATTTATTGTAGTGATGTACTCTTGTGAACCTGTTATGGTATGTTAATTTAATGAAATTTGTTGAGAACAAATATATCTTGTGAACATGTTATGGTATGCTGATTGTGAACCTGTGAACATATGGTTTCAATTTTATACAGACAATTTTAAGACCACCTAATAGGTCAATTTTATACAGTCAATTATAGGCTACTTAGACATACAAAACAATACTAATTGACTGAAATTATGTTCAATTTTATACAGTCAATTATAGTTATATAGTCAATTATATCTCATATTATGTCCAATTTATAGGTCAGATTGTGTCAAAACTATGTTCCTTGACTGAAACTACAAAATGAACACACCAATTGAACAATAATTTATGAATTACATAAATTTCCAATTTGTATTTCATACGAATTCAACATTACAAAACCAATTCATGTTACATTTCACAACATACCACTTAGACAAGATTAACACTTACATAACATTACAGACGATTACACCTAATCAACAATTACACCTAATTAACAAATACAAGTTAACCAAGACTGAAACTACAGCATATATTGTTTTAGCTTCCCCCAAAATGCCTCTGCCTTAATCTTCATATTCAACCTCTTGTTCTTCTTCATAGTTGATTCGTAGAGCTCCTTCAGAGTTTCTAAAGCTTGCATTTCCCTCACCTTACTCTCACCTTTCCTCCATTCTGAATCTACATATTCCTTATCATCCTTTCCTTGTGCAATTTCATCATCCCAAATAAATAAATTGCAAGTACCCTCGTTTTTCCAATACGAACATCTCCAAAATAATCGACCTTTGTTCTTTCCGTTCTTGCACATGTATGAAATCATAACACCGTTGCATCCACATTTTTTCACTCCACGGTTCGCCAGACTCGTCGAATAGTACAAAACTACTTTGCTTAACCTAGATGAAAACCACATATTTTTGATATGGAGGAGGGAGACGAATAAGAAGAAGAAGAACGATTATAAGGAATAAGAAGAAGAAGAAGATGAAGAATGTGAACAAATGGAAACAATGTGGTGTTACGAAGGAAAATAGTGAACAAAAGGATTAGGGTTCACTCAGTTTTCCTTTACTATTTATGATAACAAAAAGATTATTCCAAATCAAACTGACGTGGCCAAGACAAGGATCTCCATGGCATTGCCACATCACCCTCCTTTAGAGGAAACTAACGGGAGGGGTCATTTTTCTGGACGGAAAACTTTGTGAGAACCATTGTTTGAAGAAAAACTTTTGAGGGACTAAAATTGAAAGTTGACATATTTATAGGGACCTCATACATATTTAACCCTTTTGCAAATCTATAATATTTTCTCCTGGTAGCATTTTAAATATCTCATATTCTCGAGAGAGAGATTGTTTAGTCTATATTACTTTACTTATTATGTTCCTTCGTGTGTGGTTTCCATAGTTTCCCATATTTCTTTAGCGGTCTTGCAATTTGACACTCTAAAGAACTCGTCCATCCCTAAGGCGGACGCTATAAAGTTTTTGGCCTTCTTATCATATATAACTTTCTTATTACCATCTTTGTTCCATGCTTCTTGTAACACCCCATTTAATTATTTAGTCGCGTTGTAATTATTTTGTGTGTTGTTTGTGATTTTATTGTCTTGGTTAAGGATAGGTGTGTTAAGGTGGGTGTCAGAGAGCTTAGTAGAATGACTTAGTCGGAATTAAAGGCTAGGATAATGTGGTAATAATAATATGAATAAGGAGAGATTATATTAATGTGATATTGGTTGTATTAATATTAATATTATTATGATGATTATTAATATTAATATTATTATAATTATTCACCTTATTATTATTATTGGAATTATTATTGGGATTATTATTATTATTAAAATAATTAAGAGATAAAACATAATTAGAGTAATTAGTGGAGGAGTTACAATCAGTTTTGGTTTCACGTGAAAAGAGAATGAAAAAGGAAAAGGAAAGCTAGGGCTAGAGAACAAGAGGAATTTTCCACCATTGTCGAAGGAATCAAAGCTCATATTTCAGGTAAAGGGGAGAATGGGGTCAATAATGGTGTTAATAACATAAGAGGGTAGTGAGGGCTCCTTTCCCTCTTAGGATTCTGTACATTTTTTGTCTTCTTGATCTATTGCATGATTGTGTGATTGTTGCTGTAAATTCGTGTCTGAGTAAAGTCTGATGTGAATGCATGTATGTGTGAATCTATGTTGTATGTTGAATTCGAACAATAAATTTGTGCAAAATGATACTGTTGTTGCCGAGTTCTGGTATAGAACGGATCTGAAAAATTGTGGGTTTGGGGGGTTAACGAACATAGGTTTTAATGACAGAAAATGTTGACAAATTGATGAAACAATGAAGTAGAATTATGATTGTGAAATGGTACTGAATTAAAATTAGTTTTGGGTCTAATTTAGAAGCTTGAAAGTGATTTAATGGGGGAAAGTTCGCACTGGTGCGAAATATGAAAATTTTGGCATGCTTCTGGTCATACACGTATGGGGGAGGCCATACGCGTATGAGGGGACACTTCCAGGGGCATACGCGTAGCATACGCGCCCTATCCCTAGAGCCAGCACGACCCTCTGCTGATACGCGTATGAGGAGTGGCTATACGCGTAGGGGTAGTTTTGAGGAGTTTTGAGAGAGAAATCACTCTCTGGTGATACGCGTACAACCCAAGGCCATACGAGTATGAGGCCTGGGCAGATTGGCCCTACGCGTAGGGTCGGGGCGAGGGAATTGAGTCCATACGCATATGGGCATGGTCATACGCGTATGGGCAGAGCTGTGGTGAAAATTTCCCGTTTTCGTGATTTCTGTCCCGATTTCGCGTATAATGGGACATAGAGGAAAATAATGATAACATTAAATGGGATAAAATATGGGATTTTTACGAGAATGTCTAGTTGGGACGTGTTTGATGTGTGTGAGCCAAGATTGTTGTGTGGGAACGGTCTTGTACTGTGGTGGTAAATCCAGAGAGAATTACGGTGAGCACGTGGCTCGTGTGTGATCATTGAGGACCGTGAAATTATGCTTGAATGATCATCATATTTTGCATAATTTGTGTCATGCATTCATATCATGTTATGTGGAGATGAGCTAGGTGGGAATCTATGATGGGTGCCTAGTCTTGTCCGGACTCTATGTGGGAGTCGTGTGGAGATAAGTTGTAGTTCAGAGGAACGTATACGACTTATCCAGATTTCGATGGGAATCGGTTTCCAGGGTGAACCGTATGTGATTGTGATGGTACCGCATGCATTGTGTCGTGTCAGTTGAGTCACATTGCATATATACATGATTGAATATGGGTTGTTCATGCCGAATGATGATGTGGCACTTGTATGTGTGTGGTAATTATATGATTGGTGTTTTGTGTATGAACTACTCCTTAGCATGTGTTTTTCACCGTGTATTTATTGAATGTAGTTCTCACCCCTTTTATGTTTGTTGTGTTTGTGCTCCTTGGGAGTACAGATGATTAGGTACCCAAGTAGTGCTTGGAGCATTGTGTTGCTATTTGATCGAGTCTTAGGAGTCGCTCTGATACATAACACGGGCAGGATGGGGATTTCGTGTTTTCTTTATGTTATTTGACTTTGTATTTGTTATGTATCTGGTTTGGATTTAAATTGTTGTTGAACCGCGTTTTATGTGGAGAGTTGATGTATTTGGAGGTTAGATGTTAAACTGTTTGATTTAATTTCGCTGCGTAATCAAACTACTTATTTCTATGAAATGAATAAAATGTAAAGTGAATTAATACTTCACTTTGATGTTATTTTTGTGATGTGACATCCTACGTGTATTAACTCTGATTTATTTCTGCAATATTTTCGTATTTTTAATTATTATGTAGATGAGTAGAGTAGGGTGTTACAATTGGTATCAGAGTAGGTCGGTTCATCCGGCCAACGTAGTAGTAGAGACTGACTATAGAATGTGTATAGTGGTGTGTTTCTTCTAGCCTGAGTTCCTTTGGTGTTGAGCAGTATGGTTGGTATGAATGATGTTGCGATTGTTGCTGCGTTACAGGTTATTGCGCAAGCGGTGCAGAGTAACAATTGGAGCACTAAGGATGTCGGGTTCCGCAATTTGGAAAAGTTCCAGAACAACAAGCCACTTAAGTTCGAGGGCAGACACGAACCAGATGTGGCGCATAAGTGGCTGAAGGATATTGAGAAGATCTTCAGAGTCATGGGATGCACTGAAGCTCAGAAGGTGCAATTCGGCACGCATATGCTGAATAGGGAAGATGAAGACTGGTGGGATAAGACCCGTCAAAGGTTACAAGCTGCAGGTGGTCCTATTACTTGGACGGTGTTCAAGGATGAGTTTCTGGAGAAGTACTTTCCAGAAGATGTTCGTGGAAAGAAAGAGGATGAATTCCTAGAATTGAAGCAAGGAAACTTGACGGTTGCAGAATATGCGGCTCAATTCGAGGAACTGGTGAAGTATTATCCTCATTACAATACTGATATTGCCATGAGTTCGAAGTGTATCAAGTTTGAGAACGGGCTGCATCCCTAGATCAAACAAGGTATCAGTTATCAGAAGATCATATATTTTCCTGAATTGGTGAGCAGGTGTCGGATTTACGATGAAGACAATAGGGCTCGGGCTTCTCACTATAAGGCCCTGAGTGACAAAAGGAGTAAGCAAAGACGTGGGAGTACACCTTACAGTGCTGTGACAAATAAGGGAAAGCGGAAAGCTATTGCTGGCAAGAAGCCAAGTGGGGGAGAAAATTCTTCCAATCCTCTCAAGTGTTTCAAATGTGGTGGTCACCGTGCTAATGAATGTCAGAATGAAGTGAAGAAGTGTTTCAAATATGGGAAGCCAAGTCATGTTGTGGCAAATTGTAGGACCAATATACCTACCTGTTACAACTATGGTGAACAGGGTCACATCAGCACCCCCTGTCAGAAGCTGAAGAAGTCGCAGACCGATGGGAAGGTATTTGCATTGGTGGGAGCTTAGCCTACCAGTGAGGATCATTTGGTCATAGGTACTTGCAATATTCATAACACGCCTTTGATTGCTATCATTGACACGGGTGTGACCCACTCGTTTATTTCTGTTGATTGTGTGAAGAGACTATGACTTGTTCTGTCTACTATAAGTAAAGGAATGGTGATTGATACTTCATCTATTGGGTCGATCGCTACATCTTTAGTGTGCTTGAATTGTCTTGTGTCGATCTTTGGTAAATATTTCGGAGTGGATTTGATTTTCTTACCACTCAGTGATCTGGATGTTATTTTAGGGATGAATTGGCTAGAGAGCAATTTTGTCTACATTGATTGCTATAGGAAGAGGTTATTATTTCTTACTCTAGAGGAAGAAGAGTTTATTAGTTTCATATCTACCAAGGAGTTGAGAACCTTGTTGGAAGATGAAGATAAAATGTTTGCGGTGTTTGCCTCATTGTCTGTTGAAGGCAAATCGTCGACCAATGAATTACCGATAGTGAAAGAGTTTCCAGAAGTGTTTCCAGATGATATTTCAGAATTGCCTCCGCAACGAGAGGTGGAATTTGCAATTGATCTTGTTCCTGGTACCAGACCTATATCTATGGCACCACACAGATTGTCAGCATTAGAATTGGCGGAGTTGAAATCTCAACTCATAGAATTGCTTGATAAGAAGTTTATTAGACCCAGTGTGTCACCGTGGGGAGCTCCGGTGTTGTTGGTTAAGAAGAAGGATGGTAGTATGAGATTGTGTATTGATTATCGTCAACTGAATAAGGTTACCATCAAGAATAAATATCTGCTTCCAAGAATTGATGATTTAATGGATCAACTTGTGGGAGCTCGTGTTTTCAGTACGATTGATTTGAGATCTGGTTACCATCAGATTCGGGTGAAAGAGGATGATATTCAGAAAACGGCTTTCAGGATGCGGTATGGACATTACGAATATGCAGTGATGTCGTTAGGTGTGTCCAATGCACCGGACATATTCATGGAGTACATGAATCGTATCTTTCATGCTTATTTGGATCAGTTTGTGGTAGTATTTATTGATGACATTTTAATTTATTCCAATTCGGAAAGAGATCATGCAGAGCATCTGAGGGTTGCATTGCAAGTGTTGAAAAATAATAAGTTGTTTGCAAAATTTTCAAAATGTGAGTTTTGGTTGCATGAGGTGAGTTTTCTGGGACGTGTTATTTCTGGTGATGGCATAACAGTGGATCCATCCAAAGTAAAAGTTGTACTTCAGTGGGAACCTCCGAAATCAGTGACGAAGATTAGGAGTTTCTTGGGTTTGGCAGGTTATTACCACAGGTTTATTGAAGGATTTTCTAATTTGGCCCTTCCTCTGACTTAGTTTACTAGAAAAGGTCAGACCTTTGTGTGGGATATCTTATGTGAAGAGAGTTTCGAGGAATTGAAGAAGAGGTTGACTACAACGCCAGTGTTGATTTTACCAAAGCCAGATGAAACTTTTGGGGTGTATTGTGATGCATCTAAAATGGGATTAGGCGGGGTATTGATGCAAGATGGTAAGGTCGTGGCTTATGCCTCACGAAAATTGAGAGTACATGAAAGGAATTATCCTACTCATTATCTTGAATTAGCTGCAGTGGTTTTTGTGTTGAAAATTTGGAGACATTACTTGTACGAGTCAAGGTTTGAAGTGTTCAGTGATCATAAAAGTCTGAAATATTTATTTGACCAGAAAGAGCTGAATATGAGGCAAAGAAGATGGTTGGAATTGTAACACCCTAAATTCCCCCGAATAATTTAATCGAAAAATCAGAGTAAAATGAAACAACTCGGAATAAAAGGGTATTACTTTCAACAAGAACTTGCTCACAATAAGACATGTAACATATAATAAATATTAATGCAACTTTAATCCAAAAATCATCTTTATTACACAGCGGAAATTCTTCATTGTGATCAACAAAATATAACGGTTTCAATTAATCAAAATATTTGTTTTCAAAAATGTAAAGGCAACTGTAATTCTTTAACAAAGTAAAATCATGCATAAAGCGTTCCCGACTCCCAATGTTACATATTAGAGCAGACTCCAAACTAAAGTGAAGCACCTCGTCTTCACCGACCACGACTTCCACACTACTCCTGATTATCTGCACATTACCCACGTGGAGGCAACATTCAAACAGAAGGGGTGAGATTTCACATTCAATAATACAAGGCAGTAACTCGTATAAAGGAATTAGCAACACATAACATCATATAACTGCGCAACTCATCATTATCAATACTTCGCATAAGTCCAACAACAAATCATCACATAACTTCGCTCAACAATACAACAACACGACTCAACGGATGCAATGCAGTGCAATCATGTATGTGGTACCATTGGAGCAGAAGTCCCAACTTAAAATTTGCCAATTAATAGAGGCATCAACAAGGCATAAGCCTTCAACTTAATATTTTGCCAATCCAGGCCAACTTACCGAGCAGCAGCTCCAGCTTGATATGTTATGCAATGCGACTCAACATGAATGTCAGAATAACAACAATGATAGTTATATATCAACACAACAACAAATCAACATTGGCCATAGGCCCAAAACTTAACTCCTGCCAATAATTAGAGGCAATGCAACATATTTCACACCTGCAACTTTATAATTCCCAACAACAATATCACAGCAACTATAACATACTCTGTACCGACTAACATATACTACAAGCAATCACGACTTCACAATTAATCAACATTATTCTTCGCAAATAAACAATAATTTCATTCACACACTTATAATTACAAAACTCAAGCATGTATACTTTAATCGAAAACGCTTCAAAAGCAGCTCAAGGACATGACGAAATAATTATTAAAATACACCTAAATTCATCATTAAATGCAAGGAATCACGTTCTGAAGTCATTTCACAATCTGGAAAATTTTCAATTTCGAAATCGCGCTAAAACTCAAATTTTCACTTCGCCAAAAATCAGAATTTTAACACTATAATTCCATTTCAGTTATTCCACACAAGATAACTCACCCCTGGGCTAGACACTATTATTATAAGATAGTTCGTCTCGTTATCTTTCCAACGCTTCGAGCGGCGTACGAATCGGACTCCCGGAACTCAAGTTACGAATTTTTGAAGTTTCCAAAATTCTGCATTAACATAGCTACGGGTTTGATCACTTTTTGCCCAAAAACCCATCCGAAACTTCGATTTAATTCGCGAGACTCTTATTTTAACTTAGTTATACCTATTAGAACTCATTGGTTGCATAAAAACTAATTTCCGCGATGATGAATTTCGCACCAAAATTTCTAGGTTTCACTATCCTAACCCAAAACAGAATTTCTTCACATTATTCTCATAGAAACACTACATCATAACGATAACATTATAATTCAATCATTGTAAACTCCTAACATCAAATTGGGTTCAAATTCCTAATATCAAGATACTAAATTAACACGTATCAATCAATTTCATCTCTAACAACAACAACTATCAACCAATATCTAACTCAATCTCTTTCATGATTATTGAACCCGTATTAGAGAAAGTTAGTCTCACCCTTACCTTAGATTGGATGACCTTTTTGAATCTCTAAACTCTAGTCTCTTACCTTCTCACGATCGTTCTTCTCTTCTTTCTTCTCACTTCTACGGTTTCCTCAAAAGTTGTATTCACGTTCTATTGTGTAACTTCCTCAAACTCCTTATAACATATTCCCCTTATTCCAACTTAGCCCCTAGAACCCCTAAGTTCCCTCTACTGTGGTTTACCTCATTTACCCTTACTCATCTTCATAAAATTACTATCTCGCCCTTCAAATCTCTACCCATCTAATATTCCATTTATTTTATTTTATTATATTATTATTATTTTTATCACCCAATCCAACTAATGAAATAATAATAATAATAATAATAATAATATTAATAATAATAATAATAATAGTTTCCACCAATTATTTAATTAACTTAATATTCACCTAATATTAAAATTAACTAAATATTAACTAATATCATTTAATTAGTTTTACTCACCACACCACCAATCTCTACGCTTTTGCTCCCACACCCCTAACACCTGAAAATCTTATTCTTATGGTCGCTACCCTTCACTACGGGTACATAAAACATAACAAATACACAATAAACATACAATCAACTACAACAACTCATTATTAGATTCACAAATAATAATTAAATAAAAACGGGGCGTTACAACTCTCCCCCACTTAGAATATTTTCGTCCTCGAAAATTCACCTGATGCGAACTACCCCGGATACGTCCTCGTATCCGACTAATCAATTCCCATGCCATGAAAGGCAACACCGCGGTTAACACAAAACAACAAACTATCTTATTAATGACAACAACAACAAGATGCAATGCTCACGCAATGCACTCGACGACCAACTCAAGACACAAAGAATAACCAAGTTAAGAACACACAGGTTCGCTATGAACCATAACACAACACGATTCTTACCATCACCATAGGCAACACTCCCCTAATTCCCCATCATAGGAATTAGCTACTCGCACTCGAACCATCACCATAGGTAATGAGGCAACAACAAAGATAAAAACACAAAAGTCCATAACACAACCTCTATGTAACCAAACTACCAACATCGTTGTTACACACGTACGAACAAACTGCACTACACCACGCTTTCGCTGCGCACTCGAATTACTCGCAACTATCAAATCTACCAAGTTCACATCCAACTTCCCACCATCAAAGCAGACATAAGAAACGACTTTCGACTTAACTCATCGGGAATTCCGACCAAACAGGTATTCTACACTCTTGTGATTACTAAACACTTCGGACCTAGATCCATAAAAATAATTCCTCCAGATACTTAACACAATTACAACCTCAGCCAATTCCAAATCTTGAATAGGATAGATATTTTCATGAATCTCCAACTATCGTAAAACATAAGCTACAACTTCACCATCTTATATTATCACACTGTCTAAACTCATCTTAAACACATAACAGCATCCCAATACCATAACCGCATAAGGATACATATTTCCAATTAATTTCTACAAGAAAAATCACCTTTTCCACTCCCAGACCGCGCTAAGTGGGATCCGACTCGCGCTAAGCGCGCTCGCTTCTGCCTTGAGAGGGCGAGAGTCTTCCAGACCGCACTAGGCGCGCTCAACGGCGCTAGGCGTCCTTCGCGATTCCTGCTACAAAACTCCGTGATAATAACCGACTAAGTCCAAGAATATTATACTCCCCTTAATCCACTGCAGAGCTTCCTCATTGTAGAACTACACCTACTTGGATGGATTCACAACAATACCCTCATCTGAATTAACACAACCAATTAAACTCATCTCTACTAACCAAAAATCACACTTTGGTAACTTAACATATGACTCCACTTCTTTCAATACTTATAACTCAATTCTCAATTACTCTACACGTTCTTCTTCCGATTTTTATAATAGATCCGAACATCCACAATGAACACCAGTTCTAACTTATCCAAATAAGTATGGAAGATACGATCCATACTCCCTACACACACTTTAAGGCGTACTAGTCACTACTATCCTCTACCAAACATCCTTGGTTAAATCATGGCCTCGCATTTCCATTTATTCCCTCACTGGATCATCTTTCCAATGCTTCAAGTCTCATGTCTATCGGATTCTCGATTCATCTCAAATCAAAACTCAAGCTACCCCGGACACAACTGTGAGTTTCTATACTACTCACTGATCCACACGCAACCTCATGCTGTCATTCTTTTCTTTACTAATAATAATAAGGCTCTCCACGACGACACCCTTGGCATATCTTTAGTCAACACGTTGTTCTCTGCTTTTGATAAGTAACTATCAATATCATCTGATCAACATACAAAAGCCTCGAATCTGCCTCATCTTCAGATATAGGAATCTGCATCGACTAGTCAAACAATCCACAAGCACTTGGCTCGACTTCAAACAATTCAATGTACATACTATACCAGCTAGCAAGACACATCTATCCCATCCAACATGATCCCGTCTACTATCAACAAGAGATTAAGGGTGATCAGTTCTTCAATTTGTCAATAGGTAGCTGACAACCATAACGGTGGCATACATAATCATTACCCAACTACAATAGCATCCTTTACTTCGTGCCCAAAGTTACCTAAGCATAATGCTCCGCTATCTCTCTAAGGCTTACAATCGTTTTCTTAATTTCCTTCTTTTTAACCTCGTCAATGATATATAAACGCCCAAAATCCATTACATATTCTCCGATACACGCTTGTAACACAACACAATTGTTAAATATTCTCCCAAAACCAGAAATGTTACTACTTCAAGTACAATCCAAATCGGTCCGCTCTAAATGAAACATTTATCCAAATAGAGGACTTTAACAATGCTAATAAATCCTTCGTCCTTTCTTTAATTTAACAATCTCGATGATCCGTATAGTTTCACATTTGATCTCATCCAAATCACCATCTTAACAGTACCATCTCATAATCTGGTTGGTGATAGAAACTTTCCAAAATATTCTTGACACATGTTGACATCATGTCATCAATGACACACAATCCACGTTACTATTCAACCTTCTTCATTCCTCAAAAATCTCTCCACTCTAATCATTCTCAACTGGCATACGTCGTATCTCCATGTGCTTCTCTGAGGTCCTCACCTCCGTCCTGTTACCAAACATCTTATACCTGACCTCATCTTACCCACTTTCAGCAAGACTCACTCAACTTCAAACACAATTATCCCCTTCAATACAGACCTTCTTGATACAAAATTATATGCCAAAATGAAGGGAATTTCCCGTAGATTCCAAAAATTCAAGAATCACTTTAATCCGAGTTTTGATTAAAAAGTTATCACCTGCGCAATGGAGGCTGATCAAGAAATCCCGTATACCTGCCTTCTCAAAAATCAGAATCAGACCCAAATCTTCAAATGCATTTTTCTCTCTCGTCAAAAACATGTAGAAGACAAAGTTTATATGCAAACCGTAGGGAATATCGCAATCTTTCCAAAAAGTCCAGAATTTCTCCCATCGGAGTTACCAGCGAAAAGTTATCACCTGTTTAGTGAAGACTGTTCCATAAGTGCGAAAATGAAAATTGGAAATGATGAACATGAGTTCCACATTTTTCTCTTACTCCCAAGATCCTCCAACTATCTTCACTTTTCACCCAAATCTGAAGGCAATCCGACTTCAATTCCATTATACCGAAAACACACTAGCCCACCAGTTGGTCCATCAAATCATCAATCCCGTTGAAATGGATATTTATTCTCAACCGTCGGTAATCCACACACCATCTCGTACTACCTTCTTCCTTCTTAACTAATAACACCGAAGCTACACTTGTCTCAACAACACACTACACCACTCATCTAAATAATTGGTAAACACATGGTTTATCTCCACCAATTCGTCCAAAAATGACATCATCTTGTTCTAACTAAAGATAAATGTGCACCTCCTAAGGAAACACGTCAGGATACTCCACACATCACCGGCCTATCTCTAGCCACAACATCGCCTTCCCCCTCACAAGGAAGCGAACAACGAAAACACCTGACCGTCTTCCCTCAAGGATCACACCATTCTCAAACAGTTGGACAATCCAACACTGCACTCCCTCATGCGACAACATGATATCCAATCCCTCAACCATTGGAATATCCAAGAGAAGCAGATACTTCTCCCCCACTTGTTTCATTACCCACCTGCAAATGGAAAACAAAACAAGCACCGACAGTGTTTTCACACACTTGTCGCATACTAGGGAACAACATAATTAGACAACCTGGCCGGACAGACCGACCTGCTCTGATACCACTTTGTAACACCCTAAATTCCCCCGAATAATTTAATCGAAAAATCATAGTAAAATGAAACAACTCAGAATAAAAGGGTATTACTTTCAACAAGAACTTGCTCACAATAAGACATGTAACATATAATAGATATTAATGCAACTTTAATCCAAAAATCATCTTTATTACACAGCGGAAATTCTTCATTGTGATCAACAAAATATAACGGTTTCAATTAATCAAAATATTTGTTTTCAAAAATGTAAAGGCAACTGTAATTCTTTAACAAAGTAAAATCATGCATAAAGCGTTCCCGACTCCCAATGTTACATATCAGAGCAGACTCCAAACTAAAGTGAAGCACCTCGTCTTCACCGACCACGACTTCCACACTACTCCTGATTATCTGCATGTTACCCACGTGGAGGCAACATTCAAACAGAAGGGGTGAGATTTCACATTCAATAATACAAGGCAATAACTCGTATAAAGGAATTAGCAACACATGACATCATATAACTGTGCAACTCATCATTATCAATACTTCGCATAAGTCCAACAACAAATCATCACATAACTTCGCTCAACAATACAACAACACGACTCAACGGATGCAATGCAGTGCAATCATGCATGTGGTACCATTGGAGCAGAACTCCCAACTTAAAATTTGCCAATTAATAGAGGCATCAACAAGGCATAAGCCTTCAACTTAATATTTTGTCAATCCAGGCCAACTTACCGAGCAGCAGCTCCAGCTTGATATGCTATGCAATGCGACTCAACATGAACGTCAGAATAACAACAATGATAGTTATATATCAACACAACAACAAATCAACATTGGCCATAAGCCCAAAACTTAACTTCTGCCAATAATTAGAGGCAATGCAACATATTTCACACCTGCAACTTTATAATTCCCAACAACAATATCACATCAACTATAACATACTCTGTACCGACTAACATATACTACAAGCAATCACGACTTCACAATGAATCAACATTATTCTTCGCAAATAAACAATAATTTCATTCACACACTTATAATTACAAAACTCAAGCATGTATACTTTAATCGAAAACGCTTCAAAAGCAGCTCAAGGACATGACGAAATAATTATTAAAATACACCTAAATTCATCATTAAATACAAGGAATCACGTTCTGAATTCATTTCACAATCTCGAAAATTTTCAATTTCGAAATCGCGCTAAAACTCAAACTTTCACTTCGCCAAAAATCAGAATTTTAACACTATAATTCCATTTCAGTTATTCCACACAAGATAACTCACCCCTGGGCCAGACACTATTAAAAGACTATGATATTAGCTTGAGTTACCATCCCGGTAAAGCTAACATCGTAGCGGATGCTTTGTGTCGGAAGACAATTCATATGTCGACATTGATGATTAAAGAGTTGGATTTAATTGAACAATTCAGAGACTTGAGTATGGTTTGCGAATTGACTCTAGAGAGTGTGATGTTGGGTATGTTGAAGGTTAATAATGAGTTCCTTAGTGAGATTAGAGAGAGTCAGAAGCTTGATTTGAAACTGGTGGATTTGATGACCGCAGGAGGGTCGGATGCAGAAAATGACTTTAAAGTAGATGATTTTGGTGTGTCGAGATTTAGAGGTAGAATTTGTGTGCCGGATAATCCAAAATTGAGAAAAATGATCTTAGCCGAGAGCCACAGGAGTAGCTTGAGTATTCATCCATGAGCTACGAAAATGTATTCGGATCATAAGAAATTGTTTTGGTGGCCAGGTATGAAGAAAAACATAGCTCGGTTTGTGTATGCTTGTTTGACTTGCCAGAAGTCAAAAGTGGAACATCGGAAACCTTCCGGTTTGATGCAACCAATGGAAATAATAGAGTGGAAGTGCGATAGTATCGCGATGGATTTTGTGACTGGGTTGTCGAATACGGCGAGAGGCTTTGATGCTATTTGGGTGATTATGGACAGACTGACGAAATTGACACATTTTATATCAATTAACATTAGTTTTCCTTTGGCAAAGTTAGCAGAGATTTATATCAAAATACTAGTGAAGTTGCATAGGGTTCCGTCGAGCATTGTGTCTGACAGAGACCCGAGGTTTACTTTTGAATTTTAGAAGAGCTTGCGGGAAGCTTTGGGTACTAGTTTGAAGTTGAGTTCCACTTATCATCCGCAGACAAATGGACAGTCTGAGAGGACTATTTAGTCACTGGAAGACTTGTTGAGAGCTTGTATGCTCAAGCAGGGAGGTGCTTGGGATACTCATTTACCTCTGATTAAATTTACTTACAATAACAGTTACCATTCTAGTATCGGGATGACGCCTTTTGAAGCATTATATGGTAGGAGGTGTAGGATACCTCTATGTTGGTATGAGTCGTGCGAGAGCACTGTACTCGGACCCGAGATTGTGTAATAAACTACTGAGATAATCCAAATGATTAGAGAAAAGATGAAGGCATCCCAGAGGAAGCAGAAAAGCTATCATGATAATATGAGAAAAGATTTGGAATTCAGCAAGGGCGACCATGTGTTTCTGAGAGTCAATATTGTGACCGGTGTTGGTTGTGCGCTGAAATCGAAGAAGTTAGATCCTAAGTTCATTGGACCATATCAGATTTTGCAGAGAGTTGGGACTGTTGCTTATAGAGTGGCGTTGCCACCTGAAATTTTGAATTTGCATGACGTATTTCATGTGTCGCAACTTCGGAAGTATATTGCTGACCCATCCCATGTGCTTCAGAGGGATGAAATAGAGATTCAGGATAATCTTACCGTGTAGGCGATGCCGATAAGGACCGAGGATCGCAAGATGAAGTAGCTAAAGGGCAAAGACATCCCTTTAGTAAGAGTAGCTTAGGGAGGAGCTGCTGGAGAAAGTGAGACATGGGAATTGGAGAGCAAGATGTGAGATTCGTATCCGGAATTGTTCTCATCAGGTACATTTTCGAGGACGGAAATATTTTAAGTGGGGGAGAGTTGTAACACCCCATTTAATTATTTAGACGCGTTGTAATTATTTTATGTGTTGTTTGTGATTTTATTGTCTTAGTTAAGGATAAGTGTGTTAAGGTGGGTGTCAGAGAGCTTAGTAGAATGACTTAGTCAGAATTAAAGGCTAGGATAATGTGGTAATAATAATATGAATAAGGAGACATTATATTAATGTGATATTGGTTGTATTAATATTAATATTATTATGATGATTATTAATATTAATATTATTATAATTATTCACCTTATTATTATTATTGGAATTAATATTGGGATTATTATTATTATTATTATTATTATTATTATTATTAAAATAATTATGAGATAAAACATAATTAGAGTAATTAGTGGAGGAGTTACAATCAGTTTTGGTTTCACGTGAAAAGAGAATGAAAAAGGAAAAGGAAAGCTAGGGCTAGAGAACAAGAGGAATTTTCCACCATTGTCGAAGGAATCAAAGCTCATATTTCAGGTAAAGGGGAGAATGGGGTCAATAATGGTGTTAATAACATGAGAGGGTAATGAGGGCTCATTTCCCTCTTAGGATTCTGTACATTTTTTGTCTTCTTGATCTATTGCATGATTATGTGATTGTTGCTGTAAATTCGTGTCTGAGTAAAGTCTGATGTGAATGCATGTATGTGTGAATCTGTGTTGTATGTTGAATTCGAACAGTAAATTTGTGCAAAATGATACTGTTGTTGCTGAGTTTTGGTATAGAACGGATCTGAAAAATTATGGGTTGGGAGGTTAACGAACATAGGTTTTAATGACAGAAAATGTTGACAAATTGATGAAACAATGAAGTAAAATTAGGATTGTGAAATGGTACTGAATTAAAATTGGTTTTGGGTCTGATTTAGAAGCTTGAAAGTGATTTAATGGGGGAAATTTTGCACTAATGCGAAATATGAGAATTTTGGCATGCTTCTGGTCATACGCGTATGGGGGAGGCCATACGCATATGAGGGGACACTCCCAGGGGCATACGCGTAGCATACACGCCCTGTCCCTAGAGCCAGCACGACCCTCTGCTGATACGCGTATGAGGAGTAGCCATACGCGTATGGGCAGGGCCATACGCGTAGGAGGAGTTTTGAGTAGTTTTGAGAGAGAAATCAATCTCTGGTGATACGCGTACAACACAAAGCCATATGCGTATGAGGCCTGGGTAGATTGGCCCTACGCGTAGGGTCCGCAAGCCTGGGGGAGGGGTAATTGAGTCCATACGCGTATGGGCATGGTCGTACGCGTATGGGCAGAGTTGTGGTAAAAATTTCCCGTTTTCACAATTTCTATCCCGATTTCGCGTATAATGCAATTTCTCTTGACCCGTAAGCCTAAGATGGCATAATGGGACATAGAGGAAAATAATGATAACATTAAATGGGATAAAATTTGGGATTTTTACGAGAATGTGTATTTGGGACGTGTTTGATGTGTGTGAGCCAAGATTGTCGTGTGGGGACGGTCTTGTGCTGTGGTGGTAATTTCGGAGAGAGATACGGTGAGCACGTGGCTCGTGTGTGATCATTGAGGATCATGAAATTATGCTTGAAAGATCATCATATTATGCATAATTTGTGTCATGCATTCATATCATGTTATGTAGAGACGAGCTAGGTGGGAATCCATGTTGGGTGCCTAGTCTTGTCCGGACTCTTTGTGGGAGTCGTGTGGAGATAAGTTGTAGTTCAGAGGAACGTATACGACTTATCCGGATTCCGATAGAAATCGCGTTCTAGGGTGAAGCGTATGTGATTGTGATGGTCCCGCATGCATTGTGTCGTGTTAGTTGAGTCACATTACATATGTATATGATTGAATATGGGTTGTTCATGCCGAATGATGATGTGGCACTTGTATGTGCGTGGTAATTGTATGATTGGTGTTTTGTGTATGAACTACTTCTTAGCATGTGTTTTTCGCCGTGTATTTATTGAATGTAGTTCTCACCCCTTTTCTATTTGTTGTGTCTGTGCTCCTTGGGGAGTACAGATGATCAGGTACCTGAGTAGTGCTTGAAGCATTGTGTTGCTATTTGATCGAGTCTTAGGAGTCACTCTGATACGTAACAGGCAGGATGGGGATTTTGTGATTTCTTTATGTATTTGAATTTGTATTTGTTACGTATCTGGTTTGGATTTAAATTGTTGTTGAACAACGTTTTATGTGGAGAGTTGATGTATTTGGAGGTTACATGTTAAACTGTTTGATTTAATTCCGCTGCTTAATCAAACTACTTATTTCTATGAAATGAATAAATGTGAAGCTAATTAATACTTCACTTTGATGTTGTTTTTGTGATGTGACATCCTACGTGTATTAACTCTGATTTGTTTTCGCAATATTTTCGTATTTTTAATTATTATGCGGATGGGTAGAGTATGATGTTACCCTTCTTTAGGCTTTGGTTGACTTACACCGTAAAAAATTGTACTAGTAATAAAGGTATAATTTTTGTTAGCATTCCTAACTTCTACACCTTGTGACTCAAGGCACATTTGCATTCTTATTTTCCAAAAATCGTAACTTTCACCGGTTAAACTAGGTGGTTTATTAGTGATAGAATCTTCTCATATGAATGAATTAGTGGAAGCCATTTGTCTCGGATCTAGGAGTATTCTACCTGACTCTTGCTTTGACACCAAATGTAAGTATGATATGTAATCTAAGAGGACAAGTGAGTTATGACTGCCAAAGTTTTCTCGTTTTTGTGCTTAGTTTCTTAACTTGTTAAAGAAACATAAGCGATTATATGAACGATACTTAGGAAGAAGGTAAAATGTAGAATTTTAAATAGTATAAAGTAAAGAACACACAAGGATATATACTAGTTCCTCTTACCAACTTAAGGGTGCATCTAGTCCCTCTATTCCCTTAGAGGATTTTCCACTATTGTTTATATTCATGTACATATCTTACACTGAGACCTATTTACAACCTTATAACACATACACAGACACCAAACCCTATGGTGAACTTTTAATCTCCCCAATTCAAATAACACTTTCAACAATCACCAAACATTATTATGATCTTCACCAAAACTAGAAAGTACACCATTTTCTATTTACAAACACCATTCACCAACACAATATGATGAAAAGTACAAATGTTAAAACTTGTTGAGAAATGAAGAATATTGCTAGCTTTATGATAATCATATACAAAACATAATTGTTGATTCTTATCAATATCACACTTCAAATATAGCTCACTTGATTGCTCAAAAACTGATTTGGTTTTTAAACTTTTCCTGATTTATCAAAGTATACAAAGTTTCAAACCATTTTGAAAAATGAATAACACTTTGATAATGATATTTGATTCTTATAAATATGATTTTAAAAGTTGGTAATTTATTTTTTTGGTGTATAATGCTTTATATACACCCTTAGAAACCCCCATGAATGGATGCATAAGTTTGAAATAGTTCCATGAAGCTTTTCCATTCAAAACAATGACTTTGTTTGATGAAAAGATGCATTATTTCTTGTGGTAATCGAATACCATGTGTGGGTAATTGATTACCACAGGCCCAATGTTAAAAAAATTGAACTTTCAAAAATGGAAATTGATTACCACAACCCATTAATCGATTACCACTGCATTTTTTCTCTCCAAAAAATCATCAATTTTACAGCTTAGCTTTAAAGGTTTTCATGTATTTTTTTTCAAAAAGTTTGTAGACAGAGTTTGAGAGATGTTTATGAGCTTTTGAGTGATATAAGAGTTTAATCATGATATTTTAAAGATAAATACATTTAACCTAAATTCTTTGCCATTTTCTTTATGATTGATCAAAGTCTCCATCTTTTGCTTTCTTTGTTGTTAATGTTGACTTTATTTTTTTTCTTCTTTTCTTGATGTATTGTATTCATCAAAACCCTAGCCAATGTCAAGGAGACATTTTTCTTCACATGTGCAACCATTATGTTCTCATGAATACTCCTTCCAATAATGAAACTTATTTGGTAAGGGGACACTATAATATCTATACAATTATTTAGTCTACTCATTATTTTGCTTAGCACTTTATAAATTAAGTTACATAGGGATATTGGCCTAAATTGATGGAGATGTTGAGGATTTTTTAGGGATTCAACGTAAATATGTGTGATTTACCTCTGTAATGTCTCTTGGATTATCACACAAATTCTTTATGTAATTACAAACATTCCCTTTTACAATAGTCCAAGAATTTTGCTAGAATTATGTCGGGTATCTATTAAGACATGGGGATTTCCATTATCCCATGTCATAAACAACTTTCGTGATATCCCTATCCTTCAAGTTCTCATTTAAATACTCCACCACATTATCTTATAATTTTGGAAAAGTAATTTGATTTTATTTATGCCATGGGCCGGTCAGAAGGCCCAATAACTGCAACCTAGAGAACATGTTAATCCACTAAAGTCACTTACGGAGAAAAAGCATTATCCTGGGTTAAAGTGCGTGTAGGATCCATCCAATGGATCTCTGTATCCTACGCCCAAAGATCAACAAGTTGTTATAACCACTCTACTATATAAAGCGGAAATGCACCATTTTACAAGTACAATTCCAAATTCAAAATTCATTCACTCACCTTACTCTTATACAGACTTGAGAATTATAGTGATAACTTTGTAGATTCGCCCCTCTCCCACTGTACCAGAAGCTCAAGTCCAACATACAAATTCGCAACCTCCGATCGTCGATCATTTCTAGTTCCCTTTGCAGAATAGTTTCAAAGTAGTAGTCTCAACATTAGTCGTATAAAGTTTATGATAACATTCATTGAACATCTTCTTAATGGTTCTAGCATCCCCTATCCAATCTTCATTTGCATCTTTGATCACATATAATCTTCTTTCTTCTTTTTTTGAATTTCTTTAACATGATTGTAATGAGTGTTTCTATCCCTATCCACTAGCCATTTAATTATTGATCTCTGGTACTACACAAATTCTTCTTGATAAAGAGTCTTTGCCATTTCCTGTTGAATATTCTTTTCCATTTGCATTAAACCAATGTGACCTCTACCATTGTCAATAGCTTTTTGAATTCCATTTAGTCTTCCCATTAAGTGACTTTTCTTTTTCTAAATACTTCTAACAATTTGCATATTCTAGTTATTTGTTTGGCTTCTAACTTTAACTAAGTAAGAAGAAAAATTATTGTGATCATCCCAAGTTGATCTAAGCATATCTTTGTAAGTATTTTCCAACATGCAAGCACATTCAAATTTTAAGTTTTTTCTCAATCTCCTACTCTCCTTATTCTTTATAGACGCAAGAATAGGATGATGATTCGAGAATTCAAAGCGAGTAAGGACTTTGACCTAGGCATCTGGGAACTGAAGTCTCCATATGTCATTACATAAAGATCTATTAATCCTTTTGTACACCTTAGTTCCCCCGTGAAATATTGGACCTTTCCACGTGTATTTGTGGCATATTGAACAAATATCCATAAGGTTGCAAGAATTAATCATACATTTGAATAAATTGCATTTACTATTCGATGCTAGAATTCCTCCCATTTTCCTGCCACTACCATTATGTCGTTGAAGTCACCTCCAATCAACCACCCGCAATTCACCATTAAATCTATTTTTTTCAACTAATCCCACAACTCCCTCCTTCCTTCTTCTATAGGCCTAGTGTGAGGTGAAAAACCATTCATTTCCATCCACATGCTTGATTTTTGTATGAATGAATTGAAAATGCTTCTCTAATATTTTAACAACTACGTTCTCTTATTTTCCATGCCATGGATATTCCTCATGCAAACCCCCCAACTTATGTGAACTCCTAACAATAAAACCCTAGTTTCTTGAAAGACGTGCATAGCATCCCAGGGTCAGTTCTCTTCCCATAATTATAAACATATTAAGATGAAAATCCTGAGTATAAATCTTAAAACTAAAAGAAAATCTTTGCTAACAACTCTTCTATAATTCCAAATGAAACCTTAAGTTTATTAGATACCATAAGTGTTGGTCCTTTTGGTATTGGCTGCATTATGCAAAAAAACATGGAGTTTGCTCAAGCTAGTTCTGGTGCATAATGGACACATGTTGAACACGATGTTTCAACATGTAGGCTACAACATCTAGTTTTTGTCAATAAACAGATGATATTGTGGTTTGTGTTTCAATTTTTCTCTATCCAAGATTCACTCTATAACAGAATATCTACTAGATATGGAGTGAAGTTAATTTGGATGTACTGGTGCAACATGTGGAACACGATGTTCCAACATGTGCAGTATAACATATGGCCTTGTTCAGCATGCCTTGATGGACGTTGTTTGGTGCGCAATTTCTGATTCAGATTCAATCAGATTTGTTGTAGTTATTTTAGCAATGTTTGGTTGATTTGTTTGACAATTGAAGATATTCAAATTAGATTTAAATGTGATTTAAAATTGAATTTGAAATGTAATAAATCATATCTTTTAGAGATATTTAAGGAGCAAATCATATCCAACTGATTCAGCTATTATCTAGACAAATTAAATTTTAAATCCAAGAAGAAAAACCCAGAATTGCATTGCTATTTAAGGAGACTCAAACCTAACTTTTGAGGTGTATAAGTTGTGAAGATACATAGTGTTATGGTTTATCTTTTGAGTCTTTATCTGTGCACCACTCTAGCGTCTTTTTTCACATATTAAGGCATAAAGTTTAGTTTTATTTGTAAAACTTTATTCCAAGATATTAATCTATAGGCTTGGGAACAAAGTATTTTTGTTTCTTATATTCCACGCTAATGCCATAACCAAGTTAGTGTTACATCTACTGTTTACACAAATATATTTTAGTAACTTGTCATAATTGGTTTGTCTTAGTTGAGTTGTAATACTCGACATTGCTCATTGAGCTGTAAACACCAATCACAGGCTGTGTGATTGAGAGTAGGTTCTCATATTTAGGGGGTGTCCTTAAATATAAAGTCACTAGGATTAGGAAGATACTTTAAACAACATAGGGTTTGTTGGTTCTTGTAAGACCAAATGTACTAATTCAAAGTAGTGAATTTCCTTTCTTGGGTAGAGTTCCCCCCAAATGTAGGTGTGGTTTCACCGATTTAGGTTACCAATCTCTTCTGTTATTTTACATCTTTCTGCATAATTTATAATTGTTGTCAAACTGCTCTTAAATTGATTTTAAAAGATGGATAAATTATCTCAACATTTGATCCAACATCTGTACCATGAGGAACAAAATTTCAATAAGGAATTATTGTATAATTGATTCAACCTTTTGCCATTAATTTAGGGTATCTTTGATCATGTCCATATATGAATCATCTCATTCTTCAACTTTATTATCAGCTGCTTTATAAGTGCCTTCTTCCCCGCCCTCATTATTCTCTTAAAGCTTTTTGGTATTTCTAAGACGTGATTCATCTCCTTAATACCCTCTTCCTTCCTCAATATATTTATGGGTTTTAAACTCTTTTGGGCCTAGTTGGTCCAAGTTCTTACCTATAGTCACCTGTGGCCCAACAATCATCCCACCACTACATGGGTTATCAAATTTCATTCCTTCATCCAAATTTAAGCCCTTGATAAGTTCACCTACACCCTTTATTCCATCAACTTGTCCAGGTTATTCTTGTTCATTCCACGTGGCCCCCATTATTTTTATCTTTTATTACGGTACATGAGGCAATTACCAACTAACACTACTATTTTTTAATAACCACAACCTTTTCCACTATGTGTTGCACTTCTATTGGTTCGTTCAATTTTTGTATACCCCCCATAATCATATTTCTATACATTTTTGTGCATGATATTATCTTTAACAATATGATATTACTCATCAATGATAACATTAACGTTTTCCTCATTAAGAGCATTAAACCTAAATCCCTTAATTTTTCCTATGCATTAATTGCGCCTTTTCCTGCCGAAGCACCGTTTCCCTTTACTGTTTTCTCGTCGTTCTCCAACTCCAATTTATATCTTCATGGTCTTCTCGTCTTTTGAACAACTGTCAACGACCCTGCATTTTATGTTGTTATTTTATCTTGACCTCATCCTATTGCATTGCCTTCTGCCTCATATGCACCGCTATTCTTTTCCACAACTTCTCGTTTCTCCACACATCCTTTTGTGTAGTGTCCAAATCTACCATAAGTTAGACGTAATAAATGTAACCCTTCATACTCTACCTTGTAGTGCCTACCTTTGATAGATAACATTGCTATAAGAGGTTTGGTCAGATCAATTTATATGTACTACCAAATATACATTCCTCTTTTGTTTGAAAGAGTTTTTTTATCCACTTTAACTGTCTTTCCAATCCAATCATCGATGAAAGTAAGGACCCTATTATCGTAATACTTAATAGGTAATCCATAGATCCTGACCCATACTGCAAGTTGCTTAATATCATCACTTAAAAGGCAAATTTTTTTCACTTCATTCCCTTATTGACAAACAATTATCATATATTAGCTAAGGGCATTCCATTAAGACTGTATATTTACAACTCATCTCCTCGCCCACATCTGCTGAAGTCTATTTTCAAGTGCCTTGTACCATATTCTTCTTCCAACATCTTGACTATAACCCTTGGTTTCCATGGCTTTGTAATCCTTCTTTTTTCTAATTTGGAGAGTATGAATTTTGAACATTCATAATCCCTAAATTTCTTCTCTTCCATATTCAAACCTCCAGTTACTTCACTTCAATCACTCAATGTTGCATCTCTATGAATGCATTCTATTGTTTCATCAATTTCCTTCGTCTTCTTTCCTATCATCATATTCTTATACGCAATAGTCCCTTTACTTCTATTTTCATCAGCATGCTCACGCCCTAAACATCTCTCCACCTTTAACTCTTTTAATGCTTCTACCTTTCAAATCATCTATTCAGTTTAATTCTTGTCGCAAACCCTAGCCGAGAATGGGTGATGTTGCTACAGTTACTGTATATTTTAATATTTATAATGTTATTGTTCGCACACGCGAACAACCGTTGGCCTCCTATCGCAGGTTTACTCGCGGGATCGGCCACAGAATCCCAGAACAATGGGTTGAAGCATACCTGTTGTTGATATGACGGTTTTTTAGTTTAGGGAAGTTGTAGAAAACTTGGACAGATAAAAGAGTTTGAATGGATAAACAAAACAAAGTGAAAAACAAACAAGTAAACGACACAATAAATTAAACTTTATGCATTAAAATAACAAGTGTGGACGCAATCATACATTTTTGTGGGAGTAAACTCGTTTCTCTTAACGCTCGGTACTTTGAGTGTTTTCCCTTTTCAATGTTACAAAATGCGCCCCTAAAATGGAAAAAATCATTGCTATAAATAGCCTGAGAAAATAATTGTTCATCTCCCTAGATTGGTTTGGGTTGTGACATGTGTCACCCCACTATCTTTCCAACTTCCCATGTCCTTGGAGTTTTCAAATTTTCCCGCTCAGATGTATTACCCTTGCGTCGGCTTAGTGAGTCACCACTTGACATCCTCCGATAACAAAGCCTCCAAGTCTTCTTCCGACACGACCTTCATCTGTGTCGGTCCAATGCTCCATCCTCCTCTTGGCGTCGACTTGCTTTGGATATTCCACCATTTCTTCATTCTCTTCATTTGGTCGAAATCTCTTAGCCAACAAATTGCCCCCCCAAAAGGCCAGTTTCGATTGAGCACCGTGTCGACTGAGAAATCTTGCGTTTTGCTCTTCTGTGAGATTTCGATGGCGCTTTGGTTTTGACTCACCAATTAGCGTTTTGTCTTCTGTCGAGCCACGTGTCACTCGCCGTCTGACATGATGATGGCAACTTTTATACCATGATTTCCAAGACAATGTCATGATGGCTAGTCTTGTCCCAAGTTATGGGTCTCGAAACCACCCCCACTAACTGCAGGATTTGAACAGTTTTTTTTTATCTTTCAGTTGCATGCGTTTTCTCTATAAATACCCATAACCAGCACTGCTTTTCTTTTCGCCTTCTCATCAAAGCTTCTTCTTCTTCAACTCTTCCTTGTTCTTGAAAACCTCTGTATCCTCTTTTCCAATGGCCTCTTCTACAAACGTTACGACTTCCACTACTCACACCACTAGAAATGACCCCATTGCTTTTGTTTTTTCTGCAAAGGAAGCCCTCAAGGGTCTTCCTCAACCGTCGTCTACTGATGAAGCGGTGGTGAACAACTGGTGCCACCAGATGATCATCCCCTTTGCAGTGGCTGGTAAGCTCCACGCTTTTCACAGCCCATATACGGACAAAAACCAAGTCACCAAGAACTTCAAGAGTTCTTTCCCTGTTTCGGGCCTACTATCCCGCCAGCGTTCGAGAAAGGTGGCACTTTAGACCTCAAATTCATGGCGCCCAAATCTAGAGTCTTTAGATCCATGCCTACACCTAGAAATAAAAACTACCTTGTTTGGCTCAACAAAGTCGAAGGCTAGCGTTGGGAACAATGGAAGATGGCTGGCATTTTCGACGCCATTCAACTTTCAAGAAACACCCATAGGGCCAGCCCTAGTATGCTGCTGGCATCGATGTACTTCTAGGAAGGATCGACCAACACCTTCCACTTCCCTTGCGATATGTTTACACCGACACTCTTTGATGTGGCGGCTATCGCTGGTCTTCCACCCTTAGGCAAAACGTTCGACCCGACTCTAGAAACAAACAATAAGTTCGACTTCGAGCGTGCTAGTTTCCAGAACTACATCGAAGATCACCACGACAAACGTTTTAAAGAGGTGTCCGATGAAGAGCACGTCGCTTTCCTGATGTTGTGGCTGTCTTACTACTTGTTCTGCCCTGGTTCTCTGCAGATAGCCAAAAGTTATATCAACCTGGCAATTCAGATTCACGAGGGTCGACAAGTATCCTTGGGCAAGCTTCTACTAGCCCCCCTTTATCATTCCCTTGGTTTGTCGACCATGCGGTTAAAACTCCTTCATCAAACTACCAAGGCCTTAAATATCTCAGGGCCTATGTGGCTATAGCAACATTGGCTCAATGCCACTTTTGAGAACAACTTAGGATACCCTGCCTCTGCCACAATAGAGCGTTTGAACAACGAACATTCTGTAGAAGGCATGCGACTCGCTTTGATGACCACCCAAGAAACCCCCAAGAAAACTCTTTTTATGAGGTATCTCAATATGTTTGTGGAAACCACTTCTTTCGTCCCCAGCATGGCACCTTTTGTGGAATGCAAATTTGGTCCGACATGGTTTAAGAATCTGTTTCCTGGAGTCTCCCCCAAGCCGTAGCGCAGTTGAATTCCATATGGTGGGCGTTTCTGACTCCCACCTTGCTATCTTTTTGGATCGAGACAGGGAACAACGACTATGGGTTTATGAGCTACCGGCCTAACTTGGTGGCCCGTTAATTTGGCTTGAGCCAAATGCTACCAAAATCCTTGGACGACATTGTGCGGTCTGGCCGACGCTTGAACTTGGTAGGCCATAAACCCTGCCTGAAATTTGCCAGGTTCACGCAACATCTCAAATTGCCTGTCTTTACGTTCCAACCCTCTTTCTTCACCACGGAAGATTTTGATGTCTGGTGGTCGGAGTACCAAGCTCAAATTTTCCAACGTGACCTTTTCCTAGAAAACATGGTCGATGTTTTTGCTTCACTTGCTGGCGGAGCTCCTAATCCGCCACGTGTTGTTCCCGTCGAGAACCCACAAGACGTTGATGCCACAGAAGACCCACCAAAGAAGGTAACCCCCTGGTCTCTTCAATTCTATTTCATCCATTATTTTTTTACTAACCATTTTGGCTTATCTATAGGGTCGAAAACGGGAACCAGCTACTGCGTCGACCTCCATCAGACTTGCAAAGAAACCTAAGACCGTGAATCTACAGGTATACCTCGTCTCCCTATTCCTTCGCCTTGGCTCCTGCCAGCCGTCTAACTTTTTATTTGCTAGGCTTCTGAGAAAATCCCGTCTCCTGAGGGGTCTTTGTCGGACGAAAGTACCCAATCCCGAGTCTTTTCTACTACAGTTCCAACGTCTCCTCCAGCCACTCCATTGGTGAGAAAGAAAAAAGCCTTAATCAAGAAAACGCCTTTAAAAATGGCTACTTCGACTGTGAACCCTGTTGTCCCTAAAAATCTTGATGAAGTCTTCAAACCTGTCCAGGCTGAAGCACCCGCTGAACCATCTCCTCCAAAACCTGCAAAGGTATTCATCATCTTTGCTCCATTATTTCAGACGGTATCTGGACAATTCTCTCACTGAAACTTGTCTTGCATGAAACCGTGGCTGCTTCGATTACTGAAAAAAAGACGATATTGTACCAACTGCCACCATCAATCCTCTTGAGACCGTAACCGTGTTTAGTCCTCAAACGGTCGACGAGTTCCAGATGACCTCAACAGAGGAGAACTCAGTGGCAAAAATGCCTCCACCTCAACAAACCAATATTGACGCTGGGAATGATGGTGCAACCCCTGGTGATAATACAACTCCTTCAATTGTTGTTGTCGTTGTTGATGTCGACGTGAACCCTAAAGCTCCCACTGAAGGGGGCTCCGGCACGCCTCCAATCAATGTCGACAAATTTCTTACCCCAGAGGAGCTTCTGGCAACCAAATAAACAAACCCAACAGTGACCCTGAAGGCACTGCACAAGCTTCACCAAGAGTCTGGGGACGCTTAACCCACTAGTTCCACGGCTATACCAACTCTAGACCTGGATGCTTCTTTCTCCCTCAAGCTTCAACAATTGAGGACATACCTATTTGAGGAAGAATTTCTGGCGGCCGTCACCGAAGAAGCTGTCGTAGCTTGTGACATGTTCAAGATCTTGGATGAACTTGCTGAATTCCAACTTCTTGCTCCCATGGCCACGTACTTAATTGAGTTCGAGGCATTTTTCACGCAATTGGCCAAGGACCTTTCCATGTGTCATCAGGCCGACACTCAAATCAGGCTGAGAAACAACGAGATGAAACGCGAGTGGTATCTCAGCTCACTTTGTGAGAAGAAACTTGGGGATTTAGAGGCTAAGAAGCAGGAGCGCTTCGACAAATGTCATGCTTTCGATCAGCAGATATCTGACTACCAAGCTCAAATAGCAGAACTGACAAGAAAGATTTCTGAGGTCGAACAGGAAAAAGCCTCTTTGGATTCTGTTGAACCCTTGCCCACTCAAGAGACAATCGACCAAGAAATTGTCCAAGGAATTGCTCACGTCGAAGCGCCCATCAAGATAAAGGATGCCATTGACCGAATGCAGAAAAAGAAGGTGCTTCTCGAGAGCAAGGTTGTTCATGAGAAAACTCTTTTTGAAGATTTTAAGTATAGATTCCCTGCTTTTCCTTAGTGTTCATGTCGAACAACTGTAATTTCATCTCGATATTTTGTAAGCCATTTTGGTCTCCTAGCCTATATTTGCTTTATTAATGAGAAAGTTACTTCTTAATGTGAATCTCTTATAGCATAGGTTTATATTTCTTCAAATATTTCCCGTTTACCCTTAAGACTCGTTAGTACATTCCTACTTCTTGGACCTCATATGCATTGTTGCCGAAGACTTGGTTCACTTTGAATGGTCCCTCCCAATTTGGTGACCATTTCCCTAGCGTTCGATCCCGTTGATCCATGGGTAACACCGCTTTCCACACATAGTCGTTAACTGCAAAGGTTTTCTTTCTGACCTTCTTATTATATGCCTTGGCGACTCGTGCCTTCTGACGTAGCAACACATTCAACGCTGCCATTCTTTCCTCGTCTAAGTCCACGATCTCATCCAGCATCATATTCCAGTGCTGCTCCGACGGAATTTCATGTTGTCGTTGCACTCTAACTGATTGCAGGCATATTTCCACTAGTAACACGGCGTCGTGCCCGAAAACCAAACGAAACGGAGTCAAATTTGTTGACTCTTTGGGGGATGTTCGACAAGCCCACAAAATTTGATTCAATGTCTTGTGCCAAACTTTTGGTTTTTTTGCCACGTGTTTCTTGATGAGCCCAATTACCACTTTATTAACTGCTTCGACCTGACCATTTGCCTGAGCATAACATGGTGTCGAAGTAACCAACTTGAAGCCTGTTTCTGCTGCGAACTCTTGCATTTTTTGTCCAACGAATACAGAGCCTTGATTCGTTGTGATGGTTTCAGGTATCCCAAATCTATACAAAATATGATTCTGGATGAATTATATCACAGTCTCTTGATCTACTTTCACTAGGGGCCCAACCTCTATCCATTTCGTGAAATAGTCTATCCCTACGAGGATGAATCTTTGTTGTTTCGACGAGGCTGGTCGAATCTCTCCTATGACATCCAAAGCCCAACCTCAGAAGGGCCATGGTTTGACGATGATGTGTAATTCGCTGGTTGGCACATGCTGAATGTTTGCATGTTTCTGACAGTCTTGGCATCCCTTCGCGAAGTCCATGCAATCTTTGAGCATGCTTGGCCAATAGACACCCTGTCGAAACAGTAACAATTTCATCTTGTGGCCAACTTGGTGAGCTCCACATGTCCCACTATGAACTTCAGAAATTGCCAAATAGGCATCTGTGTCCCCTAAACATTTGAGCAATACCCCTTATGGAGTCTTCTTTAGCATCTCGTTTCCCATCAGGACATAACTCAGTGCTCTATATTTAGTCTTTCTATCAACGCTGCCCACCGAATTTGCCAGATACTCGATGATTAGTCTTCTCCAATATGTTGAGGACAAATTGCTGATAGCGAAAACCTCGCAACTTTCCAACTCTTCGATCAAGCTTTCTGACGAGGCGTTGGCCCTCACTGCCTTTGATATTGACCAGTCTGATGTTGGGCATATGTTCGACACCATCTTCTCCCTAGTTTCGATGAAGTTCTTCAGCTTTCCTTCCGACACCTTGTAACTAGAGGTGATCTGTGCTAGCTCATTAGCCTCTTGGTTTTCTATCCTGGGCACGTGCGTAATGCTGACAACTTCAAAATGTTCCAAAAGGCGTTTTGTAACGCCCCAGTTTTGTCTTATTTATTCAATCGAGTAAATTTAATTATTTTTATTATTATATTATTTTATTCTTGACTTTTATTTGCCAATATATTATTTTTCATCGCTGTTTATGTTTTATCACATTTTGAGAACGTTTGCGGGATATTTGAGCTGAGGGGTAAAATAGTCTTTTAGGGGTTTAGATATTTATATAAATAGAAAATGGAGAGAAAAAGAGAGAAAAGAAAAGGAAAGAAAAAGAAGAGAAAGAAAAGGAGAAGAAAGAAAGAGAAAAGAGGAGAAAGAGGAAAATCGCGGGAACTCCGTTTCGAGCGCGATTAATCGGGTAAGGGTGAGAAGTTTCAATTATATCTTGCTTGTGTATGTATATGTGTTGTTTATTGTAATTGTTTTGGTTGTTTCGCGACTTTTCTTATCGATTGAAATTAGGAGCAATTGATAGAAATCGATGTTTTCACAGATGAAATTCGATATAAACTGCGTAGAATACTTGTTGATTAGGTCGGAACATGTTTTGGTTGTTCTGGTATGAATTGGAAGGGTTTGGGTGGTAGAAATGATGTATTTTGGCCCCAAATGATCTATATTGACGCTGCTGCGAATTCTGGGTTTCGCGGGTTCGCCTAGCGAACCTAAGTGAAGGAACGGGCGAATGTTTGCCTAGAGGTTCGCCTAGCGAACTTTATGTTGGTTTTCCACTGCCTTGGTTCGCTAGGGTTCACCTAGCGAATACTGGAGCGAAGTGGCAGATTTTTCTATTTTGTTTTCTTCGTAATTTTCAAACCGTAAGTCCGTTTTGGTCGTCGTTCGAAGCGTTGGAAAGCTAATAAAATATTATTTCTATTAAAAATGGTTTGGAGGGTAGGAGATGATTTATTTAAGTCTTGGTTTTACAAAAGTGTTGGGTTGTCGGGTTTTTATCGCGTTAAATGCGTGCGGTCGGTGTTTTACCGTGTGTTGTGCTATTGTTGTGTAACGTGGAGCTTTTATGTGGTTTATATGATGTTGATGGATGTGATAATTATGTTTTGTGTGGTAAAATACATTATTTGATTAAATATCAATGTATGTTGTTATGATGTTTTGTGGGATTGTTGTGGTTTGTATGATGTTGAAGCATGTGACAAGTTGTTGTGATTGTTGTGGTTGATGGTGAGTAATTCTTGTTGTGAGTTGATATGAGTGTATATGCTAAAATGCTAATTATGGTGGTTGTGGATTATAATGGAATGAATTGTTTATGTGAAATTCAATGTGTGTTATTTGGTGGCCTTATGGCAAGTAAGTGCATTGTTTGAATTGATTTCCAATGCATGAATAATGATGATGAGATAATTCATATTGTTGAATTGTGGTGATGCATTTGATTGTCATGAGTTCTTGTATGTCAAGCATCATGATATGCATGTTGGTGATGTCGTGTGCCCTTGTGGGGTGTGAGCGACGAATCGATTCCAGAGGGAATCCGCTATAACATCGTGCGCCTTATACAAATAGGACTGAAAGCGATGATTATAGACGATCGTACACCTTATACAAAGAGGACCGAAAGCGATCGGATCGTGTGCCTTATACAAAGAGGATTGAAAGCGATCTATAAACGTCATGCGCCTTATACCAAGAGGACCGAAAGCGACGGGGAACATCGTTTGCCCGACGGGGTGTTACTTGAGTGGCCCTCAGTAACAAGCGATGGTTCCAATAGTTCCTGAGTGAACTAGTGTTGAGATGATGGATGGATGGTACCGCATATGCATTGCATAGAGTCGTTGTGTCGGTCTCTTTGCATTTGCATAAATCATGAATGAATTGATTATGTGTGGAAATTCATGAATTGATTGATTATGTGTTGAAACTTATATTTGAATTGGTGAATTGATGTGCATATGTGATAAATGCATTGGTTGTGGATAATATGTCTTATGTGTAGACATGTGTTATGTGATGTGGTGGTGTGTTTTCATATGTTATAACGTTGCTATGCCTTATGTGCGAATAGGTGATTATGTGAGTATAAGTGATATATGTTATGGATTTGTGACATGCTCTATGTGTATTAATATGTGATGCTTGAGGTGAGAATAACTATGTATGTGAATTTATATGTTTTGCATATTATTATGCAATCGTGATCTAGTTGTTATTTCTCACCCTTCTGCTGTGGTTTGTTGCTCTATGAGGCAATTGCAGATTTGTAGTCTTGGAGGCTTTTGTGAAGATTAGTTCTCCATTCTTTTGTCGGTCTTGGTGTCTGCTCTGATACGTAGCACGGGAGTCGGGGAACGATTATGTTATATATGCTTACCTTTGTTAGATTTATTGTGTATTACCTTTGTATGTATATTTTGATGTTATAAAATAATTTATTTTGTAAAACAAGTCAGTTATGGATCTTTCCGCTTTATTCTATAATTGAACTTTGATTTTGTATGGAAAAAGTTTCCCTTTGAGGGTATCCCATTTTGTGTTATGTATCAAAATTATGAGCAGGGAATGTGTTTTCTTTCTTTAAATGTGGCATCCTTGTTTCTGTCGGAAAAATAAATTTTTATTTACTCTGATTTAAATTATGTATTATTTATTTGCGATGGGAATTGGGGTGTTACATTAGTGGTATCAGAGCAGGTCGGTCGGTCCGGCCAAGTCGTTGAGTCAGTTGGTTTGACAGTTGAATAATGTTGATGTTTTTTGTCCCTTAGTACGTGATATGTGTGTAAAACACTGTCAGTGCTTTCTGGTTTTTCTATTCCGTTGTCTGCAGGTGTGAGAATGAGATAAGTGGGGGAGAAGCTTGTACTTCTCCAAGTTGCTTCAGGTGTGGATGTCGCGGTGAGAATCGGATACCAAGCTATTGGATTAACTTGAATCACAATTTTTGAAATTCACCACTGGTCTTTATTTTATCCAAAGGAAAGGTTTAAAGAACGAAAAAACCTAAGAGATCTAAGGTTCGGGGGTTGGTTACGCCTAGGGAAGGTATTAGCATCCTAAACGTCTGTAGTACTCTACAGGAACCTCTTGTTAGTATTTATGTTATCTATTACTTGCTTGCTTAAGGGTATGTGATAAGGTTAATACCTAGGGGGTTAGTATCTAAGTATACTCGCCAAGACATCGCATCTTGTGCCTGCGTATCCTGACGGGAGTGGAATCAGAGTATTCGTAGTTCCCCTCAAAGAGGGCGAGGAACTCTTGACTGCGGTCAAGGTTCCAGGGGGAGGTAGCGTCTATGGCAAGACACTACATAGAGTGCGGTGACCCTAAAGTTAAAGTTAAGTTAAAGGGAGTAAGAAGTGTCCATGGTAGAACACATGTATAGAATGTGGTGACTTAAAATCCTAAGGTTAGGATAAGGGAAAGAAGTATCTAAGATTTCCTAAGTATGACGCGGCGGTCAACAGGAGGAATTCTTTCCTTTGGAAAAGAGAGGAACTTCATGTGTCAACTAATGGATAGCAACACATACAGTAAATACTCAGGTAAATTGGAAACTCAAAAGATAAAACATTAAAATTAGGACTTCATACAGCCAAGTACATCGAAGATTTAAATTTAAAATCGAACTTTAGGAACCAACACAGATGGTCAAGATTAAATCAAGAAATATAAGTAAGCCAAAAGACAAATCAACTAATAAATTCAAAACTAATTAATTAAAGTCTAAAAAAAACAACACTTAAAACTAAACTAATTTAAAAAACTAAATAATTAAGTTCTAACTAGTTAGTTAATAAACCTAAAAAAAACTAATTAATTGCTAATAAAAACTAATTAATCAACTAACTCTAAATAAACTAAATCTAAAAGAAAAAAAACAAATTAGATTAAAATTAGTGCCATAATTAAAAAGGGGTTGCAAGGAGCAGGGGCCCATTGCGTATGGCCCAACCAGTTTCAGATCAACATAATCACAAAGAAAAAAAAACAAAAAAAACAATCCCTCTCTCTCACAAGGTTCTCAGCTCTCAGTCACAATTCATTTACCCACATTCTATCTCTCTTTCGCTCTCCACCCTTTCTATTTGTCCAATGTTCTCTCTCTCACTCACATAATTTATCTTCAACCTCTCTCGCTAGTCCCTCCTTCCGTCTCTCCCAATCGCTCTCTCCTTCTCCCTCAGTCTCGCTCGGTTTCGCTCACCCGTCTCTCTGTCTCGTTGTCTCCTTCTTCTCTCGTCTATGCTTCGATTTCTCTTCCTCGCACCGCACTCTCTCGATCGCGTATTCGTCTCAACCATTCTCACAACAACTCTTTTTCCCTCAATCGCACACCTCCGGCTCAACCAACCCCACTCTTCCTCACGGATTCGCCATCGCCACTCTCATCCTCGCACGAAGATTATGTTTCAAATTCATAAATCAAGCAAAATACGACAATCAAACGATCCCAATATCACAACCCTAGCATACGAACTCGCGTTAAGACAGGTTTTCAAAGATTAAAGTATAAGGGATCATGACATACCTTCGAATGAGGTTGGCGCAACGGATTCGACAATGTCGACGATTTTGACGGTGCGTTTCCTCCTCTTTTGATCTGCTTCTCATGTATGTACTTCAATTGATGATGATACGATATTGCTACTTGCACATGTTTGTGTATGGTTTTTTTTGTGAAATTTTTTATGTGAATCTGTCTGGTGTATATTGTACCGCGAATTGGTGTGTATGTGTATTTTTCTCTGAACTGGTGTAAACGGTTTTCTTTGAGTGTTTTTTTTTGTGATTTTCTGCTCCGTGTATTTTTCCTTCTGTTATGAGTTTCTCACTTTTTCTCCCCCTCTCCTGCTGTGTGAACGATGCACCATTTTATAGATGCGTTTGAAATTAATCTGACAATTTATGAAATAATGAGCGAGATTGTTTGTCGGTTCTTCTCTTGTGAATTGATTTGTTGTGATGAAACTTTCCTCTTTTGATTGAGCACTTTCGATTCTTTCCTTGCTCGACTCAGAACTGTTTTGGAAACTATTTTAAACTTGTTTGATCTTGTTTTGGGACAGGTTATTGATGATGATAATGATTTTGTTTTGCTGTAACCTGAAAACATGATTTCGGTTTTAAGAAGAAAATCATACAGCTTTTAATGGCGGTCTTTTGTAATTTTTGTCATGACTTTGCGGTTTATGATTTCCCTTCTTGAATTGTTGGTATTATTCAACAAGATTGATCCTACCTCAGTCTCTCTTTGAAAAACAGGAGCGAACTCATATGGTCTTTATATTTGCAGGTAGCCAATGAGTCTAAAGAGGACACATACCAAGAAGACAGTCGGTGTCCTATAAAGCCAAGGACGTAATAATGCTACTGACATATATTTCACTGTACCACCATATCTTGTGTGCACATTCAGCTATGAAACAGGGAAGTCCCCAAAACAGGATGAGCTTCACTTTTCTCACTTCTCGCAACTTTTGAAATGGCTTCTTCAGACATGGGTCCACTGAGAGGAAAAAGGACGTGTTGCACAGCCTATACAGTCCAAGTATATAACATGGCATCTTGCAAACGTGAGGAGCAGTAGCTAGTATGGTGGGAGTTTTCTTAGCTTTAGTTGTTGATGATTCAAAGTGCCCGGCAAAATATTCTATACGGTCCAGAGTGGGAGTCTACATTCTTCTACAACTTATTTCCATCTCATTGATATGAAACTGCAAGGCAGAGTTGAAGTTAATTTGTTTGTAATTTGAGCCTTTTGAAATTTGGATAGGAAACATGTTGTAATTGGACCTTTACACTTGAATTTAATGAAACTCTTGAACAAACCATTCTTTCTTAGAATATGAAACCTTGTATGACTAACTTCTTGCAACTTTATTCAAAAATTCTTTGAATGATTTCAATCATGGCTTGAACTTAATCTTTGCATTGAGAACTTCTTGTCCAACTTGATAATGGTGAAGGCCTCATGAACCATATGACTCATGCCTTAAAATTAGGGACTGACTTGAGGACCAAAACGAACCCACGACGACTTGATGTGGAATCTTGGATTGAGCTTAAATTACAAGAAAAATGATCACGAATTTTGTCTCTTGAATTTCTTGTCAAAATTTGATTCAAAATCTTATCCAAAATTCACCATTTTAAAGCACACGAGTCATTACCAATAAGAGAATCCAAATTCTTTTATTTACGACCGCGGAGGAAACAACATGATGATCCAACCTTATGGGTAAGAACAAAGCCTTTCCTGAACCACTCCCTGAGAAATCTGTTGAGAATGAGGAGGCCACTTGGAATTAGATCCCTGCACAAATCCGTTAGTGATAAAGCATGCAAAGATACGAAATGATGCACAGAGAGGTGAAATCTTATGGTCAAAAATTAGGGTATGACAGATGCCCCTATTTAAGTTTCTTCTATCCAGAGATATGGAGATTGAAATCTTCCTCTCGACGAGATAGGAGAGACTTAAATACAAACATGCGCAATTTTTGGCCCTAAGATGCCACAAATGCATATGGTATGATATGAAATGGAATGGAATGAATGCAAAGACAAGGATCCTATGGGAAATGGTACCACAGGGGAAAAAGTGTTACAGTTGTGTCAGAAACGAATTGAAACAAAGCAAAGTATCTGGAAAACATCACCCAAGAATGGCATTGGATGAAAAAAAGTACCAAACATCCAATAATGGCTTTGGATGAAAGGTAAACTAAGAATATCTAAGAAGGCATCAGATGAGAATGAGACAAAATAATGTAATCCGAGAAGGCATTAGACACAAAGAAACCAGTCATCCAATAATGGCTTTAAATGAAAGGTACACTCACAATATCTGATAATGGCTTCAGATGAAAGGGAACAAGGTAAAGAAACCAGACATCCAATAATGGCTTTGAATGAAAGGTACAATCACAACATCTAATAATGGTTTTAGATGAATGTGAACAAGGTAAAGAAATCAGACATCCAATAATGGCTTTGAACGAAAGGTAAAATCACAATATCTAATAATGGCTTTAGATGATTGCGAACAAAGACTCGATCTGGAAGAACATCAGAAAGAGGGTCCCATCCGGAAAAACATCAGATGGTAAAGAAACCAGACATCCAATAATGGCTTTGAACGAAAGGTGTAATCACGATATCTAATAATGGCTTTAGACAAAGTGAACAAGATAAAGAAACCAGACACCCAATAATGGCTTTGAATGAAAGGTACAATCACAATATCTAATAATGGCTTTAGATGATTGTGAACAAAGACTCGATCTGGAAGAACATCAGAAAGAGGGACTCATCCGGAAGAACATCAGATGGTAAAGAAACCAAACATCCAATAATGGCTTTGAATGAAAGGTAAAATCACAATATCTAATAATGGCTTTAGATGATTGTGAACAAAGACTCGATCTGGAAGAACATCAGAAAGAGGGTCTCATCCAGAAAAACATCAGATGGTAAAGAAACCAGACATCCAATAATGGCTTTGAATGAAAGGTATAATCACAATATCTAATAATGGCTTTAGATAAATGTGAGCAAAGATGACATCCAAGAATGGCATTGAATGCAAAAGGAGTCAATCATCCAATAATGGCTTTGAATGAAAGGTATGACTCATAATATCTGAGAAGACATCAGACGCCAATGAGACAAAAGGTGAAATCCAAGAAGGTATTGGATGTAAAGAAAACCACAACGTCCAGGAAAGCATTGAACGAATATGAACAAAGATATACCCAAGAAAGCGTTAGATAGACGCGACAATATCTGTTTGGTAGGTGCCAAGTGAGTTGGACTTAGACGACAAGGTCAGACGTGGATAACAACACGACCTATGGAGAATGCAAATGAGGATGAATCACTCATGCTATGTGTATGTATATGAATTATGCCATGCAAATGCAAATGTAATGCAAATGTCGACGACACGACTCGACTCTTTAGAAAAGACAAGACTAAAAGACTGATTCCTCAACACGGAGATCACTGTCATTCCGCTTTAGGATTACAGATGTTATCACACTTGTAAAATGTATTAATTTGATGATCCTTGTAGGAAGGATAATGAGCTGCTTAGGGATCCTTCAAGTAAACTGCCCCAGACTAGCTAACTATTGTAGATGAACTGATAATTGCTTCAGCTGGATTGATTCTGTAAATGACTATTTAACTGTGCACTTGGAAAGCTTGCCCCCAGTCTGAGTCTCGGAAGATATTATGAATAAACCAATTCTGAGAAAGACTTGCACTGTAACAAATCTCGAACTGATTTTCAACCTGATTTGGAAAGGACTTGCCCCTGATTGGATCACCGACCAAGTTTCTCAAATGTTTGAAAATTCCTTAGGCGGAAGCCAGATTGCAAACAAAAGTGTTCATACAAACATAGTAAATGCAAAGTTCATGCAACTTTTGAAATCAAAATCATTTTTGGAATGAGGTAAAACAATAGGGTCACTAGTCAGGACACGGTGGTTCAAGACGTTTAAAAGTGAAAGATAAAGCAAAAAGGCGTGATGCCAAAAAAAATGATCTGCAAAGATCTTCAGGAGTCAGTTTACGCAACCTCGTTGTAGTATGCTTTCAAAATAACCTTGCTTCAATTAGGTCTTTTGAGGGTTATAACGTGGTCTGGTTCACGGTTTAAGAAACAAAGGATAAAGGCTCAAAGTTTATTTTTACCCACCCAATCTTCGTGATGATCTCCAGTCCTACACTCAGTTAACTCAGACTTTGCACTCAGGTTCCCATAGGTTAGGGATTGCATTGATGATGATGGTTCAGAAGTTAAGGGACTTTTGAGGTGACAGTCACTACTTCCTTATAACCCTTGGTTATTTTTTTTCATTGAGGATTTCATGGTAAGGCGTTAAAGATTTCTCCTTTTTATTATCCCTAACTTTTTCCTGAACTGTTTCTCGTGAATCTTACAGTCAGCAGGATGCCCCAGTTTTTTGTCTGCCTAAGTCTCCTTCACAGGTTTCGACTTAGCGGGCTTTTTCCTTTTTGATTTTTTTATCTTTTTTTGAAAGAAAGTGACTGCCTGGCTTAATGATTACGACGAACCATCATCAACTTTTGATTTGAAGGACATCTTCGACATTTGCGAAGGAAAAATTGAGAATGCAACCTTTTTGTTGAAAGATGTCTTGCATAAAACTCTTGTATTTGAATGCACAATCCAGTTAACTGAGAACTACCCTGCCCCAGGTTAAGATTGAGGGTTTTTATTTGTAAAGAAAAGAAACTCCTACTTCAAGGCTCAAAGGGGTTGACGAGGGTTTATCTTCCTTATTTCTCCAGTGTTTAGGAATTGAAACAATGCCTTACATCCTCAGCAAAGTTTTGATTTGAAAGCATACCGACAACAATTATGAGTATTACGTTTTCATAATCCTCCCTTCAATCTTTGCATAATCAGAGGGAAAGTGGAAAAGAGATAAATTTTGTTTTTGTTTTTTTTTTGTTTTCTTTTTGAAAAGGAAGGCATAAAGATGTAAATAGGAAACATAGATGAATTGAATCCAAAAGTTGCAATGCTCATTTTATTAATTATGAAAGTACAAACATAAATCGAAAGCAAACAGATAATACGAATAAGAAAAATGCAAACAATAAGAAACAAAAGTCTAGTGACTAATCAGAAACAAGAGTGAGCTGTCCTGTCTGAAACACTGAGGTTTGCTGAAGTCAACTGAAGCTTCACTTAGCGTGCTCTGGCAAAGGATTGTTCTTGACATTCGGATTGGTGTCACGAAAGGAGAGAATACCAATTCTGATCAGCTCTTGTACTCTAGCCTTCAATGCAAAGCAATGTTCCAAGTCGTGGCCTGCGCCACCTTGATAGTATTCACAATGAAGATCGGCCCTATAACCGGCTAGAAGAGGATTTGGAGGAGGAGGTAAAGGCCTTGTGGTAATCAAACCTTTATGAACTAGCCCAGGATAAAGTTCAGTGTATGTCATTGGGATAGGATCAAAATTATTCCTATTACGGTACTGATTCTGTCCAACAGCTGGACGTTGAGGAGTTTGAGCTGGTCATGGAGCAGTAACCATAGGAGTAATAGCAGCAATATCAGGGTGGTCAGCATACTGTGGTCGAGGACGAGGCCTCCTGGTTTCAAACATAACAGCATTGGTTTGATCTTCTCTCTTCTTCTGGAAATTCCCATAGAATTTCTTAGCACCATTAGAAGATTCAGAAGCGTTGGATACTTTACCATTCTTAAGTCCTTCCTCGAGTCTTTGACCAATAGTAACCAAATCAGTGAAGCTGGAGGAAACACTACCAATCATCTTCTCCCAGTAGAATGGAGACAAGGTGTCCATAAACAATCCAGTTAACTCTTTCTCTGCCAAAGGAGGCTTAACTTGAGAAGCCAACTCTCTCCAGCGCTGAGCATATTCCTTGAAAGACTCTTTATCCTTCTGAGACAAATTTTGCAGCTGACGGCGGTCAGGAGCCATGTCGAGGTTGTACTTGTATTGCTTCATGAAGGCATTAATAAGATCCTGGAAACAGTGAATGCTATTTTGTTCAAGATTCATATACCATTTGAGAGAAGCTCCACTCAGACTATCTTGAAAGCAGTGGATGAGCAACTTTTGATTCTTGGCATGAGCAGCCATATTTCGAGTGTACATGACCAAATGAGCTCTTGGACAAGAATCACCTTTGTACTTCACAAAATCGATAGCCTTGAACTTAGCAGGCATAACAAGGTCAGAAACCAAGCCCATGTTTTCTGCATCTAGGTTGAAGAAATCAGCACCCTCTACGGCTTTAAGTCTCTTTTCTATAGTTTGAAAATGTTCACGGACAAACGCGGGTTCAACAAAATCTTCATGGTCTTCACCCTGAGCAATGTCAACATTGTACTCATAAAGAGGGTTCTCAAATGGAGGTCGAGTAGTCTGGGCAACAACATGAACCACAGGTCTAGGCTCGGAGAAAACTGGAGCTTGAAATACTGGTCTGGAAGTCTGACCAATCATAGCAGTAGATGCAAGAGGTGGTGAGTAGTTGGGAGGCAAAGCAAACTCTGGCCAAGTTGAAGGTGGCACCTGAACATGTTGAGGATCAGCAGTTGAAACATCTTGGATGACAGTTCTTTGGGGTTGCTCTCCTCTAGCAATCAAGACTTGGAGCATTTTAGTGAGCTTTGCCATGCTTGACTTAAGGTCGTCAATCTCCATTCGCATCTCAACATTGTGTGCTTCTTGCTCTGCCATTATGCGTCTGTAGTTAGCTCTAGTCCGATATCTATGTGGAGGAATCAGCTTGACAACTCACAGGTAACACTGGAAGATAGAGACAGCTGGAAATGAGTTGCTGGACAAACGGACGCATGCAAAGATGCAAATGATATGCCATGCGATGCAATGGTTTCAAGGAACTCAATAGTAGGTTGCAAACATTTCGGAAAGACTGAAAAAGTTTCATTTTATAATCCAGGATTTTTTTTTTTTTTTTTTACTTTGCAAGGGAAAGAACAATTGAGTTTCTTGAAACCGAATGGTGATTCATGAATGCATGAATGGATGCATAAACACAGGTATACACATATACACATATACAGGTAAACAAGCCAAGGTTTAGGTTTGAAGATCACGGGCATGGAGCCATGGTCTACCCTTCCCAAGGTGTGTACTATGGTTTCAAATGTACCTGCCAAACGGGTTCTACAAAGTTCCCAGAGTCTACAATCCATCTTTCGGATATTATCGACTTCCCAAATTACTCAGTTAGTCAATAATATTCTCAAGAGAATCTCGTCCGAGTGTAGTATCGCGTGACAACTATTTGGAAATAGACTCCCGCATAGTCACCGCACTACATTCTAAAAGGCCAAGTGGGGTTAAAGGTACTACGGTCCCCAGTCTCACTGGTTCTTGGTCGAAATTAATATTGTTTTCACAAATGGACTCGTTCAAACAACATTAATTTCAAAAGAACCTAAACTGAGCGATGATTTTCTCAATTCAACTTTTCAGGAATCGACTCCGTCAAAGTATCCTTGACCATATCATCTCCTATCATAATTGCACTCAAGTCCGTGTGTAGGACTCCTCACCACTCAAGAACCCCTGCACACAGCAAAACCAGGCACAACAGATATAAACAAGCAAAATAATAAATAAGCAAGAAAAACAAGAATACTAAACAAGTTAGGCCTAACCCTCTAAGTTAAGATACCCAGTGAAGTCGCCATTTCTGTCACGGTGAGAATCGGATACCAAGCTATTGGATTAACTTGAATCACAATTTTTGAAATTCACCACCGGTCTTTATTTTATCCAAAGGAAGGGTTTAAAGAACGAAAAAACCTAAGAGATCTAAGGTTCGGGGGTTGGTTACGCCTAGGGAAGGTATTAGCATCCTAAACGTCTGTAGTACTCTACAGGAACCTCTTGTTAGTATTTATGTTATCTATTACTTGCTTGCTTAAGGGTATGTGCTAAGGTTAAGACCTAGGGGGTTAGTATCTAAGTATACTCGCCAAGACATCGCATCTTGTGCCTACGTATCCTGACGGGAGTGGAATCAGAGTATTCGTAGTTCCCCTCAAAGAGGGCGAGGAACTCTTGACTGCGGTCAAGGTTCCAGGGGGAGGTAGCGTCTATGGCAAGACACTACATAGAGTGCGGTGACCCTAAAGTTAAAGTTAAGTTAAAAGGAGTAAGAAGTGTCCATGGTAGAACACATGTATAGAGTGTGGTGACTTAAAATACTAAGGTTAGGATAAGGGAAAGAAGTATCTAAGATTTCCTAAGTATGACGCGGCAGTCAACAGGAGGAATTCTTTCCTTTGGAAAAGAGAGGAACTTCATGTGTCAACTAATGGATAGCAACACATACAGTAAATACTCAGGTAAATTGGAAACTCAAAAGATAAAACATTAAAATTAGGACTTCATACAGCCAAGTACATCGAAGATTTAAATTTAAAATCGAACTTTAGGAACCAACACAGATGGTCAAGATTAAATCAAGAAATATAAGTAAGCCAAAAGACAAATCAACTAATAAATTCAAAACTAATTAATTAAAGTCTAAAAAAAACAACACTTAAAACTAAACTAATTTAAAAAACTAAATAATTAAGTTCTAACTAGTTAGTTAATAAACCTAAAAAAAACTAATTAATTGCTAATAAAAACTAATTAATCAACTAACTCTAAATAAACTAAATCTAAAAGAAAAAAAACAAATTAGATTAAAATTAGTGCCATAATTAAAAAGGGGTTGCAAGGAGCAGGGGCCCATTGCGTATGGCCCAACCAGTTTCAGATCAACAGAATCACAAAGAAAAAAAAACCAAAAAAAACAATCCCTCTCTCTCACACGGTTCCCAACTCAGTCACAATTCATTTACCCACATTCTATCTCTCTTTCGCTCTCCACCCTTTCTATTTGTCCAATGTTCTCTCTCTCACTCACATAGTTTATCTTCAACCTCTCTCGCTAGTCCCTCATTTTGTCTCTCCCAATCGCTCTCTCCTTCTCCCTCATTCTCGCTCGGTTTCGCTCACCCGTCTCTCTGTCTCGTTGTCTCCTTCTTCTCTCGTCTATGCTTCGATTTCTCTTCCTCGCATCGCACTCTCTCGATCGCGTATTCGTCTCAACCATTCTCACAACAACTCTTTTTCCCTCAATCGCACACCTCCGGCTCAACCAACCCCACTCTCCCTCACGGATTCGCCATCACCACTCTCATCCTCGCACGAAGATTATGTTTCAAATTCATAAATCAAGCAAAATACGACAATCAAACGATCCCCATATCACAACCCTAGCATACGAACTCGCGTTAAGACAGGTTTTCAAAGATTAAAGTATAAGGGATCATGACATACCTTCGAATGAGGTTGGCGCAACGGATTCGACAATGTCGACGATTTTGACGGTGCGTTTCCTCCTCTTTTGATCTGCTTCTCATGTATGTACTTTAATTGATGATGATACGCTATTGCTACTTGCACATGTTTGTGTATGGTTTTTTTATGAAATTTTTTATGTGAATCTGTCTGGTGTATGTTGTACCGCGAATTGGTGTGTATGTGTATTTTTCTCTGAACTGGTGTGAACGGTTTTCTTTGAGTGTTTTTTTTTGTGATTTTCTGCTCCGTGTATTTTTCCTTCTGTTATGAGTTTCTCACTTTTTCTCCCCCTCTCCTGCTGTGTGAACGATGCACCATTTTATAGATGCGTTTGAAATTAATCTGACAATTTATGAAATAATGAGCGAGATTGTTTGTCGGTTCTTGTCTTGTGAATTGATTTGTTGTGATGAAACTTTCCTCTTTTGATTGAGCACTTTCGATTCTTTCCTTGCTCGACTCAGAACTGTTTTGGAAACTATTTTAAACTTGTTTGATCTTGTTTTGGGACAGGTTATTGATGATGATAATGATTTTGTTTTGCTGTAACCTGAAAACATGATTTCGGTTTTAGGAAGAAAATCATACAGCTTTTAATGGCGGTCTTTTGTAATTTTTGTCATGACTTTGCGGTTTATGATTTCCCTTCTTAAATTATTGGTATTATTCAACAAGATTGATCCCACCTCAGTCTCTCTTTGAAAAACAGGAGCGAACTCATATGGTCTTTATATTTGCAGGTAGCTAATGAGTCTAAAGAGGACACATACCAAAAAGACAGTCGGTGTCCTATAAAGCCAAGGATGTAATAATGCTACTGACATATATTTCACCGTACCACCATATCTTGTGTGCACATTCAGCTATGAAACAGGGAAGTCCCCAAAACAGGATGAGCTTTACTTTTCTCACTTCTCGCAACTTTTAAAATGGCTTCTTCAGACATGGGTCCACTGGGAGGAAAAAGGACGTGTTGCACAACCTATACAGTCCAAGTATATAACATGGCATCTTGCAAACGTGAGGAACAGTAGCTAGTATGGTGGGAGTTTTCTTAGCTTTAGTTGTTGATGATTCAAAGTGCCCGGCAAAATATTCTATACGGTCCAAAGTGGGAGTCTACATTCTTCTACAACTTATTTCCATCTCATTGATATGAAACTGCAAGGCAGAGTTGAAGTTAATTTGTTTGTAATTTGAGCCTTTTGAAATTTGGATAGGAAACATGTTGTAATTGGACCTTTACACTTGAATCTAATGAAACTCTTGAACAAACCATTCTTTCTTAGAATATGAAACCTTGTATGACTAACTTCTTGCAACTTTATTCAAAAATTCTTTGAATGATTTCAATCATGGCTTGAACTTAATCTTTGCATTGAGAACTTCTTGTCCGACTTGATAATGGTGAAGGCCTTATAAACCATATAACTCATGCCTTAAAATTAGGGACTGACTTGAGGACCAAAACGAACCCACGACGACTTGATGTGGAATCTTGGATTGAGCTTAAATTACAAGAAAAATGATCACGAATTTTGTCTCTTGAATTTCTTGTCAAAATTTGATTCAAAATCTTATCCAAAATTCACCATTTTAAAGCACACGATTCATTACCAACAAGAGAATCCAAATTCTTTTATTTACGACCGCGGAGGAAACAACATGATGATCCAACCTTATGGGCAAGAACAAAGCCTTTCCTGAACCACTCCCTGAGAAATCTATTGAGAATGAGGAGGCCACTTGGAATTAGATCCCTGCACAAATTCGTTAGTGATAAAGCATGCAAAGATACGAAATGATGCACAGAGAGGTGAAATCTTATGGTCAAAAATTAGGGTATGACAGTGGAGCATTGGCTCAGTGTGCCGTTGGTTGCAAGAGTGTAAGTGTTGTTTGGACAGTGTGGTTCCCGATTCTGGAGGGAATGCGGAGGTAAGGTTTATGTCAACTAAAGATTTGTGCCTTAGGTAGTTTGTGCACAAGATGCAAGAAATGCTATTATAGTTTGGTGAAGACGGTTTATGCCCCATCATGATTGTCGGCTATCTATTGACAAATTGAGGAACTGATCACCCTTAATCTCTTGTTGATAGTAGACAAGAATTATGTTGGATGGAATAGACGTGTCTTTCCGGCTTTGATAGTGTGTGCAATGAATGGTTTGGAATTTTAGAAATGGTTACGGATTGTTTTGATGAGTCGATGAAGATTTTTATATCTGAAGGTGAGGCGGATTAGAGGTTTAGTATATTGGTCAAGTTGGAATGTCTCTGAGGGAGAATGATTGGGTATTACTAATGGTTGTTCTCAGAGAGTAGAGTGTGAACTTAAATTGGACGAAGGTGAATAGTCGAGGTTATATCTGCTAAGTGAGTAGGACACTCTTTGGAGTTGAGACTAAGGTGTTTGTTATGTTTGTGAGGCTAGTGTTCTGGAAATTGACAGGAAAGTCACAGTGATGGGTCGTCAGTTGTGCATGGTTTTCAGATGTGTCTTTGGATGAAACATTAGTGTGTCGACTTGAAGAGGTCCAGCATGGTTGGTAAGGAAAAAGATGATAGTAGGAGGTTGCATGTTAACTAGTGAGTAGTATGGAAACATGCGGTTGTGTTCTGGATAGCTTGAGTTTTGAATTGTGACGAATCGCAAACGATTTGAAATTCCTTGATGGTATGAGACTATGGAAATCTTGAGAAAACCCTTAGGTGTGGATGTTATATTTGAGAGTTCTTTTTGGTTGGTGGTTGCTACATGTAGGGATTTATGGAATTTGGACTGTTAAGCGAAGAAATTGTGTATGGATTACTGACAGTTGAATAAGGTAACGATTGAGAATAAATGTCCACTTTCATGAAGAGATGACTAGAATGGTTTGGTTGAGTTTGAGTGAAATTACAATTGTTTGGGATGTTTGATAAGAATGGTGAATTGTATGAGTTGAGGCTTTGATCGATTTAATGAGACCGGTTATGTTTGTTATCATCGGGATAGGCTGTTATTTACTCGGTTAAGCTTGTTTGTGAGTAACCAGTTACCCAGTGAATTTTTTTTGCAAAGCTTTAAGAATTTATATCTTTTGGAATTTGGTTGGGCATTACAACGTATCGTGATGTTATTTGGTGTTAGTAATGCGTCTGTAATGTTGGTGGAGTATTTGAATCGTATCTTCTATATTTACTTGGATAAGTTCGTAGTGGTTTTGATTAAGGATATTCGGATCTGTTATAAAATCAGAGGAAGAACAGGCAGAGTGTTTGAGATTGGAATTGCAAGTGTTGAAAAGAGACGAAGTTTTATGCTAAGTTATTCAAGTGAGAATTTTGGTTGAAAATGGTTAGTTTTCTTGGATATGTTATTTCAGATGAGAGTATTGTTATGGATCCATCTGAAGTAGATGCTGTTTTACAATGAGTGGCTCCGAAGTTGGTTAAGATTATTGGAAACTTTTGGGCTCAGTTGGTTGTTATTGTAGGTTATGGAAGACTTTGTTAAGTTCGTACTTCTGGTATCTCACTTGACTTGCAAAGGGTGAGTCATTTGTTTTGGATGTTCGTTGTGAGTAAGTTTTGGTGAGCTGAAGTAGAAGTTGTCTACGGCTCCAGTTTTGATTATGTGTGAGGTATTGTGATGTGTCTTTGATGAGTTTAGTCAGTGTGTTAATGCGAGAGGGTAAGGTCATTTCTTATGCTTTATGACAATTGAGGATTCATGATTTCAAGATGGCTGCGGTTACTTTTGTGTTGAGAATCTGGAGGTATTATTTTGAGGGTTTTAGGTTCAAGGTGTTTGGATGGAGAAAATGATGGTTTTGGATGTGTAACAAGACTGTTGGAATTCTGAGTTTTCCATGGTTCGCCTAGCGAACCTGGGGCGAAGTAGAAGCGAATGATTTTTCGCGGGTTCGCCTAGCGAGCCAGTTAGCGAGGGTCAGCGAATGTTCGCTAATGTTGTTTGCCTAGTGAACTTTGTATCTTTTTGGTTATGGTTGTTGCTGCCTTGGTTTGCCAAGGGATTCGCGGAGCGAACGGCAAGGCGAGGGTTCGCCAAGGAGTTTGCCTGGCGAACTTTGTGTCTGTTTTGTTCTGATTGTGGCTTCGCTTGGACGTTCGCCTAGCGAAGGTGGTAGCGAATGCTCGCTAGAAGGTTCGCCTAGCGAACATGGCAGGTTGTCCCGTTTTGTTTCCTTCATAACTTTTGATTTGTAACTCGGATTAAGGCACAGTCGGATGGTTGGAATTCCTGATTAGTTATGACCTTGGCTCGAATTATCCTATTGGTAAAGTGAATGTTGTTCCTGAAGTGTTAAGTCGATAGCTTTGCATATGATTGTTTTGATGGCCAGAGAATTAAAATTATTTGAGCAGTTCAGAGACTTGTGTTTGGTGTGTGAGATAACACAGTAGAGTGTGAAGTTGGATATATTAAAAGTGAACAGTGATTTTTTGGTGAATATGAGAAAGAGTTAGACTTTGGACGTGAAATTGATAGTTTTGATGGTTACGAGTAATCAGTGTGTGCAACGGAAGCGTGAGGTGGCATGATTCATATATGCGTGTGGGACTGGTATGAGTTCATAGGTTGAACATTGGAAACATGTAGGAATGAGGAGACTATTGGACGTTCCAGAATGGAAGTGTTAGGTGAAAGGTTTAAATATTATTCATGGGCTACTACGTAGATGGATGTTTTGGTTATATGTTCGATTGGTGGATCGTAGCATTGTTGTAATATTGTGGTGTGACAAGGATGTTGGTATTATGGTTGTGCAGAGGCTGTTGAAACGATGTTGGGTTATGGAACTTTATGTTCTTGTTTGTTTTGTTACCTCGTTTCCATCGTGATGGTTCGAGTGCGAGTAGATAATTCCTGTGTGTGTTCATAACTTGGGTATTCTTTGAGTCGTGAGTTAGTCGTCAAGTGCATTGTATGGGCTTTGCATCTGGTAGTTGTAGTTGTCGTCGTTGTCGTGTCGTTGTTGTAGCTGCTGTTAGCAAGGTGGGTTGTCAGTTTGTGTTATTCATGGTGTGCCTTTTGTTGGCATGGTAGTTTGTTAGTCGGATGCGAGAGTCGTGTCTGGAGTTGTTCGTATCAGTATATTTTCGAGGACGAAAATGTCTAAGTGGGGGAGAATTGTAACGCCCCGGTTTTGTCTTATTTATTCAATCGAGTAAATTTAATTATTTTTATTATTATATTATTTTATTCTTGACTTTTATTTGCCAATATATTATTTTTCATCGCTGTTTATGTTTTATCGCATTTTGAGAACGTTTGCGGGATATTTGAACTGAGGGGTAAAATAGTCTTTTAGGGGTTTAGATATTTATATAAATAGAAAGTGGAGAGAAAAAGAGAGAAAAGAACAGGAAAGAAAAAGAAGAGAAAGAAAAGGAGAAGAAAGAAAGAGAAAAGAGGAGAAATAGGAAAATCGCGGGAACTCCGTTTCGAGCGCGATTAATCGGGTAAGGGTGAGAAGTTTCAATTATATCTTGCTTGTGTATGTATATGTATTGTTTGTTGTAATTGTTTTGGTTGTTTCGCGACTTTTCTTATCGATTGAAATTAGGAGCAATTGATAGAAATCGATGTTTTCACGGATGAAATTCGATATAAACTGCGTAAAATACTTGTTGATTAGGTCTGAACATGTTTTGGTTGTTCTGGTATGAATTGGAAGGGGATGGGTGGTAGAAATGATGTATTTTGGCCCCAAATGGCCTATATTGACGCTACTGCGAATTCTGGGTTTCGCGGGTTCGCCTAGCGAACCCCAGCGAAGGAACGAGCGAATGTTCGCCTAGAGGTTCGCCTAGCGAACTTTATGTTGGTTTTCCACTGCCTTGGTTCGCTAGGGTTCACCTAGCGAATACTGGAGCGAAGTGGCAGATTTTTCTATTTTGTTTTCTTCGTAATTTTCAAACCGTAAGTCCGTTTTGGTCGTCGTTCGAAGCGTTGGAAAGCTAATAAAATATTATTTCTATTAAAAATGGTTTGGAGGGTAGGAGATGATTTATTTAAGTCTTGGTTTTACAAAAGTGTTGGGTTGTCGGGTTTTTATCGCGTTAAATGCGTGCGGTCGGTGTTTTACCGTGTGTTGTGTTATTGTTGTGTAACGTGGAGCTTTTATGTGGTTTATATGATGTTGATGGATGTGATAATTATGTTTTGTGTGGTAAAATACATTATTTGATTAAATATCAATGTATGTTGTTATGATGTTTTGTGGGATTGTTGTGGTTTGTATGATGTTGAAGCATGTGACAAGTTGTTGTGATTGTTGTGGTTGATGGTGAGTAATTCTTGTTGTGAGTTGATATGAGTGTATATGCTAAAATGCTAATTGTGGTGGTTGTGGATTATGATGGAATGCATTGTTTATGTGAAATTCAATGTGTGTTATTTGGTGGCCTTATGGCAAGTAAGTGCATTGTTTGAATTGATTTCCAATGCATGAATAATGATGATGAGATAATTCATATTGTTGAATTGTGGTGATGCATTTGATTGTCATGAGTTCTTGTATGTCAAGCATCATGATATGCATGTTGGTGATGTCGTGTGCCCTTGTGGGGTGTGAGCGACGAATCGATTCCAGAGGGAATCCGCTATAACATCACGCGCCTTATACAAAGAGGACTGAAAGCGATGATTATAGACGATCGTGCGCCTTATACAAAGAGAACCGAAAGCGATCAGATCGTGCGCCTTATACAAAGAGGACTGAAAGCGATCCATAAACGTCGTGCGCCTTATACCAAGAGGACCGAAAGCGACGGGGATCATCGTTTGCCCGACGGGGTGTTACTTGAGTGACCCTCAGTAACAAGCGATGGTTCCAATAGTTCCTGAGTGAACTAATGTTGAGATGATGGATGAATGGTACCGCATATGCATTGCATAGAGTCGTTGTGTCGGTCTCTGTGCATTTGCATAAATCATGAATGGATTGATTATGTGTGGAAATTCATGAATTGATTGATTATGTGTTGAGACTTATGTTTGAATTAGTGAATTGATGTGCATATGTGATAAATGCATTGGTTGTGGATAATATGTCTTATGTGTAGACATGTGCTATGTGATGTGGTGGTGTGTTTTCATATGTTATAATGTTGGTATGCCTTATGTGCGAATAGGTGATTATGTGAGTATAAGTGATGTATGTTATGGATTTGTGACATGCTCTATGTGTATTAATATGTGATGCTTGAGGTGAGAATAACTATGTATGTGAATTTATATGTTTTGCATATTATTATGCAATCTTGATCTAGTTGTTATTTCTCACCCTTCTGTTGTGGTTTGTTGCTCTATGAGGCAATTGCAGATTTGTAGTCTTGGAGGCTTTTGTGAAGATTAGTTCTCCATTCTTTTGTCGGTCTTGGTGTCTGCTCTGATACGTAGCACGGGAGTCGGGGAACAATTATGTTATATATGTATACCTTTGTTAGATTTATTGTGTATTACCTTTGTATGTATATTTTTATGTTATAAAATAATTTATTTTGTAAAACAAGTCAGTTATGGATCTTTCCGCTTTATTCTATAATTGAACTTTGATTTTGTATGGAAAAAGTTTCCCTTTGAGGGTATCCCATTTTGTGTTATGTATTAAAATTATAAGCAGGGAATGTGTTTTCTTTCTTTAAATGTGGCATCCTTGTTTCTGTCGGAAAAATAATTTTTTATTTACTCTGATTTAAATTATGTATTATTTATTCGCGATGGGAATTGGGGTGTTACACGTTTCGCCATCGAGAAGTAAATCAAGAGGTGCTCTTTAACACACTTATATTCTTTCGTGATTTGTTTAATCACCAGTTCCGAGTCTCCTCTTATTTCGACTTCTTTGGCACCCAAATCCTTGAGTATTTTGAGGCCAGTGATTAAGGCTTCATACTCTGCCTCGTTATTGGAGCATTTCCCGTCAACCTTGCATTTGAACTTAGTTAGAATACCCTGTGGGGATACTATCAGGATTCCAATGCCTGCCCCGTTTCTATGGCTTGACCCATCGAAGTATAACTTCCACGGGGCAATGTCGATACTATATACCGATGGTTCGACCAGTGCATGGCCGACAATAAAGTCTGCCACTATTTGACCTTTCATAGCCCTTAGAGGAACGTATGTCAGGGAAAACTCAGTCAATGCTAGTGCCTATTTCCCAAGTCGACTATGCAAAATAAGTTTGGACAACATATGCTTAATAACATCAAAATGCGATGAAACATAAACATCAACTGGTTTAATATATTGCTTTAATTTCATACATGAGAAGTACAGGCATAAACACAATTTTTCAATCATAGTATACCTAGTTTCAGTATCTATTAACATTCTATTAAGGTAATAAATGGGTCTTTCGACGCCACTACTATCTTCTTGTGCTAACATGCTTCCTATGGTCGTATCCGACGCTGCAATGTACAACTTCATGTTTTTATTCATACTAGGTGGCAATAGAATTGAAGGCCTTGTAAGATATTCCTTGATTGCATCGAAAGCCTCCTGCTGCTCCTGTCCCCAATGGAACTCATTTTCCTTCTTGGCTTTGAGTAATGGCGAGAATACCTTCGTCTTGCCACTTAGATTCGATATGAACCTTCTCAAGAAGTTTATCTTCCCCAACAAAGACTGGAGCTGCTTCTTTGTCGAAGGAGGCTTGAGATCCAAGATCGCTTTCATCTTGTTTTGGTTTATCTCGATGCCTTTCTTGTGGACCACGAACCCCAGGAAATCCCCTGCATGGACACCAAAGGTGGTCTAGGTGACCATCCTCCGATGAGGATTTTATCACAATGTCATCAATATACACCTGCATAAAATTCTCAATAAAGTAATGGAATATAGCATTCATAGCTCTTTGATAGGTTGCCTCAACATTTTTTAAACCAAAGGGCATTACAACCCATTTGTATGTTCCCAAAGCCCCGGGGCATCAAAACGCGGTTTTGGGAACATCTTCTTCGGCTATGAGAATTTAGTTATAGTCGGAGTAGCCGTCGAGCATACTCAAATATTCGAAACCTGCCGCTGAGTCGACAAGCATCTCTGCCACATGCATCGAATATTCATCTTTTGGGATAGTGTTGTTTAGATCCCTAAAGTCTATACAGACTCGAAAGGTTCCATTTTTCTTGATAACGGGCACTATGTTTGCTATCCATTCGACGTACCTTGCAGTTCTGATGAACCGGCTTTTGAGCAGTCTCTCGATCTTCTGCTTGATCATCGAAGTAACCTCTAGAGCGAATCGTTGAGGCTGCTGCTTTACTGGCCTTTTACCTGGCTGAATTGGAAGTCGAAGCTCCACCACACTTCGACTCAAACCAGGCATTTCGCCATAATCCCAGGCGAAGCAATCCTTGTACTCCTTTAATACCTCAATTAGCTTGGCCTTCATCTTTGACCCAACTTTGGTGCTCACATAGGTAGGTCTTTTGGTAACCCCACCTCCTAAGTCAACCTCTTCGAGCGGGTCCTGCGCCTGCATTCTTTGCAGCTCACTATTTGGGTCTTTCTCGAACCCTAGAGGCTCATTGTCATAGATACAACCAAGCCTCCGGCTTTCTGAAGCTGTTGTCTGGCCTCGTGGGCCATTTGCTTGTGCGTCGCAGTCGGCTCCGCTAGCTATATTCTGTTGTTCTTCTACTTCTAATGCCGACATTCTTTTGTTTTTAACCAGATAGGCTGAAATTTGAGTCATGCTTTCTGACTCAGCAGTCATTCTCACCGACTACTGGCTACCCCATGGGTGGATTATTTTCTGTAGGCTCCATGGTTTCGTCGGCAGCATCCCAGATAAACCCATAGTCAGGATCTAAGTTCAGGATGTGACCCGTGTCGACGAAAGTATAGAACCCCGACCCGTCATCACAAGGAGCCACATTTGCTAAGTGCTGATCAAAGAACTTCTTACTGCCCCTAGCTTCGTCGATCTTATAATAACTTTGATCAACCTCAATATTCTCGACGATGCCATCTTTTCTCCAGATGGTCAATCTTTGGTGCATTGTCGACGACACTGCCCCTATTCCATGAATCCACTCCCGGCCCAACAGCAAGTTGAAATTTGCTTTTGAGTTAATAACCATAAAGAGTGTTGATTTGTTGGCCGTACCCACTGCTAAGTCCACTTGGACAACTCCAAGGATGTTACTGGTCTTTCCTTCGTAGTTGGATATAACCATGTTGTGTTGTCGGAGGTCAGCCTCCGTCTTTCCAATCTTTTTGAATAAGTTGTGAGGCATCAGATTGACAGTTGCCTCTCCATCCACAAACACCTTATTGACTGCCACTCCATCAACATTCGTTTTTATGAATAACGACTTCAGATGGTACATCATCCCAGGACTGGGTCTCTCAAACATGGTCGTTTATTCCTTGACCACACCATTGTTCATTACATAATAGCATAGCGGTTTGTCCTCCGCATTTTCACCAGGTACGGAATCCTCTTCAGCTTCAGAGATTTCCGACACCACATCGTATTCAGCTGGCAGTATTGACACGATGCCACAGTTCAAGAGGAAGTCTTCATCATAGGTGTCATCATTGGTGTCACCGTACATGTCTTCGTCGAAGTCCCCGTCTGGTGAATGGGTATACTCTTCGTCCGACTGAGGAGAATACTTTGGCTCTTCCTCATCTGACTGAGGAGTGTATTCTGGTTCCTTTTTGCTTTTGATCACTGACGTACATTTTGAGCTTTGGGTCGAAACTACCCCTTTTTCTCCTGACGCTTCCATGATTACTGCCATGGTCTGATTTGTCATAACTTTGTCCTTTTCTACCCAATTTCCTCTTGGGTGTTGTCGCTTTTGTCCAGAAGTTCTGACATGCTTCAACTGTGAAGTAGCAACCTCTTTCTCAGCTTTCTTGTTTTGCTGATAGCGTCTCCACTGAGTCCTGGTCATGGGGTTTTTCCCTTTGTAGTTGGGGGACACCACATAGCCCCTGGCTTCGACTCCTTTGTCAGAGACTTTCACTTCTTTTTCCAAGTCTAAAACCTTCCATTTTGGCCTTTTGCTCCCTTTCTGGCTCACTGACGCCACCTATTTCTCATGTGGGGTGTCCGACGGTGGCACAAAAGTCTTGGGTCGTGCCTCTTTGAACAACTTCCTATATTCCTCGTTCCGACGAGGAGCACCGCTCCGGTCGAATACAAACCTTAGGACATGTGGCTTATCTTCTTGCGACACTTTCTTCTTGCCCGCCTCGTATCTCTCAGCAGCTTTCTCATCGAAAACAACATTACACCTAGGGCATAACGCCGCCTTCGACCCACTTAACCTGCATTTTTCTTGAAAATCTGCCAAGCTTTCGCTAGCCTAAGGGTAGACTGCCTCGAGTTTCTCAGCTATTTTGTCAGAACCGTCAGTGGCTTCGACCATCATGCATTCCACAAATTCAGTTGCCGATTGCTTGCTGAGACCTTCAGTAGCCTCAACCATCATGCACTCGTACAACTCCGAATACAAAGCCTCTTCGACCTTCAGCGGGTCGGTGTCAACCTGCATCTTTGGCCTTTCGCCAAATTGAAGTCAGCCTTCCTTCAAAGCCTTCTGCACCAAATCCCTGAAAAGAACACATTGAGCTGTTTTATGACCAAGGAGATTATGAAATTTACAAAATCCCCTTTTCTTCTTTTGTTCTAAAGGGGTGTCTTTTAAACTAGGAGGAACAATTATTTGACCATCTTTAACTAACAAGTCAAATATTTCGTCACATTTAGAAACATCAAACGTATAAGTTTTAGCAACGTATTTATCTGTTTTTCCAGTTTCGACGGGATTTTTCCCGTTTGATGGTTTTAGTAATTTGCATGTGTATGGAGGCCCTGGCTTGAGTTCAGCCACGTTGACCTCGCTTTCGTCGACGATTTCTTCGTCGTCAGAAGAATATTCGTCAGCAGCCACGTACGCACTTTTTCTTTCTTACGATATCTATTAGTCTGCATTTTCTCAGCTTTCAACCGTTCGACTTGTCGGACTCGGTCAGCCAGCTACGCCATATCCCTGAGATATTGCGTGTCCAGCTTTTTCCTGATGGAATAGTCTAATCCGTCCGCTGCCATTTCGACTAGCTCATGTTCAGGGACTTGAGTGAAGCATCGTGCTTTCAAAAGTCTAAACCTATTAAGATATTGGTCTACCGACTCCGTGGCATTCCGTTTGACACTGACCAATTCTTTCAAACTAATTTCCGACTGTCCCATGTAAAACTGCTCATGAAACAATCTTTCTAATTGTGCCCACGTGTGGACCGACTGAGGGGGCAACGTGGTAAACCACGTAAACGCATTCTTCATGAGGGAACTTGGGAAATACTTCATTTTCAAGTCCTCATTATTTGCTATGTCACCGACTTCGGTTTGATACCTGGCGACGTGCTCGACGGTGGATTCCTCAGTTTCACCGGCGAACTTTGGCACTTTCCAACCCCTAGGTAACTCCGTTTGCAAGACAAAATCTGGTAATGGGGACGTGTACATTGGCCGTCGAAGGCCTGGATTTGCCCAATTACGGACCATAATGCGTTCAACCATGGCTTTCAAGTTTGGTTCGCCAGCCAAAGCATCATGTCGAACTTGTCTGACCACATAGTCGGGGTCTTGGTTCCTATGAACTAGCACAGGAGGCCTTTGGGCCATTCTAGGGATTTGTTCAACCTCCTGGGGTTGCTCAATTGTTTCGTCGAAGACCTCCTCTTGACGAACGGGTGTCTCCGGTCGAGGCGGAGGGGTCTGTCGACCCGGTGCCTTAGGAGCGCCTAGGAAGTCACCTATCCGTGTCATTTGAGTTGCCAATTGTTGGTAACTCTGGGTCGAATATTGTATTAATGACCTCAATATGGTGCCCATTTGTTGAGTCAACATATGAACCATCTCGTGATTACTCTCATCTATCTGCTGCTTCATGACAGCAACAGAATTTGACGTGAACGTGGGTATTGATTGGGATAAGAGACTAAAACCTGGGGGTCGAGTGACTTGGTTTGCAAAAGGCCCTAAGCCTTGGTATGGTGAGAAAACTAGGGACGGACTTTCCCCAAACACCGGACCACTAGAATGTAGACTCGACATGAACTCTGTTGGCATCCGAAAGGATCGAGGGATGGGCATTGTGATACTAGGCACATATTTCCCTGTAGTCCCGGCCATCGTCGACCTCGGGTCGTGTCGATGTGATGTCGTGGTTGGCCCACCAGGGGGGTTGAAACCGCTGACACGGTCCCAGAGCCAACATCAGTTGTTTGTGTTACAACTGTACTTTCCGTCGAAGACAGTTCTTCGTTCGGACGTGGTGTCACCATCTTACCACTACGCAAATGCACACACTCAACTCAAACGGGTCCCACCGGGTGTGTCAATTTGTTCGCACGCGCAAACAACCGATGACCTCCTATCGCAGGTTTACTCGCGGGATCGGTCACAGAATCCCAGAACAATGGGATGAAGTGTACGTGTTGTTGATATGACGGTTTTTTAGTTTAGGGAAGTTGTAGAAAACTTGGACGGATAAAAGAGTTTGAATGGATGAACAAAACAAAGTGAAAAACAAACAAGTAAACGACACAATAAATTAAACTTTATGCATTAAAATAACAAGTGCGAACGCGATCATACATTTTTGCGGGAGTAAACTCATTTCTTTTAACGCTTGGTACTTTGAGTGTTTTCCATTTTCAATGTTACAAAATGCGACCCCAAAATAGAAAAAATCATTGCTATAAATAGGCTGAGAAAATAATTATTCATCTCCCTACATTGGCTTGGGTTGTGACACGTGCCACCCCACTATCTTTCCAACTTCCCATGTCTTTGGAGTTTTCAAATTTTCCCGCGCAGATGTATTACCCTTGCGTCGGCTTCGTGAGTCACCACTTGACATCCTCCGACAACAAAGCCTCAAAGTCTTCTTCCGACACGACCTTCATCTGTGTCGGTCCAACGCTTCAGCCTCCTCTTAGCGTCGACTTGCTTTGGATATTCCACCATTTCTTCATTCTCTTTATTTGGTCGAAATCTCTTAGCCAACCGTATTCATTAATATATTTAAGCTTAATTTATTACATTGAATATAAAATTAAAAAAAATAAATATTTAGAAAATAACAAAATAAAAATACATAAATATAAATGGGAAACCCGTTAACCTTTTGGTTTTGAGAGAATCTGAGGTTTAAGCTGAACCCTAAAGCCGCATTCAACACTCTCTCTCCCATTTCACCCTCGCTACTCGTTTTTCCCGAACAACAGTCCCCAAATTCCAATGGGTAGTAGCAGCAAGAAGAAAAGAAGCACCACTGTTTCCGAACAACACGAAGAGGAAGAAAACGCCATAGTTTCTCAAGAGGAGCCTCTCAATAAAAAACCTAAAAACACCGAATCTTCAGCCACGCCATCTTCAATGGAAAGCAAGAAGAAACGAAAAGCTTTCCAAAAGGAGAGGCGTAGCGCCAAATCCAAATCCAAATCCGAACTCGCAGATTCGGATTCGAAACCTGCTGTTGTGTTGACGGACTCGGCTAGCGGGAGCGGCGGCGATTCACTACCGCAGTTTCATATTGGTGTGTTCAAGGACTTGGCGGCGGCGGCTGAATCGGTTAGGGAAGCTGCTGCTAAACAACTGGTGAAGGAATTGAAGGAAGTTCAGAATGCTTATGGTGGAGTTCAGGGGAAGGAGAGTGGTGACGGTGGTTTTAAGCTGGAAGCTGAGAAGAATGATGGATTGGATGAATGTGCACCTTCTGTTAGATATGCTGTTCGTAGGCTTATTCGAGGTGTTTCTTCTTCAAGAGAGGTTTGTTTTTTGTGTTCTCTTTGGTTCGAATATTGTAGTGTTTATTTTGTTTTCAAATTCAAATTTAATTATATCTCAGGTTTAGTTTCAAGCAAAATTACTTTTGGTAATTGATGTTTTAGTAACATTTCTCTAAATTTTCTGTTGCATTAGTTTTCACTGATCCAATTTCTATACTTATGTGGCATAAATCACGATATTGTGATATGTGTGTGTGCTTGTTTTATAGTTAATGTTTTGCTAAGGCTGGTTGTTGCAGCCTTTTTTTCAACTTCTGTAAGTCTGCGTATAGTCTATTACTATGAGTGAAAAATGTTTCCGAATCTTGATAATGTATCATTGTCAGTTCCTGAATCTTGATAATGTACCGTTCTCTGTAAACCCTGTTCATCATTGTTGTTAAGTCTGCTTACTGAGTTGTTGCGTATATGACGTCGTTTGTTGTTTTTGCAGTGTGCGCGACAAGGTTTTGCATTAGGTTTAACAGTTTTAGTTGGTGCTATTGACAAAATCAAGGTTGAGTCATTCCTTAAACTCGTAGTAGATTTGTTGGAAGTAACTTCATCAATGAAGGGTCAGGTATACAATGGTGTTTGCTTAATTATTTTGTTTCGGTTCATTCATCAGCTTGTTGGGTACTAGTGTATTCGCTGTGAAATTGCAGGAAGCAAAAGATTGTTTTCTGGGCCGTTTATTTGCATATGGTGCTCTGGCTCGATCAGGAAGGCTTATCGAAGAATGGAGCATGGATAAAAATACTCCATACATAAAAGAGTTTGTCGGTATACTTATTGCCCTTGCCACTAAGAAGCGATACTTGCAAGAGCCTGCTGTCTCAATAATTCTATACCTGGTTGAAAAGGTCTGTATATCAAAAGGATAAGGAGTTTTACCCTTTACATGTTCATTTCTAAATCTCATGACTGTTTTCCTCTATGGGGTGATTGGCCATGGATTTTAATGGGTTTCAATGTGGTCATGATCTCTCTTTACCCACATTCCTAAAATTATTTTTCCCTTTTTACTTCCTAGTGAATACACAACATGCAAAAACTTGTGGATGATAATTATCAACCGCCATTACTTCTTTGCGTTCTACTCTAGTCAGTTTTGCTGTGATCATTTGAAACACCTTTTTTGACTTATGACTCAAACATCTCATAACTTATGAGTTGTTTATGAGATGTTTTGGTGGATCTCTTGGCTGGATTCTAATTACTTTGCTGGATCAGATTGTTTTCCTTTTTATGATGTTATGCTAGTTATCATGCATTTCTCTTGCTCTTTTTTGCTATTAGTAACATTTCCGCCTCCTCTCCTTATGCGCATGTGTGCATGCGCACCCTAACAGGCTCATGCAAACAACTGCTTGCACACTCGGAAGTGTCTGTGCTATGAGTAGATCACTTTTGATCATTGCTGAACCTTGTGACTAATTACATGTTTCTTTGAGCCATATGTTTAACCTATTTAGCCTTATTTTTAACACCAAAAACAGTTATTTCAAGCCCATTATTTATTTTGTTTTCTTTGTTATTTGTAGTTGCCTGCTGAAGCATTAGCGAATCATATTAATGAGGCTCCTGGGCTCGACAAATGGTTTGAATCTGCTGCTGAAGTAGGAAATCCTGATGCTCTATTCCTTGCTTTAAAAGTTCGAGAGAAAATTTCTACTGACAGCTCCATTTATGGGAAACTACTACCAAATCCGTTTAGCTCTAGCCAGCTTTTCTCTGCTGATCACCTGTCCTTCCTGAGTAATTGTTTAAAGGTATGTTAAATCCTTTCTTCTATTCATGACAGATACTACTTCATATGGGGTTATAGAAAATGGTTCTTATGCATTTTCTGAATATTGCAGGAGGCAACCTTCTGTCAGCCCCGTGTTCATAGTATCTGGCCTGTTTTGATAAGTATACTTATACCCAATACTGTTCCACAATTGGAAGATGCAGCGTCAGCTTCAAATTCATTAAAGAAACATAAGAAGAGTAGAAAATCTTGCTCTTCTGATGAGGAAATTGCGAAGAATCTCAAGTCTTTTTGTGAAATTATTATTGAAGAATCCCTTCTCTTCTCATCTCATGACCGTAAGCGCTTAGCTTTCGATGTTATGTTTCTTCTTCTGCAAAAGCTGTCCGCATCTTTAGTTCCAATTGTTCTGTCAAACAAAGTTGTTCAGTGCCTAATGGATATACTATCAACAAATAACACATGGCTGTATAAAGTTGGACAACATTTTCTTAAACAATTATCAGATTGGGTGGGAGACGATGATGTCAAAAGAGTTGCTGTTATAGTGGCTATACAGAAGCACAGCAATGGAAAATTTGATTCTATCACTAGGACAAAGCATGTTAAAAATTTGATGTCACAGTTCAAAACAGAACCCGGATGCATGCTCTTTGTTCAAAACTTGATGAACCTGTTTGTGGATGAAGATAATGCCATGGAGGAACCCTCAGATCAGAGTCAAACAACAGATGAAAATTCTGAAATAGGCTCTATTGAGGATAAAGATTCTCCTAGGACAAATGGGAATTCAGACTTTTTGAAGAGTTGGGTTATAGAATCCCTTCCTGGTATTTTGAAATTCTTAAAGCTGGACCATGAGGAAAAGTTCCGAGTGCAAAAAGAAATATTGAAATTTATGGCTGTTCAGGGTCTGTTCACGGCATCTCTTGGCTCTGAAGTGACTTCGTTTGAGTTGGACGAGAAATTTAGGTGGCCAAAAACTCCAACATCAAATGCTCTTTGCAAAATGTGTATTGAGCAGCTGCAGTTGTTGTTGGCAAATGCTCAGAAGGGAGATGGCTCCCAAGCTTTGGTTAATAGCCTTGAGCCGAATGATCTGGGTTTGTACTTCATGAAGTTCTTCAGCACCTTATGCAGCATTCCTTCAGTTTCCCTTTTCCGGACTTTAGACGACGAGGATGAAAAAGCTGTAAAAGATTTGCAAGCAATGGAAGCTAAATTATCCAGAGAGGTATTTATGCTTTGGACCTATTATTTTGATACTTAGACATATACCATACCATGGTCTTTTTCCAGTTTTAAGAAGTTTTCAGCCTGGTAATTCAACATTTTAAATAATAGAGTCTTGTGTGATGTGTAAAATTACATCAAGTTTTCTCATTGGCTAGTGTTGTAGTTGGTTGTCTTATTTGGGACTAACTATTGCCATTTATACTTATTGTTTTGTGATTTTTTAAAAATTTGTTACTGAGGTTTTCTTTTAAAAATTATCTGTACTTGTATTTTTTTCTTCTAATATTCTGTACTTTCAAACTGTCGGCTCCTTATGTTCACTATTCACTTGACAGTTGAAGAAAACAAAGTGTAGTAGACATTATTATGCTTTTCCTAGGTACTCACGTGGTGTGTGATCCAATTTCTGGACTAACATGGATGGTTTGTTGTTCTACCTGACCAGCAAAAACAATGAAACAGAATAACCCAGTGGATCATGATGTATCTTTAGATGGTTTGATAACTATTCATGTTGCATTTTCATGTATAGTTTGTATACACAGTCCATGTCCCTGGTATAAGAAGCCTTGGTGTAAGTTTTGACCTCTGTCTACATTACTGTTGACAGTCTGAGTTTATTATGATGATTCTCTGTTTAGTAATGTTAAAAATAGAATCCTGTGATTTACATCTTGATTTTAGTTTTCTTTCTTGGTGTATATTTCTGCATTTATTTCACTAAATTAATCTTCTAGTTAAATTATGTGAACTGCATTGTAGTTTTATTTATCATTGATACTGATGTTTCATCTCTGATACACTGGTGAGTAGGAAAAGAGCCACGACTGCAGTGTTGATGCAAATAGAGATCATGCACTGCGTTACTTGCTTATTCAGTTGCTCTTACAAGTCCTTCTTTGTCCAAGGGAGTACTCGGAAGCTGCATCTGAACTCATCATCTGTTGTAAGAAAACATTTTCTACTTCTGATAACCCCGAGTCTTCTGGAGACGATGATACAGATGTTGATGACGCACCTGAATTGATGGATGTTCTTGTGGATACATTGCTCTCTCTGCTTCCACAGTCATCAGCTCCTATGCGGTCTGCTATTGATCAGGTTAGATGAAAAGTGTTTGTCTGTAGTTTCATAATTGTAGATCGAGTAGATTACAGTACTGTATTGTTATACCTATATGTCAATATAGAAGGTCTTAGCATCATTTCAATTTGGGGATACATAAACATGCACCTCTGGGACTGAGACTGCCATGAATCTGGTGTTTAGGGAAAAATGGTGTATAATTTACAGAAACTTTTGCTATCATTTATATAATCACGAGGGTTCTTTCTGTTACACAGCGATCATAATCAGACACATTAATTGAAATGAGTTTGATATTTTCATCCTGGAATTTGCCTACCTCTGGGACGTGACTGCCATGAATCTGGTGATTAGGGAAAAATGGTGTATAATTTACAGAAACTTTTGCTATCATTTATATAATCACGAGGATTCTTTGTGTTACACAGCGATCATAATCAGACACATTAGTTGAAATGAGTTTGATATTTTCCTCCTGGAATTTGCCTAATTGAAGATAGTGTTAACTCATACAAACGAATTATAGTGTTTTTGTTTGCGTAAATTCAAGCAAAATTACAGATCCTTAGTTTATAATGTATTTACCTGTCCAGGTTTAACTGAGCCTGCAATGTGCTCTAAATTCTAACTGTTAAATGAACATTTTAAATCACCTTTTTACATAAGGTTTGACACTGAAATGACATTGTAGTTTACTAATGCATCTTCGTTTTTTCCTCACTTCAGTTCTAGTCAATGATCCTTGGATAATTTAGGGGTCTAAACAATTAGAGATAGAGGAAGACTTGAAAAAACTATCAAGAGAAACTATTAAGAAAGATCTTGAGATTAAAGAGTTGGATAGAAACTTTGATAGGACACCAGTGTAATTTGATCCATGTAGTTGACTCCACTTAGTGGGACAAGACTTGGTTGTTGTTATTGTTGTATTGTATTTTCTTGTCCTCTAGTAAATCAAACCTTAATTGAATGAATGGTATGACTATATGTAATGCTATCCTATAGAATGGCGAGACTTTGTTTTTGTGATTTACCTTGTTGTTATATGAGATAGATTTGAGATTGATTTTTGATTGGCTATATATGACATAGTATATATCATTCTTTGTTGGAAGCAATAATCATTTAGAAACTTAATCATCTCTGGCTGTATGCATAATTTAAACTTGACCTGTTTATCATGGCTTAAAGATTGTATTGCATTTTCTATTTATCTAAACCTTGTTATCTCTGTATGTAGGTGTTCAAATATTTTTGCAGTGATATCACTGATGATGGGCTGATGCGGATGTTGCGAGTCATAAAGAAAAATTTAAAACCTGCAAGACATCCAAATGCAGATAGTGCAGATGAAGATGACAATGATGAAGATGATGACTTATTCAATATTGAAGATGAAGAAATTGATCAAGCTGAGACTGGCGAAACAGGTGAGAGCGATGGGCTGTCTGATGACTCTGAATCCGTGGTTGAGGCAGAGGAAACTGGGCAGGACCATCCTGAAGCTTCTGATGACTCAGATAGTGGGATGGATGATGATGCAATGTTCAGGATGGATACATATCTTGCTCAAATTTTCAAAGAGAAGAAAAATCAGGCGGGAAATGAAACTGCTCAATCCCAGCTTTTGTTGTTCAAACTCCGCATCCTTTCATTATTGGAAATTTTCCTTCATGAAAATCCAGGCAAGTATACATTACTTCTGCCATTTATCAGTTTTTGGGCTAGCTTTGTGTTTGTTATGCTGCTATTCTCCAATTGTATGTTAAATATAACTGATGAAGTAGATAGACCGATTTTAAATATTTCCCTAAATAGAAAGTTGACTGCTTCATAAAGCTATAAAAAGCTGACACCTTTATGGGACTGTTATAGATTTAAAAAAGTGATTTTAACTTGATATTTCTGAAAATCATTTTTGAGTACCTAATCGAGAATAGTATAAACTATTTCAAACTCATTTGTTGTAAAATTAAAAGAGTAATTTTGACTTGAGTAGTTTAGATATTCATTGTTAGAGATTTTAACATGATAAAAATCACATATCTTGTTCAGGATGGATACATATTTTTTAAGTGTGTTATTGAAAGCTTATCATAAAAAAAAATGAAATTTTATGAAAAGCTATTCAAACCAATTTCTCATTTGATGTTTTTTTAAAAAAATTCTCTTTTGAAAAGTTATAACCAAAAACTTTAAAATTCATAAAAAAAAAACTATTAACAAATGGATATAAATCCAGATAAGTATACATTACTTAGTCACTTGTCAGTTTTTGCGATTGCTTTGTGTTATGATGCTATTTTCCAACTGTATATATATAAACCACAAAGCTATTCAATATTTCCCTGAATAAGAAGCTGCCATATTTATATCTAGGTGTTTTTAACTTTGGCTGATGCTGTCTATTGTTACACAGGTAAGCCTCAGGTTCTTACTGTGTACTCACATTTGGCGCGGGCCTTTGTTAACCCACACACTGCCGAAGTTAGTGAACAGCTCAGTCAGCGTCTATGTGGAATATTGCAAAAGAAAATATTTAAAGCAAAGGATTATCCAAAGGGTGATGGAGTCCAATTATCCACACTTGAATCTCTGCTGGAGAGAAATTTGAAACTAGCATCAAAACCATTCAGAAAGCAGAAGTCTGCAACCAAGACCTCAAAGCAATCAGCTGAACAACAAAAAAGGATTTCTTCCTTTCCCCAAACTTCAACTTTTTGGATATTGAAAATTGTCGATTCAGGTAATTTTGCCGAGTCCGAACTGCAGGGGATTATTCAAATTTTCAAGAAAACATTGGTTGATTATTTTGACAGTAAGAAGTCTCAAATCAAAGCTGGATTTTTAAAAGAAATATTTCGAAGAAGACCATGGATTGGCCATGCTGTATTTGGTTTTATTTTGGAGAGATGTGGAAGTGCCAAATCAGATTTTCGGCGAGTCAAAGCCCTTGATTTGGTAATGGAAATAATGAAGTCACTTGGTGAGGGGCAGAATGCATCAAAAAAGATTGTTAAAAACAATTTGGATAAAGTCTCTCATGTTATGAAAGAGTTGGTGACAAATATGCCTAGCAAACCAGCAAGAAAGACAGAAGTAAAAAAGTTTTGTGTTAAGGTCTTTGAGATCTTGTCTGAGCACAAGCTCACTAAGTATCTTCTTAAAAGTTTGGCACCTGATACTCAAGCTGCCCTTGAGGCACAATTTGGTTTGTTTGTTTGAAGAAGCTGGAAAAATGAACAATCAAATATAGTAGGATTGCTAATTGCTACTCTGAAAGGGGAACTTTTGTAGAACTTTTATTTGAATCTGTCAGCAGCATTAGTATAAAATTCTTTTAAGATACTTGTCAAAAAGTCTCTGGTGAATTTTGGTAGGACTTTTATATGTACTTGTTTGTTTTTTGTGAACTTTTTGTATGTTACACTTAAATTTCTTGAGTTCATCATTATGAGTTTTTGATTTTATATTGTTGCCGAAATCCTTCTTTCCCGCAATTCTTTTACACCAACCATAACCGCCTTAAATATTTGCTCTAATTACCATATAACCAAAAAAAAAAAGTCTTTTAATCAATTAAAGCTCCCCATGTTTTCAATGTGTACGAGATAAACAGATGCACAAATGGCTTTTTAAAATAAGATGAGTCATCTATTTACTTTTTAATATGTGTACAAGTTAAACTAGAAACAAAAAAACACTAGTCCATTCTATTCCTAATCTTTCAGTCTACTTTCTGGCCTACAATTTGTGTTGATTCACTTGCCTTTCATTTTTACAACTACATCACACATCACAACTCCTCGAGCACCATAGTCCAGTCCGCCACTCCCAAACTGAACCAAGAAACAATGACCACAACGCCTGAAGATCACCGAGACCTTCAAAAAACACTCTTCATCTCTTCATCTGCCTACACACTCTTCAGAATTATTAGTTTCTAAAGTCCCATCTTGCTATAAGTGCCCATTGTCTGCTTCAGAATCACTCCCAGAGGAACTCCCTGAATCAGAATCTGCAATAGTGATTTAACTTTCAATTTTTTTCCTCACAGCAAAACAATGTAATCTAAAAACAAAGCCTGTTAGAAGCAGATTAATATATACCACTTGATGAAGAGGAATCACTGCCTGAACTGCTCGAGCTACTCGAACTACTACTTGCGCGGCCTCCAACGACAACATCTTTATCTTTCTCAATCTCCACAGGGGGAAACACACTCATTGGCATATCGTCCCCAATGTCAACATCCTCATCCCCTGCTTCAGCTTTCTTCGGCTTCTTTGCCTCAACAGGTGACACTTCATCAACCTTTTCACTAATAGGTACCTCCTGTCATATCAATCAATCATAACAAGCAGCAAAATGAGCAACTGTAACTTAAACTAACCATATTCATTACACTAAATAAAAAAAATGCATTAGGAGATAAGATAGCTTACCCCATTGTCAATGTTTGAAGCCACATTGTTATTCACATTGTCCATTAGTGCTTGCCGCTTCATCTTGCTCATTGCCTTCTTCCAGTTAGTCACTAATCGATCAAGTTCCCATAGAGTCTCAGTGTCAACAGCTTCAATATCAAGCTCAATCTCATCCCCATCCTGCTCCAAATGCCCATTTCTTTTCCTTATGATCTGTACAACATGTTCCATTTTATCCGCTGGCAAACCTTGCAAGCCAATTCCCAATTTCTGTTTCTCCTCAAGATTCATATCCCTTTTGTTAGGGTCCCTGGCCTTGGGTTTTGGCTGCTTCAAAGGCTTCACTGGAGTGGCTTGCATTGGCGATGGTGTGTGCGTACGCACTGGAGACTGCATCAATGGAGGTTGTTCCACTGGAGGTTTGGATGAACTTGCAAGAGGCTGAGGTGGCTCTGGATGGTGGTATTCTGCAGGAGGGACTGGATAGGGATTCTCCTTCTTCCTCTTAATCCTTTCTGGTGGCTCAACATGGTTCCAAGAACTAGCTTGCAATTCCTCTTCAAAATTGTGATCATGATTTAGACATTCTTCATATCTTCGATGTAATGGAACATAAAGCTTTTCAAACCTAGCTAAAAGCTGTTCTGCAGCTGTGTTCACAACGTGTCCTTTAGGGTTATAAGCCAGTGCATTGTTGAATGCTAATCTCACATCAGAAGCAAATTCAGCTGGACTTGCATAAATGTTCTTCAAGAGATTCGACTTTACTGTACCTAAATCCATTGGTCGCTTGATTATATCGTAGTAATCGTGAAGACCCATTCTCACAACATCAACCGGAGCATTGAAGTGATATGCCTGTTTGGTTTTCATCAGTTTCTGCAAAACCTGCCCGCAACCCTTCAACAACCCCTCAATCTCCGAACTTGATCGCTTAAAATCCTTCTTCGGATTCAGCTGCACGGGACGCTTGTTACCAGAAACCTTCTTGCTCGTCGATTTCCTCTGAGGCTGAAACTCACCGGACTCAATTCGATTCTTAAGATTACGAATCTGCTCGAGCTCCGAAACAAGGCGATGCTTGAGTTCGTTCAGCTCATTCTTCGAGTATGACGCCACGTTGAAAGTCACGTGTTGAGAGTGATTCAAATCATTCGTTCTCCGGTTGATAGAAGAAGCATCGTCGGAAGCTGATTGCGTCCTCTTGCTGTTTCCTATTTTAGGTTTGAAGTTAGGGTTAGGGTTAGAGTTAGAGAAAGGTGTTTTCCCCATGAATCCTGCTCCACTGCTTCTATGCTGTGGCCAATTAGGTTCGTTCCGGTTGGATAGAACAGCGGAAGCCATGGAAGTGTAAAATCACGGCCGTCTCATAAGACTCCGGCGAAATTCCGGCATGAATTTCCAAATGCGGTTCGAACAAAGCATAGGTCAGCGGTGCAGTAAAAGCCACGCGCCGATAGATGATTCACGCGCGGTTGAAGGTTCCACGCGCCGGCGATGAAAACACAGGTCAAGATCGAATGAGAAAAACCCAAAATATGAAAAGGGTAACTTTTAGGGTTTGAAATTTCTCTTACTCGAATCTGAGCGATGAAGAAGAGATGGCTAGAGCCTCTTCTTAAAGGATGAGATCTGCCCGTGGTTGTATCGGGAAGCTCTCTACGCCGTTGATTTGATATTGATATCTAATCTAACGGATATTATAATTTCTAGGTTGCCCAGAAAACTGACCGTGGGATCTGGCACGGACGGCTCAGATTTTTATATCGATCCACGTGTCTTAATCTGAGATGGTGAATGAGGAGGTGGTGTTTTAATTTTAATTTTAATTTGGATTTGGATTTGAAGTAAATTTCGGATGAATGTGTCGTTCATTAGGGTTTTAAAGAGGTACGGGCCCACATGGTGACGTGGATGGAGGTAATTTCTGAGATGGAGGTGGATAGCACGCGCAGCGCGTGGCTACGAGGAAAACCCGTGTCCATAAGAAATTGTGAAGGGTAGTATGGTAAATAAAGGTGCTGTTTTGAAGAGGACCTGTTATGGTTCTTCTACTCCTAGTTTTGCCTTTTTTTTTTTAAATTTTTTTTAAAATTTATTTATTTAAAGAAAATATCATTTAGTTATCACAGGATAATCAAATTAAATAAACTCTAGCCAATCTGAAAAAATCTCTAGTCAATACAATTTTATCAACGTTAAATTAAAATTACCCCTGTTCTTAGATTAATACTTTCTTATAAAGTTTATTGCCTATTTTTTAAGATTATCTTCAAATTATAATATGAATTAATTGTCTTTTTAAAAAAAATAAAAATATTATCAACTGAATGTAAATAATTAAAATACCACCCAATTTTTCTCTCTTGATGATTGAAAAAAATAATTTTTATTTTTTTACAATGTTAATAAAGTAATTCAATACTTTTCCTTTTTCAAAGGTGTTAAATAGTAGGACGGTTTATATGTGAACTTTCAAAGACGAATATAAAGGTATAATCTTTATGCGCGTATGCTTAAAAAAATATTAAATTAAATACATAAAACCATTATAGAAATAAAACTATTTACACCATTTTAGTCGCACCATTCTTTACCGTTTTTTTTTCTTAAAACTCATTTGAAATAGAAGTAGACAATAAAAAGGAAAAATCATATTCAACAATACGACAATTATTCCTTTCAGTAATGCCATTTTATTGAAGACTATTAGTATAAGAGATCTAATGAATAATGCCATTATTCAGAGAGTTTGTTAGAAATATATTTATAATATAAGAAAAGTTGTTGTTCTGAAAATCATAACATTGCCCTACCCTGTTTTTTTGCCACATCATAATTTTAGGGGTATTTTGTGTCCAAAATTTACTTTTTATAACCAGTGATGTCATATTATTCAAATGCAACTTGAAGTTTATAGAATGAAGTATAATGTAGTGGGATGATGATGTCACAACATAAAATTTCTTTGGAAACTAACTATGTCAATTTAATTTGTTTATTTTTTCTCTCTTTTTTCATTTACTTTCCCCAAAACCTGTGCCACGCTTTTCATTTTGTGCTTTTTTTTTCTCTCTCTTCGACCATCTTCTAGGTCTGGCGTCTTCTTCGTCGTCTCTCTTCGCTCTGTTTGAGTTTTCTTCAGAGGGTTGGTTTGCGAAATGCAGAAGGCCATGTTCTTCTTCATCTTCTTTGGTAACAATACAGTGATGATTTTTTATATTTTTTATTCGAACATTGGGAGAAGAGATGTTTCATGGCAAGGCGATAATGTATCTATCGAACAACATTTGTTGTATTTCGTCCAGATGCAAGACGCAGCCATTGGGAACCTCTTCTCTCGCATGTTCGAGAAAATGTGAATCTGAGCCTTCTTTTGTACATTCGTTTGGGAAAACCCTAAATCTGTAAATTTTGAACACAATCTGAACGAAGAACTCTAGATCTGTACTTATTTTGTTTTTTATTCTAATTAATTTGGCTTGAAAGTGATAGGGTAAAATGTTTGAAGGTGAAACCCTATATTGACACAAAATCTGAACGAATAACCCTAGATCTGTAAGTATTTTGTTTTTTAGTCTAATTAATTTGGTTTGAAATCTGAACTAATTAAGTATTTTCTAATTAATTTGTTTGAAAGTGATGCTAATTAGTTGCTTTGTTGCAGGTGGTATAGGGTAAAATGTTGATGGTTGACGTGTGCGACATCTTCTGGAAAATGTGCAACAAGATCCTCATAACCACTACTTTGTTTTACTTTCTTATAGGCAATTTAGTCTATATTTTTTGCACGGTTAGTTAGTTTGTTTTACTTTATGACAATTCTTGCATTGGTTTAGTAGATGTGTGCCGTTGTATAAAATGTAGATTTGGTTAATATTTCCTTTTATTGTTTTCTTTGCCCATTAACTTTGTTGATGCTGTTATCGTTTTAACAATCTGATTCTCCAAAAGATGAACTCATTCAAGGTGACATTTAGTATTTCAATGATATTAGACTAATTTTGTGTTTGTAAGATAGTCATTAATCTTGAAGGATTGTATACCTCACGGATTTCACTTAAAATCTCAATTCAATGTGAATAGATTTTTTCTAATATTAATGGCTTAACTTGCTTACAACATTCAGATGTTTGTTCGAAGGAAAATGGAGTGATTTCCATTGTTGGTTGTTCATAGTTTTTACAGGTCTATTGAATTTAATATATTGTGACAATTATTATTTAATTACCATGGACATTTATCCTTATATGAGAGCAAGTTGTGAAACTTTCGTGATCGGAAATCCCAGACCATACCAATAGAGTCGACCGGAGTATCGCAACACATTATTCTCTGTATTTGAAGTATTGGGCTACATGCAGGTATGTTACAACTACTGTTGAAACAATACAACTTTCAGATTAGAAATGACTATTATATTATAACCATACTTTATTGATGATATATAATTTATTTCAGAAAGTTGATAGATTGGATTAAATGACTACACAGACATAACTTGCCGCCTTTGATTATAATTGTCTTTCTAAGGTAATGTGATACATCAAATTGTATTGTATTTGATGTTCTAAGGCACATCTAACATGATATTAATATGGATATGTGATTCATACATATGAGTTTTGCGTTAGGGATGTGCGCCTACAATATCTACAGAGCTATTGATCATTTAAGACAATGTCATCTATATCTAATTGATCGTCAAGGCTGGATTAGATCCTGTAAAATCGGGCCACCAAGTGCGTCAGGGATGCTGGTCGTATGGAGAGGAGGAGGGGGTGTACCTGCAAGGCACTCCGACGCTCAAGTAAGTAAAGGTCAGAGAAAAAGGGGGCAAGTACAAAGAGTGAATTCTTAGGGCGAATATTGGATACCTGACCCTCTCAAGCGAGAGGGTTTATATAGAGCCCCCAGCGCGTGGCCAACGGTCATATTTTCGGGGCGAAATAACCGTTTTCCCAAAGAATAGGTAACTGCCCAAACTAGCCGTTATGTCGGGCATGATGCCCAAAACTAGCCATTATGTCGGGCATAAGCGAAGTTCCGGGCACCTGTCCTTTGCTGTTCGGGCAGTGAGAAAGTCGTGCGTAACGGGCATCAATGCCGGGGAGGAACGTTGCATTCCTTGCCCGGAGGGAGGGGCAGAAAGGTCACTTTTGCCCCCCTCTATGGATTGGACTTAGGCAATTTGGGCCACTCTGGGGCAGAGGCGGATTGGGCCAATTCTAGCCATTGGTCCAGTCCAGAACAGGAGCCCCCCAAGTCGTTGCTCCCGAGCATGGGAGTGATGACTTAAGGACTGCTCGTTGCTCTGTGGAGCCAGTGTAAAATCGTCGTTTGGAGACGAGGAGAATCGTCTTGAAGTGCTCGTGGCTCTCTGTGCCCATGATATTCGTGGTCGTGACATTATTGCCCGGTATTCGGGGAGATTAAGCGTCAGACATAATTGGAAACGTTGGGTTGCCACGTGTGCCTCGAGCCCCGTGTAGCAGTTAATAGGTAATGATGGCTAGTGGGTAGTCATTATGGCCTACGGGCGCGTGTGTGCACGTGCCCCTCAGTATAAAAGGGGGAAGATTGTCCCATTTTGCACTTTTTCTTTCTGATTTCTCTTCGCCTCTTCTGCGTTCTTGCCCGTCATCGTCTTCAGTGCTTCCGACCACCGTGCCAAGCTTCGAGCAATCTCTTTCTTCTACTCAAATCAAGTAAGTTCTCTGATCTGTAGCTTGTTTTACTTCCTTTTGTTGTTAGTGGTAGATTGCATGCGGTTAGGGTTAGCTTTAGGTGATAAAATAGGCGGATTTCTGGCGATTGTTGGTGGTGGACGGTGGTTGTGCCATTTTTCTACCTTCAGCACTTCGCCGGAGTATGTAGTACGTTTAGCGAGGAGGGTGGTCCACGGCGTGATTGCGGTAGTTGTGCATGCGTGACCACCGTGTTTGTTCATCTTCTGATAGGGCGATGAGTTTTCTGGTAGAACGTTTCCAGATTTCGGTGAAGCTTTGCGGTTTCCGGTGGAGCCTCAAACGGAATCTGGGCATGAGCGCGGGGAGGTTCCTCGCAGGAGTATGGTATGTCTCGGGCATCTCCCCGTGGGGAGGTTTTTCATTCGATGTTAGGGCTTAGGCCGGGGACGTTGTCCTCAGCCTTTTGCGCGCCCTTTCACTTGACTTGGCAGTGGAAGGGTGGATTTGATTTCCTGTCGAATTCACTGTCTTTCTCTGCTTTTCAGGTGATCGTAATGGCGACGGGGCCAGACAGAGAAGTTATTCTAGACACGTCCGAGGAGGAAACTGGCTCCGAGGAAAATAGTAGCTCAACGACTTCGAGCTCTGCGGCTTCGAGCTCGGCGGCCTCAAGTTCGTCCAGCAATGCCGGGGAGAAAGAAGAGGTTCAGGATGATATGGAGGAGGATGACATCGAAGGGTTCTCCGCGGAGGAGTGGGAGGTGGCCGAACCTTCCGAGCATATTTCTACGTTCGCAAAGTCTTTGGTGGACGTCTTTACGGAGGTAGGACCAGAAGGGGAGTTGAAGGTGCACTTTCCTACTTTGAATGAGCGGGTCTGCTCGGATTTCAGGGACCGCTTTACGATGTACGAGTATGCCTTCAAAGAGCTGGGACTGAGGCTGCCCTTCACTGATTTCCAACGGTCGGTGTTCGAGCATCTGAAGCTGGCGCCCTCTCAACTTCACCCTAATTCGCTAGCCTTCATCCGGGCTTTTGAATTGGTATGCGAGCATCTCTCTCTGGGGACTACTCTCCCTCTGTTCTTCGCTGTTTTCCATCTTCAAAGGCAGCTGACGGGGAAGAAGTACGGATGGGTCTCTTTGAAACAGCCCAGAAAACTATTTAAGCCGTTCTCGGAGTCGATCCAGACTTTCAAGGAGCGGTACTTCGTTGTTGAACCCGTGTCTGAGGTGGCCCAAGATAGCACATACGTCTGGGAAATCGAGGTTGATGAGGATGGAAATGAGCTTCTTAACGAGGAGGGGAAATATATTGGGCAGAGGCTCTATAGGTTCCCCATCCGCTGGGCACCCGACCATTTCTCCAAGAAGCCCAGCGCTTATGTCTTTCAGCCGAGCGATCTGCGCGGGCAGGACGCTGTGGCGTACGAGAGGCTGGTGAACTGGGTCAACTCCTTCAGTCTTGCAAGCTACTAGACGAGCAAGGGTAGCCCTATCTTCGAGGAGGATGGGAGCCAGAGAGTTGAGCGCAGATTCGTCAGTGTTAAGGCACTGTTGGAGTGCAAGATTCCCGCGAATGCTGAGAAGCTGCTCGGTAGTCTTGGTTATTTAGATTTTGTTTGTGTTATCTCTTTTCCTCGTAGCTAACATGCTCATTTTTTCATTTGTGCAGGTGAGATGCCTCAGGCTCGCGATCGCGTGGTGAGGAATGCTATGGCGAGGAATAAAGCTGGAGCGGCTCCTCCTAAATCCCGGCCTGCTGGTGCCCGTGCTCCTCCCCTTGTTCAAACTTCCGCGGGGACCTCTTCTTCTCCCTCTCCTGCTCCACGGGGATCTCCACTGCCTTTGACTGGGCAGGCGAAGCGGCCAAGGACATTAGATGTTGTGGACCTTACCCGTGTGCCGGAGAAAGGGAAGTTTGAGTTACCTCCGTGCATCCTTGACAGGAGGTTCTTTGAAGGTAACTCTTTGGTCGTCCCTCGGGCGGAATCCCTTTGCTTGGAAGGCATGGATCGCCCGAGCAAGAGGGTGCTGGTGGCCCAAGATGCTTCTGCCCTGGTAAGGATGTTGGAGATGGCTGCTGTCTACGCCGAAGGGGATTCTACACTTGAGTCCGAACTTAATGCTGCCCGGGCTTCTGAGGCGGCCCTCAAGGAGGAAGTTAAGAGTGCCCGTGAGGCTCGGAAGAAGGTCGAAGAGGAGACGGCCAGGCTGAAAGAGGATGTATCCAAGCTGGCGGCGGAGAAAAAGGCTGCCGAGGAGCTGAACAAAGAGTTGATGGCGGCCAGCGCCCCGGGTGCCGACGAACCGGATGATATAAAAGAGTTGAGGACTAGGTCTGAGCTGGTTGCTTGCATCCTGCTGGCCGAAGATGACGGTATCGCCGTGGCAGAGGAGTCTTTTCAAAGCGCCGTGGCTCAATTGCGGGCGGTGAACCCTGGGCTTGAGATCTCTGCCGAGGGTACTCACTATCTTGCGCGTGTTGAGGATGGTCGCATTGTCTTGCCCGCAGGCCTTGTTCTAGATACCCCTGAGGTTCAACCCGAGGACCAGCCCAAGGAGGACCAGAGACATGAGCCTGCGTCAACCGAACATGCGGATGAATGAGGAGTTTTGTTATTTTGATGTTGTTGTATCTTGTCCGGCCTGCGTGCCGTTGAATTATTTGTAATTTTATTTTTGGGGGCATGGCCCTGTTTTATGTAATAGTGCACAATCGTGGCCCTTGTGGCCACCTGTTATGCTAATTATATTTCTGGCTTCTTCGCGTGCATGATTTTACTAGCGTTTATTTTTGCTAAGTGTTGTATGCATGCTTGCTGTGAATGTTTATTTGCCCGTGTTTGGGAGCTTTTGACCCGTGCGAATATTTATGGGGGATTGCTCGTTGTAGATGTGTTCGACAATGTGGGGAACTGGTCGAACGGCCGGGGAATATCCCGGATGGGGAGCGGAGCTCAGGTCGCGTTTGAGGCATGAGTTCGCGGCGTGAACGTCCCATCGCGATCTGGGGTTCTGCCAATCATGGTACTTTGACGACGGCGATGCTCGATCGAGGACCGCTATCGATCACCTACCCAGCTCGTTACTGAGCGGGATTGTGCTTTAATCGTATGCGACGCTTGTACCTAAACGCGCATAGTGGTCGGTAGTCGACGTTCGTCATTGCGACGAGTCGAACCGAGGATTTAGCTGTAGTATTGTTTTAGCTTTTCGGTGTTCCATGGTCGAGCGAGTTCTTCCCTAGTGAGATGTTCTAGGTAGTAGGCCCCATTTTCCGTTTTTGCCCGGATGCGATAGGGTCCCTCCCAATTGGCTGCTAGCTTGCCTTCGCGAGAGTCTTTGTGGTTTCTTCTTAGGACAAGGCTTCCCACGTCGAACTCTCGTCGTATCACTTTGGCGTTGTGCCTGATGGTGATCTTTTGTTTCAGTGAGGCCTCGCGGAGAGCTGCCCCGGTTCTGATTTCCTCGACGAGGTAGAGCTCTTCCCTTAAAGATTCGTCGTTCATTTCCTCGTCTAAGGGAGACTCTGTCCGCCTAGAGGGCACGTGAACTTCGACGGGAATTACAGCCTCGGTTTCGTATGCTAAACAGAAAGGTGTTTCCCTGGTCGTTGAATGGGCAGTTGTACGGTAAGCCCAGAGCATGTTGTGCAGCTCCTCGACCCACGCCTTCTTTGTTTCGTCTAGCCTTCGCTTCAGGCCTCGAAGGATGACTCGGTTAGCTGCCTCAGCCTGCCCATTTATTTGGGGGTGTTTGACGGATGCGAAGTGTTGCTTCGTGGCCAGTTGGGCGACGAAGTCCTAAAACTTCCTGTCCGTGAACTGCGTCCCGTTGTCCGTTACTATTGCTTGGGGAATAACGAAATGTGCAAGGATGTTTCGTTTGTAGAAACGCAGGATGTTGAGGGCAGTTATTTTGGCTAGAGGTTCAGCTTCTATCCACTTTGTGAAATAATCCACGCCCACTATGAGGTACTTGTTCTGACTTGATCCTACCATGAAGGGTCCTAGGATGTCTAGGCCCCACCAGGCGAATGACCACGAGGAGGACATAGTCTTGAGCTCGTTAGGCGGGGCTAGGTGCATATCCCCGTGCCGTTGGCATTTATCGCACTTCTTTACGTGCTCTTTTGCGTCGTTTTGCATAGTCGGCCAGTAATATCCTGCTCAGAGGGCCTTTCGCGCAAGGGACCTTCCGCCGAGATGTTGGGCGTTGATTCCTTCATGGATTTTGTGCAGGATGTGCGCGACCATTTCTTCCTCGACACATTTGAGCAGCGGAATGGAGAATCCTCGTCGGTATAGTTTGTCTTCGACCAGGACATAAGAGCAGACCCTTCGCCTGACTATGCCGGCCTCCTTTGGGTCAGACGGGAGTTCGTCCTTGGCGAGGTAGTTGTAGACTGGGGTCATCCAGCAGTTGTTGTCACCAATCACCTGCACGTCGAGTGTCGGGGAGGCCTTCTCGATGCTGGGTCGAGGAAGTGCTTCTTGTATGACGGATTTGTTTCCGCCTTTCTACTTCGTGCTGGCCAATTTGGACAGCACGTCCGCTCGTACGTTATATTCGCGGGGAACGTGTTTTACTTCGACTGTTGTGAACTTTGCCATTTCCCTCTTTACCAGGGCCAAGTATTCGGTTAGGTTGTCGTTTTTGGCTTGGTATTCACCTCGGACCTGGAAGGCCACTAGTTGTGAATCCGTGCAAATGACGACTTCTTCCGCTCCCAGATCCTCGGCAAGGCGTAGCCCAGCGAGGAAGGCTTCGTATTTAGCCTGGTTATTGGAAGTTGGGAAAGACAGTGTGAGTGATACCTCGAGGATAGTCCCTTCGTTGCTCTCCAGTATAATTCCCGCGCCGCTACCTGCCGAGCTTGAGGCACCGTCGACGAAGATGGTCCACTTACGTGTCTCGCTCGCGGGGGAGTCCGCGAATGTCATTTCCGCGACGAAATCGGCTAGAGCTTGGGCCTTAAGGGCTTTTCTGCCTTCGTATCGGATGTCAAATTTGGATATTTCTAGCGACCATTTAAGTATTCTTCTGGCCATATCTGGTCGTCCAAGCAGCTGCTTTATGGGCTGATCTGTTCGAACCACGATCGTGTGGGCTAAAAAGTAGTGCCTTAATCTCCTGGCAGCGTTGATGAGGGCCAATGCCACCTTCTCTATCTGCTGGTATCGTAACTCTGGTCCTTGCAGCACCTTGCTCATGAAATATATGGGCTTCTACCCGTCAGGTGTCTCGCGGATGAGAGCGGCGCTCACTGCTTCGGCTGCTACGGCCATGTATATGCATAGTGTTTCACCATTGTTCGGGCGAGAGAGAACCGGTGGCTCTGAGAGTGCTCATTTCAGATGGAGAAGGGCCTTGTCTTATTCCTCTGTCCATTCGAATGTGGCCTCTTTACGGAGGAGCTTGAAGAACGATAGGGCGTGCTGGGCGGACTTGGCCACGAAACGAGATAGTGATGCGAGCATCCCGTTGAGGGACTGGATGTATTTTTTGGACTTGGGCGTAGGAAACTCGGAAAATGCTCGGCATTTGTCGGGATTGGCCTCGATTCCTCGTTCCGTTAAGTAGAAGCCAAGGAATTTGCCTGCTCGGACACCGAACGTGCACTTCTCCGGATTAAAACGCATTTTCTATTTCCTGGCCTGTTCGAAGACCTTTCGCAAGTGGGCGGTATGATCGGTTTCCTCGTGGGACTTTACGATCATGTCGTCCATGTATACTTCGAGCATGTCGCCTATTTCTCCCCGAAATACTTTATTCATCATTCGTTGGTATGTTGCTCCGGCGTTCTTCAGGCCGAAGGGCATTACGTTGTAGTAATAATTCCCTGATTCGGTCATGAAGGCCGTATATTTTTTGTCGGACATTGCCATTGGGATTTGATTGTAGCCCGAGTAGGCGTCCATGAACGATAAAAGTTTAAAACCAGCGGAATTATCAGCAAGTTTATCAATATTGGGGAGGGGGTAGGCATCCTTCGGCCATGCCTTATTGAGATCGGTATAATCAATGCACATACGCCATTTTCCATTAGATTTTTTGACCAATACAACGTTGGACAGCCAAGTGGTGTACTTGGCTTCCGAAATAAATTTGGCCTCGAGGAGGTCCTTTACAGCTTTTTCAGCAGCCTCCGTTTTCTCAGGAGACTGCTTTCTCGTACGTTGTGCTACGACCTTAATGGCGGGTCAATGGTCAGCTGGTGACATGTAGTGGACGGGTCTAAACCGAGCATCTCCGCGGCGCTCTAAGCGAAGAGGTCAGCATTCTCCCGGAGGCATGCTTTGAGCTGCTTCCTTGCGATGTCAGGTAGGTCTGCTCCGATCTTCACTCCCCGTTGGGGATCTTCGCCGAACAGAACTATCTCGAAGTCGCCATCCGGGATTGGGCGCATCGGATGGGAGCTGCTGTTAGATGCTGTAGATGGGCCGACTGACGCTGCTCATTCCTCCTGATGGTCCTTGGGGAAGCGACTGTCGAGGTCGATAGAGTCAACCTGGGGCAGAGGCTTGGCTTCCTCGGAGCTGCTTGGCAGTGTTGGCTTGCTCGACACCTTTGGCTTGGGCGCAATGGTGTTGAGTCCCTTTGTGGCTGCTTTGAAACACCGTCGGGCAACTTCTATATCACCGTGGAGGGTGGCGACCTTCCCTTTCCAAGTGTAATACTTCATCTTCAGGTGGACGGTTGAGGGCACTGCTACTAACTCGGCCAGAGTTGACCTTCTGAAAATGCACTGGTAAAGCGACGGGCAGTCGATTACCAGGAACTGCACCTTGATGGATCTGGCCGTTTCTGTTGATCCGAAGGTCACGATCAGCTCGACGTAACCCCACGGCTTTGTTACGAACCCGTTGAATCCCTGCAAGTAGGATCCCACGTAGGGAGTGAGGTGAGATTCATCTAGCTGAAGTGTTGAGAACAGCTGGGAGTACATGATGTCGACCGAGCTGCCCTGGTCGACGAGTATCCTGCGAACGTCGAAGTTCGCCATCCAGGCTCTGACGAGCAGAGGTATGCTGGATTTCGGGGACCCGCCGAGGAGTTCCTCCTTGTAAAAGGAGATTGGGACGGAGCCCTTATGGGCCTGATCAAGCGTTGTCACTTTGTTGAAGCTGGTGTTGATCAGGTGGTCGAACTTCCGTTTCACGGAGCCCACAGTGACTTTGTTAAATCCCCCGCCAGAAATGACCATGGCAGAAGGAAAAGTCTCCCACGGGTTGTGGGCCGCGAAATAAGCAGGGGTGTTGAGCCCGTCCGGGACGTAGAAGTCCTCTGACCGGGATATGGACATTGCTACCTGTACGTTGGTGTCATCCGTGAGGGTACTTCTTCCTCGACCTTCTTGGACTCCTAGGCGTCTTGCCGAGGAGTGTCCTTCTTCTTTGCGAACTGTTTCAGGTGCCCGTCCCTGATCAGTATCTCTATGGCATCCTTCAGATGGATGCAGTCCTCTGTAGTATGGCCGTGGCTTTTGTGGAAGCGGCAGTACTTCGACTTATCCACGTTTGGTCTGTTCGATAGCTGTTTGGGGAAACGGACCTCAGCTTGTTTGAACTCCAAATTGGCACACTCGGATAGAATCTTTTCCCTGGAAACGGTCAGGGGAGTGTAGTCGTGGAAGCGCTCGGAGGGTCCCTTGCTGTCGCGGGAGTCCCTCGGACGGTCCTCGTGTCTTCGTTCACCCTAACGAGATGTCGAGGCTTCTTCTCCTTTGGCGGCCCGGGCATTCTCCTGGCGGCGCGATGCCCAGACGTTGCAGGCCGCAATCTTCTCCTCATACTGGATATGAGTTTGGGCTTTGAGGAGGAGGGCGTCTAAATTCCTCGGTGGGGCGAGGCCGATGGCTTTAGCGAAATTGGAGTCCGGGAGGACCCCTTGCTCGAGCAGGAACTTCTTCATTTTGTCCGTCGTCGGAACCTGCACTGCTTCCTTGTTGAACCTCTCGATGTATGCTCGAAGAAGTTCGTCTTTCCTCTGGATTATGGCTCCGAGGGAGCCCTCAGTTTTGGGGTGGCGGCGAGATGCTGTGAAGTGCCGCGAGAACATCCCGCCGAGCTGTTTCCACGAGGTAATGGACTCCTCGGGCAGTTGTTTATACCATGTCATTGCTCCCTTCCGAAGCGTGGCCGGGAACAATCTGCATTTGATGGCGCCCCGTACGCCGCGGTAGTCTAAGAGGGCATCAATATTCTCGATGTGCTCGTCTGGGTCAGTGGTCCCGTCGTATGTGCCAAGTGACGGGGGTTTCTCCAAGCCTTTCGGGAGACGGGTGGCCAGGATCTCCTGGGACAATAGGTCGCGAGGCTCGTCGTCGTCACTGGAACTGGTGTATGATGGTGACTGGACAGGCTGCTCGCATCGGCGATTCCTTCGTGGAGAAGGTGAGCGGTTCCTTCGTGGAGAAGGTGAGCGGTTCCTTCGCGGGGAAGATGAGCGTGTCCGTCCTTTGGACTTGATTGGAGACTCCTCGTTCCTTCGAGTCCTTTTGTGGTCATGAGCGTGCTGGTCACGCAGGGAGATCTGGTCGTGCTTTCGGGCTACGCGAGGATCGTGCTCTTGGCACAGTCTTCGGTCGATTTCTCTTAGGGGCTGCGGGCTTCTTGATCGTCGCTGATTCCTCTGCGTAGGAGGGGATCTTGGACGACGAGACTCTTCCAGTGCCCCGATCCTCTCGTTTTGCTGCAGGATCAGGGTGTTGGTTTTGTTGAGGGCCTCCAGGAGGGCTACCACGGCCGGGTCGGTACTGGGCGGAACAGGAACGAGCTGGAGGTCGAGAGACGGTTGATCGTTGTGGCGATCAGCAGGAGTTAGGGAAGGAGAAGCGGTGGCTCCATCCCTCAGGAAACGGGCATCTCGGAGGAGAGATGATTGGCCGTCAACATGAGATTTGTTGACGGGGAGGATGGTGGAATGAAGAGCATCCTAGGTGTGATCTTGGGAGGCCATGATCGTGATGATGTTCGAAAGTTGTTTTGATCTTCGGTTAAAGAAAGAAGGGGAGAACAAAGATCCCCACAGTCGGCGCCACTGATCGTGAAGGCTGGATCAGATCCTGTAAAATCGGGCCGCCAAGTGCGTCAGGGATGCTGGTCGTATGGAGAGGAGGAGAGGGTGTACCTGCAAGGCACTCCGACGCTCAAGTAAGTAAAGGTCAGATAAAAAGGGGGCAAGTACAAAGAGTGAATTCTTAGGGCGAATATTGGATACCTGACCCTCTCAAGCGAGAGGGTTTATATAGATCCCCCAGCGCGTGGCCAACGGTCCTATTTTCGGGGCGAAATAACCATTTTCCCAAAGAATAGGTAACTGCCCAAACTAGCCGTTATGTCGGGCAGGATGCCCGAAACTAGCCGTTATGTCGGGCATAAGCGCAGTTCCGGGCACCTGTCCTTTGCTGTTCGGGCAGTGAGAAAGCCGTGCGTAATGGGCATCAATGCCGGGGAGGAACGTTGCATTCCTTGCCCGGAGGGAGGGGCAGAAAGGTCACTTTTGCCCCCCTCTATGGATTGGACTTAGGCAATTTGGGCCGCTCTGGGGCAGAGGCGGATTGTGCCAATTCTAGCCATTGGTCCAGTCCAGAACACTAATGATGGTGTTATAGGTTTTGGAAGCACTTAACCCCTATTTATAATTATTGGTTACATTTCTTGGTATCATTTTTTGGTTTTGCACTGATGACAAACTTGAAGTTTTGTAGTTAGGTAGATGCTCTGGAAATCACAAAATTGGCCTAATTGGGAGAAAAGTTGTTTCATGGCAGTGATGACAATGGGGAAAGAGTTGTTTCATGGCAAGGCGATAACAATGCAGTGATGATTTTTTATATATTTGATTCAAACATTGGGGGAAGAGTTGTTTCATGGCAAGGCGATAATGTATCTATCGAACAACATATGTTGTATTTCGTCCAGATGCAAGACGCAACCATTGGGAACCTCTTCTTTCGCATGTGCGAGAATATGTGAATCTGAGCCTTCTTTTGATCATTCGTCTAGGAAAATTTGTTTTATATTAATGGTTTTTTGTTTGTAAATTTTGAAGCGCTAAAAAGGTTATTTTTGAGATACGAACTTGAGATTAACATAATGGCCATCAGCAGAGATGCTAACAACTGGTTCTTAGAGGCCTACATAGATATAGTTGTGTTTTGCATACAAGCAGATGGACATACATATAGTTGTATTTTGGCACCATCAGAGTTGGAAACGTGATCTGCATACCTATTGTGGAATGTGCCTATTTTAGCATGGTTATTATCCTGGGGATTATTAGAAGCATTGGGACTTAATATGCCTCAGGGTTGGTCCAATAAAGGTATTTGTTTGTTAGTAGTATTTTTAGAATTTTGATTGTTGTGTTTAATTTCCATTTACTGAAACAACTTGACAACATCATGTCCATTGTATCATATGAATAGGTGCATCAAATGAGTCGACTTCAGAGTTTTTCCGATTCATGGTTTCTCTTTTAAAGAATGTCTTTTATGAAAATTATGTGCAAGTGTGTCTCTTTTGATTCAAAGAAGTGTTTCTTTATAATGTATGGTTGATCAATTATGTTGAATTATCTCTTTGTGGGTGTTTGAGTGCAGTTTGAGGTTGGAAACAGATTCTAAATGATTCACGGTTGATGGTACATGGTTGGTGCTGTTACAGCTGCTATTAAGGCTTTTCCTATAGTCAAGCTACTGCAAAGAATGATGTTGAAATATCCCTACATTTAGGAATGCAGGTAAATCATAATTCTGAAAACTTTGATCAATTTAGTCTTCATTATCCCATTAATTGAGAATTTTGAGATTCTTAATTTGTATATATATATATATAATATTCAAATTTTATTTATGCCTTTGAAATCTATTTACCACCTATAATGTAAATAGGTTTTGGGCCCATAATAACTACTACCTCTGTTCCTATATATAAGAGACAACTCATTTTTTAGGTTCATTGAATAATTAATGTATTTGGTCAATTTATAGACTAGATACATTAAATATCCAATGAACCTAAAAAGTGACTTGTCTCTTATAAAAAGGAACGGAGGTAGTATAAAGAATGTTTTACTTCCCAATGCCCGATATTAAATAATAATGTATTTAAAAATTAATGATAACCTTGACCATTACTACTCAATAACCAGCAATGGTTATTGAACTACCCAACCAATAATGACAGCCCAAATAAATCATGGGATCTGCATATATTGGCGACGCATTATGTAAACTTGCCATCACCGTAGTTGGCATTCCATATGGTTGATCTCGGTTGAATGGAGGCATCGTAAAACCAGACACAAAAGGCCTGTACGTGCTTCCTGAAGTAGGAGGTGTAAACTTGCGCATTTTGGGGGATCGAATGCGCAGGTGTCAAACCCGTTGTTGCTTGCATAGCCTCTGATACTGATATTGAGGCCGTATTGCCCCCAGTCGAAGGATTAGGGGGTGGTACTTCATTATTCGTAGGATTCTGGTTGTTAGGCGGATTTGGATTCGCCATTCTGCGTACTCTGTTCCTTATGGGTCTTTCTTCGTTATTTATGGCTATCTTACCACTTCTAAGTCTCATGCAACAAAAACAAAGAAAATTTCGTACGAGTAAAGTGTAAAATAAAGGTTTTCAAATGTCAATAGCACAAGGTCCCACTGGGCGTGCCAATTCGTTCGCCTTGAAATTTAGCAAACAACCTCTGGTCTTCTAATTTGTGGAATTAGTTTACTAACAGGACCGACCACACAAATCCTAGGACACAGTGCTTTAAAAATACTGACAATTTGAGTAAACCTGTAACCTTTTCATCATTGTTTCATTATTGTTCTCACAATTGGTAATTTTCAACTAACTAAAATAAATAGAACTTGGAATTGGTAAATAACTGGTAAAATGAAAGTAACGTGACAAGAATAAAAATTGCAAAATCTTAAAGAGTATTGTAAACAAATTTAAATTTCATAAAGAATGGCAAGTAATAAACTGGTGTTTTTCTCAAACGTACATTTTTTCCATAATGACTCATTTCTCTCACACGGTTACTTTGAGTATTTTAAATAACTTGTACAATTTTGAAATGCACACCCCGAAAATCTAACACTAAGACTCCCTATTTATATACAATCGAAATAACTACCAATAACAGCTATTTCCCCTAAATGTGACAAATGGTGTCTTGCATGCTTCCTTTCCTTGGATATACTCCACGCGTCTGATTTCTTCAACTGCATCTCCCTCTCAATTTTGAATTTCAAACTATCTGACGAAATACCTCTCAAGTTGTCTAAATGAACTTCTTTATTACTTAGAGAGATTCACATCACTTGTTCCAGTTTTCAAACCGTCTTCGACTAGCTTTTAATTTAGCATCAAATCTTGAGTCAAAAATATTTCGACCAGCTTCTTCTACTTTTTATTTTCCAATCAATCCATTGTCGTTGAAAATAGCAGTCTACAAATTGCCCCCCAATAAGTGTCTTTTCGATTATCAATGAGAAAAGCATTTTTTGCCAACATGATTCGACGCCTTCAGTAATTTACCAAATTTACTGTTCCTATGATTGGACACCTATGACGTTAGGATCATCATTACACTTTTCTGAAACATCTCTTCAGCCCACGTTTCTGACAATTTTCATCATCACTACCCTAATCCCTAGTAAATCGTGGGCGACCAACTCAACTGCCACCGTTTCAGTCCATCCACTCACAACTGCCACGTGCCCCATGATCTCTCCAAATTAAAAGATTCCTGAATCTTAACTGCTTCAGTCACCTCTTTTTACCATCTATAAATAAGTCAAAAACTCATTTTTCAACCTTTTACGCTTCTTCTTCCTCTTGAGTAAATCCTTTCAACGTTTCTTCTTCTTCTCTGAGTTTCTTTACAACTTATTTCCTCCAAACATGGCGTCTTCCGCAGCTCCCACAACTTCCAACAAAGCTCCAAAAAACTCTAAAGATTTACCACCTGTCCACAAAATCCTTGGCCCAAAGGTGGTGGGAAACCAACAATATGTGCCTGAACCTCCTAATCAAGAAGAAAAAAGGCGCATTTTCCAATCCCAGGTACTTATCCCTGTTCTAATTTCTGGTAAATCATATGCAATGCTAGGGCCTTTTCCTGATTTAAAATTAAATCCAGTGAAGGTAAAAGAATTTTTTTCCAGTTTATCACCGTTATAAACCCATAGGTAATGGGGTTAAACCTAGAACTGATAAAGAAAAGGCCATAGATGAGAAATCCACTGTTGATGGCCAAGGCTCACCCTCTGAAGAACCCATAAGCTTATAATATCTGAACCATGCCAGAATTTTTAGATATTGTCCCTTGTCGAAAGATCCATCTGATTATTTAGATTGGCTGGCGAAGATTGAAAAAGTTAAGGTTGACTTTTGGAAAGACATAGGTATTTTCGGCTTGATTCAACTATCGAAAGTAGGACCAGGTTACTGCCCAAATATGCTCCTGTCTTCCCTCTACTTCTGGGATAGTACTTATAATAATTTCCATCTTCCTTGTGGGATGTTTACCCTTACCCTATTCGACGTAGCTGCCATCACTGGTCTTAGCCCGTTAGGAGTAGACTATGATCCCAACATTTTATCTGATGATTCTATAGGATTCGACACGAACAAGGCCACCTTCACAGCTTACATTGCCAATTATCATGATAAAGAGACTCAAGAAGTTTCTGATCAAGAGCATGTGGCTTTCCTGGCCCTCTGACTGTCGAGATGTGTCTTTTGCTCCAGGTCACTCCAAGTAGCCAAACGTTACATTACTATGGCAAATCAGCTTCATGCTGGGTATCGATTATGCCTGAGTGAAATGATCTTAGCAAATCTTTACGAATCTATGGGCAAAAATGTTACTTCCCTCAAGACCATCAAGGATAAAGGCAACCTTCTTTTGTCAGGACCGTTTTGGCTTCTGCAATTATGGTTTAACGCCACTTTTGAAGCCTCTCTCCCTATCAAAAATCCTGTGAATGAAGACACCTTGAGGGACAGGAGGGTTGAAGGGACTAGATTGGTGCAACTGACACCCACTGACGAAGGACTGAACCTCCAATAAGCTTTTACTAGCTACGTCATGATGTTCGCCAAACGCTACAAGTTTACCCCCAGTATGGCTCTCTTCGCCAACAGGGTGATTGGACCAAAATGGTTCACTAGAAGACTACCTGTGGAGTCGAAAACTAAAGAAGATGATTTCCTCAATGTCTGGGAATCCTTCCTGACACCTAGACTTCTAGCTTCTAGAATTAGCCCTGGAAAGTCAAAGATCTCTTTGGTTGTTTACCAGCCCAACTTTGTCTCTCGATAGTTTGGGTTAATTCAGATACAACCTAAACCCCTTTTTTCCAGAAAAGGTTCTCTCATTCACTACAACATGTTCCACAACGAAGATAAGTGTTCAGAATTATTGGAGAAGTATTCTAACCTGATCGAGATTCAACCAGTGGTCTTTCGACCATCATTCCTTTGTACTCAGGAATTCGATGAATGGTGGAAAGACTACTACACCACCCAATTTTTTGACGTGCCTTCCTTCAATATCCAGCTAACTAAAGCTTTTACACTCGTGCATGACAAGACCAAGAAAGGTATTTCAAGACACGTCAAGGAAATCCAAGCATTCCAAAAATACTTTGAAACCGCTTACAGGCCCAATGAACTTAGTCGAACCATAAGCGAAGCAGCAGTTACTTTGAAACAAAAATTTATGAGCAAACTAGATGATTTTAAACTACCTCCATACGTCCGACCAGATCAACGTTATGAGTTGGCTTTCAATCTTCATCCACCAAAGTTTCCCCCTCTACCTTCTCCTGAATTTGGTGTGGCTCTTAGCTCTCCGTTTCCAGATTGGTTCATTTGCGGGGATTCGATGAAAATTCTTCATCAAAATTACCAAAAACGCACTAAGCGAGTGGTTCCGACTAAGTACACCTTGGACAATTTCAAAGGTCACCTTCATATTGGCATATAACACGTCCGCATGGAAACTCCAATACTTGAAGGTGTGGAATGTAGAGACCTTCGACATCCTTTACTTATTATTCACGCATATTTCTTCAAACTTTATCTCTAATTTCTTCCCTTTTCCCTTAGCTTTGAAAATAACTGCCAAGAAACCAGTTGTTGAAGGTTCGACTACAGGAGTTGAGGAAGGCCCTCAAAACACAACTAAAAAACCTCTGGCGAGAGTATAACTCTATTTCTTATTTCGCCAACATTATTATTATTTTGTTTTAAAGCTAATTAAACTTTGTTGCCATTTTCAGGGAAGCCGAAGACCTCCTCCGACGCCGAAGAAAAGGAAAGAGCAAGAAACTAAAACTCCTGTTGTTGAATCTGGTGACGAGTCTCCCGACCAGGTACAACCTTCAAAGAAAAAGAAAAAGGTATCAAAACCTCCCCCACAAAAGTCCTCTACTGTCAGAACACTGGAGAAAACTCCCCCAACAAGTCCAATTATGCAAGTTCCACCCATTCCTGAAGAGAGTGAAAATTCCATCTTTAAAATTGTTATCCCCTAGGTACGTTCTGATATTCTACAGCTAAACTCTTCCCTTATGGTCATACTTATTTTCCTTAACTTGATTTATCTTTTCAGGTCTAAGTTGATACCCACGGACACCCTCTTGTCCAAGTACTTCCGAAGACCAGCATTGACCCTACCTATTGTAATACCCCAAAATTTGCTCTCTCTTTTGGCATCCTAGCATAGCATTATCATATATCATATCATATCCATCTCATTAGCATTGCATTAAATCTTTAACATAGAAAAATGAAGCATAGCATCCCTCTTACCATCAAGGCATGTGATCAGGGGAAAGGTGGACAATCAAGGAATTATTCAAGGCACAAAAGGTCAAACAAGTTGCCTCAAGGCAAGCCAAGAGGTCTTTCATGTCTCATACTACCTCAATTGATTATCCAAAACATCAAGAAAGTGAGGTTCAATAGGAGATTGAAACACAACATATTTCACTATGCAAGAGATCCAAAAAATGAAGGAAAACCCTCAAAAGAGATGGTTCATTGGTTCAGAATCACCTTCAAGTGGCATATCTCAACATCCTTTAAGAGGATACACAACATACTCAGAGGAATTTGAATTTGGAAGATGTGCAATTTCCTCCTAACCATAAGGGGCCAAAACTAGGGTTTCCAATTAAATCAAGGTATCTTTGATTTTTTGGACAAAACTTAATGTCATGGTATTCTACATGTCCTTAAGTGTATGTGTGTGGAAAATTGCCTCTCAATTGGTTTTGGAAGTGGTTCAATTGGAAGAAAGATAAAAAATCAGGAAAATTGGGGCAAAGTCAAATAATCAGAGGAAAAAGTTAACTCTTGACTTTTTAAGGCCAAATTCATGAAATTCATGTTATATGTGACCAATGTACAAAATTTGATCAAGAAACTCCAAAGGGATCATGAAAAAATCAAGATTTGAAAAGTTGCCATTTTTGGAAGAAATAGGGTTTCCAAAAATAGTAATTTTAGGCCATTTTGCATCAGGCTTTGAACCAAGGCCATTCAAAATTGAAGCATCAAATGAAAATTCCACTCGGCCACAACAAAAGATCTTGTTTTAAGCTTCAAATCCATGTGTGTAACATCCCCATTGGATAAGAATTGAGAGAGTTATGGATGATCAAAGTTGAGGAAAACTTGGGCCAGAATGCAAGTCAGCTTGGGCAAGTTTCAGGTCACGCGCAGTCATTTTCACAAACATGTGGTGGGCCAAATGTTTTGATCAATTACTCATGGTTAGAGGCCTCAAATGAAAAATCTTTCAACATGAAAGTTGTTCCTCTATGTGAGATCTTTAAAATTGGTGTTCATGATTTTTTCATTTGATCAAAGGTTAAGAAGTTATGTTGAGTCCAATTTTCTATGATCATGCTGAAAACCCAGGTGCCAAGATGCCTTGCCAGCCAACCCCTTGCCTCGCCCATAACCAGTTCCTATACCTTTGTGTTTCAAGTCATTTTTCAACCTATTCCAAGCCCCATTTCAATTCAAGTTTCATACCAAACATGTCCTCTTACATCTCCTCTTTCAAATGAATCCAAAAACTCACCAAACCATCCATTGAGTAGAGAGAAAAACATCATCAAATCACCCTATATTCCACTGATGCATTGATAGCTTTGATGCACAATTTGGTTCAGACATCCATCAAATGATTCTTTCCCTTATTTGAACACACCATTGCCATGACAAACATTTGCTATAGCACGTGCCTTGCATAAAAGTGGAAAGAACAAACTTGCTGAGCAAGTTTCTGATACACCAGCTGTGCCATTGCAAGTTCATTTTCATCTCCACCATAGCTCTCCATGAACCAGCTACACCATATCATTGCTCTCCCTAACTAACTTGACTCAGTTAGTTAGGGATGACTCACCTAAACCACCATGACTCAGTTAACCAACTTAGGTTAACCATGGTTAGAGCATACTATAAATCAAAACCTCATTCTCAAAATTCATTTCAACATTCATTTCTCACACTTTCACTCAGAAACTCTCTCTTCTTCTCTCTCAATCTCACCATTGCCATTGATTTTCGAAGCTCACTTTGTTCAATTCTCTCCAAAACTCTCTCTGGTTATCTCTCCAGTTCTCAGCATAGCAACTGGTTTTGAAGCTTGGATTTCAATTCTTCTTCACTGAATCATCATCAATTTCTTCATCTAAGCCTTTATTTGGCCAAGAGTAGCTCAAAGAGGAAGCAGAATCTCTGGTTTTCTGAAGAACATCTCAAGGTCACAAATCTTCAGGTACGAATTTCCACCATTATAGATATGATTTGAAGATGTTATCAGGTTCTTGAAGCTTCTTATAAGCTCAAGAACTTGTCTGGCTAGTTGATAGGCCTTTAGAGGCATAGTTGAAAAGTTAGGGCAAATCTTCTTCTGTTCGATTCTCTCATTTCATGAACATTTTGTGCATTTTATCACTGGATCCGTGCTCTCCATTACTTCCTCTTCATTTTGGTATAATATTTGTGAAATTCTAGGAAACATGAAGTTGCAGACGGTGGTTGTTAACCGGAGGTCCCTCTCCGGCCGGTGGTCATTATTCTAGGGTTTTTTCTCAGGTTTTAATCATGATCGTTGGATGAGCATGATCTGATGGCCAGAAACGTGCCAGCACATTAAAATGCACATGCACCTCACGTGTTTTATTTCTGATCTCACTTAATCAATGTGTGGTGCAGTGCATAGTAGTGTGTGTGGTCCTTCACGTGTGTGTTTTGGATTTGTGTACTTTGACTTTGGTGTTGACCTGACTTGATCCAATGGCGTGGATTGCTTGACTTTTGTTTGACTGAGTGTGCACCATTGTTGGTATGGATTGCGTGTAATTGGACCTTGGACTACATTGCTGTTTGCACCCCATGTTTTAAAGCCCAAACCAATTTGAACTGTTGGATTACTATGCATGCACCCCCTCTCTTATTTTCATTTCCTTTTATTTTTCTCCATTTTATACACGTTTCCTTCTTAATTTTTAAAAATACTAAAAATCATTAGGAAATTCTAGAAAAATTCATGTGTGTTATCAAGACATTTAGGAAATTTTTATATTTTTATTTCATGATTTTATGACATTTTTGCCCCTGTTTCATGTTTTTCTTTGAATTTCCATTTGTATGCATTCCAAATATGATACATGAATTTGTACAATTTTGTCCTTGCTCATTATAAATGATTTTGACATGATTCTTTTTGCATTGATTCACTAATACATTGAAGCATGTTAGTTGATTTTTGTTTGATTTTTTAGATCATTTTATGACATGTTTTGATGCTTATCTTTGCACCACTTTGCATGATGTTTCAACTTGACCTAATTGCATTGTTTAAAGTCATTTTGCCTTGAATTTTTACATGCTATCTTGATGTATGACTCACTTCTGACTTAGGCATTCCAATACCATGCTTGCATAATTTTCATAAGTTTATTTGATTTTTGTTTGATGCATTACATTTGAAGCATAATACTATGTCATACCATTTTAACTTTAGTGCATGTTTGCATGAATTCTTTGGTGCATATTTGAATGATCATTTGCATATTGCATGAGCTATTCATATGATATTATAGGTCATTGGTACACATTATAGGTAATCTTTACATGTTCATTTCAATTTGAACTTTGTGCATCCTTAACATGTATTGTGCGCATTTTCCTTTTGAACTTTCACTTCACTTCTTCTTCTATTACTTCTTGAATGTCTTGATGTTGATTCATGAGTGTTTTGAGATGTTTTTAAACCATTTTTTTCATTTGGTTTCAATTCTGATTGTTGGATTACATGTTCCATTTATACATGTTCTTTTCATTTCTTTTCATCTTTCATCTATCCTTTCTTATGGTAACATGTTTGAATGTTAATGGATGGTGATTGTTGCTTACTCATTTGAACTTGTATGATGATATTCACTTGTTGTCCATATAATGCACATTCTGGTTGTGATCTTAAGATTTGATTCTTCATCTTTTTCTTTTGCATTTTATTGTGCATTAAGTGTTTTTTACTTCTTATACATGTTTCCATGTTTACTAACCATGTAGGGGCTTTGGTAAGTTGACATTGAGTGTGGATAAGGAATCCACATTCAAACCTCTCTCCTTTCATTTCTCTTACAATTCAATCTTGTGTTTTGTTAAGCACTTATGTGCTTTCTTTGGTTCACTCATTACTTTCCCTTTTTGAGTTACAATTCATCTTCTACTTTAGAAGTGAATTGTTTAATTCATTCCTTCTTTAGACTTTAGGTTTTGCAACCTCACAAACCTTTAGGATCACTCCCTTAACTAATTAATTAGGATTGAGTCTTAGTTCACATAGATTTTACCTTTCTTCTCTCTTGAGTCTTTCATCTTCTCATCTCAAAGAAAATTCAAAATATCTAATAAAGGTAGACATTTATTACATTTAGGCCTTTCATATAAAGAAAAGATTATAAAGGGGCCTTCTCTTATAATCTTAGAATGTATAGCATATGGCCCATCTTGGGTCAATGTGTTAAACATTTGATCTTGTATGAGGGACTTAAATACAATACTTGTTGAAGGTACAAATAATAAGACACTTCTTCATTTCATAATCAACAAAAACACTTAATAAACACAAGTATGCTAGTGTGTTTGAACCTTGACAATTGGAACTAAGTGTGGGGGTCTTCTTCACTCTTAGTATATTTTCTTACTCATTCCATCTTGGAATGTGAGAATGTATACATTCCAATGACTAAGATTTAGATACACTATCATATGCGAACAAATAAAATGAAAAAACTCTTAAAAGACAAAAACAAACAATAACGTCTTTCCTTCGGGAATTCTTTCCTCATCTCCTTCATTCATTCCTCAAGGATGCGTCATTTCCGTTCTACCGCAAACAGGTAACGCCTAAGTCTCCTTACAGCGAGCTGCAACACCTAAACTGCTAGAACGTGAACGCTGACGTATTCCACTAAAAAACACAAACAATCCATCCCTAGTGAGGGAAACTACTTCGCTCTGATTCTCATGTTCCCGATGAGATACGTAGGCAGTGGGGTAGGGCCCATTCGAGCACTTCTTTTATTTTCCCTACATTTGTTTCTCTTTCTCTCTCCTTTCTTTTTTCATTCCTTTTCCAGTATCCTTTCTTTACACCCTTTGATTGGCAAGCGAGCGTGGATCCCATCGAGTACGATGGACGCATGGGGGTGCTAATACCTTCCTCACGCATAACCGACTCTCGAACTCAGTTCTCTTGGTCGCAAGACCATGCTCTTTCCTTCTTCTCAGGTTTATGCGGTGTTTCCTTTCCCTCTCTTGGGATAAATACACATTGCTGGCGACTCTATTTCGTGCCACTTTCGCGTTTGTACTAGGATGAAAATCCCGGGAGCGACAGCTGGCGACTCTGCTGGGGACAGGTTGACCTATTGCTGGTCCATCCCTAAGCGAGTCAATCCTAGCGCTTGTTTGATTTTCTTTCATTGGGTGTTTACTGTTATTTTGTATTTGCTGTTTACTGTATTTTATTACTTGTACCATATTTACAGCATGTTAGCATTTACATTTCATATATTATACTGTGTTGCACTGTTCTGTCTGTTTGGCGGGATGGGATTTCTGAGAGATGAGCCCAGTACACAGGCTCGAGTATACACTTAGATTTATAGTGGAGAGTAGTGGGACCTACGTGCCATCTGTGTACGTTGGGTAATCACGAAATTCACAGGTAGACGGGGCTATCTTGGGACCCATCATGGCGTGCGCATCTTGCGTATTCCATAATGTCGATCTAGAGAGCTGTCGACTCTAGTGACCGATCATGAGGACCTTAGTGGAAATATCTCTCTTTAGCGGTGATAGTGGGAGACCACATTCTGTGGCAAACCCACTCGCACCCGAGGGCCCACTTTGGAACTTGCATAGGATGACCTTTATTTTCTAAGATGAGTCAGTGGACGACCTCTTTGATTGGCATAGCATTGTATCCTACGGGCCGAATGTGCTATCGCTTCTCAAACCTCCGAAGCTGACAAGCCTTGTTTTCTAGGAACCACATGTGAGTATGGGTGGGATGTTTACAGGTTTACAGGTAACCTAGCCTCCTACATACCTTACTTGTGATTCTATGATTGTTACAGACAGTGTATCCTATGACAGTGGTTTTGAGTATTTATCACAGAAATATGGCCAGATTCAGTACATAGACACAGTGCACACAGTTCAACACAGACACAGACACCTGGATACCTGATCACATGCCTTTTGCATTTGCATACTCATATCATAACAGGTTATGTTTGTCATTTTCAGGTACCTACCATATTGTCTAATTCCAATCATGAGTTTCCTAGAAGTTGAGGTTAAAAGGAAGAATAATGTGTCATATAAATTCCCTGACCCTAAGCTAGATTCATTGAACAAGATGATAGGCATGGCTGGTTCTGGTGTTCTCAGGACTTTTCAGAGGGAGTATGGAGAGCTGATTAAAATGGTATGTGCATTCACAAAGTATGAGAAGGATGGGTTGCACACTTTCTTACAGTTCTATGAACCGTCAATGAGATATTTCCTGTTCACTGACTACATTTTGATGCCCACTTTGGAGGAATTCTCATTTATTTTGGGAATTCCAGTCACGTCTTCTATACCGTATTTTTCTGAAGATGCTCTTACCCCCAAAGTAATTGCTGCTGTTCTACATCTGGACTTGTCTGTTGTGAAAAGTGGCCTGAGTAAGCTTAAAGAAGATGAAGGATTTCATTTGGAGTTTCTTTTCCAACAAACTCAGGAAGCTGCCAAGGCTAAAAACTGGACCACTTACAATGCTGTGTTAGCTCTTTGTATCTATGGTTTGGTGCTTTTCCCCGGTCAACCTGACTTTGTTGATATGCAGGCGATGAAAGTGTTCGTTTCGAAGAATCCGATTCCTACCCTGCTAGGGGATTTTTATTACTCAGTACACTACAAAAATGAGAAGGGAAGAGGAAGTCTGGTTAGTTGCTGTACCCAATTGTTATATCATTGGCTCTTCAAACATTTACCTCGAACTGGTGCTTTCGTAGAAACTATTGAGACAATGAAATGGTCCAAGAGATTGATAGGTTTGACTGCCAGTAACATCATCTGGTTTGATCCCAAATTGCTGATGATAGAGCTTACTGTTAAATGTGGAAGCTTTCCGAATGTGCCTCTACTTGGAAGAAGAGGTGGGATTAATTACAACCCGGTGTTGGCTGTTAGACAATTTGGTTATGCTTCGAGAAATCCTCCTGCTGATGAAGAGATTAGTGCTTCTCTGTTTTTCGTGGGAACCAAGAATGAAAGAGTGTCAGAAGTAATAAATGCCTGAAAATTTAGGCAAAGAGCAGGTAAGTTAACTTTTGGCAAAGGAGACTATAGATCATACCCTGACTATGATGCTTGGATTGAGATGAAGGTCAAAGAGCTGTTGTTACCCTTTTCAAGAGAGATTCTCTTATGTCCAAATCAACATTCCATGGTACCGGCTGAAGAGTGCGAGAAATGGAAGAAAATGGTTAGAGAGTTGCAGATAGAGAACTCTGGGATGAGCAGATGTCTTCAGAAAGCTTTGGCCGACAACAAAGATTTGGAGAAGAGAGCATTGAAAGTGGAGAAAATCTTGGCGGACAAAGAAGAAGATTTTGATGATAGAGCTCGGTACTTCTGGAAGCTTACTTTGGGAGTAGATGATACTAGTCAGGCTCACAAGACTACAAAGTAGGCTTTAGCCCGAAGCAGAGATTCATTAGCTAAACTTCGTCAAGCTTGGGATGAGGTCAGAATTGAAAACTCTGAGTTGTTGACCCAGTTAAAAGATAAAGATGAAGAGCTGAAGAAAGCACATGTAGAAAGAAGAAGGTATCGAGAGGATCTGGGCAAAAGTCAAGAACAGGTAAGGAACGCTGAAGATAAGCTGAAAATTGCCAACAAAGAGCTCGAAGATGTCACGGCGGATCTGAAGCTGGTTAAAATTCAAGCTGGAATCAAGAGGCGTAAAGGAGCCGGTGAAGATGAAGCCTTGCTAATGCACATGGGCTCATTGTCTGATGCATTGGAAAAAAGGGACGTCGTAATCAAAGAGCTGATTGAGAAGCCACATCATCAGCGTACCCGCATCCTGTTCGAAGAGATTAAGTATTCCAGCCAGAAGCTGAAAGACGTAGAGCTGTCAGATTAATGATTTTTGTCATTTCTTTGTAATTTTCCATGGTTACCATCAGAATTGTTGATGGATCCATTTGACTGCTTGTTTCTTATTCTGTTGCTGAAACTATGACAAATGTGCTTGAAAATTTTTGAGAATTTATATGAACTGAGCTATTTCTGTTCACAATTTCTGGTCTTCAGATATATGTGACATGTCTGCACACTGGCACACTACAAAATCACTATTTCTGGTCTTCAGATATTTGTGATTGGTGTATATGAATATCTCTTCAAGGCAAAACTCAATAATCATGATTTCTGGTCGTCAGGAATTCGTGGTTATGATTGGAATCAGGATATGAAAAGTGTCTTGAAATGACAAACATAACTGTGCATTTGTATTTGCATAGCATATCATTTTTGCGTTGCAGGTTTTCTTTTTGCAGGCACCTGCTAACCTTTATTTGGTTTTCAGGCACGATAGCTGATACCCCAGTTCACCGATACTCTACCCGACGCAATCAAGCCTGAGTCATGGAACAAGTTCAGACTGAATTAGCTGATTTGAGGAGAAGGATGGAGCAGTTCATGAATCTTATGCAGGGGATTGCTCAAGGTCAGCAGGAGCTGAGGGCCGGTCAGGAAACCATGAGGGTTGGTCAAGATGCCATGAGGGTCACCATTCAGAGGCTGGAGACTGAAATCCCAAATCGCAATGTGCGCACTCCTCCTGTCGTCAACATCCCCACTAGTGGGGTACATCTGGGAGTTGATAATAATGGCTTAGAGGATAATCAAGATGACCCGTTTACCGCATTCAACAACGACATGGGTTTCTACAATGAGGACCGGAAGTATGAAGGGTTAGATGAAAGATTCAAGGCTATTGAGAGCCAAAATCCTCTGGGGATTGACGTAGAAGACATGGGTCTCGTGCAGGGTGTGAGAATCCCTCCTAAATTCAAACTTCCTACATTGGATAAGTACAATGGCAGTACCTGTCCCAAAACACATTTGCAAGCTTACAATCGCAAGATTGCCGCTTATACTGAAGACCAAAAGCTCTGGATGTATTTTTTCCAGGATATCCTGTCAGGCGCCTCCCTAGAATGGTATGTTAAGCTGGACAGGGTTCATATAAAGAGCTGGAAAGATTTGTGCGTTGCGTTTCTGAAACAGTATCAATATAATTTAGACATGGCACCCAATCGTACTCAACTGCAGAGTATGACTCAGGACCACAAGGAGGGCTTTAAGCAGTACGCACAAAGATGGAGAGAATTGGCTGCTCGAGTTCAACCACCTTTGGGTGATCGTGAGATGGCTGATATGTTCATGAGCACACTCCTAGGGCCGTATTTGGATAGATTGGCTACGTGTCCTTCCACATGGTTTGCTAACATTGTTGTTGCCGGGGAACGAGTAGAGAGTCTGCTGAAGTTGGGTAAGATTCAAGACGTCAGTGGGACTGGTGCTTCGAGTTCGAGGAAACCCTTTGCTAATGGACCAAGGAAAAGAGAAGGAGAGTCCAGTGCTGTGCATAAAGGAGGGGGCAGAGGTAGGACTCCGTCCTATCATCAGGTGGATCCTGTAACCATTCCGGTTCCAGCAGGACAGCAAGCTCCAGATCAGCAAGCTAGACCCCGATTCCAGAATAATAGGCCAAGGGACCGTAAGTTTGATCCCTTGCCTATGACATATGCTGCTTTGTTACCACAGTTGCTTAAAGAGAAGTTGGTTGAGCTACGGACTATGAGGCCGCTAGATACTGGAAAATTGCCTCAAGGTTATGATGCTAATGCTCGATGTGAATTTCATTCTGGTGCGCAAGGTCACTCGATAGAGAAGTGCTGGGCCTTTCAACATAAAGTTCAGGACTTGATTAACGCAAAAGCTATTAATTTCTCTAAGCCGCCGAATGTTCGTGATAATCCCATGCCCCACCATGGAGGTGCAAGCATGAATGCTATTTCTGATGGTGAGAAATTGAATCTGATTACTGATGTTAATTGTGTAAAGACTCTGCTGTTGATTGTAAAAGAGCGTTTTTTAAGAGGAAAGGTATTTCCCGGATGTGGCTCTGATTGTGAGGATTGTTCAAGACAGATTAATGGCTGCAGTAAGTTGAAAGTTGGACTGCAGGATCTTATGGATGAGGGAAGACTTCAGTTTGATAAGGTAGAGAAGGAAAAAGATGTTTCTGTCATTACCATTTACTATAATCCGGTTGAAATACAGGTGCCCGTTGGAGAGCCTGTTGCTATCATCGTGCCCGAGAGGCCGAGACCAGTTACGATTATAGTTCCTGAATCTGCTTCTTATGTGTCTAATAGAGCAGTTCCATGGCAGTTTGGAACTAATACTCATCAGGGAGGAAGTCAACAGAAAGCAGAGGCTGTTGGTACCAGTGTTGAGAATGTCAGTGGACCAAGTGGTTTTACTAAAAGTGGTCGACTGTTTGCTCCCCAGACTCTAAGGAGTGATAAAGAAGCTGAAGTCGCCGCAAGAGCAAAAGGAAAACAGGTTGTTGATGATAAGGTGCCTGTTCAGGAAGAGGACCCTAAAGTCAATTTTGATAATGATGTTGAGGAATTTATGAGGATTATCAAAAAGAGCGATTACAAGATCATTGATCAGCTCAATCAGACACCCTCTAAAATCTCAATATTATCCCTGTTAATGAGTTCAGATGCACACCGGGCTGCTTTGTTGAAAGTTTTAAATATGGCTTATGTTCCCCAAGAAATTACGGTGAATCAGTTGGAGGGAGTAATTTCTAATGTCAATGTGAGCCATGGGTTGGGGTTTACAAATAAAGATTTGACTCCAGATGGACGTAATCACAACAAAGCGTTGCACATCACACTTGAATGCAAAGGAGCTGTTTTGTCGCATGTGCTGGTCGACACGGGTTCTTCATTGAATGTGTTACCCAAAAAGGCCCTGATGAAAATTAAAGTAGATGGATTGATTCTTAGACCCAGCGATCTGATTGTGAGAGCTTTCGATGGATCCCAAAGATCGGTGTTTGGGGAGGTAGAATTACCAATACAGGTTGGTCCACAGATATTCAAGACGACCTTTCACGTTATGGTCATTCAGCCTGCTTACAGCTGTTTGTTGGGCCGACCGTGGATTCACGCAGCAGGCGCAGTTACCCCCACACTACATTAGAAGCTCAAATATGTGTTCGAGTGTCAAGTGGTTACCGTTTACGGTGAGGAAGATATATTTGTGAGTCATTTATCCACTTTCAAATATGTGGAAATGGATGGGGAGATTCATGAAACCCTGTGCCAGTCCTTTGAAGCCTTGAGTATCAGCAAGTTCCCAGAATCTGCTTCAACATCAGTGGTGTCGAATGTGCCAGTTGGGCCGAGTGCATCAATTGCGTCCTACAAGTAGGCCAGAGAAGTGGTTGAAAGTGGAAATGCCCAAGGTTGGGGTAAAGCTATCGACGTGTTTTTGAAGGAAGATAAGTTCGGCATTGGATATCAACCGGGCCGGACGCCAGTTCCCCGATTCTGTGGGCCAATCAATTTCAACAACAGAGGAATTATCAACCCTAATCAGTCCTGCTCGGTAATAGAAGATGACGCTGAAAGCTCAGATTATCTGGACAGATGGGTGTATGCCCTGGCTCCGGGCGAGGCATTGCAAAACTGGTCTAGTGAAGAAATCGTTCATGTTGTACATCATTCAGAGTAATAATTCTTGTCTTTCATAATGCATGAAATCCCACACTCTGCCCAAGGTGTGAGGATCCATTTGTAGGGCCACCATATTTTCTCATATAATGTTCAAACATCAATAAAAATGACGTTTTTGTTTACAAATTTGTGTTCCTTTATTCATTCTTTATTTTTATTTTTGCACAAAGAAAATTAAAAATGATAATGCACTTTCTTTTCTTTTGTTTTTAAGCAAAAATAATCTAAAATAAAGCATCGATCCAATCATGCAGACTTGATTTTGTGGATTCCTCTGAAAATGATTCTGTTATGCCCGCGTATAATTTCGACAATTCGATCTATCAAGCTGAGGAGGAAAGTGACGAAGACTATGAACTCCCGGAAGAGTTGGCTAGATTGTTGAAACAGGAAGAAAAGACCATTCAGCCTCATCAGGAAGCTCTTGAGATTATCAATATTGGTTCAGAGGAAAGCAAGAAAGAGATCAAGATCGGTGCAAGTCTGCGGGCTGATGTAAAGCAAGAGCTGATAGTCATGCTACGTGAATACGTTGACATCTTTGCTTGGTCATATCAAGATATGCCAGGTTTAGATACAGACATAGTTGTGCATAGACTACCATTGAAAGAGGACTGTCCACCGGTCAAGCAGAAGCTACGTAGAACGAAACCAGAAATGGCTTTGAAGATCAAGGAAGAGGTACAGAAACAGTTGGATACAGGTTTTCTGGCAGTAACCAACTATCCTCCCTGGGTGGCCAATATAGTACCGGTGCCGAAGAAAGATGGCAAAGTCAGAATGTGTGTGGATTACAGCGATCTCAACAGGGCGAGCCCTAAAGATGACTTTCCACTCCCTCATATTGATGTGCTGGTTGACAATACTGCTCAGTTTTCAGTGTTCTCATTTATGGATGGATTCTCCGGGTACAATCAGATAAAGATGGCGCCTGAAGATATGGAGAAGACGACATTCATTACCCCGTGGGGTACCTTCTGTTACAAAGTAATGCCTTTTGGGTTGAAGAACGCATGGGCAACTTATCAAAGAGCAATGGTGACGTTATTCCACGATCTAATTCATAAAGAGATCGAGTGCTATGTGGATGACATGATTGCTAAATCAAAGACAGAAGAAGAACATCTGATCAACCTGAAGAAATTGTTTGAGAGGTTGAGGAAATTCAGGTTGAGACTGAATCCTAACAAGTGTACTTTCGGCGTGCGGTCCGGAAAATTGCTTGGTTTCATGGTCAGTGAGAAAGGAATAGAGGTTGATCCCGCTAAAGTGAAAGCTATACAAGATATGCCTGTACCGAGGACTGAGAAAGAAGTTCGCGGCTTTCTAGGGAGATTGAACTACATTTCAAGGTTCATATCTCACCTAACTGCCACTTGCGAGCCGATATTCAAAATGCTAAGAAAAGATCAAACGGTCAGGTGGAATGATGATTGTCAAAATGCATTCGATAAAATAAAAAGATATTTGCAGGAACCTCCGATTTTGATACCTCCAGTTCAAGGGAGACCACTGATTATGTACTTGACAGTGCTCGAAGGATCCATGGGTTGTGTTATCGGTCAACACGACGAGACAGGTAGGAAAGAACATGCTATCTACTACCTGAGCAAGAAGTTTACAGATTATGAATCGCGTTATTCAATGCTTGAGAAGACATGCTGTGCACTCGCATGGGCCGCTAAGCGATTGAGACAATATATGCTCACACATACAACCCTGTTGATCTCAAAAATAGATCCAGTCAAGTATATTTTTGAGAAACCAGCACTTACAGGCAGAGTTGCAAGGTGCCAAATGGTACTGACAGAGTACGATATTTAATATACTTCGCAAAAAGCAATCAAAGGAAGTATACTGTCAGATTATCTTGCGCAACAGCCTCTTGATGATTACCAACCCATGAAGTTTGATTTCCCTGATGAGGACATCATGTTTCTCAAAGCGAAAGACTGCGAGGAACCACTTCTGGAGGAGGGGCCTGACCCTGAATCCAAATGGAGTTTGATGTTTAACGGGGTAATTAATATGAATGGGTGCGGAGTTGGTGCAGTTCTCATTATGCCAGAAGGCGTTCACATGCCCTTCACTGCCCGAGTAACTTTCGAGTGTACCAACAATGAAACAGAATACGAAGCTTGCATACTAGGGATTGAGGAGGCTATTGATTTACGAATCAAGACCCTCGATATCTTTGGTGATTCAGCACTGGTAATCAATCAAGTAAAGGGAACTTGGCTCACACATCAGCAGAATTTGATTCCGTATAGAGATTATACGAGGAGATTACTGACGTTCTTTACAACTGTCAAGTTGTACCATGTTCCTAGAGATGAAAATAAGTTTGCAGACGCCTTGGCCACTATATCTTCGATGATTAAAGTGCATGGTTGGAACTTTGTACCCAGAATTGATGTATCTCGTCTTGATAGACCGACTTTTGTGTTTGATGTTGATGCAGTGTCTGACGATAAGCCGTGGTACCATGACATTAAATGCTTCTTGAAAAATCAAGAATACCCGCCTGGGGCATCTTCCAAAGACAAGAAGACATTAAGAAGGCTAGCCGGTAGTTTCTTCTTGAACAAAGATGGTGTGCTGCATAAGAGAAATTTTGACATGGTTCTGCTCAGATGCGTGGATAGACACGAGGCAGACCTGTTGATGATTGAAGTGCACGAAGGCTCTTTCGGTACCCATGTCGGAGGACATGCGATGGCTAAGAAATTGTTGAGATTGGGGTATTATTAGTTGACAATGGAGTCGGATCGCTGCAAGTATGCTCGCAAGTGTCACAAATGCCAGATTTATGCAGACAAAGTACATGTTCCTCCAAATCCGTTGAGTATCATGTCTTCTCCGTGGCCTTTTGTAATATGGGGCATTGATATGATCAGGAAAATTGAGCCTACTGCTTCAAACGACCATCGTTTCATCTTGGTCGCCATTAATTACTTCACTAAATGGGTTGAAGCAGCATCTTATGCCAGTGTCACTAAGCAAGTGGTAGCTCGTTTCTTGAAACGAGATATCATTTGTCGATATGGAGTGCCCGAAAGAATCATTACTGATAATGGTTCTAATTTGAATAATAAGATGATGGCTGAGCTATGCCGAGACTTCAAAATCGAGCATCACAATTCTTCTCCGTACCGCCCAAAGATGAATGGCGCGATCGAGGCGGCCAACAAAAATATCAAGAAGATTGTGCAGAAGATGGTTGTCACGTACAAAGATTGGCATGAGATGTTACCATTGGCTTTGCATGGGTATCGAACATCAGTCCGCACATCCACTGGGGCAACACTATACTCACTTGTATACGGTATGGAGGCAGTTCTACCGATCGAAGTTGAGATTCCCTCTCTCCGAGTATTGATGGATGTTAAGCTAGATGAAGCTGAATGGGTACGAGCCAGATTTGATCAGATGAGCCTTATTGAGGAGAAGGGATTAGCAGCAGTATGTCATGGCCAGCTATACCAGCGCTGAATGAAGAGGGCATTCGACCAGAAGGTTCGACCTCAAGTTTACAAGGTCGGAGATGTGGTAATCAAGAGAATACTTCCTCCGAGTACCGATCACAGGGGCAAATGGACTCCTAATTATGAAGGTCCATTCGTGGTTAAAAAGGTTTTCTCAGGTGGAGCCTTATTGCTGACAACCATGGATGGTGAAGACTTTTCATCCCCTGTTAATTCAGATGCAGTTAAAAAATACTTCGTATAAATAGACCCGCTGGATAAAAGAATAAAAAATCCAGGCAAAAAAGGGCATCCCGGCGAACCAAAAACAGAATAAAGGTTCGGGCAAAAATTAGGGATATAATTTGAAAAAATTGTGCACCCGGTAAGTTGAAAACCCGAAAGGGCAACTTAGGCAAAAATGGGTATCCCGGTGGATTGAAAACCTGAAAAGGCGATCCACGCAAAAGAGAGATTTAAGCGAATGACTGCAGTCTGAATTAATCTGTACGTTCTCTATTCTTCAGCAAAGTAGCAAACTTTCCGAAGGAGGAATTATTCCGACCACGAACTTCCGAAAGCGGAGATAATCAGGAGAGTTGGAGTACATACTGGTTATAACAGAATCAGAAATCAGTTGGAATCCAATTTCTGCATTATCATTAAGATAGATTTCTTTTCTCAATTTTATGGCAATCAACTCTTTCAGGGGGTTTGCTTCCGATTGTAAATTCGCCGATTTTGGCATTTTATCAATAAAATTGAATATTCAGTCACAAGCTTTTATTTTCATTTTACTGTTTTGTTTGCAAAAACGTCCGATTTTTTATAATAAAACATTACTTTGAAAATATCATGGCCTTGCAAAAACATGCACATAAAAGACAATTAAAATTACTTTGCTTGTTGGACAACCTTGGATGGTGGACTCAAAAACCACGCAATATCCTGGGGCATGTGCATATATTCTTGTTGTTGCAGGTAATGAGTACGATCGATCCAAGCAGCACGATCGTAACCACGAACAGATATTTGCTATGACTTGATACTGTTGTATCTTATTAAGTCGATTCTCTCATTCAAGATTTCCCACCGGGTTTTGTGGTGATAACGGTTGTCGAAGATCGAATTCTTCTGTGTTGATAACGGTTATTAATGCAGTGAGTACTCCATGTCAACAATGAGTGCAAATCCTCTGATACCTCGCAGACGAGGTGAAGGGTAGTTCAAGACGGGGTGTTCATCTAAGAGTTTGAAAACGTTTGGTTTTCTATAAAATCCTCTTGAGAGACGAAGCTTCTAGCAGTAACATCCCCTGTGGCGTTTATTCTCGGCAGGATGTACCAGTAAGTGGTAGTGCCATATTTCCCGCAGGTTTCAGCATGTGAAATTTGTCAAAGAATAATCCCCAGCGGAGTTGTTGACATTCCTGAGCATGGGGCATATTGAGTTTCCTCGGCAGAAGACGTTCCAAATCTATTATCCCCAGTAGAGTTTGAAGATGTTTGATCTTCTGTAAAATCCTCTCAAAGGGCACCCCCAGCACGAGGCGCTTTAAAGCAGTTTCCTCCAGCAGAGTTTGTTATAAACTCATCATCCCCAACGGGATCGTCAAACGGAAAGTTCGCCTAACATGGGGCATTGTGGCACTTATCCTAGGCTCAACAATTTTATTCCTCAGCAGACTACCGTGGAATTGCTTTGGGTTTCCCCAGCAGATCTCTAGGGACTTTTCCCCAGCATGTTGCAACAGATTGTATTCCAACTAGGATTTGCATATCCCCGCCAGAGTAGCCCTGATTCCCAGCAAGATCATATCTCTGGTAATGATATCCCCCACTGAGTTTGACATTTTGACAGTAATTTCCCCAGCAAGGTCTAAATAGATCGAGGGAATCTTTTCTCCAGCAAAGTGTCAGCATATAATATTACCCAGCCGGTGGTGTAATTCTCAGTATTGCTCATTTACAGCTCAAGTCCATCGACAGTATGGCAAGCCAGTAGTCGCCTGGCATTGTTCAAAAAGACATTGGTAAAAGTCCAACGACAGATTGGCAGAAATCCAATACGAATTGGAAAATTCCAACGACAATTTGGCAAAGCTGCAAAAGTCCATCTGAAGATGGCAAGTTTGAGATTCCAAAGCCAGTTTGGTGATCATAAAAGTCCAACGACAGATTGGCAGAAATCCAACACGAATTGGTAAAAGTCCAACGACAGATTGGCAGAAATCCGACACGAATTGGTAAAAGTCCAACGACAGATTGGCAGAGCAGCTCAAGTCCATCGACAGTATGGCAAGCCAGTAGTTGCCTGGCGTCGTTCAAAAAGACATTGTTGAAAGTCCATCGACAGTATGGCAAGCCAGTAGTCGCCTGATGTCGTTCAAAAAGACATTGTTGAAAGTCCATCGATAGTGTGGCAAGCCAGTAGTCACCTGGCGTCGTTCAAAAGACAGATCTCTCCGACAGTGTTTCATTGAAGATTCAATCCAGCAGTCTCGTTGGGTTTATATCCCTTTTGTTCTTCATCATCTAGCATAGCATTATCATATATCATATCATATCCATCTCATTAGCATTGCATTGCATCTTTAACATAGAAAAATGAAGCATAGCATCCCTCTTACCATCAAGGCATGTGATCAGGGGAAAGGTGGATAATCAAGGAATTATTCAAGGCACAAAAGGTCAAACAAGTTGCCTCAAGGAAAGCCAAGAGGTCTTTCATGTCTCATACTACCTCAATTGATTATCCAAAACATCAAGAAAGTGAGGTTCAATAGGAGATTGAAACACTACATCTTTCACTATGCAAGAGATCCAAAAAATGAAGGAAAACCCTCAAAAGAGATGGTTCATTGGTTCAAAATCACCCTCAAGTGCCATATCTCATCATCCTTTAAGAGGATACACAACATACTCAGAGGAATTTGGATTTGGAAGATGTGCAATTTCCTCCTAACTAGAAGGGGCCAAAACTAGGGTTTCCAATTAAATCAGGGTATCTTTGATTTTTTGGACAAAACTTGATGTCATGGTATTCTACATGTCCTTAAGTGTATGTGTGTGGAAAATTGCCTCTCAATTGGTTTTGGAAGTGGTTCAATTGGAAGAAAGATAAAAAATCAGGAAAATTGGGGCAAAGTCAAATAATCAGAGGAAAAAGTCAACTCTTGACTTTTTGAGGCCAAATTCATGAAATTCATGTTATATGTGACCAATGTACAAAATTTGATCAAGAAACTCCAAAGGGATCATGAAAAAATCAAGATTTGAAAAGTTGCCATTTTTGGAAGAAATAGGGTTTCCAAAAATAGTAATTTTAGGCCATTTTGCATCAGACTTTGAACCAAGGCCATTCAAAATTGAAGCATCAAATGAAAATTCCACTCGGCCACAACAAAAGATCTTGTTTAAGCTTCAAATCCATGTGTGGAACATCCCCATTGGATAAGAATTGAGAGAGTTATGGATGATCAAAGTTGAGGAAAACTTGGGCCAGAATGCAAGTCAGCTTGGGCAAGTTTCAGGTCACGCGCAGTCATTTTCACAAACATGTGGTGGGCCAAATGTTTTGATCAATTACTCATGGTTAGAGGCCTCGAATGAAAAATCTTTCAACATGAAAGTTGTTCCTCTATGTGAGATCTTCAAAATTGGTGTTCATGATTTTTTCATTTGATCAAAGGTTAAGAAGTTATGTTGAGTCCAATTTGCTATGATCATGCTGAAAACCCAGGTGCCAAGATGCCTTGCCAGCCAACCCCTTGCCTCGCCCATAACCAGTTCCTATACCTTTGTGTTTCAAGTCATTTTTCAACCTATTCCAAGCCTCATTTCAATTCAAGTTTCATACCAAACATGTCCTCTTACATCTCCTCTTTCAAATGAATCCAAAAACTCACCAAACCATCCATTGAGTAGAGAGAAAAACATCATCAAATCACCCTATATTCCACTGATGCATTGATAGCTTTGATGCACAATTTGGTTCAGACATCCATCAAATGATTCTTTCCCTTATTTGAACACACCATTGCCATTACAAACATTTGCTATAGCACGTGCCTTGCATGAAAGTGGAAAGAACAAACTTACTGAGCAAGTTTCTGATACACCAGCTGTGCCATTGCAAGTTCATTTTCATCTCCACCATAGCTCTCCATGAACCAGCTGCACCATATCATTGCTCTCCCTAACTAACTTGACTCAGTTAGTTAGGGATGACTCACCTAAACCACCATGACTCAGTTAACCAACTTAGGTTAACCATGGTTAGAGCACACTATAAATCAAAACCTCATTCTCAAAATTCATTTCAACATTCATTTCTCACACTTTCACTCAGAAACTCTATATTCTTCTCTCTCAATCTCACCATTGCCATTGATTTTCGAAGCTCACTTTGTTCAATTCTCTCCAAAACTCTCTCTGGTTATCTCTCCAGTTCTCAGCATAGCAACTGGTTTTGAAGCTTGGATTTCAATTCTTCTTCACTGAATCATCATCAATTTCTTCATCTAAGCCTTTATTTGGCCAAGAGTAGCTCAAAGAGGAAGCAGAATCTCTGGTTTTCTGAAGAACATCTCAAGGTCACAAATCTTCAGGTACGAATTTCCACCATTATAGATATGATTTAAAGATGTTATCAGGTTCTTGAAGCTTCTTATAAGCTCAAGAACTTGTCTGGCTAGTTGATAGGCCTTTAGAGGCATAGTTGAAAAGTTAGGGCAAATCTTCTTCTGTTCGATTCTCTCATTTCATGAACATTTTGTGCATTTTATCACTGGATCCGTGCTCTCCATTACTTCCTCTTCATTTTGGTATAATATTTGTGAAATTCTGGGAAACATGAAGTTGCAGACGGTGGTTGTTGACCGGAGAAGGTGACCGGAGGTCCCTCTCCGGCCGGTGGTCATTATTCTAGGGTTTTTTCTCAGGTTTTAATCATGATCGTTGGATGAGCATGATCTGATGGCCAGAAACGTGCCAGCACATTAAAATGCACATGCACCTCACGTGTTTTATTTCTGATCTCACTTAATCAATGTGTGGTGCAGTGCATAGTAGTGTGTGTGGTCCTTCACGTGTGTGTTTTGGATTTGTGTACTTTGACTTTGGTGTTGACCTGACTTGATCCAATGGCGTGGATTGCTTGACTTTTGTTTGACTGAGTGTGCACCATTGTTGGTATGGATTGCGTGTAATTGGACCTTGGACTACATTGCTGTTTGCACCCCATGTTTTAAAGCCCAAACCAATTTGAACTGTTGGATTACTATGCATGCACCCCCTCTCTTATTTTCAATTCCTTTTATTTTCTCCATTTTATACACGTTTCCTTCTTAATTTTTAAAAATACTAAAAATCATTAGGAAATTCTAGAAAAATTCATGTGTGTTATCAAGACATTTAGGAAATTTTTTATATTTTTATTTCATGATTTTATGACATTTTTGCCCCTGTTTCATGTTTTTCTTTGAATTTCCATTTGTATGCATTCCAAATATGATACATGAATTTGTACAATTTTGTCCTTGCTCATTATAAATGGTTTTCACATGATTCCTTTTGCATTGATTCAATAATACATTGAAGCATGTTAGTTGATTTTTGTTTGATTTTTTAGATCATTTTATGACATGTTTTGATTCTTATCTTTGCACCACTTTGCATGATGTTTCAACTTGACCTAATTGCATTGTTTAAAGTCATTTTGCCTTGAATTTTTACATGCTATCTTGATGTATGACTCACTTCTGACTTAGGCATTCCAATACCATGCTTGCATAATTTTCATAAGTCCATTTGATTTTTGTTTGATGCATTACATTTGAATCATAATACTATGTCATACCATTTTAACTTTAGTGCATGTTTGCATGAATTCTTTGGTGCATATTTGAATGATCATTTGCATATTGCATGAGCTATTCATATGATATTATAGGTCATTGGTACACATTATAGGTAATCTTTACATGTTCATTTCAATTTGAACTTTGTGCATCCTTAACATGTATTGTGCGCATTTTCCTTTTGAACTTTCACTTCACTTCTTCTTCTATTACTTCTTGAATGTCTTGATGTTGATTCATGAGTGTTTTGAGATGTTTTTAAACCATTTTTTTCATTTGGTTTCAATTCTGATTGTTGGATTACATGTTCCATTTATACATGTTCTTTTCATTTCTTTTCATCTTTCATCTATCCTTTCTTATAGTAACATGTTTGAATGTTAATGGATGGTGATACTCATTTGAACTTGTATGATGATATTCACTTGTTGTCCATATAATGCACATTCTGGTTGTGATCTTAAGATTTGATTCTTCATCTTTTTCTTTTGCATTTTATTGTGCATTAAGTGTTTTTTACTTCTTATACATGTTTCCATGTTTACTAACCATGTAGGGGCTTTGGTATGTTGACATTGAGTGTGGATAAGGAATCCAAATTCAAACCTCTCTCCTTTCATTTCTCTTACAATTCAATCTTGTGTTTTGTTAAGCACTTATGTGCTTTCTTTGGTTCACTCATTACTTTCCCTTTTTGAGTTACAATTCATCTTCTACTTTAGAAGTGAATTGTTTAATTCATTCCTTCTTTAGACTTTAGGTTTTGCAACCTCACAAACCTTTAGGATCACTCCCTTAACTAATCAATTAGGATTGAGTCTTAGTTCACATAGATTTTACCTTTCTTCTCTCTTGAGTCTTTCATCTTCTCATCTCAAAGAAAATTCAAAATATCTAATAAAGGTAGGCATTTATTACATTTAGGCCTTTCATATAAAGAAAAGATTATAAAGGGGTCTTCTCTTATAATCTTAGAATGTATAGCATATGGCCCATCTTGGGTCAATGTGTTAAGCATTTGATCTTGTATGAGGGACTTAAATACAATACTTGTTGAAGGTACAAATAATAAAACACTTCTTCATTTCATAATCAACAAAAACACTTAATAAACACAAGTATGCTAGTGTGTTTGAACCTTGACAATTGGAACTAAGTGTGGGGGTCTTCTTCACTCTTAGTATATTTTCTTACTCATTCCATCTTGGAATGTGAGAAAGTATACATTCCAATGACTAAGATTTAGATACACTATCATATGCAAACAAATAAAATAAAAAAACTCTTAAAAGACAAAAACAAACAATAACGTCTTTCCTTCAGGAATTCTTTCCTCATCTCCTTCATTCATTTCTCAAGGATGCGTCATTTCCGTTCTACCGCAAACAGGTAACGCCTAAGTCTCCCTACAGCGAGCTGCAACACCTAAACTGCTAGAACGTGAACGCTGACGTATTCCACTAAAAAACACAAACAATCCATCCCTAGTGAGGGGAACTACATCGCTCTGATTCTCATATTCCCGATGAGATACGTAGGCAGTGGGGTAGGGCCCATTCGAGCACTTCTTTTATTTTCCCTACATTTGTTTCTCTTTCTCTCTCCTTTCTTTTTTCATTCCTTTTCCAGTTCCTTTTCCAGTATCCTTTCTTTACACCCTTTGATTGGCAAGCGAGCGTGGATCCCATCGAGTACGATGGACGCGTGGGGGTGCTAATACCTTCCTCACGCGTAACCGACTCCCGAACTCAGTTCTCTTGGTCGCAAGACCATGCTCGTTCCTTCTTCTCAGGTTTATGCGGTGTTTCCTTTCCCTCTCTTGGGATAAATACACATTGCTGGCGACTCTGTTTCATGCAACTTTCTCGTTTGTACTAGGATGAAAATCTCGGGAGCGACACCTATAAGCCTACCAGTCCTTCCAAGCAGTCTCCAAAAGGTTCGACAAAGGAATCTGCGACAGAGGTCAACCAACCAGTTGCTACTCTCCAACAACAACATCCTGCTCAAGACAGGATAGGAGAAGAAACCAACCCCAAGAACGACATCTTAGTCGAAACTGATGGGGAGACTGAAATGGCCAATGAAACCTTGATCACAGAAGACCATCCTGATGATAAATCTCCCATTCATTCGAAACAGGATAATGAAGATAAAGATAAGAAGACTGGCTCTGACGTCGAAAAAGAAGAAGAAACTGAAGATGATAGAGAACCCACTCCAGGATTTGCTGCTAACGAGGAAAAAGAACGTGACACGCAGAACTCCCCCAAACAAGCTAAGACGGGTTCGCCAAATACTACTTCAACCAACTTCTCTCACGAAGAACTTGAGAACATGAAGGTGCATCGGCCCTTAGAATATTTGAAAGCTGTACTCAGCACACGTCATACCTTCTATGATTCTTCCCATAGCATTTCGACCACCTCAGGGGCTGTTTCTGGTACCAAATCTATGGATGCTATATTAGCCCAAATTCGGGAACAAATCCTTGACGTGGACCTGTTTTAGCTTTTGGAGGATGATTCGTTTGCTCCGTTCAACTTTAAGAAAATCCTGAAGCAAGTCAATGTTTTGGAAGCTCCTGCTGAAATAAATGACGTTGTGGTGGACTTAACCACACTAATTGACCTGGTAGTAGCAGACTTCAACCGACTACGAGATTATTCGAAAAAGATAGAAAATAAGTCGGAAACTCAACTTGCTGAATGGGATGCCGTTGCAGCCTCCACTAATAGAGTGACTGAACTGGGAGAACTTTCTGAAAAGAATAAGAAAGAAACTGCCAGTTGTGACGAAAACATTCTGAAGTGGGAGAAACAAATAGCCGCGCTCCAAAAGAAAATTTTCCAGGCGAAAAAACGCAAGGAGGAGCTGCAAAAGGTCAAGCAAGATGAAATTGACAAAGAACTGGAAGTGGGAGTACACCATGCTGACAAAGCTCAAACATTAGGCAAAGAAATCGAAGAGCTTTTGACCAGCAAAGCTCTTTGTGAATGTCGAATTCAGGTCCAACGGTCGAAGTTCAACAAGTTGAAGAAATCTTTTCTAATTTAAAGTTGTAATGTTACTTAGCCCTCTGAGGCCTATTGGTTTATCTGTAATGATAATTAAGCCATTTGTTTGGCGAATTTCACCAACTTGTATTATTTCTTTTCGTAATATTATTCCGTCGTTATTTTAATTTCCTACAACATGGGTCTATATTTTTTCAAACATTTCCCATTTATTTTCAGTACTCTTTTATCCTTTTCTAGTTCCCCAACTTCATATGCGCCATTCAAAAATACCTTAACAATCTGAAAATGTCCTCCCCACTTGGGGGACAATTTCCCCATTAATCTATCTTTTTGATCCATGGGAAGAATAACTTTCCAGACGAGATCACCAATTGAAAAAGCTTTATTCTTTACCTTTTTATTGTAAGATTTTTCTACTCTTTCCTTTCGTCTTTTCAATAAATCTAGCGCTTTTAACCTTTCTTCATCCAAATCGACTAACTCATCTATCATCATGTTCCAATATAAATCTGATGGAATCTTATGATGTCTTTGAATTCGGGTCGATTGCAAATATATCTCAACTGGCAAGACTGCGTCATGGCCATACGTTAGTAGAAAAAGAGTTGCATTTGTAGTTTCCTTAGGGGATGTTCGACAAGCCCATAGAATTTGATCCAAAGTCTTGTGCCAATTTTTAGGCTTTCTTCCTACATGCTTCTTTATCAAATTGATCATGACTTTATTTGCTGCTTCGACCTGTCCATTGGCCTGAGCGTAATAAGGCGTTGATGTAAGAAGCTTGAACCTCGTTTCCTTCGCAAATGCTTGCATATTCTTACCAGTGAACACAGATCCCTGATCTGTTGTTATTGTTTCTGGGATCCCAAACCTATAAATGACATGTTTCTGGATAAATTCAATTACTGCTTCCTGATCCACATTCACCAAAGGTATGGCTTCGATCCACTTTGTAAAATAATCGACCCCAACCAAAATATATCTCTGGCTTTTTGAAGAGGCCGGTCGAATTTCTCCAATCAAATCCAAAGCCCAACCTCTAAATGGCCAAGGCTTTATTATAGAATGTAATTCGCTTGCAGGAACATGTGGTATCCCTGCGTGTACCTGACATTCTTGGCAACCTTTGGCAAATTCGACGCAATCTTTTAACATAGTTGGCCAATATACTCCTTGTCGGAATAATAGCCATTTCATCTTATGTCCAGCTTGATGTGCGCCCACATGCCCCATTATGCACATTCGACAAGGCTATGCACGCTTCAGCTTCGCTTAAACACTTCAGCAATATCCCCTATGGAGTTTTCTTGAATAATTCGTTTTCAAAAAGCACATAACTTAAAGCTTGATACTTGACTTTTCGCTCAACCGGTCTATTTGGGTTTTGTAAGTATTCCCTGATAGGTTTCCTCCAATCTTCAACCCTTGAATCTTCCACGTTAAAAATCTCAAAGTTTTCTTCATCAGCATATCCTAGCTTTATTGTCTCCAGATCTGATGGGGATAACCTAGTTGACACGACTCTTCCTCTTACTTCGATGGCTTTCTGCAATTTCTCTTTGGACACTTTGTATTCGGAGGCTATTTCTGCTAAATCATTTGCCTCCTGGTTTTCTATTCGAGGAATTTGTCGAACTGTAACCATATCGAACTTCTTCAATAGTCGATTAACTACTACGAAGTACATGATCAAATTTTATTTGACACACTTGTACTCCTTGGTTATTTGCTTTACTACTAACTCAGAGGCTCTCATTATTTCGACTCTAGTTGCCCCCAATTCCAATAAAATTTCAAGTCCTGCTATTAAAGCTTCGTATTCAGCTTCGTTATTTGAACACAGTCCTTCGACTTTATACTTGAATTTTGTTGGAATTCTTTTAGGAGAAATAATCAAAATTCCTACACCAGTTCCATTCTTATGACTAGAACCATCGAAATATAACTTCCATGGCTCTATTTCGACATAGTCCACAAACTCTTCGTTTATGGCATGGTCGACTATAAAATCAACCACCACTTGTCCTTTGACAGTTTTTATTGGTAAGTATGTCAAGGAATATTCAGTTAGTGCTAAAGCCTATTTTCCAATTCGACTATGCAAAATTGGTTTAGATAACATATGTTTTATTACGTCGAAATGGGAAGAAACATAAACATCAACTGGTTTTATATAGTGCTTTAACTTCATACATGAAAAGTATACACATAAACACAACTTTTCGATCACACTATATCTAGTTTCTGCATCATTTAAGACTCTACTGAGGTAATAAATGGCTCTTTCGACACCATTTTCATCCTCTTGGGCTAAGATACTCCCTATTGTCTTATCTCACGCGGCTATGTACAGCCTCATACTTCTACTTCTACAAGGTGACATCAAAATAGGGGGATGCGTCAAGTACTCCTTGATTTTGTCGAAAGCATCTTGTTGCTCTTGCCCCCATGCAAAGTTTTCCTTTTTCAGTCGAAGTAGAGGAGAGAAGGCTTGCGTCTTCCCACTAAGGTTGGATATGAACCTTCTGAGAAAATTAATCTTCCCAAGTAAAGACTGCAATTCCTTCTTTGTTGATGGCGCTTTCACCTCCATTATTGCTTTGGCCTTGTTTTGGTTTATTTCGATCCCCTTCTTGTGGACCACAAAGTCTAGGAAGTCTCCCGCCTGCACACAAAACGCACATTTGAGAGGATTCATCTTCAGACCAAACTTCCTCATCCGTTCAAAGGACTGTCGAAGGTGGTTTATATGACTTTTTCCTGAAACAGACTTAATAACAATGTCGTCAATATAAATCTGCATAAAATCTTCAATGAAATCGTGAAAAATTGAATTCATTGCTCGCTGGTACGTTTCCCCAGCATTTTTTAAACCAAAAGGCATTACTACCCATTCGTAGGTGCCTAAGGCTCCAGGGCATCGAAACGCCGTTTTTGGAACGTCTTCTTCTGCGATAAAAATCTGGTTATAACTAGAGTATCCATCAAGCATACTCATGTATTCATGGCCTGCGGCAGAATCGACAAGCATTTCCACCACTGGCATAGGACATTCATCCTTTGGGGTAGCTGAATTCAAGTCTTGAAAATCAATGCATACCCTTAACTTGCCATTTTTCTTTATTATAGGAGCTATGTTAGCAATCCATTCGACATACCTGGTTGGACGGATGAACTTGCATCTGAGAAGCCTTTCGACTTCCTCTTTGATCTTCGACAGGATCTCTGGGGCAAAACGCCTTGGGGTTTGCTTCACGGGCTTCCTCCCAGGCATCATGGGCAACTGCAATTCGACCAAACTCCTGTCTAGGCCAGGCATTTCGTCATAGTCCCACGCAAAACAATCTCTAAACTGTTTCAACAGCTGGACTATTTTGACTTTGAGTTGGGGATCAACTTTTGCACTTATGTAGGTTGGCCTTTTTTCTGCCCCCAATCCCAAGTCAATTTATTCAAGCGGATCCGGCGCCACCATCTTCATATCTGTTGACAATGGATCCTTTTCGAAGCCCAAAGGCTCATCGTCGTAAACAGCATCAAGCCTTTGATTCTGCCATTCGTCCAATTCTCCATCGAGCAGACTTTCATCAAAGTCCTTGTGAGGACATTGTTGGTCGTCTTCGACCTGATTGGCTTCGACAACCATGTACTTCACTTCGGCCTCTAGAGCCGCTTTGAGTTTGTTCTCGACTATATAAGCCACGATCTTTTCGAGTACTAGTGACTCACTCATTGTCACTGAACTCGTTACCCTATCCAGTTGGCTGTATGTGTGCAGTTTCGAAGATGTAATTCGCCTCACCAACCACCTCCTTATCCCATTGGAACCCATGTGTAGGATGGAGGTATAACGAACAGAAAGCATTATCAGTTGCTGTTAGGTCGAATGTGGCTGGACTGCAAGGAGCAATGTGGGCCAAGTTTCTGTCAAAACTTCGGCGATCAACGTGGTTTACATCAGCTAAAAAATAGCTCTGATCAGCCTCTATGTTCTCCACTATTCCATCAGCACGCCAGATTGTTATCCTCTGATGCATTGATGAAGGAACGACACCTATGCCATGTATCCATTCTCTCCCCAGGAGGAGATTGTAATTTGCCTTTGAAGCTATCACCATAAACATCGTCGGCCTAGTAATTGTTCCGACTGTCAAATCTACCTGTATTACACCCATTGTTGTCCCTACTTTTCCTTCATAATTCGACAAAACCATGTTGTGGGGCTTGGTGTCTGAATCGTCTTTGCCAATCTTTTTCAGCATGTAGTGCGACATTAGATTTACTGCCGCTCCTCCATCGACTAGGATTTTGTTTACCCCCATATTTCCCACATTTCCTTTTATGAATAGAGGCTTAAGGTTGCTTTGCATGGAGTCGTCTGGCCTTTCAAAAACTTGTTTTGCTCCTCAACGCATCCGTTATTCATTATATAGTATCACACTGGTCTGTGCCTTGTGGTTTCACTTTCCATGACTTCCTCTTCTTCTTCAACCTCCATCACCTGATCGTACTCCCTAGGGAGCACTGAGACTACGTTGCACATAACGTCGAAGGACGCCTCTGATTCTGATTTGAAGTCATCAGTCATTTCGTCATCTCTGTTTATATCTTCTTTCATCGACACTTGTTCAGGCGCACTGCGTTGTTCGTTGTCTATGGACTCCTCTCTCTGACTCACAGTTTGGATGTTGCTGCTAGTTTATGCCTTGCTTTTTTCTGCAGCCTCTCTCTCCGCCTTCTTTCGCCTTTGAAACCTCCTCCATTGAGATTTCGACATTGGGTTCTTACCCTTATAATTCTTTGAAGGGTAAGGCATTCTCCTGGGCTTCTCACTTTCTTTATTCCCTGTCAACGAGGAACCCCTTTACACCTCAAAGTTCTTCCATTTCTTCTGGCCCTGAGCCTGGAGAATTGGTTGAACCCACTTATCATCTGGGACTTTATTTGTGGGTTTGAAGGTTTTTGGATACCTTCCTCCCAGCCTTTGCTTATTCTGATTTCCCCTTCTAGGGTCGAATCTCTCCTTTCTTGAAGATGGTACTTCCCCCCCAATTTCCTCTCCTTTTAGCCCTCTCGATTCCTTCCAAGTTTTCTGCTGCCTTCTTGTCAAAGACAGCGCTGCAGTGAGGGCATAACATCACCTCAGATCTTTTCTTCTAACATCTTTGAATAAACTCTACCAAATTCTCTTCTTATTTTGGGTATGCCACCCTCTGGTACTCTTCTCGTCGACGTTCTTCGTCGATTTGCACTGGGAATTTCTGGGATACTTCCACCATGTTCACATTGGCGGTTGGCTCAGTCGCAATGCTCAATTTGTTCATCCTCATGTTGAGGCCTTCGTCAACCTCATGTTTCTTCTTAGCTAGGTCGAAATCTTCATGATCACCTTTTGTGTGAATCTTCAAAGGCAAGCCTTTGACATCATGTTGGTAGCAAAACTCGACCGCTTTCTCCTTAGGGTCTTCCATTATCTGTCAAAGAATCCCTACAACATCTAGTTTGCAGGAACCTTCAGTAGTCCCTCTGTTGGCTTGGGTGAAGCCATCAGCAGCTTCATCTTTGACTTTGTCGAAAACTTCAGAATTTTCCATATTAATGTTGTTGAGGCCCTCAGTGGCCTTGTTGTTAATGTCACTGAAGCCTTCAGTAGCTTCACTGTTGATGCAGTTTTCTATAATTCCTTCATCAAGGTGTTCAGTAACCTTGATCATCACCGGCTGGTTTATGAAGTCATTGGAGACCTCTTCGACATCAGTTTCATCAGTGGGGATCTCAGTGATCTCCACCATATTTACATTGTTGACGAAGCCTTCAGTGGCCTCGATCATCTCAAAGCTGTAGTCGAAACCTTCTTCAGCCTCCACCATGTTCACTGTGAATGGTTCAGCATAATGGGCTTCTGCCACCTGCATTGGATTAGAATCCATTTTCATTTGCGACTTTGATTTTTCGCCGAATTTGAGTCTTCCATCGCGAATTGCATTCTGCACCAAATCCCTGAAAAGGAAACATTGATACGTTTTATGACTCAAGAAATTATGGTACTTACAAAAACCTCTCTTCTTTTGTTGTCCTAGAGGAGGCACTTTAGTACCAGGTGGCACTATCAGTTGGCCATCCTTGACTAGCAAATCGAATATTTCGTCACACTTGGTAACGTCGAACGTATAAGTCCTTTTGGGGAACTTATCATTCTTTTCAGACTCGACTGGGTCCTTCCCATTCGACAGAGCCAAAACTTTACAAGCATATAGCGGACCCTGTTTCAGTTCTGCCAAATCAATTTCCTGCTCGTCGAAATTTGGTGATTCACTTTCGTCCTCATGTTGACACACTCCAACATAAGCCACACTCTCTTTTTTATTCTTATTGGCTCTAGCTTTTTCAGCCTTTAGTCTTTCGACCTGTCTAACTCTATCAGCCAATTGGGCCATGTCTCTCAAATATTGTGTGTCTAATTTCTTTCTGATCAAATAATCAAGGCCACCTGCGGCCATTTCGACCAACTCATGTTCAGGAACTTGTGTTAAACATCTTGCCTTAAGCAACCTAAACCTATTCAAGTAATCATCAATTGGCTCAGAGAATTTTCTCTTGACGCTAGCCAATTACTTCAAACTGTCATACCCTAAATTTGTCCTACCTGTATATTTTTCATATGTACATCCACCCCTCTTTTAATTTTTATCATATCTATATATTTAACCATTTTAGTCCTTAATCCAATTAAATAACCATTTCCATTTTCATTTAAATTCCCCATATTTATTTTATATCCAAAACCAACTCTTAACAAAATCCATTCATAATCCATTTCAAACCAATTATCCATCCATATCCATTTATTTATCCATTATCCAATTCATATCCATTTTAGCTATTTAAAACCCACTTAAATTCATTATCCATCCATAATCCATTTTTCAAAATAAAAAAGTCATTTCCTTTTTTTTCAAATTATCCAATTTTATCCATTTCATGCCCATTTCAAAATCTAAACCTTTTATTTCTCCAAATCCATTTAATTCAAAACCATTCTCATATACACTTCTATTTTTCATATTTTATCCATTTTTGTTATAATTTAGACATCCATCCTTAAACCAATTTCTACCAAAAAAAAAAACCATTTTATCCTTATTTTACCCTTTTTTACCTTTCCTAATCCATTTTATGTTTCTAATATCCATTATTCAATAACCAAATTATAATTAAAAAAAAGAAAAAGAAGAGGTCCATAAGCACGGTCAGCATCAGTCCAAAAGAAAAGGAACTTTTTCTTTCATTTGATTTTGCAAGGTGATTTCACACACAACATACCGATATACCCCAAGTGCCTTAATCCAACACTGCCTCCCAAAACTTGCGCATCTTCATACCATGTACCTGCACAACGAAACAACCGCAGCAACCATTCCACGCACCAACCACGCAACGTGAAAACCGTAGTGCAAAACGCAGCAACACAATCAACAATTCCTCAATTCAATTCCTATTCTACCCTCACCGCTCATTCTATAAATTGAACCCAAATCACTAACCTGAGCATTCTCTTCACCTCCTCCAATCCAAATCACAAAGTCTCTTCTCCGCCAAACTCTCTCTATCACTATACAACAAAACTTTCAACAAATCTCGCCCCACCTTTCCTTCACGTATCATCATCAACGACTTCACTCTGCAATAACGAACCATCCAACCATCACACAACAATCACATAAATTCTGTAAACTCCTCCCTCCGCCACTTTTCGCTCCAACCATCACCATCTCATTCACACTCCACCATTTTTCATACACCAGAAACAATAACCAACAATAACTTCGAAACAACCTGACTCAAATCCTTCCACCCACCTCCACCATACAACACAACCTTAATCAAACCGCAACAACAACGCTATTTTCCTTCTCTGAAACGAACAACCATTCCAAACCTCATCCCCATAAACACTAACCGAACCAGGAAAAGAAAATAGAAAAAATGAAGTAGAAAGAGACAGATCCAGAAACCAAAACCCGAGAGTGAAGAGAGGACGAATCGATGAAAAGAGAGGAAAGGATCTCACGCGAAGAGGTAGAAGTCTGTTCTTGGTTTTTGGACGATCCATGACCTTCTGTTAGCTCCGATTTAAGTTGATTTCCGAAGCCGAGTATCACTGTGTATCTTGTTTCTTTTGATTTTGTTGAAGAAGACCGTATTTTTCTGAACCGTGAAGACATGGTACCATGTGTTTGGTTCTTTCTATTGACTGAGTTTATGTGAGAGTTGCATCAGGATCATGGGGCTGTGGGATTTACATGGCCCGTTTCATTTTCTTGTCTCCACGCTTCCCATTTGGAATGATGGGCTGTTGTTTAGCCCAAATGATTTCCACCTTTTTTTTTTAGTTTAATCTGTTACAAAATTTTTTTTTCTAAAACTTTAGTTTTAAAATTTGTTAATACTTATTTTGATTTAGTTTAATTATTTCAAGTTTTTATTCTACTTTTATTTTGTTTCATTTTGGGCCAATGATCTAGTAATATTCATGATTTAATTGGTTTGTTCAAACCAATGGAATTTTGATATGTATGAGGCCTATAATTTATTTATATTTATTTTCGATTTTTTGTTCATAATGTTATTTTTTATTCATTTTTTGGGTCAATGAAAACTAAAATATCGATTGATTTATCGATTTCTCGATTAAATCTCGATAAAGGTGAGACCTTTATTTCCTTTTCCTATTTATTTCGATTTTATTTCATTTTTACTATTTTCATTCATTTTGGGTCTATGAAAACCAAATATCGATTGATTTATCGATTTCTCGACTAAATCTCGATAAAGGTGAGACCTTTATTCTTTTTCCTATTTATTTTGATTTATTTCATTACATTATTTTTATTCATTTATTTTGGGTCGATGAAAACCAAATATCGATCGATTTATCGATTTCTCGATTAAATCTCGATAAAGGTGAGACCTTTATTCTTTGTATTCACATTTTCGATTTTATTTCATTTTTATTTTTATTATTTTATTTTGGGTCGATGAAAACCAAATATCGATCGATTTATCGATTTCGCAATTAAATCTCGATAAAGGTGAGACCTTTATTCTTTGTATTCACATTTTCGATTTTATTTCATTTTTATTTTTATTATTTTTGATTCATTTTGGGTCTATGAAAACTAAATATCGATTGATTTATCGATTTCTCGATTAAATCTCGATAAAGGTGAGACCTTTATTCTTTTTCCTATTTATTTCGATTTTATTTTATTTTATTCATTTTGGGTCCATGAAAACTAAATATCGATCGATTTATCGATTTCTCGATTAAATCTCGATAAAGGTGAGACCTTTATGCTTTGCACTCATATTTTCGATTTAATTTCTTATTTGTCACTTTATATTCTTTTATTTTCACTTTTGGTCAATGAAAGTCAAAAGTTGTCGATTATCAATTTATCGATTAAATCGCGATTAAGACGAGACCAACTTTAATGTCAATATTATATCTTGTCATATTATCTTGATTATACTATTGTTCATCTTATTTTATTAGCATTGTTCATATCATATTCATACTTATCCATATTCATATTTATCTAACCATTCTTATTTGTTCACCTTTAATAAAAAAACACTAAAAATATCGAAACCCTAAAACAATAATTGATGGATTGTTGGTTGTTTGGCGACTTTCGATCAAGGATTAGTTTAGGACACCTTGCACACACACGGCTTTCTCTTGGGCTACCTTACAACGAGACCCTTTATTTCATGTCATCCCTTGTAATTTACATGTACCCCTCCCCCATTCCGATGTACGCATTTAATCTTCTTTTGATTGTGGTTTGTTTACTAGGAGCACCCCTAGGGACTAGCATAGACAACCTATTTTCAAACTAATTCTCGATTCGTCATCGAGCCATTTTCAACCAAACCCTCGATTCGTCGTCGAACCCTTTTCAACCAAACTCTCGATTCGTCGTCGAGCCCATTTTCAAGTCAACCTCTAACCAAATCCTTTTTCAAACCAAACTCTTTTCATAACAATAAACCTTGATCCAACGTCAAGCGGATTTTCATAATCAAAATTCAAAAATAACTAACAACTATCGCAACTCTTTTAAGGCGAAAAATGGGGGTTCAAGTCTTTGATCTTCCTTCGATTGCTTGGGTGCGAGTTCTCTTACTCGTGTGTGAGCAATTGACACCTCTCCTTTAACAAATCCAATCCTTTTCAAAATAACCAAGCGTATACAATAAACCCTTGATCCCACGTCAAGCGGATTTTCATAATCAAACTCAACGACTAACAACTATCGAAACTCTTTTTCAAGGTGAAAAATGGGGGTTCAAGTCTTTAATCTCTCTTCGATTGTTTGGGTACGAGTTCTCTTACTCGTGTGCGAGCAATTGGCGCCTCTTTTAAAAATCAACCAACTCCCTTGTTTCGTGGGCGTACCACAAACTACGACTGCTCTGATTCTTTATTCTCGTCCGAGTAAAGATACGTAGGTACAAGATTGCGATGATCTTAGTGAGCACACTACCATCTTTTTCCGTCAAACCCCGTAGTCGAACTAAGATTGCTCTGATATCTCATTCTCGTCCGAATGAGCATACGTAGGCCCGAGGTCGCGATGATCTTGCCGAGCACCCTATCCTTAAACCACCAATTTCCCCTTAGCATATTTTCCTTTTATCTCACCTTTCCGCGTTTATTTTAGAGAAGAAAACAAACAAGCTTAGCTAATGAGCATCGCGATTCGAATCAAGAGGTTCCCGTTGAGTACAACAGACGTGAGGGGGTGCGCGTACCTTCCCCTCACGTAACCGACTCCCGAACCCAGAATGTGGCTGCGATGAACATGTTCTTACTCTCTCCTTAAAGGTTTTCTCGATATTTTCCTTTCCCTCTTTTGGGATAAATAAAGTTCGGTGGCGACTCTGTCGAACCGTTTTCCGCGCCTTTTACGTGAGGATCGTATTTTCGATTTTTTCGAGGTGCGACACAAACTTATCTTTTTTTGTCCCATATAAAACTGTTCATGGAACAATCTCTCCAACTGGGTCCATGTATGGACCGAACCTGCAGGCAAAGATGTAAACCAAGTAAAAGCATTTTTCGTCAGAGAACTCGGAAAATATTTTATCTTCAAGTTCTCATTGTGCGTTATTTCGCCTGCTTCGATCAAGTAACAGGCCACATGTTCGACTGTCGATTCACTTGTGTCTCCTGAAAACTTAGAGAACTTGGGGACTTTCCATCTTGGGGGTAAATATTCCTGCAATATATATTCAGATAATGGTGATGTGTAACTAGGCATCTGTAGTCCTACATTTACCCCATTTCGAGCCATTATCCTTTCGACCATGGCTGCTAAATTGTTTTCTGCTGGCATGTTATTACAACGTATTCATTGCACAACATCATCAGCATTTTGATCCCTATTTACTAACACCCTCACAGGTTCTTGCTGAACAAGAATTTCGACCCGGGGTGGTTCGACCACTACTTCTTGGTCTCTAGGGTTCGCTTGAGGAACATTTATTTGTCTTTGGTTTATAGTAGGTTCCTCTTCGACGACTATTCTTGGGTTCTGGACTACGTTCTCTCTTTGAATGGGTTGGGGAACGCAAAAAAAAATTGGTAATACGCGCCATTTACGCTGCCAATTGTTGGTTCGTTTGAGTGGTATTTTGAATCAATGGGTTAAATACAACCCCCATTTGTTGAGTCAACATCTGAACCATGTCATGGTTACTCTCATCTATTTATTGCCTAATCACTTGCGCAGAATTGTTAGTGATACTTGGCATATAGGTTTGATACCCTGTTGCCAAAGGCTGACTCATTCTCCCTATATGATTTGCACCAGATCCTGATCCTTGCAAAGGCGAAGTTACATTAATCATGGGATCTGTATATATTGGTGACGTATTATGTAAACTTGCCATCACCGTAGTTGGCATTCCATATGGTTGATCTCGGTTGAATGGAGGCATCGTAAAACCAGACACAAAAGGCCTGTACGTGCTTCCTGGAGGAGGGGGTGTCATTTGTTGCATTTGAGACCCCATAGTAGAAAAACTTGGCGCATTTTGGGGGATCGAATGCGCATGTGTCGAACCCGCTGTTGCTTGCATAGCCTATGATATTGATATTGAGGCCGTATTGCCCCCAGTCGAAGGATTAGGGGGTGGTACTTCATTATTCGTAGGATTCTGGTTGTTAGGCGGATTTGGATTCGCCATTCTACATACTCTATTCCTTCTGGGTCTTTCTTCGTTATTTATGGCTATCTTACCACTTCTAAGTCTCATGCAACAAAAACAAAGAAAATTTCGTACGAGTAAAGTGTAAAATAAAGGTTTTCAAATGTCAATAGCACAAGGTCCCACTGGGCGTGCCAATTCGTTCGCCTTGAAATTTAGCAAACAACCTCTGGTCTTCTAATTTGTGGAATTAGTTTACTAACAGGACCGACCACACAAATCCTAGGACACAGTGCTTTAAAAATACTGACAATTTGAGTAAACCTCTAACCTTTTCATCATTGTTTCATTATTGTTCTCACAATTGGTAATTTTCAACTAACTAAAATAAATAGAACTTGGAATTGGTAAATAACTGGTGAAATGAAAGTAACGTGACAAGAATAAAAATTGCAAAATCTTAAAGAGTATTGTAAACAAATTTAAATTTCATAAAGAATGGCAAGTAATAAACTGGTGTTTTTCTCAAACGTACATTTTTTCCATAATGACTCATTTCTCTCACACGGTTACTTTGAGTATTTTAAATAACTTGTACAATTTTGAAATGCACACCCCGGAAATCTAACACTAAGACTCCCTATTTATATACAATCGAAATAACTACCAATAACAGCTATTTCCCCTAAATGTGACAAATGGCGTCTTGCATGCTTCCTTGCCTTGGATATGCTCCACGTGTCTGATTTCTTCAACTGCATCTCCCTCTCAATTTTGAATTTCAAACTATCTGACGAAATACCTCTCAAGTTGTCGAAATGAACTCTTTATTACTTAGAGAGATTCACATCACTTGTTCCAGTTTTCAAACCGTCTTCGACTAGCTTTTAATTTAGCATCAAATCTTGAGTCGAAAATATTTCGACCAGCTTCTTCTACTTTTTATTTTCCAATCAATCCATTTCGTCAAAAATAACAGTCTACAAACCAGAAGACGAAAAATCAAATAAACCATTATATAAATGTTTTTCCTTTTCTTATTTTCATACAACCAGCATCATTGAAGAAGGAAAACCAACATGAGTTCGAATGATGCTGTCCATACCCAACAAAGTTCAGCTGTTCAACAACCAACTTCACATGTTCAACGACCAACTTCTGATGTTCAACAACCAACTTTAGATGTTCAACAACCATTTCAGGTGCAATAAGTCCAGGCCGAGGAAGTTGTCCAGAGCCTACACTCGGTTGCAGTTCAAAGAAGACAGACCAGGAAGAGAAATAACAGATTAAGAAGGATACGGAAGAAACGTACATTCGATTCAGATGATGAAGACTTAGCACCAATTGGTTGGAGCAACTTCATGTCGTTCAGGCCTTTTAGATTTGACTATTAGGAGTTTTATTTGTCTTAATCTTGTAACTTTCGCTTTTGAATCGAGCAGTTTGAATGATATGGATTTCAATTTATTTTAATGAAATTATCGTTGATTTTATGATTTCCATTTGTGCGTTATATAGTTATAATCTTCTGTGTAAAAATTTTCCTGCCACATCATTCACTGATTCTGGATTTGATTTGTTGAACAAGCTTCTAACTTATGACCCTGAAAAGGTAATCGTTGCTTGAGCTTCATGAATTAATTTGCTAATAATTCTTTATCTCATAATATTAAAAATAACACCTACTAATGTATGTAGGGGATCACGGCTCAAGCCGCTGTCAATCATTAATGTTTTCGTGATGTTGTTCTTCCCAAAAGCAAATAATTTGTGTCTACATATCCCACACAACATTCTCAGGACAGGTATTTGATCTATTGTAAAACTACTGGGGCTATTTGTTTAAGTTTTTTTTAAATAGATTGTCCTTAATGGCAAATAGAACATGATGATGACATAATTAAGATGCTCCATACCGAGTTGGTGTTGAGAAATTGTGTTATGCTTTATAAGCGATGATGTCAATTTCATATTAATTATTTTTCTACTATTTCAGTAGGCTTGAGAAATTGCACCATATTAATTTCGTTTGTTTATGTTATTTTGGCTTCTCAGGTGCAAAATGGTTCCTCAATGTATGTCATCTTTCAGTAATTATTACATGCACACTGGCTATGTATACTATATCTAAGCAAAGTGCTTGTATGATGGCAGTGTTGACAATGGGGGAAGAGTTGTTTCATGGCAAGGCGATAACAATGCAGTGATTGAAATTCTGGTATCAGATGTGTGATGTCACAACAACACAATCTGCTATATGAACAAGGTAATAAAACAGTCAATCAACACAATGAATTGTTCACCCAGTTCGGTCTAACTACCTACGTCTGGGGGCTACCAGGCCAGGGAGGAAAATCACTATTAGTAGTATTAAATTACAGACTCAACAATCCCAGTTGACAATCTCCTAACTTAATCACTACCCAATGATACTTCTACCTAAGAACCTCTTAGATATGAGATACCACTCACTCCCCCTTAATCACCTCAGTGATACAACTCAAAGATTACAAAGTTCACAACTTGATCTTGCTTAAAAGCTTTGATCAAGAACAATACTCTCTTGCTTAAAAGCTTTAGAGAGGACAATTACAACTCAAACAAACAATACCAATTCAAGCATGAATGGCTTACAAAACACAAACAAAAACTCTAACAACTGATACTCAGTATACACTCTCTAGTCTTCGTCTCTTCCAAGTAGGGTTGTGGCTGCTTTAAATAGAAACTCAGACTTGGGCTTGGACTCCTTGAAAATCTCTGATTTGATTTGAAATTAAAACAGATTTTATTCTTCAAATCTTTTCATATCATTCAGCCCTAAAAATAGCAATAAGATCTGCTCCATATCTGATTGCACCAGAAAATATCTTTACCAATATGTTCGCCTGCAATCTCTCTACCAGATCTCTCAAAACAAACTGATACATGCAGCCCTAACAAAACACAACAGACTGATGTTCTGATGTTCTATCAACTGATGTCAAGACATCATGTTTAACATCAACACACAAAACTGCAACCCTAAATAACTTAACATAAACTGAATGTTAAGAACTCATGTTAAGACATCAGACATATGACATCTTCAACAACACCATTGTTTTACCAAAATTCTAGCCAATAACAAGAACTAACAATCTCCCCCTTTGGCTAATTTTGGCTAAAACAATCTCATCCAACATTAGAGATACCTGCAGCAAAAAAAACCAAAACAAATAGCAGCAACAACTACCAACTCCCCCTCAACCCTAGAACCACAACAAAAGCTAGGCAACTGCAACAGCAAACAGCAACACTAGGCCAACTCTCCCCCTTTTTAGCCACAATTGGCCAACCATCAAATAGTTAGTCCCTCTCACTACTGTCAAAAACTATCATTTAGTCCTAGGCTAGCTCTTCTTGTCAGTTAAAAGAAGGCATCACATGACAAGACAAATCATAGAACAAAAACCAGATAAACATAACAGTACCATTATCCATGAAACAAAAAAAATACTCAAGGTGCAGAACAAAAAATTGAAACAGCACAGCTAGCTTAGTTAATCTTCATCAGAATCATCAGTAGAACCATCTTCATTATCCTCATTCTCAGTTGTTGAATCACCTTTCTCAGAACCTGAACCTTCAGCATTGACATTAGTGTTGACATCCTCATCATCTCCATCCTATTCCAAAGACTTGATCAACTGCTCAAGTTTCATCTTCCTGGCGGTGCTGGTGCTGATCACCACATCTAGATCCTTGCAGGAAGACTTCAATTCTCATATCATATCAGCTTTGGTACATGCCTTCTTGACACCAGAACCTGATGTTGAGATAATATCTGGGACATGATTCCCTACAAACAACTTGGGAGCAAGGATAATGCAGACTCCCTCTTGCAAGCAGTATCTGAAGTAGTCAATATTCCAGGATGTTGCTTCAGGATCACACCACAAATGAGAGAAGGAAATGCTATAGGCATTTTAATAGCATTTGTTGAAGCATGCTTCACAGTTTGATAAAAAATGTAGGACCCATAATCAAAGTTTTTCTTTGTCCCAACAACATAAATCATCTTCCCCAAGCCAACAGAGATAGTTGTTTTGTGATTAGTGGGGACCCAATTTGCAGCACTTATTATGTGCAGGACAACATATTTGACACTAAGAAGACTAGCAGACAACTTTCCTTTCAAAGGCCAAACCTTCACTTGAGTTGCAGTGATCTCCTTGCACACATCATTGTCAGTAACTTCCAGCTCTCTATAATTTTGCTCATTTCTTCCTAGGTAGGTGTTGATAACCTCAGGAGAAAAGTCAATACACTTACCTCTCACATATACTTTTCTAAAGTCCACACTCCTTCTGTCAGTAATGTTCACAGGAATGTTTACCACAAACTCCTTAACTAGCCCATCATAACATTTGGAGAACCCATAACCAGTTTTCATTAACCCTGCAACCTTAATCAGCTCCATAACTTCCTTAATCTCCAGAGCATCTTTGCCAAGATCTCTTTCTAGAGCCAATCTTCTTTGACACACAAACTTCCACATGTGAGCACTTCCAGCATAGTGAAAAGAGATGTTGTCCACAGGTACATCAGGAACCTTATCAGCAATCCTCTTCAAAATGGACCTTCTCACTGGAGTGATGTCTTGAACATCCTCATCAACATCAAACTCAGAGTCAGAGTCTTCCCTTATCTTCCTCTTTTTGGATGAGACAGACACCTTGCTCCAAGACTTTGCAGGGCCAACAACAGGAGTCTTCTTCTTTTTGCTTTCAGTTCTCACCTTAGGAGATGAATCAACAGTCTTCCCTTTTCTAGACTTCAATCTTTTTGCAATACCTGGAATTGCATTGCCTGACAAATTCTCAACATTCACAACCTCAACAGGCTTCTTTCCTTTGGGGCTGGAAGAAACTTCCCTAGCAGGTGATGTTCTAACATCACGTTCAACATCAACCCTAGCTCCAACATTGGGATCAACATAAGTTTCAGCTTCAGTTTCAGCATCTTCAATGACAGAAACAGCCAACCTGTGAAGATTGGTTTCAGCTGGTTGCATGTCATCCTTTTTACCTTCAGATTGCACAGCAGCCATTTGAGCCAAAGGTCTTGATATTCCAGCCACAAGAATCCCTTTCTCAAAAATCTTAGTGACAATCTAACCTATACTTTTATCAACATCAACAGTCTCTTCCTCATTCTGATTTCCAACAGCTTGAGGAGTAGAGGTCCTAGGAGCAGATTTATCTCCAAACAGAATGCTAGTAACAAACTCTCTACTTTTCCTATCATCAAATTTTTTACCAGCAGAATGATCAGATGATTTACCTGATGTATCATGAGAAGGCCTTTTTGTTTGCAACTTGTCAGGTCTTGTCTTAGAAGCTGGAATCATTGAGAGAGGGGTTATATCCAAAGCTTCATCCTTAGAAACCCCTTTCGTAGAAACCCTAGGTTTTGTGTGTGAGGGACTCTTGGATGCAGACTTCTTGGAGGGAGACGACATTTGTTGAGACATTGTTCCTCTGTAGCAACTGATGAACACAAATATGTTGAGACTTCTATTCTTTGGGGAGAATACGAACAGACTATGAGGATTGATGTAGCGTGTGGTGGCAAGGTGAGGAAATGATTGCATAGGGTAGGAGGGCTGCTTTTGTTGAGCACTTAAAAGCCAATAAATGTAATTCCCCCACCAAAATGTATCACATTTCAAATTTTTGAATTTTAATAAATATTCAGCACACGTCAACCTCTGTTGTCTTTTACACATACCCAGTTATCCTCTTACGATATCACAATGTTCAGCACATATATCCTTAGAGAAACTGTCATTACAGTTCCTTCCTGTATGGTCAACCTCAATGATCTTGCTTTCCCTAAGATTAACCCTAGAGTGTTTGGTGATCCTTGGAATGTCACAGTAGGATGTCATGACATCATGCTTGACATTGCGATCAATCAGACTTTGTTTCACCTCTAGATGTTCTACCTTTTTATCCCATAGATAGCAGTTTTCTTTGGACTTAGCACCCTTCATGACAATTTCACCTTTCTCATTAGTGACAATAAATTCAGCTTTAGTAAAGTGAACTTTAAGTCCTTGCTCACATAGTTGACTAATACTGATCAAGTTGGCCTTCAATCCTTTGACCAATAACACATCATCTAGTCTAGGAGCACCTACACAGTTTAGTCTTCCCACACCCTTGATTTCTCCTTTGACACCATCTCCAAAAGTTACACAGCTGGAATAATGTTCAACATTCAACAACAAACTCTTCATACTTGTCATGTGCCTAGAGCAACCACTATCAAAATACCAGTCCTCTTTGGTAGAACCAGTTACTGACATCTGAGCTAACAAACAAGTGGCACCATCCTTGGGAACCCATTGCTTAACAACAGTAGGACTATCCTGATTCTGTCTAGGTTGGGGATTAGGTTGAGGATATCCATAGAGCTTGAAACAGAAAGATTTCAAGTGACCAAATCTTCCACAATAGTGACATCTCTAGCTTTGAAATTCTTCTCTGAAGTGATTAACATGCCTTTTCTCTTGAGGATGTTTTCTGTTATACTGTTGAGGCTGCCTTCCGCTATAGTATTGAGACTGTCTCCTCCTATAGTATTGAGACTGTCTCATATGATAATGAGGTTGTCTTCTGTAATGATGATTAGGCTGTCTTTTCCCATGATGATGGGGCTTTCTTCTGCCATAATAGTGAGGCACAACATTATTAGGCCCATACATTTTCCCATGATGTAGAGACATAGGTTGGGACATGTTATGTTTATAATCTTTCCCATGGTGTTGAGTCTTCTGATGAGGTACATATTGCTTGGGTCCTGACACATGAGCTTTCCCTTGATGTTGAGACATCTGATGGGACAAGTTCTGTTTGGTACCAGAAGAACTAGCATCTGAAGAAGATTTCTTTTCACCATTAAATCCTAGACCAGTCTTATCACTTGCTCCTTTTCCAGCCTGAAGGATTTCATCTAGAGTGTCAGTTCTACTATTCAACATTCTGATGGATTTGGACATTTGATCAAGCTGGGATTTTAACAACAGAACTTCATTCTCAAGTTCAGCTTTATCAGCCTTAAGCTGGATTATAATTTTCTTCTGCTTCTCCCTTTCTTGACAAACCTCTTCACTTTTCAGACACAACTCTTTATAGGAGGTTGCTAGCTCTTCAAAGGTCAAATCATCATCACTAGACTCTCCATCAGAATCACGTATTCCAGTCAATGCCCTAACATGCTTGTCAGTCTCTTCATCACTCTCACTCTCAGTATTAGACCAGGAAACAGATAACCCCTTTTTCTGCTTCTTGAGATATGTAGGACATTCTTTTCTGATATGACCATAACCTTCACACTCATATTATTGGACTCCTTTGTCAAGATTAGGCTTCTCCTTAGCTGTAGTTCTCTTGTTGATGTCAGACGAGATGTTCTTAACATTTGGTTTATAGTTCCTGTCCATTCTTTTTAACACCTTATTAAACTGTCTTCCTAGAAGAACAATGGCATGGGTCAGCTCCTCCTGAGACTCAGGACTATTCTCTTTCTCAGCATCTTCAAAACTAGATACCAAAGCTATGCTTTTGGTCTTCTTTTCAGGTTCCTCATCCATCCCTAATTCAAAAGTTTGAAGAGAACCAATCAACTCATCCACCCTCATCTTGCTAATGTCTTGAGCTTCTTCTATAGCAGTCACCTTCATTTTATATCTCTTGGGAAGGGATCTAAGAATCTTCCTTACCAACTTCTCTTCAGTCATTTTCTCTCCAAGGGCACTAGAAGCATTTGACAGCTCAAGAATATTCATGTGAAAATCATGAATGGTCTCATCATCCTTCATCTTCAGATTTTCAAACTTTGTTGTCAGCAGTTGAAGTCTTGACATCTTAACTTTGGAGGTTCCTTCATGGGTAGTTTTCAAGATATCCCAAGCTTCCTTAGCCACTTCACAAGTGTTGACCAGCCTAAAGATGTTCTTGTCAATACCATTAAAAATGGCATTCAAAGCCTTAGAATTTCCAAGCGCAAGTTCATCTTCTTCCTTGGTCCACTCTTCCTCAGGTTTTAGCTTTGATGTTCCATCTTTTTCAACAATCATAGGATGTTTCCATTCCTTTAAAACAGCCTTCCAAGCCTTGCTATCCAAGGACTTCAAGAAGGTAACCATGCGAGGTTTCCAATAATCATAATTTGAGCCATCTAGAATAGGGGGTCTATTCACAAATCCACCACTCTCCTTGTCCATCGTACCAGAAAGTACCAGCCCTAGATCTCACCCAGATGCAGAGCAGGATGCCTGCTCTGATACCAATTAAAATTCTGGTATCAGATGTGTGATGTTAAGTGTGATGTCACAACAACACAATCTGCTATATGAACAAGGTAATAAAATAGTCAATCAACACAATGAATTGTTCACCCAATTCGGTCTAACTACCTACATCTGGGGGCTACCAAGCCAGGGAGGAAAATCACTATTAGTAGTATTAAATTACAGACTCAACAATCCCAGTTGACAATCTCCTAACTTAATCACTACCCAATGATACTTCTACCTAAGAACCTCTTAGATATGAGATACCACTCACTCCCCCTTAATCACCTCAGTGATACAACTCAAAGATTACAAAGTTCACAACTTGATCTTGCTTAAAAGCTTTGATCAAGAATAATACTCTCTTGCTTAAAAGCTTTAGAGAGGACAATTACAACTCAAACAAACAGCATGAATGGCTTACAAAACACAAACAAAAACTCTAACAACTGATACTCAGTATACACTCTCTAGTCTTTGTCTCTTCCAAGTAGGGTTGTGGCTGCTTTAAATAGAAACTCAGACTTGGGCTTGGACTCCATGAAAATCTCTGATTTGATTTGAAATTAAAACAGATTTTATCTTCATATCTTTTCATATCATTCGGCCCTAAAAATAGCAACAAGATCTGCTCCATATCTGATTGCACCAGAAAATATATTTACCAAGATGTTCGCCTGCAATCTCTCCACCAGATATCTCAAAACAATCTAATACACGCAGCCCTAACAAAACACAACAGACTGATGTTCTGATGTTCTATCAACTGATGTCAAGACATCATGTTTAACATCAGCACACAAAACTGCAACCCTAAATAACTTAACATAAACTGAATGTTAAGAACTCATGTTAAGACATCAGACATATGACATCTTCAACAACACCATTGTTTTACCAAATTCTAGCCAATAACAAGAACTAACAGTGATGATCAAGTAATGGAAGAGTTGTTCCACAATGATCAACTAATGGATAATGGCCAAGTTTGTTTCCTTTTGTGCGACTTTATAAATTTAGGTTTTGCTATTAACTTAATCTCTTTTATTTTATCTGTTTAGGTTTTTGAACTTTGGCGAACCAACATTTACTTATATGCATTTGGCCATCAATGGTGAAGGTGAAGATTCTCTGAGTTGATGTGCACTTTCATTAGTATATGTTTTTGATTTTGATGGATTCTAGAAATACGAATTAGAGTTTTGTTCATGACAAACAGATGGAAGTTGCTTCCAGAAGTGCACAACCATGGTGAATTAGAGTTTGCCTCAAATTTCTCATGCTTTATGTAACATTGCCAACAGGTATATACTATATATTATATACTGTAGACTGTAGTTAAATTTAATTGAATATTTTTATGTAGATTTCTTGTATGAGTGTTTATGTATATAGAGTTATATTTTGCAGGTTTTGTAGAAATGGTTGATATGTTTTATATTACATATATGGACAATATCCAGGTACCTGTCCCTATCCACGTGAAGACAATACTTAGTATACCTTGGTACTGCTATGCACACTTAAAAGGTTGATATGTTTTATATTACATCTATGGACAATATCCAGGTACTGATATGTTTCATATATCTTAAATATATTATTTCTAAAAGTATATATTGTTTAAATTGAATATTTAAATTATGTGCACCTGGGCATATACAATATTCATGTTATTGTACTTTCATCTTAATTTCTGCAGATTGTATAGAGTTTATCAGAATTTTTTTACACACAGCAGAAAAAGAAATTTTGAAGAGATGATATTTAAGGTAAGTAATATTTTGGCTATAAACTCCTATTAATTGCATTGATCATGAATTTATAAAGGTGTCCTCATTTGAAATTTGTACTTCTTGTATCTTTTTGGTAATTTTAGTTAACATTACACAAACAAAACTATTTCTAACATATTTACAGTTGTTGTGATTGTTCTGGAAAAGTCCATTCATTAAAAACTAAAATTTAGTGACAAAGTAGTCTAAAATCCAATTGAAACATATTTGTAAAATGTGTAAAATTCTGAGTTGATGGAATTTGATGCAATGCAAAAAAGGTGATTAATCTGGCAAAGGTAAGAAGGCGTGGGAGTATGGAAAACGTGATGATGGTGTTGACATTATAAATATACACAAATCTTTTCCATAAATGCTGATGACCATTAGCCACAGTTCATGACAATAAAGAGTAGTGGAATCATGAACAACCATGATGGAGACTAGGTAGGCTACAAAGCAAAGTAAAGAGTGGTCTAATCAGATGTGAAAGGTCTTTAAAAAGAGAGTGTGATAAAAAATTACTCCTATTTTACATATGGGGGTGTTAATATAAAATTATTATAAATAAATATGAATAAAATTTTACGAAGAATAAAATAAAGGGTTAATTGTGATTTACCCCCCTGACATATGAGAGTGTTTTGGTTTACCCCCCCACCGTTGCCATAGGTAGGTTTTGACAACGATTTTTTCAAAAAAAACCGTTGCCTAAAGGCATGTAGGGGGGTAAATCAAAATTCGCTCATATGTCAGGGGGGTAAATCACAATTAACCCTAAAATAAATATAAAAATCATGATTAATAAGCATGTTTAATTTTTTTTAAAAATGAACATTATAAATTATTTTCAATATTTACACAAGTTAATAAGCATCATTAATATTTTTAAAAATTAAAATAATATATAATTTAAGTGTACGCTTAAAAATGTAAAAGATATATTTTAATATTAAACTATAAAGGTAATATCATGCAATATAATAGTCATTTCAATAAATATCAATTAATATAATAGTCATTTCAATAAATATCAATTAATTAAATATCAATTAATATCAATTAATTAATTAAATATCAATTAATATCAATGAATTAATATTAAATAATATAATAAAAATCTAAAAATATAGTCATTAGCTTGACTTACTTTTAGTATTCTATAAAATATGGTTTTTATAATGAAGTTAAAAGTAATATTGGGCTGGGTTGGAAATAAGGTATCATTGATTGAAAAAATGCCCACTTTATATAGTATAAATTGGTATTCATTCATAGAGAAGAAAACCATAACAAGGAATGGTTAGGGGCATTTGTTGGAACTGTACACTAAATAAACACTGCATGGAAACTGCGAAACCCATTTCATGTTCAACCGGGTAAGCTCTTCATTTTCCTTTCAACTAATAAAAAATATGTTTTTAGTTTTATACATCATCAATGCTTAAAGGTATGACATTTGTTTCTTTTTTCAGATCTTCCTCTGATAGCTCAGCAACAAAGGAACGAACTGAACAACATCTTGACAAAGTTGTTGATGTCACTAAAGAGGTAGAAGCTGCATCCAGAAATAAAAATAACTGAAAAGCAAAAGCAACTTTTCTTGATATTTGGAAAGTACGAAAGGCTACTAAAAGGGGTGTGAACAAATACATTATTTTGAAAAAATCATCCTTTGGTGAAAGTTCTAAAGTTAATGAGTTTCCTGAAAACAAGTTTAACAGGTACTATGTTATTTATGAGTTACGGTTATATTTTGTAAATGCATGCAGTATTTGATGATACATTTTCGGTTTGGTGATGTTGCATGTATCAATGACATGTTTGTCTTCAAATGTATAAACTTAAAATGAAGCTGAAATATGTAATGCATTTAGTTACTTTGTTATTATTAGTTCTGCATCTTGAATGTTATATTTTTAATTTGTTTGGGAATGTTTTGAAGGGAAGGAAACATAGGCGATGAAGAAAATGAGGAATCTAAAAGCGTACAAGACAAAATGTGGAATGGAGGTCTGGAACCAAAAATGGTGCGTCACAGTGAATTGTTTGAGTTCGACGAAGAGAACGGCGAGAAAGATCAGTCTGATGATGATGACTCAAATGACGAAGACTCCGAGAAAGAATCTGAATATGAAAAAGAGGAGGTATTTTACTAGGAAAAGGAAATTTCTTTTGGTAATAAGGCTCAGAAAAATGTTCTTGTAAGACAACCTAACTCACCATTTTTTCTAAATCAAATTCATGTTACAAATTGTTATTTAGTGGTTTTAAATTTAAATTGAACATCATTTTCCAAGGTAGGTCACAATGAATTGTCTATTTTGGGACCAAAAAGAAATAGTCATAGTTGATGAAGATACTGCTAATACTTACTCAGGAAACATTCACTGTGCAAAGCCAAATGGAAAAATGGTGAAAAAGGAAAAATTTGTAGGGACTGGCTGGTATGAGTACGCTAAAAAGAAGAGATTACAAAGAGGTGATAAGCTTGGTTTTTCCATAGATACTATCTCTCCAGAAACCATGTATATATCTCTGTTAAACCGCTGAGGGTCTTGAAAGAAGAAATCTGTAGCAGTTTATGAAAACTTGGTGCAACTTTTGTTTTGTTAGTGTATTTGTAGCTGAACCGGGTTTCAATTTGCAGTAATATTTTGGTTTGATTTTATGAAATAGGTGGCGTGTTGTTATGTGTAATGTTGGTTTTTGGAATAATGTTTTGTTTCTGTACATTTGGTATCTTTGTGAATTTATACAATCCAATATTAATTTTGAAAAATATTAATAACAACAATTATATTATATAATTGGTATTCATCTTCTGTTAAAGTATATACTTATTATTTTTTTGCAAATATTAATAATAAATATCAATATTAACAGTGTTTAACATTTTTCCCTAGCTTAGGATGAATGTTAAAAGAATGTTAAAAGACACCCAAAATTAAGTAAAGTGTAAATTACATTAAGCATGTGAAGGTATCTTTGTGAATGTATTTATTGATAAATTTATGTATAGCAAAATAATTTAAAATAAAAATTTGAAGAACAAATGTTTTAGCTTTTCGGTTAGTAGCTTTCAATAAAATTTATCATGCCAAATAATAATCTGGGTGACTTTACAAATAAAATATGGTCCATGTGAGATATATATACTTATACAAATCATGAGAAAAATATTTATGCGTACATTTAACTTAAAACTACACGGTTGAGTGCGAAATAGAAATGATGAGAAATATATTAACGTTACTTTTGATTCAAATTGTTGTATAAACGAAAAAAATACTACAACTTAACTATTGATTCAAATTGTTTGAAGTTAGAAAAATATTTTTATAGCGGTTGAGTGCCCGTATATTTTTATAAATATTTAAAAATTTAAAAATATTTATATACGGAAAAAAATAATATTGTTATAAACGGACACAACTTTAATCTTGATTCAAATTATTTTATATACAAAAAAATTACTATTGTTATAAACGGACACAACTTTAATCTTGATTCAATTTTTTTTATATACGAAAAAAATATTATTGCTATAAACGGACACAACGTTTTGATTCAAATTTTATTATATACGAAAAAAATACTATTGTTATAAACGGGCACAACTTTAATTTTGATTCAAATCTTTTTATATAAGATAAAATACTACTGTTATAAACGGGGACAATTATAATTTTGATTTAGATATTTTTAAATACGAAAAATATACTATTGTTATAAACGGACACAACTTTAATTTTGATTCAAATTTTTTTATATACGAAAAAAATACTATTGTTATAAACGGTCACAACTTTAATTTTGATTCAAATTTTTTATATAAGATAAAATACTACTGTTATAAACAGGGACAACTATAATTTTGATTCAAATATTTTTATATAGGAAAAAAATATTATTGTTATAAACGGGTACAACTTTAATTTTTATTCAAATTTTTTTATATACGAAAAAATACTATTGTTATAAACGGCCACAACTTTAATCTTGATTCAAATTTTTTTATATACGAAAAAAATATTATTGTTATAAACGAGCACACCTTTACTTTTCAATAGTTTTTTAATCATATTATTATTGGTATTTTTTTTTATCTTTCATTTTCTACATGTATTATCATTTCAAATTAATTTTACTATTATTCTTAAGTTTAAATCATATTATTATTCTTAAATTTACTATTATTCTTTAATTTCATTTGTTTTTGGTCTACCTATTTATTAATATTTTTTGTTTAATATTTTTAATCATCATTGCATTATTTGAATTTATATCAATAATTAATTTAATTCCTTCTTTTATAACACACAACATTTTCTTATACTTACCAATACAAATTTTTAATTTCAAGCATATCTATTTTTATAATTTTACAATTTTTCTTTTCAATTTGATTAACAATTACGCGTCAATAATATAAAACCATCGAACAGTCAGGCTCGTGCAAACGCACGGGTTAGTTACTAGTTTACAATCAAAATCACAACGACAACAATTTATAACAATATTATTTTGAGTTGTAACGTTATCATAAAGCATACGATAAATGTGAAAAAATGTTAAAATAACTTCTTATAAAATAAATCCAACAATAACGAATATAATTATCAATAAAAAAACAGTATTTAAATTCACCTTTTGTAAGATTTGATGATGGACCTCATTTATCACAAAAGATCTAAGTTAAAAAGCGCATTAGACACATAAACATTTTTATTGAAAGACAAAGCAGAAAATTTAGCAAATTTTCAATCACAACAACAAAAAATATCACTAACTTTCAATTTTTTTTAAAATTTTAGTAAATGGTAAGTATTTAATCTTGATGCAGAAATATGACCCATACGAGAATGTCACAAATAAAAAATTACAAGATGATAAATTTAAATGCAAAAATGATAAACCAATAGTAGAAGTTAAGGTTGTAGTGTCAAGAACTCTCATCTCATCTAGAACATAAAGTTCCCATGTCTACGATCTGTTCTAATTAGCCTCATAGATTATCAATCCTGCACATGATAATGAGTGAAGAAAACATAACGAAGTAACCAAATCATACAATTGACTAACAAAAGAAAGACTAAATTGAGATTAAAGATATAATAAACATCACAAAGATTTAAACTAGATGTGGACACTCGTCCGATTCTTGCTAATGGCATAAGAAAGCCATCAATAAGTATAATTGACACGAATGATGTTAGGTTTAAAGACAATAATACTTATAATGACATGACATGTGATGCGATGCTCTGGTTATTCGGATGAACTAGTAAAAAATGGAAGTTCAGTTTTGTTTTATTAAACTTCATTATTGCAAATATATAGTTACATAATATAAGAAAAACCAAATGAAGTAGTGAAAATTGAAATCAGTTTATCCGATGTATAAGGCTAGATATGATATCTTCATGAGATCCCTTTTTAAAACTAAAAGGAAATTTGCGTCCAATGAGTCTTTGGCTATACTAGACAATTAAAGATATATAGTAGAATGGCATTATATGACAAGGGCAGTCTCGATCTATAACAAATGATTATTTGTAATAATGAGAATACAAATACTAGTATATGATTTAGCATCGTAAGAAATTGATGGACAATCTAACAAGTGTATCAGGTTGCTACAATTAATATTATGGTGAATACCACTAAGTATCGAGCACGAAAACTAAAATTAATATTGAATTTAATTTTATATTTTTGGACTGGACCAATGGCTAGACATAGTCCAATCTATCTCTGCTCCCAGAACGACCCAATTGCCTAAGTCCGATCCACAAAGGGGCAAAAGTTACCTTTCTACCCCTCCAATCGGGTAAGGACTGCATCGCTCATCCTCGGAAATGCTGCCCGTTCAGCACAGCTTCTTCACTCCCTGAACAGCTAAGGGCATGTGCCCGACACTATGCCTATACCCGACATAACGGCTAGTTTTGGGCACCCTGCCCGACATAACGACTAGTTTTGGGCAGTTACCTATTCTTTGGGAAAACGGTTATTTTGTCCCGAAAATAGGACTGTTGGCCACACGCTGGGGGCACTATATAAACCTTCTCACTTGAGAGGGTCAGGTATCCAATAATCACCCTGAAAACTCATACTTTGTACTTGCCCCTTTCTCTCTGACATTTTCTTACTTGAGCGTCGGAGTGCCTTGCAGGTACACCCACTCCTCCTCTCCATATGACCAGCATCTCAGACGTACTTGGTGGCCCACTTCAACAGGATCTGATCCAGCCTTCACGATCAGTGGCGCCGTCTGTGAGAAATCTTATTCTCCCCTTCTTTCTTTCCCCGAAAACCAAAGATCAAAGCAAATTTTCAAGATCATCACCATGGCCTCCCAAGATCACGCCAAAGGTGCTCTCCAATCCGCTGTCCTCCCCATCAATAAGACTGACGTTGACGGTCCATCTTCTCTCCTCAGAGATCCCCGTTTTTTGAGAGACGGGGCTACTACCTCTCCTTCCCCTGCTCCTGCTGATCGCGAAGACGACCAGCCCTCGCTGTCCATCCAGCCCGTTCCTGCTCCACCCAACGCCGACCCGGCCGTGGTGGCCCTTCTGGAGGCACTCAACAAGACCAACCTCCTGACTTCAGCAGGATGAAAGGAACGGGGCACTGGAGGAATCCGCCCGTCCAAGATCCCCACCCCCGAGGAAGAACCATCGACGATCCAAGAGCCCGCAACCTCAGCGAGAAGTCGACCGACGACTACGCCAAGAACCAAAATCTCGTGCTGTTCGAAAACGCGACCAGGTTTCCCCGCGGAACCAGCACTCTCCCAGCCACAAGAGGACCCGAAGAGACAAACAGTCACCTTCGGTTAGGTCGAAGGGCCGGGCTCGTTCACCTTCCCCCTGAAGAGGTCGTCGACACGAGTGAGTCATCCGGTCCCCATCACCAACCAGTTCCAGCAGCGATGATGAGCCTCACGGCCCATTATCCCAAGAGATCTTGGCAACACGCCTCCCTAAGGACCTGGAGAAGCCCCCAACACTGGGCACGTACGACGACACGACTGACCCTGACGAGCACATCGAAAACATCGATGCGTTGTTGGATTACCGTGGCGTCCGGGGCACCATCAAGTGCCGGCTATTTCCAACCACGCTCCGAAAAGGGGCAATGACGTGGTACAAGCAGTTGCCCGAGGAGTCTATTACGTCGTGGAAGCAACTGGGGAGGATGTTCTCCCGACACTTCATTGCGTCGCGGCGTCACCCCCAAGACTGAAGCCTCCCTTGGGGCCATAATCCAAGGAAAGGACGAACCTCTCCAGGCATACATCGAGAGGTTCAACAAAGAAGCGGTACAGGTCCCTACAACGGACGAGATGAAAAAATTTCGGCTCGAGCAAGGTCTCCGTCCAGGCTCAGAATTCTGTAAAGCCGTCGGCCTCGCACCTCCGAGGAATCTGGATGCCCTCCTCCTCAAGGCACAGTCGCACATCTAGTACGAGGAGAAGGAAGCGGCCAACTCCGTCTGAGCTTCCCGCCACCAAGAGAACGCTCGGGCCTCCAGAGGCGAAGAAGCCTCGACGTCCCGTCGAGGAGAAAGGAAGCACGAAGACCACCCACGGGACTCCCGCGACAGCAGGGGACCCTCCGGACGATTCCACGACTATACCCCCCTGACCGTCTTCAGGGAGAAGATATTGTCCGAATGCACGAATTCGAAATTCAAGCAAGCAGGGGTCCGCTTCCCCAAACAAATACCGGCCAAACCCAACGCCGACAAATCGAAGTACTGCCGTTTCCATAAGAGTCACGACCACACTACCGAAGACTGCATCCATTTGAAGGATGCTATCGAGATACTGATCAGGGACGGCCACCTGAAACAGTTCACTAAGAAGAAAGACGCTCCCCGACAGGACGTCCAGGAGTCCAAAAAAGTAGAGGATGAGGTGCCTTCCTCGGAAGAGGCCAACATCCAGGCCGCCATGTCCGTATCACGACCAGAGGACTTCTACGTCCTAGATGAGCTCAGCGCTCCTGCCTACTTCGCGGCCCACAACCCGTGGGAAACATTCCGCTCCGCCATGGTCATCTTCGACGGGGGCTTTAATAAAGTCACGGTGGGCTCCGTGAAAAGGAAATTCGAACACCTAATCAGCACGAGCTCTAGCAAGACAACCACGTTCAACCAAGCCCAGAAGGGCTCCGTCCCCATCTCCTTCTACAGGGAAGAGCTCCTCAGAGGGTCGCCAAATCCGAGCATACCCTTACTCGTCAGAGCTCGCATGGCAAACTTCGATGTTCGCAGAATCCTCGTTGACCAAGGCAGCTCGGTCGACATTATGTACTCCCATCTGTTTTCAACACTTCAGCTAGACGAGTCACACCTCACCCTCTATGTGGGGTCTGATTTGCAAGGATTCAACGAATCAGTGACCAAACCTTGGGGGTAAGTCGAACTGATCTTAACCTTCGGATCGGCAGAGACAACTAGGTCCGTCAAAGTGCAGTTTCTGGTGATAGATTGCCCGTCACTGTACCAGTGTATCTTTGGAAGACCAACATTGGCCGAGTTGGTAGCTGTGCCTTCAACCGTCCACCTTAAGATGAAGTATTACACTTCAAAGGGGATGGTCGCCACCCTCCACGGCGACATCGAAGCCGCACGACGATATTTCAAAGCAGCCACGAACGGACTCAACACCATCACCTCCAAGCCAAAGGTATCGAGCAAGCCAGCCCTGCCCAGCAGTTCCGAGGAAGCCAAGCCTCTGCCTCTGGTCGACTCCATTGACCTCGACAGCCGCTTCCCCGAAGAAGACCAGCCGAAGGACCAAGCAGCTTCAACCAACTCGTCTACCTATCCAGCAGCAGCTCCCATCCGATGCGACCAATCCCGGATGGCAACTTCGAGCTCGTTTTGTTCGGTGACGACCCCCAGCGGGGAGTAAAGATTGGAGCGGATCTCCCCGACATCGTGAGAAAGTAACTCAAGGCCTGCCTCTGTGAGAACGCCGACCTCTTCGCCTGGAGCGCCGCCGAGATGCCCAGCTTGGACCCGTCCGTCGCCTGCCATCAACTCACGATTGACCCGACCGTCAAAGCAGTAGCACAACGTAGGAGAAGGCAGTCTCCGAAGAAAATAGAGGCTGCAGAAAAATCTGTAAAGGACCTCCTCGAGGCCAAATTCATCTCGGAGGCCAAGTACACCACTTGGCTGTCCAACATTGTACTTGTGAAAAAAATCTAATGGCAAATGGCGAATGTGCATTGACTACACCGATCTTAATAAGGCATGCCCGAAGGATGCCTACCCCTCTCCAATATTGATAAACTTGTTGATAATTCTGCCAATTTTAAACTTTTATCATTCATGGACGCCTATTTGGGCTATAATCAAATTCCAATGGCAATGAGCGATAAAAAATACACGACCTTCATGACCGAATCGGGCAACTATTACTACAACGTAATGCCCTTCGGTCTGAAGAACGCAGGCGCGACCTATCAAAGAATGATGAACAAGGTCTTCCGGGGAGAGATAGGCGACATGCTCGAAGTCTACATGGACGACATGATCGTAAAATCCCACGAGGAAATCGATCACACAGCCCATCTGTAGCGCGATTTTTGTGGTCTTGAAGCACTATCCCACGTGTACTACAGTTCGATTCATATTTTATCCTGTTAAGCTGATTAAGGAAGGGAAATAGATGTCTCCAATTAACCCTGCTTGCATACTGAGTTTAAACAGTCAAAACAGTTGGTTTACAGATGCTACGTGGATGTGGGGCCCAACTCCGGTTTATTTTGTTAAGAACATAGTATCTGGACTATCTGTGAGGTTTTTGTTGCTTTTGGACTGATTGATGGAGATACTGGATTTTGGTTTTTTGATTAGTGTGCTCGCTAAGATTTTTCAATCTTATGCCTACATATTCCCGTTTTGACGAAACAGGGAAATCAGAGCGATCGTAGTTCCTCCTATGCTATGGGAGGAAAAAGGTTGTTTTGGTGTCTTGTTCAAAGCCCAAGACATGAAGCTAAAGGTGATTTGTATCTTGTTCAAAGCCCAAGATGTGAAGCTAAAAGGGTTCTGGATGAGAGAGAATTTGTCATCTCTAGAGAGGATTTGTTGATGTTTGTATGCTGTGAGCAAGGCACAAATTGATGCTAAAAGGTTGATCTCCGTAGACTGTGACTAGTTGGTCGTTCTTGATGAACTTCAGTTTCTGGTGCAGTGTCGAAGTGACTGCCCCAGCCTGGTGTATCCAAGGTCTTCCTAATAAACAGCTGTATGCTGCCCGGACGTCCATGACTTAGAAAGTGACTTGGAAAGTGTGAGGACCGATAGTTATGGGAAGGTCGACTTCGCTAATAACTGCTTTCAGGGATCCGTCAAATGCTTTGACGATGACCTCACTGCCCCTCATCGGGGAACCTTTGAATGATAGTCGCATAAATGTAGATTTCGACATAACATTCAGAGCCTATCCGGTGTCTATCAGTACGCTGGTTAAAGCATCGTCCTGGCAGTTGACTGTAATATTGAGCGCCATGTTGTGACTTTTTCCTTCCTCTGGTAATTCCTCGTCACTAAACCCTAAGTTGTTGCAGGAAGTGATGTTGGAAGCGATGCTATCGAATTGTCTTATTGTTACATCCTGTTCCACAAAGGCTTGCTCTAAGACTTTCGGTAGAGCCTCTCTGTGGGCTTCGAAACTGAGTAATAGAGATAACACAGAGATTTTTGAAGGAGTTTGCAATAGTTGATCAACAATGTTGTATTCAGTCTTTTGGATAAGCTTCAGCATCTCATCATTGTTCGTTGAAAGGTCGGGACCACTGGACTGACCGACCGGTTGATTGGGAACTTCTGTTTGAGGTTCCTTTTCTCTGTTAGATTCTCCAACTCCTCGGTTGAAGATTCGACCGCTCTGTGTTACTCGACTGATGTCTGCAATATTCACGACAGAGGGTAATGGAACTTTTTTTCCCATTCTCAATTGTTGTAGCACCGTATTTGTAAGGGATAGCCTTGTCGGAGTTGTACGATACTGGTCCCGGCAGATAGATAACTACAGGAGCTTTTTTATTTTTCTAACCATCATAACTGGCCTCAATCGGTTCGAGATTGAGAATCCTTCCACTATCAAGAGGAACTCTTGATTCATGGAGTAAAGGCATTATTGGCGCACACATCCTTGGCCACTTCTCGCTTAGGGATTAAGACAACATCCCTGCTTTGATCAAGATGATAGTTTGACATTGAATCAGAGCTTGACCATGGTTGAATTTCCTTATGGTCCAACTGACCTTGAAGGGCTGCCCGTACTAGGTAGCATCCTTGATTATCTTCCGAGCAGACTCTACAGCGCTCGTAATTGTGTGGTGGAACCCGACCACGTCTCCTTTGAATGCAGTGTAACCTCACTAGATTAGTTTCCATTGATCGAACATCCTGACTTTGATGCCTAATAGGGTTCCCATCGATCATACTGACTTGTTGTGTGTCTTCATCTAGATAGATCGGAAGCCACCAGTGGTTTAACAAGTGTTGCAGTGTCCTCTGAACGAGTGCGCAACCTTGGTTACTCTCACGACATACTCTAAAGTTTTGATACTCATGTGAAGTCAGAAAATCAAGCTGGACTTGCTTAGCGTGTAACTCCTCTAAGCTGGTATTCATCAAACGAACATCGAAGATTTGAATCATGTTGACCTGATAGTGACTCTTATCACGGTAGTCTTGGATCCATCCAAGATCTATATGACGCTGGAGGGCCTCTTGTACAAAAGAGCATCCATGATTGTTTACCAAGAAAATCAGACAGGAATCATAATCGTGCAGTGGCAGATCATGATGTTGGCTTTGCCTTGAGTGCATTGCCACCAAGTTGACATTCATCGCACGGATGTCGTGGTTTTGAATGACGTTGGAATTCGTATAAGTCATGTTGACCCCACGAATTCGGTGTTCTTGGATCCATCCAAGATCCAACTGTTCCTGTAGAGCTGATTGCACCACATAACATCCTTGATTGTCTTTAAAGCAGATATCACACTAGTGATACTTATGAGGTGGTACATGACCGTACCCGCTCTGTCTGCGATGCATCTTGACCAGATTAGTCCTTAATAAGAGTACATCATGAATTTGGTAGCTGTGGTTAGACTCTCCCTCTATCAAATTTACTGCAGCTTTCTCGTGTTGCGGCAACGGGTTCGTCTGAACATTTGGATTTGTATCCTTGAAGGATAAGACCCCGTTCCTGACAAGCTTTTGCACATCGGATTTGAAACTGAGACAATTTTCTATGTTATGCCCTGGTCCTCCTTGATGGTAAGGGCAAGTCTGATCCGCTTTGAACCAAAAAGGCAGATTTTCCGGTACTATAAGAGGAGACCTGGTCTGGACGTGTTCTTTGACCCGTAGTAACGGAAACAGTTCTGCGTACAACATTGGTATCGGGTCGAACCCTGGCGGTCGCGTTGTACGGTTGTTGTTGTATGGAGGACGAGCCTGATAAAGAGGCTGTTATGTCCTTTGCTGATATTGTTGTTGATTCGGTTGGCTCTGAGCAACCTGAGGTTGATACGTTGGAACAAGCGCAGGGTTAATAGCAGGAGTTACAACTGCTACTGGTGGGTAACGTCGCCTTTGCTTTCCGAGAGAGATATTTCTAATATTTTGCTCTTTTTTCTTAGGGAAAACACTACCGTATCTTTTGGTACTGCTCGATGGTCCAGCATCTTTAACTAAACATCCTTCTCGGACTGCTTCCTCAAGATGAACTCCCATGCCCACCATCTCGGTGAAGTCACTGGGTGCACAGGCGACCATTCTGTCGTAGTAAAACGAACTCAAGGTTTTCAAGAAGATTTTTGTCATCTCTTTTTCCTCAAGAGGTGGACAAATCTGGGCGGCAATTTCACGCCACCCCTGAGCATATTCCTTAAAGGTTTCCTTATCCATCTGCGACATGTCTCTGAGTTGATCTCTGTCCGGTGCCATGTCCAGATTATACTTATATTGTTGAACAAAGGCAGCGCCAAGATCTCTGAAAGTGACGATTTTAGTGCGGTTTAAACCTATGTACCATTTAAGTGCGGCACCAGTTAAACTATCCTGGAAGTAATGGATCAGTAGTTGTTGGTTCTCTGTCTGAGTTGACATCCTCTGAGCGTACATCACCAAGTGACTTTAAGGGCAAGAGTTACCCTTGTACTTTTCAAATTTGGGCACCTTGAATTTGAGTGGAACTTTCACATTAGGGACCAAACAAAGGTCTGCGGCATCCTTTCCAAACAGGTCCTGACCGCGAATGGCTTGCAGTTCTTTCTGCATCTCCAGGAATTGTTCCTGGAATTCCTTTATCTTATCATTCATACTCTCATTTCCACCAGAAGGTATCTGTGGAATCTGTCCTTCCGGGATAGTGTGTACCACGGGTGGTGGTATAATCATTACGGCAGTGACTCCCGGTGCTTCCCTTTCCCAAAGTTTGTAACCTTCAGGAGTTGTTGTCATGCCCCTTACATCATTGATATCCCGAAGTTTGTAACCTTCAAGCCCAGCGGTTTCTGCTGTAGTTTCTGGATCTTCCATGATCGGAGGAATATATCCTTCCGGGATATAGTTGAGTGGCATGCCCCAGGGACGATCCTTTGGCATGTGATACCGCGGATCATACTTTTCCACTATGGGCGTAGATGTGATCTCTGAGATCACAGTCCTTTGTTGTTGTATCTGGGCTGCTGCCAGAGATTGCATGTCATTGTGAAGTTTCCTCAGATATTCTTTTATAGTGCCTATTTCTCCTCTCAAGCCTATGTTCTCTTCCTCGAGACCATCCATTTTCTTTTGTCGATTGGCCCAAGTATTGTACGAATGAGACAGTTTGACTCTAGAATCAAGACACAAATGTGAAATTCGTATGGAGGAAGAATGCGTTATGGGCGAATGATGAATGATATGCAATGATTAATTAATAATTTTGTTATTTAATCAAAAGAAACTTTGACAATTGGATTGCAAATATCAAAAAATGGGGATAACCCCATTTTATTAAATTTAAAGATTGCGGAAATGGAAATACAGTAATTTATAAAGTGTTGTAAAAGGAAATGTCTAATCTAATGGATCATGAGTCCTCTCTGAGGGGAGCTCAGGTGCTGGTTGTGGTACTTTCCTTTTCTTTGACCGGGGCTCTTGGGCCGTTGTCGGGTTGTCATTCCTTTGCCAAGTGAAAGAAGTGAGCAAATTCCTTTGGTCTCCTTGATTCTCTACAACATGTTGCTCTAAAATCTCAATCAGAGCATCTTTTTCTTTTAACAGTTGATGTATTTTGTTACACTTCACATTGAGAATACGGTACTTGTTCCTCCAAGACCTCTTTTCTTGTTGAACTTTGGCGAGAGTAACCTAAAGTTTTTCCGTATCAGACATAAAATAAAGGTCAGATTCACTTAATGGAAGAACTTCTTGACGAGGGTAAGGCATCCTCGGCTTGAGAGCTCTAGTTTATACCTAGTGGAGATAAGGCTCCACAGAGATATAGTCTGGTTTTCCTAGAGACTCTCTTCCTTTCTTGTGAACATGTTTCCAGGCATGCACTATTTCTGTCTTTAATGCCCTGTCGTTTTCTCCTTCCTTGAAGAAAAGACCTTCCAGATGAACATTACGTGGGATATGTCTCATCGGGTATCCGAATTGACGATGAACTAAAACTGGATGATAATTGATTCCTCCTTTAATTCCTATGAGGGGTACATTAGGGAAGTTTCCACAACGGTCAATGATCCTGATCCCGTCATAGATTCGATTGTACCAATCGATGTCAGAGTTGGTAAGAGACATGATTCTCTGCGACCAGCGTAAAGTATTTTTTTGATCCCAAAATGCAGCAGACTTGGGTAAATGGGAAGTGAACTATTTGTATAGCAAGGGTACACAACATGTGATCATTCCTCCGCTGTACAAATTCCTTAAGTGTACAGAATGATAAGCATATGCGAGCAAGGTTGGTACAGGGTTTCCAATCAGAAATATCTTAATGGCATTGATATCTACAAAGTTATCGATGTTGGGAAACAAAAATAACTCGTAGGAGAGCAAAGCAAAGATGCTTTCGAAAGCAGGCACATTCCCTATGCTAGTAAAGTACAGGGCTTTCTTTAGCAAAAAGTGGGATGGAAAACCTTGGATTCCACCCTTAGTGGTCATGTGAGTCCTGACTTCCGACTCGCCCAAATAAATTGTTCTTGCAATGGTTTGATCTTTTGGAATTTCTTCCAGTCCAGAAAAGGGAGATTGGTCAGTGATAGGTAAATCAGTCAGGTGAGAGTACTCCTCCAGTGTTGGTGCTAGCTGATAATCTGGGAATGTGAAACAATGATAGATCGGATCGTAGAACTGGATGAGTGTCGACAGGATTCCTTCAATTACATGGACCCTTAACAGAGACAGCAGTCCTCAGTACTTAGCTCTGAAAGCAACAGGGTTGGTGATCATCCTCGCCAATCCTCTTAAATCCTCTAGTTTTGGAACCTTGAAGGTGTACTTGTGAGTCCTCCTTCTACCAAAATCCATAACGCAATCTTTTTCTCTGATATTTGCAATCATTGTCTTAGTTTAATTTGAAAAAGAGAGAGTAGAAGAGAAAATTTTCTTTGCTTTAAGTTTTTTAATGAAATGAATGCATGAATGCAGCACACAAAAACATAGAAAAAACATGGGGTCAAAGGGTCGGTGTCATAAAGTCAAGGCTCTACCCATCCCTAAAGGTTTTACTGGTGATTTTTTTGTACCTGTCCGCAAAATCATTGACCCCTCTTGGGATTACAACAGCAAGCTGAGGTATCTTAGAGTGATCTCAAATGAGGGTAGTATCGTGTGACAACTATTTCCGATAACTTCCGCACTACAAAATAGTAACATGGTCTTAGTCTACTAAAATCCTCAGCTTCACAGATAACCCAATCGAACAATCTGCTTTCAACAACCGAAGTCGTATAGGCATTGAATCCGCAAAGGGTATCTCCACTGATTCGATGGTCTACCGGGACCTTTTATCTGGGATTCACTCCCCGTAAGATTACCCGTCTCGTGCCATCACCTATCTTAGGTGTATACTCAAACTTTCCAGATGCGGCATCACACGCATTCCCATTAGCAGAAAAATAAACACGAATATCAATTAGGAAAATCAGTATATATATTTGTCCTAACATCCTAGACCTCTAGTCCTATTCCTATACAGACAAATCCTTCCCCAGCAGAGTCGCTATTTTACTGTAGCGAGCGATTTTTGTCAGTGACGCAACCACCTTATCGCTGGAGTTTTCCTCACCGCAATGGTAGGAGGGGGTGCTCATTTCTAATTTCTTATTTATCCCGTGAAGCTGGAAGGGAAAGGGAAGGTATCTAAAACTAACCTTGCACGCGAATGATTAACTGAACAAACGCTTAAAGAGATTGGGGGGTCCGGGGTCAGGTTATACAATGGGTAGTTGTCAATTACCCATCCTATATATGGTTATCCACAGGATATTAGCTTTAGGTTTCGCTTTGTAATTGATGGTGTTTATCTGATAATGGGTTGGGAAAGTTTCTTGGGAAATATGATGGAGTGAGAGAATTTTTGTTGATGTTTTTGGTAAGGTGCTGGACCTAAGTTTTGATTGGTGTGAAGGTACTGGACCTAGGGTTTTTGATTGGTATGCTCGCTAAGATTTCGCAATCTTATGCCTACGTATTCCCGTTTAATTGAAACAGGGAAATCAGAGCAATCGTAGTTCCTCCTATTCTAAGGGAGGAAAAAGATGTTTTGGTGTCTTGTTTAAAGCCCAAGACAGAGGCTAAAAGGAGTATTTGTGTCTTGTTCAAAGCCCAAGATTGAAGCTAAAAAAAGGGATTTGTATCTTGTTCAAAGCCCAAGATATGAAGCTAAAGGGTTTTGGATGAGAGAGAATTTGTCATCTCTAAAGAGGAACTGTTGATGTATGCTTTGATCAAAGTAAAAGTTTGATGATAAAAGGTTGATTGACTCAGCTAGGTATTTCCTTATACGAAGCCTAAAAGGAGGCTAGATAAGTCCGACTCAACAAGAGAGTGTTTTTATATGTCTTGTACAAAGCCCAAGACGGAGGCTAAAAGAGTTGACTCTTTGAGGATATCATTATATAAAGCCTAAGAGGAGGCTAACAGTTTGACTTTTCAGGGGAAAATGTTCTTTCTGTCTTGTACAAAGCCCAAGATTGAGGCTGAAAGGGATTTTTGACTCCGTTGGGGAGGTTTATATGTGTCTTGTACAAAGCCCAAGATGGAGGCTGAAATGAGTTTGTCTCAACAAGAGAATGCTTTTATGTGTCTTGTACAAAGCCCAAGACGGAGGCTAAAAGGGTTTAACTCTGCTGGAGAGTGTTATCTGTCTTGTACAAAGCCCAAGATTGAGGCTGAAGAGAATTTGACTCTGCTTGGGGAATTTATTTCTTAAAGCCTAAAAGAAGGCTGGGAGGAATTGACTTCGCCGGGGAAGATATTTGTCCCAAGCTTGAGAGAAGGTTATGATGATTTATGTCTTGTACAAAGCCCAAGATTGAGGCTAAAAGGGTTAACTCAACAAGAGAGTCTTTTATATGTCTTGTACGAAGCCCAAGACGGAGGCTAAAAGAGTTGACTCAACAAGAAAGTCTTTTATACTCAACAAGAGAGTGATTTGTTGTCTCGTACGAAGCCCGAGATTGAGGCTAAAAGGAGATTGACCCAACAAGAGAGTCTTGAAAAGGGATGGACTCAACAAGAGAGTCTGAAAAACTGATTGACTCAACAAGAGAGTCTGAAAAGTGATTGACTCAATAAGAGAGTCTAAAAAATGATTGACTCAACAAGAGAGTCTGAAAAGTGATTGACTCAACAAGAGAGTCTGAAAAGGTTAGCTCCACTGGGGGAGGATCATTGTATAAAGCCCAAGAGGAGGCTGACTATGCTGAGGAAAGATCATTATACAAAGCCTAAGAGGAGGCTAGCTTCTGCTGAGGATTATTAAGATCCCGAGGTAGGTCCAAGTGTGGAATCAACTCTTGCAGAGGAATACAGAAGAGTTGGTAGATCAGATGCCTTGAGGTTCTGATTTGGGATAGTGTTATACCGATGATAAACTGACCCTGGCTAGGGATTTCTTAGGAGTGAGACGGGGTTTTAGAACCCACAAGTTTTAATTCTTGATGGAGATTAATCCAGAATCTGGGGTTTCTTCCTAGGTTTGTAAGGCACTTGAGAATGTCTTTGAGACTCAAGGAGATTTATACTATCCAAGTCTATTAGTGTGGTCGACCTTTGTACAATGCCCAAGAGGAGGCCGACTCGTTTAAGGGATGAGTATCAACCCTAAAATTAGTCTGAGGGCTTTTGTGACTCTTTTTAGAAAGACAGCTCTAGCAAAGGATGACTAAGTTCTGTCCTATACCTTTAAGAGGTCGCGAGGGTCCTTGTATTAAGCCCAAGAGAAGGCATGAGAACTTTTAAGAAGTCGACCGGTCCTTGTACAAAGCCCAAGAGGAGGCGGGGATGCTTTTAGGAAGCCTGTGGGTCCCCAAACCAAGAGAAGTTCAAGAAATGCAATTCACTGAGAAGAGATCATTCCAGGAAAGTTTGAGTATTTGGGAAGAAACTCAAGAGATGATATTCATGGAGAATAGATCAACTCTGGGGAGTAGAATTTCTTTGAAAATTTCTAGGAGTGACAGTCTGAGAAAAGGTTCACCGAGAATACTGCCTTTCTCTTTGTTCCATATTGATTAACCCCAAGAGAAGGGAAGACTGTATCTGGAAATCCTATGGGGATCTAGTTTTGTTTGTATTAAGAGTGACCAACAGGGCTTTACCTAGTTCTAGACGTAGTTGTCGGGGAAAACTCTCAATAACTATACTAGTATATATACAATTGGTATATGACAAGTATTTAAAGGAGTATGAAAGAAGACTAACCATGCGTAGCTTCCCACAATACAGTTATGTATATGAAAGCGTATAAAGGAAAGCGGATAAACACTTACCCGTTGTAGAGCTTCCGTGCTGTTTTGTTATTTGTTCAACAAAGAAAATTTTGATAGCAACTATACATTTGGATTCAAAATCAAAGGAGAAAGTAATTTGAACAGAGATCGGGGCTTACAGTTCAGAGAAAGGCCCAAAATTTAACAATGATGGCACTGTTGTTTTGTATCGGGACTTATACAACGACTGAGGCCCAAAAAGTTTGGTAAAAAGGGGATTGGGTCTTACACCCTATTAGGGGACCCAAAGAGTTTGAAAATGAATAAGTTGTGGGGCTTACAATTCAAGGAGAAGCCCAGATGATTTGTTTGCAAATGGCGACCGCGTCGAGGTTTTTGAAAACACAGTGGGTCTTATACAATATCTGAGGCCCAACAAGGTATTTTATTTACAAGGAATATGTCTTACACTCTATTAGAGGCCCAAAGATTGTTTAAAGAAAAAGAATGGGGCATACAACTCGAGGAGAGGCCCAAAGTTATTGTTTAAAAGACGACGATCACGTCGAACTTTTGAAAATGTATAGAGGGACTTATACAATAAGTGAGGCCCACAATGGTTTATTTACCAAAGGGTTGGGTCTTACACTTTATTAGAGGCCCAAGAGTTTTTTTTTTAAGAAAAAGGATGGGGCTTACAACTCGAGGAGAGGCCCAAGTTATGGACAATGATCGCACCCTCGCTTTGAAAATCGTATCGGGACTTATACAAGTGACTGAGTCCCAAACTATTTTGGTTTCAAAGAGGGATTGGGTTTTACACTCTATTAGAGGGCCATGAGTGTGAAAAAGATTTGTTTAGGGTGATAATCAAAGAAACCCTAATTTTGTGTAAAATGTAATTAATTTTGTTTAAAAATCAATAAAAATTATTGAAAAGATGTGAAAAATGAGTGGTGATCTTGGATCAATGTTTCAAAAATCATGTTTTTATCCACAAAATGATTGGAAACCAATTAATCTTGGAAAATTAAGAAAGAAAAAATATTTCAAATGTTAAAAAACAAATAAACATTAATTCTTTGCAAAAATATCAAATATATGAAATAAATAATATTTTTGGGAATTTTTGGTAAAATAAAATATTTTAACATTTTTGTGAATTATTAAAAAAAGAATCAACTCAAAATCATTAAAATTCAGAGAGAAATTAATTTTTGACCCAATTAAATAAAATCACAAAATTCAAATATTTGAATTTATGAAAAAGGTGCCAAGAACATGGGCCAAGAACACGCGCAAAGGGAGCTGTGCTCAGATTTGCATTTTCTATCCAATCTCACTGAATACTTGATGGAATCACACAATCCACATATCAATCTACTCGTTTTCACCTCACGATCATGTCTATGGTCTTCAATTTCATTTATTTTAAGCATGGAATAAGAAATAAAGACAAAACCTCAAGAATCCTAAATTCTGCATGTAGGCTCATAATTTTCACACACGATTCATACAAGGTAATTAATGGAGGGGAAATATTCTATGCATGATTATGAACATTTGGCAAAAGTATTGTGCGAGGAAATATGCATAGATTAAGAGATGACCAAGTTTAGCCTTACTTGAAGGTCGTGGCAGCAAGAGCAATTTGATTTTTGAGTTGGAGATGTTACAGATGAGTTGTGATGATCTGAACAGCTTCCCTACATCATATGGAATGTGTTTGAATGCTTGGAGTGATTTGGAATGGACTGGAACAAATTATGGCACCTCAACTGCAACTTGGTTGAAAACTTGAGCAATTGGCTGGTGATTTTGTGAAATCAGTGTTACAGTTGTGTGTTTAGTGTTTGGATCACTCCTATATGATGTTTATGAGGTGTGTATGTGTGATTGGTTTGGTTGGAATTGCTCTCAAACTCAAAACCCGATAGTGACTTGCTTTAGAAGGCAAATTTGGAAGTGAGAAGGAGATTTTGAGGAAAGCATCAGTTTGATGGCTTTGGTGTACTTAAATTGAGCACAAATGAGCTCTATTTATAGTAGAGCAAGTTTGTTTTGCAAGCAATAATGAATGGTGGCTGCAGCAGGCTGTTGGCCAATTGGATCATTTTGGAATCTCAAGTCTCCTCTAGCCATTGACTAGAGGTTAGAGCACAGGCCTATGGTTCTTTGGTTCAAGGATAAGGCTTGACTGAAGTGTTCATCTTTGCTCTGATACATGCCATCTCTAAGCATCCATTGAATGCTCCAAAACAAAATTGGAGTCTTGAAGCATCTTTGGCTTTTTAGGTTTGGCATGCTACTTGTATATTTTGGGACTTTGGAGGCTGATGGATCAGTGTTTGTCCCTTGGTTGTTCCCCCTTGAGGTGTGCAGATGGATAAGCATGCTTGAAGTTGCACAATTTGGACAAATCGAGCACTTGTGCACAAATCTGCCTTGTCAAGACAGTTTGCAGCAAGGCATGTTGCAGCTGTCATAACTCCTAGCTCAGATGGAGTTTGATGGAGTTCTTGGCCATTTTGGAAAGCTTTCATATGATACAACACACGTGTGATCATATTTTGTCTTGAAACTTTTTGGATCCAAGTGAAAAATGCCCCTACATTTTGAAAAAAGTAAAACAGATTCTGACTTAGTGAAAATTTCACTAAGTGTTGGAAAAAGTGGCATTTTCATGTTTTTGTCATTTTGGTCACTCCATAACTTGAAATCCATGATGAATTGGAATGAGGTGTAGTTGACACTTTTAAAGTATGCCATGAGAGCTACAAATCCATCTTTGGATCATTCAAAATGGTTGCTTGGATCTCAAGTTATGATCCTTGGAAGTTGGCACCCTTGCCACTTTGTTTCATAACTTAGAAAAATTTCTAAGTTTTTATGGTTACCCCTTTTACAAGTTATCCCACTTTCTTTGATTTTTCTTGATGAATGATGATTCCAATCACACATTAACATCATTTTAGGGTTAAGGAACCATAATTGTGAAAAATCTCAAAAAGTCAAACTTTGACTTTTGTGCACAGTTGACTTTTTACCAGATGAATTCCAAACTGTGCGATCCTCAATGAAATCAAGTCCTTGACCTAAATCAAACTTAATAGATGGATTCTATAGGTGTTGTAGGGTGTATTGAATCATGTCCCAAGGTTTGGGAGCATGTCTTGGTCAAAAGTCAAAGGTACAGTTGACTTTTCCCTCAAAACCCTAATTGTGGTTCAGATGAAATTGAAACTTGTGAATCAAGCTTCTTGGATCAATCTATTGTTGCAAATGGATCAATGTGGTATGTTAGAGACCCTCAAATCATGTCTTGAGGTTTTGGCTCATGTTTTGTCCCAAAAGTCAACTTAGGGGTGAATTAGGTCAAGAAACCCTAATTCTTGATTTTTTGTGAATGCATCCCCTGAGGCTAAATTGACTTGATGATTGGGTCCATGAGGTCCCTTGGAGTATCATAGGTTATATTTTGAAGCATTGGCTCATGCCCAGAGGAAAATTTCCACCTGGAGGCCTTGGTCGACCAAAACCCTAATTTGGTGACACTGGCGATCTTGAGGCTTGATCCACTTGGAAGGTAGCAACCTTGTGCTTGATCCTTGATGTGGGAGTCCTCTTGATCCTTTGTGGGTGTTGGAGAGGTTAGAAAAGTTAAAGATCATGTCAATTCTTGATTGATCCTTTGTCTAAGGCTCAGAGAGGGCTTGAAACCCTAATTTCCTGTTTGTGGTGAATGCTCACCCCTCTTTGGGGAGACTGATGAGGCATAATGGTTCATCCATATTGTGGTGATGATTTGCACAATGATGGGGAATCTTGGTGGTCAAAATTTGGGGTATGACAGGATGCATTTGAGTCTTTGCTAGCTTACATTCTGACAAGTTAAACTTCTTCAAAAGTTCTCTTGTATACTTGCTTTGATGAATATACGTTCCTTCTGAACGTTGATCAATTTGAATTCCCAGAAAGAACTTGAGTTCTCCCATCAGACTCATTTTCAAATTCTGCTTGCATTAACTTAGAAAATTCCTTGCACAAAGAAGCATTAACAGAACAAAATATAATATCATTAACATAAATTTGCACAACCAGAATATCATTCTTAAAGGTTTTGCGAAAGAATTGTGTCCACTTTTCCTCTGGTGATTTCGTTTTCCAAATGGAAGTTACTTAGTCTTTCATACCAAGCTCTATGAGCTTGTTTCATACCATATAGAGACTTTTTGAGTTTGAAAACAAAATCATGATTTTCAGAACTCTCAAAGCCAGGGGGTTGGTGCACATACACTTCTTCAAAAATGTACCCATTTGAGAATGCACTCTTAACATCCATCTGATAGAGAGTAATGTTATGCTTGACTGTAAACGAAACTAAAAGTCGAATAGATTCTAACCTGGAAACTGGTGCAAAGGTTTTTGTATAGTTTATCCCCTCTTGTTGACTATAGCCTTGTGCTACCAGTCGAGCCTTGTTTCTGACGACCTCACCTTTCTCATTGAACTTGTTTCTGAACACCCATATGGTTCCAATAACATGGACACCCTTTGGTTTCTGAACAAGATCCCAAACGTCATTCTAGTGAATTGATTCAGTTCTTCTTGCATAGCCAGAATCCATTCATTATCCAGAATAGCTTCATCTATAGATGTTGGCTCTATCAAAGATACCAAACCTATAAGAGTTTCTTCAGAAGGTTTGAATGAATATCGAGTTCTGACTGGTGCGTCTTTATCTCCCATAATCAATTATTTAGAATGAGAGGTTCTTGGTCTAATATTCAGCATCCTTGTCTTTGCCTTCTCTGTCTTTGTCTTCAGAATCTTTGTCCTTGGATTATGAGAAAGTAATCTTCAAATATGAAATTTTCTCAACTAGCTTTGACTTTTGTGGGTCAAACTTATCATTGAATCTAACATGAATTGGTTCCTTAACAATTCGTGTTTCTGTGTTATAGATTCGGTAGCCTTTTGAGCGTTCATAATATCCTAACAACAAACACTTTTGTGCTTTAGAATCAAAATTGCCAAGATTCTCTTAAGTGTTCAACATAAAACAAATGCAGCCAAAAGGATGGAAATAAGAAATGTTGGGCTTTCTGTTCTTCCACAATTCATAAGGAGTCTTACCCAGAATAGGTCTAATAGAAATCTTGTTCTGAATATAACAAGTCGTGTTTACTGCCTTAGCCCAGAAATGCTTAGTCGTGTCAGTTTCTTGGATCATGGTGCGAGCCATCTCTTGCAAAGTCATATTCTTCCTTTCTACAACCCCATTCTGTTGTGGAGTTCTAGGATAGGAGAAATCATTGTAAATGCCATAATAATCAAAAAGATTCTCAAAGTATCTATTCTCAAATTCGCCACCATGATCGCTTTTGACTTTGACTATTTTGCAATCATTCTCTGTTTGCACTGGTGAGCAAAAGGTAGAGAACACAGAATGTGACTCATCCTAGTGTTTCAAGAACTTTACCCATGTCCAATGACTATAGTCATCAACAATGATCAATCCATATTTCTTACCTCTTATGGATGCAGTTTTCAATGGACCAAACAAATCAATGTACAAAAGCTCTAACGACCTAGAGGTGGAAACAACATTTTTAGCTTTAAAAGAAGTTTTGGAAAACTTACCTTTCTGACATGCTTCACAAAGAGCATCTGAAGTGAACTTCAAGTTGGGTAAGCCTCTGACTAATCCAAGCTTATTTAGCTGAGAAATCCTCCTCATGCTAACATGGCCCAAACGTCTATGCCATACCCAATGCTCCTCATTAACAGACATTAAACAAGTAACCTTATGGTTCTTATGATTATAAAGTCTAATCTTACAAATGTTATTTTTCCTCTTTCCGTTAAAAAATATTGAGCCATCTTTCTGACTCACAGCCTTACAAGACTTTTGATTGAAAATAATATCATAACCATCGTCACTAAGTTGAATAATAGACAATAAGTTATGCATCAAACCATCGACCAGAAGAACATTAGTAATAGAAGGAAGTTTATCATTACCAACAGTTCCATAGACAATGATCTTTCCCTTCTAGTTTCCTCTGAAACCAATAAGGCCTTCAGGCTTAAGTTCCGAATCTTGGAACATATGCCTTCTTCCCGTCATGTGTCGCGAGCAACCACTGTCCAGGTACCATGACTGGTGTTTCAATTGAGCCGCTAAGGATGTCTATAACATAAATGATCTTATCCTTAGGTACCCACTTTCTGGGTCCTTTTTTGTTAGTTTTCCTAGATTTTCTTACAACCTTGGGTTTCTGTGCAACAGGATAATCAAGTAGAATTTGTGCATGATACTTGGGTTTTAGAACAGAGTTTTGTGTCTGTGAAGGTTTCTGTGAAAGCTCAGAACAGTCAAGCTCAGTACCAGTAGGCACGAAATGCTCATAGAGAGGTTTTGGTTTTACAATTTGACTTTCGTCAACTTTAGAAATTTTTGTACAACCTAAACCTTTCTTGTCATTTCTGCCAACTCCATAGATCATGGAAGCCATTTTGCTTCTATCTATGCTTTTAGCTAGAAAGTGCTGGAATGATTTATCATATCTGATGATGCAATCAGTACCAGAAGCTTCTGAGACTATTTCTTCCTCTAGTTTTGAAATTTTTTTTTACAAAGCAGAATTAGTACTTTCTAAAGAAAAGATTTTCTCATTGAGAGGAAAAATATTTTGTTCAAGCTTCAGAAGCAACTACTCGGACTTGTTTAAGGTCCTTGTATTTACTTTGAAGACTTTGGTACTTTTCCAGCATTTCTGAGACATGACTCTAAATTAGAACGAGATAGTTTAGAAAATACCTCTTCAATAGATTCTGATTCTAACAGCTCCCTGTATTCTGGTTCTTCAGAGACTTCAGCATTAGTTGTAGTTGCCATCAAATAAACATTGGCTTGTTCCTCTTCAAAATCTTCTTCTTCTTCTTCTTCTTCTTCTGAGCATCCCATGTAGCCATGAGCCCCTTCTTGCCTTTGGAGAATTTCTTCTTAGGCCTCTTGTCCTTCTTGAGCTTAGGACACTCATTCTTGTAGTGACCTGACTCCTTGCATTCATGACAAATAACTTCTTTTCTAGAACCCTGCTTCTTCTATCCAGACGACGAGTCAGAACGACCAGCGGTCTTCCTTACTCCTCTGAACTTCCCTTGACCATTCTGCCTATGTTTCCAGAGTCTGTTGATCCTTCTGGAAATTAGTGACAACTCATCATCATCATCTTCTGAGTCTTCATCAAAATCTTCTAATTCTTCCTCAGCTTGATTATCCTTTGCCTTTCCAGGTTTGGACTTCATGGCAATAAATTTACATGCTTTTGAGGTTCATATCCTTCTAGCTATATCTCATGACTTCTTAAAGAACTAAAAAGTTCTTCAAGACTGATACTATTAAGATCTTTAGATAGCTTCAAGGCAGTTACCATAGTTCTCCATTTCTTGGGAAGACTTCTAATGATCTTATTAACATAGTCAACAGTTGAATATCCTTTGTCCAGAACCTTGAGTCCTGTGACCAGCATCTGAAACCTTGAGAACATAGTCTCAACTGTTTCATCATCCTCCATTCTGTATGCCTCATATTTCTGGATTAGGGCTAAAGTCTTTGTCTCATTTACTTGAGTGTTCTCTTCATGAGTCATTCTTAAGGAATCAAAGATGGACTTGGCAGTGTCTCTGTTTGTTATCTTCTCATACTCATTATAAGAGACAACATTAAGCAATATAGTTCTTTCCTTATGATGATTCTTATAGTCCATCTTTTGTTGATCAGTCATAGCACCTCTTGCTACTTTGTTACCTGCAGCATCAACTGGGTGAGTGTAGCCATCAACTATAAGATCCCAAATATCTACATCATAACCAAGAAAGAAGCTTTTGATTCTATTTTTCCAGTAGTCAAACTTATCACCATCAAAGACTGGTGGTTTGGAACTGTAGTGATCTTTCTCATTGTTAACAATAGGAGCAGCAACAACCATTATTTCTCACACAAACTAGATCGATAATGAACACAGTGAAGTGTTGATAAAGCCTTTTATCACAATCAGAACCGGAGCTCTGATTCCAATTGAAGGTGAGAAAAACACAAGAAAGGGGGGGTTTGAATTGAGTTTTTAAAACAAAAGTTTTTACCAACTCAAAAACTCAACAATCAAAAGATTGAATAATGAGAGAGACACAAGAATTTTTATCCTGGTTCACTTGAAACTGAAAGCTAATTCAGTCCACCCGCCAAGGTGATTTTTCCTTATACACAAGGACTTAATCCACTATAATCAATTGTTTACAAATGTACTAGCCACAACTGGTGACTAACAAACCACAAAGACAAATAGTCAATGTCTTCTCAAGGATATTGACCTAACTGGTCCCTCAAGGAACTACAAAAAAATAGTTTGAATAAAGATTGTGTGTTTACAAATTTCTTCTACACAAGCAAATTTACACAAATGAAATACACAAAATACTCAAAGAAAAGTTTGCACAAAGTTGAAAGCTTTTCACGTAGAAACAGTCTTGTAAATTCGACAACTTTCTTCAAATCTCCAAGTCCCATATATATAGCATGAAAAAGGAATCGTTGGAGGGTAAATCAGGAATAGGAATAATGTAGTTGTCCACTAACAGAATAGTGACAGGTGTGACAAATAGTATCGTCATTTACTCCACAAAATCAGGTAGTGGAGGAACAATTTCGTTTTGTACTGTGTACTATTTTGATCACGTATCCTTTATCCTTATCTTCAAATTCATTGGCTTTTGATGAAAAGTTGATGAAGCATGAACAGAAGAGTCACGTAGCTTAAAATCAAAATCATCAATCAGAACCTTGATAATATCAGCGTCTGACATGAGATCTTTAGAATCTTCAGCTAGAAATTTCTAGGAGCTCCCTCTCTCAATTCTTCTTCTCTTCTCCTTCATTCATCTTCAACCTTCAACCTCCTCAATCCACCCTAACCACTTGTTAACAGTTTCATTTCACCATTAACCTTCAAGCACTAGGAACCTCTTCATTTTTCACCAATTTTACATCACCTTCATCCACCTGCAGAATGCTTCCTTTTCTACGCTTCAATCTTCAGCACCAGAATCAGTTTCAAACTTCATCATCTCTACGATTCAGCTTCAACTCGCCATCCAGTAAACTATAAAATTCTCATCGAATCAAAACCTGCAAAGAAAAATCGATGATGGTTCAGAGTTACGACTTAGCCAAACCTGCAACAAATTCGAGCAATGTCGACAATGATACGCAACATCACAATTCAAGAACTCAGTGTCTCAGCAATTCACGCCAGGAATTCGCAGCAAGCAGATCGTAGAAATGGTAACACCGGATCGAAGAGGAATTGAAAGAGATTCACGACACTAGAAAAAGAGAAGAACAAGAAGCAAATGGTACCGGAAGCTTCGTTACCGCTATCGCATCAAGCCAAGGTATCTTCCTTCATCGTCATCAAAGTGCCATCGGAGCGATTTCGATAAGTACGTGTCAATTTCTGTATTACTCCATGTGTATTGCGATTTCATTTTGAATTGAGTGATGAGTTTTTGAACTTTCTCTCGTGTTAAGTTGTTGAGGTTCGCACTCCGCCGTCACCGGCAACGGGCCACGGCACGGAGGATATTAAATTGCTTGTTTGTATCGTGTGAGGGAGAGAGGAGGGTAGACGATGTGAGTCTCTCTGCTGCCACTGGTAGAGCCATGGCGCGACATAGATTTTGTTTCCGACGTCGTTTTTGTGAGCTGAGAATGACGAAGGTGTTGAACTGATGCGTGAGGAGGTGATGTGTGGAGATTGTGTGAAGGATGTTGAGCGAAGGTTTTGTGAGATGACGAGGGTGATGATCGGACGAGGACGGTGGTAGAAAGGAGAAGCGAGACGGAGGGCGAGTCTGCCGGCGAAGGCGAGCGAAAGAGAAGACGAAGACTGGTTTTTTTGTTTTAGGGTTTCATCTTTTAACTGACTTGTGCCAATATTGGGCTCAGATCAAGGCCCACGCGATTCAACAGTCCACACACCCTATTTCATTTGCATACCCTCCCTGGCTTCATGAAAAGGCCATTTGGGGCTCAGATCAAGGCCCATACGCATAATCTTCTTGTCACACCCTACAATTCACTCTGAACCCTCTGTGTTGGGTTATTTGTTATGGGATTTTGTTAGATAATTAAATAACTTTTAAAATTAGGATGATATTAGATTAGATAATTAGAAGTAGGATTTAGGAATTAATCTTGGCCTAATTAGATTTTGGCCTCAATTTGAGATTAGTATTGACTTTAACTAACATTTTAACATGGTTTAGTAAGTGGATTAATTGTAGTTTAATTGTGATTAATTTTCTTTTAGGAGTTTATTTCAATTTGGTTTAGGCTTTAACTTTGAATTGATATTGACCAATTAGATTAGATTTTTCTAATTGTTTTTGCTTAATCGCACTAATCGTTTTTAGCTTAATTGCTCCTTAATGGATTTTTGGCATTTGTTTGAAATTGTTGATTCAAATGCGTTCGAATGACTTTTTTTTACATGATATTGGTTGAATATTATGTTGCCACTTGATTGAGATTTTTACATGATATTGGTTGAATATTATGTTGCCACTTGACTAGAGATTTTTGCATGATAATTAGTATTATGTTTCACACTTGATTGAGATTTTTACATGATATTGGTTGAATATTATGTTGCTTTGATTAGGATTTTTTTGTGTGGTATTGTTTTAATATCATGCTACTTCTTATTAGAATTGATTAACATGTTTTTTGTTTCATTTTCATTGGAAGCTTATTGACTAACTTTGGTTATTTCCCTTTGATTAGTGAATTAGCTTAATGAGCTTGGAGTTTATGCTAACACTTTAGATATTAACAAGGCTTGCTTGGTTTTGATGAGGCATGATCTCTTGACAATGATTATTTAATCCTGTAGCGAGCGATTTTGGACGCGGTTCTTAAGCGCTGGTCGGTCTCTGCGGTTGAGTTTACTACAGGTCGATTCATTATTTATCCTATTGTGAGCTGAATAAGGAAGGGAAATAGATGTCTCCAATTAACCCTGCTTTGCATACTGAGTTTAAACAGCGGTCTGTTAGGTTACGAATGCTATCAATGTGGGGGGGCCTTTGTACTGGTTATTTGTATTTTCGCCAATACGGTTTTCTTTTCTCTTTCTAGGACTTTATAGCGGGGAACAAGGATTTAGGATGTTAGGACTGATGCCTTTGATAGATACATGAGAGTATGGGATTTTGGGTTTTTGTTTAGTGTGCTCGCTAAGATTTTTCTTTCAATCTTATGCCTACGTATTCCCGTTTACCGAAACAGGGAAATCAGAGCGTTCGTAGTTCCTCCTATTCTATGGGAGGAAATGGTATTTGGTGTCTTGTTCAAAGCCCAAGACGTGAAGCGAAAGGTGATTTGTATCTTATTCAAAGCCCAAGATGTGAAGCTAAAAGGTGTTGACTTTAGAGAGAATTTATCATCTCTAAAGAGGTTTATCTGTCACAACTGTTGGGTGACTGATTGTAAAGGAGGATTACTTTAACCGGGATACGCGGATCCGGCAATGCCATAATTTCCTTTATAGGGGATTTTAACCTGAAGGAGAAGACTTTAACTCAGTGTAGAGCAATGCTATCTTTCCTTAGGAATTTCTCATACTAAAAGAGGGACATTGGCATGGATGTAGATGATCCAGAGGCTTGCCGCTTACAGCGATTAGATGAAAGGAAAGGAGTTATTGATGTTTGTATACTGTGAACGAGGTACAACTTTGATGCTAAAAGGTTGATTGGATCAACCAGTGGTTTTCTTATACAAAGCCTAAGAGGAGGCTAATATGTGTCTCGTACAAAGCCTGAGAGAGAGGCTAAAAGGTTTTGACTAGACGATGGAGTCTTTTGGTATCTCGTATAAAACCCGAGATGAAGGCTGTTTGACTCAACAAAAGAGTTTTGTATCTCGCACGAAGCCCGAGATGGAGGCGAAAGGGGTGATCGACTCAACGAGGGAGTCTCTTATATGTCTCGTACAAAGCCCGAGAGAGAGGCTAAACGTTGTTTGACTCCGCTGGGGAGAATCATTGTACAAAGCCCAAGAGGAGGCTGTTGTTACTGTTTCAGTTAAGTGACAGGTCCAATATGTTAATTTTAAAGAGAAAATCAGTTCTTATATGAGCAACACTGTACTCATGGATTTGATTCAAGGATCCGGGTTATTCCTGTTCTTTAAGGAAGCGGGAAATCCGAAGGGTATTGAGACTGTCCGAGTCTGCAGGTTTTCTTCCTATTTAACGAAGGGGTCACTTGAGAATGTCTTTGAGACTCAAGGAGATTAGACTGTCCAAGTCTAGAGTGTCATCTATTGTACTATGCTTTGAGAAATAGTAGTAGACTCTTTGAAAGGACTGTTCTATGCAGATGATTAAGTTCTGTTCCTATACCTTTAGGAGGTCGTCGGGACAATTTGTACGAAGCCCAAGAGGAGGCTGGAAACTTTTAAGAAGTCGATCGGTCCTTGTACGAAACCCAAGAGGAGGCTATCAGTCCCGGAGGAAGAAATCATTATACGAAGCCTAAGAGGAGGCTGTGAATACTTCTAAGAAGCCAGCGGGTCCTTGTACTAAGCCCAAGAGGAGGCGGGGTTGCTTTTAGGAAGCCTGTGGGTCCTTGTACAATGCCCAAGAGGAGGCCGATGCTTTTAAGAAGCCGATGGGTCCCCAAACCCCGAGAAATTCAAGACAGGCTATTCACGAGGAATAGATCAAGCCAGGAAAGTTCGAGAATTTGGAAGAAACTCAAAGATGCCATTCACGGAGAATACATTCATCTCTGGGAATAGAGTTTCTTGACAATTCCTAATGAGGACAGCCGAAGAGAAGACTGTATCTGGTGATCCTATTGGGGATCTAGTTGTCTATTTCTACGAATAAACGAAACAGCATCACCTAGTTCTAGACGTAGTTGCCGGGGAAACTCAAAATATCTATACTATTATTACACAGTTGATATGAGTTTATGAAAGAAGACTTACAGTGAAACAGCCCCATAATACAGTTATATGTATATGAAAGCGGTAAATGAAAGCAATAAACACTTACTCGGTTGTAGAGCTTCCATGCTATTTGGTTAGTTGTTCAACAAAGAAAGATTGAAAACAATAGTATATTCAAAATCAAAGGAGAAAATGCTTTAAAAAAGAAAGATTTGGAGCTTACAACTCGAGGAGAGGCCCAGGGTTTTATCAGTGAGCGCACTGTTGTTTTGAATTTGTACAGAGGGACTTATACAAGAGACTGAGGCCCAAAAAGTTTTCTGTACAAAGGGATGGGTCTTACACTCTCTCAAGAGGCCCAAAAAGGTTTAAAGAAAAAGAGTGGGGCTTATAACACGAGGGTAGGCCCAGATGATTTTTCCGTTTGAAATGGTGATCGCGCCGAGGTTTTCTTTTAACGCAAAGGGACTTATACAATAAGTGAGGCCCAAAATGTTTTGGTTAAAAGGGGATTGGGTTTTACACTCTATTAGAGGCCCAAAAGTTTTGAATGGGTCTTATAACTCAAGGAGAGGCCCAAAAGGTTATTTTTTAAAAGGCGACGATCGCGCCGTTTGTTTTTTACGGTATCGGGACTTATACAATACACTGAGGCCCAAAAATGATTTGGTAAAAAAAGGATTGGGTCTTACACTCTATTAGAGGCCCAAAGATGTTTTGAAAATGATTTATGAGGGTTGAATTAATCCAAAAACCCTAATTTGTTTTCAAAAGTGTATTTAATTGAATAAAAATTCAATTAAAATGATCAAAATTGTTTAACATATGAAAAAAAAATTGTGATCTTGGATTAATGCTTCAAAAATTAAGTATTGACCTACAAAATAATTAGAAAGCATTAAAAGTTGCAAAATCAATGTGGAAAAAATATTTAAAATGTCAAAAATAATTAAAATATTAATTCTTTGCAAAAATATCAATTATATGAAATAAATAATATTTTTGGGATTTTTTCGGAAAATAAAATATTTTAACATTTTTGTGAATTATTAAAAAAAGAATCAACTCAAAATCATTAAAACTCAGAGAGAAATTAATTTTTGAATCAATTAAACAAAAATCACAAAATTCAAATATTCAAATTTCTGAAAATGGCGCCAAGAACACACCAAGAACACGCGCGTGTTCTGAGTTTCCCAGATTTGCGTTTTCCATCCAATCTCACTGAATACTTAACCATATCATGCAATCCACATACCAATCAACTCGTTTCAACCTCACGATCATGTCTATAACACTTAATTTCATTTAAATTAAACATAAAACATGAAATCACGAAGAAACCTCAAGAACCCTAATTTCTGCATGAAGGCTAGGATTTTTGATACACGATTCAAACAAAGCAATTAATTGAGGGAAAACATTCCATGCATGATTATGAACATATGGCCAAATTATTGTGCAGCAAAAATTGCATGGATCATAGAGTTAGAAGAGCTCATGCTTACCACTTGCAGCTGGTGATCGTGATTTGTGTAGGAGGTGTTACAGTTGTGTTGTGATGATCTGAACAGCTTCCCTAGGTGCTATGGAGTGTGTTTGAATGCTTGGACTTGATGGAAATTGGTTGGATCACTTCATGGCATCTCAACTGCACTTTGGTTAAAACCTTGAGCAATTGACTGGTGATTATGAGAAATCAATGTTCCAGTTGTAGTTTAAGTGTTTGATCAGCTCATATGTGATGTATATGAGGTGTGTGAGTGATTGGTTTGAGTGGAATTGCCCTCTAGCTCAAAACCCGATAGTTACCTTGCTAAGAAAGGCATTTTTGCCAAGAGAAAGAGATTTTGAGAAAGGCAAGTGTTGTAGGCTTTTGGTGTACTTAGACTGAACACAATTGAGCTCTATTTATAGTAGAGCAAGTTTGTTTTGCAAGGAATAGTGAATGGCAATTGCTAAGTAGGTTTGGCTAATGTTGGCAAATGAAAATCCAAGTCTCCTCTAGCCATTGACTAGAGGTTAGGGCACAGGGTTGTGGTTCCCTTGGTCTTGGATAAGTCTTGACTGATTTTAGATGAGAATGGCTCAGTCCATGCCACCTTGATGCTTCCATTGAATGCTTCAATCCAAATTTGGAGTCTTGTCCCTATTTTGGCCATTCTAGGTTCGACATGCTATTTCTTGTTCCATGGACTTTGGAGGCTTGGCTCAGTGATTGTCCCCTTTAGATTCAATCCTCAGATGTGTCCAAGTGGATAGGAGCATTTGAATTTGGCTGATTTTGGCAAATCGAGCAAAATTCAAATTCTGCCTTGCCTTTGACAGATTTCAGCAAGGCAACTTGCCAATGTCATATCTCATGGTGTAAGTTGAATTTGGTAATGTTCTTGACCATTTTGGAAAGCCCTTACATGATACAACAACTGTTTGAACATGTTTGGTTTTGATCTCTTTTGAATCCAAGTGAAAAATCCCCCTACATTTGGCAAAAAGTAAGGCAAAATCTGACTTAGTGAAATTTTCACTAAGTGTTGGAACAAAGTGTTTTCTCTTGATTTTGATCACTCCATAACTCAAAATCCATGAGGAATTTGGACATAGGTCAGTATGAAGCTTTTGTAGAGGGAAATGAGATCTACAAATCAAGCTTTGAATGGGGCACAATGGCCTTATGGTTTAGGAGTTATGGTCCTCCAAAGTTGGTGCATTAGTGGCACTTTTTCATGACTTAGAAAAATTTCTAAGTTTTATGGTTACCCCTTTTACAAGTTATCCAACTTTTCTTGATTTTTCTTGATGAATGATGATTCAAATCATACATTAACATCATCTTAGGGTTAAAAATCCATTTTGGTGAAAAATCTCAAAAAGTCAAAGTTGACTTTTGTGCACAGTTGACTTTTTATCAGATGAATTCCAAACTGTGCAATCATTCAGGAAATCATGTCCTTGACCTAAATCAAACTTGATGGACATGTTCCATGGGTGTTATAGGGTATATTGAGGCATGTCCTAGGGTTTGGGAGCATGTCCTGGTCAAAAGTCAAAGTTACAGTTGACTTTCCTCTTAAAACCCTAATTGTGGTGCAGATGAAATTGAGACTTGTTGCTCAAGCTTCTTGGATTAATCCATTATTCCAAGTGGATCAATTTAGTTCATTAGAGACCCTCAAACCCTCTCTTGAGGTCTTGACTCATGGTTTGTCCCAAAAGTCAACTTAGGGGTGCATTACGTTAAGAAACCCTAATTCCTGATTTTTGATGAATGCATCCCCTGAGGCAAGATTGACTTGATGATTGGGCCCATGAGGTTCCATGGAGTATATTAGGTTAGGTTTTGGATCATTGGCTTGTGCCCAGATGAAAATTTTCCATCTGGAGGCCCTGGTCGACCAAAACCCTAATTTGGTGACACCGTCGATCTTGAGACTTGATCCACCCAGAAGGGAGCAGCCTTGTGCTTAATCCTTGAAGTGGGAGTCCTTTTGATCCATTGTGGATATTTTAGAGGCTAGACAAGTTAAAGATCAAGTCATTCCTTGATTGATCTTTTGTCTAAGGCTCTGAGAGGGCTTGAAACCCTAATTTTGATTGTGGTGAATGCTCAACAATTCCTTGAGGAGACTGATGAGGCATGATGGTTCATCCATATTGTGATGATGATTTCCATAATGATGGGAAATATTAGTGGTCAAAATTTGGGGTATGACAGATGCCCCTATTTAATCTTCTTGGACACGAAGGTGTGAATGACGAAGGTATTCGGGCATTCGGGGTGCAAGAGGATTAAATATCGGAGTACTCGAAATTTTGATGGTGGTTATGAATGGTAGCTTACACATTCATCTTCTTTTGCTAAGCAATGATGCTTAGAAAAGGTAAACTTCCCCTCGATCCTGGTCTTCAGCCAAGGAGCTGGTCTCAGTTTTCTTTTGAAATAAACCTCCCCTCGATCCTGGTTTCCTACCAAGGAACTGGTCTAAGTTTCCTTTGTAAACTTCCCCTCGATCCTGGTTTCCTAACGAGGAACTGGTCTTAGTTTCTGATGTAAACTTCCCCTCGATCCTGGTTTCCTACACAGGAACTAGTCTTAGTTTCTTTTGTCAATAAACTTAATTGACAAGGGACGCTTTGCGTAGCGGTTTTCCTCAAACTTCTCGCCGAATTTTCCTGGGGAGATGCCATTTGACGGAAAAAGTTTTGATGTCAGACTTGCTGGGGAACCCAACCGTCTGAGTTGTAGAGTTGTACAAACTTCTCTGTTTGGAGACGCCATTTGTTGACTCTACTCGGGGAATGCGAGTCCCTTGATAGACTGCATTCGTTTGGGGTCTTTACATCATACTTTTCTCGGAGATCTTCTCGGAGAAATGCCATATGATGTGATCCAATTTTGAGTTGCCGATGACCTTTTCATCAGTGGGTTTTTCGGAGAAAAACTGCCGTACTGCCGAATCTTCGATTAGGAGGCTTTCTCTGTGGATTTTCCTTAATCCGGGAAAGCAAGGATATCATCTTCAATGGCGAAGTGTGATGTTAACTGAGGGCTTCTCTGGTTTTTCAGAGGTTCAAGTTATCAAAGTGGTCAAGGGCCAACTTCCATCCAGAAATAAACTGGAGGAGAGATTGTTCAAACGCAGCGTTTCCTGACGAGGCAAGAACTGACAACTCGATTGAGAGGACTGTTATCACAAGGGGATAAGACCGACTAGAGTGATAGCGATGCAATACGAAATGTGAATGAAAATAAAATAATGCATGATGTATGTATGTTTATGCCGACAAAACTGACGCGACATACACTGACAGATGAACACGACTGGATACTCGGCCATCGCGGGGCGAAGAAGTACCGTTGGTTCAGAATAGCAATTCCACCTTGCTTAGGAGAGATAGTCCCTGTTGGGAGCTATGTTGGTCGGGCTTAGGAGATAAGAACTCGGCCGAAGCGTGTCAGATGAAACAAGGTCTCTAACACAGTTGATCCCTTCATTCAGGCGTACTGGGTTAGAAGGAGAACTTTGATTCTGCACTTTGAAGTTCGCTTACTTCTGGAGAAGCGGTTGACGTTCCTTTGATGTTCAACAGTCAAAAGAAATTGCCGTCTTTATTAAAAGCAGAAAAAGTTTTAACAAGTAAATTCATTTTTGTTTTATTTCAAGAATCTTTAATCATATTAAAATGTCGTTCTGTAAAGCTAAAACAAATAAGAATTACAAACAAAAGCACAAGGGCTCAAATTTTATTGATAAGATGGAGATCAACCAAACGCGTGATTCCAAAGAGTATATACAAAGTTTGAAAATGGTAATTTACAGGGAAAAGGGCTACGTTGAAACATAACGACCACTATCCTTCTACCAATTTCGAATTCGGGGCATCCTGAGCTTCTGTCGAAGATGACCTTGACTGGAGTTTTCCTCCGATGATGTAACTGCTGCTGCTGAGGGGCTTGCCTCTGTTGAACATAGTTACTTGCCATTATCCCTAATTTTTGCCTGGATTGTACTATGATGTTTCCAATCCACCGAGATGATTTTTTTATTTTGTCTCTAATTTTTGCTTGGACCACCCTTTCGGGTTTTCAATCCACCGAGACGTTTATTTTTTAGTTTAGGCGAAGTATTTCTTGACTACATCAATATTCGTGGGGTAGGCAAATTCCTCTCCGTCCATGGTTGCAAGTCTCAAGGCGCCGCTTGAGAAAGCTTTCGTTACCACATAGGGGCCATCGTAATTTGGAGTCCATTTACCTCGCGAATCAGTGAGAAATGATTGAATTTTCTTGAGCACGAGGTCTCCTTTTCTGAAGACACGAGGTCGGACCTTTTTGTCAAACGCCCTCTTCATTTTTTGTTGATACAACTGACCATGGCATAGTGCCGTGATTCGCTTTTCTTCGATCAGATTCAATTCGTCGTGTCGGCTTTGACACCATTCAGCTTCGGTGAGCTTAGCTTCCATCAATACTCGGAATGACGGGATCTCTACTTCTATGGGAAGCACTGCTTCCATGCCATATACTAGAGAGAAAGGGGTTGCCCCTGTTGAAGTGCGGACAGATGTGCGATAACCGTGAAGAGCAAAGGGTAGCATCTCGTGCCAATCTTTGTAGGTGACAACCATCTTTTGAACGATCTTCTTGACGTTCTTGTTGGCCGCTTCTACCGCTCCGTTCATCTTGGGTCGGTAGGGAGATGAGTTATGGTGTTCGATTTTGAACTCAGCACACAACTCCTTCATCATCCTGTTGTTCAAGTTAGACCCATTATCGATAATGATCTCGCTTGGAACACTATAACGGCAGATGATATTGTTTTTGATAAATCGGACCACCACTTGTCGGGTTACATTAGCGAATGACGCTGCTTCGACCCACTTGGTGAAGTAATCAATGGCTACTAGAATGAACCGATGTCCGTTTGAAGCCTTAGGTTCGATCAAGCCAATCATGTCGATTCCCCATATGGAAAAAGGCCATGGGGAAGAAAGAACTTTGAGATGTGATGGCGGTACATGAATTTTGTTGGAGTATATCTGACACTTGTGACACCTCCTCATGTACTTGTAGCAATCAGATTCCATGGTCAACCAGTAGTACCCTGCTCTTAAAATTTTTCTCGCCATTGTGTGTCCGTTGGCATGAGTGCCAAAGGATCCTTCATGAATTTCTTTCATAAGCATGTCTGCTTCTGGTCTGTCTACGCATCGGAGCAAGACCATGTCAAAATTTCTCTTATAAAGAGTGTCACCGCTCAGGAAGAAGCTTCCAGCCAATCTTCTGAGGGTTTTTTTGTCCTTTCTTAGTGCCCCAGGTGGGTACTCTTGTTTCTGAAGGAAGCATTTGATATCATGATACCAAGGTCTATCGTCTATGACTGCTTCAACTGCGAAGACGTAAGCGGGCCTTTCAAGGCGCATTATGTCGATCTTAGGTATGTTATTCCATTGACCTACACTAATCATGGAAGAGATAGTGGGTAATGCATCAGCCATGTGATTCTCCTCATGAGGGATGTGATGAAACTCAACTCTGCTAAAGAAAGGTAACAACCTTCTTGCATAGTCTTTGTAAGGGATCAATCCTGATTGGTATGTGTTCCAATCTCCTTTTATCTAATTGATAACCAAGGCTGAGTCGCCGTATACGTCCAAGTTTTTGATCCTTAAATCAATTGCTTCCTCGAGACCCGTGATACAAACTTAGTATTCGGCCTCTTTGTTCGTACATTTGAACGTAAGTCTGGCGGTGAAAGGAATGTGGGTACCCTGAGGGGTAACAATGATTGCCCCAATTCCATTTCCGTAATGATTAACTGCTCCGTCAAAGATAAGTCCCCATTGGGAACCTGGTTCTGGCCCTTCACTGGGTAACGGTTCATCGCAATCTTTCATTTTTAGATACATGACATCTTCGTCTGGGAAGTCAAACCCGATTAATTCTTGATCGTCAATCGGTTGATGAGCCAAATGATCGGCTAAAATACTTCCCTTAACGGTTTTCTGAGCGTGGTACTCTATGTCATATTCTGATAACAGCATCTGCCAACGGGCAATTCTTCCCGTGAGAGCAGGTTTTTCGAAGACGTACTTGATTGGATCCATTTCGGAGATTAACCAAGTAGTATGACGAATCATGTATTGGTGAAGACGTTTGGCTGCCCAAGCCAAAGCGCAACAAGTTTTCTCAAGCATCGTGTACCGAGTTTCGCAGTCGGTGAATTTCTTGCTCAAATAGTAAATGGCAGACTCTTTCCTTTTGGTTTCATCTTGTTGGCCAAGTACACATCCCATTGAGTCCTCTAGGACTGTGAGGTAGATAATCAGCGGTCTTCCTTCCACTGGAGGTGATAGAATCAGCGGATTCAACAGGTATTCCTTGATACTGTCGAAGGCGGTTTGGCAATCTTCTGACCAAACGCAATCCTGGTTCTTTTTGAGTAATTTGGAAATTGGCGCACACGTGGCGTTCATGAGGAATATGAATCTGGAGATGTAGTTCAAACGTCCCAGGAATCCTCTGACTTGTTTTTCAGTTTTCGGAGAAGGCATTTCTTGAATGGCCTTGACCTTCTCAGGATCAACCTCAATTCCTTTCTGGCTGACGATGAACCCTAATAGTTTCCCTGAACGGACACCGAAGGTGCACTTGTTGGGATTCAAGCGGAGCTTGAACTTTCTTAAACGTTCGAACAATTTTGACAGATGTTCAACGTGCTCACTCTCCATTTTTGATTTTGTAATCATATCATCAACATATACCTCGATTTCTTTGTGTATCATGTCATGAAACAGAGTAGTCATGGCCCTTTGATAGGTTGCCCCGACATTCTTCAAACCGAACGGCATTACCTTGTAACAAAAGGTACCCCATGGTGTAATGAGCGAAGTTTTCTCCATGTCTTTTGGCGCCATTTTGATCTGGTTATAGCCCGAGAATCCATCCATGAAGGAGAAAACTTTGAACTTTGCTGTGCTATCTACCAGCATGTCAATGTGTGGTAAAGGAAAGTCGTCCTTTGGACTAGCCTTGTTTAGATCCCTGTAATCGACACACATTCTGACCTTTCCGTCCTTTTTGGGAACAGGTACTATGTTGGCTAACCATTGAGGATATTCTGATGTGGTGAGGAAACCCGCGTCAATCTGTTTCTGTACCTCCTCTTTGATTTTGATGGCCATGTCCGGGTGAGTCCGTCTCAACCTTTGCTTTACTGGCGGACATTCCAATCTTAACGGTAAATGATGTTCCACGATGCTGGTATCCAACCCTGGCATATCCTGATAGGACCAACCGAATACATCGGGAAATTCTCTAAGAAGCTTTATCAAACCCTCTCTGGCAGTTGGACTAAGCAGTACCCCAATCCTGATTTCCTTTCTCTCTTTTTCTGAACCCACATTTACTGTTTCCAACGGCTCTTTGTGAGGTTCAATGGACCTTTCCTCTTGTCTGAGTAGTCGAGAGATCTCTTCTGAAATTTTGTCGTCATTTTCTTCTTCAGCCTCGAATACCGGGAACTCAAAGTTGGGAGAAGGCATCGGATCGTATGTTTCAACTGGGTTTAAAACAAGCAATCTGCATGACGTGATGATTCGTGTTTAGAAGAGATAGAGAAAATGCAAGTGTGTGCAATGTATTATTTTACTGCTTGTTTTTATTATTGAATTATTTTTTAGGATTACCATTTTCTGAAAAAAGCAAAAAGAGAAAACAGCAATAATTGCGGAAATTACAGAACGACGTTATTTTATTAATGAACAAGTCGATTCTTGAAACTACAGCCCTATAAAACAAAACTCTATCGCTTTGGGCTAAACGAAGAGAGAAATTTACAGAAAGCGAGCCCTATTAAAACATCCGTTTCACCTGGGCAGGGTGAAAGGTTAAAGATGGCAATTACTTTGACTGACAAACGACCTTCGGAGCATCAACAGCAACCCATTAGCGGCGAACTCCTCGGTGAATCACAAAGTCTGGCACCTTCCTTGATTTGTCTTAAGAAATGACGCTGATTTCTGGTGGAGCAGGATCATTGGAATCTGTCTCCCAGGAAGAATTATCGTAGGAGGATTCCTCAGTTGTATTTTGCATAGTATTTATGCTCTCAGCTGTATCTCCCCATCCAGTAGGCTGGATATCTTCGAGCCTGATACGAGAGCTTTCGGGAGCGGTGTATTTGACCATATAGTCGTATTTCCCACTCAATTGTCCCAAGGTGTCCCACACTTCTCTGGAACTGGAGGAGTCATCTCTCTCGATGACGTTGACCTCAGGAAAAGCATAGTTGATGAATTCAAGTCCAGCAAACGTTGCAAATTCATCTTCATATTGAGTAGTTTCTGAATGACCTAAGTGTTGATCCCATGACATGGTGGGGACACAGGTATTATGTTCAATGACGGTCAGCTGATTTTCATTGCTCGGCTGACTTTCCGGCCCCAAGTTTCCTGGGTAAGGTTGCCACATTGGCAGACCATCCATTGGGCCATAGTAATTGTAGTCAAAGTTGTCTTTCATCAGAGTGTCTTCCTCTAATTAATTTGGTGGAGCACGTCATCCTTCCGGATCACAATCTCCGTATATCATTTCGACGTCTGACCTTGGTATAAATCTCGGACTCTGTGCGGGATAGTAAAATGGTATATGCACCTCTTCCTGAGACATATAACCATCCTTATTAAGGTAGGACTTCCATTCTTCATCTGTGTCAGAGGGATCTTCCTCATTGATAGCATGTACTGCCTGAGACACTGAGTGAAGAAAACCTCCACTGTGGAAGAAGTTTTGAAGAGGATGAAAACTTTCATCGTTGGCAGCTGTCTGGGTACAGGTTGCAGAAAAACCAAGACCCTTATTTGTTGTATTGCCAGTAGGAATGACAAGCTGTCCTCATCCTATTGTATCGGTACTCTCGACCGCTTTGATAGCATCTTTGTATGAGGAAATCAAGGTTCCTCCTTTGAACTGATTGTCCTTGCTCACCGACAGTGCTTGGAACTGAGTTCCAATAACCTCCTCGGGTTCTATACCAGCAGATGATGACAAGTTACTCACAAGCAAGGCCTGCTCTCCACAGACTGTGACAAGTTGATCATTCTTGACGAACTTTAGCTTTTGGTGGAGGGTCGAGGTAACCGCCCCAGCCTGATGTATCCAAGGTCTTCCTAATAAACAACTGTACATTGCCCGGATATCCATGACCTGGAAAGTGACTTGGAAAGTGTGAGGACCGATAGTTATGGGAAGATCAACTTCGCCGATAACTGTTTTTCTGGATCCGTCGAACGCTTTGACGACGACCTCGTTGATTCTCATCGGAGGGCCTTTGAATGATAATTGCATCAAAGTGGACTTCGGAATAACATTCAGGGCTGACCCTGTGTCTACCAGTACGCTGGCTAAAACATCGTCCTGGCAGTTAACTGTGATATTGAGCGCCATGTTATGACGGCGACCCTCTTCGGGTAATTCCTCATCACTAAATCCCAAATTGTTGCAGGAAGTGATGTTAGAGACAATACTATCGAACTGTCTGATTGTTACATCCTGTTCCACAAAGGCTTGCTCCAAGACTTTCTGTAGAGCCTCCCCGTGGGCTTCTGAACTGAGTAACAATGATAATACCGAGATCTTTGAAGGAGTTTGTAACAGTTGATCCACAATGTTGTATTCACTCCTTTGGATGAGCTTCAGCATCTCATCATTATTTTTCGAAAGGTCGGGATTACTGGATTGACCGACTGGTGGATCAGGAGTTTCCGTCTGAAGGTCCTTTTCCTTGTTAGGTTCTCCAACTCCTCGGTTGAAGATTCTACCACTCCGTGTTACACGACTGATGTCTGCAATATTCACGACGGAGGGTAATGGAATTTCCTTTTCATTTTCAACTGTTGTTGCACCGTATTTGTAAGGGATAGCCTTAGTTGATTCATACGGTGTTGGTCCCGGCAGATAGATGACTATGGGAACCTTCTGATTTTTCTGACCACTATAATTAATCTCGATCCGTTCCCGGTTGGGAACTTTAGATTCGTCAAGTAGAGGGAAAATGGCAAAAACATCCCTGGTCTGGTGATGACCAGCGATCGTGACAACATCCTCAACTTGATCGGCAAGGTAGTTCGGCATCCAGTTGATGGGTCCAGAACCCGGATATGGACGAATCTCTCCACGATCCACCTGACCCTGAAGAGTTGCTCTCATAAAGTAACACCCTTGGTTACTTTCCGAACAGACGCCGCAACGTTCATAGTTGTGTGGTGGCACCTGGCCACGCCCACTTTGAATACAATGTAACCTCACTAGGTTAGCTTCCACAGACCGGACATCCTGACTCTGACGTCGAGTAGGACTCCTGTTATTGATACTAATTTGCTGAGTATCTTCATCCATATAAATTGGCATCCACCAGTGATTTAACAAGTGCTGAAGTGCCTCCTGGACAAGGGTACAACCTCGATTGTTTTCGCAACCCGCCCTACAACTTTGATAGTCATGTGATATTAAGAATCTGAGTCGGACCTGCTTAGCATGAAACTCTACCAGGTTGGTATTCATCACACGAATATCAAAGATCTGAACAATGTTGATTTGATAGGAGTTCCTATCATGGTAGTCTTGGATCCATCCAAGATCCATCTGACGCTGGAGGGCCTCCTGTATGAAAGGGAATCCCTGTTTGTTTACTAAGCAAATCAGACAGGAACTGTAATCGTGCCGCGGCAGATTATGATACTGGCTTTGCCTTGAGCGCATTTCCACCAGATTGACATTCATTGCACGGATATCGTGATTCTGAATGATGTTAGAATTCGTGTAAACCATGTTAACTCCACGAACTCGGTGCTCTTTGATCCATCTGAGATCCATCTGTTCCTGTAGAGCTGCTTGCACCACAGAACATCCTTGGTTGTCTTTAGAGGAGATATCACACTGGTGATAGTTATGAGGTGGCACATGGCCATATCCACTTTGTCTATAATGTATCTTGATCAGATTGGTTTTCAACAAGAGTACATCATGAATTTGATAGACGTCGTCAGTCTCTCCTTCTATCAAATTGACTGCAGCCTTCTCATGTTGAGGCAGCGGGTTCGTGAGAACATTAGGATTCGTATCTTTGAAGGATAAGACCCCGCTCTTAACAAGTTTTTGCACGTCGGACTTGAAATTGAGACAAGTCTCTATGTTATGCCCCGATCCTCCTTGATGATAAGGGCAAGTTTGATCCACCTTAAACCAAAAAGGCGGATTTTCCGGTACTATAAGAGGAGATTTAGTCTGAATATGCCCCTTAGCCAGTAGTAATGGAAACAGCTCTGCGTAAGACACGGGTATAGGATCAAATCCTGGTGGCCGTGTTGTACGGTTGTTGTTGTATGGAGGACGAGCCTGCTGAAGAGGCTGTTGTGTCCTTTGCTGATTAGGCTGGCTCTGCGCAACCTGAGGTTGATACGTAGGAATAGACGCAGGGTTGATAGCAGGAATCACAGCTGCTACCGGTTGATAACGTCGTCTTTGCTTTCCGAGAGATATATTCCCAATATCCTGCTCTTTTTTCTTAGGGAGAGCACTACCGTATTTTTTAGTATCGCTCGTCGATCCAGTGTCTTTTACCAAACGTCCTTCTCGGACGGCTTCCTCAAGATGTACGCCCATGCCGACCATTTCAGTGAAGTCACTGGGCGCACTGACAACCATTCGGTCATAGTAAAATGAGCTTAAGGTTTTTAAGAAGATCTTTGTCATCTCTTTTTCCTCAAGAGGTGGACAAATTTGAGCGGCAATCTCATGCCACCTTTGAGCATACTCCTTAAAGGTTTCCTTGTCCTTTTGCGACATTGATCTGAGTTGATCTCTGTCGGGTGCCATGTCCAAATTGTATTTGTATTGTTGGACGAAGGCAGTGCCAAGATCTCTGAATGTGCTAATCGTGGCACGGTTTAAACCCATGTACCATTTGAGTGCGGCACCGGTTAAACTATCCTGTAAGTAGTGAATCAGTAGGTCCTGATTCTCCGTCTGAGCTGACATTCTCCGAGCGTACATCACCAGATGGCTTTGAGGGCAAGAGTTACCCTTGTATTTTTCAAAGTCGGGCACTTGGAACTTGTGCGGGACTTTCACATTTGGGACCAAGCAGAGATCTGCGGCGTCCTTTCCAAATAAATCCTGACCGCGAATGGCTTGCAGCTCCTTCTGCATTTCCAAGAACTGCTCCTGGAATTCCTCCATTCTGTCAAACATAGTTTCCTTCTTACCAGAAGGTATCTGTGGAATCTGTCCTTCCAGGACAGTGTGTATCACAGGGGGTGGTACCGTGACTACGGCAGTAAATATTGGTGTTTCCCGAAGTTTGTAACCTTCAGGCGTCTTCAGTATGCCTCTGGCATCTTCGCTTTCCCGAAGTTTGTAACCTTCAGGCCCAACGGCTTCTGTTGTGATTCCCTGATCTTCAGTGATCGGCGGAACATATCCTTCTGGGATATAGTTAACAGGCATGCCCCAAGGACGATCTTTCGGTATTTGATACCTAGGATCATACTTTTTTACTATGGGCATTGAGGTGATCTCTGAGATCACAGTTCATTGTAGCTGAGCTTCTGCCATGGCTTGCATGTCGTTATGAAGCTTTCTCATATCCTCTCTCAGAGCGTCGATCTCTTCTTTCAACTCTCTATTTTCTTCCTCAAGATCATCCATCTTTTTCTAACGATTGGCCCGAGTATTATACGAATAAGACAGTTTGACTCTAGAACCGAGACACAAACGTGAGATTCGTAGGTAAGAAGAATACGCGATGTGAAAATGATGAATGCAATGATTATATTAATTGTTTAAGGTTTAATCAAAATAAACTTCGACAATTAGATTGCAAATATCAAACAGTGGGGAAACCCCTTTTTATTGAATTCAAAGGATTACAGAAATGGAAATACAGTAGATTACAAGGTGCAGAAACAGAAACCTAAACTAATGGGCCCTGAGTCCTCTCTGAAGAGAAATCGGGTGCTGATTCTGGTATCTTTCTTTTCTTTGACCAGGGCTCTTGGGCCGTTGTCGGGTTGTCATTCCTTTGCCAGGTGAAAGGAGCGAGCAAATTTCTTTGGTCATCTTGATTCTCTACAGCATGTTGCTCCAAAATTTCAATCAGAGCATCTTTATCTTTCAGTAATTGCTGTATTTTGATGCACTCTACGTCGAGGGTGCGGTACTTGTTCTTCCAAGACCTTCTCTCCTTTTGAACTTTGTTGAGAGTAACCTGAAGCTTTTCAGTCTCAGTCATGAAGTACATGACAAACTCCTTTGGCGGAAGAATTCCGTAACGAGGGTAAGGCATTTTTAGCTTGAGAGCTCTAGTTTGTACCCAATGGAGATAAGGCTCCACCGAGACACAGTCTGGTTTTCCTAGAGACTCTCGTTCTTTCTTATGAACATGCTTCCAAGCGTGCACTATTTCCATCTTTAGTGCTCTGTCGTTTTCTCCTTCCTTGAAGAAAAGACCTTCCAGATGAACATTCCGTGGGACGTGTCTCATCGGGTATCCAAATTGATGATGAACGAGAACTGGATGATAGTTGATTCCTCCCTTAGTTCCTATAAGGGGTACGTTGGGGAAGTTTCCACAACGGTCAATGATCCTGATTCCATCATAGATCCTATTACACCAATCTATATCAGAGTTGGTAAGAGACATGATCTTCTGCGACCAACGTATGGCACTCTTGCAATCCCAAAAAGCAGCAGACTTGCGCAAGTGAGAGATAAACCATTTGTAAAGCAGAAGTACACAGCATGTGATCTCCCCTCCGCTGTACAAATTTCCCAAGTGTACAGAATGATACGCATCTGCGAGCAAAGTCAGCACAGGGTTTCCAATGGGAAAAACCTTAATGGAGTTGATATCGACGAAGTTATTGATGTTGGGAAACAAAAATAACCCGTAGGTGAGCAAGGCAAATATGCTTTCAAAAGCAGTCACGTTTCCTATACTAGTAAAATACAGGGCCTTCTTTGTCAAGAACTGGGCTGGCAAACCTTGGATGCCACCCTTAGTGGTTAGGCGAGTCCTAACCTCAGACTCGTCCAAATGAATTGCTCTTGCAATGGTCTGATTCTTTGGAATTTCTTCCAGTCCAGAAAATGGAGCTCGATCAGTAATGTGTAGATCAATCAGATGAGAATACTCCTCCAGCGTTGGTGCTAACTGGTAATCCGGGAATGTGAAACAGTGATAAACTGGATCATAAAACTGAATGAGCGCATCCATGATTCCCTCAATCACATGGACTAATAATAGTGGTAGCAGACCTCCGTGCTTAGCTCTGAAATCCTCTGGGTTTGTGATCATCCTCGCTAACCTTCTCAAATCCTCTAGTTTTGGAACCTTGAAGGTATAACTATGAGTTCTCCTTCTACCGAAATCCATTAGCGCAATCCTTTTCTCTGATATTCGCAATCACAGTCTTAGTTTAATTTGAAAAACAGAGAGACTAGAAGAGAAATTTTTTGAATGTTTTAATGTTTTTTAGATGAATGCATGAATGCATCACACAAAAACATAGAAAAAACATGGGGTCAAAGGGTCGTTGTCATGAAGTCAAGGCTCTACCCATCCCCAAAGGTTTATACTAAGGCGATTTTTGTACCTGTACTCATTATCATCAGCTCCTCCCAGGAAAGCAAAACAACAAGCGGATCACCAGCGAGTTGTAGAGCAATCTTAGAGTAAGTGCCATTCACCGAGAATAGATCACCAGCCTCAAATGAGGGTAGTATCGCGTAACAACTATTCCCGATAGTTTCCGCACTACGAAAGGGTTTGGCTCCTCAGCTTCTCAGACTTAACAATCGGCCCATTGTCTAGGTGAGAGAATGGGTTGCATTGGGTAGCCTTCACCGAGGTTGATGGTCGACCTCGTCGCCATCACTTATCTTAAGTGTATACTCAATCTTTCCACATGCGGCATCACACGCATTCCCATTAGTAGAAAAATAATCACGTATAGCAATTAGGAAAAGCAGTATATTTATTTGTCCTAATCATCCTAGACCTTTAAAGCTATGAATCCTAAGTTCCTGATAGAAATTGGGTTCCCCGGCGGAAGCCCCAATCTGTGGTATCATTACAAGGAAAGAAGAAAGAAAAGCCCCACGGTGGTCGCCATTTTTCTGTAGCGAGCGATTTTGGACGCGGTTCTTAAGCGCTGGTCGCTCTCTGTGGTTGAGTTTACTACAGGTCGATTCATTTTTTAGCCTATTGTGAGCTGAATAAGGAAGGGAAATAGATGTCTCCAATTAACCCTGCTTTGCATACTGAGTTTAAACAGCGGTCTGTTAGGTTACGAATGCTATCAATGTGGGGGGGCCTTTGTACTGGTTATTTGTATTTTCGCCAATACGGTTTTCTTTTCTCTTTCTAGGACTTTATAGCGGGGAACACGGATTTAGGATGTTAGGACTTATGCCTTTGATAGATACATGAGAGTATGGGATTTTGGATTTTTGTTTAGTGTGCTCGCTAAGTTTTTTCTTTCAATCCTATGCCTACGTATTCCCGTTTACCGAAACAGGAAAATCAGAGCGTTCATAGTTCCTCTTATTCTATGGGAGGAAATGGTATTTGGTGTCTTGTTCAAAGCCCAAGACGTGAAGCGAAAGGTGATTTGTATCTTGTTCAAAGCCCAAGATGTGAAGCTAAAAGGTGTTGACTTTAGAGAGAATTTATCATCTCTAAAGAGGTTTGTCTGTCACAACTGTTGGGTGACTGATTGTAAAGGAGGATTACTTTAACCGGGATACGCGGATCCGGCAATGCCATAATTTCCTTTATAGGGGATTTTAACCTGAAGGAGAAGACTTTAACTCAGTGTAGAGCAATGCTATCTTTCCTTAGGAATTTCTCATACTAAAAGAGGGACATTGGCATGGATGTAGATGATCTAGAGGCTTGCCGCTTACAGCGATTAGATGAAAGGAAAGGAGTTGTTGATGTTTGTATACTGTGAACGAGGCACAACTTTGATGCTAAAAGGTTGATTGGATCAACCTGTGGTTTTCTTATACAAAGCCCAAGAGGAGGTTAATATGTGTCTCATACAAAGCCCGAGAGAGAGGCTAAAAGATTTTGACTCGACGATGGAGTCTTTTGGTATCTCGTATAAAACCCGAGATGGAGACTGTTTGACTCAACAAAAGAGTTTTTTGTATCTCGTACGAAGCCCGAGATGGAGGCAAAAGGGGTGATCGACTCAACGAGGGAGTCTCTTATATGTCTCGTACAAAGCCCGAGAGAGAGGCTAAACGTTGTTTGACTCCGCTGGGGAGAATCATTGTACAAAGCCCAAGAGGAGGTTGTTGTTACTGTTTCAGTTAAGTGACAGGTCTAGTATGCTGATTTTAAAGAGAAAATCAGTTCTTATATGAGCAACACTGTACTCATGGATTTGATTCAAGGATCCGGGTTATTCCCGTTCTTTAAGGAAGCGGGAAATCCGAAGGGTATTGAGACTGTCCGAGTCTGTAGGTTTTCTTCCTATTTAACGAAGGGGTCACTTGAGAATGTCTTTGAGACTTAAGGAGATTAGATTGTCCAAGTCTAGAGTGTCATCTCTTGTACTATGCTTTGAGAAACAGTAATAGACTCTTTGAAAGGACTGTTCTATGCAGATGATTAAGTTCTATTCCTATACCTTTAGGAGGTCGTCGGGACAATTTGTACGAAGCCCAAGAGGAGGCTATCATTCCCGGAGGAAGAGATCATTATACGAAGCCTAAGAGGAGGCTGTGAATACTTCTAAGAAGCTGGCGGGTCCTTGTACTAAGCCCAAGAGGAGGCGGGGTTGCTTTTAGGAAGCCTGTGGGTCCTTGTACAATGCCCAAGAAGAGGCCGATGCTTTTAAGAAGCCGATGGGTCCCCAAACCCCGAGAAATTCAAGACAGGCTATTCACGAGGAATAGATCAAGCCAGGAAAGTTCGAGAATTTGGAAGAAACTCAAAGATGCCATTCACGGAGAATACATTCATCTATGGGAATAGAGTTTCTTGACAATTCCTAATAAGGACAGCCGAAGAGAAGACTATATCTGGTGATCCTATTGGGGATCTAGTTGTCTATTTCTACGAATAAACGAAACGGCGTCACCTAGTTCTAGACGTAGTTGCCGGGGAAACTCGAAATATCTATACTATTATTACACAGTTGATATGAGTTTATGAAAGAAGACTTACAGTAAAACAGCCCCACAATACAGTTATATGTATATGAAAGCGGTAAATGAAAGCAATAAACACTTACTCGGTTGTAGAGCTTCCATGCTGTTTGGTTAGTTGTTCAACAAAGAAATGTTGAAAACAACAGTATATTCAAAAACAAAGGAGAAAGTGCTTTAAAAAAGAAAGATTTGGGGCTTACAGCTCGAGGAGAGGCCCAGGGTTTTATCAGTGAGCGCACTGTTGTTTTGAATTTGTATAGAGGGACTTATACAGGTGACTGAGGCCCCAAAAGTTTTTTGTACAAAGGGATGTGTCTTACACTCTCTCAAGAGGCCCAAAAAGGTTTAAAGAAAAAGAGTGGGGCTTATAACACGAGGGTAGGCCCAGATGATTTTTCCGTTTGAAATGGTGATCGCGCCGAGGTTTTCTTTTAACGCAAAGGGACTTATACAATAAGTGAGGCGCAAAATGTTTTGGTTAAAAGGGGATTGGGTCTTACACTCTATTAGAGGCCCAAAAGTTTTGAATGGGTCTTATAACTCAAGGAGAGGCCCAAAAGGTTATTTTTTAAAAGGCGAGGATCGCGCCGTTTGTTTTTGATGGTATCGAGACTTATACAATACACTGAGGCCCAAAAATGATTTGGTAAAAAAAGGATTGGGTCTTACACTCTATTAGAGGCCCAAAGATGTTTTGAAAATTATTTATGAGGGTTGAATTAATCCAAAAACCCTAATTTGTTTTCAAAAATGTATTTAATTGAATAAAAATTCAATTAAAATGATCAAAATTGTTTAACATATGAAAAACAAATTGTGATCTTGGATTAATGCTTCAAAAATTAAGTATTGACCTATAAAATAATTAGAAAGCATTAAAAGTTGCAAAATCAATGTGGAAAAAATATTTAAAATGTCAAAAACAATTAAAATATTAATTCTTTGCAAAAATATCAATTATATGAAATAAATAATATTTTTGGGATTTTTTGGGAAAATAAAATATTTTAACATTTTTGTGAATTGTTAAAAAAAGAATCAACTCAAAATCATTAAAACTCAGAGAGAAATTAATTTTTGAATCAATTAAACAAAAATCACAAAATTCAAATATTCAAATTTCTGAAAATGGCGCCAAGAACACACCAAGAATACGCGCGTGTTCTGAGTTTCCCAGATTTGCGTTTTCCATCCAATCTCACTGAATACTTAACCATATCATACAATCCACATACCAATCAACTCGTTTCAACCTCACGATCATGTCTATAACACTTAATTTCATTTAAATTAAACATAAAACATAAAATCACGAAGAAACCTCAAGAACCCTAATTTCTGCATGAAGGCTAGGATTTTTGATACACGATTCAAACAAAGCAATTAATTGAGGGAAAACATTCCATGCATGATTATGAACATATGGCCAAATTATTGTGCAGCAAAAATTGCATGGATCATAGAGTTAGAAGAGCTCATGCTTACCACTTGCAGTTGGTGATCGTGATTTGTGTAGGAGGTGTTACAGTTGTGTTGTGATGATCTGAACAGCTTCCATAGGTGCTATGGAGTGTGTTTGAATGCTTGGACTTGATGGAAATTGGCTGGATCACTTCATGGCATCTCAACTGCACTTTGGTTAAAACCTTGAGCAATTGACTGGTGATTCTGAGAAATCAATGTTCCAATTGTTGTTTAAGTGTTTGATCAGCTCATATTTGATGTATATGAGGTGTGTGAGTGATTGGTTTGAGTGGAATTGCCCTCTAGCTCAAAACCCGATAGTTACCTTGCTAAGAAATGCATTTTTGCCAAGAGAAAGAGATTTTGAGAAAGGCAAGTGTTGTAGGCATTTGGTGTACTTAAACTGAACACAATTGAGCTTTATTTATAGTAGAGCAAGTTTGTTTTGCAAGGAATAGTGAATGGCAACTGCTAAGTAGGTTTGGCTAATGTTGGCAAATGAAAATCCAAGTATCCTCTAGCCATTGACTAGAGGTTAGGGCACAGGGCTGTGGTTCCCTTGGTCTTGGATAAGTCTTGACTGATTTTAGATGAGAATGGCTCAGTCCATGCCACCTTGATGCTTCCATTGAATGCTTCAATCCAAATTTGGAGTCTTGTCCCTATTTTGGCCATTCTAGGTTCAACATGCTATTTCTTGTTCCATGGACTTTGGAGGCTTGGCTCAGTGATTGTCCCCTTTAGATTCAATCCTCAGATGTGTCCAAATCGAGCAAAATTCAAATTCTGCCTTGCCTTTGACAGATTTCAGCAAGGCAACTTGCCAATGTCATATCTCATGGTGTAAGTTGAATTTGGTAATGTTCTTGACCATTTTGGAAAGCCCTTACATGATACAACAACTGTTTGAACATGTTTGGTTTTGATCTCTTTTGAATCCAAGTGAAAAATCCCCCTACATTTGGCAAAAAGTAAGGCAAAATCTGACTTAGTGAAATTTTCACTAAGTGTTGGAACAAAGTGTTTTCTCTTGATTTTGATCACTCCATAACTCAAAATCCATGAGGAATTTGGACATAGGTCAGTATGAAGCTTTTGTAGAGGGCAATGAGATCTACAAATCAAGCTTTGAATGGGGCACAATGGCCTTGTGGTTTAGGAGTTATGGTCCTCCAAAGTTGGTGCATTAGTGGCACTTTTTCATGACATAGAAAAATTTCTAAGATTTATGGTTACCCCTTTTACAAGTTATCCAACTTTTCTTGATTTTTCTTGATGAATGATGATTCAAATCATACATTAACATCATATTAGGGTTAAAAATCCATTTTGGTGAAAAATCTCAAAAAGTCAAAGTTGACTTTTGTGCACAGTTGACTTTTTATTAGATGAATTCCAAACTGTGCAATCCTTCAGGAAATCATGTCCTTAACCTAAATCAAACTTGATGGACATGTTCCATGGGTGTTATAGGGTATATTGAGGCATGTCCTAGGGTTTGGGAGCATGTCCTGGTCAAAAGTCAAAGTTACAGTTGACTTTCCTCTTAAAACCCTAATTGTGGTGCAGATGAAATTGAGACTTGTTGCTCAAGCTTCTTGGATTAATCCATTGTTCCAAGTGGATCACTATAGTTCATTAGAGACCCTCAAACCCTCTCTTGAGGTCTTGGCTCATGGGTTGTCCCAAAAGTCAACTTAGGGGTGAATTAGGTCAAGAAACCCTAATTCCTGATTTTTGATGAATGCATCCCCTGAGGCAAGATTGACTTGATGATTGGGCCCATGAGGTTCCATGGAGTATATTAGGTTAGGTTTTGGATCATTGGCTTGTGCCCAGATGAAAAATTTCCATCTGGAGGCCCTGGTCGACCAAAACCCTAATTTGGTGACACCGTCGATCTTGAGACTTGATCCACCCAGAAGGGAGCAGCCTTGTGCTTAATCCTTGAAGTGGGAGTCCTTTTGATCCATTGTGGATATTTTAGAGGCTAGAAAATTTAAAGATCAAGTCATTCCTTGATTGATCTTTTGTCTAAGGCTCTGAGAGGGCTTGAAACCCTAATTTTGATTGTGGTGAATGCTCAACAATTCCTTGAGGAGACTGATGAGGCATGATGGTTCATTCATATTGTGATGATGATTTGCACAATGATGGGAAATCTTAGTGGTCAAAATTTGGGGTATGACAGATGCCCCTATTTAATCTTCTTGGACACGAAGGTGTGAATGACGAATATATTCGGGCATTCGGGGTGCAAGAGGAGTAAATATCGGAGTACCCGAAATTTTGATGGTGGTTATGAATGGTAGCTTACGTATTCATATTCTTTTGTTAAGCAATGATGCTTAGAAAAGGTAAACTTCCCCTCGATCCTGGTCTTCAGCCAAGGAGCTGGTCTCAGTTTTCTTTTGAAATAAACCTCCCCTCGATCCTGGTTTCCTACCAAGGAACTGGTCTAAGTTTCCTTTGTAAACTTCCCCTCGATCCTGGTTTCCTAACGAGGAACTAGTCTTAGTTTCTGATGTAAACTTCCCCTCGATCCTGGTTTCCTACATAGGAACTGGTATTAGTTTCTTTTGTCAATAAACTTAATTGACAAGGGACGCTTTGCGTAGCGGTTTTCCTCAAACTTCTCGCCGAATTTTCCTGGGGAGATGCCATTTGACAGAAAAAGTTTTGATGTCAGACTTGCTGGGGAACCCAACCGTCTGAGTTGTAGAGTTGCACAAACTTCTCTGTTTGGAGACGCCATTTGTTGACTCTACTCGGGGAATGCGAGTCCCTTGAGAGACTGCATTCGTTTGGGGTCTTTACATCATACTTTTCTCGGAGATCTTCTTGGAGAAATGCCATATGATGTGATCCAATTTTGAGGTGCCGATGACCTTTTCATCAGGGGGTTTTTCGGATAAAAACTGCCGTACTCACTTTACTTATGGCATTATTGCATGTTTATTGTTTTATTACATTTCATTTACTATTTCTGTATATATTGTACTGTGTTGGTTTTTCTGTTTGGTGGGCAGGGTGATCTGAGAGATAAGCCCATTACACAGGCTTGAGAGTACATGTAGGATTAGAGTGGAAAGTAGTGTGGCCTACATAGCGTCTTGGTACGTATGGTTTACATGAAATCCACACCCAAACGAGGTTTTCTTGGGAGATGTTATGATTTGCGCGTCTTGTGCATTTCAGGGTGTTAACCTAGAAAGCTGTCGACTCTGGTGACCATTCCCGAGGATTCAGTTGCGGCACTCCTCCCGAGATGTGATAATGGTAGACCAGAAATGGCAAACCCATTACGCATTCTTGATCCGAGGACCCAATGCTGGGAACTTGCTATAGGATATCCTTTTTTAGAGGAATCAGTTGAGGCCTCCTTGATTGATGATGATGCCAAACCAGAAATAGTGAACGTATCATCATTTCTCGACCTGAGAGTCTGTGATATTGAGGATCCTCGCCTTTCTAGTACCCACATATGAGAATGGGCGGGTGTTTACAGGTTTGCAGGTAACCGTGACCTTCAACATACCCGGTATTCTGGTTTCCTTAGCAGTGTGGACTTATCAGCCTGGTATTATGGTATTCCGATTATTCCGGCACCCTGAGTATGCCAATATTCTGGCATTCCCATATTTTGATTATGCCGATATTCTGGAATGCTGGTATTTTGATTATGCCGATATCCCGGTGTCATGGTATTTTGATTAGTCGGATATTCTGGTATTCTGGTATCTTCTCCAGAGCAGACATGTGAACTTATTCAGTCATTAGCACAGTGATTATTCAGAATATGTGGAAACTTTGATCCCATGTCTTATTGCATCCATACTATTGAATTGCATTTGAATCTTGCATCATTTTGCATATCTTTCTCCAGGCCAGACCAGTGAGCTCATCCATCATTTTCCTCGACCTGCAGTTGGTTTCTCGACTTTCGTATTGGACTTGGGTCGGATTCGGGGGAATCATGAAATCAGGGGAACATAATCAGTTTGTGACCAGGGCCGATGTTGAATCGATGAAAACTCAGTTGGATCAACTTGTGGAAGCCATGAACGCCATGACAAGGGGAGATGCCAATATTCAAAGAGCTGAGAATGTCATTCCACCTCTGGTGAACAATGTTGCTCAAGCTCAGCCTGTGCAAATCCCTGTTGAGGATCCTGTCATACAAGAGCGTATCCTAGTCCAAGATGGACATTCATCTTCTCTTGATGCTGCTGATTATCATATTTTTGAATTCTCTATGCCAAAGGTCCAAGGGGTAGTTCCAAAGATGAAACCTAAGGACCCACGATCTATTGATGATGAAAGATACCGCGTGTTGGACGAGAAAATTGAAGCCCTGGAGAGGCGTGAGACTCTTGACCCGAATACTTCAAGCATGTGTTTGGTGCCTGGCCTTGTGTTGCCACCAATGTTTAAGACACTGATGTTTGAGCAGTACAAAGGGGATGGTTGTCCAAAGCAACATTTGGTGATGTTTTGCCGAAGAATGACCTCTTATGTCCACAACGACAAACTCATGATTCAATGTTTCCAAGACAGTCTGAGTGGGATTGGTATATGCAGTTAAAGAGTGGTTGCATCCAGTCATGGTCAGATTTAGCCAACGCCTTCGTGAAGCAATACCACTATAATCTTGACATGGCTCCCAGCCTAATGCATTTGCAAGACTTGTCTCAAGCAGATAATGAATCATTCAGAGGGCACGCTCAGAGATGGAGAGAGTTAGTTGCTCGTGTTCAACTGTCGCTTCTAGAAAGAGAAATGGTTGATTTGTTCATGAATACCTTGCAAGGTCCGTACTTGGAAAAGGTGATAGTCAATGGGGAAGCAAAGTTTTCTGACCTGGTAATAGTTGGAGAACGCATCGAGAGCCTGCTCAAGTATGGAAAGATGCAATACGTCTCGAACTTCCAAGCTAATGAAAGTGCATCAGTTGTCAATTCTCAAGAAGAATTCGAGGAAGAAAATAGTTCCATTCAGGAATCTTTGCCACCTCATTCTCAACGTTCAGGTATATTAACTGTTCAAAGTCAGAAATCTTTTGAGTCTCCGTATCAAGGACAGTATCTTTCTTCGAGTCGGGGACATCCTCAGAATCAATAGTCATACCGCCGTCAGCCGCGTTAGCACGCCTGAGAGGCATTTCATTCAGTTGCCAATGTCGTATAGTCAAATGTTGCCAGATTCAATCAGAGGTGAACTTATAGTGCCAAAGGAGATAGATCTAGTGATTCCTCCATACCCACCAGGTTTCGATGTCAACGCCCACTGTAACTACCATGCTGGGGCACTGGGGAATTCAACCGAAGACTGTAAGGTGCTCAAGAGTAAGGTTCTGACACTTCTTGACTCCGATGTGTTCTCATTCATGCCTCAGGGTATTCGAATTAACAATTCTCCTTCATCCAGTCAGGTGGGTTCATCGGTCCATGTTATGGAAGTCACCGAGAGCAGTTGTGCATATGATCATCAGACTGACTTCGACGAGCAATTTTGAAGATTGCTAGCTCAGTAGCGAATCAAGCTTGGAAAGCCCAGTTCCTCGAAGCTGGAAATCATTATATCATGTCATTTCTTCGCATTTGTAGTTTCTTTTCTGTTAAAGTGCAAACTCATTTGTAAAACTTGTCTTTTTAATTGATAATGATAATGAAATGAATATGCATGTTTTGATTAACTCCATTCGTGTTCACTCATACTTTTTCATCGATATCATATGCTTGTTTAAGCAGGATCCTAGGGAGGATGACGAAATCAAAGACGCAAAACTACCGATTGTATGCTTTTGAACAAAAACCCTGTTGATGATGTACAAGCATTATTTCAAATTCCTAAACACCGGAGACATAAGGGAGTGAAACCTTTGTAAACCCCTTTGAGCCTAGTAGTAGGAGTTTATTTGTGAAAACGGAAAAACCCTCAATCTTAACCTGGGGCAGCGTAGGTGTCAGTTAATTTGACCATGCGTTCAAATTTCAAAAGAAGTGTCCCATTCGAGGATCAATTACATCCATGGTTATCCCTCACCAACCGAAGAGTGAGACAGTCACAACCCGTTACGAGTCAAGACAAACCTGTGTCACACAATTAGTTCAAAAAAAAAAGAAAAGGGAATCAAAAGAAAAAAGAAAAAAGCCTGCTAAGTCGAAACTTGAAAACAAGTGACTTAGGCAAAAGTTAGGGCATCCCGCTGGACGTCAAAATTGAAAAATTTAAAAAGAATCAGTCCAGGCAAAAATTAGGGAAATAAAAAACAAACAAAAAAGCGGAAAGCGAAAAGGATGACAAAAGAAAAATCCTCGAGCAAAAAACAAGTCGTGTGAACACAGACACCAAAGACAAAAAGGGTGACCGTCACTCTAAAAACCGTGTGGGTTCCTTCTATCCTCATACCATGCATTAACCTTCTTGAAAGGTGAGCGCCCGTGTCAAGTTAGCTGAACTTAGGACTGGAGAACATCAAGGAGAATGGGTGGGTACAAATAAAACTTTGAGCCTTATATTCTTTCTTTCTCAAACCGTGAACCAGGCCACGTTACAACCTTCAAAAGACCTAATTGAAGCAGGGTTGTTTCAAAAGCACACTTAGGTTAAAATCGCGTAAGTTCTGACTCCTAAAAGGACTTTCTTACCATTCAAGCTGGTATCGATGTGACATCCTGATAAGTGATTCGTTCACTATATGTCATAACATTTTCCAGTGAACAAACTTGGATTTCAAAACTGTCATATGCATTGCATTAAAATTGTCATTTTCAGAACGAATTGTTTTACTTGCGAGTAAGTACTTGACATCAGGAAAGTCGCTACAATGGAAAAATTGATCAAAATAAGATGCAAACGCCAGAAGAATTCGTTGAACAGGGGCAAGTCATCAAATGATCGCGCCAAATGGGCAATTTATTCCAAGATTCAGCTAATCTGGAGCAGCCACACTGAGAAATCTCTTCGAAGTGTAGTCAAGCTAGGGCATTCAAGTCGAGTTAGTCTTTTTAGAGTTCAATCGATCATGGGCAGTCATGTTGATAAAATTTCTTCAAAGTTAAGCCAAACTAGGGCAATTATGTCGAGATCTGATAAATCTATCCACAAGCGTGTAAGCAGGGGTAATCACGTCGAGATTAGGCAAATCTCTCGAATATCAATCAGTCAGGGGCAAAATCACTTCAAGGCTCGTATCGAGGCAGGCCACGTCAAGAGCACGAGAAGTTATCCTCCTCTAAAAGACGGTTAATCAAAAGCACCTTTTCAAGATTCAGGATACTGGGGCAGAGTATTTCAGATCACTACGAATCATCTCGAGGAAAATTCTTTCATAAACTATACAAACTCGGGCAGTTACGTCGAGATCCATAAATCTCTCCGAGAGTTTGAATACCCTGGGGCATTTTGAATGTCGGGTTTTCTATAAAATCCTCTTGAGACGATTTCTCCCATTAGACCATGTGATCTGAGACAAGTTGGGAGTTCTCTTGTGATATTTGGGCATGCAGTTGACTAGCAGAAGCGTGAAGTGCCAAAGTAGTTCCCAGCATGGTGTTTCTCTTCCTCGGCAAGGCGCCAAAGGGTATCGTTCCCCAATGAGGTATTAGAATTGCTAGTTGTCCCCGACAGAAATAGCCAAGACGGTATTGTCCTCGGTAAAGTATCCTCCCTAGCGAGAGTCTTAAGATTTGGTTTCCCCAATCGGAGTTGGATTTGCCTTTCTCCAGCAAGAGTTCAAGTCCCCGGACAGGGTAGAGATGGTTTGTTCTTGCCCTCCAAGCAGGTGGGCATCCCAGCAAGAGGCTCATTTGACCTCTCGTCCTCAGTAAAGTCTTTCTCTCTAGTATAGAAGAGCTAGCATCCTCAGCAGAGCATCGAGGACCTCTCTCTCCCTAGCATGAGTGTGGAAATTTGCCTTCCCCAGTCAGACTGGTTTATTACTCCCTATTGAGTGCTCAGAAGTCAACCACATCAGACAAGGCGACGTTGCAACTCCAGCAGGAGGCTTGTTTGGTGTCTCTCCTTCGTAGAGATCTATTTTCCCCACAGAGTCTTGGTGCCTCTTTTACTCATCAGGATAAGAAACGTAATTTCGTCAGCAAGGGTATGCTATCACCCCCAATAGATGAAGGACATTTCCTTAGCAGCAGGTCAAAGGCAATGATATTCCCCGGCAGGTTTGGTATTATTAACTGCTCACCCCAAGAAGAGTTTGGTGTTCATCCTCTCAATGGTTGATCAACGGTGTTTGACTTCCCCAATAGATTCCAAGTCCAATGGTTATTGGTGCCTTTTCCGTATCAGATCTTTGGGTTCCATCATTATCAGTTGTCATTCTTAATCCCCAACGGAGTGAAAATTCTCTTTAGGTTTCATCTTCAGCAGAGGTTTGGATCAGGAAGGCCGCTCAATTTGTCTTCCTCAGTACGATTTACGACCACGAGGACAATCTAGTTTGTTATCCCCAGCAGAGTTGACTTCATGTCCTTAGCATTTATTTTACTGAGGAGCCTCCTTGCATCTTGCATGTAGTAATCATCATTACATTTCATCCTCAAAATGCGTAGCATTTCCATCGAGATGGAGCATTACGCCATGGAAAAATTCAAACATATGCATGCGAAGCATAAGCCAGTTTTGATACCTCGTGCGAGAGCTCAAAACTGTTTCCTTTCTGTCATATTGACAAAGCCAAAAAGAATGCCTCGGTCATTCCCCAATAAACACTTCAAGCAGTACCAGGGTTTCACCTCTTTCCTCCTCACCAGAGTCCCATTTTGTGGTTTGCAGATCTTTTGATTGTACCTCTCAACCGTACATTTCAGGAACCATTCTCGATAGGTTTCCTTTAGCCATTCCAGATAGGCACCCTTAAGTTTTAGACCTTAGTCATTCCCGATAGGCATTCAGGTTAAAAATTCCTTAGGAACGATTCCCGATAGGTTTCCTTTAACCGTTCCCGACAGGCATCCTATAAGTTTTAAACTTTAGCCGTTCCCGACAGGCATGCCATAGGTTTTCAACTTTAGCCGTTCCCGACAGGCGACCTTTAAGTTTTAGACCTAGCCGTTCCCGACAGGCCCATTTACCATTCCCGATAGGTAACCATAGGTTTTCAACTTTAGCCGTTCCCGACAGGCAACCTTTGAGTTTTAGACCTAGCCATTCCCGACATGCCCGTTTACCATTCCCGATAGGTAACCATAGGTTTTCAACTTTAGCCTTTCCCGACAGGCGACCTTTAAGTTTTAGACCTAGCCGTTCCCGACAGGCCCATTTACCATTCCCGATAGGTAACCCATAGGTTTTCAACTTTAGTCGTTCCCGACAGGCAACTTTTGAGTTTTAGACCTAGCCGTTCCCGACAGACCCATTTACCATTCCCAATAGGTAAGCCATAGGTTTTCAACTTTAGCCGTTCCCGACAGGCGGCCTTTGAGTTTTAGACCTAGCCGTTCCCGACAGGCCCATTTACCATTCCCGATAGGTAACCCATAGGTTTTCAACTTTAGTCGTTCCCGACAGGCAACCTTTGAGCTTAAGCTTGACCGTTCCCGACAGGCACCCCTTAGCCGTTCCCGACAGGCATCCTTTGGGTTTCAATGGTTCCTGACTCTTTCCACAAATATTCTTTCCAACAACTACTGTGTTTGTCATTTCTTTTTACCCACAGAGCGCAAATTTTCTGGTTATTCTTGTATTCAATCCCTATGTACCTTGAACTTCTGACAGCCGCTACCCTCATCCCTTCAGGTCCATAGTTGATTGAATATGGGCAGCTGTAATACCTCAAAATTTACCCTCTTATTTATACCCAATAACTGGCTTTCGCTTTGCATTCATCTGCATATCCAGTAGGTCATAACTCATATTCATTCATTTGCATGTGTTCCTGAGGCATGGGATCATGGCTTCTTATCTTCGGTGTGACTTGGTTGATATTCATCAATTAAAGATGGTGATTAGGGTTCATGGCAAAGGCATCTTGACATGAGATCCAGTTGTGGATTTATATTGTGGTCAGGACAGAATTTTTCTCTCAGTTGCTTGTTGTTCATTGCGTATAATACAAGTTAATGAGGGAGGAGATTGAAGTTGACTCGAGGTAGAGTTTATCGAGTATTTAAGTTTGAATTTGAATTGGGCAAGCGCTTTAAGATACTTGGAATTCAAGATACAAGTTCGTAAATCCGTACCCACTCCATATCATTAACCATTTATCCAAATTAAATCAAAATCCAATTGTCCAGTTTTAAATTCCAAATAATCCATATCCATTTTCTTTCTATCTAAACATATCCATAAATATCCATTAACCATGGTATCCATTCAATTTCAAATAAACCATTTTCAAATCCACATTTTGATCCATTCTAAGTCCGTATTCATTTTTGATTGTCCATATTTCAAACCCAATTTAAATCTAAACCATTTCTCAAAGTTTAACTTCATTCAAACCCATTTTAAATCCATGTCCCAATTTCTAAATCCCAATTAATTCCAAATCAATTCAATTAGAGAATTTTACCTGCCACCCCCCAATTAAACCTGGCACCCCCCATCTGTAGCGATATACCATATTTACCCTTTTGAAAATTATGAAATTTGGGGGATGGACCGGAGATTTTGAAAAATACCGGTAATTTCGAAATTACCGGTAAAAATTACCAAGAATTTCGAAATTACCGGTAAAACCCCCAGAAATTTTCACACGATACCGGGAATTTGAAATTACCGGTAGTGTAAAAATTTTCACTTTTTATTTTTTATTTTTTTTTTGAAAATTTTTACACTACCGGGGATTTCAAATACCCCGAAATTTACAGAAAATTTCCGAGAATTTGAAATCCCCGGAAGTGTAAAAATTTTCAAAAAAAAAAAAGTGAAAATTTTTATACTACCGGTTATTTCAAATTCCCCAAAATTTCACTCAATACCGGAAATTTGAAAATTCCCGGTAGACAAATTTTTTTCACTTTCCACCTAAATTTTTCAGGGGCAATGTTGGAATTTTGATAATTTGGAGGGGAGGGGGGGGGGGGGGGGGTGCCAGGTAGAATTCTCTTTCAATTACAATCCACAAATCCAATCTTAAGGCCATGTTCATTTTGTTGGAAACTAATATCCAAATTCCAATACCCAAATCTCAGTGTTTCCCCAATAGTTAGCAATAGCAAAAAAAGTGTGAAGACCTCATCAAAGCTCCATAGAGGAAATTACATAGCAGCAAACACCGGTACATAGAAAAAAGACTAAAAAAAATTTCAAAATTTTTCCCTCTTTCATTTTACTGCTAACAGAACTAACAGAAAAGACAACAGGTTCCAACTTCTAACTGTCATAACAGAAATTATCATCAATCCAACAGAATTTCTAACTGATAAAAACTCTAACAGAAATTTCTAGGAGCTCCCTCTCTCGATTCTTCTTTTCTTCTCCTTCATTCATCTTCAACCTTCAACCTCCTCAATCCACCCTAACCACTTGGTAACAGTTTCATTTCACCATTAACCTTCAAGCACTAGGAACCTCTTCATTTTTCACCAAGTTTACATCACCTTCATCCACCTGCAGAATGCTTCCTTTTCTACGCTTCAATCTTCAGCACCAGAATTGGTTTCAAACTTCATCATCTCTACGATTCAACTTCAACTCGCCATCCAGTAAACTATAAAATTCTCATCGAATCAAAACCTGCAAAGAAAAATCGATGATGGTTCAGAGTTACGACTTAGCCAAACCTGTAACAAATTAGAGCAATGTCGACAACGATACGCAACATCACAATTCAAGAACTCAGTGTCTCAGCAATTCACGCCAGGAATTCGCAGGAAGCAGATCGCAGAAATGGTAACACCGGATCGAAGAGGAATTGAAAGAGATTCACGACATTAGAAAAAGAGAAGAACAAGAAGCAAATGGTACCGAAAGCTTCGTTACCGATATCGCATCAAGCTGAGGTATCTTCCTCCATCGTCATCAAAGCGCCATCAGAGCGGTTTCGATAGGTACGTGTCAATTTATGTATTACACCATGTGTATTGCGATTTCATTTCGAATTGAGTGATGAGTTTCTGAACTTTCTCTCATGTTAAGTTGTTGAGGTTCGCACTCCGCCGTCGCCTGCAACGGGCCACGGCACGGCGGATATTAAATTTCTTGTTTGTATCGTGTGAGGGAGAGAGGAGGGTAGACGATGTGAGTCTCTCTGCTGCCACTGGTAGAGCCATGGCGCGACATAGATTTTGTTTCCGACGTCGTTTTTGTGAGCTGAGAATGACGAAGGTGTTGAACTGATGCGTGAGGAGGTGATGTGTGGAGATTGTGTGAAGGATGTTGAGCGAAGGTTTTGTGAGATGACGAGGGTGATGATCGGACGAGGACGGTGGTAGAAAGGAGAAGCGAGACGGAGGGCGAGTCTGCCGGCGAAGGCGAGCGAAAGAGAAGACGAAGACTGGTTTTTTTGTTTTAGGGTTTCATCTTTTAACTGACTTGTGCCAATATTGGGCTCAGATCAAGGCCCACGCGATTCAACAGTCCACACACCCTATTTCATTTGCATACCCTCCCTGGCTTCATGAAAAGGCCATTTGGGGCTCAGATCAAGGCCCATACGCATAATCTTCTTGTCACACCCTACAATTCACTCTGAACCCTTTGTGTTGGGTTATTTGTTATGGGATTTTGTTAGATAATTAGATAACTTTTAAAATTAGGATGATATTAGATTAGATAATTCGAAGTAGGATTTAGGAATTAATCTTGGCCTAATTAGATTTTGGCCTCAATTTGAGATTAGTATTGACTTTAACTAACATTTTAACATGGTTTAGTAAGTGGATTAATTGTAGTTTAATTGTGATTAATTTTCTTTTAGGAGTTTATTTCAATTTGGTTTAGGCTTTAACTTTGAATTGATATTGACCAATTAGATTAGATTTTGCTAATTGTTTTTGCTTAATCGCACTAATTGTTTTTAGCTTAATTGCTTATTAATTACTTTTTTTTAGCTTAATTGCTTGATTGTTTTTGGCTTAATCGCATTAATTGATTTTTTTGGCTTAATTGCTCCTTAATGGATTTTTGGCATTTGTTTGAAATTGTTGATTCAAATGCGTTCGAATGACTTTTTTTACATGATATTGGTTGAATATTATGTTGCCACTTGATTGAGATTTTTACATGGTATTGGTTGAATATTATGTTGCCACTTAACTAGAGATTTTTGCATGATCATTAGTATTATGTTTCACACTTGATTGAGATTTTTACATGATATTGGTTGAATATTATGTTGCTTTGATTAGGATTTTTTTGTGTGGTATTGTTTGAATATCATGCTACTTCTTATTAGAACTGATTAACATGTTTTTTGTTTCATTTTCATTGGAAGCTTATTGACTAACTTTGGTTATTTCCCTTTGATTAGTGAATTAACTTAATGAGCTTGGAGTTTTTTATGCTAACACTTTAGATATTAACAAGGCTTGCTTGGTTTTGATGAGGCATGATCTCTTGACAATGATTATTTGATCCCATTGAGGTATGAACCTTCTTGTACATTAGTTAAATAAAATGTAGAAGTTGATGTTACATACACAGTTGCTGTGAAAAAAGTGAGTTGTAAAATGTTGCTATTCTGACTGGTTGCATATACACCTATTATGTTCTGGAAATAGTAGCTGTTATAAGTTGTTTTTGCTTGTTGCTGGTTTTTATAGCTATGCAGGTGCTGGAGCGCTGTTGTTGTTGCTATTTATGGCTTATGGCCTTGTTTTATTGTTTTTTGAAGAGAATTTGGTTCCATGCCTTTCACGGATCCATTCCGCTTTCTGACACTTTTGCTCATTTATGCTAGATTACTAGAAGTTTGCCGGTTTGCTTATACTTTGCTTGCGTTGCTACGGATTGTTATCTGTTCAATATTACTTCTCTTCTCTTTTACTAATTCCGTATTTTTTCCTTTTGATGAGAAGTAGGATTGGGAGTCCGTGCCACTTGGCTAGCAATTCTGGAAGTCCTCAAAGGAGGCTCTGTTTGTGATTGTTAACATATTGTACCTAAGACCTCCAAAGAGGCATCCCATTCTTGTATCCCCTTGTAAGACCTCCAAGAAGACAATTGACGGAAGATAGGGTTCGCAACCGACCCCCGTTATTCTAGTTGAGTCGTTCTTAGCTCTCATTACATGATTGAAGCTTTGAACATCACCCGTTCTTGTTATCGAGTCCGTCAAGTGGAAGGAGGGTTTCGTAATCAAACCCCCACTCATTGTCTATAGCTCGCATTAACCGATGCTGATGCTTATGTGATCTGATTCACATTTTCCCCTTCCTTACTCTGCTCTCCATGGTTCTCGATACCATTAGGTGAGTACCCTTATTTCCCATAGCTAGCTTGTTTGCCTCGGTTGATATGACCCCTTGGCTAAAGCTCCCCCATTTCTTATTTTGATTGTATGACATTATTGTTGACTGACACTGTTTATTCTTTCGCTGCTTTTAGTTCATTTTGTGATTGATTTATCCTGTGTTTACTTGTCTAATGACATGATCTCGTAGGATTCCTCGCTCCACTTAATTTTTGATTAAGTCGGAGGTAGGAGAGACATTAGGATAACAATCCATGCATGACAACATTAGTTAGATTTCCCCCTGATACTGGCATTAGGACCATCATTGCATGCTAACTTGTAGGACCGAGTTTCCCCTTTAGACTTTCTGTGTGTCCTTCCCTTTTGTTCTCTCGCACCCATGCGATCGAGACCGTTTCCCGTTCACCCGTAGTAGCGTGAACTACGGATGCTCTGATTCCTCTTTCTTTTCAGACTGAGGATACGTAGGCACGAGATGCGATATCTCGGCGAGCATACTAACAATTAACTTCCCTTTCCTCTCGCACACGTGCGATCGAGACGAATCACCTAGCACACTAACAACTAACTTCCAGTTTCTCTTACACCTTTGAGCCATCTCTTCTCTTCTCCCTTAATCCACTTGTAAAAGGACTCATCACTTCCATTCTACCGCAAACAGGTAAATGCCTAAGACTCCGTACAACGAGCTGCGACACCTAAACTGTTGGAACACGAACGTTGGTGTCTTCCACTAAAAAACACAAAGCAACGGTCACCCTTAGTGAGGGGAACTATGTCGCTCTGATTCTTCATTGGTTAATGGAGATACGTAGGCAGGAGATTGTGCGAGATATCTGCGAGCACAACCTTACTTAGCAAACCCTTTTCTCTCGCCCGCGTGCGATCGAGACTTTTTCACAAACAAAACCGACTCGTAGGTCGAACTACGACTGCTCTGACTTCCTCTCTCTGGTTAGATTGAGGATACGTAGGCACGAGACGCGACGTCTTGGCGAGCAACCTTCCCCCCACAAAACCGTAGTCCGAACTACGTTGACTCTAATTCTTCATTGGTTAATGAAGATACGTAGGCATAGGATTGCGATGATCCTTGCGAGTCCTTTGTGTCCTTTTTCTCTTTTTTCCCCCGTTTCTCCCTTTCACCTTTTGTCTCCAGTTTCCAGTTTAGCGAGTAAGTTTCAGATACCCTACACCCTTTGATCGATAACAACAAGTGTGGATCCCATCGAGTACGATGAACGCGAGGGGGGGTGCTAATACCTTCCTCTCGCGTAACCGACTCCTGAACACAGGCGATGGTTGCATTGACCATTACTTTCCCTTTGTTGAGGTTTTCTTCGATCGTTTCCTTTCCCTGCGTCGGGATAAATAACGTTCGGTGGCGACTCTTCTGTTCTTTTCCGCCGGTTGATTTTCGCAGATGCGACACTCTTCATATCTTCTTATTCCTTTCTTTCTTCTATCTCGCTGCTCAAACTCTTTTTAAATAATAAAATTAACTCTAAGAGTTTTATAAAACAAATTTTCATAGTTAAACAACAAAATTCACCTTTCTCTTGTGTTTGGATTCACTTGGTAACCACGATCGTGGAAGACAAGCGGCCCCAATTTGGCATGTAGTCGACGAGGGTGCACGTGTTGACTAAATCTATAGCGGGACAGGAAGAATCCCAAGACTGTGCAGGTGTGAGACTTCGTGAATGATAGAAAAATATAAGGATAGACTCGTATAACCTACATCAACAAATTTATCTCATTTTCGGTAACCATACATGGGGGAACAACACAATTAGATGTACTCATCATGGATTACTATAGGGATAAGTGACCTTATAATCGATTTCCAAAAGATGTGCAAGTGGAGGCAAACATACTGGCATGATTAAGACTTGTATATGACTCACCAGGATAGAAGGCAAAGTCATGTTAGATTAATGGGTTTTTATTAGGGAAATGAAGGGGTAAACTGAGAAAGGATGATACAATTGGTTTGGACGACAAGTCATAACAAGTGGTTTAAGATTTACCATGTGTTGAAGTTTACTTCGGAAAATAACCTATTGGATGTTATAGTAACGACTTCAAATACACCATAATATGTATAAAAATGTGTTAGAAGATGCATGAAGTAATCGATTTCTAAGATTGGAATCAAGCGTAGAAGGGTCGTGAAACTAAGTGGACCCATAGATATGTGGAGATTGAAAACCAGAAACTAGGGAGGTTATTTTATCATAGGGGTAATATTAGAGTAGTGTAGTGGAAGGGTAAGAAATCCTCTATACTCAAGGAAGGTCGATTATGGAAAATCATTAGCAGTTAGCGAAGGTCAAACCAAGTAAGCGTTAAAGTTATTCAACTAAGATATTGAATCACTCTCCATCGATTCTGAAGAAACACGAAAAACAACTGATAAAGTAAAAAACAAGGAAGTAATTTCTCTCCAAGAGTGTAGAGAATTACTTCAAGTGAAGAAGGTCTAAGTAGCTAGTGTATTAAGCCATTATTGATGGACAAGTAGACGCAGATGACCAATTCTTTATTAGTGAATGGATCGGAAGATCACATTAAAGGTAACGTCGTCTAAATAGTACATTATGAATCCCAATATTGAAATGATTTGGACATCAATGGTAGAAGTGGATAACATCCAAGAATCATCGTAAAGACAAATGGGTGTACTTCACACTAATTTGATCAAAGGACACTGAGCAATTGGTGTCGAGAGACCCTAAATTCCTACTGTAGAGGATACTCATTAGAAAAAAATAATCAGTGGTGGAACAGAGATAGAATGCAATTCATTAAACGAGACATAGAATGAAGACCCCTAAGGCGAGTTACAAGAGATTAAGACGAGAATTGAAATTTTTTAGCCGATGAGTGTCATACCCCAAAATTTGACCTACTGTTTCATTCAATTCACCTAGCTTATGGCTTTGTTCATTTGCATACAATTGTCTATTTAATCATGCATTTAGGTCATTCATTGCATTTGCATATTGTAACTAATTTAGGTCAAAGGTTCAACAATATTGGATTCAACTAGATAAAATGGATTACCTCAATGTGTGGGCTATGCCTTATGGTCAGGTAGTTCTTTGGTTAAGGTTTTATTGTGCGTTATGTGGATTGGTCCTTAATTGGGTGATCAGATAAGTTTCCCATAGTTTTACTTATGGAATAAATTATCTTGGTGTTTCAAATTCCATCAAGGCATCATATAAGAAATGAAGATTTGGAATTAGAAAAAGAGAAGTGTCACATTAAATTGTGCAAAATTACAAGTCATTTGGGTTACAGAGTGAAAGTTGACTTTTTGGTCAAAAGTCAACCATGGGAGGTTGACTTTGCTGACCAATATGTGGAATATTCTTGCAAGCCATCATTCATTTCATTGCATCATTATTTAATTCTCTTTTTTTGATATTTGAATTTGTATTTCAAATATTGAATTTGTATGATTTTAATTAATTTTTAATATAACAAAATAAATTAAACAAATTGCATTTTACTAAGTGTTAATAGGTATTTTGTAAAAAAAAATTTAGATTCCAACCTTGAAATTTCAAGATTCCTCTTTTTTGCCCCTCAGTTGATTTGGTCAACAAAATTTGCGACGTGGCTAAATATCAAAACTTAAAAAGTTGCTTCCAACAAGTGTTAAAACCATTACACAATGCTTGCAAGGGGAACCACCAACCACTAGACTAGGTGCTTTTATTGTGTACTTGTTTGCATCAAATATTATAGGTTTAAACAATGTTTTCGTCCCTGTAAGTTGGCGAGTTTTTGGTTTTCGTCCCTGAATCTTTTTTTTCGGTTTTAGTCCCTATATCTTACTTTTTGTTGGTGTTTAGTCCCTAAAGCTAAAATCCGCAAGAAAATCTGAAGGTTTCCTGCGAATTTTCCTGCGAATTTTCTTTAAAACCAAAATTCGCAGGAAAATCCGCAGGAGAATCCGCAGAAAAATCCGCAGGAAACTCTGTAGGGACTAGACACCAACAAAAAGTAAGATATAGAGACTAAAACCGAAAAAAAAAAGATTCAGGAACGAAAACCTAAAACTCGCCAACTTACAGGGACGAAAACATTATTTAAGTCAATATTATATATTACAACATTTCAATTCATATAATTCATTATATTTAATTTATTATTATTAAAATTGAAATTTCAGTTTAATTTAATTGGGTGCTTTTGTTGTTAAAACTGAAAAATGGTGCTTTTATAAACTGAAAGTAATTTCATTTAATTTATTATTATTATTTAATTTCAATTCATTATTTTATTTATTTATTTTCTTTACTTTCAATTTAATATTTATTATGTTTAATCAAGATAATATATTTTAATCAAGATAACTTAGTTGACTAAATTATATATAGTTTATTTTTAATCAACTTAATTATTTCTAATATTTTAATTAAACGTTAATAAAATATTAACTAAAATAAACTATATATATTCTAGTTAATATAAACGTTAATAAAAAATATTTAAATGTTAATAAAATATTAACTAAAATATTTAAACGTTAATAGACTTTATATATATATATATATATATATATATATATATATATATATATATATATATATATATATATATATATATATAAACTAAATATTAAATATATTTTAATAATTATTATTTATAAATATAATAAATATTAAACTGAAAGTAAATAAAATAATGAATAAAAATTAAATATTATTAACAAATTAATTGAAATTAAATAATATTAACAAATTAATTGAAATTAAATAATATTAACAAATTTGAAATTCTGGTACAGATGTGTGATGTCTTTGTGCAATGTCACAACATCGCAATCTGCTGAACAAGGCAATAATAAAAACAGTAAATAACACACTGAATTGTTCACCCAGTTCGGTTCAACAACCTACATCTGGGGGCATACCAAGCCAGGAAGGAAGTCTACTATTAGTAGTATCAAATTACAGATTCAACAGACCAGTTGACAATCTACCTAATTTAATCACTACCCAATGACCCTTCTACCTAAGTCCTCCCTAGGTAAGAGACTCCATCTCACTTCCTTTCATCACAATGATGTCTAGCAGTCAACTACACCGTCACTGCATCAACAGCTTGATTACCAACAACTGTACAACCATAGAAGACACCCTTCCATGACACCCTTTCAAGACACCCTTTAATGATCTACATCTTGGACCCGTACCTCTTCTAGGTTACAAGTAATCTATTTATAATATAATCCCAACAGGATTTGGGCCTTTAAATCATATCATATCTTTTGTACCAAATCTGCAAAAGATTCTGCTACTAAATAGATCTTCAATTAAATCTTCAATCAAATCTTCAATTAAATCTTCAATCAAATCTTCAATCAAATCTTCATATTTTAAATACTCAATCTTCAGCTCCACATAATATTTCCAGGATATTATGTATCTTTTAAATCTTCACTTTTTAATTCAGCTGCAAGATCTTCTCCACACAAATAGGAACAATTCTCCATGTTTATTTGCACAAAAATAGTAATAAACTATTCTCCACAAGATATGCAGAATTAATTGTATCAGAATAAATCTTCTCCAATAAATTCGCCTGCAATCTCTCTATCTCTCAGCAGAAAATCTCACTAACAACAAAACATCCTAACACGCGCAGCCCTAAAACATCACAAACTGATGTTCTGATGTTCTGGTATAGTGATGTCAAGACATCAATTATAACATCAGCATACAAAACTTCCAACCCTGCAACAGCTAATGATAAGAACCAATGTTATGACATCAGACATATGACATCAACATTGTTCAACTTTGTTTTACCAAAATTCCAGCCAACACAAGAACTAACAAAATTAATTGAAACTAAATGATAAAAATGAAATTAATTTTAGTTTTATTAAAATTATTATTTATTTGTATGAATTGAAATGTTGTTATATATAATATTTGACGCAAACAAGTAAACAACAAAAGCATATAGTCAAGTGATTCGTGGTTCCCCTTGCAAGTATTGTGTCATGGGTTAAAATTGTAAGGTTGAAAGCTAAATTTTTTTTTCGGAGAATTTTTCAAAACTCGCCCATATGACAGGTGGCAAAATACATATTAAGCCTTTTATTAATAAAATTACATTCAAGTTTGCATTCCATTCCATATACATTTACATTTGCATTTCAAATGAAATTCAAATTTGAGTTTGCATTACATTCTAAGTGAATTTCATGTTACATTCCAAATGAAATTTAAATTCAAGTTTACATCACATTCTAAGTGCATTTCAATTGCATTCCAAACAAACACAAAATTTACATTTACATTTGCATTTCATTTCTAACTATCTTAACCACCTCTTAATTACCTTAATCACTCTAAACTAATACAATATGGATCAATCCTAACCACTCTTAAACCCATAATAAGGATCACTATCCTAGGATCCTAATTCAATCAAGCCTAACCAATTTTCCCTCCACTCTCATCATTACTTAAACATCATTCATCACCACCATAAGAGGTTAATTATTGAAATTCTGGTTAAGCAGATCACGAAGAAGTCAGACAGGATGTCGTGACACTTGATCTTTGCTTCTTACAAGGATCTAAGGAAGAACAAACGTAAACAGCAGAAAGTAAACAACACCAGAAATTGTTAACCCAGTTCGGTGAACAACAACACCTACGTCTGGGGGCTACCAAGCCAGGAATGAAATCACTAAGTAGAGTTGGTTCTAAGTTAAACTCCAACGTTTACAACTTAGAACCTAGAAACTACCCTTCCTAGATTTCTACCTAAGACTCTCCTAGGTATGAGACCCTTCTCAATTCCCTTCCAATCACAGTAGTGACTGAAAATATTACAACTCAATAAACCGTCCTTCTCAAGTATTCACACAATACACGAGAGGCTCACAAAAAGTACAAACCCTAGTACTTCTAAAACAGCTGCAATGATCAACGACCAACTAGGTTAACTCTAACCTATTTATATTGTAAATCATAGCTGGGCTTGGGCTTTAAAAACTCAGCAGATATCTTCCTCAGAATTAGCGACCTAATTCTTTCTTCAATCCCAAGTTACCAAAAAAGTCTCCTTCACAAGGAAACCGCAAATTCATTTAAAATCAGAATCTCTGATTCCACAATCTCATGTGCCACCTGGAATCCTAGTCAAATTCCAATCACACCTGTTCCCACAAATAGTTAGTTCAAAACTGTAACAGACAAAGATGTCGAATCCTCCTGATAGGACATCTTGTCTAACAACTTCACCTGCAGTTAGTTCAACATGTTAGAACATCTTGTCCAACATCTTTCTGCTAAGTTAGTTTAACCAAAATTAATGTTAACCTCAAAAGCAGGGACTCAATAATCTCCCCCTTTGGCAAATTTTGGCTAAAACTAACTTCCATTAACCAGCAGACACATACAGACACATATCAGGGAGACCACTATCAGAGCAACAGCGGAATCAGAACATGTCTCCCCCTCAATCAGTTCAGATCTACTCCCCCTCAGTGGTTATTAGACAATCAACAGTCAGCAGTGGTTATTGATGTTAGTAATTCTCCCCCTTTTTAGCCACAATATGACAAAGGTAGAAGGACTGACTCAAAAACTAATAAACCAGTTCAGAGTAATAAAAATACACACCCAACAGAAATGAAAATGATCCTGGGCATTCAGCCCTTACACAACAAAAAAAAGCAATAAAAACAAAAAATAAAGTGAAGACAACTCTCAGAGGTCATCTTCAATCTCCTCCTCATCCTCTTCTTCTCTTGCACTCCCAGCATCATTTTCAGCATCTTCCTCTTCTGCACCACTGTTTTCTTCATCACCTTTGTCAGCATTGTCAACATTGATTCCAGTGTCTTTATTTTGCATAGCAGCCAAAGCTTGTATCAATCTTTCGAGCTTCTCTTTTCTGGAAGTGCTTGTCTTGATGATATCATCAAGCTTTTGCAGGTGGCTTTCAGCTGATCAATGGTATCCACCTCTGAGACTGTAACTGTAGATGTTGAGGCAATGTCTGGAACATGCTTGCCAGCAAGCAGCTTGTGGTGTAGTGACAGAGGTGGCTTTCTTTTCATGATGGCATCACCAGATAGAGTTATCCTAGGATATTGTTGAAGTAACATTCCACAAATAAGTGATGGAAAGCAGATTAGCAATTTGACAGCTGATGAGGTAGCTTGTTTCAGAATTTGATCAAAGATATATTCACCAAAATCAAAGGATTTCCTTCTTCCAATGGCATAAATAAACTTCCCAAGTCCTGTGGAGATAGTTGAAGTGTGGTTTGTAGGAACCCATTTTACAGTACCAATTCTATGGAGAATGACATATTTGATGCTGAGTTTCCCAGCAGACAGTTTCTGTTTGTTTGGCAAGCTCTTCACGGTGTTCCCCATAATTTCCCTATAGATTTGATCACGTGTATCTTTAATTTCAGCCCGAGAGCTCTCAGATCAGCCAAGGTATTTGTTTATTTCATTAGGAGAAAATGTCACAACATTTCCTCTGACATACAATTTGAAGTAGTCCTCACTCCTTCTATCATTGCATCCTTCTGGTATATGATCGGAAAAATAGCAAGTGTACTATTTTTACCGATGTAGTAATAGTCGAGGTTATCCCCAGAATTGATCTCTCGAGGACTGCGTGCAATTGTAAGTACAAGTGTTATTTCAATTAAACAAAAATATCCTTGGGGGGTTTTGTTTGGTGGTTTTGAAATAATTCTAATGACAGAAAGAAATAAGCAGAATAATAAAATGACTTTAACAATTATGAGAAAATATGCTAGGAAAGGCGTATGAATTGCTCAGTGAGAACCCTAAATTATTATCAAAGAGACATGCCCCAAAACCTTAATTTTACTGAACCTCAATAATATTTTTCTTAAATTCCTTAACCTAAAAACCTTTGAAATTCTCCCTTGACCCTAATTCCTCAGCAGTCAAAGAAGAACATCAAGCAATAGTTCTAACAAGGTTTTATCAATCACTACAGGATATCTCATTCCTAGGCAATGTCTACCGTAATGTTATTACGCAAAAATAATAGATTGGTTTTTCAGGCCAAATCCCTAATCGTAAATCGTTCCCAATTTATCCGATCGAAAAAATGTTAAATAATTTGCATAAGAAAAGATTAAGGTAAGAAAACATAGTCTCATTGAATAATTCAAAAGATGTTCATTACATAACAATTCAGGGACACCCCCTAGCATTTGGGGGTTTAGCCTTTCATAATATTAAAAAAAAAACAAAAAAAAAGATTAAAAGTAGACATTACAATTTGACCGGAGTAAAAATGATTCTTCAATCGCTTCCGCTCATGAACGATCTTCTTCTCCCAATCTCCTTGATCGCATAAAACTATCGTAAATTATTCAAGAAAGTAAAAAGTGTTTCTTCTCTTTTCCAAACCTTGCCTAAGTAATTCCAAAACAATTATAACAGTCTGAAATTCTCAAAATAGCCCTCAGGGCACTAAACTCAACAAATGAGAAAAAATCACAAATTTGGTACTCCCGGGCTTGCTGACACGGGCCGTGTCAGCTGACACAACCCTCTGACTCTTGCGTGCAACTTGTTTCTCTCCCAGGCCTGCTAACACGGGCCGTGTCAGTAGACACGGGCCGTGTCAGCTGACACGCAGCCTTATGACTCTTGCCCAATCCTTCATTTCAAAAACGTGCTGCTCCAAACCTGCTGACACAGGCACCCGTGTCAGCCCACTGTCTTCAATCCAATTTCATTCTGTATTTTGCAATTTTTCTCCAATTTTCGCTCCGAATCTTCCTGAATGTTTATGTGAACTTGAAAACACTAAAGAACACAACCAAGGCATAAAATATGGTAAAGAGAGATATAAAACAGATAAACGATAACAAAATAGTAACTAAAACAAATAGCGAAATAACGTATGAAAACCACTGATCAAACTCCCCCAAACTTAAACCGTTGCTTGACCTCAAGCAACAAGCTTGCATAAAAATTTCAGATCAAACGGTACATATCAAATGAAAGACTTGTGAAGGTAAGGTGCGTCTATACTCATACATGAGCCTTTGTTCCGATCGACGAAAACTAGTTCTCTTGGTAATCGTCCATTAACGAAGGTATTACACAAACACAAATCGCGGTAAAACCACGGACCTACATCCCCCTTTTCGATTACCTCTCCAAATATGCTTTGGGCTTAAGTCTTTTCTTCGATTTTCTACCCCTTTCATTCGGATAATCAGATTAAGGCATTTTTTCCGTTTTCCCTCACATGTACAAGATTGATCGAAAGTTTTTCTAGGCACCATTATTTCTTTTTTCCTCGCTCATTAGTATTTATTAGTCCACTTTGGGATGATAATTGAGACTCAACCGCCGTTAGGCTAAGTAACCGGGTGAAGGTTACCCAACTTAGAAGGACTAGTTGTCTTTATCGCCATTATTCACTTTTTCGGTGCCTTAAGTCATTCTATCAATCAACCTTATACATGAAATTCTTTCTAGTCATGCCGGACTATCACTATGAACTAATCGGGGAATACTTCTCAAATCCAAGTATTATGGCACAAATCTACACGTTGGACTCGCTTTCTTACTCCGGGGAATCTAGGGTGTTCGGATCATTCCTATGTTTTCAAACTTTCCCAATGTCCCTAGTTTTAACTCCTCTTCCCTCAAACTCAATATACTTTCTTGACCATCTCAAAATCAAAGTATTCACAATAAAAATTTTGACGCTTCTAATTCAGGGAGAATTCAGAGAGGTTTTCATAAAACAACACCCATGACCCGTACAAAGAGGAAAAACTAAAAGCAGTAAATCCTCCCCCAAACTTGAACTACACATTGACCCCGATGTGTTAGAACAAGAGCGAGAGAGGTCACTCACATAGATCCTGATTCAAGATGCCAACGGTAATGCCAAACCACTGCTACATCATCGTTTACACATGTAGGATCCAGATTATTTCCTGCAACCAAAACAAAAACAAACAGCAAATAGAAAATAATTACTCAGACAAGCTTGGGTTGCCTCCCACGTAGCGCTTCGTTTAACGTCGCATGGCTCGACGGGTTACTCCCCAATGCTATGGGGAGTACTTCAGCTTATGCTTTTTGTCGCTTAACCTTTCCGCAACAGAGCTGCTGTCATGTTCAGCAATACGAACTACTTCTTGCCTCAAGTCAACTCCCGCTTCCTTATCCTTCCTTCTATGTCTCTTTTTCTTTCTTTTCTTGCTTTCACGAATGGATTTTATAATGTTGACATATGCACTACATGCCCGAGAGACTTCATCCTTAGATATGATGCCAGAGACTTTTTCAAGATGGGGTTTCATACTTATGCCTTTTTTCACCATTTCGATCATTCCAAGTGAAGCTTGCTTACCTTTACCTTCATTTCGCTTCTTGATATCCAACACTTTTAAAGTGATTTCCTCATCAAAAGATTTAAAATTCCCCGTGCCTTTTTCAATATCGAAATTGCATCGACTAGTAAGCAGGAAAGGTCGACCGAGGATGATAGGGATTTCTTCATCTTCTGGAATATCCATGATCTCAAATTCAACTGGAAAGACAAATTCATCGACCTTCACCAACACATCTTCAGCTAGCCCATAAGATCTCTCAGTTATGTGGTTTGCAAATTTTAAATTCGTTCCCGCATCGCTCACCCTTCCAATTCCCAATTTTTTATAAATAGATAATGGCATGAGACTAACACTAGCACTAGAATCAATCAGAACTTTTTTGAAATTTCTATCTTTTATAGTGCATGGTATTGCAACAGATCCAGGATCCTTCTGCTTGGCGGGGATTCTCCTATTTTGTGGTACTTCACTGCACTTCTCAATTAGACTCTTTACCTCCTCTCCACTAGGTTTCTTTTTTCCAATGACCTCCTTCATGAATTTCTTGTATAGAGGCATTTGTTTAAGTGCTTCAAAGAAGGGCATATTAATCTCTAACTTTTTGAACAATAAGCTGAATTTCTCAAAGTCTTTTTCTTGTGTCTCCTTCTTTGTCACTCTTGAGGGGTACGGTAAATTGATCTTAAGTTTAACCGCTTCTTTTCTTTTCTCTTCTGTTGGCCTGGCTTCTTCTTCTACAACTTCCTGGCTTTCTGCGGTAACACATTGACATTCTCATGATTCTTCGGATTGGGGATTGTGGCGTCTGGTGTCTGAGAACTTGCTAATTGTTGTGCTATCTGGCTCATCTGAACTTCAAGATTTTTAATGGAAGCACTTGTGTTCCTTAGATTACTTCTTGTCTCTTCTTGAAATTGGAAACTTTGAGCAACCATCTTCTCAATGGCAATCTCCCATTGTGCTTTTTGGGGAGCTTGTTACTGTTGTGGGTATTGTTGTTGATTCTGATCTTTCCAAGAGAAGTTAGGATGATTCGTCCACCCTGGATTATAAGTTTGAGTGTAGGGATTATTCTGCCTCAGGAATTTTATCTCTTCAATTTGTTGCAGAGTCGCAACACAATGTGCAGTGTAATGGGGTTTACTACAGATCTCACAACTCATGGGTTGACCAGTTTCAACTTGTGCCACACTTTGAGTACCCACTTTCATAGCCTTTAACCTTCTTTCAACTTTCGCAGCAATCTGATCTTCCATCTTCACAACCTGATTATTCAACTTCAAATCAATCACACCCTCAGATTTATTCACACTTCGATCATATAGCTCCAAATGTTCGTTGGCTGCAATAGCTTCAATAGTTTTCTTGATACCAGTCGCGGTGGTGAAGTTGGATGATCCACCAGCAGCTGTATCAATAAGTTACTTAGTTTTCATTCAGAGGCCATTGACGAACGCCTGTATCTGCTCAGTTTGATCCATGTTGTGAGTTGGACAGGCAACCAAAACCTTCTTGAACCTCTTGTATGCGTCTCCGAGAGATTCTCCGCCCTTCTGTTTAAAGTTCACAATATCATATCTTTTTCGGATATAAACAGAGGCCAGAAAATACTCATTCAGAAATGCCTTCTCCATCTCTTCCCAAATGGTAATACTCCCAGCAGGTAACGAGTAGAACCACTCTTCAGCCTCTTCCGCCAGAGTGAAAGGAAACATTCTTAACTTCTTTGCTTCCTCTGTGTGCCCCTCAATCTTGAGAGTGGTTCTCATAGTCAGAAATCTTTGCAGATGTTTGTTGGCATCTTCATTAACCTTTCCGGTGAAAGGTCTCCTCTCAAGTTGAGTGATGGTGCTAGGATGCAGCTGGAAATTCGGCACATTCACCAGTTGGTTCACAATGATCAACCTACCAGCTGGTGCATTTGCCCCACCATAATCGCCCAGAAGTCTCTCCGCTGGTTGATTTCCAGCCATGGTCACTGTATCTTTGTCTGACTCTGAACCTGAGTTTGAGTGCTTCGACGGTTCAGCTTCAGACGCTGCAAGTTTTGCTTGCCTACGCCTCTCGTGTAGCGTTCTTTCAATTTCTGCGTCAAAAAGAAAATTTGCTGAGGATTCTCCTCGCATAAAAATGTTAGACGCAGATTAGTAGCAACAGTAATAATCCAAAAGTTATAAGAAAAATGAAAATAAAAATAACAGAAAAATAAAATTAAAAATTTTAGTCACAGAGTGACAAAATTCCAATTAAATTAACACAACACTTATAATTTGGCAGTCCCCGGCAACGGCGCCAAAAACTTGATCGGAAAAATAGCAAGTGTACTATTTTTACCGATGTAGTAATAGTCGAGGTTATCCCCAGAATCGATCTCTCGAGGTCTGCGTGCAATTGTAAGTACATGTGTTATTTCAATTAAACAAAAATATCCTTGGGGGGTTTTGTTTGGTGGTTTTGAAATAATTCTAATGACAGAAAGATATAAGCAGAATAATAAAATGACTTTAACAATTATGAGAAAATATGCTAGGAAAGGTGTATGAATTGCTCAGTGAGAACCCTAAATTATTATCAAAGAGACATGCCTCAAAAGCTTAATTTTACTGAACCTCAATGATATTTTTCTTAAATTCCTTAACTGAAAAACCTTTGAAATTCTCCCTTTACCCTAATTCCTCAGCAGTCAAAGAAGAACATCAAGCAATAGTTCTAACAAGGTTTTATCAGTCACTACAGGATATCCCCATTCCTAGGCAATATCTACCGTAATGTTATTACGCAAAAATAATAGATTGGTTTTTCAGGCCAAATCCCTAATCGTAAATCGTTCCCAATTTATCCGATCGAAAAAATGTTAAATAATTTGATAACAAAAGATTAAGGTAAGAAAACATAGTCTCATTGAATAATTCAAAATATGTTCATTACATAACAATTCAGGGACACCCCCTAGCATTAGGGGGTTTAGCCTCTCATAATATTCAAAACAAAAACAAAAACAAGATTAAAAGTAGACATTACAATTTGATCGGAGTAAAAATGATTCTTCAATCGCTTCCGCTCATGAACGATCTTCTTCTCCCAATCTCCTTGATCGCATAAAACTATCGTAAATTATTCGAGAAAGTAAAAAGTGTTTCTTCTCTTTTCCAAACCTTGCCTAAGTAATTCCAAAACAATTATAACAGTGCAAAATTCCCAAAATACCCCTCAGGGCACTAAACTCAACAAATGAGAAAAAATCACAAATTTGGTACTCCCAGGCTTGCTGACACGGGTTGTGTCAGCTGACACGGGCACCCGTGTCAGCCCTCTGACTCTTGCGTGCAACTTGTTTCTCTCCCAGGCCTGCTGACACGGGTCATGTCAGCTGACACGGGCACCCGTGTCATCCCTCTGACTCTTGCCCAATCCTTCATTTAAAAAATGTGCTGCTCCAGACCTGCTGACACGTGCCGTGTCAAGCGACACGGGCACCCGTGTCAGCCCACTGTCTTCAATCCAATTTCATTATGCATTTTGCAATATTTCTCGATTTTTCGCTCTGATTCTTCCTGAATGTTTATGTGAACCTGAAAACACTAAATAACATAACCAAGACATAAAATATGGTAAAAGAGATATAAAACAGATAAACGATAACAAAATAGTAACTAAAACAAATAGTGAAATAACATATGAAAACCACTGATCAGTATGTTTACAACAAATTCTTTCGCCAACTGTTCATAACACGAGTCAAAATGAGAGACAGTTCTGATCAACCCAGCCTCTTTAATCAAGTTCATCACTTCTTCACACTTGAGGACATTCTGTCCCAGTTCTCTCTCTAAAGTAATTCTTCTATGATAAACATAGTTCCACCTACTGACACTTACAACATCATGAAAGGAGATGTTGTCCATGGGAGCCTTGGGAAGAGAACCCGCAGTCTTCTTGGAAGGTGGTTTCTTTATGACATTCTGTCCATCCTCTATCCCTTCATAGTCTGATTCACTTTTAGACTCTGCCTTCCTTTTCTTGCTCTCAACACTAACCTTGCTCCAGGGCCTTGAAGGTCCAACTGCCGCCTTCCTAGTCAGCTTTTTGGAGATGGCTACATCTTTATATTTTCTTTTCTTTAACCATTCCGACACACTTGGCTGGAGGCTTGTAACAATTACTTCATTGTCAGAGGGCATATCATCTAAATTGATGGTTTTGTCAGCTTGTTCTGAGACCCCTTGTGTGGATGAGGATGTCTCATCATCTGTCCCAACATTTTTGATCACAGAGTCAGCAAGGGTGTGCAAATTCCCTTCTGACATTTCAACATCATTTCCTCTTTTGTCAGCATTCTTCTTAGTAACATCAGGATCCTGGGATGAGTTTGATGGCATAATTTGAGCAAGAGGTCTGGTGATCCCAGCAACACTTACCCTGTCCCCCTGGCTTATGAGTTTCTCTACTATTTTATCGATCATTTCCTCTTTGTTGAACCTCTCTAACCCTTTCTTAGCACTAAAGGAAGCATCAGAAGTATTCGAAGGATTACCTGGTAGGGCAGTCTTGGATCTCCGAATCGGAAGTTTGTCCGTCCTGCATGACAAGATAGCAAGCGGAGCAACCTCATCTTCAGTGTGTAGCTCCTGGGACTTCGACCTAGAATCAGTTATTTCCTTCTTGGTTACACGTGTTGGGGATTGTTGAGACATCTTTACCAGAGCATAGAATGCTTGTTCTTCAATCGTGAGGATGAACGAGTTTGAGAAACTTGGAGCAGGTTGAGAGTAAGTTTGGTTGATGTGGTTTTTAGTGATTTGATTTTTGACCCGTTGAGTAGTGTTCCCACAAACAAAGAAAACCCTAATTCGTCCTTCAGAATTTTTTTTTGTAATTTTGTAACACCTGAGCAATTCAAGATGTCACAGTCGAATGTCGTGACATCTGATATAACATCATTTTTGGTTCCAACATTTTGAGGATAATCTTGGATAGCATAAGGACATCTATTTCCAGTCATTTCCCTAAATCTGAAGGCCTTCTGAAGAAGATTTTCCATCCTTTCAATAGTCTGACGTTGCATTCTCATATGTGTCATTTTGGTTAATCTTCTAATGTCCATATCTGGGGATGGTTCCTGAAGTTTCTCCGTCTGCGAGGCAGTCCATACATAACAATTGTTCCTTGATCTGAGTCATTTCATGATAATTCTACCTTTATTATTCAAGACTTGGCATTCAGATCTGGTGAATTTAACTTTTAGGCCTTGATCACACAGTTAACTAATGCTAATCAAATTAGCAGTTAATCCTTTTACAAACAACACATTATCTAGTCTAGGATTCCCTGGGTGATCCAATTTTCTAACCCCTCTAATCTTTCCCTTTGATCCATCTCCAAAGGTGACATAATTGGAAGAATTGGGCTTTATGTCCACTAGATATTCCCTGACACCAGTCATGTGTCTTGAACATCAACTGTCAAAGTACCACCTTTCTTCAGGGTACTTACTTTGATAGGAATGGACTACCAGAGACATAGACTCATCCTTGGAGCCTTTTTTCTTTCTAGTACTCCTGCCTTTGGGATATCCGTGTAACTTGTAGCAATATCGTTTAATGTGACCATACTTGCCACAATGATGACATTTCCAACTTTGTCTTCTCTGATGTCTATAATGATGTTGAGGCATTCTATTTGGCATTGTCTGTTTTCTTTTGATTGGATTGAAACTACACTCTGGATCATTATAGCCAAGTCCTCTGACATCTCCAGCATTTCTTCCAACTTGAAGAATTTCATCTAGAATACCAGAGCTGCTGTTGAGCCTCCTAACACTTTTGGTCATATTTTCCAGTCTGGACTTTAGTCCAACAACTTCCTCTTCAAGATCAGAAATGGCATCAAGATGTTTTTCCCTCTCAGCCTCAAGAAGCATAATGATCTTGTGTTGTCATTCTCCTAGTTGGCAGATTTCAGTACATCTCTTATAGACCTCTTTGAAGGATTTTAGTAGATCTTCATGAGATAGACTTCCAATCTCTGAATTTATCTCAGTATCAAACATTCCTGTAAGAGCAGAGACTTGTTTAGGCGATTCTCCATCACTTGCAGACTCATCTTCAGACCAGGATATAATGAGTCCTTTCTTTTCTTTCTTCAGAAAGGTAGGACACTCATACTTGATATGTCTGTATCCCTCACATTCATTTCATTTGATTCCTTTTCCTTTCTCATCTTCGTTCTTAAAGTTTCTTTTAAGATCAGTTCTTTTAAGGTTGTTGAATGATTGAGGTTTAACATTAGATCTTGCTTCCCCCTCCATTTTCTTCAGCAATTGTCCATACTGTTTTCCAAGAAACACAACCGCCTTAGTCATTACTTCATTTGAGTTTATCTTTTCTTCATCATGATCTGACACTAAGGTTAAGCTTTTCTTCTTCTCGGACTTTTCATTTAGTCCCATTTCAAAGGTTTGTAGAGACCCCATGGGCTCATCAACTTTCATGGTGGCTATGTTATGAGCTTCTTCTATGGCAATTACCTTCATGTCAAATCTCTTAGGAAGAGACCTTAGAATTTTTTGAACCAACTTGGCTTCAGGACTTTTTTCACCAAGGTCACTAGATGTGTTGGCAATGTCAACAATGTTCATGTGAAAGTCATGTATGCTTTCATCTTCTCTCATTCTTAAGTTCTCAAACTTAGTAGTGAGAAGTTGAAGCCTTGAAGATTTGACACGAGTGGTACCTTCATGAGCAGTCTTCAAGATTTCCCACTGATAAGTACAAAATGTACCTATTATTGTATATAAGTTTTGTTGCACTTATCGATACTTTTTGTCTATATTTGTTCAAATAAACCCCACTTTGTTTATAAATATGGTTATTTTACGTTTTAGTGTATATATTGCGTATTGTGTAAATATTACGTTGTTTAATTGATTTTTATCTCATTTTTGTAGGTATCTAATAAAGGCCATTGTGCCATTGTTTTGAAGAGCATTGAATAAGCTTTCCAGCACTTCTGACCGTGCGTAAATCGTAGCTACGGTGCAGAAGTTGTGGTCAAATAAGGGGCTGTTTTTCTGTCATCTTCGCCTAGCGAGTGTGATAGTGAAGGTTCGCTTAGCGAAGGCTGGCGAAGGTCCCAGCGAGTAGAGGCAGAAAGTTTCAAAGGAGAAAAAGACCATTGTTCGCTTCGCGAACGTTCTAGCGAGCATTCGCTAGGCAAATAAAACGTTCGCGTCGCGAACCCGCGAAGGAAAGCAAGGGCGGTTTAGCATTTCAGAGGCACTTATGTGCCATTTTTTGAGCCATTCGCCTAGCGAACCTGCGAAATTCTGATTGTATATATTAGATTTTCAATCATTTTGTTAGGGATGGTTTTGGGGATTCTTGCTCCAACTCCATCAAACTTCATTTTTTCAGTAGATTAGCTTAGAAAACAACATGGAAGCTTGCATGTGGATGATCCGAGGTGGATTTCTCATCGATCGGCTCCGACAATCCGTGAAGTGTTTGGTTCATTTCTCTTCCTCTTTGTGTATTCTTTCTCGTTGGGTTGTGTGTATGTATTGACTATGATCTCATGTATATTTGTCGCCCATGGCGTTGTATAAAACTTGCTTTACAAATCTTTATTGGTAATTGTCTCTAATTTTTGCTTTATGCGCGGGGTTTGTGTCGCGTTAGACATAACCTTCACGAACGTCGATTAGGGAGGATTGTCTGTTGGTTGCTGGACTCTAGAGATAGATTTAGGAGCTAACAATCTTTAATAGGCGTCGAAGCTTAATGCCTTCCGTGTTTCGAGGATTCTCTCGCGAGAGTGACGAAGAGAGTAACACGGTTGTTTTCTCAACTTTGCGTTAGACATAACCTGTGTTGTGAGCGATGTTGGGTGATATTGATGAGTATTGTAGGTGGAGTATAACTGGTCGGTAAGTTTAAGTTTGTGAGGAGTGATTTGTATGCATTGTCGGACGAGTTTTTCTTGTTGAAGAATGAAATTCTTTTTGTTTTAATATTTACTTTTATGTTCTCTTGTTTGAAACTATTTTAATCCAAACTCATTAATGCGAGAGATTGTCGAACGACATTCTTTCCCTCGAACCGAATTCTGTGGACACGTCATAAATCCCGGAGGGAATTCTTTCCGAAAATAAATATTTTTGCTTGCTTGCCCTATTCTGCAACCAACAAAATGGCGCCGTTGCCGGGGATTGGTTTTGATATTGAATCGCATTGCGATAGTTTCTTTGTTTTTTAGTTTTGTAGATATCGTACATGTTGTATATTTTCACTTGTTTATATTGATACTTGTACATTTTGACGTTTGTTCAAGTGTTTGGTTAGGACGCTTGCTTTTGGTTGCGCGGTGAGGCATCACTATGGCATGAAGGAAGGAAGTTTGCTAGCTAAGCATTGTAAAGGCGTCGAGCTTACGACGTAAAACAAGCATGTTTTTATTGTTTTTTCATTTCTAAGGTTTTTGGTTGTTGTTTGCTCGCAAATTTTGATTGATTTATTTGAGGATGCTTTGGTGATTTTCCAAGTTGGTTCATTTCAACTTGCGAATGCGTGGTAATGATCTTGTTAAGTTTTGTACACGTCTGAGGTATGTATTTATCGCTTTCTATACTTTAGCATATTCATGATACTTAGGCATTTTACAAACTTCCATGCCATCCATTCTTTTGTATACTTGTTCTATTGTGAATCACTTTAGTTCCTACCCTTTTTGTGAGGAAGCTTTCTATTGTTCATATATGAGCGGAGAACCAACATTCTTGTTATAACTGGACTTTATTATGTTGAATCTTTTGTTTGTGTTGAGTTTATGAATGCATGAAAAGGATCAAGGCAATTGTTTCATTTTGAGCACAACTACCTTAGCCAAATAGTCAATTCACCTTGTGAGTGTGTGAAAATTCGTAACCCCTTTGAGCTTTTTGATCCATGTTTCTATTTGAACTTAATGCTTGTCTATGAGTATTTAGTTCACTTATTTTTGAATGGATTTTGTTTTTTCTTGGACCTCAACTATGTGTTGTTGTATGGATTTTTTCCTTGCCTTAGAAAGTAGGGAGTATTCACATGATGATGTGGTTGAATTCAAGTTGGGGAGAGAATGGTTGTTTACTCATTGGTTGAATTCTATGAGGATTGAAAAAGAAAAGAAAAAAGAGAAAAATATGACAAAGAAAAGAAAAGAAAAAAGTGAAAAAGAAAGAAAAAAGAAAAATCCTTGAAAAATGAAACAAAAAGAGTGCAATAATTGTGCTAAATAAGTATTGTGTTGTGTGTAACACTTGGGATGAAAGAAGAAGTTTGGTTGAAATTTTGTGTGTGAATCTTTGTGAGTTTTCACTCCCTTAGGTTTAGGCAAGTTTTTGTTTCAATTACCTTTAGAAATTTCCCCTTGTTTGTTTACCCGACCACGCTACAACCTTGAAAAGCCCTTGTGATTCTTGCCTTTGTAAGTTCAATACGATTTTTGGATGTATGCATAATTTAGTCTTTTGTTTGCAAGATTGTTGTGTGAGTGAAAGAACCTCATTTTGTGTTTTTCATCTACCGATGATTGTTTTTGCTAGGTGTGATTCACATTTGAACTTGTGTTGTTTTAGAATTTTTGGCATGACTTTTGTACTTTGCTTTTGTTTCGTGACTATGTTATCGTTGCAGTTTAGTGGTAAGTATTTACTTTTTGTGTGTACCATTTGCATTTGAACCATTCATTCGTTTCCGTTTTTCAAAACCTGTTGATTCGTCTTTCTTTGGATATTGCTTGTGCATTTTCAAGTTTGTTTGATTCTTGTTTGTGGACAAACAATTAGGTAAGTTGGGGAGAGTTTGATAAGTGCAAAATGTACCTATTATTGTATATAAGTTTTGTTGCACTTATCGATACTTTTTGTCTATATTTGTTCAAATAAACCCCACTTTGTTTATAAATATGGTTATTTTACGTTTTAGTGTATATATCGCGTATTGTGTAAATATTACGTTGTTTAATTGATTTTTATCTCATTTTTGTAGGTATCTAATAAAGGCCATTGTGCCATTATTTTGAAGAGCATTGAATAAACTTTCCAGCGTTTCTGACCGTGCGTAAATCGGAGCTACGGTGCAGAAGTTGTGGTCAAATAAGGGGCTGTTTTTCTGTCATGTTCGCCTAGCGAGTGTGATAGCGAAGGTTCGCTTAGCGAAGGCTGGCGAAGGGTCGCTTAGCGAAGGCTGGCGAAGGGTCGCTTAGCGAAGGCTGGCGAAGGTCCCAGCGAGTAGAGGCAGAAAGTTTCAAAGGAGAAAAAGACCATTGTTCGCTTCGCGAACGTTCTAGCGAGCATTCGCTAGGCGAATAAAACGTTCGCGTCGCGAACCCGCGAAGGAAAGCAAGGGCGATTTAGCATTTCAGAGGCACTTATGTGCCATTTTTTGAGCCATTCGCCTAGCGAACCTGCGAAATTCTGATTGTATATATTAGATTTTCAGTCATTTTGTTAGGGATGGTTTTGGGGATTCTTGCTCCAACTCCATCAAACTTCATTTTTTCAGTAGATTAGCTTAGAAAACAACATGGAAGCTTGCATGTGGATGATCCAAGGTGGATTTCTCATCGATCGGCTCCGACAATCCGTGAAGTGTTTGGTTCATTTCTCTTCCTCTTTGTGTATTCTTTCTCGTTGGGTTGTGTGTATGTATTGACTATGATCTCATGTATATTTGTCGCCCATGGCGTTGTATAAAACTTGCTTTACAAATCTTTATTGGTAATTGTCTCTAATTTTTACTTTATGCGCGGGGTTTGTGTCGCGTTAGACATAACCTTCACGAACGTCGATTAGGGAGGATTGTCTGTTGGTTGCTGGACTCTAGAGATAGATTTAGGAGCTAACAATCTTTAATAGGCGTCGAAGCTTAATGCCTTCCGTGTTTCGAGGCTTCGCTCGCGAGAGTGACGAAGAGAGTAACACGGTTGTTTTCTCAACTTTGCGTTAGACATAACCTGTGTTGTGAGCGATGCTGGGTGATATTGATGAGTATTGTAGGTGGAGTATAACTGGTCGGTAAGTTTAAGTTTGTGAGGAGTGATTTGTATGCATTGCCGGACGAGTTTTTCTTGTTGAAGAATGAAGTTCTTTTTGTTTTAATATTTACTTTTATGTTCTCTTGTTTGAAACTATTTTAATCCAAACTCATTAATGCGAGAGATTGTCGAACGACATTCTTTCCCTCGAACCGATCTCTGTGGACACGACATAAATCTCGGAGGGAATTCTTTCCGAAAATAAATATTTTTGCTTGCTTGCCCTATTCTGCAACCAACAAAATGAGTTTGATAAGTGCAAAATGTACCTATTATTGTATATAAGTTTTGTTGCACTTATCGATACTTTTTGTCTATATTTGTTCAAATAAACCCCACTTTGTTTATAAATATGGTTATTTTACGTTTTAGTGTATATATCGTGTATTGTGTAAATATTACGTTGTTTAATTGATTTTTATCTCATTTTTGTAGGTATCTAATAAAGGCCATTGTGCCATTGTTTTGAAGAGCATTGAATAAGCTTTCCAACGCTTCTGACCGTGCGTAAATCGGAGCTACGGTGCAGAAGTTGTGGTCAAATAAGGGGCTGTTTTTCTGTCATGTTCGCCTAGCGAGTGTGATAGCGAAGGTTCGCTTAGCGAAGGCTGGCGAAGGTCCCAGCGAGTAGAGGCAGAAAGTTTCAAAGGAGAAAAAGACTATTGTTCGCTTCGTGAACGTTCTAGCGAGCATTCGCTAGGCGAATAAAACGTTCGCGTCGCGAACCCGCGAAGGAAAGCAAGGGCGGTTTAGCATTTTAGAGGCACTTATGTGCCATTTTTTGAGCCATTCGCCTAGCGAATGAAAGGTTCGCCTAGCGAACCTGCAAAATTCTGATTGTATATATTAGATTTTCAGTCATTTTGTTAGGGATGGTTTTGGGGATTCTTGCTCCAACTCCATCAAACTTCATTTTTTCAGTAGATTAGCTTAGAAAACAACATGGAAGCTTGCATGTGGATGATCCGAGGTGGATTTCTCATCGATCGGCTCCGACAATCCGTGAAGTGTTTGGTTCATTTCTCTTCCTCTTTGTGTATTCTTTCTTGTTGGGTTGTGTGTATGTATTGACTATGATCTCATGTATATTTGTCGCCCATGGCGTTGTATAAAACTTGCTTTACAAATCTTTATTGGTAATTGTCTCTAATTTTTGCTTTATGCGCGGGGTTTGTGTCGCGTTAGACATAACCTTCACGAACGTCGATTAGGGAGGATTGTCTGTTGGTTGCTGGACTCTAGAGATAGATTTAGGAGCTAACAATCTTTAATAGGCGTCGAAGCTTAATGCCTTCCGTGTTTCGAGGCTTCGCTCGCGAGAGTGACGAAGAGAGTAACACGGTTGTTTTCTCAAATTTGCGTTAGACACAACCTGTGTTGTGAGCGATGCTGGGTGATATTGATGAGTATTGTAGGTGGAGTATAACTAGTCGGTAAGTTTAAGTTTGTGAGGAGTGATTTGTATGCATTGCCGGACGAGTTTTTCTTTTTGAAGAATGAAATTCTTTTTGTTTTAATATTTACTTTTATGTTCTCTTGTTTGAAACTATTTTAATCCAAACTCATTAATACGAGAGATTGTCGAACGGCATTCTTTCCCTCGAACCGATCTCTGTGGACACGACATAAATCCCGGAGGGAATTCTTTCCGAAAATAAATATTTTTGCTTGCTTGCCCTATTCTGCAACCAACAAAATGAGTTTGATAAGTGCAAAATGTACCTATTATTGTATATAAGTTTTGTTGCACTTATCGATACTTTTTGTCTATATTTGTTCAAATAAACCCCACTTTGTTTATAAATATGGTTATTTTAAGTTTTAGTGTATATATCGCGTATTGTGTAAATATTACGTTGTTTAATTGATTTTTATCTCATTTTTATAGGTATCTAATAAAGGCCATTGTGCCATTGTTTTGAAGAGCATTGAATAAGCTTTCCAGTGCTTCTGACCGTGCGTAAATCGGAGCTACGGTGCAGAAGTTGTGGTCAAATAAGGGGCTGTTTTTCTGTCATGTTCTCCTAGCGAGTGTGATAGCGAAGGTTCGCTTAGCGAAGGCTGGCGAAGGTTCGCTTAACGAAGGCTGGCGAAGGTCCCAGCGAGTAGAGGCAGAAAGTTTCAAAGGAGAAAAAGACCATTGTTCGCTTCGCAAACGTTCTAGCCAGCATTCGCTAGGCGAATAAAACGTTCGCATCGCGAACCCGCGAAGGAAAGCAAGGGCGGTTTAGCATTTCAGAGGCACTTATGTGCCATTTTTTGAGTCATTTGCCTAGCGAATGAAAGGTTCGCCTAGCGAACCTGCGAAATTCTGATTGTATATATTAGATTTTCAGTCATTTTGTTAGGGATGGTTTTGGGGATTCTTGCTCCAACTCCATCAAACTTCATTTTTTTCAGTAGATTAGCTTAGAAAACAACATGGAAGCTTGCATGTGGATGATCCGAGGTGGATTTCTCGTCGATCGGCTCCGACAATCCGTGAAGTGTTTGGTTCATTTCTCTTCCTCTTTGTGTATTCTTTCTTGTTGGGTTGTGTGTATGTATTGACTATGATCTCATGTATATTTGTCGCCCATGGCGTTGTATAAAACTTGCTTTACAAATCTTTATTGGTAATTGTCTCTAATTTTTTCTTTATGCCCGGGGTTTGTGTCGCGTTAGACATAACCTTCACGAACGTCGATTAGGGAGGATTGTCTGTTGGTTGCTGGACTCTAGAGATAGATTTAAGAGCTATAAATCTTTAATAGGCGTCGAAGCTTAATGCCTTCCGTGTTTCGAGGCTTCGCTCGCGAGAGTGACGAAGAGAGTAACACGGTTGTTTTCTCAACTTTGCGTTAGACATAACCTGTGTTGTGAGCGATGCTGGGTGATATTGATGAGTATTGTAGGTGGAGTATAACTGGTCGGTAAGTTTAAGTTTGTGAGGAGTGATTTGTATGCATTGCCGGACGAGTTTTTCTTGTTGAAGAATGAAGTTCTTTTTGTTTTAATATTTACTTTTATGTTCTCTTGTTTGAAACTATTTTAATCCAAACTCATTAATGCGAGAGATTGTCGAACGACATTCTTTCCCTCGAACCGATCTCTGTGGACACGACATAAATCCCGGAGGGAATTCTTTCCGAAAATAAATATTTTTGCTTGCTTGCCCTATTCTGCAACCAACAAAATGGCGTCGTTGTCGGGGATTGGTTTTGATATTGAATCGCATTGCGATAGTTTCTTTGTTTTTGAGTTTTGTAGATATCGTACATGTTGTATATTTTCACTTGTTTATATTGATACTTGTACATTTTGACGTTTGTTAAAGTGTTTGGTTAGGACGCTTGCTTTTGGTTGCGCGGTGAGACATCACCATGGCATGAATGAAGGAAGTTTCTAATTAAACACCATAAAGGCGTCGAGCTTACGACGTAAAACGAGCATGTTTTACAGTTTTTCTTTTCGAAAGTTTTTGGTTGTTGTTTGCTCACAGATTTTGATTGACTTACTTGAGGATGCTGTTGTGATTTTCCAAGTTGGTTCGTTTCAACTTGCGGATGTATGGTAATGATTTTGTTAAGTTTTGTACACGTCCGAGGTATGTATTTATCGCTTTCTATACTTTAGCATATTCATGATACTTAGGCATTTTACAAACTTCCATGCCATCCATTCTTTTGTATACTTGTTCTATTGTGAATCACTTTAGTTCCCAACCTTTTTGTGAGGTGGCTTTCCATTGTTCATATATGCGCGGAGAACCAACATTCTTGTTTTAACTGGATTTTAATATGTTGAATCTTTTATTTGTGTTGATTATATGAATGCATGAAAAGGATCAAGGCAATTGTTTCATTTTGAGCACAACTACCTTAGCCAAATAGTCAATTCACCTTGTGAGTGTGTGAGATTTCGTAACCACTTTGAGCTTTTTGATCCATGTTTTTATTTGAACTTAATGCTTGTCTATGAGTATTTAGTTGACTTATTTTTGAATGGATTTTGTTTTTTTTTGGACCTCAACTATGTGTTGTTGTATGGATTTTTTCCTTGCCGTAGAAAGTAGGGAGTATTCACATGATGATGTGGTTGAATTCAAGTTGGGGAGAGGATGATTGTATACTCAATGGTTGAATTCTATGAGGATTGAAAAAGAAAAGAAAAAAGAGAAAAATATGACAAAGAAAAGAAAAGAAAAAAGTGAAAAAGAAAGAAAAAAGAAAAATCCTTGAAAAAGGAAACGAAAAGAGTTGCAATAATTGTGCTAAATAAGTATTGTGTTGTGTGTAACACTTGGGATGAAAGAAGAAGTTTGGTTGAAATTTTGTGTGTGAATCTTTGTGAGTTTTCACTCCCTTAGGTTTAGGCAAGTTTTCGTTTCAATTACCTTTAGAAATTGCCCCTTGTTTGTTTACCCGACCACGCTACAACCTTGAAAAGCCCTTGTGATTCTTGCCTTTGTATATTCAATACGATTTTTGGATGTATGCATAATTTAGTATTTTGTTTGCAAGATTGTTGTGTGAGTGAAAGAACCTCATTTTGTGTTTTTCATCTACCGATGATTGTTTTTGCTAGGTGTGATTCACATTTGAACTTGTGTTGTTTTAGAATTTTTGGCATGACTTTTGTACTTTGCTTTTGTTTCGTGACTATGTTATCGTTGCAGTTTAGTGGTAAGTATTTACTTTTTGTGTGTACCATTTGCATTTGAACCATTCATTCGTTTCCGTTTTTCAAAACCTGTTGATTCGTCTTTCTTTGGATATTGCTTGTGCATTTTCAAGTTTGTTTGATTCTTGTTTGTGGACAAACAATTAGGTAAGTTGGGGAGAGTTTGATAAGTGCAAAATGTACCTATTATTGTATATAAGTTTTGTTGCACTTATCGATACTTTTTGTCTATATTTGTTCAAATAAACCCCACTTTGCTTATAAATATGGTAATTTTACGTTTTAGTGTATATATCGCGTATTGTGTAAATATTACGTTGTTTAATTGATTTTTATCTCATTTTTGTAGGTATCTAATAAAGGCCATTGTGCCATTATTTTGAAGAGCATTGAATAAGCTTTCCAGCGCTTCTGACCGTGCGTAAATCGGAGCTACGGTGCAGAAGTTGTGGTCAAATAAGGGGCTGTTTTTCTGTCATGTTCGCCTAGCGAGTGTGATAGCGAAGGTTCGCTTAGCGAAGGCTGGCGAAGGTCCCAGCGAGTAGAGGCAGAAATTTTCAAAGGAGAAAAAGACCATTGTTCGCTTCGCGAATGTTCTAGCGAGCATTCGCTAGGCGAATAAAACGTTCGCGTCGCGAACCCGCGAAGGAAAGCAAGGGCGGTTTAGCATTTCAGAGGCACTTATGTGCCATTTTTTGAGCCATTCGCCTAGCGAATGAAAGGTTCGCCTAGCGAACCTGCGAAATTCTGATTGTATATATTAGATTTTCAGTCATTTTGTTAGGGATGGTTTTGGGGATTCTTGCTCCAGCTGCATCAAACTTCATTTTTTTCAGTAGATTAGCTTAGAAAACAACATGGAAGCTTGCATGTGGATGATCCGAGGTGGATTTCTCATCGATCGGCTCCGACAATCCGTGAAGTGTTTGGTTCATTTCTCTTCCTCTTTGTGTATTCTTTCTTGTTGGGTTGTGTGTATGTATTGACTATGATCTCATGTATATTTGTCGCCCATGGCGTTGTATAAAACTTGCTTTACAAATCTTTATTGGTAATTGTCTCTAATTTTTGCTTTATGCGCGGGGTTTGTGTCGCGTTAGACATAACCTTCACGAACGTCGATTAGGGAGGATTGTCTGTTGGTTGCTGGACTCTAGAGATAGATTTAGGAGCTAACAATCTTTAATAGGCGTCGAAGCTTAATGCCTTCCGTGTTTCGAGGCTTCGCTCGCGAGAGTGACGAAGAGAGTAACACGGTTGTTTTCTCAACTTTGCGTTAGACATAACCTGTGTTGTGAGCGATGCTGGGTGATATTGATGAGTATTGTAGGTGGAGTATAACTGGTCGGTAAGTTTAAGTTTGTGAGGAGTGATTTGTATGCATTGCCGGACGAGTTTTTCTTGTTGAAGAATGAAGTTCTTTTTGTTTTAATATTTACTTTTATGTTCTCTTGTTTGAAACTATTTTAATCCAAACTCATTAATGCGAGAGATTGTCGAACAACATTCTTTCCCTCGAACCGATCTCTGTGGACACGACATAAATCCCGGAGGGAATTCTTTCCTGCGCCATTTTGTTGGTTGCAGAATAGGACAAGCAAGCAAAAATATTTATTTTCGGAAAGAATTCCCTCCGGGATTTATGTCGTGTCCACAGAGATCGGTTCGAGGGAAAGAATGCCGTTCGACAGTCTCTCGCGTTAATGAGTTTGGATTAATGGTTTCAAACAAGAAAACATGAAAAGTAAACATTAAAACAAAAAGAACTTCATTCTTCAACAAGAAAAACTCGTCCGGCAATGCATACAAATCACTCCTCACAAACTTAAACTTACCGACCAGTTATACTCCACCTACAATACTCATCAATATCACCCAACATCGCTCACAACACAGGTTATGTCTAACGCAAAGTTGAGAAAACAACCGTGTTACTCTCTTCGTCACTCTCGCGAGCGAAGCCTCGAAACACGGAAGGCATTAAGCTTCGACGCCTATTAAAGATTTATAGCTCCTAAATCTATCTCTAGAGTCCAGCAACCAACAGACAATCCTCCCTAATCGACGTTCGTGAAGGTTATGTCTAACGCGACACAAACCCCGCGCATAAAGCAAAAATTAGAGACAATTACCAATAAGGAGTTGTAAAGCAAGTTTTATACAACGCCATGGGCGACAAATATACATGAGATCATAGTCAATACATACACACAACCCAACAAGAAAGAATACACAAAGAGGAAGAGAAATGAACCAAACACTTCACGGATTGTCGGAGCCGATCGATGAGAAATCCACCTCGGATCATCCACATGCAAGCTTCCATGTTGTTTTCTAAGCTAATCTACTGAAAAAATGAAGTTTGATGGAGTTGGAGCAAGAATCCCCAAAACCATCCCTAACAAAATGACTGAAAATCTAATATATACAATCAGAATTTCGCAGGTTCGCTAGGTGAACCTTTCATTCGCTAGGCGAATGGCTCAAAAAATGGCACATAAGTGCCTCTGAAATGCTAAACCGCCCTTGCTTTCCTTCGCGGGTTCGCGACGCGAACGTTTTATTCGCCTAGCGAATGCTCGCTAGAACGTTCGCGAAGCGAACAATGGTCTTTTTCTCCTTTGAAACTTTCTGCCTCTACTCGCTGGGACCTTCGCCAGCCTTCGCTAAGCGAACCTTCGTCAGCCTTCGCTAAGCGAACCTTCGCTATCACACTCGCTAGGCGAACATGACAGAAAAACAACCCCTTATTTGACCACAACTTCTGCACCGTAGCTCCGATTTACGCACGGTCAGAAACGCTGGAAAGCTTATTCAATGCTCTTCAAAACAATGGCACAATGGCCTTTATTAGATACCTACAAAAATGAGATAAAAATCAATTAAACAACGTAATATTTACACAATACGCGATATATACACTAAAACGTAAAATAACCATATTTATAAACAAAGTGAGGTTTATTTGAACAAATATACACAAAAAGTATCGATAAGTGCAACAAAACTTATATACAATAATAGGTACATTTTGCACTTATCACCCACGCATTCTTTGCAACAGTGCAATTCTTGATGAGTCTGAAGATGTTCTTGTCCACCCCATTGAACAAAGCATTCAAGGCTTTGGAGTTTCCTTGAGCAAGCTTATCATCTTCATCATCCCAATCTTCTTCAGGTTTCAGCTCCTCAGTGAGCTTCCCATCTTTGTCTTTGATCTTTGGTGGATCCCACCCCTTAATCACAGACTTCCAAGTCTTTCCATCCATAGACTTGATAAACACCACCATGCGTACTTTCCAATAATCATAATTGGAACCATCCAATATTGGCGGTCTATTCAGAATTCCTCCTTCTTTATCCATCGAACCAGAAAGTATCGTCCCTGAATCTCACCCAGATACAGAGCAGGATGCCTACTCTGATACCAATTGAAATTCTAGTTAAGCAAATCACGAAGATGTCAGACAGGATGTCGTGACACTTGATCTCTGCTTCTCACAAGGATCTAAGGAAGAACAAATGTAAACAGCATAAAGTAAACAACACCAGAAATTGTTAACCCAGTTCGGTGAACTACAACACCTACGTCTGGGGGCTACCAAGCCAGGAATGAAATCACTAAGTAGAGTTGGTTCTAAGTTAAACTCCAACGTTTACAACTTAGCACCTAGAAACTACCCTTCTTAGATTTTTGCCTAAGACTCTCCTAGGTATGAGATCCTTCTCAATTCCCTTCCAATCACAGCAGTGACTGAAAATATTACAACTCAATAAACCGTCCTTCTCACGTATTTACACAATACACGAGAGGCTCACAAAAAGTACAAACCCTAGTACTTCTAAAACAGCTGCAATGATCAACCACCAACTAGGTTAACTCTAACCTATTTATATTGCAAATCACAGATGGGCTTGGGCTTCAAAAACGCAGCAGATATCTTCCTTAGAATTAACGACCTAATTCTTTCTTCAATCCTAAGTTACCAAAAAAGTCTCCTTCACAAGGAAACCGCAAATTCATTTAGAATCAGAATCTCTGATTCCACAATCTCATGTGCCACCTGGAATCCTAGTCAAATTCCAATCACACCTGTTACCACAAACAGTTGGTTCAAAACTGTAACAGACAAAGATGTCAAATCCTCCTGATAGGACATCTTGTCTAACAACTTCACCTGCAGTTATTTCAACATGTTAGAACATCTTGTCCAACATCTTTCTGCTAAGTTAGTTTTACCAAAATTAATGTCAACCTTAAAAGCAGGGACTCAACAATTATTATTTACATAAAAAAAACCACAAAAATCTCAATTCACAAAATTCCATCATATCCGTCTTCATATCCCAAATTCATCATCTTCAACCATAACCAAACTTCAAGTCTTACCTCTAACCTTCAACCATAACTAAACTTCAAGTCTTCACCTCTAACCTTCAACCATCAACCAATCTTCATCTCCTCCATAATCACAAATATTCCAAAAAATGCAAATTAACCAAGCTTCAAGCATAGCCATTTCATCTCCATCAATTCTTCATATACAATTCAACCTCCTTGCATCATATTTGATCCTTCACAAATTTTCTTCAAGACTTTACCACCAACCATCATCATCTTCAAAAATTCATTCATCAAGATCTTTTCACCTTCATCATTATCAACCTCAATCACCTTCCAAACATCACCATTATTCATCGCCTTCAAAACAAAAATCACCACAACAAAGAGATCAAAAAAACAGAAGTGAAAAGAATCCATAACAGAACTGGAACAAACCAAATCAAGAAGAAAACTTGGTTGAGGAACTTTACGAAACACTGGCGCGCAAGTTGCAAATTGGTCGATACGACACCAAATCTCCATAAATTCGCCAACCACAATCGATAACAACATTATAACAGTAACACAGACCTGCAACCAAGAGATTTCAAGGCAGAAAAGCGAAAGACTTTGGTTCAGACATTTCACGGAACACTTGGTGTGCAAGTTATAAAACTCAATTCGCAAGGCAAAACAGAGCTCCAATCAGCAACAACATCATAGTGGAGAAGGAGAGGAATTCGAAACACAAAACAAACTCAATATTGCATCGAAGCTGTGCTTGAACCGTATAGAATCACGCTGCTGAACCGAGTCGCATACCGTAATGGAGTTTCATAAAGAATTCTGAGCTAAACACAAAACGAATCCTGACTTCAAATACGAAACTCTGAACCACAATTCTGAACCAATCCAAAACCATAACTGAACTCCAATCATAACTCAAACCGAAACTGAATCGCAACTATGAACCAAACGAGTATCGAACCGGAGCCTTCAGAATCGCGTTCAAGAGCAACTTATGAGAAGAATCGCGTTTTGTGAGGGATCCATGAGAACCGCGCTTATGAGCCGTCTGCGTTTTCATAGCTCACGTGCGTTTTCGCTTCTTCTGTTTCCACTTGTTTCATGTTGCTGCGCTTTTGCTTTTCCAAATCATGTTTCACGTTCTGTAGTTTCTTTCCCCTTCTGCTATGGTACTGGTTTGTTTCCATTTTTCCATTATTTTTTATAATAATATTACTATACAATCTAATATCTATGTTATAATAATATATTTAATTTACTATATGTATGTAATTCTCTCAAGCACATATAAAATCATTTTGTCATAACTTTTCATGTGTGAATCTCATAATCAACATTATGATTTTATGTGAAACCAACACCCTCTACTTTTGAAATTTCAAAACTCTTGCAACGAACGTCTTTCATCTTCAACCTCAGTTTGATTTAAGATATGAAGGATGTGTAATTGATTGAATGAGACGTCGTCTTAAAACTAATCGTTCTTGAAGATTTGGTTGAGATTTTTAGGTAGCTTGCAAGATTGAGGTCGTTGTCATTAGTGATGACAAATTCCAATTAAAAGAATGAGGTTCTTATCTCCAGATTGCCTTGGTAGTGATTGTGTGGAAGACTACCGATAAGGCAGAGTTCTTCTTAAATCTTCGAACAATTCATTGCCCAAGGAATCATTAGGATCAAGGGGTAATTGCTACACACGAAGGCTTGAAGTAGATTGGTGATATTGGAAGATTCAAGAAGTGTCAATTGAGTAAAGAATACGCATAAGAGCTCGACATTACGTTGTATACAAGTCAAGATCCAGATAAGAGATTATTTTTCTCTGCATAATTGTGGATTGGTGATGCAGACTTGCAAATATATATCAAATAAAAAGGAAAAATACAGGTTCCAATGGGAAACCATTGAAGAGTGCACATAGGCAAAGCGAGGACGAATACTGAAGCACTATAAATCCCGCTGTCATCTCTATCCCTTACTCTTGCATTTAATTTTCGGAGGATTTGCATGCTTAGATATTTCAATTCTAGTGCAGTTTATCGTTTATTCAATTGGTAGCAATTTATCACATAATCTTAGGTTTTGTTAGAATTGGTGTCTAATCGAGCTGAATTGGTGATTAAATTTTGATAAACAATTGAGGTTAGAATGAGTTGATATTGAATCTTTGTATAAACACACCTTATGGAATGTACAACTGAATCAATTAAATAACTTGTATATCATCATAAAACCATCTTTGGTGTTTCTGAATCGATTTAGTGTTAACGTGATCAAGTTTTAAAAAGTATAATTTTCATATTTTCGCTTCAAAGCTTTCACACGCACTTTCAAAAAATCTTTCATATTCAGTTTTTGATGAGTTAGAATGATTAAATTCATTTAATGAAAATTCTAAATCATAAATGATTGTATTGGTGTAGTGGTTCTGACTTTGAATAAACATTCAAAGATCATGGTTTCAGCACTTGGTTTGTATATTTTTTAGATATTATTTATTACTTTAACAAATAAATAGCAAAAATAATGCCAAGAGACGCACCCATTCGAATTTGAACCGATGACATTTTGGCTGAGAGACACACATACTTAACGTGAATGTGCAATTCATGTTAAGGTTTTCAAAGTATCCTGAAGGAGATTTGTTGATTTAACCATTTGCATCCAATTTGACTAAATATATGGGCTAGTAGAATCTAAAGCTTAGTGTAAACACATGCTTTAAAACTTATTATGTGCAACTCTCATCATATCATTTTCATCTTCTTTTTGTTCATGTTTTGTAGCAGATCTGCAATACAGATCTAACACTTTATGTCTTATATTGCCTTCTTAAGAGCACAATTCTAGCATTTGAGAGACTCTCTTTTGCCCCGCCTTCAAAGCAGACATATTATCAAACTCATTTATTTTTCTTTTGAGTGATTCATATATCTAACTCACTCAAACACTCTTTTCGAATATTCAAATTTTAAGTATATCAATTATCAAGATCGTCTTTAAGGGCGTACAAGACGGGATATCGCACAGACCCTTAAATTTTTCAATATTAAACTATAGTTAAATGGCACCTCATAAAATATTTTTTCAGGTTAAGTCCTGGTTAAATATGGTCTCTATTTATTTTGCTCTTACTAAATTGTGACTAACCTACACAGGATCTCCAAAAAGTTGAAACGACTTGAATCTGTTTTCTATTTGACTTTGAATTGAGGAGAGGAATAATGAGAGTTTAGTGATTTAGATCAATAACTCATTGAGATCATCATCTTACTCTATGTTATATTACTTTTCAGATAAGTAGGTACTTAGATTGTGTGTGCAGCGGGAGATTTGACATTGAAAACATGTTGGATCATATTTTCGTTGTGCAGAAGACTTTAGTCTAATAAATGTATTAGTTAGACTTATTATATTGTAAAAATTTTGTCAGTCTAATTCTAGACTTGGACGAATGCTAAGTAAAATTATCAATCACTATAAATGCATGTGTAATTAAACTTGAGTAATATATTTTATGTGCGATGTATCAAAACATATGAATCATAAAAGGACATATTTTGAGCAAGTAAAATAGAAGAGATGGACTCTCTAATCCTAATCCTAATGTAATTATTTATAGAGCAATGCTATGTTTATACCAAATTGTTACACCGTAGCCATTTACACCGTAGGTTAATGTATGATTTAAAAAATGATTCAACTTCCAATACATATTATAATCATAAAATAAGGAAAAACATGAATAGTACCGTATTTAAATACGGTGTGGATGTCAAAGTGGGTGTCATTTTAGCATTTCTGTTATTTACATAGATGATCCATATTGCATCTTTGACACATGACTCTATCTAAACAAAAACTAACTCAAATTCATTAAAACTTCATAAACAAGTTTTTGAAAAAGTTATCCATGCATTTCAACCTTTCTGTATTCTCTTGCTCTCCCTAGCGCACAATTCTAGCATTTGAGAGACTCTCTTGTGCTCCAACTTCAAAGCTAACATATTATCAAACTCCTTTATTTTCTTTGAGTGATTCATCAACACTCTTTTTGAATATTCAAACTAGTACAATACCCGTGCGGCTCTTTTTGAATATTCAAACTAGTACAATACCCGTGCTCCCGCACGGGTAAAATTATTTGAAACGGTATAAAATATATTTAAATTTATATGTAAATTTGATACGATATAAAATGTATTTATATACGTATTTAAATTTAAAATTAGTTATTAATTTTAAAATGAACAATGATTATGTAAATTCAATTAAATTAAAATATAAAGAAAAAAAGGGACTCATGAGATGAAAAAATGAATATTTAATATTTAAAAATAAGAATTTTATCTTTTAAATTAAAATAATTATTGATTAAAATAAAATATGTATTGTGTTTATAGTGATCCGTGAAATAAAAAATTCATTTGAGACAATATAAAATGTATTTATATACAAATGTAAAATTGAAATTAATTATTTAATTATAAAATGAAAAATAATTATACAATTTCAATAAGTAATGATGCAAAAAGAAAAAAAAGACTCGTAAGATAAAGAAAAACAAAAAAAAAATTGATTCGATAATGACTCGTGAGATAAAAAAATTATTTGATGCGATATAAATATATTTAGATACAAATGCAAAATTTAAAATAATTTACTTAATTGTAAAATAAATAATAATCATACAAATTTAATTGTATTAAATAATTATATAAAAAAGAAAAAAATATTTAAAAATAAAAATTTTGTCTCTTAAATTAAGATAACGGTTGATTAAAATGAAATAGATATTGTGTTGATAGTGACATGTAAGATAAATATATAATTTTATTTTATTAAAATTAAAAAATAAATTATTAATATTTTTAGTGATAATAAATAAATAAATAAAAAATTAAAATAAAAGTGAGAAAGTGTGGGAAAAAGAAATATGAGAAATATTTGAAATTTGAATGAAGAGAGAGAATGAATGGATAAAGAAGATTGACATTTGACATGTTTATAGAGAGAAGATTGAAAATTAATTGGGACATTTATTAATTACCAATTTATCCATAATGTAGTGTAATAATTTTTTTGTGGAAGAGCAAATAAGGCAATGCATGCAATCTACTTATAATGGGTTGATAGTAGATTTAAATTTTAAGTATATAAGTTACTTATTTGTTTTTTATTTTTAATATATATATATATATATATATATATATATATATATATATATATATATATATATATATATATATATATATATATATATAATCCTATGCAATACACTAAAAAAATTGTCTATAGCCAAGTAATATTCACGTCATATAAAAAATTATGTCACAATCCGTTTTAGCAACGTGAATTTTCATGTGGTATGAACACGTATGACAACTCTGTTGTGTCATATAAAATACGGCGCAACAATTTGCCATGTCATATTCATGACACAATATTCTGCTCAGATTTTCACCTTTTATTTGCTGAAATTCAGTAAAAGCAGGTAGAATATACATTATTCTTATTATTTTGAAAAGACAGAGGAGAATAGATAATAGAGGGGAATTCCATTTCAGATGATAAATGTACAATACCATATAATAGCAAATACTGGTTACTTTCTTATACAATCTATAGAATATATCCACCAAATAATGTAATTTTTTAAAAATTAAAATAAGTTACAACTTTCCCAGTTTGAGCAAGTGGATTAACCCCCAAAAATAATAGTTGGATCACAGCAACACTCGTCCAAGAGGCAACAGCAACACAAAGCTGCAAAGCTGTATATAATTACAAAACAAAGAATTTATGTTAAGAATAACTGAAAACATGCTTGAATAAATAGTTAGGAAAATTAATGTAAATTTTTGCTTAAATTAGTTGGAATTACCATCCTTCAAGAAAACCAGGTTGTCTTTTGGGTGGTGGTGGTGGCGGTGGAGCATAATATTGCGGTGGTGCCGCCACGGGAGGTGGTCCTTGATAAGGGCCTGTATGAGACATAACAAAAACAAGAAATATTTAGTAACATTTCTTGACAGATTGTAGCTAGAAATGTTTCAAAAGGTGTGAAAAGTTTGGTAACTATATAATTTGATGTACCTTGGGCAGGATATGGATAGCCATATTTGATCTCATTCATCTTTGCAACAAAACTCTTAACTCAAAATATTTGGAATGAAGGGTTTGGTTATTTGGTATATGTTGTTGTTATATACTCATCAAGCAGATGCTTTCAGAAAAGAAAAGAAAAAGGATGAGAGAATATAGGTAGTGGAGTATTAAGAATAAAGTTCTAGAAATTATCTTTCATTTCAATTCACACATTAATTGGATATATTGGCATGTAACTTCATTCTTTATATATGTAATTACTTTGGGAAAGTAGTCCCCAAGGCCACTCACATAGAAAAAGAAGAATAATAATCAAACACTGAAAAAATAATGGACATGCTAATTTTCTAATTAATACTATATACATGATTTCCTATTGAATATTTTCTACTTAGTGTTTATTATATTATATAAAAATGGGAGAATATCTTAAACTCTAGAACCTCCACTGCCACGTAGTTTGATTCGAAGGGTGGAACACAATTGTGCAACCTCTCTTTATGTGGAAGCTTCTTTAATCACTTGTGTGTGAATAAAAAGGGCCAGAAAATCAATTTGGCATGCAGTTCCATGTGAATACAAAGTTCATTTTTGAGTTCAAAAAGCACTCACATGATGCTCCTATGATCTGCTGGTATCTAGCTAAGCGTGGGAATTATACTACTCCCTCCATTCCTATTTATAAGCAAATTTTAATATTTTAGATTCATTAAGGAATTAATGCATCTAACCTATATATAGTCCAAATACATCATTTATTGAATGAATCTAGAAAGTCAAAATTTACTTATAAAAGAGAATGGAGGGAGTACCTGTTTAAGCTCGAATATATTCTTTCCTTCCGCAATGCCACACGTTATTACAGCGTTTACTTTGTTCTAGTTCTGCCTTTATGTCAAACTTTAGCATCACGTTAACTCAAAGTGATTATTTAAGAATCTAATGAACATTACTTAATAATTTATAATTTTATTGTATCGCCTCTCTAGATGACTGTTTAATCTTTATACACGAATATATTAATAAATATATTAATCCTGCTTGAGTTTCTTCTAATAAGTCCCCTACAATAATGGGAATTCATAGCTTTAGGTTGATGGGTAGTCGGCTAATTTGCTAGGTCAAAATAGAGAAATACTTGTCTAGGAACACACATAAATCTATAAATCTATATCTATATCGTTAGAAACAATTAATAAAAAGAGAGAAAAATTTTAATGTATTATAAATTTAATTTCGATTTTAATTGAAATTATTGGGTAGTGGTTATTATGCAGAAGAGAGAAAATATTATTTTTTATTTTTAATTAATAAAAAAATATTATTAATTATTTGTAAATACACGTGTTATGTTCAGTCCTATGCAAGTATTTTCCGTCAAAATGAATTGGGTTCACAAGAGCAAATCCTAACTAGTTCAGACTTATTGAAATTAAAAATTCTATTTTTAATAAGGGAATTGCTCTCTAAACTCCATGAGGTACTTCCTAACTAATGTGAAAAGTCACAATTGTCTCTAAAATTTGAAGATGTATCTCTTGATGCATCTTTTTTACACATTCATTAGCGTAAATTGATGAGTCATCCTTATTTTGCTAAAATTTAATTTGGTAATATATCTTCGTATCAACATTTGGGTGAGTTCGGAAAGGCATCTCTATAACAACTCTTAAATCAAAACTTGGTGAGTTTTACAGAGATGCATATCCAGAATATGCTCTGTTAGGTCAAAGAAGAAGCAATGGTACAACACAAATTAACATCGAAATACTCAACACTACATAGATAAACGTTAACATAAATTTAACATTACATTTCATTACAAACAAGTGGTTTAGGATGTTGCAGCATCCTTAGAAGATCTTCGGTCGATCTTGCAATCGTCGCATCCATTTCAATCAGACCCTTCGAAGAGTAACGGTAAACTGTACTCTACATAACCTTTAAATCTTCATCTTTCTGTTGGAAATTCACCACACCCTATGGGAATTTCACTTCAATCTTGATCTCAAGATTGTACACAAACCCACTACACAATAGCAATGAAGAACAAAGAAAGAAGAAGAACAAACTAACAGCAAGAAAGAAAAGAGAGAGAAGAGAAATATTTGAAGAAAATTTTTACCCACTAACCGTGGGATTTGTGTTATTAATCCACTGCAAACTGTAACTGTGAATTCAATGTTATTACAAAATACAAGTGAAGCTTCCTATATATAGACTTAGATTTGCAAAAGCCCAAAACACTAAAAGCCCAAAATATCAAATCTAATCTAAACAAATCTGAATCCAATCAAATCAAATCTAACACGATTCTGTCGAAACACCTTCGACGACACTATGAATGCTTTCGACTTCGACACTATGAAATACATTTAACACACCACCTAATTCATTGTGTCTAAACTATCTACATTCATCATCGATCTTAGTCTTCTGAAGGCTTCGACCTGCACTCCCTTCGTCATGATATCTGCAATCTGATTCTCAGTTCTGCAGTGTTCCAATTTCATCTTCCCTTCTGCTACCTGCTCTCGAAGATAATGGAACCTCATTTCAATGTGCTTGCTTCGACCGTGTGCTATTGGATTCTTCGCCAAGTTGATAGCTGACTTGCTGTCGATCTTCATGGTAATTGCTCCATGACTCTTCCCTATAATCTCTTCGACCAAGTTCACCATCCTGGTTGCTTGACATGCACAAAGAGAAGCAGCTATATATTCTGCTTCGCATGATAACAATGCCTCTACTGGCTCCTTTCTCGAACTCTAAGCAACTGGTGCACCACCTAACATAAACACGTATCCAGCTGTGGATTTTCTATCCTCAGCGTCACTACACCAACTATAGTCGGTGTATCCCACTAACTTGCATTCTTTCCCTTCATCAGCTGCAGGAAACAAAATGCCATAGTCGAGAGTCCCCTTTAGATACCTCAGTATCCTCTTCGTCGCTGTTAGGTGTGATACCTTTGGCTTCTGCATGAATCTACTTACCATATCCACATTGTATGCTAAGTCAGGCCTTGTGTGACAAAGGTATCTAAGTGACCCAATAAGTCTTCTATATTGGGTTGGGTCAACATCATCTTCGTCTGGATCCTTCGACAGTTGCAGTCTGGTCTCAGCTGGAGTCGAAGTTGAGTTGCAATCTTGCATCTCAAATCTCTTGAGTATTTCGCCTGCATATCTTCGTTGGTGCATCATCAAACCTCTACTAGTCTTGTAGAATTCGATGCCAAGGAAATATGAGAGATCTCCCAAGTCTGAAATTTCAAACTCCTCACTTAGGTCATGCTTGAAACCTTCGATCTCCTTCTTGTAACTCCCTGTTATCAACAAATCATCGACATAGAGGCATAATATAAGCAATTCATTATTGCTTCTCCTTACATACACTCCATGCTCAGTCGTACACTTCACAAATTCCTTCTCCCTTAAGAAGCTGTCGATTTTCTTATTCCAAGCTCTTGGAGCTTGCTTAAGTCCATACAGGGCTTTATGCAGCTTGTACACCTTTCCTTATTCGCCTTGTTTCACATACCCAGCTGGTTGTGCGACATAAACTTCTTCGTCTAAGGGGCCATTAAGGAATGCACACTTCACGTCCATCTGACATGTGTGTCAATTGTTCATATTTGCTAGACCAACAACCAACCTGATTGTTTCGATCCTAGAAACAGGTGCGAACAATTCATCGAAGTCTATTCCTTCCTTCTGAAGAAATCCTTTCGCCACAAGTCTCGCCTTGTGTCGAGTTACTTCCCCTCTAGGATTTACCTTCACCTTGTAAACCCACTTCACATCAATTGCCTTCTTGCCTTGAGGCAATTCGACAAGTGACCAAGTGTTATTGACTTTGATGGACTCTAACTCCTCATTCATTGCTTTCACCCACTTCGAATCTTTCAATGCTTCAGCTGCATTGACTGGTTCGACGTCTGCGTAGAAAGCATAATGTACCAGCTCACCCTCTTCATCGACTACATCATCTAATGTAATTACACATTCTTCCAACCTTGCATGCATGTGTCTTGTTCGTCGAGGTCTGCTTGAACCTGCTTCATCTGCAACTGGTTCCTGTCGAACTTCTCTTTCGACTTCAGTGGTTGTTTCTTCACAAGAGATTCTCACTGAATCCTTCTTGGCATTCTCAGCCCAATCCCATTCTTTAACCTCATCTATGATCACGTCCCTGCTGATCACTACCTGCTTATTCACTGGGTCGAACAACTTGTAACCTCCAGTCGAATGATATCCTATCAAGATCATCTGATTCGACTTGTCATCAAGCTTCCTTCTCAACTGATCTGGCACATATCTATGTGCTATAGATCCAAACACTTTCAAGTGACTGAGGTTAGGCTTGACACCAGACCAACATTCTTCTGGTGTGATTCCTTCAAGCTTCTTCGTCGGGCATCTGTTTAAAATATATGTTGCTGTCGAAACCGCTTCTCCCCATAATTCTTTGGTTAGATGCTTTCCATTCAACATACTTCTCACCATGTTCATGATGGTTATGTTCTTTCGTTCTGCAACTCCATTTTGCTGTGGTGTATAGGGTGGCACCACCTCATGCACAATCCCTTCCTTTTCACATAATGCATCGAACTCTTTCGACATATACTCTCCACCACCATCTGTCCTCAGAATTTTCAACTTTCGACCACTCTATCTTTCGACCATGGATTTGAATATGGAAAATACCTCCATCACATCACTTTTCTTCTTGATGAGGTAAGTCCATAACTTTCGACTGAAATAATCTATAAACGTGACAAAATATCTGCTGCCACCAATCGAATCCACCTGGATTGAACTACATACATCAGAGTATATGACTTCAAGAATTGCCTTCGACTTCCTTCCTGCATCCTTGCTGAAGCTATTCTTGTGTTGTTTCGACTGAACACACTCTTCACAGACTTCACTTGGAATGTCGATTTCTGGTAATCCTGAAACCATATTTCTTCTCTTTAGCTCTCTGATGTCATTGAAGTTGAGATGGCCTAGTCGAAAATGTCATAACCACTCATCTCTGCTGGCTGCTGTTGCTAGACACTTGTGCTCCATCACCTTGAGTTCAATCTTGAAGGTCCTATTCTGAGACATTGGAGCCTTCAAGATCAACCTACCACCTGCGTCAAGAACTCTCATCATCTTGTCTTCAACAACTACCTTGTAGTTCTTTTCGACTAGCTGCCCTATACTGAGCAAATTACTCTTCATGCCTGGAATGTACAACACATTGGAAATTGTTGACCTTTTGCCATCTTTCCTCATAATTAGAACATCACCAACACCTTCAGCTGCTAGAGTGTTATCATTTGCAAACTTCACCGTGTTCTTCGACGAGGGCTTCATGTTGACAAACGAATCTCTCCTTCCAGTCATGTGTGATGAGCATCCTGAGTCCAAGTACCACTGATCTTGGAATCTCTCTTCATCTCTCGTTGTGACCATCAACAACGTCTCGTCTTCTACATGCTTCGCTAGCTTGGCATCAGTTTCTTGATTTCTCTTTTTTCTGGACAGTTACTAACATAATGTTCATACTTCTGACAATTGAAACATTGAATGTGACTCTTGTCAGATTTTCGATCACCACCTTTTCCTCTACCTTCAGCACCACCTCTTTGGTTGCCTTGGTTCCAAGGTTTCTTCTTATTCGACTGGTTTCCTTCTTTGTTGCCATTCCAGCTTCCTTTACCTTTCCTTTCCTTTTCTGACTGCGCCTGCAAAGCCATATCACTCTTTGACTTTCCTGCAGCTCTCTCAGCCATCCTTTGCTCATGAGACTCAAGCGTCCCTTGAAGATCTTCTTTCGTCAATACTGACAAGTTCTTCGACTCTTCTATGGCTACTACCATGTGGTCAAATTTTGGAGCCAATGACCTCAAGATCTTTGAAACAACTGATCTTGATGTCAACACCTCTCCACATACTTTGATTTGATTCACCAGTTTTGTAACTCTGGTGAAGAAATCTGTGATACTTTCGTTGTCTTCCATCTGAAGCAACTCATAGGTTCTCTTGTGAGTTTGTAACCTCACTTCTTTCACCTTTTCTGTGCCTCCAAACGACTTTTCAAGAATCTCCCATGCTTCCTTTGCTGATTCTGCATCGCTAAATTTTTCAAAGTTATCTGGATCAACACATTGATGGATTATAAACAGCGCTTTATAATCTTTCTTCTTCAATTCTTTGTGTGCAGCCTTTTCTTGATCCATCGCGTTCTCCCCAAGCGGTGTTACTCCTTCCTTCACAAGATCCCAAAGATCTTGATAACAGAAAACCACCTTGATCTACTTGCACCAATTCTCATAATTATCTTTCTTGAGAATTGGTAGGGTCGCCGGAAAGTGGCCATTTGAATGATTCATAGCCATCACGGTTTTCCTCCTTTAATCGTAACCGGAGCTCTAGATACCAGATGTTGGAAATTCACCACACCCTATGGGAATTCCACTTCAATCTTGATCTCAAGATTGTACACAAACCCACTACACAATAGCAATGAAGAATAAAGAAAGAAGAAGAACAAACTAACAGCAAGAAAGAAAAGAGAGAGAAGAGAAAATATTTGGAGAAAAATTTTACCCACTAACCGTGGGATTTCTGTTATTAATCCACTGCAAACTGCAACAGTGAATTCAATGTTATTACAAAATACAAGTGAAGCTTCCTATATATAGACTTAGATTTGCAAAAGCCCAAAACACTAAAAGCCCAAAATATCAAATTTAATCTAAACAAATCTGAATCCAATCAAATCAAATCTAACACGATTCTATCGAAACACCTTCGACGACACTATGAATGCTTTCGACTTTGACACTATGAATTACATTTAACACTTTCTTTAGTTCAAGCTTGGTGAACCATATATTTCCTTTGTCGTCAATCGAGGTTGAACAATGCTCGAACTTGACAACTCTTCGATTTTCCTAGATATCTGTTAAATGTTTAGTAAATAAATCACGAGTTTTAATTCACTTAAAAGATTAAATTTGAAAAGTGTAAAGTGTGAGAAAGTATATTAGTGCTTGAGAGTTCAATGTTTGAATTTATGGAAATTTGATAAAAGTTCAAAGCAGTAAATACAAGAATACTAAAAAGGGTAAAGTAAATGAAGAAAATTGGTAAAGAACCTGGATAAAATGCTTGAATTAAAATTGAGACACAAGTTCATAAATTTCTCACAAATTCTATATCTATGTGACTTGGATGTGTGAATTCTAAAGAGAACATAATGAAAATGCGAACCCTATTTCAGAAAACAAAATCTACTTATATAGTAAGTACATTAGTAACAATCAACAACGGTCACTTCTTTATAATTCGACCTGTCTCTTATTATGTGGAATCTTGTCTTCTAATTTGCTTCCATGTGTATTTGGTTCTTAAACTGCCTCAAACTACTATCACACTTGAAACTATCTTCAATTTCTCTAACTGTCTCGGTTGAAAAGTTCTCCTGTCGAATCTTGTGGCTTAGTTTTGAAAGACGTACCATAACTACCTGCATTTAACTCTTATATATATATATATATATATATATATATATATATATATATATATATATATATATATATATATATATATATATATCAACAACCTGAGTCAAAAATCATAGGCTAACAGATACCCCAAAAAAAAAGTCATTTTCGATTATATTTCCAATATGCAGACAAATGGCATTTTTTTTAGTAATTATCAATTCTATGTAAATTGTTCTACCTACATCATTGTCATCATGACTACTACTACCTAGCCATCACGCCAGTAACATTCGTTCATCTACCATCATGGCTTATTTTAGCACAAAAATTCAAAAAGCCAACGTTTTAGTCTTAGAGTGAAAATGAAAGCCTTATTTCAACAACCATATAACTTCCTCTTCTCTTGTTTCTTTCGTTGCTGATGTTACTGCTCCTTCATTCTCTAGAAACCGCACCTACATCCTAGAATGACCAATGGAGAAAGAAAAAACCATCATCTGGGCTTTCTAAGTGTCGCGGGGCAAAATATAGCAAAGCGCATAACACACTCGAAAATACAACAGAGTCGCCACAAAATTTTATTTATTCAAAGAGAAAGGAAAAATATCAATAAAACCCAAAGGAAAGAGAAAATGGTAATGAAGTCGGTTGTGCAAGGGGAAGGTATTAGCATCCCACTCATCTTTTGTACTCAACGGGAACCATTTTAATTATTCTTTGTGCGGATGAGTGTTATTATCTAAAGGTTACTTGCGATTGGTTTTAATTAAGGGGAAAAATAAGTTTTTCACTAATGCGCTCGCCAAGATTTTGAAATCCTGTGCCTATGTATTTCCATAGTGCAATGAGAAAATTAGAGATTCGTAGTTCGTGGAGTAGAAAATAAGTATTTATTGGTTGATTTTAGGGATCAGTGTTATAAGCATATCCTAGAAGTATTTTGACGTTAGTTGTTTGATCCTGGTTCAGATGCTCTAAGTTATTAGTATGACTGCTAAGGAATAGATTATAACAGTTCTTTTATGAAAAGAATTTTTTGTTTGGTTTGAACCAAGGACAAAGAATTGTAAAGGTGGTGTCTGAATCAAGGACAAAGAATTGTAAAGGTTGTGTCTGAACCAAGAACAAAAAATTGTAAAGGTTGGTGTCTGAACCATGGACAAAGAATTGTAAAAGCGGTGTCTGAACCAAGAAAATGGTGTCTGAACCAAGAAAGTGGTAAAAATTTGCCTAAACTAGAGATTAACAAAGCCAACGGGAATAAGAATAAGAGTTTGCCTAAACCAGAGGATTAACAAGGCAAGTGGGAAGAGTATGGGTGTCAAAATCAAGAGGAGTTGTATTAGAATTAAGAGAGAAAGATTATATAATATTTTTTATATTGGTTGTGATTGATTTTAGTCTGAAGACGAATATTCAAACAGGGAGCTCTACAACAGTGTCTGAATCATTCAGGGAGAGAGAATCTACATCCTCCTCCTTTTTCTTCCTTTAAAAATGAAAATGACCTTGATTTGAATTGCACTAAAGTCTATGAATGGGGTGAATACTTTGAACAACTGGGTCATGCGTCTCGTATCCAAAGATATTTAGAATGAGGATAGGAATACACCATCTCATCCTTTTCCATTTCTTAAGGCTTGTGGCGCATAATTTGCATTGTGTTTTTTTAAGTTTATTTGCAAAAAGAACTTTTAGTTTTATATGAACAAACTTGTTCTGGACTGGACCAATGGCCAGGCATGGCCCAATCCACTTCTGCTCCATAACGGCCCAATTGCCTAAGTACAATCCACAAACGGGCAAAAGTTACCTTTCTGCCCCTCCAGCCAGGCAAGGACTGCATCGCTCCTCCCTGGAAATGCTGCTCGTTACGCACGGCTTCTCCACTACCCGAACAGCTGAGGGCAAGTGCCCGAAACTATGCTTATGCCCGACATAACGACTAGTTTTGGGCACCCTGCCCGACATAACGGCTAGTTTTGGGCAGTTACCTATTCTTCGGGAAAACGGTTATTTCGCCCCGAAAATAGGACCGTTGGCCACGCGCTTGGGGGCATTATATAAACCCTCTCACTTGAAAGGGTCAGGTATCCAATATTCACCCTATGAACTAATACTTTGTACTTGCCCTTTTCTCTGACCCTTTCTTACTTGAGCGTCGGAGTGCCTTGCAGGTACACCCCCTCCTCCTCTCCATACGCCCAGCATCTCAGACGTACTTAGTGGCCCACTTCTACAGGATCTGATCCAGCCTTTGCGATCAGTGGCGCCGTATGTGGGAAACCTTGTTCTCCCCATCTTTCTTTTCCCAAAAACCGAAGATCAAAGCAAATTTCTAAGATCATCATCATGGCTTCTCAAGATCACGCCAAAAGTGCTCTCCAACCCGCTGCCCTCCCCGTCAATAAGACTGACGTTGACGGCCAATCATCTCTCCTCCGAGATGCCCGTTTTCTGAGGGACGGGGCCATAAATTCTCCTTCCCCTACCCCTGCTGACCGCAACAACAATCAGCCTTTGCTGGACATCCAACCCATTCCTGTTCCGCCCAAGTATAACACTGAATCACACTACGTATTTGACTCGGATTGCACATGTTTCTTAGGATTTTATTGCTATTTTCTTGTGGTATGCTTGTGTTTTGTTTTGTTTTCAAGTTCTTTGTATTCCCAGAGCTCCTCGTGAAGAAATGAAGAAAAATGAGCAAGAAAACCAGTTTTTGAGGAAATTGTACACATGGCATCCACCATGGCGGGCGCCATAGGGTAGGCCATGACTTGGATCGGAGTCAACTGCTATCAACTGCCACGATCTCCACTTCTTTTTCCCTTGGTTCACATGGCGGGCGCCATGAGGTGGTGGCGGGCGCCACCTTTGTCGTATGGTTTCCCTCCCAAAAGAAGTTGGGGGCACTTTGGTCTTTCCATAGTTTTTCCTAGGCTATAAATAGATGAGTCCTTGATCCTTTTTCTTCATCCAAGCTTAGTTTCAGAACTCAAGCCATATATTTTCAGTATTGTAAAGTGATAAACTTCTCACATCGGGGAGTTATCACACTGGTTGATCGAGTCTGTAATCGAGTTTGGAGCACTCTGGTAGAAGTTAATCCTGCTGTCATTTTCATTTCTAGTAATTTATTTCCAGTTGTACCAGATTTAAAGCCTCCGATTTGGAGTAGGTTTCTATTTACTTTCCCGCACTATTTACTTTCTCGTACTATTTACTTTCTCGCAATATTTACTTTCCCGCACTATTTACTTTCTCGCACTATTTACTTTCCCGCACTATTTACTTTCTTGCACTATTTACTTTCTCGCAATATTTACTTAAAAAAAGAATCTACTTTAACATGATCTATTTCAACATGTCTATTTACATTTCCATATCCGGCTAAATTTTAAAGGTTAGAATGTAAGGATCATAGTTAAAGTAGTATTCCATACAAGGTGTCAATAGAAATGCTTAGGGGTTATTCTGATTTTTAACACAAGTTTTCTGCAATTTATTTCTGTTGGGTAAGATCGAAAGCCGTCCAACCTTTGGTTAAACTTGGTTAGTCTTAACTGTTCAAAGGAATCGAAAGCGCTTTGTCTAGTTAAGGAGGAGTTTTTAATACTTTAGAAAAACGATTTTAAAACTATTTTCGGACGGGTTTATGGGTTTAAAGTCCGGTTCGCATGAACCTCTTTCGTTGCTGATGTTACTGCTCCTTCATTCTCTAGAAACCGCACCTACATCCTAGAATGACCAATGGAGAAAGAAAAAACCATCATCTGGGCTTTCCAAGTGTCGCGACGCAAAAAACACCAAAGCGCATAACACACTCGAAAATACAACAGAGTCGCCACAAAATTTTATTTATTCAAAGAGAAAGGAAAAATATCTATAAAACCCAAAGGAAAGAGAAAAGGGTAATGAAGTAGGTTGTGCAAGGGGAAGGTATTAGCATCCCACTCATCTTTTGTACTCAACGGGAACCATTTTAATTATTCTTTGTGCGGATGAGTGTTATTATCTAAAGGTTACTTGCGATTGGTTTTAATTAAGGGGAAAAATAAGTTTTTCACTAATGCGCTCGCCAAGATTTTGAAATCCTGTGCCTATGTATTTCCATAGTGCAATGAGAAAATTAGAGATCCGTAGTTCGTGGAGTAGAAAATAAGTATTTATTGGTTGATTTTAGGGATCAGTGTTATAAGCATATCCTAGAAGTATTTTGACGTTAGTTGTTTGATCCTGGTTCAGATGCTCTAAGTTATTAGTATGACTGCTAAGGAATAGATTATAACAATTCTTTTATGAAAAGAATTTTTTGTTTGGTTTGAACCAAGGACAAAGAATTGTAAAGGTGGTGTCTGAATCAAGGACAAAGAATTGTAAAGGTTGTGTCTGAACCAAGAACAAAAAATTGTAAAGGTTGGTGTCTGAACCAAGGACAAAGAATTATAAAAGCGGTGTCTGAACCAAGAAAATGGTGTCTGAACCAAGAAAGTGGTAAAAATTTGCCTAAACCGGAGATTAACAAGGCCAACGGGAATAAGAATAAGAGTTTGCCTAAACCAGAGGATTAACAAGGCAAGTGGGAAGAGTATGGGTGTCAAAATCAAGAGGAGTTGTATTAGAATTAAGAGAGAAGGATTATATAATGTTTTTTATATTGGTTGTGATTGATTTTAGTCTGAAGACGAATATTCAAATAGGGAGATCTATAACAGTGTCTGAATCATTCAGGGAGAGAGAATCTACATCCTCCTCCTTTTTCTTCCTTTAAAAATGAAAATGACCTTGATTTGAATTGCACTAAAGTCTATGAATTGGGTGAATACTTTGAACAACTGGGTCATGCATCTCGTATCCAAAGATATTTAGAATGAGGATAGGAATACACCATCTCATCCTTTTCCATTTCTTAAGGCTTGTGGCGTATAATTTGCATTGTGTTTTTTTTAAGTTTATTTGCAAAAAGAACTTTTAGTTTTATATGAACAAACTTGTTCTGGACTGGACCAATGGCCAGGCATGGCTCAATCCACTTCTGCTCCATAACGGCCCAATTGCCTAAGTACAATCCACAAACGGGCAAAAGTTACCTTTCTGCCCCTTCAGCCGGGCAAGGACTGCATCGCTCCTCCCCAGAAATGCTGCTCGTTACGCATGGCTTCTCCACTCCCCGAACAACTGAGGGCAAGTGCCCGAAACTATGCTTATGCCCGACATAACGACTAGTTTTGGGCACCCTGCCCGACATAACGGCTAGTTTTGGGCAGTTACCTATTCTTCGAGAAAACGGTTATTTCGCCCCGAAAATAGGACCGTTGGCCACGCGCTTGGGGGCATTATATAAACCCTCTCACTTGAAAGGGTCAGGTATCCAATATTCACCCTACGAACTAATACTTTGTACTTGCCCTTTTCTCTGACCCTTTCTTACTTGAGCGTCGGAGTGCCTTGCAGGTACACCCCCTCCTCCTCTCCATATGCCCAGCATCTCAGACGTACTTAGTGGCCCACTTCTACAGGATCTGATCCAGCCTTTGCGATCAGTGGCGCCGTCTATGGGTAACCTTGTTCTCCCCATCTTTCTTTTCCCGAAAACCAAAGATCAAAGCAAATTTCTAAGATCATCATCATGGCTTCTCAAGATCACGCCAAAAGTGCTCTCCAACCCGCTGCCCTCCCCGTCAATAAGACTGACGTTAACCGCCAATCATCTCTCCTCCGAGATGCCCGTTTTCTGAGGGATGGGGCCACAGCTTCTCCTTCCCCTACCCCTGCTGACCGCAACAACGATCAGCCTTTGCTGGACATCCAACCCATTCCTGTTCCGCCCAAGTATAACACTGAATCACACTACGTATTTGACTCAGATAGCACATGTTTCTTAGGATTTTATTGCTATTTTCTTGTGGTATGCTTGTGTTTTGTTTTGTTTTCAAGTTCTTTGTATTCCCAGAGCTCCTCGTGAAGAAATGAAGAAAAACGAGCAAGAAAACCAGTTTTTGAGGAAATTGTACACATGGCATCCACCATGGCGGGCACCATAGGGTAAGCCATGACTTGGATCGGAGTCAACTGCTGTCAACTGCCACGATCTCCACTTCTTTTTCCCTTGGTTCACATGGCGGGCGCCATGAGGTGGTGGCGGGCACCACCTTTGTCGTATGGTTTACCTCCCAAAAGAAGTTGGGTGCACTTTGGTCTTTCCATAGTTTTTCCTAGGCTATAAATAGATGAGTCCTAGATCCTTTTTCTTCATCCAAGCTTAGTTTCAGAACTCAAGCCATATATTTTCAGTATTGTAAAGTGATAAACTTCTCACATCGGGGAGTTATCACACTGGTTGATCGAGTCTGTAATCGAGTTTGGAGTACTCTGGTAGAAGTTAATCCTGCCGCCATTTTCATTTCCAGTCATTTATTTCCAGTTGTACCAAATTTAAAGCCTCCGATTTGGAGTAGGTTTCTATTTACTTTCCCGTACTATTTACTTTCTCGCACTATTTACTTTCTCGCAATATTTACTTTCCCGCACTATTTACTTTCTCGCACTATTTACTTTCCTGCACTATTTACTTTCTTGCACTATTTACTTTCTCGCAATATTTACTTAAAAAAAGAATCTACTTTAACATGATCTATTTCAACATGTCTATTTACATTTCCATATCCGGCTAAATTTTAAAGGTTAGAATGTAAGGATCATAGTTAAAGTAGTATTCCATACAAGGTGTCAATAGAAATGCTTAGGGGTTATTCTTATTTTTAACACAAGTTTTCTGCAATTTATTTCTGTTGGGTAAGATCGAAAGCCGTCCAACCTTTGGTTAAACTTGGTTAGTCTTAACTGTTCAAAGGAATCGAAAGCGCTTTGTCTAGTTAAGTAGGAGTTTTTAATACTTTAGAAAAACGATTTTAAAACTATTTTCGGACGCGTTTATGGGTTTAAAGTCCGGTTCGCATGAACCTTTTTTTGTTAAAAGTTCCAAGTCAAAATACTTTTCAACCGAGTCAAGAAACTATATTTCTTAAAAATAGGTTTATTACTTTAACGCAATGCGCGCTTTTTTATAAGTGACAATAAGAGGGTTCGATTATGGGATGAACTCGGTTCTGAATACGCGAAAGCGACTGTTCCCGTTAAATTAGTTCTTTTCATAAGTAGAAAACATTACCCCATAAGTAGTTTTATTTACAAGCATTTGGAATACTATCCGACTGTGTGAATTACATTCAGGCCTGTTGTTTTAAATTGAATTTTATATCTTCGTACTTTACTTCGCTTTTACTGTGCACTCACGAACTCCCGATTGATTTGCCTTAGATAAACATCGTAACAATAGAAACCGATAGATTGACGTTTGGTCTCTGTGGGATCGATAATATTTTATATTACTCTGACGTGATTCGTATACTTGCGAAAACACCGCGTCAAGTTTTTGGCACCGTTTCCTGGGACCAATTACGTCAAATTTTGTACCCTGTTGTTACACCGTCTAGACTAAGGCTTTACCTACTGGTCAATTTGAAGAACTCGCAGCACCGGTAGTCTTATAGATCCTTTAGCGGAACCTGAACGTTACGCTCGCGCACGTCTCTCACTTCGTAGAATTAAGGAAACTATGGCCGAAGACCGTAACCAAAGACCCCTTAAGGATTTCGCTCAACCATCCGATGACGAACCCAGTTCTAGTATAGTAAACCCTAATATTTCTGCTAACAATTTCGAACTGAAACCCTCCCTATTACAATTAGTACAACAAAACCAATTCGCGGGTCTCCCCTCTGAGAACCCAAATCAACATCTAAAAGTCTTCATCTAATTAGCTGACACTTTTAAAACCAATGGTGCTACTCCTGAGGCGATTCGTCTAAGACTATTTCCTTTCTCCCTCAGAGACAAAGCCCTTACATGGTTAGATTCCCTTCCAGCCAATTCTATAACAACTTGGGAAGACCTTAGGAGAGTATTCCTTGCTAGATATTTTCCCCCAAGTAAAACTGTTGTTTTTCGAAACCAAATAACCAGATTCACTCAAAACTAAGGTGAATCACTCTTTGAAGCTTGGGAGAGATATAAAGACCTATTGAGAATATGTCCACATCATGGCCTGGAATCATGGCTAATCATTCATACCTTCTATAATGGACTTCATTATAACACTAAGATGACCATCGGCGCTACCGCTGGTGGCGCTCTGATGAATAAACCTTACCCTGAGGCTTGCGCTCTCATCGAAGATATGGCTCAAAACCATTGTCAATGGGGAACAGAACGAGCAACAGTGGAGAAGAAAGAAGCCCAAGGAGGAATACATGAGATAAGTTATATAGACATGATGTAAGCCAAAATGGACGCTTTGGCCCTTAAGGTCGAACATATGTACGTAAACCTAGCTACTGCAGCAGCAGTCTCGTCGGAATGCGAATTACGTGGAACCAAAGGACACCAATCAGCGGAATACAATCTGTTGAATGAAACTAAATCAGACCAGGTCAACTATGCCCAAGGGAACCCATTTTCAAACACTTATAACCCTGGATTGAGGAATCACCCAAACTTTTCCTACAAAAACAATAACCCTATCCAAAACCCTGCACCTCTGAGACCACCCGGTTTTCAAGCCCAGAAACAAAATCAACCTATGCAAGCTGTGCCGCCCAAGCCGAACCTTGAGAAAATCATGGAAAATTTCATTTCGGCTCAAACCCAGCAAAACAAAGAATTCCTAAACCAAAACATTCATGTAAACGAAATGATTACCCAGTTAGGAGCCAAGGTAGACCAAATAGTCACCCACAATAAGATGCTTGAAACCCAGATCTCTCAGGTAGCTCTCAAACAAGCTCCCGAAACCACACCTGGAGGACAATTTCCTGGACAACCTCAACAAAACCCCCGAGGACAAGCCAATGCAATTACCTTACGAAGTGGGACCGCTTACGATGAACCGTTTAACCCGACATTGGGCAACCCCAGAACTTCTAAGAAAAGCGTTGTACCTACGGACGAAGTAGAGGAATCAGTGGAATCTGAAGAACAGAAAAACCAAGATAAGGGAGAAACTATAGATAAAACTAATGAACCACCCCCGCCATACAAACCTCCAATACCCTATCCACAAAGACTCAAACAAACCAAGATCAATAACCGATACCAGCAATTCATTAAAGTCATAGAGAAACTTCATGTGGAGATCCCTTTCACAGAAGCCATCACCCAGATACCATCTTATGCAAAGTTCCTCAAAGACATCCTTACCAATAAACGTAGACTTGACGATCCAAAACCTTTGGAATGCAATTCCATTTCCGAGAATAAACTTGCCAAAAAGGAGAAAGATCCTGGAAATTTCTCCATACCTTGTATTTTCGGGAGTCATGTCATCAATAAAGCTCTCCTGGACTTAGGAGCTAGTGTGAGCTTAATGCCTCTAGCAGTTTGTGAAAGGTTAAAACTAGGAGAACTGCAACCTACTAAGATGTCTCTTCAATTAGCCGATAGATCCGTCAAATATCCAGTAGGCATATTAGAAGACGTCCCAGTTAGGATCGATCAGTTGTTTATCCCTACTGATTCGTTGTCATGGACATTAAAGAAGATGATGACATCCCAATCCTCCTAGGTGTCGCTCCCGAGGATTTGCATCCACGGTACAAACGCGAAAGTGGTGCAGAAAACAGAGTCGCCAGCAATGTGTATTTATCCCAAGAGAGGGAAAGGAAACACTGCGTAAACCTGAGGGGAGGAAAAGAGCATGGTCTCGCGACCAAGAGAAATGGGTAAGGGAGTCGGTTACGCGAAGGGAAGGTGTTAGCACCCCACACGTCCATCGTACTCGATGGGATCCACGCTTGTTGTCTCGATCAAAGGGTGTCGTCGCCTGGAGCTCCACTGCTACTGGAAAGGAGAAGAAATAGGAACGGAAAGGAATAAAGAAACGAAGAAGAAATGAAAAATAAGTGACTCGATAGGACATCGCTCGTCCTACGCCTACGTATTCCCTCGTGCAATGGGAAAGTTAGAGTCAACGTAGTTCGGACACGAACTAAGGGGGGAGGTTGCTTGCCAAGACATCATCGTCTTGTGCCTACGTATCCTCAGTCGGACTAGAGAGAGGAAATCAGAGTAGTCGTAGTTCGACTCACGGGTCGGTTAGTGTTTTTTATGAGCGACGTTAGATTCGCGTCCGGCAGTTAGGGTCGATGCCTGTTTGCGACTTAGACGGAAAGTAACGTGCTCTTTTCTGAAAATGGTCCGGAACCAAACAATCCCGAAGGATAAAAAGATTTGAATTTGTTTTTGTGTTTTTTAGACAGAAGTGGATTGAAGTTAGTTCGTAACTTGCATTGCACCTAAGTCTGTAACATAGGAACGAATACTTCGCGCATCGTCCCCAACAGGACGTACACTAAGTACCCTAGAAGAATGAAGGGAGATCCCCCATACTTCACTTCCCATATGTAAGGCTCGTGCGCAATACATGTTAATCCTTTATTAAGTGTTTTAGGATTATTATGAGATGAGAAGAGAAGACTCAAAGGAAAAGAAAACACTAAGGGGAAACTAAATGATCTTAATGTTATCATGCAAAGGTGGCCCTATAGTTGAGTTAAAGAGGGAAACATCTACCTAAGTTAGCATGTAAAGGATTGAAAGCCTAATATCTCTCCTACCTCCAACTTAATCAGAAATTAAGTGGAGCTAGGAATCCTAAGGGGATCATGTGAACAAACACAAGTAAACATTAACCAATTCAATTACAGATATCACCAAAATCAAGACTTAAGCAAGTCTCAAGAAAAGAAAGAAAGCTCAAAGATGCCCAAATATCCAATCATCAACATGTTAACACAACAAAGATACAAAGCACTTGAATACTAAACATAATGCGCAAACAGAGCCTACTTTGAGGTAGGGCTTCAGATGTACTCAATATGCTTCTAACATGGATAAAACCCTAGAATGAGGCATGAAAGATAAAATTGAGATTCTAGGGGTACCTAACGGAGAAGGTCCGTTGCCTCTTCAACACGCATAAAAATCTTAGGAACACTTAGAAGCTTCTCCATTATCAATCCGATTAATCCTCAATTGTCCAACATCACTAATCAACATCCAAGATTAACTTAGACAAAATCAAAAGGGCTAACGGAGAAGGTTTGTTGCCTCTTCAAAGCGTTCAACAAGCTCCAGAATTTTGAGAAGCTTCACGACTATCCATTCGATTAATCCTCAAGTGTTCAACGTCACAAATCAACATCCAAGATCAACTGAGCTAAGATCAAAAGTGCTAACACAAGAATAAAAAAAAAGTTAACAAGAACTTAATAAAAGAAAGTCAATTAAAATTCTAATCAAAATCAACTAAGAAATCAACATTTGAACAAAAACTACTCAAGAAAATAATATTGAAAATTAATCAAGAATGAACATCAAAAGTTTTAGTCCAAAATAATGAATCCAATATCTAATTAAAACTAAAGTTTAATCACTAATCAAAACCAAATTATTCAAAACTCAAATTAAAATGAGTTTAGAACTAACATCAAAGTCAAGATTGAGAACATAATTTTTATCAAAAATCAAATCATCAAAATAATTACAACAAAACCTAATAAAGCCAATTGAAATTAGAGATGTGGGTCAGAAACAAGGGTGTCGAGATGGAATCATATGGGCCGGAAACATAGCCCATCATCCATGGCTTCATGATACAAAGGTAATTAAGGGTAATGTAGAGCAACATGGGCTCCACGACCCACCATCTTGCGCATGGTGCTCAGTTAACAAAACAAAAATCCTCTCCCACAAGAATGTGGTTTGTTTTGGGTGAGATTTTGGTTAGTTGATTTGTAAACAGAGTGAGGAATTTGAGTGAATAAGGTTGGGTTAGAAGATTAAGGTTTGTGAAAAATAATGTGTGAACTGTGGAGTCAGGATTTGTTGTTTGAAGATCAGGTCTCGATTGGAGGTTGAGGGAGAGGAATGATTTTGGAAGGTTATAACAGAGAAGGAAAAGTCAAAAAGTGTTTGAGGTAATTTTAGCAGAGTTTGTTTAGGCTATCCAAGCTTGGTGAATTAATGAGAAAGAGTCTTGATTTATAGGAAGAGAGGAAGGTGAATTGGGAAAAAAATTGTGTGAAATTGTGAGCTGGAATTTGCTAACGGTTGGGTCGTACGAATTGGTTTTGTGATTTATTCTATCGTTGTGATTGTGTTCGTACGAATGATTTGTTGCAATTTGGAATTGCTTTTGCAGGTACAGGTTGGTTTGCAGCTTGGTGTGAATTTACTACTTGAAGGGTGGGGTCTGTTGGTTGAAATTTATTCTGGTGTATGGAGTTGGAATTGGCTCAGTGGGGCCAGGTATGCGGAATTGTGCAAAAAAGAAGGATGTAGCTTAGGTCGTTGCGTACAGTGGTTTTGGCTGGTTTGTGAATGAGAATTATTTTGTGGGTTTGGATATGAATCATGTGTGTGGACTCAAAATGAATATTGTTGAAAGAAATGGATTTTGGTTTGGATTAATAAATGGATAGAATGGATAAAAAAATGGTTATTATTATACTAATGGATGAATTTATGGATTATAAATGGAAATGGATTAAAAGAAATAGTTATGGAAATTGAATCTAAATTGGATATGGATACAAAGGATGAAGTGGATAATTGAAACTAGATTTATGGATATTGGAAAAATGTGGGCATTTGTGAATGGTTTAGAAAATGAAAATGGTTTATGAATAAAAGAAAAAGATAAGTGGATAAAAAAAATGAAAAAAATGGGTATTTGTTTTTGAAAGTGGATAATTATGGACTAAAAATGGTTATTGAAAAAAAATGAATTATGAAAATGGGCTTAATGGATTTATGGTAGAAATTGGGTAAAAATGAAAATGGATATTAATTGGTAAATGGATATTGGTAAAAAAAATGGTTTTGTAATGGATATAAAAATATGGATAAAAAAAAGATTAAATGGATAATATGGTTTTTTGGTGGAAATTGAATATGGATTATGGATTTGTACATGGACAAAGAAAACAAAACGGTTCTAAAAACGGACAACCACACTACACCAATTCCAAACTTTTCACAACATCACAACGACCCTCAACTTAGCTTTCAATCCCAACACCTTGAATAATCACCAATGACATCCATTAATGCATCACACTGAATAACATGCAACTTTGACTTGAAAACAAATTCTTGAATCTCTGATCTTCTGGACCAAACCTCACATGAATCACTGCTTGATGACTTGATGAGTTGCATACACAATAATTTGACCTTGAATACACATTGACTGAGAGAGTCTACAGATATTAATAACCTGTGATTGAAACAAAACTCTGATGATTTGACTAAGATGAGGTCAAACTTCCATCTAATCATAACTGAATAAACACTCCTGACTTGAAGCTATACATCTTAACCTGGACCCAATGTTCTTGAGCTGTTAAGAAGGATTTGAACCCCAATTCACAGCCTTACCAATTAAAACCATGATGAAACCTTAGTCTCCTGATGCCTCTGAGAAATATTGAAGCAGATGGACAATGAGAATTCAAACCTCTGTCAAACTTGAATGAAAATATCTCAAGGCAAACAGGAAGCCTTGACTCAGAGAAACTCCTGATCCCATGCTAAGAACCAATGATATGCAAAGATGGTAATGCAAGAATGAAATGAAACATAAGCCAGTTAGAGGTTAAAAGCATGAGGGCAAATTTCAAGGTGTTACAGCTGCCCCTATTCAAACTTCTTGGATCCGAGGGTATGGAAGCAACGACTTTCAGACAACCGGGATACAGGGAGATTGAATACCAAAATAACCTGGAAATTTGCAAACTGTGGGGGTAGTAAATAGAATGAAAACGAGTTCGACCGAAAGCGGACTCGAAAAGCACAAACGAGTACGACCGAAAGCGGACTCGAAAAGGATGAACGAGTACGACCAAAAGCGGACTCGAAAAGGATGAACGAGTACGATCAAAAGCGGACTCGAAAAGGATAAACGAGTACGACCGAAAGCGGACTCGAAAAGGATGAACGAGTACGACCGAAAGCGGACTCGAAAAAGATGAACGAGTACGACCGAAAGCGGACTCGAAAAGGATAAACGAGTACGACCGAAAGCGGACTCGAAAAAGATGAACGAGTACGACCGAAAGTGGACTCGAAAAGGACAAACGAGTACGATCGAAAGAGACTCGAAAAGGATGAACGAGTACGACCGAAAGCGGACTCGAAAAAGATGAACGAGTACGACCGAAAGCGGACTTGAAAAGGACAAACGAGTACGACCGAAAGCGGACTCGAAAAAGATGAACGAGTACGACCGAAAGCGGACTCACTGTAGATATGAGAACAAACGAGTACGACCGAAAGCGGACTCAAAAAGAAAGAGCGATCGAAAGCGCTCTTTCGACAACCAAGCGAGTACGACCGAAAGCGGACTCAGTGGGGATTCAAAGGCAAACGAGTACGACCGAAAGCAGACTCGAAAGGAAAAACCGACCGAAGGTGGAATTCCAACAGCAAACGAGTACGACCGAAAGCGGACTCGAGGAGAAAGACCGGCCGAAAACGCCCTTTCAATTATAAAAAACGAGTACGACCGAAAGCGAACTCGAAAAGAAAGACCGGCCGGAGACGGCATTTCAAAGAAAGGATATACCACATAGGATAACTTCTACTGGGGATAACAAAGAGTGCGAGGATGGCCAAAGACGAACTCAAAAAGAAAGACCGGCCGAAAACGGACTTTCAATCAACAAACGAGTACGATCGAAAGCGGACTCGAAAAGAAAGAAACGAGTACGACCGAAAGCGGACTCGAAAGGAAAGAACGAGTACGACCGAAAGCGAACTCGAAATGAAAGACCGACCGAAACCGCTCTTTCAAAGATTAGTAGAATCAACAGATCTGCAAAGATGACTCTGTTGGGGATAAGAGAAATCTAAACAAACAACTCTGCGGGGGAGTGTAGGAATGACCAACAAGAAGGACGAATCCACTGGTTGCGGTGTAATGTTAAACAACATCTCCTGAATCATGTTACTTTCTGCTGGGGAAAGAAACCGATAAAGGCTATCAAACCTGGCTTATGCTTCAAATGTATATGTTTGAATTTTTCTATGGCGTAATGCTCCATACGAAATGGGAATGCTACGCGTTTGGGAGGATGCTATGCAAAATGCTTATGCAATGCACAAGAAGCGTCCCAGCAAAATAAATGCTGAAGACAAAGGCAACTCCACCGGGGATGACAAACTAAATTGTCCTCCGAAATAAGAGATCCTGCTGAGGAAGATTTCACTGAACGGCTTCCTGATCACAAATTATGTTGGAGATGACGACTCCGAGAGAAGTTCTACTATGTTGGGGGTGGATAGAAACGAATATTGAAGATGGAACCCAAAGAGAAATTCTCTCCGCTGGGGGATTACCAATGACTTCTACCTGGATCTGAAAGAATGCCAATAATAATTGGTTGGACTTAAGACCTGCTGGGGATATCAACCACTGTTGAACAAACCACTGTGAAGATCACCACCAAACTCTGCTTGGGGAGACAAGTCAATAATTCCGAACCTACTTGGGGATATTACCGAACTCAACCTGCTATTGGGAGATGCCCTTGCTTTTACCCTACTGGGGAATATCAGTACCTTTACCCTGCTGGGGAGTACCGGCCATGACCAGCAAACCTGCTTGAGGGATGGTAGATGCTGACATCCACCCTGCTAGAGGATAACATCAAGCTTACTCATCTGAGGGGATTGACCCATACCGTTGTTGGTGAGAAAAGCATTTCTTGACTAGCTGAGTGCTCAGGCCCTGTGGGGAAAATAACATCTTTACCCTAAGAAGATATTCCATAAGTCTCCTGCTGAGGATGCATCAACATCAACTTCTGACTGCTTGTAGAAAGAGTAATGAATCGATCGCAACTTTAGCTGGGGAATTAATCTTCTGTACTCTGCTGAGGAAGATAATCCTCGACACTCTGGCTGGGGAAAGTAATTACCTACTGAGGAGCATGAACTTTTCAATGTTGAGGAGAGTAGCTCTATTGGGGAGAAACCCTGCTACCCTGCTGGGGATTAGAGCATGTCGTTGCTGACGAAACTACACTTCCTGACCTCCTGAGGAAAGTGATTACCAGGCTCTGTGGGGAAAATAAATTCTTTTCAAAGATATCCAACACACCTCCTGCTGGAGATACAACCACACTCACCTCGGAGCAATCCACTTTAAACTGCTTGCTGGGGAGAATGAGTTCTGCTGAGGATGATGAACTTTCAGTGCTGGAGAGAGTAACGCTACTGGGGAAAAACAAACTTGTTACCCATCCTGGCCTGTCTCTATGGTCATAAACGGCCCTTTGAACTCTCCACTTGCCCCAGACCACCAGGTCTAAAGGAAGAAATCATCTCAAGAGGATTTTATAGAAGACCAGGCATTCACACTGCCCCAGGGTCTTCAAACTCTTTGAGAGATTTATCAGATCTCGACATAACTGCCCCAGACTGCATATTCCATGAAGTAAATTACCTCGAAAGGATTTGTAATGACTTGAAAATACTCTGCCCCAGTATTCTAAACTTTGAAGGGGTGCCCCGAGTCTTGAAGAAACTTTTCCCCTGACTGATCTTACAGAGATTTGTCAAATCGACCTAATTGCCCCTGTTTGGCTGCTTCTTATCACCATTTATCGGGAACCTCTAGGATGTGCACAGTCTCTTGGCCACATACCCCTTGACATGACTGTCCTTCAGAGTTTTCACCATCTCAACTTGGCGTGATCGAGCTTCTCGACCGACGCTCATTGTGTAAGCTTCTTTGATGTTAAACACATGCAAGCAGAAAATGTTTATTATGAGAATGACAAACCTAATGCAACACTCATGTTATCCTTTAAGTTTTATTGAAAATGCGTCGCCAAGCCTCGGGAACGAATCACTAGCTAGGATGCGACATTGATTTTTGAAGGGAAACAATACGCACATGCAATACTAACAAAAATATTACTAGCATAACTCATAGGAGTCAGGAACGCTATCTCACTGAAGTACGCCTTTGGACTAACCCTGCTTCAATTAGGACTTTTTAAGGGTTATAATGTGGTCTGGTTCACGGTTTTGAGAAAAAAAGATTTAAGGCTCAAAGTTTATTGGTGCCCACCCATTCTCCATGATGTTCTCCGGTCCTACGTTCAGCTAATCTGGCACAAGCATTCCTCTCTCAAAAAGATTTTATGATCTCTAAGGAACCCATGGAACTGATGGTTTGACACCTGATAAGGTTTTGGAGCAACAGTCACCCCTTTTGTTTTTTGTGTCTGTAGCCACACGACTTTGTTCTGCTCAAGGATTTTTCCCTTTGTAATCCTTTTCGTTTTTTTTTTATTTCTTTTTTTTATTTCCCTGATTTTGCCTGGACTGACTCTTTTGAGTTTTTTTCGATTTTTTGAAGTCCAGCGGGATGCCCTAACTTTTGCCTAAGTCGCTTGTTTTCAAGTTTCGACTTAGCGGGCTTTCTTTCTTTTATTCTCTTTTTTGAACAAATCATGTGACACTGGATTGTCTGACTTGTTTGAAGGGGTTGTGACTGCCTCACTCCTTGATTGTTGCAGGATAACCATTGTGGTTTCACATCTTTTAACCTCTTGACGGTGAAAAAAGAAGGTAATGGATCCTCAGTTGCACACTCCTTTTGCAATTCGAACACTCGGTCAAACTAACTAACGCCTACCCTGCCCCAGGTTAAGATTGAGGGTTTTTTCGTTTCTAGAAAGAAACTCCTACTTCAAGGCTCAAAGGGGTTAACGAAGGTCTATCTCCCTTATATCTCCAGTGTTTAGGGGTTTGAAACAATGCCTGTACATCCTCAACAGGGTTTTATCCAAAAGCACACAACTGAAGATTTTGCGTTTTTTACTTCATCATCCTCCCTCAAGAGTTTAAAGCAAGAAAGTTGGTATTGCAGTGCATATAGACATGATGTGAGTGCATAAAAGTAAAGTACTTCAAGAACAACACATTCATTGCATTAAAATCTGTGAAGGCAAGCTTCTCAATGGTTTTGATGAAGACAACATTATTCATTCAATATGTTATGCTTGCTCAAAAAGAATGGATCAAGACATTGAAGCTAGCACAAAGTTTTTAATTTTTACAAGTCTTGAAGAATTCTCAAGTATAATCAAGGTATAACTCTCACTTATCAATATAGTTGCATACAAGTGTTCAAAAGTGTCTCAAGCATGCAATATATATTGATAAAATAGTTCTCAAAATATTTCTTTAATTGGAAAAATTATTTTTCATTTTTGAACCATGTTAAATCACTTTCAAATATAATCTATTGACTTGGATAAATCAATAGATGGTGCATAATATTGGTTCAAATATTTAGACAAATTTTTTATTTTTCAATTTATTTAAACATTCAGTTTTTAGTTAATTACGGCGTTTTGAAGCGACGTAATTAACCAAAATAACCGCCACAATTTACAGCGTGTTGTATTTTTGAATATTTTGTTACGTTAAGCATTGTGCAATCGATTTGCACCTGAACAGAATTGAAAAATCATCATTTTTCATAACACCTCTTCATGTCTCTCTTCATGGAACCTTTTCATTATGCAATGGCATTTGTTCATGATTTTTTTACAGTTTTTACCATGTTTCCTAAGGGTGTTATGTGCACATAAATACATGATTTTTCAAATCTTTTTTTTCAACCTCCTTGCTAAAATTTCAAACAATCATTCTTTTACTAAAACCTTCATTTTATCAAAGTGTTCTTAACAAACTTTCTAAGAGTGAAACCTTTGCATAAAATATTCACACATACTGCATTTGTTTCATTTCAATTGTGTTGAACACTTGTATAATATCATTAAGAGTGGTTGTTACAAAAGGGAGAAGATCAATCTTTGGATTGATATATTGAAGAATCAAAGTTTCATCTACTTACTCAAAATTCTGAACTATTGTAAAATCCTAATGGTCCAACAAGTGTTTGGTTTTAGGTGTTGACTATAAGGGAAGGATTGTTTCTCTTATAGGGTTTGTTAGAATCCTTGTGATCCAGATTGTGGATACAAGAGGTCCATTGTAAGATTTGTTCTTGGTTGGACTTTAAACTTGTAAAATCCAAGAGGGTGTTCTTGGTGGTTGATAGTTAGTGACTTGTATAGAAAGACTAGGAAGAGTCTTGTCTTGTCCAAAACTATAGTAAATTCTCTTTCATGTTGAAAGGGGAGTGGAGTACTCTCGGGCTGTGAGGGGAACCACTATAATTCTCGGTGTTCATTTACTTTCCGCATTTACCAATTCATCACTTAGAAATCTCTAGGAAAGTAAAGATAAAAAATCGTCAAAAATCGGGATAATATTCTAAGAACCTAATTCACCCCCCTCTTAGGCTCACTTATAACTTACAAAATCAACATTCAAAACACAAACAAGTTTTTTCATGCAGACAGTGTTTAAACAAACAAATGAAAGCTACATATGAAAATTCAGTAAAGGAAGCTGATGATTGCCATTATTGAGGAGACTTGACTCCGTCTGGACTTATTGCTTCTGATGATGTCTTCGCAGCCTCGAGTGCTCACTCTGATAAAGAAGCTTCACCTTGTGGGGGTACCATCTGGGGTGATGACCTTTGAGTCAATCAAATCTTGCACCTTGTGTTGGAACGCATTACAGTCGTCAATTGTGTGCCCAAACGTTCCCGAATGGAACTCATAGCTAGCGTTCATGTCATGGTCCGGAGGAATAGGGTATGGCACTGGCATGGCATTCCTCAGCTGGATCAACGAGCTTTTGAGCAAGCGAGCAAACAAATGACTATAAGGAATAGGAATAGGATCAAATATCCTCTTGGGCCTTCTTGGTCTGAGTTGCCTCTGCTGCTGATAATTCTGCTGCTGCTGATTTGGGCGCCCAATCCGCCCCTGCACTTTCTTTTCTGCATTCGGCTGAGGCACAAACAAGGGTTGCTAACGCAGAACTTCTGAAGCATCAGGCTGTGGAAGAGATCCCTGACGCGAGGTGGATCCTTTGGAAAAGGAAGGAGTCCCCAATTCCTTTGCAACAATGGGAGTGAAATCACCTTGTTTACCAGTGCCAACTGATGTAAACTTGATTACCTCTGAATCAATGAGCTCTTAGACTTTATGATTGAACCTTGTACAATTCTCAACATTGTGACCAGGTGCCCCAGAGTGGAATTCGCATCTAGCATTAACATTAGGTCCCAGAGGAAGCTTTGTGGGAAGAGGTCCCAAACTAACACGTTCAACCAGTTTGAGCTCGAGCAAATAAGAAAGCAACTGCGCATACGGCATTGGAATGGGATCAAACTTCCTCTTAGGCCCCTCTGACTTAGGATCTTCTTGGGGAGCAGGAAGTGATTCCTGATGAGAAAGCTCTGAAACTTCAATTCGTGGAGGGGATTCACGAGGCAATCCATGATCTAGAGCAAACCCCAAAGAGATGGGAGGAGTAAGGACCTCTGTTTTGGAAGCGAGCACATGATTGTTTTCCTTCTTTAACACCTTATTCAAGATTTCCAAGACCAGGCCCATCTGAGTCCTCATCTGGTTGACTTCCTCTCTTAGCAGTTTCTGGCATTGAGACATGGTCTGCATATCTTCCCCAAACTGCCTCATCTGGATCTTCATTTCAGTCACTTCTGCACGGAGTTGTTCCATGGCTATCCTCTGATTATCACAGGTTGAGTAGTGGTGGCAAGACAAGCTGTCAATTCTGAAGATAATACCAAGTCAGAATGAGAAATCCGCTCCTAAGCACCTGTTATGCACATGAATATGCTAATGCAATGCAAAATGCCATGTTCGAATATTTCCAAGGAATCATTCTGCTTTGATTCAAGCTTTTTTTTTTCAGAAGAACCACAGGAAATAGACGGAAACGCTTAACAGCGAGTCTCAAAGTTAGTATCCCTTGGAAATACAAGAACATGTTATGCAAAAATTGATGATGCAAATGCAACAGACATGGGATCAAGGTATCCTCAAAGCTCTGTACTACTGTGCTGCTGAATGGATAAGTTCAAAGGTCTGCTCTGAAGAGAATATCGGAATACCAGAATATCCGAATAACCAGAATACCAGAACACCGGACCACTGAGATAACCAGAAAACTAGGTAAATAACTATACACTGTCGAGAAATTCAGAAAACCGGGTAGGTTGAAGGTTTCGGTTACCTGTAGACCTGCAAACACCCATCCCTCACACATATGGGTACTAAGATCCTCAGTATCCCGGGCTCTCAGGTCGAGAAATGATGATACGTTCACCACTTCTGGTTTGGCATCATCATCAATCGAGGAGGCCTCAACTGATTCTCCAAAACGAAAGGTCCTCAGCTTCTGGCGCTGAGGTCGAGAAGCAATAGTACATTCATCCCTCGGGGTACAGTACTATCACCAATCGAGGAGCGCATCCACTGATTCTCTTTCAAAAAGGATATCCTATAGCAAGTTCCCAGCATTGGGTCCTCGGGTCGAGAGTTGTAATGGGTTTGCCATTTCTGGTCTGCCATGATCACATCTCGGGAAGAGTGCCGTAACTGAGTCCTTGGGAAAGGTCATCAGAGTCGACAGTTCCTCAAGAGAATAACTACTGGCCTGTATCAATATACAGTAGCAGATATCTCCCGATAGAACCTTGTCTGATTATGGGGATTGTGATCACCCGCACGTGGCCAACACCACGGGAGCGTCACACCTGCCCACACTAATACCTATGTGTAGGCTCAAGCCTGGGTAGTGGGCTTATCTCTCAGAACCTCCCAACCTGCCAAACAGAAAACCAGCACAGCACAACACAGTCCAGCATAATAATGATATGTAATACAATAAATGCGGTAAAAACAGTAAAACAGTAATACAGTAATATATAACAAAATAAAGCACAACAGTAAACACCCAATGAAAACAAACAAACAATCGCTAGGATTGACTCGCTTAAGGGGATGGACCAGCAAGAGGTCAACCTGTCTCCCCAGCAGAGTCGCCAGCTGTCGCTCCCGAGGATTTGCATCCACGGTACAAACGCGAAAGTGGCCCAGAAAACAGAGTCGCCAGCAATGTGTATTTATCCCAAGAGAGGGAAAGGAAACACTGCGTAAACCTGAGGGGAGGAAAAGAGCATGGTCTCGCGACCAAGAGAAATGGGTAAGGGAGTCGGTTACGCGAAGGGAAGGCGTTAGCACCCCACACGTCCATCGTACTCGATGGGATCCATGCTTGTTGTCTTGATCAAAGGGTGTCGTCGCCTGGAGCTCCACTGCTACTGGAAAGGAGAAGAAATGGGAACGAAAAGGAGCGAAGAAACGAAGAAGAAAAGAAAAAGAAGTGACTCGATAGGACATCGCTCGTCCTACGCCTACGTATTCCCTCGTGCAATGGGAAAGTCAGAGTCAACGTAGTTCGGACACGAACTAAGGGGGGAGGTTGCTCGCCAAGACATCGTCGTCTTGTGCCTACGTATCCTTAGTCGGACTAGAGAGAGGAAATCAGAGCAGTCGTAGTTCGACTCACGGGTCGGTTAGTGTTTTTTATGAGCGACGTTAGATTCGCGTCCGGCAGTTAGGGTCGATGTCTGTTTGCGACTTAGACGGAAAGTAACGTGCTCTTTTCTGAAAATGGTCCGGAACCAAACAATCCCGAAGGATAAAAAGATTTGAATTTGTTTTTGTGTTTTTTAGACAGAAGTGGATTGAAGTTAGTTCGTAACTTGCATTGCACCTAAGTTTGTAACATAGGAACGAATACTTCGCGCATCGTCCCCAACAGGACGTACACTAAGTACCTTAGAAGAATTAAGGGAGACCCCTCATACTTCACTTCCCATATGTAAGGCTCGTGCGCAATACATGTTAATCCTTTATTAAGTGTTTTAGGATTATTATGAGATGAGAAGAGAAGACTCAAAGGAAAAGAAAACACTAAGGGGAAACTAAATGATCCTAATGTTATCATGCAAAGGTGGCCCTATAGTTTAGTTAAAGAGGGAAACATCTACCTAAGTTAGCATGTAAAGGATTGAAAGCCTAATATCTCTCCTACCTCCAGCTTAATCAGAAATTAAGTGGAGCTAGGAATCCTAAGGGGATCATGTGAACAAACACAAGTAAACATTAACCAATTCAATCACAAATATCACCAAAATCAAGACTTAAGCAAGTCTCAAGAAAAGAAAGAAAGCTCAAAGATGCCCAAATGTCCAATCATCAACATGTTAACACAACAGAGATACAAAGCACTTGAATACTAAACGTAATGCGCAAACAGAGCCTACTTTGAGGTAGGGCTTCAGATGTACTCAATATGCTTCTAACATGGATAAAACCCTAGAATGAGGCATGAAAGATAAAATTGAGATTCTAGGGGTACCTAACGGAGAAGTTCTGTCGCCTCTTCAACACGCATAAAAATCTTAGGAACACTTAGAAGCTTCTCCATTATCAATCCGATTAATCCTCAATTGTCCAACATCACAAATCAACATCCAAGATTAACTGAGCCAAAATCAAAAGGGCTAACGGAGAAGGTTTGTTGCCTCTTCAAAGCGTTTAACAAGCTCCAGAATTTTTAGAAGCTTCGCGACTATCCATCCGATTAATCCTCAAGTGTTCAACGTCACAAATCAACATCCAAGATCAATTGAGCTAAGATCAAAAGTGCTAACACGAGAATAAAAAAAAAGTTAACAAGAACTTAATAAAAGAAAGTCAATTAAAATTCTAATCAAAATCAACTAAGAAATCAACATTTGAACAAAAACTACTCAAGAAAATAATATTGAAAATTAATCAAGAATGAACATCAAAAGTTTTAGTCCAAAATAATGAATCCAATATCTAATTAAAACTAAAGTTTAATCACTAATCAAAACCAAATTATTCAAAACTCAAATTAAAATGAGATTAGAACTAACATCGAAGTCAAGATTGAGAACATAATTTTTATCAAAAATCAAATCATCAAAATAATTAAAACAAAACCTAATAAAGCCAATTGAAATTAAAGGTGTGGGTCAAAAACAAGGGTGTCGAAATGGAATCATATGGGCCAGAAACAGAGCCCATCATCCATGGCTTCATGATACAAAGGTAATTAAGGGTAATGTAGAGCAACATGGGCTCCACAACCCACCATCTTGCGCATGGTGCTCAGTTAACAAAAAAAAAATCCTCTCCCACAAGAGGGAACAATGACATCCACAGATTTCCTCACACTCAAAGTAAAACCCGGTCAAAGTACCATCAACAGCAATATTTAATGAAAAAATGTTAATTAAATAAATGATAATAAACAAAAATTAATAACCAAGAATACTGATGAGTGGCGCATGAAGTATTAAAACAAATGAAAGAAAAAGGGTCAATAATTTCTTTTGAACATCACGAAGAGGTTTCACGGCATTCTCCCTTCATCGTCGTTCACGAATCCGCCGTCCAGATGCGTCTCAACGTCTCCTCTCGCCTTCAATTTCTCAACCAACTTTTGAAACTATACGTCTCTGTCTCCCAATGATTGCAGTTTCACGTCGAGGATTGCTAAGGTTCGAGTGATTCAAACGGTCGTGACGAGCTCTCTCCTTCTCCACTTCACGGTTTCAGGTTCGACCCTCTTCTTCATCTCATATTGATTAGACGTGCTTCAAGTTTGCAATCTCTCACGTCAATCTCCTTCTCTGTTTCTGATCTGTTCTGGATCTGATAGTTTGTTTGAGAAGAAAAGTTTGGTTGAAGGATTGCTGAAGAAGATGGATGAATGAGGTTTGTTTTGGGTGAGATTTTGGTTAGTTGATTTGTAAACAGAGTGAGGAATTTGAGTGAATAAGGTTGGGTTAGAAGATTAAGGTTTATGAAAAACAATGCGTGAACTGTGGAGTCAGGATTTGTTGTTTGAAGACCAGGTCTCGATTGGAGGTTGAGGGAGAGGAATGATTTTGGAAGGTTATAACAGAGAAGGAAAAGTCGAAAAGTGTTTGAGGTAATTTTAGCAGAGTTTGTTTAGGATATCCAAGCTTGGTGAATGAATGAGAAAGAGTCTTGATTTATAGGAAGAGAGGAAGGTGAATTGGGAAAAGAATTGTGTGAAATTGTGAGCTGGAATTTGCTAACGGTTGGGTTGTACAAATTGGTTTTGTGATTTATTCTATCGTTGTGATTGTGTTCGTACGAATGATTTGTTGCAATTTGGAATTGCTTTTGCAGGTACAGGTCGGTTTGTAGCTTGGTGTGAATTTACTTCTTGAAGGGTGGGGTCTGTTGGTTGAAAGAAATGGATTTTGGTTTGGATTAATAAATGGATAGAATGGATAAAAAAATGGTTATTATTATACTAATGGATGAATTTATGGATTATAAATGGAAATGGATTAAAAGAAATAGTTATGGAAATTGGATCTAAATTGGATATGGATACAAAGGATGAAGTGGATAATTGAAACTAGATTTATGGATATTGGAAAAATGTGGGCATTTGTGAATGGTTTAGAAAATGAAAATGGTTTATGAATAAAAGAAAAAGATAAGTGGATAAAAAAAATGAAAAAAATGGGTATTTGTTTTTGAAAGTGGATAATTATGGACTAAAAATGGTTATTGAAAAAAAATGAATTATGAAAATGGGCTTAATGGATTTATGGTAGAAATTGGGTAAAAATGAAAATGGATATTAATTGGTAAATGGATATTGGTAAAAAAAATGGTTTTGTAATGGATATAAAAATATGGATAAAAAAAAGATTAAATGGATAATATGGTTTTTTGGTGGAAATTGAATATGGATTATGGATTTGTACATGGACAAAGAAAACAAAACGGTTCTAAAAACGGACAACCACACTACACCAATTCCAAACTTTTCACAACATCACAACGACCCTCAACTTAGCTTCCAATTCCAACACCTTGAATAATCACCAATGACATCCATTAACGCATTACACTGAATAACATGCAACTTTGACTTGAAAACAAATTCTTGAATCTCTGATCTTCTGACCAAACCTCACATGAATCACTGCTTGATGACTTGATGAGTTGCATACACAACAATTTAACCTTGAATACACACCAACTGAGAGAGTCTACTGATATTGATAACCTGTGATTGAAGAAAAACTCTGATGATTTGACTAAGATGAGGTCAAACTTCCATCTAATCATAACTGAATAAACACTCCTGACTTGAAGCTATACATCTTAACCTGGACCCAATGCTCTTGAGCTGTTAAGAAGGATTTGAACCCCAATTCATAACCTTACCAATTAAAACCATGATGAAACCTTAGTCTCCTGATGCCTCTGAGAAATCTTAAAGTAGATGGACAATGAGAATTCAGACCTCTGTCAAACTTGAATGAAAATATCTCAAGGTAAACAGGAAGCCTTGACTCAGAGAAACTCCTGATCCCATGCTAAGAACCAATGATATGCAAAGATGGTAATGCAAGAATGAAATGAAACATAAGCCAGTTAGAGGTTAAAAGCATGAGGGCAAATTTCAAGGTGTTACACTAGGTGGGCCATTCTTATCAACCGCAGGAGCCATAATAGATGTCAAGAGAGGAAAGTTGACTTTTGAGGTAGGTGATGAAAAGATAGAATTCATTTTGTCAAAATTTCTCATGGCACCAGTATTAGGAGACGCATGTTATGCCATATACATCATTGATGAATGCATTAGGGAACTAGATTAAGAAGAACCCATAGAAACAATCAAACTACCTTCAACCCTCATAAGGGAAGATGATGGATTTATGGAACCCTACATTGATGATAACCTTCACGAATGTTTATCCCTTACCCCCAATCCAATACCATGCCCCAAGAAACCAACCTTAGAACTTAAAGAACTACCCAAGAATTTAAGATATGAGTTTTTGGACGAGGAAATGAACCGTCCAGTTGTAGTCAGTGCTACCTTAAACCAAGAAGAAACATACCAGCTCTTATATGTTTTGCGGAAATATCCCTCAGCCTTAGGATATAATATCTCTGATCTGAAAGGTGTAAGTCCATCCGTGTATATGCACCGGATTTTACTTGAGGAAGATTCAAAACCATCCAGAGAACATCAGAGAAGGATAAACCCTATAATGAGTGATGTTGTTAAGAAGGAAGTTCTTAAGTTACTGGAAGCAGGTATAATTTATCAAATCTCATATAGTAAGTGGGTGAGCCCTGTGCATGTAGTACCTAAAAAGGGAGGCATCACAGTCGTGCAAAACGAGAAAGGCGAACATGTAGCAAAACGGATAGAAGGAGTATGGCGTATGTGCATAGATTATAGAAAATTAAACAAAGCAACTAGGAAGGGTCATTTCCCTTTACCATTTATAGACCAAATACTGGAAAGTTTAGCCAGACACTCCTATTTTTGTTATCTTGATGGATATTCGGGATTCTTCCAAGTTCCTATTCACCCAGAAGATCAAGAAAAAACAACCTTCACATGCCCTTATGGAACCTTTGCCTATAGACGAATGCCTTTCGGCCTCTGTAATGCTCCAGCTACCTTCTAGCGTTGCATGATGTTAATCTTCACTGATTACCTTGATGGAATTATGGAAGTATTCATGGATGATTTCACGGTATGCGGATTTGATTTCAAAAAATGTCTCGTTAACCTTGAGAAAATCCTGAAAAGATGTGTGGATGTAAACCTAGTGCTAAACTGGGAGAAATGTCACTTTATGGTTACCGAAGGTATAGTTTTAGGACACATAGTCTCTGAAAGGGGTATTGAAGTAGATAGAGCTGAGATAGAGGTAATAGAAAACCTAAAACCCCCTAAGACCATTAGAGAAGTCCGAAGTTTTCTTGGACATGCTGGCCTCCTGATGAAAGATGTCGAATTTAATTTTGATGAAAAATGCATTGGAGCATTTAACCTTTTGAAACAAGCGCTAATTTCAGCACCCATTATGCAACCCCCAGATTGGGCCGAACCTTTCGAAATCATGTGCGATGCTAGCGATTACGCTGTAGGAGCTGTTCTAGGTCAAAGAAAGGATAAGAAATTACATGTAATCTATTATGCTAGTAGAACCCTAGATGCTGCTCAGCTTAACTACGCAATCACTGAAAAAGAACTCCTTGCCGTAGTTTTTGCTATGGACAAATTTCGATCTTATCTGGTAGGAGCTAAAATTATAGTTTACACAGACCACGCTGCTATTCGTTACCTGTTAAGCAAGAAAGATGCCAAACCTAGGTTACTTCGATGGATCCTTTTATTGCAGGAGTTTGATCTTGATATTCGAGACAAGAAAGGCACAAAAAATGTAGTTGCTGATCACCTTTCTAGACTTGAGTACCTGAAACCAGATTTAGTGCCTATAAATGATGATTTTGCCTATGACAGGTTAATAGCTAAGATAGAAGCCATTGAAGAAAATAACCTAGATCCTTATACGAACCCTGAAAAATCTTTGGCGGTAAGTGGCGTACCTTGGTATGCTGATTTTGTTAATTACCTAGCCGATGATATCATACCTCCTGACCTTAACTATCAACAGAAAAAGAAGTTCTTTAACGATGTAAGAAAATTTTATTGGGATGAGCCACTTCTTTTCAAAAGAGGTACAGACGGTATTTTTCGTCGTTGCATTCCAGAAGAAGAGGTAAGAAATATCATAGAACACTGTCACTCTGCACCCTACGGAGGACATGCTAGCACCTCCAAGACACACGCTAAAATTCTTCAAGCTGGCCTTTTCTGGCCCACAATGTGGCGTGATGTTCATGCTTATATAGTCAAATGTGACCGGTGTCAGCGCATTGGGAACATCTCCAGATGTGACGAAATGCCTTTAAGGAACATTCAGGAAGTAGAACTTTTCGATGTTTGGGGTATCGATTTTATGGGACCATTTCCAGCCTCATTAGGAAATAAATATATCTTAGTAGCTGTTGACTACGTGTCTAAATGGATTGAAGCCATAGCCTCACCCGCAAACGACGCACGAGTAGTGATTAAGCTATTTAGGAATTATATATTCCCTAGATTCGGAGTACCCCGTCTTGTTATAAGCGATGGTGGATCACACTTCTATCAAGGATATTTGATAAACTTTTAAGCAAATATGGAGTTAAGCATAGAGTAGCAACACCTTACCATCCACAGACTAGCGGCCAAGTAGAGGTATCTAATAGGGAGATTAAACAAATCTTAGAGAAAACTGTTTCAATAACTAGAAAAGATTGGTCTCAGAAGCTACAAAAAGCACTATGGGCCTACATAACTGCCTTTAAAACCCCTATTGGAACAACTCCTTACCAATTGGTCTATGGAAAGTCCTGTCACCTACCCTTTGAGTTAGAACACAAGGCCTCTTGGGCCATTAAAACCTTAAACTTAGATTATTTGACTGCTGGTGAAAAGCGCATCCTTGACATTCATAAACTAGAAGAACTCCGTCAGTCTGCCTATGAAAATGCCATAATATATAAAGAAAGAACCAAAGCTTGGCATGATAAAAGAATTATAAAGAAAGATTTCAATATAGGAGATCATGTTCTCCTCTTTAATTCCAGGTTGCGACTTTTTCCTGGCAAGCTTCGTTCAAGATGGACAGGTCCTTTCGAAGTTTCTAAAGTCCTAAAATCCGGAGCAGTTGAGATCAAGAACCATTCTTGTAGTCCATTCATTGTAAATGGGCAGAGGTTAAAACACTACGAAGGAGGTGAAATTCCCATTGACTACTCCAGCCACACTCTGATCGATCCACCACTACCTACTTCAACTACATGAGTTCTACTCGTCAAGCTAACGATGTTAAACAAGCGCTGCATGGGAGGCAACCCACAATTTTCTTTATTTTTCTTTATTTTTTTCTTTTATGTTTATTACTTTCCATGTCTTAAATTTTGTTTTTATTAGTTTGTTTGTATAGACTGACCTTTTATAATGTTTATGTTTTCAGGTCCCATTCTCTAACCCTTCTTTTTAGGATGCAGACCTACGACGACATGCACGTCGCTTTCAGAGATGACGCACAGAGACAACACTATTTAGTCCTTTATCAGTGCCCCATGGCACCTACCCATTACCCTGACCAGGCTTGCATGGATGCCTTAGGTATCGAGCCCAGTATAAGGTTTCTATGTAGCCAGCTCCTGTGGGATGAGTATGCTGATGACATGCATTCAACCTACAGAAACCTCACCCTGGACTTCCTCAGTTCATTTAGCCATGAGCCATATGATGGTCAGGACGGCATCGTCATTTTCAGGCTATTTGGGACAGAGTACTCTTTTACCCATAAGGGGTTTGGTGATTTGCTAGGTTTCCAGACTTCCCCTGATGCCATTCCTGATTTACCTATGGGATAATTTATGAGTCGAGATATCGACAAGTTCTGGAGCGATATTACAGGTGGAGAAAGCCCTGATCCGTCCACCCAGCTATCTCACATTATCCATAATCCAACTCTCAGGTATTTCCAGATGATCCTTGCCCACACCATCCTTGGAAAGGCTGATGTTGATGTCCATGTTAGTGAGGGGGAGATCTTCTTCCTTTTCTGTGCTAACCAGTCGCGTCCTGTGGCCTGTGGGAACTTTCTGCTTGATAACCTCACACTCACAGCCAGATCTTCTGAAGGAATCATCCATGTAGGAGGAACAGTTACTGAGATTGCTACCGCTTTGGGTCTTACTAGTAAGTTGCTTCACCTGACTCCCTACTGCGGGTATACCATGCTAGATATCGATTTCTGCTTAGACCGAGGGTTGATGAGGAGAGCTTCCTTTCACCCTAACCAGTTCAGGCTCTTGATCGACGGCGAGACCATCCATTACTTCACTTGACCTGATCCTATGATGACTAGTGTCCACGACCCTACTAATTGGAGTTATGCTTTAGAGGGTTATGGAGAGACAGTTGATGAGCCTCGAACTCCTCCGTTACCAGAGTATCACCCTACACCACCTTCTCCCAGGATTACAGTGTTGTCGAATAATCTTTCCTTGCAGAGACCTGACGTGTACACACAGCTAGTTGAGCTACGTATGGAGACTGCCAGACTTCGACAGATGGTTACTGACCTTACCTTACAGGTCCAGGTGTCTGATCTGACTTACGCGACAGAGGTTGATTGCCTGTATCAGGAGATCGCAGTTCTACGCCGCGAGTTAGCCACAGTTCAAGGTTCTGACCAGACCGAGGAGCATCCGGCTCCATGATGACACTACTCTCATTATCTTCTTTACCATTTTATTTACTTATTTCCGTTTTCAGACTTATATATATATATGTTTTACATTCTCGCATTTGGCTTCCATGTTGTTCATGATGTACTTTGGTTATATATATATATATATATATATATATATATATATATATATATATATATATATATATATATATATATATATATATATATGCATTTTTATGTTTATTATTCTCTCATTTTATTTTATTAATTTATTTACTTATTTATTATTTGTATTTTTATTTTTAGACCTAACAAAAAAATATGCATGTACTAGAATAAGAAGGACGTGCTACCTGCACCACCCAAATAAAAGAGGAGAAGAAAGCCCAAGAAAGCAAAAATAAATCCGGCCCAGACCTTTTGTTAAGGTGGCGCCCGCCATATAGCCCATGGCGCCCTCCATGGAGTCTGGAACTATATGCGGGGCAGAACCACCAAAACCCCCATTTTCTCACCTTTAAACTCCCTAACCTCCATTTTTGCCCATCCAAAAACCTCCATCAACCCCCATAAAGGTCACAACTTTTTCATCTACTCACCATCCCATTAACCTCTCTAACCTCCATTTTTGCCCATCCATCAAAATCTCTCAAAAACCCACTTTTCACCACCTTTCTATAGAAACCCATTTCTCTCATTCTTCAACCTCAAAGGTGCATCAATGGAGTATGACGGTTACATCCTTCGCCAAGGCAAGTCCGAGGAAAGGCAAAAAAAACTTCTCGAGAGATTGCAAGCACGGGAGATTATCTCGACCCGGTACGTCGACGAAGACTGTCTCTATACTCTTGGTATTTATCATAGTGTTTTTCACATGCTAGATGTCTTAGGATTACACGGTATTTTTTCTAGGAAAGATCCCACTTTTGAAAGGTTGACCCGGGAATTTTTGAGTTCCTTGATTTACATTGTTAGTCCTAACACTGCTAGCACAGTCGGTACGGTGAAATTTAGAATGTTTAATGTTGAATATGAACTCACCACCGACGAACTAGCAGAGAGATTAGGAATGCCTTTTGGGGATGGCGCTGTTTGTGAAGCACCTTTGGATTCCGATTGGTCGGTTGAGGCATTTTCCTTCTGGCACAGATTTTCAAATTTTACAATTACTTCTTTTGAAGGGATTCTTGCCTCAAGGATCCATAACCCGGTCATCCATGTTTTTCGTTATATGTTGGCTTGTACTATTTTTGGCCCGGAGAATCCAAACAAAGTGAATGCAAAAGAACTTCTGTTTTTGCAAGGGTCACAAATAGGAGGATTAATTTGGTTCCTTTTATGATTGCTCACATGACTGCTGCTATTGAAAGTACAGGGACCATTGCTTTTGGAGGTTTGATTACGTCTATTGCTAGGGCTCTAAACCTCGACACTGAGATAGTCACCTTGGCACCTCTTCCTCCCCACACAATTAATTTAAAATTTCTAAAAGATATGAAATTGTGTAAGGTAAGGAGAGAGGGAGGCTTTGAACTCATGATCCATGGAGTGGCTATCCCATCTGTTGTTTTACCGTGCACTAGACGTACTGATGTACGTGTAGAGAGGAACTGGACCTATGATTTAGATGTTCCACCTGTTACGGGTCCACTGCCTCCTAATGTTCCTACTGGGGACGGGAACGAGACTGATGACGAGTATGACCAGCGAGAGCAGTCTCCCGATCATCATATGTCACCCCACCGTGTATCACCTACACCCACTGCACCGTCTTCTTCTCACCCTTCTGCAGGTACAGCTCCTGGTTTCTATATTACTGAGCAGATGTGGTGCGACCAGCTGGCCAGAGAAGAAAGGCGTGATGGCTTGCTTGCTGCCATCCAGCATCAACTGACCGACAACATGAGATTCATGCAAGAGTCACAACAGCAGACAGACCGCTTCATTCAAAGTATCATGCAATCTCAGGCTGCTTTAACCACCAGATTTGACGAGTTCACAGCTTCTCAGAGCGATCGTCGCCGCAACAGATCTCGTCACCCTAGGGGCTCACCGTACGGTGGCGATAGTACCAGTAGCATGCCATAGGACTTCCAGGTTACTCCTTCCCTATCTTATTTCGAAACATTGGGGACAATGTTTGATTTAAGTGTGGGAGGAGACTTTATCTGTTTTACTTTCATTTTCTTTCCTTTTACTTTGTTTTACTTGCATTTTCTTTCCTTTTACTTTTTTATTGCTTTCTAGTTTATTTATCTTGTTTTTAGTTTGTTTTTAGAATATGCATGTGCTTGACGAGTCATCTGTGTTGTGTATCCTTATTTCCCCATTTCCTTAGCCTTACCGAAAAAGGAAAAAAAAAATTTTGACAAAAGAAAGTGTATTGTTCTGAAAATTTGGGCTTTGAGACAGGTTTGAGTTAGGATGCGGATGACTTGGGAAAACTTTTTTGAAACATCGGTATCGTTTTAACACCATAGGCTTCGTGATTATAGGAATCGACCCCGATACCCCATATACCATGGCCTTAATTATTTTTTTAGAGTAGGTCCTTAGTAGTTTATCCTAGCAGTCAGCTCCGGCCTAAGCATGCTCTACGTAAGAGACCGATGAATATAAGTGAATAATATGTATGTTGTGCTTCATAAAAATGCAACTCGGGTATAGGTAACCCTCACAAGGTCATTTAACCCGAAAAGTTGTAAAAATATTAAAAAAAAAAGAGAATAAAATTTGCCCATTGTTGGTTGGTTCAGAGGTATCTGGTGCTGGACTTGGTAGGGCGGGTTACGATCCGATCCCCCACAACTACATTTGGGTCAATAAAAGGGGTTACACAAATTTGTGTACCAGAGCCCCATGCTTGAGATCAGAATCACTAACCGGTCACTTTACTATGAGTATGTACGGATAACGGGCTTAATGTGATTGCACCGGAATGAAGAGGACCCAAAAGAGATGCAAAAGGTAGGCCTGGGTACAGTGGGGTAGTATGGATTGGTTTGTATAGGAACGAAGTTTATGTCCGTGTCTGCGGAAAAGTGTCATTACGATATCCTTGGTTCACTTAGTTAGTACCTATCACCTCATCCTAGTTTGAACTTAGAAGCCCTTTTAGCCCAAATCCTTCGTTGATACCACCTTTTTCTGTCATGAGCTATAAAGTGTTTTGCTTGAGGACAAGCAAAGGTCTAAGTGTGGGAAAATTTGATAACACTGAATCACACTACGTATTTGACTCGGATTGCACACGTTTCTTAGGATTTTATTGCTATTTTATTGTGTTATGCTTGTGTTTTGTTTTGTTTTCAGGTTCTTTGTATTCCCAGAGCTCCTCGTGAAGAAATGAAGAAAAACGAGCAAGAAAACCAGTTTTGGAGGAAATTGTACACATGGTATCCACCATGGCGGGCGCCATAGGGTAGGCCATGACTTGGATATGAGTCAACTGCTGTCAACTGCCATGATCTCCACTTCTTTTTCCCTTGGTTCACATGGCAGGCGCCACCTTTGTCGTATGGTTTCCCTCCCAAAAGAAATTGGGGGGCACTTTGGTCTTTCCATAGTTTTTCCTAAGCTATAAATAGATGAGTCCTTGATCCTTTTTCTTCATCCAAGCTTAGTTTCAGAACTCAAGCCATATATTTTCAGTATTGTAAAGTGATAAACTTCTCACATCGGGGAGTTATCACACTGGTTGATCGAGTCTGTAATCGAGTTTGGAGCACTCTGGTAGAAGTTAATCCTGCCGCCATTTTCATTTCCAGTCATTTATTTCCAGTTGTACCAGATTTAAAGCCTCCGGTTTGGAGCAGGTTTCTATTTACTTTCCCGCACTATTTACTTTCTCGCACTATTTACTTTCTCGCAATATTTACTTTCCCGCACTATTTACTTTCTCGCACTATTTACTTTCCCGCACTATTTACTTTCTCGCACTATTTACTTTCTCGCAATATTTACTTAAAAAAAGAATCTACTTTAACATGATCTATTTCAACATGTCTATTTACATTTCCATGTCCGGCTAAATTTTAAAGGTTAGAATGTAAGGATCATAGTTAAGTAGTATTCCATACAAGGTGTCAATAGAAATGCTTAGGGGTTATTCTGATTTTTAACACAAGTTTTCTGCACTTTATTTCTGTTGGGTAAGATCGAAAGCCGTCCAACCTTTGGTTAAACTTGGTTAGTCTTAACTGTTCAAAGGAAGCGAAAGCGCTTTGTCTAGTTAAGTAGGAGTTTTTAATACTTTAGAAAAACGATTTTAAAACTATTTTCGGATGCGTTTATGGGTTTAAAGTCCGGTTCGTATGAACCTCTTTTTGTTAAAAGTTCCAAGTCAGAATACTTTTCAACTGAGTCAAGAAACTATATTTCTTAAAAATAGGTTTATTACTTTAATGCAATGCGCGCCTTTTTATAAGTGACAATAAGAGGGTTCGATTAAGGGATAAACTCGGTTCTGAATACGCGAAAGCGACAGTTCCCGTTAAATTAGTTCTTTTCATAAGTAGAAAACATTACCCCATAAGTGGTTCTATTTACAAGCATTTGGAATACTATCCGACTGTGTGAATTACATTCAGGCCTGTTGTTTTAAATTGAATTTTATATCTTCGTACTTTACTTCGCTTTTACTATGCACTCACGAACTCCCGATTGATTTGCCTTAGATAAACATCGTAACAATAGAAACCGATATATTGACGTTTGGTCTCTGTGGGATCGATAATCTTTTATATTACTTTGACGCGATTCGTATACTTGCGAAAACACCGCATCACCTAATGTCGACCCGGTCGTGGCAGCCCTCCTGGAGGCGATCAATAAAACCAACACCCTGATCCTACAGCAGAACGAAAGGATCGGGGCGCTAGAAGAATCCAACCATCCAAGATCCCCTCCTCTGAGGAGGAACCAACGACGATCAAGGAGCCCGCAGCCCCGGCGAGATATTGACCAAAGACTGCGCCAAGAACCTGACTCTCACGCCGTCCGGAAGCGTGACCAAGTTTCCCCGCGTAACCAGTACTCTCCCGGTCATAGGAGGACCCGAAGGGACGAGCGGTCACCCCTAGCCAAGTCTAAAGGTCGGGTCCAATCACATTCTCCCTGAAGGAACCGCTCACCTTCTCCCCGAAGGAACCGTCGTGGCGAGCGTACCCTTCAGTCCCCGTTGTTCACCAGCTCCAGCAGCGACGATGAGCCACGCGGCCCGTTGTCCCAAGAAATCTTGGCAACCTGTCTCCCTAAGGGCCTGGAGAAGCCCCCGTCACTTGGCACATACGACGGGACTACTGACCCCGACGAGCACATCGAGAACATCGATGCACTATTGGACTACCGCGGCGTCCGGGGCGCCATCAAGTGCCAGTTATTTCTGACCATGCTCCGAAAAGGGGCAATGATGTGGTACAAGCAGTTGCCCAAAGAATCCATTACCTCATGGAGACAACTGGGCAGAATGTTCTCACGGCATTTCACAGCTTCTCGCCGTCATCTCAAGATTGAGGCCTCCCTTGGGGCCATAATCCAAGGAAAAGACGAACCTCTCCGCGCGTACATCGAGTGGTTCAACAAAGAAGTAGTACAGGTCTCTACAACGGACGAGATGAAAAAGTTTCTGCTCGAGCAAGGACTCCGCCCGGGCTCAGAGTTTTCTAAGGCCGTCGGCCTCGCAACTCCGAGGAACCTAGATGCCCTCCTCCTCAAAGCCCAGTCGCACATTCAGTACTAAGAGAATGTTACGGCCAGCAACGTTCGAGCGTCACGACATCAGGAGAACGCTCGGGCCTCCATAGGCGAGGAAGCCTCGATATCTCGTTGAGGCGAAAGGAAGCGCGAAGACCGTCCATGGGACTCCCGCGACAGCAAGGGACCCTGCGGGCGGTTCCACGACTATACCCCTCTGACCGTCTCCAGGAAGAAGATACTTTCCGAATGTGTGAATTCGGAATTCAAGCAAGCAGGGGTCCGCTTACCCAAACAACTGCCGACCAAACCCAACGCCGACAAATCAAAGTACTGCTATTTTCACAACAGTCACGGCCACACTACCGAAGAATGCATCCATTTGAAGGATGCTATCGAGATATTGATCAGGGACGGCCACCTGAAACAGTTCACTAAGAAGAAGGACGCTCCTCGGAAAGACGCCCAGGAGTCCAAGAAGATAGAGGAAGAAGTACCTTCCTCGGAAGAAGCCAGCATCCAGGTCACCATGGTCGTGTCGTGACCAGAAGACTTCTATGTCCTGGACGGGCTCAGCGCCCCTGCCTACTTCGCGGCCCACAACCCGTGGGAGACATTCCCCTCCGCCATGGTCATCTCAGGCGGGGGCTTCAATAAAGTCATGGTGGACTCTGTGAAATGAAAATTTGAGCATCTGATCAACACAAGCTCCAATAAGGTGACCACGCTCGACCAGGCCCAGAAGGGCTCTATCCCCATCTCCTTCTATCGGGAAGAGCTCCTCGGGGGATCTCCAAACTCGAGCATACCTTTGCTCGTTAGAGCCCGAATGGTGAACTTCGAGGTTCCCAGAATCCTCGTCGACCAGGGCAGCTCGGTCGACATTATATACTCCCAGCTGTTTTCAACACTTCAGCTGGACGAATCACACCTTATCCCCTACGTAGGGTCTGATTTGCAAGGATTCAACAAATCAGTGACCAAGCTATGGGGATACGTCGAACTGATCGTAACCTTTGGATCAGCTGAGACGGCCAGATCCGTCAAAGTACAATTTCTGGTAATCAACTGCCCGTCGCTGTACCAGTGCATATTCGAAAGACCGACTCTGGCCGAGTTGGTAGTTGTGCCTTCAACCGTCCACCTCAAGATGAAGTACTACACTTCACAGGGGATGGTCGCCACCCTCCACGACGACATCGAAGCTGCACGATGGTGTTTCGAAGCAGCCACAAAAGGGCTCAACACCATTGCGTCCAAGCCAAAGGCATCGAGCAAGCCAGCATTGCCCAGCAGCTCTAAGGAAGCCAAGCCCCTGCCTCAGGTCGACTCCATTGACCTCGACAGCCGCTTCCCCGAAGAAGACCAACGGGGGGACCAAGCAGCTTCAGCCAGCACGTCTACCTTGTCCAGCAGCAGCTCCCATCCGATGCGCCCAATCCCGGATGGTAACTTCGAGCTCGTTTTGTTTGGCGATGACCCTCAGTGGGGAGTGAAGATTGGAGTTGACCTGCCCGACATCGCGAGGAAGCAGCTCAAAGCATGCCTCCGTGAGAACACCGACCTCTTCGCCTGGAGCGCCGTCGAGATGCTCGGCTTGGACCCGTCCGTCACCTGCCACCAACTGACAATCAACCCGGCCGTCAAGGCCATAGCACAATGTAGAAGAAAGCAGTCTCTGGAGAAAACGGAGGCTGTAGAAAAGTTGTAAGGGACCTCCTCGAGGCCAAATTTATCTCGGAGGCCAAGTACACCACTTGGCTGTCCAACGTTGTACTTGTAAAGAAATCTAATGGCAAATGGCGAGTGTGTATTGACTACACCGATCTTAATAAGGCATGCCCGAAGGATGCCTATCCCCTCCCCAATATTGATAAACTTGTTAATAATTCTGCTGGTTTTAAACTTTTCTCATTCATGAATGCCTACTCGGGCTATAATCAAATTCCAATGGCAATGAGCGATAAAAAATACACGGCCTTCATGACCGAATCGGGCTACTATTACTACAACGTAATGCCCTTCGGCCTAAAGAACGCCGGCGCGACCTATCAAAGAATGATGAACAAGGTCTTCTGGGGAGAGATATGCTACATGCTCGAAGTCTATATGGACGACATGATCGTAAAATCCCACGAGGAAACCGATCACACTGCTCATTTAAGGAAGGTCTTCGAACAGGCCAGAAAATACAAAATGCGTTTCAACCCGGAGAAGTGCACGTTCGGTGTCCGGGCAGGCAAGTTCCTCGAGTTCTACTTAACAGAACGAGGAATCGAAGCCAATCCCGATAAGTGCCGAGCATTTACCGAGTTTCCAACACCCAAGTCAAAGAAATCCAGTCCCTCAACGGGATGCTCGCGTCATTGTCACGTTTCGTGGCCAAGTCTGCCCAACACGCCTTACCATTCTTCAAACTCCTCCGCAAGGAGGCAGCATTTGAATGGACCAAGGAATGTGACAAGGCTCTTCTCCACCTAAAGCGGGCACTCTCGGAGCCACCCGTCCTCTCTCGTCCGGACAACGGCGAAGCTTTATACCTGTACCTCGCCGTAGCAACCAAAGCGGTAAGCGTCGCTCTCATCCGCGAGACACCTGACGGGAAGAAGCCCATATATTTCACGAGCAAACCATTGCAACGACCAGAGTTAAGGTACCAAGAGATATAGAAAGTGGCTCTGGCCCTCATCAACGCGACCAGAAGATTAAGGCACTACTTCCAAGCTCACACGATCGCGATCCGAATAGATTAACCCATAAAGCAGCTGCTGGGACGACCAGACATGGCCGGTCGAATGCTTAAGTGGTCGCTTGAACTTTCTGAATTTGACATCCAGTATGAAAGTAGGAAAGCCCTCAAGGCCCAAGCTCTGGCCGACTTCGTCGCAGAAATGACGTTCGCAGACTCCCCCGCGAGTAAGGCGCAAAAATGGAGCATTTTCGTGGACGGTGCCTCCAGCTCGGCAGGAAGCGCTGCGGGCATCATACTAGAAAGCAACGAAGGAATCATCGTTGAAGTGTCGCTCACCCTGTCCTTCCCAACCTCTAACAACCAGGATGAGTACGAAGCCTTTCTCGCTGGATTACGTCTAGCCGAGGACCTGGGCGCAGAAGAAGTCGTCATTTGCACAGATTCACAACTCGTGGCCCTTCAGGTCCGAGGAGAATATCAAGCCAAAAACGACAACCTAACAAAATACTTAGCCCTGGTCAAAAAGGAAATAGCGAAGTCCACAACGGTAGAAGTGAAACATGTTCCCCGCGAATACAATGTCCGAGCAGATATTTTGTCCAAACTGGCCAGTACAAATAAGAAAGGCGGAAACAAGTCCGTCATACAGGAGGTTCTACCTCGACCTAGCATCGAGAAGGCTTCCCCGACCCTTGACGTACACGTGATCGACGACAACAATTATTGGATGATACCCATTTACAACTACCACGCCAAGGACGAACTCCCGTCCGACCCCAAGGAGGCCAGCGTGGTTAGGCGAAGAGCCTGCTCTTACGTCCTGGTCAAAGATAAACTCTACCGGCGAGGATTTTCCATTCCACTGCTCAAATGCGTCGAGGAAGAAATGGTCGCCCACATCTTGCATGAAATCCACGAAGGAATCAACGCCCAACATCTCGGTGGAAGGTCCCTTGCCCGAAAGGCCCTCCGAGCAGGATATTATTGGCCGACCATGCAGCACGACGCTAAAGAACATGTGAAGAAATGCGATAAATGCCAACATCACGGGGACATGCACCTGACTCCACCTAATGAGCTCAAGGCTATGTCCTCCCCGTGGCCATTTGCCTGGTGGGGCCTAGACATCCTAGGACCCTTCATGGTCGGATCAAATAAGAACAAATACCTAATAGTGGGTGTAGACTACTTCACAAAATGGATAGAAGCGGAGGCCCTGGCCAAAATAACTGCCCTCAATATACTACGTTTCTATAAACGAAACATCTTTGCACGTTTCGGCATCCCCCAAGCGATAGTAACGGACAATGGGACACAATTCATGGACAGGAAGTTCCAAGACTTCGTTGCCCAACTAGGCATGAAGCAACACTTCGCGTCCGTCGAGCACCCTCAAATAAACGGACAGGCTGAAGCAGCTAACCGGGTCATCCTTCGAGGCCTCAAACGAAGGCTGGATGAAACAAAGAAGACTTGGGTAAGGAGCTACACAGCGTCTTATGGGCATACCGCACAACTTCACACTCTACAACCGGGGAAACACCTTTTCGTCTAGCATACGGGACCGAGGCTGTAATCCCCGTCAAAGTTCACGTACCCTCCAGGCGGACAAAGTCGCACCTAGACGAGGAGATGAACGACGAATCATTAAGAGAAGAACTCGACCTTGTCGAGGAAATCCGAACTGGGGCAGCCCTTCGCGAAGCCTTATTAAAACAAAAAAATTACCATCAGGCACAACACCAAGGTGATACGATGAGAGTTCGACGTGGGAATCCTTGTTCTAAGGAGAAACCACAAAGACTCTCACGAGGGCAAACTAGACGCCAACTGGGAAGGACCCTACCGTGTCCGAACAAAAACGGAAAATTTTGCCTATTACCTAGAACATCTCAACGGGGAAGAACTTGCTCGACCATGGAATGCCAAAAAGCTAAAACAATACTATAGCTAAGGCCCTAATTCTCGGTTCGACCCGTCACGATGACGAACGTCAGCTACCGACCACTATGCACGCCTAGGTACAAGCGTCGCATACCAATAAAGCAGAACCCCGCTCAGTAACGAGCCGAGTATCTGCTCGATAGCGTTCCTCAATCGAGAATCGCCGTCGTCAAAGTACCATGACTGGTAGAACCCCAGCTCGCGATAGGACGTTCACGCCGCGAACTCAGGCCTCAAACGCGACCTGAGCTCCGCACCCCCGCCAGGATATTCCCCGACCGTTTGACCAGTACACCTCACTGCCGAACACATCTACAACGAGCAATCCCCTGAAACTTCACATAAGTCAAATACTCCCTATCACGGGCAGACATACATTCACAACGAGCATGAGTACAACACTTAGCAGAAAATAAAAGCAAGTAAAACCATACAAATAACATAACCGGCCACCAGGACCGGACACATAATTTAAGTGTGATAAATGGCCATTAGGACCATGATTGTACTGGATTACATAGACTGGGGGCCATGCCCCAAAAATAGGTTACAACAAATACACGGCACACAGGCCGGACAAATTACAACACCAAAAAGAAAATCCCTCACTCATCCATCTGGTCGGGAGGCTCGAGCTGAGGCTCCTGGTTCTCCGCGGGCTGATCCTCGGCATTCTCTTCAAGAAGGGAGTCAGGCATAGCGATTCGACCATCTTCAACGTGCGCCAGATAATGAGTACCCTCAGTGGAAAAGTCAAGTCCGGGGTTCACCACCCGCAGTTGAGACACGACATTCCTGAAGGATTCGTCCGCAATGACGATATTATCATCCTCAGCCGCCCACATACGGACAACTAGCTCAGACCTTGTCTTTAGTTCCTTCACATCCTCGGGTTCATCTTCGCCCGGAGCATTGACCGCCCTCAGCTGCTGGACCAACTCCTCACTCGCCTTCTTCTCCGCAGCCAGCGTAGAATTATCCTTCTTCAGCCTGGCCACCTCCTTGTCAGCCTTCTTTCGGGCATCGTCAGCACTCTTCACCTCTTCCGTGAGAGATGCCACGGTAGCCCGAGCAGCCCTGAGTTCAGACTCAGTTACAGAATCCCCTTCAGCATATATGGCCGCCATTTCCAGAACTCTGACCAGTGTAGAGGCATCCTGGGCCACCAACGCCCTCTTGCTCGGTCGGTCCATACTTTCCAGTCGAAGAGATTCTGCCAGCGGCACGACCAAGGAGTTCCCCTAAAAGAATCTTCTATCAAGTATGCAAGGAGGAAGCTCGAACTTCCCTTTCTCTGGGGCCCGACTGAGATCCATGGCGTCGTTGGCCCTCGGCCGCTTGGTTCGTGAGGCCAAAGGCAGAGGAGATCCCCAGGGAGCAGGAGTGGGAGAAGAGGTCCCCGCAGCAGACTGAGTAGGAGTGGGAGCACGCGCATTGGCAAATCGAGACTTCGGAGGAGCCGTTCTGGGCTTGTTCCTTGCAAGAGCATTCTTCACCATCCTCTCATGAGCCTGAGGCATCTCACCTGCACGAACAGAACACGAGCATGTTAGATACGAGAAAAGAAAATAGTTCAGGCAAATTAAAATAACTAAGACTACCGAGCAGCTTCTAGGCTTCCACAGGGGTCTTGCACTCCAGGAGTGCCTTGGTATTAATAAAGCGGTATTCATCCCTCTGGCTACCATCCTCCTCGAAGATAGGTTCACCCTTCTTCGTCCAGCATTGAGCGAGCAGGAAGGAGTTAACGTACTTCACCAGCGTCTCATACGCAACGGTATCCTGCCCGTCTAACTCGTGCGGCTGAAGAACGTAATCGTCGGGCTTCTTGGTGAAATGGCCAGGTCCCTAGTGGATGGGGAACTTGTACACTCTCTCCCCAATAAACTTCCCAGCCTCGTCGCGCAGCTCGTTTCCCTCCTCGTCGACCTCGATCTCCCAGAGATAAGTACTGTCCTAGGCAGCTTCCGATACAGGCTCAATGATGTAGTACCTCTCCTTGAACGTCCGTATCGATTCAGAGAAAGGCTTGAACAGCTTGCGAGGCTGCTTCAACGAAACCCAACCGTACTTCCTCCCCGACAGCTGCAGTTGAAGGTGGAAGACTGTGAAGAACAAGGGAAGAGTAACCCCTATCTTCAAGAAATCACAGGTCAGCTCAAACGCCCGTATAAAGGCCAGTGAGTTCGGGTGCAACTGCGTAGGGGCCAACTTCAAGTGCACAAACACTGATTACTGAAAATCAGTGAACGACAATCTCAATCCCAGCTCTTTGAAGGCATATTCATACATAGTGAAGCGATCCCCGAAATCTGTGTAGACCCGATCATCCTCGGAGGGAAAGTGGACCTTCCACTCTCCCTCTGGCCCGACTTCCGTAAAAATATCCCCTAAATACGTGGCAAAGGTGGACCTGTGGTCGGGTGGTTCAGCCACCTCCCACTCCTCCGCGGAATCCTCGACGACATCCTCTTCCATATCTTCCATTTCCTCTTCTTCCCCGACCTCGCTGGGGATACTTGAAGTCGTCGAACTATTGTTGTCTGAGGAACTCGCCTCTTCCTCGGACGAGTCCAAGATAATTTCTCCATCTGGCCCCGTCGCCATATCGATCACCTGAAAAGCAGAGAAAAAAGTGAATTCGACAATAGATCAAATCCACCTTTCCACCGCTAGTCAAGTGAAAGGGCGCGCAAAGGGCTGAGGACGACGTCCTCGGCCTAAGCCCTAACATCAAAAGAAAAATTCAGAAACCTCCCCGTGAAGAGATGCCCGAGACAAATTATCCCCAGGCGAGGAGCTTCCCCGTGCTCATACCCAGTTTTCGTTTGAAGCTTCGCTGGAAACCGCAAAGCTTCACCAGAATCTGGGAATATTCGACCGGATAATTCATCACCAACCCATAAGATAAAAGATCACGACGGTTGCACATGCATCGTCTTCGCAACAATGCCATGAACCGCCCTCCTCACTAAAACATACTAAAAAGTCCGGCGACGCATCAGAAGTGGAGAATGACATAACCACCGTCCACCACCAACAACCGCCAGAAACGAAGCTAATCATCCTCTAAACCTAAGCCCTAACCGCATGCAATCTACCATTGACCATCGAAATGGGTAAAAGAGAAAAAAATCAACGAACTTACTTGATTAAGAAGATGAAAAGCGGTTGCCCGGAATTTGGTGCGGTGGCCGGAGTAGCAAACGGCGGTGATGGGCAAGAGCTCTGAAGAAGACGAAGGGAAACAAGAGCGAAAAGTTCAAAATGAAACGGACTTCCCCTTTTATACAGAGAGGCACGTGCAGTGGCACGCGCTCGTAGGTCATGATGGCTATTAACTAGCCATCATTGCCTAGTAACTGCTACACAGAGCTCTAGGCACACGTGACGCCCCTAACGTTTCCAATTCTGACTAACCGTCAGTCTCCCTATTCGACGGGCAACGCAGTCACGGTCATGAATGCCACGGGGTCACGGGCACCACGAGACCCTTCCCCATCACCAAACGACGACTTCACGTTAGCTCCCCGGAGCAACGAGATGTCCTTAAGTCATCACTCTCATGCTCGGGAGCAACGACTTGGGGGGCTCCTGTTCTGGACTGGACCAATGGCCAGGCATGACCCAATCCACTTCTGCTCCAAAATGACCCAATTGCCTAAGTCTAATCCACAAACGGACAAAAGTTACCTTTCTGCCCCTCCAGCCGGGCAAGGACTACATCGCTCTTCCCCGGAAATGCTGCCCGTTACGCACGACTTCTCCATTCCCCGAACAGTTGAGGGCATGTGCCCAAAACTATGCTTATGCCCGACATAACAGCTAGTTTTGGACACCCTGCCCGACATAACGGCTAGTTTTGGGCAGTTACATATTCTTCGGGAAAACGGTTATTTCGCCCCGAAAATAGGACCGTTGGCCACGCACTTGGGGGCATTATATAAACCCTCTCACTTGAGAGGGTCAGGTATCCAATATTCACCCTACGAACTAATACTTTGTACTTTCCCTTTTCTCTGTCCCTTTCTTACTTGAGCGTCAGAGTGCCTTGCAAGTACACCCCCTCCTCCTCTCCATACACCCAACATCTCAGACGTACTTGGTGGCCCACTTCTACAGGATCTGATCCAGCCTTCGCGATCAAAACTAATGATAAAGATTAAGTGAATGGGATATGGTACCAAATATAAGGAATGAAGACTAACGTTGTCATGCTAATAATGGCTTACTTTCTAGGGGTTTTGAATGAGAATTTGACCCAAGGGAGCATGTGTGGTACAAACCTTAATGTTTCTAATTCAATTAATTAATAAAATGATACTAATCAATTTATTGAATGAAGAACCTAAAGGAACATGCAATAGATTATAAGTCATTTTATTCATCAAGCAAGCAAACAAACAAGAATTTATTCAAGCCATGTTATCATGAATTATAAATTAAACGCCATGAAAAATAAAGAAATCAAGATTAATACCATTAATCCGAATTCAAATTAAACATAACATAATCCTAATTAGGAAATTAAGTCTTAATATTAATTGAGACTATACTCATAATTATTTCTAAATTGTCATTTTTATGTGTTTAAAAAAATTATTAAAAAAATCTAAGATGAATAAAATAAAAAGTAACTCTGCCAGGGGTGTCAAAATGAGAAGTTGGCTGTGAATGGTATAAAGGGGCGTTGGGCCTAGAGTGGGAGGCTTATGTTCATTGTCTTTGCCAAACGGGGTGTATTAAGAAAAATGAGGGTGTAGCATAGCAAAGGCCATTGGGTCTGGCTTCTATTGACCCAATGCAAGAGCTCGGAAGGGAAATGGGAAAGAGTCCCCTCATTCTCACGCTTTGTTGAATGCCAAACTTGCTATAAATTGATCCTTATTTATTGGCATTTTTCAACTCTTTTGTTATGTTTTGTTGGATTTACTCCATGATATCATGTTATTCTTCAATATTGTTGAAAATACCTTTGGTTGCTTTGACTTGTGTGTTATTGTGCAGAAATTAGGCATAAAAACATCAAAGTGTAAGACACAAGTAATTGGATAAGGAAGCCAAAGGAAAAGAAGAGATTCAGCATGTTCGTTGGGCGAACAGCCAGCAAGGAGTAACAACGAATGTTCGTTGGGCGAACTCATAAATGAACCCTCCCAAAATAGAGTCGGTAAGAAAAGGGCACTAAGTTCGCTGGGAGAACTAGTAGCGAATGTTCGTTGTAGTGAGGTCTCAGCGAAGAACCAGCGAACCATCCCAAACTGAAGTCAGTAGCTAATGGACCATAAGTTTGTTGTGCGAACTTGTAGCGAGGTAGTTCGCATGGCAAAGAATTGCTCGTACATCGAACTTCAGATATTTCTCAGGGGAGGTTTAACTGTTTAGAGGAACTTAAGGTGCCTAAAAGCGTGTTCACTGCACGAAGAAATGGTTCGCAGTGCGAACATGACAGATTCCAAAAGTACTATATAAGTACTTTTCACATTTTTTGGGGATCATAACTCATTTTCAACAAAAACTTCATTTCTCAGCATTTCTTCACCAAAAGGTGATATTTTGCATATAGAAGCTGGATTTGCATCCGAGTTCGATTCTTCGACGTGGATGCTCATTCATCTTCTTCCAAAACTTGTAAAGCAAGCTACCATGGTTATAAGTAGCTAATTTCCTTTGTATCAAAGGTAGAGGTAGTCTACCATTAGCTTGTATGTATTTTTTTTATTGGCCTTGTATGTGAACAAGTGATGATTAATATATGATGAATATTTTTGTTCTTAATGATCCATTCTTGCTTTGTAAAACTCTAGACATAGATTTTGTGAAACTTGACTTAAAATATTCATCTATCGATTTATAGATTGGAGAAATCGGTCTATGGTTGATAGTTGCTTTGTGTTGAACTTAGAGATTACTATATTGGTTGTTATATGGAGAAATCGTGTAACGATGAATACGGTATTTTTCACGACGCCGCTCTAGAGATAGACGGTGTTGAGTGAATGTGTGACAATATTAATCGGATCCGACTTCACATGCAAGATTGAAAGAATACGTATAAGTTAGGGTAAATGAAAACTATGGTTGATATACTTTGTTAATCAAACTCTTTAGAATTTATAAGATTTGCTACTAAAAACGTGACAATTTTAGGAACAAAACTTTGAAAACCCTTTTTCTTGAAACGATAAACTGTTGAAAGGCAAACATTAAAATATCTGCAATCCCTGTGGAGACGATAACAAAACCCCCTTTAACTACGATTCGAACAAAATGGCGCCGTTGCCGGGGATTGTTTGATATTGCAAGCATTGCAATAGTTTATTGATTTAATAACTTTGTATTGTATTCTTATCTCTGTTTATTTTTCTTGTGCTGCTTAATTTGTTTGGTTAAGTGTGCAAATTCTGTTTATGCGATGGAGTGTACCTGCAGACCAACTTGTTTTTTATTCTGAGTTTGAACGAACCGCTCGTAGGCTCAATAGAAGAACTAGACGGAGACGGCAACTTGCTAAATAAAGACAAGAGCACGAAGAAACTTTTTCACCTACACCCATTGTTACGCCAATCATGGCAGAAATACCACTACCACCACTGCCTGCTTCAACCCCGTGTGTTAACAGTCCAAAGCACAACGCTCAGTTTGCACGCAACTCACACAATGGGAGGCATTCTGAGATGAAAATGGGTATCATTGCTCTTTTGTATCAAAATCCTTTTACTGGTATGGACCATGAGGATCCGTTCACACATCTCACCAAATTCTATGAAATTGCGGGTGCAACGGGAGCGCCAGAAGCGGAAGAGGAATCCTTGTTTAAGACATTATTTCTACATTCCTTAATCGGGAAGGCGAAGGAATGATATCTTGATCAATCAACTCTAGTGATGACAAATTAAAATTTATTAGAAGAAAAGTTCCTCGAATGGTTTTTCCCCCACAATAGATTTATGGAAGCGAAGACAGTGATATCGGTGTTTGCTCAAGGTGGAAATGAATCTCTCAAGAAGCTTAGGAGAGGTTCAAATATATGTTACAAAAATGCAAAGGCCGCGACTTTGATGAATTAACTCAAGTGCACATCTTCTGGAATGGGCTCCAATCGGTTCACAAGACTTTGTTGGATGCTACTTCAGGTGGATCATTAATGTCCAAAAGCGCTGAAGATGAAATTGCTATTATTGATAGGATGACACTTAATGATCACTAAGGAAATCACAACCGTGGCACACCTCAAAGAAAACCGGGCATGATAGAGTTAGGAGAGAATGATGATATTCTTGCTCATAATAAATTACTCTCACAACAAGTGGAGTTGTTGACGAAGCAATGTCAAAGCTTCCACAATAAATCAAAGAGATGCAAGAAGTTCCCAACCAAAATCAACATGTAGCAAGTTGTGAACTTTGTAAAGGTGATTATCCTACAGGCTATTGTCCATCGGTCGTTGAAGAAGCCAACTATGCGGGAAACCAAAATCAAGGCTATCAACCAAGACCACCATATCAAAGCAATAACCAAGGCTACCAACCGAGAGGTAATAACCAAGGTTACCAACAAGGGTGGAGGCAAAAGCCGAGTTCTTCAAACCGTCAACCTTACCAAAATTACATCCAATCACAACAAAACTAAGGAGGAGGCTCTAAGATTGAGGAAAATTTCAACTAATTTATGCAAATGTTTATATCCACTCAAAAAAGTACAGATGCAGCAATTCGGAATCTTGAGACTCAAGTTGGACAATTGTCCAAGCAAATAGCCGACCAACATAAAGAAACCTTTCCGGCTAATACTCAAGTTAATCCGAAGGAGCATTGCAAGGCTATCTTTACAAGGAATGGAAGAACAATTGGCGGGGGAGTCGAAAAAAATGTTGAAATTGAAAAGGAGGATGAAATTGTGGAGGAAGTAAAAAAAAGATGATAAGAATATAGTTGAAAAGAAGGATGTAGAAAAGAAGTTGAAAGAGGAGAAGTTAAAAAAAAGTGAAAAAGGAAAGGAGTATGAGGGAGAAGTTCTACAGAAAAACTTACCATACCCTATTGCTCCTACGAAAAAAGAAAATGAAAAGCATTATGCGAAATTCTTGGATATATTCAGTCGGTTGCAAATAACCATTCCATTCTCCGAGGCTCTATAGCAAATGCCTAAGTTTGCAAAATTCATGAAAGACATATTTAAGAAAAAAAAGAGGTACACGGATAAGGAAACCATTGAGCTCAATGCTAATTGTAGTGTTATTGTTCAAAGCATTCTTCCGCGAAAAGAAGGAGATATGGGAAGAGCGGCTCTACCTATAACTAAAGGTAGTGATTTCAAATGCAAAGATTTGGTCGATATGGGAGCTAGTATTAATTTGATTCCTTTATCTGTGACCAAAAGACTCAAGAACATGGAGATGAAGTCAACCAACATGACTTTACAACTTGCGAACAAGTCTAGGACTAGTCCTCATGGAGTTGTTGAAGACGTGTTATTGAAAGTCGACAAATTTTTATTTTCGGTTGATTTCGTAGTCATGGACATGGAAGAGGATGAGGATACACTAATAATCCTTGGAAGACCCTTCATAAAGACCGCTAGGATGTTAATAGATGTTGATGAAGGTATAATGAAGGTGAGGACAAATGATGAGTGTCGCGTTGAGAATCAGATACCATAACTATTAAATTAACTAGGTACATAAACCTTAATTCACCACCGATCTTTAATTTATCCAAGGGAAGGGAAAAAGAATGTATAAACCCATAAAGTATGCAATGCAATCCAAAGCAAAGAGAATCTAAGGTTCGGGGGTTGGTTATGCCTAGGGAAGGTATTAGCATCCTAAGTATCTGTAGTACTCTACATGAACCTCTTGTCTTATTGTGTTATTTGTTATTTTGTCTGCTAAAAGGTAAAAAGGTAAAAGAAGACATAAGGTGTTATTTCTAAGTATGCTCGCCAAGACATCGCATCTCGTGCCTACGAATCCTGACGGGAATGAAATCAGAGCATTTGTAGTTCCCCACAATAAGGGTAAACAGGGTGTAAAAAGAAAATGTTGCTCGTCAAGGATTGACCTTGTGCCTACGTATTCTCAAAAGGAACTTTGAGAAATCAGAGCGTCCGTAGTTCGGACGAAAATGTTTTTGGTTTGTAGTGTATTTTTTATGGACGATGCTATGAAACGTGTCCTTTTCGAAAAGTTTTAAACATAAAAACGAAGTGACAAAATGATTTGAGATTTGTTGAATGTTTTTATAAAAAAAAAACAGGTTATAGGTAAGTTAAAGTATTTTTTTTAAATGTTTGAGAAAAGAGATTTTAATCTTAAACGGGAAGGAAACCTATTCTAAGTCTAAGATTAGGATTAGAATCGAAGGGGAAATCTATCCTAAAAATTATCATGCAACCGATTTGATCTAAATCCTAATCCTAATTCAAATTAATCGAAGATTAAATTGAATCAAGGTATCCTAAGGGATCATAGCAAATCGAAATCAAGCAACCACCAGCATAAGTAACAAGAACGGTTATCCAACACATGTATCAAAATAATGACATAAATCATCAACAAATACGTATTTCAGAACAACCGTTCACCACTTTATAATTCTAAAACGGGGATCTAATCATAAATTTAAGCCATAAATTACCCATTAACTTAAAATGCAAAATAATCACACTTTTAGTCAGACTCTAATCATGGATCTAATCACAAATTATGTATTAGAAGTTAATCACAAAACTAACGCCAAAGCTAACATCAAATTTAAAATTTAAAATTAAATTAATTACTAATCAAACAACTAATAATAAAAAAGTGTTTCTCTAAGACACCAACACCATGCTCCTGGGCTTCTTGCAATGAGCCCATTTCGCATTATCAAAAAAAAAAAAAAACACCATGAGAGAAAAAACAAAGGGAAAGACTACCGGCGGCGACAACACTTTGATGGCGACATCGTGTAGAAACAGAGGGATCTCGTGTGGTGACCGGAGCTTTGGTTCCCCGGTGGACGGACGGTGGGGTATGGTAGTAGCGTCAACGATGATGGAAGATCGATCTAAGAGAGGGATTGATGTGCGGATCCGATGTCGGGTGCGAATCTACTTTTCTTCTACTCTTGTTTTATTTTACTTAGCTGCCATGTAAAATAAGTAATTGCCAATGGTGTTTTGTGAATGGAGATTTATGATTATGATGAGTGTATAGGATGGTGGTTGTGATTGAGCAATTTTCTCTGCTTCTGCGCGTATTTGCTGCGTGTTTTTTTGTTTTCGTTCTCAATTTTTTTCTCTGTGAAAACCATGTGCCCTCTTTTGAATCGTGTGTGTATATGTGAATGATGATTTTCTTACTCACTGCCATAAAATGTGAGTTTTATGCCTGAATTTTTGTACTGTTATGCCTCCTCTTTTATAGCTATCAATTTTTTTGAGGCTTTGAATTCTTTTCCAATTTTGAATCAACTTGTCTGAGCGTGTTTTGGAAAGAGTTTGAAGTTGTCTGGAATGTGTTTGGTTTGCCTTGACATTGTTTCCTTTTTAATCCAAACATGTCTGCTCACCTTGAATGCCATGTTTGTGATTGTCTTGGAAAGAATTGATGAATTTCCTTTTTATTTTCATCAGATTTGGAGCTGTTTTGGAAAATGGCATTTGAGAATATATTGTGTTTGATGGTGATGATGGCGTCTGATTTTTGGTCCACGGATGTTCAGAACAGCTCCATGTCCACTTGTCTGCATACAGCCCCAACGAGATTAGTATGTCCAGTAGAAAAATGAGAAGGACATGTAATTTCATGAAGTACACCAACCAAGGCAATTGCATCTTCGACTGTAGCTCTAACTCGTCAAAATAGTTCTCCACTTTTTCATTCTCATGAAAGAAATAAAGGCTAATGCTCTTGCATATCTTTGTAATTTTGGCAATTTTTGGAATTTAGAAGCTTTGCCACATGTGAATCTCTTGTAATGGTATTTTGGGCACTCTTGTAACCGAATTTGGAATATTGAAACTTGTATACTTGAACTTGTAATTGTAACTCGAATTTTGTATTTAAACTTGTGATGCATCTTGGCACGCCTTGGGTTTAGGAATCGTTGAATACTTTGAATTGGAAATCTTTGAATCTTGAACATTGATTTGAAGTTTGCACTTGAACTTATATTTGGAACTTGTAACCTTGACATGGTCTTTATGTGAATGACACTTTTTGAATTTTATGAATCCAATTCATGAACCATGATGGAATCTTGAATTTGACCGTTGAAGCCTTGAAATCAAATTGAACATGAGTTTTGAAATCAATTAGCACATTTCAAATTTATCCTGAAAAGGCTATCATTGCAAACCATTCCTTTGAATTTTGAACACTTTGATGAAACCATGAAACTCTTGACAATGGCCAAACTTCGCCCAAGACGGATATCATATTGCAACCAAGCTTGGAATACCATGGCCCAGATCATGATACACTAAAGTCCAACAAATTTGAGTTTGAGATTCATATAACGATTCCATAAAAAATTACAGCCCGACCCTGACTTTATTGTGAGATATGGCCAAATAATCCATCCAAGCCATCTTCAAGGTCTTGTTCCAAGATAGCCCATGAATGAGAAAGAATTCTAGAAGTGGAGCCCAGATCAAGTAGAAACCCTAGGACCACTTTAAATCAGGATTAACTGGTCATGCCCTGAAATGTTCGGCTGAGAGAACCAACACCATCTACACTTGAAATTAATGCGCTGCACAAATTGGTTAGTCACAATAAACACACACACACAAAGACCGTATGTGTAGCGCGGTTTTCATGACCGCCCACCTCCGCCTGCGGATGAGATTGGGGTGATACTTTTTGATTTCTTATTTATCCTATGAAGCTGGAAAGGAAAGGGAAGTTATCTCAAACTAACCTTGCACGCAAATGTTTTCTTTAACAAATGCTAAGAGATTGGGGAGTTCGAGGTCAGGTTATACAATGGGAAGTTGTCAACTACCCATCCTATATATGGTTATCCATGGGTTGTGAGCAATTTTTCTTACTGCTTTCTACTTACCGGTGTTTATCTATTGTAAATGGGAAAGTTTCTCCTTTGGGAAGGTTGAGAGACGTTGAAAAGATATTTTTGTTGTTTTCGGATTTTTCGATGTTTTTGGTAAGGTACTGGACCTAAGGTTTTTGATTAGTGTGCTCACTAAGATTTCACAATCTTATGCCTACGTATTCCCGTTAAAGAAAACAGGGAAATCAGAGCAATCGTAGTTCCTCCTATTCTATGGGAGGAAAAAGATGTTTGGTGTCTTGTTTAAAGCCCAAGATTGAAGCTAAAAGGGTGTTTGTGGGAATTGATTGAAAGATTGAAAAGATTAAAGATTGAGATATAAATATCCGGGAAAACACATCGGATGAAAATAGAAGGAATATCCGGGAAAACGTCGGATGAAAAGAAAAGGAATATCCGGGAGAGCGTCGGACGTAAAGAAAAGGAATATCCGGGAAAGCGTTGGACGAAAAGAAATGGAATATCCGGGAAAGCGTCGGATGTTAAAAAAAAAAGAGGAAAGGGTTTTTCCTATGTTTTTTTAGGAAACTTGAGGGTTTCTTGAGATCCAAAAGGAAATGAGACTGTCCAAGTCTACTAGTATGAAGAGGTTTATCTTTCTATGATGCCCAAGAGGAGGCTGATGTTTTTAAGAGATGAGAATCAACCCTAAACTGGAGAGAGGTTTTGACTCTTGAAAGGACTGCTCTAACGAATGATGACCAGGTTCTGTCCTATACCTGTAGGAGGTCTCTAGGTCCTTGTACTAAGCCCAAGAGGAGGCATGAGAACTTCTAAGAAGCCTGAGGGTCCTTGTACAAAGCCCAAGAGGAGGCTGGGGATGCTTTTAAGAAGCCTGTGGGTCCAAACCTAAGAAAGTTCAATAAAAGTTTCACCGGGAATTAATCCTTTCTTTAGTGAACAGTTCTAGGGTTTGAAGAAATTCAAGAGAAGTTTCACCGGGAATTAATCCTCTCTAGGAAAACTGAATTTCTTTGACAAGTTCTAATAGTGACATTCTGAGAAAAAGTTCATCGGGAATACTGCCTTTCTCTTTGTTCCATATTGTTTAAGCCCAAGAGAAGGCAAGACTGTATCTGGTAATCCTATGGGGATCTAGTTTTGACTGTATTGAAAGAGTGATTACTGGCTTTATCTAATGCTAGACTTAATTGCTGGGGAAAACTCTAAGCAGATACACAAGTATATATACAATTGATATATGACAAGTATTTAAAAAGGGTATGAAAGAAGGACTTACAGATGAGCAAGCTTCCCACAATACAGTTATATATATTTGATATGTATTTAAAAGAATGAAAGAAGGACTTACAGGTGAGCAAGCTTCCATAGCTGTATGGTTAGTTGTTCAAAGAAATTGAAGAAAGTTTTGATAACAGCTATTGAATTTGAATTTAAATCACAAGAGAAAGTTGTTTTGAAAAGAAGCGATATGAATATCCGGGAAAACGTCGAATTAAAAGAGATAAAATAAGTGGTTGAAAATACGAATATCCAGGAAAACGTCGGATTGAAAGAGACGATGAAAAAAGAAAAGGTTGCTTGCTAAGACTTTATAGTCTTATGCCTACGTATTCTCAATGGGATATTGAGAAATCAGAGCGGTCGTAGTTCACCTCTAAATGGGCACGAACTACAGAAAATAAAGTTTAAATCACACGGCGGCGAGAGGGGAAATCTAACCTAAAGTTATCATGCTTGGTTGAATATCCTAATGTCTATCTTATTTCAAACCTAATCGAAAATTAAATTTGAACTAAGAGATCCTAAGGGAACATGCATACGTGGCAAAACATCACGGAATAAATAAATACACGGCATAGCATCATGACTGATAAAATATACACGAAAGAACATCGTGTATGAAACTGAATACATGGAAAAATATCATGTGATAAAATATACACAGAAAATCATCGTGTGTGAATCATCAACATATAAAATTAACAAACAATTACGACAAAACATCGTGGAAAGATATAAACATTCACGGAAAAAACATCGTGAGAATAAAAGTAAGCACGGCAAAACATTGTGTAAAATAAATAGAAAACACACGGTAAAACATCGTGTAAAATAAATAGAAAACACATGGTAAAACATCGTGTAAAATAAATAGAAAACACACGGTAAAACATCGTGTAAAATAAATAGAAAATTCACTGTAAAACATCGTGTAAAATAAATAGAAGACATACGGTAAAACATCGTGTGATACCGAGAGAAAATACAATCACGGAAAAACATCGTGAGATAAAAGCATATACACGACATAACATCGTGATAAAATAACAGACATTCACGGCAAAGCATCGTGAGGCACAGAGAAAAATACAATCACGGAAAAACATTGTGAGATAAAAGCATATACACGACATAACATCGTGATAAAATAACAGACATTCACGGCAAAGCATCGTGAGGCACAAAGAAAAATACAATCACGGAAAAACATCGTGTGAATATACATAGATAATGAGTTTCAACAGTTCAAGAAAAATTACCTATTGGAGCAAGGTCCAATGCCTCTTCTCAAGCTTCTAGAAGCGAGATAACGATCCCCAAGGTCCACGACAAAGCTTAAAGCATCAACTGATCATCAAAGTATTGAATAAAAATTATTGATTTGAATGGAAAGCAAAAAAAAGCAGAGAAAACCAAAGATCACATAGAAATGAACTTGGTCTCATTAAGCGGTTAGAATTGAATCGGAAAGTAAACAATTGATTAATTATTTACAATAAGCCTATAAAATCAAATAAGTATTTAAACAAATAGATGATTAACACAAATTACTTATTTGAAAATAGGGTTAAATATGTATAAGGTCTCTACAAATATCTCAACTTTCTGGTTTGGTCCCTCTAAAATTTTTCTTCAAACAATGGTCCTCTGAAAGTCTTCCGTCCCTAACTTTAGTCCCTCTCGTTAGTTTCCATTAACGGTGGCTTATGTGGCATGCCTTGTGGAAATTTTTTGATGACGTGGCTTACACGTGGCAATGCCAACGTGGCAAAAAGTGCTGACGTGTATGCCACGTGTCAAATGTTTCAATTTTAATTTTTTTTTATATTAATATCATATTTAAACCCATAATTGGTAGCTAATTTGCAGCTACTTCCTAGCTAATTCCTAGCTAATCTCTAGCTAATTTAAACACATCATTCTAATAATTTGTAGCTAATTCATAGCTAATCCCTAGCTAATTTAAACACACTATTCTATTTTTTATTCCATAAAATGTTTTATCAATGATCAAAACGTGACATTGAAGCTTGAAAATCACAACTAAAGCTTCAAACCATAAGAAAGGAAGATAAAAGAATCAAAAACACATTTAGAGAGAAAGAGGAGACAAACAAATAAAATATGGATCTTCTTTGAATATATACAAATATTTATGACTACATACAAAAGGTATACTGGTATCTACTCTCATAATATATTTACAAGTGCTTGTAAGGCACTATGCTATCCCCATAAATTGAAATCCCGACGGAGCAAAACATTGAAAAAGAATATAGCAGAGATGTGCAGTATGACTCTTCAGTTCCAAAAAAGAAGCAGAAAATAACACTTTGCATAAACTTTCAAGTGTATTCCCTTCTTGCTCATTCCCTGATGTTGTGCTAAGCATGTCATCCAATGGCTGAATGACCTGTTTAGCTAATTCAGACTATATTGCTCTTTTCTCCTATTTCATATTAACAAAGTCTTGACTAAAATGAAATTCCAGCAGTTGAGAAGTAGAATTGCAGCAGTAAAATGAAATTGAACAAAATCTTTTCTCCAAACTAGCACACTACAATAAATAGCACAAATATAGTAATGTTAATAAAGGTACAAGTGTACAACTATTAAATCAAAGGTAGGGGATTAGTTAACCGGTGTGGGGGATTAGTACAACATACCAGACATGAACACAAAATTATTTATGTTAAAGAGAAGATGACCAACGTGTTTCTCGTTCTTGGTAAACAATGTATTTCAGTTCATGATAGCTAAAATCAAAAGTTAAACTGATATAAGGTTGGTACCTTCTCTATAGTTTTCTAGATATAATTAGTGGAAAAATTCAAATATACCAACTTGAGTCATATATACTGTAAATGTATTTGAGCATAAAAGAACAATTAGGCCTACTGAGACTGAGGGGGAAAATGTATTTGAGCACAGTCTAGGTAAATTGTCATTTTTTATGTGCACTTGATTAACCTAATTTGTTACCTATTTAAACAAGACTTTAAGTATTAAAAATCATATCTCTACAAAATGAAGTAACCATCAAATATGAATAAAGGGAATATATTTATTGATATACTACCATGCAATGATCTAATGAAACGAAATAAAAGTGCCAATAATATTTCTAGTATACTCAGGCCATAGCCAATGTGAAGAAATAGCGAAGATAATTGACTAACCTTTATCTTAAAATTTGTCCAACAATCGAAATAAAGAACATTATGGACACAATATTTACCTGTATTAATTGCTGCAACTGGTGGGGACGGAGGAATTGCTGATAAGGATCGGTGAAGTTTGTGTTTAGGATGCGTGATTGATCTGGAAGCAGAGTACCGAGGGAGTTAAGAGGGTTATCTGATGATTCAGGTACTGCAGGAACATGAGGCTGAGGCATATGAAAAGGAGGAATAGAGAATCTTGATCCATATGGAGTAGCTACTGTTGTTGTTGTTGGTGGTGGCAAAGGAGAACCATGTAAGATATTAGAAAAAGTTCTCATCTAAACCTGAGATTTTCTCAACTTTCACCACCTCTTCATTTTTCTTAACCATGAAATAACTATCTTGAAAACTCTCACCATGGAAGGTTCCAACACTCAAAATGTTTGTATTTTGTGATGACAATGATGATAAAGGAATCAACAACACTGTCATAATGATGATGAACAACATCATTATAAAAAATTCATCAAGTGATTCACCAAAACAAATTAACAAAACGAATTGCCTCTCCCCAAAACAAATTAACAAAATCGTCTCTCCCTTTGTAGTGACCTAATTGATAGATTATTCACAATTACATGAATGATTTTAGGGTTTCGTTAATTTCATCAACCAAATTCCAAAAACAAGTGATTCACCAAATCTAAACCAGCAAAATCAGGGAGAATACCTTTGCTTTAGGAATAGCTTCCGTCTCATTGTGAATATTGTCCTTAATGGTTTACACCTGAAGCTCCAAAGCAATCTGAGTTTTTTGACAAGCGGCGCCTCTTAAGAGTCGTCGGAACTGCTTCGGCAGAGAAGCAACTCCACGCTTCTTCTCTGATCAGCGTCCATCTTGCCACTGCGATGTAGTATTAGGAATTTGGAATCAAAGCCCTCTTATAAGAGGCTTTGATTCCGCTAGTTCTGCTTTTAATTTCTGGAAATACTAGCTTAGGGTTCTTGATTTCATAGCTTCAAATTGAAAATTTGGTTAGGAATTGAAAGAAGTTAATGACGGATTCAGGTTGAGAAGAGCATGACGAGTCATATTGCAATAAATTTCCAACAAATTAAAGTGTAAAATAAGAAGAATAGTGAAGAATTGGAGAGGAGAAGAAGAGCTTTAGCGGAGGAACCATTTCTGAGAATTCTAAGTTTAGTTTTAGGGACGTGGAAAACTATTTTAATTAAAATTTACACGTCTGAGAAAATATATTAATACTTGGCATGACACATAGACCTCGGTTAGTGAAAACTAACGGGAGGGACTACAGTTAGAAACGGAAAACTTTAGGAGGACCAAACCTTGAAGAAAATATTTATAGGGACCAAACTTAAATGTTGGGTTATTTTCAGGGACCTAATACTTATTTAACCCTTGAAAATATTTAGTAAGAAAAACTAAATAGTATTTACTTATAATTATTTATATAAAAAAATAAGTAAACAAAAATGGGCTTATTAACTTCAGTCCAACACAAAAATAAAATAAAAATTAAATTAAAAAAAAATGAGATTCACATGGTTTAAAATCCAATAAAATCATATTAATGTACCATTAATATAGTAAGAAAAACTAAACTTATTAGTCCTAAAAAAATACGTGTTCTGGATTGGACCAATGGCTAGACATGGCCCAATCCGCTTCTGATCCAGAGCGGCCCAAATTGCCTAAGTCCAATCCACAGAGGGGCAAAAGTTATCTTTCTGCCCCTCCAACCGGGCAAGGAATACAACGTTCCTCCCCGGAATTACTGCCTGTCACGCACGACTTCACTGCTCCCCGAACAGCTATGGGCAGGTGCCCGGAACCACGCCTATGCCCGACATAACGGCTAGTTTTGGGCACCCTGCCCGACATAACGGCTAGTTTGGGTAGTTACCTATTCTTTGGGGAAAACAGTTATTTCGCCCCGAAAATAGGACCGTTGGCCACGCGCTGGGGGCTCTATATAAACCCTCTCGCTTGAGAGGGTCAGGTATCCAATATTCACCTTAAGAATTCATACTTTGTACTTGCCCCTTTTCTCTGACCCTTTCTTACTTGAGTGTCGGAGTACCTTGCAGGTACACCCCCTCCTCTCCATACGACCAGCATCCCTGACGCGCTTGGCGGCCCGATTCTACATGATTTGATCCAGCCTTCACGATCAGTGGCGCTGTCTGTGGGAAATCTGTTATCCCCATCTTTCTTTCCTCAGAAACCGAAGATCAAAACAATTCTCAAACATCATCATGATCATGGCCTCCCAAGATCGCACCAAGGATGTTCTCCAAACCACCATCCTCCCCGTCAACAAATCTGACGTTGACGGCCAGTCATCTCTCCTCCGAGATTCTCGTTTCCTCAGGGACGGAGCCACTGCTTCTCCTTCCCCTGCCCATGCTGATCGCAATAACGATCAACCATCACTTGATGTCTAGCCCGTTCCTGGTCCGCCCAACGCCGACCCGGCCGTGGCTGCCCTCCTGGAGGCGATCAACAAAACCAACACCCTGATCCTGTAGCAAAACGAGAGGATCGGGGCATTAGAAGAGTCTCACCGCCCAAGATCCCCTCCTACCTGGAGGAACCAACGACGATCAAGAAGCCCGCTGCCACGGAGAGAAATCGACCGAAGACTGCGCCAAGAGCCTGATCCTCGCACAGCCCGGAAGCGTGACCAGATCTCCCCGCGTGACCAACACGTTCACGACCACAAAAGGCCTCGAAGGAATGAGCAATCTCCACCGATCAAATCTAAAGGACGGGCCCGCTCACCTTTTCCTCGAAGGAACCACTCACCTTCTCCTTGAAGGAATCGCTCACCTTCTCCGCGAAGGAACCGCCGCCGTGAGCATCCCGTTTGGTCCCCATCATACACCAGCTCTAGCAGCGACGACGAGCCTCGCGGCCCGTTGTCCCAGGAGATCTTGGCTACCCGTCTCCCAAAAGGCTTGGAGAAACCCCCGTCACTTGGCACGTATAACGGGACCACTGACCCCGACGAGCACATCGAGAACATCGATGCGCTGTTAGACTACCATGGCGTACGGGATGCCATGAAATGCAGACTGTTCCCGACCACGCTCCGAAAGAGAGCGATGACATGGTACAAGAAACTGCCCGAGGAGTCCATTACCTCATGGAGACAGCTGGGTAGGATGTTCTCGCGGAACTTCATAGCATCTTGCCACCACCCCAAAACTGAGGCCTCTCTTGGAGCCATAATCCAGGGAAAAGACGAACCTCTCCACGCATATATCGAGAGGTTCAACAAGGAAGCTGTACAAGTCCCTATAACGGAAGAAATGAAGAAGTTTCTGCTCGAGCAAGGGCTCCGCCTAGGCTCCGAGTTTTCTAAAGCCATTGGCCTCGCACCACCGAGGAACATTGACGCCCTCCTCCTCAAAGCCCAAAAACATATTCAGTACGAAGAAAAGGTTACGGCCAACAACGTCCGAGCATCACGCCATCAGAAGAATGCTCGGTCGTCCAGAGGAGAGGAAGCTTCGACATCTCGTCGGGGCGAAAGGAGTCGTGAGGACCGTCCTCGTGACTCCCGTGACAGCAAAGGACCCTCCGGGCGGTTCCATGACTACACTACCCTGACCGTCTCCGGGGAAAAGATCTTGTCCGAATGTGCCAATTCGGAGTTTAAGCAGGCGGGGGTCCGCTTCCCTAAACAACTGCCGAACAGACCAAATGTGGACAAATCAAAATACTGTTGTTTCCACAAAAGTCACGGCCATACTACGGAGGACTGCATCCATCTGAAGGATGCCATTGAAATACTGATCAGGGACGGGCAGCTGAAATAATTCGCGAAGAAGAAGGACACTCCTCGGTAGGACTCCCAGGAGTCCAAGAAGATAGAGGAGGAAGTGCCCTCCTCAGAAGACGCCAACATACAGGTCGCTATGTCAATATCGCGACCGCAGGACTTCTACGTTCTGGACGGGCTCAACGCCCCTGCTTATTTCGCGGCCCACAGCCCGTGGGAGACTTTTCCCTCCGCCATGGTCATCTCTGGCGGGGGCTTCAACAAAGTCACTGTGGGCTCCGTGAAATGCAAGTTCGAGCATCTGATCAACACGAGCTCCAATAAAGTGACCACGCTCGATCAGGCCCAGAAGGGCTCCGTTCCCATCTCCTTCTACTGGGAAGAGCTCCTCAGCGGATCCCCGAACTCGAGCATACCTTTGCTCGTCAGAGCCCGAATGGTGAACTTCGATGTTCGCAGAATCCTCGTCGACCAGGGCAGCTCGGTCGACATCATGTACTCCCAACTGTTCTCAACGCTTCAGCTGGACGAATCGTACCTTACCCCCTATGTAGGGTCCGATTTGCAGGGATTCAACGGATCAGTGACCAAGCCGTGGGGCTACGTCGAACTGATCATAACTTTTAGATCAGCTGAGACGGCCAGATCCATCAAGGTGCAATTCCTAGTAATCGACTGCCCGTCGCTATACCAGTGCATTTTTGGGAGGCCAGCCCCGACCGAGTTGGTAGCGGTGCCCTCAACAGTCCACCTGAAGATGAAGTATTACACTTCGTAAGGAATGGTCGCCACCCTGCACGGCGACATTGAAGCTGCACGACGGTGCTTCGAAGTAGCTACAAAGGGGCTCAACGCCATTGCGTCCAAGCCTAAAGCGCCGGGCAAGCCAGCGTTGCCAAGCTGCTCCGAGGAGGCCAAGCCTCTACCCCAGGTCGAATCCATCGACCTCGACATTCGCTTCCCTGAGGAGGACCAACCAGAAGAACGAGCAGCTTCGGCCAACCCGTCCACATCGTCCAGCGGCAGCTCTCATCCGATGCGCCCCATCCCGGATGGCAACTTTGAGATCGTTTTGTTCGGCGAAGACCCCCAGCGGGGAGTAAAGATTGGAGCAAACCTGCCCGACATTGCGAGGAAGCAGCTCAAAGCATGCCTCAGAGAGAATACCGACCTCTTCACATGGAGCGCCGCAGAAATATCCGGCTTGGATCCGTCCGTCGCCTGTCACCAGCTGACAATTGACCCGGCCGTCAAGGCCGTAGCACAACGTAGGAGAAAGCAGTCCCCGGAGAAGACGGAGGCTGCTGAAAAAGCTGTAAAGGACCTCCTCGAGGCCAAATTTATTTCGGGAGCCAAGTACACCACTTGGCTGTCCAACGTTGTATTAGTTAAAAAATCTAATGGAAAATGGCGCATGTACATTGATTATACTGATCTCAATAAGGCATGCCCGAAGGATGCCTACCCCCTCCCCAATATTGATAAACTTGTTGATAATTCTACTGGTTTTAAACTTTTATCGTTCATGGACGCCTACTCGGGCTATAATCAAATTCCGATGGCAATGTCCGACAAAAAATATACGGCCTTCATGACTGAATCGGGCAACTATTACTACAGCGTAATGCCCTTCGGCCTGAAGAACGTCGGAGCAACATACCAACGAATGATGAACAAGGTATTCCGGGGAGAAATAGGCGACATGCTCGAAGTCTACATGGACAACATGATCGTGAAATCCCACGAGGAAACCGATCATACTGCCCACTTGAGAAAGGTCTTCGAATAGGCCAGGAAATACAAAATGCGTTTTAATCCGGAGAAGTGCACGTTCGGCATCCGGGCAGGTAAATTCCTCGGCTTCTACTTAACGGAAGGAGGAATCGAGGCCAATCCCGATAAATGTCAGGCATTCTCTGAGTTTCCTACACCCAAGTCCAAAAAATCCATCCAGTCCCTCAACGGGATGCTCGCATCACTATCCCGTTTCGTGGCTAAGTCCGCCCAGCACGCCCTACCATTCTTCAAACTCCTCCGCAAGGAGGCGGCATTTGAATGGACCGAGGAGTGTGACAAGGCCCTTATCCATCTGAAACGAGCACTTTCAGAGCCACCGGTCCTCTCTCGCCCGGACAACGGCGAAACGTTGTACCTATACCTCGTCGTGGCAACCGAAGCAGTGAGCGCCACTCTCATCCGCGAGACACCTGTCGGGCAGAAGCCCATATATTTCACAAGCAAAGCGCTACAAGGACCAGAATTAAGATACCAATAGATAGAGAAGGTGGCGCTGGCCCTCATCAACACAGCCAGAAGATTAAGACACTACTTCCTGGCTCACACGATCGTGATTTGAACAGATCAACCCATAAAACAGCTGCTCGGCGACCAGACATGGCCGGTAGGATGATCAAATGGTCGTTAGAACTGTCCGAATTCGACATCCAATACAAAAATAGAAAATCCCTCAAGGCCCAAGCTCTGGCCGACTTCGTCGCGGAAATGACATTCACAGACTCCCCCGCGAGCGAGGCGCACAAATGGACCATTTTCTTTGACGGTGCCTCGAGCTCGGCAGGGAACGGCGCGGGCATCATACTGGAGAGCGACGAAGGAATCATTGTTGAAGTTTCACTCACCCTGTCCTTCCCAACCTCCAATAACCAGGCTGAATACGAGGCCTTCCTCACGGGGCTACGCCTTGCTAAGGACTTGGGCGCAGAAGAAGTCGTCATTTGCACGGATTCACAACTCGTGGCCCTCCAGGTCCGGGGAGAATACCAAGCCAAAAACGACAACCTGGCCGAATACTTGGCCCTGGTCAAGAAGGAAATGGCAAAGTTCACAACAGTGGAAGTGAAACACGTTCCCCGCGAACATAACGTGCGAGCAGACGTGCTATCCAAACTAGCCAGCACGAAGAAGAAAGGCGGAAACAAATCCGTCATACAGGAAGTACTTCCTCGACCCAGTATCGAGAAGGCCTCCCCGACACTCAACGTACAGGTGATCGGCGACAACAACTGCTGGATGACCCCAGTCTACAACTATCTCGCCAAAGACGAACTTTCGTCCGACCCTAAGGAGGCCAGCATAATTAGGCGAAGAGCCTGCTCTTATGTCTTGGTCAAAGATAAACTCTACAGGCGGGGATTCTCCATTCCGCTGCTCAAATGTGTCGAGGAGGAAATGGTCGTGCACATCCTGCGCGAAATCCACCAGGGAATCAACGCCCAACATCTCGGCGGAAGGTCCCTTGCTCGAAAGGATCTCTGGGCAGGCTACTACTGGCTGACCATGCAAAACGACGCGAAAAAACACGTGAAGAAATGTGATAAATGCCAACGGCAGAGGGACATGCACCTGGCTCCGCCTAACGAGCTCAAGGTTATGTCCTCCCCGTGGCCATTCGCTTGGTGGGGCCTAGACATCCTAGGACCCTTCGTGGTAGGGTCAAGTCAAAACAAGTACCTAATAGTGGGCGTAGACTATTTCACAAAATGGATAGAAGCGGAAGCTCTAGCCAAAATAACTGCCCTCAACATCCTGCGTTTCTACAAACGAAACATCCTTGCACGTTTCGGTATCCCCCAAGCGATAGTAATGGACAACGGGATGCAATTCACGGACAGGAAGTTCCAAGACTTCGTCGCCCAACTCGGCACGAAGCAGCACTTAGCATCCGTCGAGCACCCTCAAACAAACGGCAGGCTGAAGTAGCCAACCGAGTCATCCTTCGAGGCCTCAAGCGAAGGCTGGACGAAACAAAGAAGGCATGGGTCGAGGAACTGCACAGCGTACTATGGGCCTACCGCACAACTCCACACTCAACGACCGGGGAAACACCTTTCCGTCTAGCATACGGGACAGAGGCTGTAATCCCCGTCGAAGTTCACGTGCCTTCTAGGAGGACAGAATCGCCCCTAGATGAGGAGATGAATGATGAGTCACTGCGAGAAGAACTCGACCTCGTCGAGGAAATCCGAACCGGGGCAGCCCTCCGCGAAGCCTCATTGAAACAAAAAATTACCATCAGGCACAACGCCAAGGTGATACGGCGAGAGTTCGACGTGGGAAGGCTTGTTCTAAGAAGAAACCACAAGGACTCTCGCGAAGGAAAACTAGTAGCCAACTGGGAAGGACCCTATCGCGTCCGAGCAAAAACAGAAAATGGGGCCTACTACCTAGAACATCTCACCGGGGAAGAACTTGCTTGACCATGGAACGCTGAAAAGCTAAAACAATACAACAGCTAAATTCTCGGTTCGACCCGTCGCAACGACGAACGTCAGCTACCGACCACTATGCGCGTCTAGGTACAAGCGTCGCATACGAATAAAGCAGAACCTCGCTCAGTAACGAGCCGGGTAACTGCTCGACAGCGGTCCTCGATCGAGCATCGCTGTCGTCAAAGTACCATGACTGGCAGAACCCCAGGTCGCGATGGGACGTTCACGCCGCGAACTCAGGTCTCAAACACGACCTGAGCTCCACACCCTGCCAGGATATTCCCAGCCCCTTCGACCAGTTCCCCTTACTGTCGAACACATCTACAACGAGCAATCCCCCTAAAATATTTACGCAAGTCATATACTCCCAATCACGGGCAGATATACATTTACAATGAGCATGAGTACAATACTTAGCAAAAAATAAAAGCAAGTAAAATCATGCAAACGACAGAATCAACGTGTAATAATTTAACATAATAAGTGGCCGCAAGGGCCACGATTGTACTAAATTACATGAAACGGGGGCCACGCGCCCCAAAAATTAATTACAAGCAATTACACGGCACACAGGCCGGACAAATTACAACAACATCAAAAATACAAACTCCTCACTCGTCCGCATGCTCGGCTGGCTCTGGCTGAGATCCCTGGTCCTCTGCGGGCTGATCCTCGGGGGTACCTTCAAGGAGACCGTCGGGCATAACAATTCGACCATCCTTAACATGCGCTAGGTAGTGAGTACCCTCGACAGAAAAATCGAGCTCAGGGTTCACCACCCGCAGTTGAGCCACGGCGTTCCCAAAAGACTCCTCCACGACGACAATGCCATCATCCTCGGCCGTCAGCAAACGGGCAACCAACTCGGATCTCGTCTTCAATGCCTTCACATCCTCCGGCTCATCGTCACCCGGGGCATTGGCCGCCTTCACCCGTTGGATCAACTCCTCGGCAGACTTCTTCTCCGCCGCCAGCGTCGAGTTCTCCTCCTTCAAACGAGCTACCTCTTCCTCAGCTTTCTTCTGAGCATCGTCGGCAGCCTTAGCTTCTTCCTTGAGGGACGCCATGGTAGCACGGGCAGCAGTAAGTTCGGCCTCAGTTGCCGAATCCCCTTCGGCGTACACAGCTGCCATCTCCAACATCCTGACCAAGGCAGAAGCGTCCTGGGCCACCAACGTCCTCTTGCTCGGGCGATCCATACTTTCCAAGCGAAGAGACTCCGCCCGAGGCACAATCAGAGAATTCCCCTCGAAGAACTTCCGATCATGGATGAAAGGAGGAAGCTCGAACTTCCCCTTCTCCGATGCCCGAGTAAGGTCCACAACATCATTAAACCTTTGCCGCTTGGATCAACCGGTCAAAGGAAGAGGAGACCCCCGAGGAGAAGGAGTAGGAGAAGAAGAGGTCCCCACAGGAGGTTGCACGGGAGGAGGAACACGGGCACCAGCAAACCGAGACTTCGGAGGGGCTGTCCCGGCCTTGTTTCTCGCAAGAGCATTCCTCACAACTCTGTCGTGGGCCTGAGGCATCTCACCTGTACAAAAAAAATAAGAGCATGTTAGATATGAGGAAAAGAAATGACGCGAACAAAATCTAAATAACTAAGACTACCAAGTAGTTTCTCGACATCCTCGGGAGTCTTGCACTCCAGCAGTGCCTTAATATTGATGAATCGACGCTCAACCCTCTGACTCGCGTCCTCCTCGAAGATCGGACTACCCTTGCTCGTCTAGCACTCAGCAAGCCGGAAGGAGTTGACCCACTTCACCAACACCTAGTACGCCGCGGCGTCCTGCCCGCGTAGCTTGCTCGGTTGGAAGACGTAGTCACTGGGCTTCTTAGCAAAATGATCTGGTGCCCAATGGATGGGGAACTTATAGATTCTCCGCCCGATAAACCTCCCCTCCTCGTTGCGCAGGTAATTCCCGTCTTCATCCACCTCAATCTCCCAGACATACGTACTGTCCTGGGCAGCTTCGGACAGGGGCTCGGCAACATAATAACGCTCCTTGAACGTCCGTATTGACTCCGAAAACGGTTTCAACAACTTGTGGGGATGCTTCAGAGAAACCCATCCATACTTCTTCCCCGACAGCTGCCGTTGGAGATGAAAGACAGTGAAGAACAAAGGAAGAGTAGCCCCTATGGAGAGATGCTCACATACCAGCTCAAACGCCAGGATAAAGGCCAACGAGTTGGGATGCAGTTGCGTAGGGGCCAATCTCAAATGCTTGAACACCGACTGTTGAAAATCAGTGAACGGAAACCTCAAGCCTAGCTCCTTGAAAGCGTATTTATACATGGTAAATCGGTCCCCGAAGTGCGTACAGACACGATCGTCTAAGGAAGGGAAGTGCACCTTCCACTCTCCCTCCGGCCCTACCTCTGTGAAAACATCCACCAAGGACTTTGCGAAAGTGGACACATGCTCGGCAGGTTTGGCAACCTCCCACTCCTCCGCGGAGAACCCGTCGACATCCTCGTCCATGACGTCCAACTCTTCCTCCTCCCCGACATTGCTGGAAGAGCTCTAAGTCGCCGAACTCGAAGCCGTCGAGCTGCTATTATCTTCGGAGCCTGTTTCCTCCTCGGATGTATCTATAATGACCTCTCTATCTGGCCCCGTCGCCATTATAATCACCTGAAAAGTAGAGAAGAAAGTGAATTCGACAGCAAATCAAATCCACCCTTCCACTGCTAAGTCAAGTGAAAGGGCGCGCAAAGGGCTGAGGACAACGTCCCCGGCCTAAGCCCTAACATCAAAGGAAAAGCTGACACCTCCCCACGAGGAGACGCTCGAAGCCAGTCATCCCGAGCGATGAGATTCCCCGCACTCATGTCCAGTTCTGTTTGAAGCTTCGCCAGAAATCGCAAAGCGTCACCGAAATCTGGGCATGTCCTACCGGAAAACTCATCACCCTCTCAGATGATGAACAGACAAGGCGGTCACACATGCGTAGCTGTCGCAACATCGCCGTGGACAACCCCGCTCGCCGAAACATACTACTAACTTCGGCGACATGTCAGAGGTAGAAAAATGGCACAACCACCGTCCACCACCAACAATCGCCGGAAACTCACTCATTTCGTCCTCTAAACCTAGCCCTAACCACATGCAACCTACCACTGACAACAAAAGGGAGTAAAACAAGCTCAAAGTCAGAAACTTACTTGATTTAAGAAGACTGAAGTGGTTGCTCGGAGCTTGAAGCGGTGGTCGGAGTAGGAGACGGCGGTAACGGGCAGGAATACTGAAGGAGACGAAGAGAAATCAGAACGAAAAAGTCCCAAATGAGACGGATTCTACCCTTTTATACAGAGGGGCACGTGCAGTAGACGTGCTCGTAGGTCATGATGGCTATCAACTAGCCATCATTGCCTAGTAACTGCTACACGGAGCTCTAGGTACACGTGGCGTCCCAACGTTTCCAATTCTGACTGACCTTTAGCCTCCCCGAACACCGGGTAACAAGGTCACGACCACAAATTCCACAAACACCAGGGGTCAGGGTGCATCAAGACAATCCTCCTCGTCTTCAAATGATGACTCCGTGCTAGCTCCCCGGAGCAACGAACTGTCCTTAAGTCATCACTCCCATGCTCGGGAGCAACGACTTGGGGGGCTCCTGTTCTGGACTGGACCAATGGCTAGACATGGCCCAATCCGCTTCTGCTCCAGAGCGGCCCAAATTGCCTAAGTCCAATCCACAGAGGGGAAAAAGTTACCTTTCTACCCCTCCAACCGGGCAAGAAATACAACGTTCCTCCCCAGAATTACTGCCCGTCACGCACGACTTCACTGCTCCCCGAACAGCTATGGGCAGGTGCCCGGAACAACACCTATGCCCGACATAACGGCTAGTTTTGGGCACCCTGCCCGACATAACGGCTAGTTTGGGTAGTTACCTATTCTTTGGGGAAAACGGTTATTTCGCCCCAAAAATAGGACCGCTGGCCACGCGCTGGGGGCTCTATATAAACCCTCACGCTTGAGAGGGTCAGGTATCCAATATTCACCCTAAGAATTCATACTTTGTACTTGCCCCTTTTCTCTGACCCTTTCTTACTTGAGCGTCGGAGTACCTTGTAGGTACACCCCTCTCCTCTCCATACGACCAGCATCCCTAACGCGCTTGGCGGCCCGATTCTACAAGATCTGATCCAGCCTTCACGATCAATACGTATGAAATCATGTTCCAATTTTAGAATTCCAATCAAATTTAATAATAATAATACTAACTATAATAATATATTAAATGAAAATAAAACAAATTAACTTAAAAGGTTTATTAAGGAGAGAGAGAAGCCTGAAATATTTCTCATTCTTTAATCTCGTGTTTTTGTTCTTCCAAATCACGATCCTTTTTCCTTAAAATTTCAGAAAAATCTTCTTCTTCAATCTCGCTCCGTCTGCATGCGTTCTGTACCCTCAGTCTCTTGCTTCTGCCGGCGATTTCGTCGCCGTTGATGCTCCCTCCGGCGTCCTTGCTGCTGTGTGCGGTATCCCCTCCGTCGGCGCGATTTCTGGGCGGTGGTTCTCTGATTTGATGGTGGTAAGTTTTTCTTCTTTTTCTGAATTGTATGATCTTCTATGTTTTACTGTGAATTTCGGTTTTGGCGGAGCAATTGAACTGCCATGTTGTTGATCTTTGTGTGTCGGCATCGTCGACAAAATTGTAATTCTGTTTTGCTGTAATTTCTGTAAATTATGCAGGTATGTAATAAGAATCATGAATTTGATTAGTTTTTTAAAATTGGAATAAGTGTTGAATTAAGAATTGAAAAATAAATTGAACCGTGTTAGTTGATGTTCTGCAGAATTTTGGCTTTGTGCAGAAGGTTGGAATTGATCGGCGAAACCGGTGCGGTTTTGATGTTGGCCATGTTGGAGTGATTGAATTGGTGTGTATTTGTAAAGGCTGAAACTTTGTGTGTTGTATGTGTAGCATGGTAAAAAAAATGTTATGACAGTAAAATATATTAGAGGGGGTAGGTTTTGAGAAAACAAAAATGAGATATTGTTTTGGTGCCTTTAATGTGAAGGAAATTACTTCCTATTTATAGCAAAATATTGCTTGGAGATCAAGGTTATGATGTATGACATGACATCCAAGTGAAGAAAAATATGGTTACCAAATTTGAATTGAGTTTGAACATTATGGTTTATTCAATGCTTTGAATGTGGAATTTTGACAAGCATCTTGGAATGAAGAAAATATGTGTAAAAATGAAGAAAAATGAGGCATAAGGTGATAATGAATTATGAATTTGTTAGAATACATGACTTGAATGGTGAATAATAAAGTTGAATGTTGAAATGGTAAATTGAATATTGAATGTATGTGTTGAATATTGAAAAATAGATTTGATTGTTTGAAAGTGTGATGGATGTGATGATGAAAGTTTGTATGTGGTGTAAGAAACAAAAATGCATAGAAATAGGAAGTGGGGGCGTGTAGTTATGGATTTGTGAGAGGGAAGATTAGTAGTATCAAACAAGTGATGAATTTGAAGAAAAATAATACATTACTATTATATGAAAAGATAATACTTTTAAATAATAGTAGAATAAAGAAATTAAATATAAAAACTAATAAAATTTAAGTTATAAAAAATCTTATTAATTAAAAAATAAAATTAATTAAAATCGAAACCGAAATCGGTAAAAACGATCAAAACTGTCCGTATCGAAGTGTCCGAAAAAATAAAATGAACACACCAAAACGATCAGCAAAAAATATACGTTTTGAAAAAATACAGCGTTTTGTCAAATTTTGAAATTGATTTTACTCGCTAAAATGGCTCAGACGGATCAGAAACATGATGACCGGAAATTCAGAAAATTAAAATAAATACACCGGGTTAAAGTACGCAAAAAATAGATTAAAAATGATGTCTCAAAGTTCAATTTTAAAAATTGCCCGGATACCAATTTTTGCACTGTTGACTTTTCAGTTTGACAAAAAATACCTGAAAATTTAACACGTTAATTCTGGCTGATAATTCAAAAAATATTCATGAAGAAAATATATGATATTATATGCAGACGACATAGTATGAACATATGGACAGATGAAATTGTAGCGCACGATTTTTGTCGGTGACGCGACCACCTTATCGCGGAATTTGGGTTTTCTCCTCAATGAAGAAGAGGGGGTGCTACTTTCTGATTTCTTATTTATCCCATGAAGCTGGAATGGAAAGGGAATCTATCTAAAACTAACCTTGCACGCGAATGTTTAACTGAACAAACACTTAAAGAGATCTGGGGAGTTCGGGGTCAGGTTATACAATGGGAAGTTGTCAATTACCCATCCTATATGTGGTTATCCACAGGTTGTTAGCTTTAGGTTTCGATTTGTACTTGATGGTGTTTATCCGTTAATGGGTTGGGAAAGTTTCTTGGGAAATATGAGAGTGTGAGTTTTTGTTGATATTCGGGTTTTTTCGATGTTTTTTGGTAAGGTGTTGGACCTAAGTTTTGATTGGTATGAAGGTACTGAACCTAGAGTTTTTAATTAGTATGCTCACTAAGATTTCACAATCTTATGCCTACGTATTCCCGTTTAAAGGAAACAGGAAAATCAGAGCAATCATAGTTCCTCCTATTCTAAGGGAGGAAAAAAAAGATATTTGGGTGTCTTGTTCAAAGTCGAAGATTGAAGGTAAAAGGTTGAGTATTTGTGTCTTGTTCAAAGCCCAATATTGAAGCTAAAAGGTTGGACTGAGAGAGAATTTGTCATCTCTAAAGGGAGACATCTCATCTGTTTATCACAACTGTTGGGTGACTGTTTATAAAAGAGAATTACTTTAACTGGGATATGTGAATCCAGCAATGCCATAATTTCCTTTACAGGGGATTTGTCCTGAAGGGGAAAACTTTAACTCAGTGTTGAGCAATGCCATTTTTCCTTAGGAATTTCTCATGCTAAGAGAGGGACAGTGGCGTGGATGTAAATAATCCAGAGGCTTGCCGCTTACAACAATTAGATGAAAGAGAGGATTTACCAGGATAAAAGATGGACAACAACTTGGATATTTGAATCAACAAGTGTGCCTCTTATAGCAGTTATAGGGGATTTAGGGTTTGTTTTGATTTTCTGTTTTGATAAGTGATAAACAGAGAAATGACTTCCTACAGAGATATTTTGATTTCCTCTGAGGGGATGTTGATTTTTGTGTGCCTTGATCAAAACCCAAGGTTGAAGCTAAGAGGTTGATTGACTCCACTGGGGAAGTCCTTATACAAAGCCTAAGAGGAGGCTGAAAAGAGACTGACTCTTCGGGGATATCATTATACAAAGCCTAAGAGGAGGCTAAAAGTTGACTTTTCTGTGGAAATATTTTGTCTGTCTTGTACAAAGCCCAAGATTGAGGTTAAAAGGTATTTTGACTCCGCCGGGGAGGGTTTGTAAGTGTCTTGTACAAAGTCCGAGATTGAGGCTGAAAAGAAACTGACTCTGTGGGAAAGAAATCTTTATTTGTCTTGTACAAAGCCCAAGATTGAGGCTAAAATGAGGCTTTACAGACTCAACTGAGGATATTTTAGGTGTATTGTACAAAGCCCAAGATTGAGGCTGAAATGAGTTTGACTCTACTGGAGAGTATTATCTGTCTTGTACAAAGCCCAAGATTGAGGTGAAAAAGAGGATTGACTCTGCTTAGGGTATTATTTCTCATAGCCTAAAAGAAGGCTGGGAGGAATTGACTCCTCTGGGGAAGATATTTGTCCCAAGCTTAAGAGAAGGTTATGAAGATTTATGTCTGGTACAAAGCCCAAGATTGAGGCTAAAAAGGGTTTGACTCAACAAGAGAGTGCTTTTATCTGTCCTGTACAAAGCCCGGGATTGTGGCTGAACAAGCTGGAGAAATCATTATACAAAGCCTAAGAGGAGGCTAACTTCTGCTAAGGGAAATCTTTATACCAGACCTAAAAGGAGGCTGGAAAAGATTGACTCAACAAGAGAGTGTTTTTATCTGTCCTGTACAAAGCCCAGGATTGAGGCTAAAAGGGTTAACTCAACAAGAGAGTTTGAAAGTTGTTTGACTCAACAAGAGAGTCTGAAAGTTGATTGAATCAACAAGAGAGTCTGAAAAGGTTAGCTCCGCTGGGGAGAATCATTGTACAAAGCCCAAGAGGAGGCTGGCTATACTGAGGAAATAAAAGATCATTATACAAAGCCTAAGAGGAGGCTATCTTTGCTGGGTTTATTGAGATCCCGAGGCAGGTCTAAATGGGGAATCAACTCTTGCTGAGGGTTACAGAAGAGTTGAAGTATCAGATGCCTTGAGGTTCTGATAGTGTTATACTGATGATAAATTGACCCTGGTTGGGGATTTTTTTAGAAGAGAGACTGGGTTTTAGAACCTATGGGTTCTAACTCTGCTGGAGATTGATCCAGAATGACCGGGGTTTCTCCTATGTTTTGTAGGGAACTTGAGAATGTCTTTGAGACTCAAGAGGAGATTTAGACTGTCCAAGTCTATTGGTATGGAAGAGTTTATCTTTGTATAATTCCCAAGAGGAGGCATGTGTTTTAAGGGATGAGAATCAACCCTAAATTGGTCTGAGATTTGACACCGGAAAAATGCTCTAGGAAAGGATGACTAAGTTCTGTCTTATACCTTTAAGAGGTCGTTAGGGTCCTTGTATTAAGCCCAAGAGAAGGCATGATAACTTCTAAGAAGCCGGAGGGTCCTTGTACAAAGCCCAAGAGGAGACGGGGATGCTTTTAAGAAGCTTGTTGGTCCAAACTTAAGAAGAGTTCAAGAAAAGTTTCACCGAGAATAATCTTTTTTTTAGTGAACAGTTCTAGGGTTTGAAGAAATTCAAGAGAAGTTTCATCGAGAATTAATCCTCTCTGGGGAAATTGAATTTCTTTGACAAGTTCTAATAGTGACAGTCTGAGAAAAGGTTCACTGAGAATACTATCTTTCTCTTTGTTCCATATTGTTTAAGCCCAAGAGAAGGCAAGACTGTATCTGGAAATCCTATGGGGATCTAGTTTTGACTGTATTAAAGAGTGACCAACTGGCTTTACCTAGGTTTAGACCTAGTTGCCGGGGAAAACTCTAAATAACTATATTGGTATATATACAGTAGATATATGACAAGTATTTAAGAGGATATGAAAGAAGGACTTACAGTGGAGCAGCTTCCCACAATGCAGTTATATATATAGGAAAGCAAATAAATGAAAGCTGATAAAACTTACAGGTGAGCAAGCTTTCATGCTGTATTGTTAGTTGTTCAAAGAAATTAAAGAAAGTTTTGATAACAACTGTATATTTGAACCTAAATCAAAGGGAAGTTGTTTTTGAAAATATTGTTGGGCTTATACTCAAGGAGAGGCCCAGGGTTTAACAGTGATCACACTGTTGTTTTGAAGATCGTACCGGGACTTATACGACGACTGAGGCCCAAAAAGGTTTTTGTACAAAGGGATGGATCTTACAACTCAAAGAGAGGCCCAAAAGTGTTTTGAAAAAGAAAGATGGGACTTACAACACGAGGGTATGCCCAGATGATTTTATTTTAAAAAACGACGACCTTGCCATGATTTTGACAATACAGTGGGACTTATACAATATCTGAGGTCCAAAATGGTTTGTATTTACAAAGGATTGGGTTTTACACTCTATTAGAGGCCCAAAGATTTATTTTTGTACAAGTGATGGGGCTTACAACTCAGGGGGAGGCCCAGGTGATTTGATTTTGAACTGGCGATCGCGCCGAGATTTTTTGAAAATATGTTCGGACTTATACAATGTCTGAGGCCCAAAAAGGTTTTGGTTAAAAAGGGATTGGGTCTTACACTCTATTAGAGGCCCAAAAGTGTTTTAAAATTTAAAATCAAGAGGAAACCCTAATTTTAAATTAAAATGTTATTTTTCAAAGGAAATTAAATGAAAAAAATGATATAAAATACCAAATATATTAAAAAATGAGTTGTACACCTTGAAAAATATTTTGAAAAATCATGTTTAATTACATGAGAGTTTGAAATTCAATTGGTTTTGAAAGATCAAAGTGGGAATTCCATTTAAAATTGTTAAAAAACAAATAAAATGAAATTAATTACAAAAATTCTAACTATATTAAATAAATAATATAAATTGGATTTTTTTTGTAAAATATTTAAACATTTTAGTGAATTTTGAGAAAAAGAATCAATTCAAAAACATAAATATTCAGAGAGAAATTAATTTTTGAATCAATTAACAAAAATAACTAAATATTCAAAAATTTGAATTATGGCGCCAAGAACACTTGGTTCTTGCCCGCGCCCTCTGTTTTTCCAGATTTGCATTTTCTCACTTTTCTCCATGATTTCTCAATGGTTTTGCACGATTCAAGTACCAATCTTGTTCGTTTTTGAACAAGGATCACAACCATATAGATTAATTGCATTTATATTAAGTATTGAGTGAGAAATCAGAAGAAAACCTCAAGAACCCTAATTTCAGCATGAACACCATGAAATTCCATACACGATTGATTCATGGCAATTGATTGAGGGTTATCACTCCATAATGATTATGAACATGTGGCAAAATTATTGTGCAGTAAAATATGCATGCATCATGGAGTTTGAAGAGTTCATGCTTACCTCTTGCAACTGGTGATCGAGTTCTGAGTTGGAGGTGTTACAGCTAGGTTCCAATGATCTGGATAGCTTCCTTAGGTGCCATGGAGTGTGTTTGAATGCTTGGAATGGATGGAAATGATCTGGAACTGGAGATGGTACCTCAACTGCATATCTGTCAAGAACTTGAGCAGTTGGCTGGTGATTTTGTGAAATTGATGTTCCAAATGTTATGTAAGAGTTTGAATCACTTCTATATGTTATATGTGAGGTGTGTGAACCATTGGTTTGGTTGGAATTGCTCTCAAACTCAAAATCCGATGGTGACTTGAGTTAGAAGGCAAAATTGGAGTGGAAGTGGAGATTTTGAGGAAAGCATCAGTTTGGGTGCTTTCGTGTACTCAAACTGATCACAATTGATGTGTATTTATAGTGCAATAAGTTTGTTTTGGCATCAATAGTGAATGACAACTGGTACAGGTCTGTGGCCAATTGTGATCAAATGGAATCTCAAGTCTCCTCTAGCCATTGACTTGAGGTTAAAGCACAGGCTTTGTAGCTTTGGTTCAGAGATAATTCTTGACTGAATTCAGTTGGAATAGGCTCAATTCATGCCACCTTGATGCATTCATTAAAGGCTTGGAAACAAAATTGGAGTCATGGCATCTTTGTAGCCTTTTTAGGGATGACAAGCCTAATGTAGATTCTTGGACTTGGGAGGCTTGGAGATCAGATCATCCCCCTTGGATTTGATCCTATGATGTGTCCAAATTGATGACAAGGCTTGGAGTTATCAGATTAAGACAAATCGAGCAAATGTGCACAATTCTGCCTTGTAAAACCAGTCCATGATGCCATGTTTCAAGGATTGTATCTCCTTGCTCAAATTGAATTTGGAGATGATCTGGTACTTGTTGGAAAGCCCTTATGGCATACTTTAACTTTGATGTTCACCCCTAGACCTGGTTTCACTTGGATCAAGGTGAAAAATGTCCCTAAATTTTGGAAAAAGTAAGGCAAATTCTGACTTAGTGAAAATTTCACTAAGTGTTGGAAAAATGTCATTTTCATGTTTTTTGTGATTTTGCTCAAACAATAACTCAAAATCCATGATGAATTGGAATGAGGTCTAGTTGACATATTTGAAGTATGTAACATGAGCTTCAATCTGAGCTTCGAATGGGAGAAAAAGGCCATAGGGTTTGAGAGATATGGCCTTGCAAAGTTGGTACCCTAGCCACTTTGTTCCATAACTTAGAAAAATTATAAGTTTTTTATGGTTACCCCTTTAACAAGTTAACTCATTTTCTTTGATTTTTCTTGATGAATGATGATTCAAATCACATATTAACATTGTTTTAGGGTTAAGGAACATTGTTTGACCAAAAATCCAAAAAGTCAAACTTGGATTTTTGTACAGTTGACTTTTTCAGCAGATGAAATTTTGACTTTGTGATCATTTTGTGAAATCAATAATTGGGCTCAATTAAACTTCACGGATGGCCTCCAAGGGTATTTAGGAATGGCTTGGACCCTTCCCCAAGGTTTGAGATCAAGGGTAGGTCCACAGTCAAGGGTGGGGTTGACTTTTTCCATCAGAAACCCTAATTTGTGATCAGATGTTTTGAGTTCTTGTGGCTTATGACTTGAGCTCTTTGAGTTAATCAAATCTTGTAAACATGCCAATATGATGTATTTGAGTTCTTTGAAGTTCACTTTGAAGCTTTAAGCCATGCCTCACTTCACAAGTTAACTCAAGGGTTGAATTAGGTCAAAACCCTAATTCCTGATTTTTTGATAGATGGACCTTCAAGGTGATTTTGCCATTGTGGATGGGCTCTTGAGATCCTTTTGAGCTTATAGGACCATATACTGAGGCATTGGCCCATGCCTAGAAGAAAATTTTCATCTGGAGGCCCTGGTCGACCAAACCCTAATTTGGTGACACAGGCGATCTTCAGGCTTAATCCACTTGGAATGTTGCAACTTTGTGCTTAATTCTTGATGTGGGAGTCCCCTTGATCCTTTGTGGGTGTTTGAGAGATTAGACAAGTTGAAGATCATGTCATTTCTTGATTGATCCTTTGCCTAAGTGCTCTGAGAGGGCTCAAAACCCTACTTCTTGATTGTAGTGAATGCTCAATCATCTTTGAGGAGATTGATGAGGCATAAAAGTACATCCATATTGTGGTCATGATTTGCACAATGATGGGAAATCTTGGTGGTAAAAATTTAGGGTATGACAGATGCCCCTATTTAATTTTCTTGGACCCGAATGTGTGAATGGCCAAGTTATTCGGGCATTCGGGGTACAAGAGGATTAAATATCGGAATACCCAAAATTTTGATGGTGGTTATGAATGGCAACTTGCTCATCCATCTTCTTTTTCTAAGCAATGATGCTTATAAAAGGTAAAAACTTCCCATCGATCCTGGTCTTCAGCCGCGGAACTGGTCTTAATTTCTTTTGTCAATAAACTTCCCCTCGGTCCTGGTCTTCAGCCACGGAACCGGTCTCACTTTCTGAAATAAACTTCCCCTCGATCCTGGTCTTCAACCAAGGAACTGGTCTCAGTTTCTGAAATAAACTTCCCCTCGATTCTGGTCTTCAGCCAAGAAACAGGTCTCAGTTTCTTTTGTCAATAAACTTTCTTGACAAGGGACGCTATTTGCAGCGGTTTCCCTCAAACTTCTCGCCGAATTTTCCTGGGGAGATGCCATTTGATGGGAAAAAGTTTTGATGTCAGACTCGTTAGGGAAACCCATTCGTCTGATTTGTAGAGGTGTTCAAACTTCTCTGTTGGAGACGCCATTTGTTGACTCTACTGGGGAAAACGAGTCTCTCTAGAGGCTGTTTCCTGCTTGGGGATATTACATCATACTTTTCCTTGAGATCTCCTCAGAGAAATGCCATGTGATTCAATCCAATTTTGAGGTGCTGATGACTTCATTGACATTGACTCTTTTGGGGAGAAAAATTAATGTGTTGCTGAGAGTCTTTAGTTGTGAGGCTTCCTCTAGGGATTTTCCTTAATCCGGGAAAGCGAAGATATCATTTTCAATGGAGAAGAGTGACGTTTGTCGAATGTCTTCTTGTCTTTCAGAGGTTCAAGTTATCAAAGTGGTCAAGGGACCAACTCCAATCCAGAAATAAACTGGAAGAGAGATTGTTCATACGTAACATTTCCTGACGAGGAAAGGACTGACAACTCGATTGAGATGACTTCTATCACTAGGGGACAAGACCGACTAAAATGATAGTGATGCAATATGAATATGAATGCAAATCAATAATGCATGATGTATGTAGGTTTATGCTGACAAAACTGACACGACATACAGACTAGTGGATGAACACGACTGGATACTCGGCCAATGCTGGGGACAAAGAAGTACCATTTGGTTTAAAATAGCAATTCTGCCTTGCTTAGGAGAGATAGTCCCTGTGGGGGAAAATGTTGGTCGGGCTTAAGAGATAAGAACTCTGTCGGGGATATTGTAGCGAGAAATTTTGGATGTGGTTCTTAAGCACTGTCGCTCTGGGGTACTACAAGTCGATTCATTTTTTATCAAGACGTGAAGCTAAATGTGGTTTGTATCTTGTTCAAAGCCCAAGATGTGAAGCTGAAGTGTCTATTTGTATCTTGTTCGAAGCCCAAGATGTGAAGCTGAAGGGTTTTGACTTTAGAGAGAATTTGTCATCTCTAAAGGGGGATATTTGGTCTGTTTGTCACAACTGTTGGGTGATTGATTATAAAGGAGAATTACTTTAACTAGGATGTGTAAATCCAACAATGCCATAATTTCCTTTATGAGAGTTTTTAACCTGAAGGAGAAGACTTTAACTCAGTGTAGAGCAATGCTATCTTTTCCTTAGGAATTTCTCATGCTAAAAGAGGGACAGTGGCGTGGATGTAAATAATCCAGAGGCTTTCCGCTTACAGCAATTAGATGAAGGGAAAAGGAGTTGTTGATGTTTGTATACTATGAGCAAGGCACAAATTGATGCTAAAAGGTTGATTGACTAAACCGGGGTTTCCTTATACAAAGCCTAAGAGGAGGCTAGTGACTCAATAAGAGAGTGCTTTTTATCTGTCTCGTACGAAGCCCGAGATAGAGGATAAAAGGGTTGACTCAGCAAGAGAGTGATTTTGTATGTGTCTTATACGAAGCCTAAGACGGAGGCTAAAGGTGTTTGACTCAACAAGAGAGTTTTTGTATCTCGTACGAAGCCCGAGATGGAGGCTAAAACTGTTTGACTCAACGAGAGAGACTGAAAAGGTTAGCTCCGCTGGGGTGAATCATTGTACAAAGCCCAAGAGGAGGCTAGTGTAACTGTTTCAGTTTAGTGACAGGTCCAGTATATTGGATAAAGAGAAAATCAGTTCTTATATGGGTAATGTTGTGCTTAGGGATTGATCAGAGGATCAGGGTTATTTCCTGTTCTTTAAGGAAATGGGAAATCCAAAGGGTATTGAGACTGTCCCAGTCTACTGGTGTTTTGAGAAATCGATTCTCGGATAAGTGAATTATCTTTGTATGATGCCCAAGAGGAGGCTGGTATGTTAAGGGATGAAGGTCAACCCATTAACTGGTCTGACACTTGACTCAGAAAGACAGCTCTAGCAAATTGATGACTAGGTTCTGTTTCTATACCTGTAGAGGTCTCTGGGTCCTTGTACTAAGCCCAAGAGAAGGCATGAGAGCTTTTAAGAAGCCGAATGGTCCTTAAACAACGCCCAAGAGGAGGCGAGGATGCTTTTAGGAAGCCAGTGGGTCCCCAAACCCCGAGAAGTTCAAGATATGCCATTCACCGAGAATAGATTAAGCCAGGAAAGTCTGAGAATTTGGAAGAAACTCAAGAGATGCCATTCACGGAGAAAAGATCATCTCTGGGGAGTAGAGTCTCTTTGACGATTTCTAAGGGTGACAGTTTGAGAAAGGGTTTACTGAGAATGCTGCCTTTCCCGTCTCCATATTGTTTAACCCCAAGAGGAGGGAAGACTGTGTCTGGTAATCCTATGGGGATCTAGTTTTGTTTGTATTTAAGAGTGGCCAATAGGGCTTTACCTAGTGCTAGACGTAGTTGTCGGGGAAAACTCTAAATAACTATACTAGTATTACACAGTGGATATATGACGAGTATATAAAAGTTTGTGAAAGAAGACTTACAGTGAACAGCCCCACAATACAGTTATATATATATATATATATATATATATATATATATGAAAGCGGGTAAACACTTACTCGGTTGTAGAGCTTCCATGCTGTTTGGTTAGTTGTTCAACAAAGAAAGCTTTGATAACAATATTATATTCAAACTCAAAGGAGAAAGCGTTTTGAAAAGATTGTTGGGGCTTACAGTTCAAGGAGAGGCCCAAGGTTTTATCAGTGATTGCGCTGTTGTTTTAAATTTGTACAGAGGGACTTATACATGTGACTGAGGCCCAAAAGGTTTTCTGTACAAAGGGATGGGTCTTACACTCTCTCAAGAGGCCCATAGGTTTATTTTTAAAAGGCGACGTTCGCGCCGAACTTTTTGACAGTATCGGGACTTATACCATACACTGAGGCCCAAATTATTTTGGTTTCTACAAAGGTTTGGGTCTTACACTCTACCAAGAGGCCCAAAAGGTTTTAAGAAAAAGAATTGGGACTTATAGCTCGAGGAGAGGCCCAGTTGATTTTTTTGTTAAAAAGACGATGATCGCGCCGTTTTTTTTTTAAATACAATGGGTCTTATACAATTAATGAGGCCAAAAAGGTGGTGTATTTACAAAAGGGGTTGGGTCTTACACTCTATTAGAGGCCCAAAGAGTTTAAAAGTTTTGTTTGAGTGAAAATCAAGGAAACCCTAAATTTGTTTTCTTTTAAAAGTAAATATTTAAAGAAAATCAAATAAAAATGATAAAAATACCAAATAAGTTTGAATAAACCACTTGTGATTTTTGTTTATGGTTTAGAAAATGAGGTTTTAATCACAAGATGAATTAAAACTCATTTGGTTTTGATTTTCAAAGTAAATATTCACTTTTAAATGTTTAAAAATAATTAAAAATGAATTTATTCACAAAAATACTAATTATATTAAATAACTAATATAAATTTAATTTTTTGTGGAATAAATTATTTCAACATTTTTGTGATTTTTTTCAAAAAGTACCAATAAAAAATAATTAAAATTGAGGGAGTTATTAATTTTTTAAATCATTAAAAATAATAAGAAAAACACTAAAAAAGTGGAAAAAATAGCAAAAAGAGGATCTGGGACGAGGGGGATTCGAACCCCAGACCTCTTGTGTATAGGGCGCGCGCCTTACCACTAGGGTGGTGATACATCCGTTGATTGAAACACAACCACAAATATACAAGGCTTGCCTTGTTTTTGGCCTGGCCCAAGGTAAGGCAAGGCAAGATTTTGGTTGAAAACGTGAAGGCCATAACTTTTTCATTTCTCCATGGATTGGGACAAAATTTAGGTCTATCCTGCCTAGAATTTCACAAGGAATCCAATGGTGGTGGTGTTTTTTTAGATCATGCTCCTATTGAAAAACCCGATAGTGGTTTTCAAATAGGCCATGATTTGCATTTTTTATGCCATCTCTTGGTACAAGCATGAATTACATGATAAATTGGTGCAAACACAACACATATAACATGTATAAGAGATGCATGATCAGTGGACATCAAAAGAAAGCATGATTCAAAGAATCCAAGTTGTGATGCTTACCTCTTTTTGGAGCTTTTGTACAATCTGCCAAGCCACTTGTTCCAGAAATGATTTGATGCTTTGGACACCCTTAAATGATCACTTAGAAGCCTTTAGGATGGTTTGAATCAGCTGGAAACCTCAGGAGCAAGTTTCAGCTCTTTCTTGCAAAAGGGGCAAAAGTGACCAAAATAGCAACTCTCTCAAATGGTGTTCCAGATGTGTGGAACCATTTGGGATAGTTCAAGGATGATATTTGGAGTGTGTTTGAGGTTTTATCTGGTTTGGAAAGTGACTGAATCAAGACATGGCTTGAAAAATGCACAAAAGTCCTATTTTGAGGTTTTGAGAGATGACTTTGTGATTTTTGGTGTTACAGGTCACTTATGAGAGTTTGGACAGCTTAGATATGACATATTGGATGTGTTTGGATCATGAGCTGTGGTGGAATTGCTCTCTAACTCAGAAACTCAGAGTTACCTTGCTAAAGAAGGTATTTTTGCCTAGAGAAAGAGAATTTGAGGAAAGCAAGTGTTGTAGTGCTTTGGTGTACTCAAACTGAACACAATTGAGCTCTATTTATAGTAGAGCAAGTTTGTTTTGGCTGCAATAGTGAATGGCAACTACAGCAGAGGTTTGGCCAATGTTGAGCAATGAGAATCCAAGTCTCCTCTAGCCATTGACTAGAGGTTAGGGCACAGGCTGCTGGTTCCCTTGGTCTTGGATAAGTCTTGACTAAATTTAGTTGGGAATGGCTCAGTCTATGCCACCTTGGTGCATCCATTAAATGCTCCAAACCAAAATTAGAGTCTTGTCCCTCTTTTAGGTATTTCTAGGTTTGGCATGCTACTTTTGGTTCCAAAGACTTGGGAGGCTTGGGATCAGAGTTGGTTCCTCCTTGGTCCCCCTTGAGGTGTTCAGATGGATAGAGTTGCTTCCCCTATGCAAAATTTGAACAAATCGAGCAAAACTCCCAAATCTGCCTTGCCATGACAGTTTGCAGCAAGGCATATTGGCATTGTCATATCTCATGGCTCAAGTGGAGTTTGATGGAGTTCTTGGCCATTTTGGAAAGCCCTCATATGATACAACAACTGTTTGATCATAGTTGGTTTTGATACTTTTTGGATCCAAGTGAAAAATGCCCCTACATTTGGAAAAAAGTAAGGCAGATTCTGACTTAGTGAAAATTTCACTAAGTGTTGGAAAAAAGTGACATTTTCACTTTTTGTGATTTTGATCATTCCATAACTTAAAATCCATGAGGAATCGGAATGAATTGTGTTTGAAGCTTTTGTAGAGGGCCATGAGAGCTACAAATCCAGCTTTGAATGGGGAAAAATGGCTTTGTGGTTTAGGAGTTATGATCCTCCAAAGTTTGTACCCTAGCCACTTTGTTCCATAACTTAGAAAAATTTCTAAGTTTTTATGGTTACCCATTTTACAAGTTATCCCACTTTTCTTGATTTTTCTTGATGAATGATGATTCCAATCACACATTAACATCATTTTAAGGTCAAAGAACCATAATTGTGAAAAATCTCAAAAAGTCAAAGTTGACTTTTGTGCACAGTTGATTTTTTATCAGATGAATTCCAAACAGTGCAATTCTCTATGAAATCAAGTCCTTGACCTAAATCAAACTTGATGGATTGATTTCATAGGTGTTATAGGGTGTATTGAATCATGTCCTAGGGTTTGGGAGCATGTCCTGGTCAAAAGTCAAAGGCACAATTGACTTTTCCCGCGAAACCCTAATTGTGGTTCTGATGAAATTGAAACTTGTTGCTCAAGCTTCTTTGACCAATCCATTGTTGCAAATGGATCAATGTGCGGTGTTAGAGACCCTCAAATCTTCTCTTGAGGTCTTGGCTCATGATTTGTCCCAAAAGTCAACTTAGGGGTGAATTAGGTCAAGAAACCGTAATTCCTGATTTTTAGTGAATGCATCCCTGAGGTTAAATTGACTTGATGATGGGGTTCATGAGGTCCCATGGAGTAATTCAAGTTATGCTTTGAAGCATTGGCTCATGCCCAGAGGAAAATTTCCATCTGGAGGCCCTGGTCGACCAAAACCCTAATTTGGTGACACTGGCGATCATGAGGCTTGATCTACCTAGAAGGGAGCAGCCTTATGCTTAATCCTTGAAGTGAGAGTCCTATTGATCCTTTGTGGATGTTTGAGAGGTTAGACAAGTTAAAGATCATGTCATTCCTTGATTGATCCTTTGTCTAAGAGCTCTGAGAGGGCTTGAAACCCTAAGCTTGATTGTAGTGGATGCTCACCCATCTTTGGGGAGACTGATGAGGCATAATGGTTCATTCATATTGTGATGATGATTTGCCCAATGATGGGAAATCTTAGTGGTCAAAATTTGGGGTATGATAGATGCCCCTATTTAATCTTCTTGGACCCGAAGGTGTGAATAGCGAAGGTATTCGGGCATTCGGGGAGCAAGAGGATTAAATATCGGAATACCCGGAATTTTGATGGTGTTTAGGAATGGTAGTTCACGCATCCTTCTTCTTTTGCTAAGCAATGATGCTTATAAAAGGTAAAAACTTCCCCTCGATCCTGGTCTTCAGCCAAGGAACTGGTCTCGGCTTTCTAATATAAACTTCCCCACGATCCTGGTTTCCTACCAAGGAACTGGTCTAAGTTTCTGAAATAAACTTCCCCTCGATCCTGGTTTCCTACCAAGGAACTGGTCTCAGTTTCTGATGTAAAATTCCCCTCAATCCTGGTTTTCTACCAAGGAACTGGTCTCAGTTTCTGATTTAAACTTCCCCTCGATCCTGGTTTCCTACCAAGGAACTGGTCTCAGTTTCTTTTGTCAATAAACTTTCTTGACAAGGGACGCTATGTGTAGCGATTTTCCTCAAACTTCTCGCCTAATTTTCCTGGGGAGATGCCATTTGACAGAAAATTTTTGATGCCCGACTTGCTGGGGAACCCAGTCGTCTGAGTTGTAGAGGTGCACAAACTTCTCTGTTGGAGATGCCATTTGTTGACTCTATCTGGGGAAAACGAGTCTCTTGAGAGACTGCTTTCGCTTGGGGATATTGCATCATACTTTTCTCGGGATCTTCTCGGAGAAATGCCATATGATGTGATCCAATTTTGAGGTGCTGATGACTTTTTCGTCAGCGGATTTTTCAGAGAAAAACTGTCGTTCTGCCGAATCTCTGATTCAGAGGCTTTCTCTGGGGATTTTCCTTAATCCGGGAAAGCGAATATATCATCTTCAATGGCGAAGAGTTAAATTTGTCAAACATTTTCTGGTCTTTCAGAGGTTCAAGTTATCAAAGTGGTCAAGGACCAACTCTAATCCAGAAATAAACTGGTGGAGAGATTATTCAGCCCCAACGTTTCCTGACGAGGAAAGAACTAACAACTCGATTGAGATGACTGTTTATCACTTGGGGATAAGACCGACTAGAGTGATAGTGATGCAATATGAATACGAATGCAAATTAACGATGCACGATGTATGTATTTATATGATGACAAAACTGACGCGACATACAAACTGACAGATGAACACGACTGGATACTTGGCCACAGGGGGAGACGAAAAGTATCACTGGTTCACGATAGCAATTCTGCCTTGCTTAGGAGAAATAGTCCCTGCGAGGAACAACCGTTGGTCGGGCTTAAGAGATAAGAACTCTGCCGGGGATGTCAGATGAAACATGGTCTCTGACACAGCTGATCCTTCATTCATGCACACTGGCTTAGAAGGAGTACTTTGATTCTGCACTTTGAGGCTCGAACACTTTTGGAGACGCAATAGATGTTCTTTCGTTGTTCAACAGTCAAAAGAATTTGCCATCTTTATTAAAAAGCAGAAAAATTTTACAAGTAAATTCATTTTTGTTTTATTTCAAGAATCGTTGATCATGTTAAAATGACATCATTCTGTAAAGTTAAAACAAATAAGAATTGCAAACAAAAGCACAAGGGCTCAAATTTTATTAATAGGATGGAAATCAGCCAAGCGTGATTCCATAGAGTATTTACAAAGTTAGAAAATGGTAATTTAAGGGAAAAGGGCTACATCGAAACATAAAGACCATTATCCTTCTACCAACTTTGAATTCGGGACATCCTGAGCTTCTGCCGAATATGACCTTGACTGGAGTTTTCTTTCGATGGATGGAATTACTGCTGAGGAGTTGAACTGATCAGATGTAGTTACTTGCCATTATCCCTAACTTTTGCCTGGATTGTACTTTGAGATTTCCAATCCATCGGGATGATTTTTTTTGCTTTGTGTCTCTAATTTTGGCCTGGACCGCCCTTTCGGGTTTTCAATCCACCGAGACTTTTTTTTTCTTAGTTTAGGCGAAGTATTTCTTGACTACGTCAACATTCGTGGGGTAGGCAAATTCCTCTCCATCCATGGTTGCAAGTCTCAAGGCGCCTCCTGAGAAAGCTTTCTTGACCACATAGGGGCCGTCATAATTCGGAGTCCATTTGCCCCGAGAATCAGTGAGAAATGATTGTATCTTTTTTAGCACAAGGTCTCCTTTCCTGAAGACGCGAGGTCGAACCTTTTTGTCGAAAACCTTCTTCATTCTCTGTTGATACAACTGACCATGGCATAGTGCCGTTATTTGCTTTTCCTCGATCAGATTCAGTTCATCGTGTCGACTTTGACACCATTAAGATTTTGTTAGCTTAGCTTCCATCAATACCCGAATTGATGGGATCTCTACCTCAAGGGGAAGCACTGCTTCCATGCCATATACTAGAGAGAAAGGGGTTGTCCCTGTTGAAGTGCGGGCAGATGTACGATAACCGTGAAGAGCAAAGGGTAGCATCTCGTGCCAATCTTTGTAGGTTACAACCATCTTTTGAACAATCTTCTTGATGTTCTTGTTAGCCACTTTTACCGCTCCGTTCATCTTAGGTTGGTAGGGAAATGAGTTATGGTGTTCGATCTTGAACTCAGCACACAACTCTTTCATCATCTTATTGTTCAAGTTAGATCCATTATCAGTAATGATCTGGATCGGAACACCATAACGGCAAATGATATTGTTTTTGATAAATTGGACCACCACTTGTCGGGTTACATTGGCGTATGACGCTGCTTTGACCCACTTGGTGAAATAGTCAATGGCCACCAGGATGAAATGATGTCCGTTCGAAGCTTTGGGCTCAATTACACCAATCATGTCGATTCCCCATATGGAAAAAGGCCATGGGGAAGAGAGAACTTTGAGATGCGTTGGCGGTACATGGATTTTGTCGGGAGTATATCTGACACTTGTGACACTTCCTTATGTACTTGTAGTAGTCAGATTCCATGGTCAACTAGTAGTACCCTGCTCTTAGAATTTTTCTCGCCATTGCGTGTCCGTTGGCATGAGTGCCAAAGGATCCTTCGTGAATTTCTTTTAGCAACACGTTTGCTTCTGGCCTGTCTACGCATCGGAGCAAGACCATGTCGAAATTTCTCTTATAAAGTGTATCACCGCTCAGGAAGAAACTGCCAGCCAGCCTTCTAAGGGTTTTCCTGTCTTTCCTTAGTGCCTCAGGTGGGTACTTTTGTTTCTGAAGGAAGCATTTGATATCATGATACCAAGGTTTGTCATCTATGACTGCTTCAATTGTGAAGATGTAAGCGGGCCTTTCAAGGCACCTTATGTCGATCTTAGGTAGCTTATTCCATTGACCTACACTAATCATAGAAGAGAGAGTGGCTAATGCATCAGCCATGTGATTCTCTTCACGAGGGATATGATGAAACTCGATTTTGTCGAAGAAGGGTAACAACCTTCTTGCGTAATCTTTGTAAGGGATCAGTCCTGATTGGTAAGTGTTCCAATCTCCTTTGATCTGATTGATAACCAGGGCTGAGTCGCCATATACATCAAAGTTCTTGATCCTTAAGTCGATCGCTTCCTCGAGACCCATAATACAAGCTTCGTATTCAGCCTCGTTGTTTGTGCACTTGAATGTAAGTCTGGCGGTGAAAGGAATGTGGGTACCCTGAGGTGTTATGATGATTGCCCCAATTCTGTTTCCGTAATGATTGACAGCTCCGTCAAAGATAAGTCCCCATTGGGAACCTGGTTCTGGCCCTTCACTAGGTAGCGGTTCATCGCAGTCCTTCATTTTTAGATACATGACATCTTTGTCTGGGAAGTCAAACCCGATTGATTCCTAATTGTCAATTGGTTGATGAGCCAAATGATCGGCTAAAATACTCCCTTTAACGGCTTTTTGAGTGTGGTATTCGATGTCGTATTCTGATAACAACATCTGCCAACGGGCAATTCTTCCCGTGAGAGCAGGTTTTTCAAAGACGTACTTGATTGGATCTATTTCGGAGATCAGCCAAGTAGTGTGACGAATCATGTACTGCCAAAGACGTTTGGCTGCCCAACCCAAAGCACAACAAGTTTTCTCAAGCATAGTGTACCGAGTCTCGCAGTCGGTGAATTTCTTGCTTAGGTAGTAGATGACAGACCTTTCCTTTTTGTTTCATCTTGTTGGCCAAGTACACAACCCACAGAGTCTTCCAAGACTGTTAAGTAGATGATCAGTGGTCTTCCTTCCACTGGAGGTGATAGAATAAGTGGGTTCAACAGGTATTCCTTAATACTGTCGAAGGCGGTTTGGCAGTCTTTTGTCCAAATGCAGTCCTGATTCTTTTTGAGTAATTTGAAAATTGGCGCGCATGTCGCGGTCATGAGGAATATAAACCTGGAGATGTAGTTCAAACGTCCCAGGAATCCCCTCACCTGCTTTTCAATTTTTGGAGAAGGCATTTCTTGAATGGCCTTGACCTTGTCAGGATCAACCTCAATTCCTTTCTGGCTGACGATGAACCCTAAAAGTTTCCCTGAACGGACACCGAAGGTGCAATTATTGGGATTCAAGCGGAGTTTGTACTTTCTCAACCGCTCGAATAGTTTTGACAGGTGGGTCACATGCTCCTCCTCTGTTCTAGATTTGGCAATCATGTCATCGACATATACCTCGATTTCCTTATGTATCATGTCATGAAAAAGAGTAGTCATGGCCCTTTGATAGGTTGCCCTGGCGTTCTTCAACCCGAACGGCATTACCTTGTAACAAAAGGTACCCCATGGGGTAATGAACGAAGTTTTCTCTATGTCTTTCGGCGCCATTTTAATTTGATTATAGCCCGAGAATCCATCCAAGAAGGAGAAAACTTTGAACTTTGTTGTACTGTCTACCAGCATGTCAATGTGCGGCAAGGGAAAGTCGTCCTTTGGACTAGCCTTGTTTAGATCTCTGTAATCGACACACATTCTGACCTTTCTGTCCTTTTTCGGAACGGGTACGATGTTGGCTAACCATTGAGGATATTCTGATGTGGCGAGGAAACTCGCGTCAATTTGTTTCTGCACCTCCTCCTTGATTTTGATGGCCATGTCCGGATGAGTCCGTCTCAACCTTTGCTTTACCGGCAGACATTGTGACCTCAACAGTAGATGATGTTCCACGATGCTGGTATCCAACCCTGGCATGTCCTGATAGGACCAAGCAAATACGTTGGGAAACTCTTTGAGAAGCTTTGTCAAACTCTCTTTGGCAGTTGGACTGAGTAGTGCCCCAATTCTGATTTATTTTCTTTCTTTTTTCGAACCCACGTTGATCGTTTCCAACGGCTCTTTGTGAGGTTCAATGGACCTTTCCTCTTGTCTGAGTAATCGGGAGATCTCTTTTGGAATTTCGTCATTAACTTCTTCTTCAGCCTCGAATATCGGGCCTTCAAAGTTGGGAGAAGGCATCGGATCGTATGTTTCAACGGGGCTTAAAACAAGCAATCTGCATGACGGTATGATTCGTGTTTAGAAGAGATAGAGAGAAGGGAAAAGTGTGTGCAGTGTATATTTTTTTTTTGAAAAACTACTAGTTTTTATTATTGAGTTGTTTTTTAGGATTACCATTTTCTGAGAAAAGCAAAAAAGAGAAAACAATAATTAATTCGGAGATCACAGAACAACGTTTATTTTATTTATGAACAAGTCGATTCTTGAAACTACAGTCCTATAAAACAAAACTCTGTCGTTTTGGGCGAAGCGAAGAGGGATATTTACAGAAAGTGAGCTCTATCAAAACATCTGTTTCACCTGGGGAGGGTGAAAGGTTAATATAAAGATGGAAATTACTTTGACTTATGAACGATCTTCGGAACATTGACAGCAACCCATTGGCGGCGAACTCCTCGGTGAATCAAAAAGTCTGGTACCCTCCTTGATTTGTCTTCAGAAATAACGCTGATTTCTGGTGGAGCAGGATCATTGGAATCTGTCTCCCAGGCAGAGTTGTCGTAGGAGGATTCCTCTGTTGTATTTTGCATAGTATTTGTTCTCTCAGGCAGATCTCCCCATCCAGTTGGCTGGATGTCTTCGAGCCTGATACGAGAGCTCTCACGAGCAGTGTACTTGACCATATAGTCGTATTTTCCACTTGGTTGTCCTAAGGTATCCCACACTTCTGTGGAACTGGAGGAGTCATCTCTCTCGATGACGTTGACTTCAGGGAAAGCATAGTTGATGAATTATAGTCCGGCAAGCTTTGTCAATTCATCGCCGTACTGGATATTTTCGGAATGCCCTGAGTAATGATCCCATGACATGGTGGGGACGCAGGTATTCTTTTTAATGATGCTCAGCTAATTTTCATTGTTCGGATGATTTTCTTGCCCCAAGTCTCCTGGGTACGGCTGCCAGATAGGCAGGCCATCCATTGGGCCATTATAGTCGTGGTCAAAGTTGTCCTTCATCAGAGTGTCCTCCTCTAATGAGTTTGGTGGAGCACGACATCCTTCCGGATCACAATCTCCATATATCATTTCGACGTCTGACCTGGGTATAAATCTCGGACTCTGTGCAGGATAGCAAAATGGCATAGGCACCTCTTCCTGAGACATATAACCATCCTTGTTAAGATAGGACTTCCATTCCTCATCCGTATCAGAGGGATCCCCCTCGTTGATAGTATGGACTGTTTGAGGCACTGGGTGAAGGAAACCTCCACTGTGGAAGAAGTCCTGAATGGGATGAAGACTTTCATCGTTAACAGCTGTCTGGGTGCAGGTTGCAGAAAAACCAAGACCCTTCTTTGTTTTATTATCAGTAGGAATGACAAGCTGTCCCCATCCTTTTGTATTGTTATTTTTATCACTTCGAGAGCATCTCTGTACGAGGAAATCAAGGCTCCTTTCTCTGATTGATTCTCATTGCTCACCGAAAGTGCTTGGAACTGAGTCCCAACAACCTCCTCGGGTTCTACACAAGTAGATAATGATAGGTTACTCACGATCAAGGCTTGTTCTCCACAGACCGTGACAAGTTGATCGTTCATGATGAACTTCAATTTTTTGTGCAGCGTCGAAGTGACTGCCCCAGCCTAGTGTATCCAAGGTCTTCCTAATAAACAGATGTACGCTGCCCGGACGTCCATGACCTGGAAAGTGATTAGGAAAGTGTGAGGACCGATAGTTATGAGAAGGTCGACTTCGCCGATAACTGCTTTCCGAAACCCGTCAAAGGCTTTGACGATGACCTCACTGCCCCTCATCGGGGTGTCATACCCCAAATTTGTCCTACCTGTATATTTTTCATCTGTACATCCACCCACTGTCAATTATTCAAAAAATTCAAAAAATACGTTGTCTTCAACTTTAGTCATTACCACTTTCCAAATCCATCCAATGTCCATATTCGTCTCCACTTTCTATCTCTCACCAATTTCCATCAATTAAACCATATCCACTTTTAATATTCATTTCAAAAACCATTTCAATATCCATATCCATTGTCCATTTTCATTTTATAAAACATAGTCCATAAACCATTTTATCCATATTTTAATCCATTTTTCTATTACCCAATTCCATTATTCAATTTCATTATTTTAAGTTATCCATTTTTTTCCATCCATTTTAGTGTCCATTTCTAAAAACCATCTTTATTATCATTTTTCTACAAAAATACATCCTAGTTCAATCCACAAAAAGGCCCATAACAATAAAGGCCATTGTTTACAACCATTACAAAATATTACCAAAAAAAAAAGTTACATGAAGCCATTTCTCAGCGCATCCCATACACAAACAACCTTCAATTTTCTGCAATACCACACAATGAAAAATACACACAAACCAAAATGAGGTCCCACAAGAACCAATTGCCAAACACATCATACAAACTTTAAGCTGCCACAACAAAACAAAAGCCATCAGAATACTACATACTTCACGCCATAAGCCATCTCCATATTAGCAAGTTGACCCTACACAAAATTTCTACCAAAGCATGAGCTGCTACTATGAGATGCCCCCAAATCAAGCTTCATTCCAAACCATACGCCACATCATCGCAAGACCAAAAACCTGCAGAAACGACAACTACAATTTGCTAACGGCTCAAACATAAACGACAAAATAACATACACCTTCACAACGTCCTACCATTTTGCACAGCACAAATATCGTGCCACTAACCACACATGACAACCTGAAAATTCGCAAGCCAAAACGCAAAGCAAAATGAGGAACGAAAAATCAATACTCACTTCACACTATAAATGTGTACTCCTCGCCATTCAATGAGAGGCTGAAAAAACCAATGAGATGCTGTGGAAATTGGTCTTCAAAACCAACATTACCCTCCTTCCCCAAATCTCCTTCAACCTCCATTTTTTTGTGAATCGTACTTCTTCAACCTTCAAACCTTCATCACACCCAAACCCATCTCAACTACAAATCTCACAACCCGAAACCTCTCATTTCTTCCAATCTCCCAACCTTTTCAATACCCAATCCCTCTCACCTTCATACAACATAACAACTCACCTTAATCACTCCTCTCCCTCAAACCCGTCTGCTTCCCCATCTTCATCCATTTCCTCCATTCTCAACCCAACCGTAAACCTCCTTTCAACCAACAGAACAACATCTCAGAAAAACCAAATCACAATCCTCTTCCATCTTCATCCAACCTCCGAATCCAAACAAACAAAACTCAAACCCAGATCCAAAACCCGATAAGAAATAGATGAAGAAGAAGTTATGAATGAAATCTGAGCAACCATGATATAAACTCAGAAACATAACCCAAACCGAAGAAGGAGTGGAAGTGAGTCGAAACCTCCTAACCTGAGCCCAAATCTGAACGATTGTGAGACAGAGACGGCCGCGCAAGACTCTTGAGGCGGAACCAAGGTTGTACTGAAGTGATGTTCATCATTGTGGAAACAGAGGATTTGTTTTGTCTGGCCGCTATATGTGTTTTGCGATAAGGTTTTTTTTCCTTTCGTTTTGTTTTAAGAATAGTGTTCCTAGGGCGGATCTGGGACTCACGAGCCCATCTTTTTTTCTTTTTAATTGTTGTCTTTGACTGATGATGATAATGGGCCTATGAGCCCGTATGAATTTGTTTCTATTCACACCCATTTCAGTACCACACCCCCTCTCTTGGTTTTATTTATTTATTTATTGATTTTGTTTTAAATAGTCTCTTTTTTTAAGTTTCCCATTTGATCCTAAAAATATTTTTTTTAGATAGTAATTTATGTTTAGCTAGTTCGTTCCAATATTTCTTTTTGATTTTTCTTCATTTGGGCCAATGATATAACATTATTCATGATATAATCGGTTTTTTTAACCGATTAAATTTTGATTAATATGAGGCCTACTTTTATATTCTTTCAACTTTTTGGTCAATGAAAACTAAATATTAAGATTTTTCGATTTTTCGATTTTAAATCTTGATAAAGGTGAAACCTTTATTCTTTTTCTAGTCATTTTCCGATTTTATTTTATTTCTAGTATTATTCATTAGTTTTATCTATTGTTGGGTCAATGAAAACCATACATCAACGATTTATCGATTTCTCGATTAAATCTTGATAAAGGTGAGACCTTTATTCTTTTTCCTATTTATTTCGATTTTATTTCATTTTTATCTTTTTTATTCATTTTGGGTCCATGAAAACTAAATATCGATTGATTTATCGATTAAATATCGATAAAGGTGAGACCTTTATTCTTTGTATTCATATTTTCGATTTAATTTCTTAATTGTCACTTTATATTTCTTTTATTTTCGCTTTTGGTCAATGAAAGTTCAAAGATCGTTGATTATCGATTTCTCGATTAAATTCGATTAAGACGAGACCAATTTTATTTTATGTCAATATTATATCTTGTTCATCTTTGTTATATTGTTCATATTGTTCATTGTTCATATCATATTCATATTTATCTAACCATTTCATTTGTTCACCATTAATCAAAAAACACTAAAAATATCGAAACCTAAAAAACTAATTGATGGACTGTGGGTTATGATCATTTGCTTGGCAACCTTGGTTCGAGGTTTAGTTAAGGACACTTCGCACACACACGACTTTCTCTTGGGCTACCTTACAACGAGATCCTTTATTTCATGTCATCCCTTGTAATTTACATGTACCCCGCTCCCCATTCCGATGTACGCATTTAATTTTTTTTATTGTGGTTTGTTTACTAGGAGCACCCCTAGGGACTAGCATAGACAACCTATTTTCAAACTAATTCTCGATTCGTCGTCGAGCCATTTTCAAACAAACCTTTTTTTCAACCAAATTCTCGACTCGTCGTCGAACCATTTTCAAACGAATCTCTTTTCAACCAAACCCTCGATTCGTCGTCGAGCCCGTTTCCAAATCAACCCCTAACCAAATCTTTTTTCAAACCAAACTCTTTTCATAACAAATAAACCCTTGATCCAACGTCAAGCGGATTTTCATAATCAAACTTCGAAAACAATTAACAACTATCGTAACTCTTTTAAGGTGAAAAATGGGGGTTCAAGTCTTTGATCTTTCTTCGATTGTTTAGGTGCGAGTTCTCTTACTCGTGTGTGAGCAATTGACGCCTCTTCTTTTAACAAATCAAATCCTTTTGAAAATAACCAAGCGCATACAATAAACCCTTGATCCCACGTCAAGAGGACTTTCATAATCAAACCTCAAAATGACTAACAACTATCGAAACTCTTTCAAGGTGAAAAATGGGGGTTCAAGTCTTTGATCTTCCTTTGATTGTTTGGGTGCGAGTTCTCTTACTCGTGTGTGAGCAATTGACGCCTCTTTTAAAAATCAACCAACTCCCTTGTTTCATGGGCGTACCACGAACTACTACTGCTCTGATTCTTTATTCTCATCCGAATAAAGATACGTAGGCACAAGATTGCGAGGATCTTGGCGAGCACACTTTTTCTTTTTCACCCGTTTGCGTCCAAACTTTTTTCTTTTTCCCCCGTTTCCACACTTCCATCTTTTTCCGTCAAACTCCGTAGTCGAACTACGATTGCTCTGATTTCTCATTCTTGTCCGAATGAGCATACGTAGGCCCGAGGTCGCGATGACCTTGCCGAGCACCCCATCCTTAAACCACCCCATTTTCCCTTAGTATTCGTTCCCTCTTATCTTTACTTTCCCGCGTTTACTTTAGAGAAGAAACAAGCAAACTTAGCTAACGAGCATCGCGATTCGAATCAAGAGGTTCCCGTTGAGTACAACGGACGTGAGGGGGTGCGCGTACCTTCCCCTCACGTAACCGACTCCCGAACCCAGAATGTGGTTGCGACGACCATGTTCTTACCCACTCCTTAAAGGCTTTCTCGATATTTTCCTTTCCCTCTTTTGGGATAAATAAAGTTCGGTGGCGACTCTATCGAACCATTTTCCGCGCCTTTCGCGCGAGGGTCGTGTCTTCGATTAAGCGATTTTTTCGAGGTGCGACACGGGGATCCTTTGAATGATAGTCACATTAAAGTGGACTTCGGCATAACGTTGATGGCCAATCCTGTGTCTACCAGTACGCTGGCTAAAGCATCGTTCTGGCAGTTAACTGTGATATTGAGCGCCATGTTATGACTTTTGCCCCCTACTGGCAAATCCTCATCACTGAATCCTAAGTTGTTGCTGGAAGTGATGTTAGAGATGATGTTATCGAACTGTCGTATTAACACATCCTGTTCCACAAAGGCCTGCTCTAAGACTTTCTGTAGAGCCTCTCTGTGGGCTTCAGAACTGAGTAAAAGTGATAACACAGAGATCTTTGAAGGAGTTTGTAACAGCTGATCAACAATGTTGTATTCACTCCTTTGGATGAGCTTCAGCATCTCATCATTGTTCTTCAAAGGGTCGGGATCACTGGATTGACCGACTGGTGGATTGGGAGCTTCTGTCTGAAGTTCCTTTTCTTTGTTAGGTTCTCCAACTCCTCGGTTGAAGATTCGACCACTCCGTGTTACTCGACTGATGTCTGTAATATTCACGACGGAGGGTAATGGAATTTCCTTTCCATTCTCAATTATTGTTGCACTGTATTTGTAAGGGATCGCCTTAGCTAATTCATACGGTAATGGTCCCGGCAGATAAATAACTACAGGAGCCTTCTGATTTTTCTGACTGTCCTAAGTAACTTCAATCAGTTCCTGTCTAAGAACCTTTGATTCATCCAGTAGAGGGATGATGGTACAAACATCCCTGTTTCTCTCAGGGTCAGAGATTACAACCACGTCTTTGATTTGATCAGCGAAGTAGTCTGGCGTCCAGTCAACGGACCCCGAAGCTAGGTATGGGTGAATCTTCTTGTGGTCCAACTGACCTTGAAGGGCTGCCCGCACAAGGTAGCATCCTTGGTTACTCTCCAAGTAGACTCTACAGCGTTCATAATTATGTGGTGGCACCTGGCCACGTCCACTTTGAATGCAATGCAACCTTACTAGGTCTGTTTCCGTTGATCAAACATCCTGACTTTGATGCCGAGTAGGGTTCCCGTTAACCACACTGATTTGTTGCGTGTCTTCATCCATATAGATCGGAAGCCACCAGTAGTTCATCAAGTGTTGTAAAGTTCTCTGAACGAGAGCGCACCCTTGGTTACTCTCACAACATCCTTTACAGTTCAGATAATCATGTGAAGTGAGAAAACCAAGTTGGACTTGCCTGGCATGTAACTCTACCAAGCTGGTATTCATCAGACGAATATCAAAGATTTGAATCATGTTGATCTGATAAGGATTTCTATCATGGTAGTCCTGGATCCACCCAAGATCCATCTGACGCTGGAGGGCCTCTTGTACAAAAGAGCATCCCTGTTTGTTTACCGAGCAAGTCAGATAGGAATTATAATTGTGCCGCGACAGATTATGATACTGGCTTTGCCTTGAGTGCATTGTCACCAAGTTAACATTCATTGCACGAATGTCGTGGTTCTGAATGATGTCGGAATTCGTATAGGTCATGTTGACTCCACGAACTCGATGCTCTTGGATCCATCCGAGATCCAATTGTTCTTGTAGAGCTGCTTGCACCACAGAACATCCTTGATTATTCTTAGGACAGATATCACACTGGTGATAATTATGAGGTGGCACATGGCTATATCCACTCTGTCTACAATGCATCTTGACCAAGTTGGCCCTTAACAAGAGTACATCGTGAATTTGATAGGTGTTATTAGACTCTCCCTCTATCAAATTGACTGTAGCTTTCTTGTGTTGAGGCAGTGGGTTTGTGAGAACATTAGGATTCGTATCTTTGAAAGATAAGACCCCGCTCCTAACAAGCTTTTGTACGTCGGATTTGAAACTGAGAAGGTTTTCTATGTTATGCCCTGGTCCTCCTTGATGGTAAGGACAAGTCTGATCCGTTTTGAACCAAAAAGGTGGATTTTTCGGTACTGTAAGAGGGGACTTAGTTTGAACGTGCCCCTTGACCAGTAATAATGGAAGCAACTCTACGTTCAACATGGGTATAGGGTAAAACCCTGACGATCGCATTGTATGGTTGTTGTTGTACTGAGGACGAGCCTGCTGAAGAGGCTGTTATGTCCTTTGATGATATTGTTGTTGATTAGGTTGGCTCTGCGCAACCTGTGGTGGATACGTAGGAACAGGCGCTGGGTTAATAGCAGGAGTTACAGCTGCTACTGGTTGATATCGTCGCCATTGCTTTCCGAGAGAGATATTCCCAATATCCTGCTCTTTTTTCTTAGGGAGAGCACTACCGTATCGTTTCGTACTACTTGATGATCCAGCGTCTTTCACTAAACGTCCTTCTCGGACGACTTCCTCAAGACGAACCCCCATGCCCACCATCTCGGTGAAGTCACTGGGTGCACTGGCAACCATTCTGTCGTAGTAAAATGAGCTCAAGGTCTTTAAGAAGATCTTTGTCATCTCTTTTTCCTCAAGAGGTGGACAAATCTGGGCGGCAATTTCATGCCATCTCTGAGTGTACTCCTTAAAGGTTACCTTGTCCTTTTGTGACATTGATCTGAGTTGATCTCTGTCCGGTGCCATGTATAAATTGTGTTTATATTGTTGAACGAAGGCAGTGCCAAGATCTCTGAACGTGTCGATCGTAGTGCGATTTAAACCCATGTACCATTTTAATGCAACACCGATTAAACTATCCTGAAAGTAGTGAATGAGCAGCTCCTGGATCTTTGTCTGACCTGACATTCGCCGAGCGTACATCACCAAATGGCTCTGAGGGCAAGAGTTACCCTTGTACTTTTCAAAGTCAGGTACCTGGAATTTATGCGGAACTTTCACATTGGGGACCAAGAAAAGGTCTGCGGCGTCCTTTCCAAATAGATCCTGACCACAAAGGGCCTGCAGCTCTTTCTGCATTTCCAGGAACTGTTCCTGGAACTCATTCATTTTGTCAAACATGCTGTCGTTTCCACCAGAAGGTATCTGTGGAATCTGTCCTTCTGGGACAGTGTGTACCACGGACGGTGGTATAGTCATTATGGCCGAGACTCTCGGTGTCTCCCAAAGTTTGTAACCTTCAAGAGTTGCTGTCATGCCCCTAGCATCTTCGCTTTCCCGAAGTTTGTAACCTTCAGGCCCAGCGGTTCCTGCTGCGGTTCCTTGATCCTCAGTGATCAGCGGAACATATCCTTCCGGGATATAGTTAAGTGGCATGCCCCAGGGACGATCTTTCGGCATTTTGTACCTAGGATCAGACTTCTCCACAATGGGCGTAGATGTGATCTCCAAGATCACAGTCCTTTGTTGTTGCATTTGAGCCTCTGCTAGAGCTTGCATGTCGTTATGAAGCTTTCTTAGATCCTCTTTTAGAGTGTCGATATCTTCCCTCAACTCTCTGTTCTCTTCCTCGAGATCATCCATGTTTTTCTGACGATTGGCCCGAGTATTGTACGAATGAGACAGTTTGACTCTAGAATCGAGAGGCAAATGTGAGATTCATAGGGAAGAAGAATGCGTTTATGAGAATGATGAATGATATGCAATGGTTTTATTAATTATTTTTGTTTATTTAAAGTAAACTTCAACAATTGGATTGCAAATATCAAACAGTGGAGAAACCCCGTTTTATTGAATTTAAAGGATTGCGGAAATGGAGATACAATAGATTACAAAGTGCTGAAAAAAAGAAACCTAAACTAATGAATCCTGAGTCCCCTCGGAGGAGAGCTCAAGTGCTGGTTCTGGTACTTTCCTTTTCTTTGGCCGGGGCTCTTGAGCCGTTGTCGGATTGTCATTCCTTTGCCAAGTGAAAAGGGCGAACAAATTCCTCTGATCATCCTGATTTTCTATAGCATGTTGCTCTAAAATCTCAATCAGAGCATCTTTATCTTTTAACAGCTGCTGTATTTTCTTACACTCCACATTGAGAATATGGTACTTGTCCTCCAAGACCTCTTCTACTGTTGAACTTTGCTGAGAGTAACCTGAAGCTTTTCCGTCTCAGACATGAAATAAAGGGCAGAGTCCGTAAATGGAAGAACTTCCTGGCGAGGGTAAGGCATCCTCAGTTTGAGAGCTCTAGTTTGTACCCAGTGGAGATAAGGCTCCACCGAGACACAGTCTGGTTTTCCTAGAGACTCTCGACCTTTCCTATGAATGTGATTCCAAGCATGCACTATTTCTGTCTTTAGTGCCCTGTCATTTTCTTCTTCCTTGAAGAAAAGACCTTCCAGATGAGCATTACGCAGGACATGCCTCATTGGGTATCCGAATTGACGACGAACTAACACCGGATGATAGTTGATTCCCCCCTTAGTTCCTATAAGGGGTACATTTGGGAAATTTCCACAATGGTCAATGATCCTGATCCCGTCGTAGATTCGATTGTACCAATCGATGTTAGAGTTGGTAAGAGACATGATTCTCTGCGACCAACGTAAAGTATTCTTTTGATCCCAAAATGCAGCAGACTTGGGCAAATGGGAAGTGAACCACTTGTAAAGCAGGGGTACATAGCACGTGATCATTCCTCCGCTATATAAGTTCCTTAAGTGTACCGAATAATACGCATCTGCGAGTAAGGTCGGTACAGGGTTTCGAATCAGGAAAATCTTAATGGCGTTGATATCTACGAAGTTATCAATGTTGGGAAACAAAAATAACCCGTAGGTGAGAAAAACAAAGATGCTCTCGAAAGCAGCCACATTCCCTATACTAGCAAAGTACAGGGCTTTCTTTGTTAAGAACTGGGCTGACAAACCTTGGATGTCACCCTTAGTGGTCAAGTGAGTCCTGACTTCTGACTTGTCCAAATAAATTGCTCGTGCAATGGTTTGATCCTTTGGAATTTCTTCCAGTCCAGAAAAGGGAGCTTGATCAGTGATATGCAGATCAGTTAGGTGAGAATACTCCTCCAACGTTGGTGCAAGCCGATAATCCGGGAATGTGAAACAGTGATAGACCGGATCGTAGAACTGGATTAACGTGGACAGGATTCCTTCAATTACGTGGACCCTTAACAAGAACAACAGTCCTCCATACTTGGCTCTGAAAGCCTTATGGTTGGTGATCATTCTCGCCAAAACTCTCAAATACTCCAACTTTAGAACCTTGAAGGTGTACTTATGACTTTTCCTTCTACCGAAATCCATTAGCGCAATCTTCTTTCTCTGACATTTGCAATCATTGTCTTAGTTTAATTTGAAAAAGAGAGACTAGAAGAGAAGATTTTCTTTGTTTTAACGTTTTTTAAATGAATGCATGAATGCAGCACACAAAAACATAGAAAAAACATGGGGTCAAAGGGTCGGTGTCATGAAGTCAAGGCTCTACCCCCCCCCCCCCAAAGGTATATACTGGTGATTTTTTGTACCTGTCCGCAAAATCATTGACCCCTCTGGGATAACAACAGCAAGCGGATCGCCAGCGAGCTGATGTATCCTAGAGTGATCTTAAATGAGGGTAGTATCGCGTGACAACTATTTCTGATAGCTTCCGCACTACAAAATGGCTTAAGTCTACTAAAAAACTCAGCTTCTCAGATAACCCAGTCGACCACACTACTTTCAACAACCGAAGTCGTATAGGCAATGTATCTGCAAAGGGAGTCTCCACTGATTTTGATGGTCGATCGGGGGCTCTTAACTGGAATTCACTCCCAGTAAGATTACCCACGTTGCCATCACTTATCTTATGTGTATACTCAATCTGTCCACATGCGGCATCACACACATTCCCATTTAGCAGAAAAATAAACACAAATATCAATTAGGAAAAGTAGTATATATATCTGTCTTTATCATCCTAGACCTCTAGTCTAATGATCCTTCGTCCCTTAGGAAAGCAAGAAAGAATGCCTCCCACTGTGGTCACCAATCTGTTGTGGCACTATCTAAGGTTTCTACCTAAGAAATGAGAAGGGAACAAGATCATACAATGGGGTCCCCAGCAGAGTCGCCATTTTTCGGCGGTTTTTAGACTTAAGGTTTCAACCAGAGAGATAAGAGGGACAAGATGCCCTGCGTGGCCCCACGGTGGGCGCCATTTTTCTATAGCGAGCGATTTTGGACGTGGTTCTTAAGGAAGGGAAATAGATGTCTCCAATTAACCCTGCTTTCACTACTACAAAAAATCCATTTAACAACGGTTGGGAATGACATATAATGACGCGGGCGAAGGCGTTGTTATGTAGATTGTTGTTGTATCTTCGATGTTTCTACAACGGTCTGGAAACCGTTGTTGTATTATGGAAAACGCGCTATATATTGTAACGGTTAGTTGTATCAACCGTTGTGAAATATATTATTAATCACAACGGATATTAGTTTCAACCGTTGTGAAATATATTATCAATCACAACAGATATTAGTCTCAACTGTTGTTACATGTACCCTTAGTTTATTATATACAAATGTATATTACTTGTTTTGCCATACACATAGTTAAAGAATTATTACCATTAAATTGATAAGGAAATATATAATCTGAAAATTAAAATATTCTTGAAAACCAACTTAAACACACCACTGTTTTTCGAATTGCATCCATTTCATTCAGCACATTGAATGTTCCTTAACACATAATATACGATTCAATGGTCTGATTCACTCTACTCATCGATATTTTTAATTATATAGTTTACCTCTCCATCGCCCAAAATCATCGCGATTTTATCATCATAACAATCATGATCATAAAAACCACGATGATTTTTGGCGATGAATAGGTAAACTATATAATATAAAAGATATCGATGTGTAGAAGGAATCAGACCGTTGAATCGTATATTATGCGTTAAGGAACATTCAATGTGCTGAATAAAATGGATGCAATTCGAAAAACATTGACATGATAATGGTTGGTTTTCAAATACATCTTAATTTTCAGATTATAAGTTTCGATACCAATTTAACAGATTGCATTTTCATTAAAAGGATAGTAAAATAAACAATATACATAGTATATAATAAACTAAATTTCATATGTACAATATCAGAATAATAAACTAAATTTCATATGTACAATATCAGAATAATAAACTAAATTTCATATGTACAATATCAGAATAATAAACTAAATTTCATATGTACAATATCAGAATAATAAACTAAATTTCATATGTACAATATCAGAATGAATTCATATATATGTACCTTATTAGAATGAATTCATATATATATGAATTCATATATATATGTACCACCATCATCATCACCATGTGAAACAAACCTAAGAAGTGGGAAAGCAATGAAGAAAATTAGTTATTATTCAAAACAAAACAAGCAAAATTAGAAACAAACCCTAAGAAGTGGGAAGCAATGAAGAAAATTAGTTAGTATTCAAAAGAAAACAAGCAAAAGTTGAAAGAAAACGCTAAGAAGTGGGACTATACCATAACAATGAAGTTCACCTTGCATGTGAAGCATTGAAGTCGAATCTGCACAAAAAGAGAACAATCAACAAAAACATCATGAAGAAAAAGAGATAATGAGTACTATAAGTGGAAGACTACCTTATTTTCCATAAACAATATGTACATTACGCTTGCTACCGCCAACATCATCACCATGTTCATCTAGTTTTAGATTCTGCAAGAAGAACTACAAGGAGGAAGAAGCTTAAATCAAAAGCTTCACACTTCTTGTATTTCTTCTCGCAGATTCTAAAAAAGATGAAGTTTAGGTCCTAGGGTTTCGCTGTGAAGGAAACGACGCGACTGTCAAAAAGGAAAAGTTAATTCCCTTATATAGGTAAACTTTTCACAACGGTTTTCTTAAATAACTGTTATGATAGATTATATATTAATTTAATAATATCACAACGGTTAGTTATAATAACCGTAGCGATACCCCTTATACGTATAACCGTCGTAATATTATTAACCATTGCACTTCCCAACATATGAACGGTTTATAAGAAAATATCGTTCCAGAATATGAACGATTTACAAGTTATCATCATTACAATATCAGACTATCAGTCTTTTCATCTTTAACCTCGTCTATAAATAGACAATTTTACATATCAAAATAATATATTCTTCGTAACAATGAGTTCAACAAATGAGAATCCTAGAAACCTCAATGAGGAACGTCAGGCGCCAATCCAGGAGGTCATCCAACCAGCAACTGCCAACTTCAGGGATGCCTTAAGGGTAAGGAAGGATAAGAAGAAGAAGAAGAAGAAGAAGAAGAAGAAGAAGAAGAAGAAGAAGCCGAAGAAGAAGAAGATAAAGAAGAAAATGAGGCATGTATATTATGATTCCGATGAGGGGAGTGAGGAGAGATGTCTAGATTATGAAGATGAATTTTATGCTATGGGCTCTGACAATGATCTTGATATGTAATATGTTTATCAATGTATTCTCAATGAAATATTAAAAAAAAGTATCTCTATATATGTTCATCTCTTATAATTTTATTTTTTAAGTTATATATATACTCTATTGCACTTAAAAATACTAAAGAATACATTGCTGGGAATATACATCATACATTACATGGCGTTAGACATGTTTAAAAAATTAATACATGTTTAAAATCTAAAAATATGACAAAAAATACATTGCTGTGAATCGAAGCGTGATACATGTATTAGAACGGTCTTCTAATACAAGCGTGTTAAAATGTAAAAATATGGAGAGAAAAAATATAGTAGCTGGGAATCGAAGCATGTTACACAGCTTGTATTACAACGGTTATGTAATACAACCGTCGTTAAACATGGCGTTATAAATTTTTAGTCCTTATACAATGGTGGGATACGAAACCGTGGTAAACCTGGCGTCGTTAAATGGGGTTTTCGTAGTAGTGTTTGCATACTGAGTTTAAACAGATGACTGTTGGTTTACAGATGTGGTTTAGATTGTGGGCCTTTCTCTGCTTATTTTGTTAAGAATGAAATGATGGGACTATTCATGGGGATTTTGGATAGGTACTGGATTTGATGTTTTTAATTAGTGTACGTATTCCCGTTTAACGAAACAGGGAAATCAGAGCGATCGTAGTTCCTCATATTCTATGGAAGGAAAAAAGGTCGTTTTGGTGTCTTGTTCAAAGCCCAAGACGTGAAGGTAAATGTGGTTTGTATCTTATTCAAAGCCCAAGATGTGAAGCTGAAGTGTCTATTTGTATCTTGTTCGAAGCCCAAGATGTGAAGCTGAAGGGTTTTGACTTTAGAGAGAATTCGTCATCTCTAAAGGGGGATATTTGGTCTGTTTGTCACAACTGTTGGGTGACTGATTATAAAGGAGAATTACTTTAACTGGGATGTGTGAATCCAGCAATGCCATAATTTCCTTTATGAGAGTTTTTAACCTGAAGGAGAAGACTTTAACTCAGTGTAGAGCAATGCTATCTTTTCCTTAGGAATTTCTCATGCTAAAAGAGGGACAGTGGCGTGGATGTAAATAATCCAGAGGAAAAGGAGTTGTTGATGTTTGTATACTGTGAGCAAGGCACAGATTGATGTTAAAAGGTTGATTGACTCAACCAGGGTTTCCTTATACAAAGCCGAAGAGGAGGCTAGTGACCCAACAAGAGGGTGATTTTTATCTGTCTCATACGAAGTCCGAGATAGAGGCTAAAAGGGTTGACTCAACAAGAGAGTGATTTTGTATGTGTCTTGTACGAAGCCCAAGACGGAGGCTAAAGGTGTTTGACTCAACAAGAGAGTGATTTATACTCAACAATAGAGGTTTTGTATCCCGTACGAAGCCCGAGATGGAGGCTAAAAGTGTTTGACTCAACGAGAGAGTCTGAAAATGTTAGCTCCGCTGGGATGAATCATTGTACAAAGCCCAAGAGAATGCTAGTGTAACTATTTCAGTTTAGTGACAAGTCCAGTATATTGGATAAAGAGAAAATTAGTTCTTATATGGGTAATGTTGTGCTTAGGGATTGATCAGAGGATCAGGGTTATTTCCCGTTCTTTAAGGAAAAGGGAAATCCAAAGAGTATTAAGACTGTCCCAATCTACTGGTGTTTTGAGAAATTGATTCTCGGATAAGTGAATGATCTTTGTATGATGCCCAAGAGGAGGCTGGTATGTTAAGGGATGAAGGTCAACCCATTAACTGGTCTGACACTTGACTCAGAAAGACAGCTCTAGCAAATTGATGACTAGGTTCTGTCCCTATACCTGTAGAGGTCTATGGATCCTTGTACTAAGCCCAAGAGAAGGCATGAGAGCTTTTAAGAAGTCGAAGGGTCCTTGTACAACGCCTAAGAGGAGGCGGGGATGCTTTTAGGAAGCTTGTGGGTCCCCAAACCCCGAGAAGTTCAAGACATGCCATTCACCGATAATAGGTCAAGCCAGGAAAGTCCAAGAATTTGGAAGAAACTCAAGAGATGCCATTCACGGAGAAACGATCATCTCTAGGGAGTAGAGTCTCTTTGACGATTTCTAAGGGTGACAGTCTGAGAAAGGGTTCACTGAGAATGCAACCTTTCCCGTCTCCATATTGTTTAACCCCAAGAGGAGGGAAAACTGTGTCTGGTAATCCTATGGGGATCTAGTTTTGTTTGTATTTAAGAGTGACCAACAGGGCTTTACCTAGTGCTAGACGTAGTTGCCGGGGAAAACTCTAAATAACTATACTAGTATTACACAATGGATATATGACGAGTATATAAAAGTTTGTGAAAGAAGACTTACAGTGAGCAGCCCCACAATACAGTTATATATATATATATATATATATATATATATGAAAGCGGGTAAACACTTACTCGGTTGTAGAGCTTCCATGCATTTTGGTTAGTTGTTTAACAAAGAAAGCTTTGATAACAATATTATATTCAAACTCAAAGGAGAAAGTGTTTTGAAAAGATTGTTGGGGCTTACAGCTCAAGGAGAGGCCCAAGGTTTTATCAGTGATTGCACTGTTGTTTTGAATTTGTACAGAGGGACTTATACAAGTGACTGAGGCCCAAAAGGTTTTCTGTACAAAGGGATGGGTCTTACACTCTCTCAAGAGGCCCAAAGGTTTAATTTTAAAAGGGGACGATCGCGCCGAACTTTTTGACAGTATCGGGACTTATACAATACACTAAGGCCCAAATTATTTTGGTTTCTACAAAGGGTTAGGTGTTACACTCTACCAAGAGGCCCAAAAGGTTTTAAGAAAAAGAATTGGGACTTATAGCTCGAGGAGAGGCCCAGTTGATTTTTTTGTTAAAAAGACGACGATCGTGCCGTTTTTTTTTTAAAATACAATGGGTCTTATACAATGACTAAGGCCCAAAAGGTGGTGTATTTACAAAAGGGGTTGGGTCTTACACTCTATTAGAGGCCCAAAGAGTTTAAAAGTTTTGTTTGAGTGAAAATCAAGGAAACCCTAAATTTGTTTTCTTTTAAAAGTAAATATTTAAAGAAAATCAAATAAAAATGATAAAAATACCAAATAAGTTTGAATAAACCACTTGTGATTTTTGTTTATGGTTTAGAAAATAAGGTTTTAATCACAAGATGAATTAAAACTCATTTGGTTTTGATTTTCAAAGTAAATATTCACTTTTAAATGTTTAAAAACAATTAAAAATGAATTTATTCACAAAAATACTAATTATATTAAATAACTAATATAAATTTAACTTTTTTGTTGAATAAAATAGTTCAACATTTTTGTGATTTTTTGCAAAAAGAACCAATAAAAAATAATTAAAATTGAGGGAGTTATTAATTTTTCAAATCATTAAAAATAATAAGAAAAATAATAAAAAAGTGGAAAAAATTGCAAAAAGAGGATCTGGGGCGAGGGGGATTCGAACCCCAGACCACTTGTGTATAGGGCGCGCGCCTTACCACTGGGGTGGTGATACCACGGTTGATTGAAACACAACCACAAATATACAAGGCTTGCCTTGTTTTTGGCCTGGCCCAAGGCAAGGCAAGGCAAGATTTTGGTTGAAAACGTGAAGGCCATAACTTTTTCATTTCTCCATGGATTGGGACAAAATTTAGGTCTATCCTGCCTAGAATTTCACAAGGAATCCAATGGTGGTGGTGTTTTTTTTTTCAGATCATGCTCCTATTGAAAAACCAGATAGTGGTTTTGAAATAGGCCATGATTTGCATTTTCTATGCCATCTCTTGGTACAAGCATGAATTACATGATAAATTGGTGCAAACACAACACATATAACATATATAAGAGATGCATGATCAGTGGACATCAAAAGATAGCATGATTCAAAGAATCCAAGTTGTGATGCTTACCTCTTTTTGGAGCTTTTGTGCAATCTGCCAAGCCACTTGTTCCAGAAATGATTTGATGCTTTGGACACCCTTAAATGATCTCTTAGAAGAATTTAGGATGGTTGGAATCAGCTGGAAACCTCAGGAGCAAGTTTGAGCTCTTTCTTGCAAAAGGGGCAAAAGTGACCAAAATAGTAACTCTCTCAAATGGAGTTCTAGATGTGTGGAACCATTTGGGACAGTTCAAGGATGATATTTGGAGTGTGTTTGAGGTTTTATCTGGTTTGGAAAGTGACTGAATCAAGACATGGCTTGAAAAATGCACAAAAGTCCTATTTTGAGGTTTTGAGAGGTGACTTTGTGATTTTGGTGTTACAGGTCACTTGTGAGAGTTTGGACAGCTTAGATATGACATATTGGATGTGTTTGGAGTATGAGTTGTGGTGGAATTGCTCTCTAACTCAAAAACTCAGAGTTACCTTGCAAGTGTTGTAGTGCTTTGGTGTACTCAAACTGAACACAATTGAGCTCTATTTATAGTAGAGCAAGTTTGTTTTGGCTGTAATAGTGAATGGAAACTGCAGCAGAGGTTTGGATAATGTTGAGCAATGAGAATCCAAGTCTCCTCTAGCCATTGACTAGAGGTTAGGGCACAGGCTGCTGGTTCCCTTGGTCTTGGATAAGTCTTGACTGAATTTAGTTGGGAATGACCCAGTCCATGCCACCTTGGTGCATCCATTAAATGCTCCAAACCAAAATTGGAGTCTTGTCCATCTTTTAGGTATTTCTAGGTTTGGCATGCTACTTTTGGTTCCAAAGACTTGAGAGGCATGGGATCAGAGTTGGTTCCTCCTTGGTCCCCCTTGGGGTGTTCAGATGGATTGAGTTGCTTCCCCTTTGCAAAATTTGAGCAAATCGAGCAAAACTCCCAAATCTGCCTTGCCATGACAGTTTGCAGCAAGGCATATTGGCATTGCCATATCTCATGGCTCAAATGGAGTTTGATGGAGTTCTTGGCCATTTTGGAAAGTCCTCATATGATACAACAACTGTTTGATCATATTTGGTTTTTATACTTTTTAGATCCAAGTGAAAAATGCCCCTACATTTGGAAAAAAGTAAGGCAGATTCTGACTTAGTGAAAATTTCACTAAGTGTTGGAAAAAAGTTACATTTTCACTTTTTGTGATTTTGATCATTCCATAACTTAAAATCCATGAGGAATTGGAATGAGTTGTGTTTGAAGATTTTGTAGAGGGCCATGAGAGCTTCAAATCCAGCTTTGAATGGGGGAAAATGGCTTTGTGGTTTAGGAGTTATGATCCTCCAAAGTTGGTACCCTAGCCACTTTGTTCCATAACTTAGAAAAATTTCTAAGTTTTTATGGTTACCCCTTTTACAAGTTATCCCACTTTTCTTGATTTTTCTTGATGAATGTTGATTCAAATCACACATTAACATCATTTTAGGGTCAAAGAACCATAATTGTGAAAAATCTCAAAAAGTCAAAGTTGACTTTTGTGCACAGTTGACTTTTTATTAGATGAATTCCAAACTGTGCAATTCTCTATGAAATCAAGTCCTTGACCTAAATCAAACTTGATGGATTGATTTCATAGGTGTTATAGGGTGTATTGAATCATGTCCTAGGGTTTGGGAGCTTGTCCTGGTCAAAAGTCAAAGGCACAGTTGACTTTTCCTGCGAAACCCTAATTGTGGTTCTGATGAAATCGAAACTTGTTGCTCAAGCTTCTTAGACCAATCCATTGTCTCAAATGGATCAATGTGGTGTGTTAGAGACCCTCAAATCTTCTCTTGAGGTCTTGGCTCATGATTTGTCCCAAAAGTCAACTTAGGGGTGAATTAGGTCAAGAAACCCTAATTCCTAATTTTTAGTGAATGCATCCCCTGAGGTTAAATTGACTTGATGATGGGGTTCATGAGGTCCCATGGAGTAATTCAAGTTATTCTTTGAAGCATTGGCTCATGCCCAGAGGAAAATTTCCATCTGGAGGCCCTGTTCGACGAAAACCCTAATTTGGTGACACTAGCGATCTTGAGGCTTGATCCACCTAGAAGGGAGCAGCCTTGTGCTTAATCCTTGAATTGGGAGTCCTCTTGATCCTTTGTGGATGTTTGAGAGGTTAGACAAGTTGAAGATCATGTCATTCCTTGATTGATCCTTTGTCTAAGAGCTCTGATAGGGCTTGAAACCCTAAGCTTGATTGTAGTGAATGCTCACCCATCTTTGGGGAGACTGATGAGGCATAATGGTTCATCCATATTGTGATGATGATTTGCCCAATGATGGGAAATCTTAGTGGTCAAAATTTGGGGTATGACAGATATTAGATGGGAAAATCACATCTGATACAGTTGATCCTTCATTCAGGCGTACTGGTTTAGAATGAGTACTTTAATTCTGCACTTTGAAGCTCAATTGCTTCCGGAGAAGCGATCGATGTTCTTTTGATGTTCAACAGTCAAAAGAATTGCCATCTTTATTTTAAAAGCAGAAAGATTTTACAAGTAAAATTCGTTTTTGCTTTTTTTCAAGAATCATTAATCATATTAAAAACATCATTCTGTAAAGCTAAAATAAATAAGAATTGCAAACAAAAGCACTAGGGCTCAAATTTTATTGATAGAATGGAAATCAGCCAAGCACGTGATTCCATAGAGTGTTTACAAAGTTAGAAAATGGTAATTTAAGGGAAAAGGGCTACATCGAAACATAACGACCGTTATCTTTCTACCAACTTTGAATTCTGGACATCTTGAGCTTCCGTCGAAGATGACCTTGACTGGAGTTTTCCTAATGGATGACATTACTACAGGGGATTTAACCTCGTCGGACGTAGTTACTTGCCATTAATCCCTAACTTTTTCCTGGATTGTACCTTGAGATTTTCAATCCATCGGGATGATTTTTTTTGCTTATGTCTCTAATTTTTTCCTGGACCGCCCTTTCGGGTTTTCAATCCACCGAGACGCTTTGTTTTTTTTTATTATTATTTTTTTATTTAGGTGAAGTATTTCTTGACTACATCAACATTCGTGGGCTAGGCAAATTCTTCTCCATCCATGGTTGCGAGTCTCAAGGCACCACTTGAGAAGGCTTTCTTGACCACATAGGGGCCGTCGTAATTCGGAGTCCATTTGCCCCGGGATTCAGTGAGAAATGATTGTATCTTCTTGAGCACAAGGTCTCCTTTTCTGAAGACGCGAGGTCGAACCTTTTTGTCAAACGCTTTCTTCATTCTTTGTTGATACAACTGACCGTGCCATAGAGCCGTTATTCGTTTCTCTTCTATCAGATTCAACTCATCGTGTCGACTTTGACACCATTCGGCCTCTGTTAGCTTAGCTTCCATCAATACCCGGATTTATGGGATCTCTACTTCTATGGGAAGCACTGCCTCCATGCCATATACTAGAGAGAAAGGGGTTGCCCCTATTGAGGTGCGGACAGATGTGCGATAACCGTGAAGAGCAAAGGGTAGCATCTCGTGCCAGTCTTTGTAGGTTATAACCATCTTTTGAACAATCTTCTTGATGTTCTTGTTAGCCGCTTCTACCGCTCCGTTCATCTTAGGTTGGTAGGGAGATGAGTTATGGTGTTCGATCTTGAACTCAGCGCACAACTCTTTCATCATCTTATTGTTCAAGTTAGATCCATTATCAGTAATGATCTGGCTGGGAACACCATAACGGCAGATGATATTGTTTTTGATAAAGCAGACCACGACTTGTCGGGTTACATTGGCGTATAACGCTGCTTCAACCCATTTGGTGAAGTAATCAATGGCTACCAGGATGAACCGATGTCCATTTGAAGCTTTGGTTCAATAATACCAATCATGTCGATTCCCCATATGGAAAAAGGCCACGGGGAAGAGAGAACTTTGAGATACGTTGGCGGTACATGGATTTTGTCAGCGTATATCTGACACTTGTGACATCTCCTCATGTACTTGTAGCAATTGGATTCCATTGTCAACCAATAGTACCCTGCTCTTAGAATTTTTCTGGCCATTGTGTGTCCGTTGGCATGAGTGCCAAAGGATCCTTTGTGAATTTCTTTCATCAACATGTTTGATTCTAGTCTGTCTACGCATCAGAGCAAGATCATGTCGAAATTTCTCTTATAGAGTGTATCACCACTCAGGAAGAAGTTATCTGCTAGCCTTCTAAAGGTCTTTCTGTATTTTCTGGATGCCCAAAGTAGGTACTCTTGTTTTTTAAGGAAGCATTTGATATCGTGATACCAAGGTTGGTCGTCTATGACTGCTTCAATTGTGAAGATGTAAGCGGGCCGCTCAAGGTGCATTATGTCAATCTTAGGTACGTCATTCCATTAACCTACACTAATCATGGAAGAGAGAGTGGCTAATGCATCAGCCATGTGATTCTCTTCACGAGGGATGTGATGAAACTCAATTCTGTTGAAGAATGGTAACAACCTTCTCGCGTAGTCTTTGTAAGGAATCAATCCTGATTGGTATGTGTTCCAATCTCCTTTGATCTGATTGTTAATCTGGCAGTGAAAGGAATGTGGTGCCCTGAGGTGTTATGATGATTGCCCCAATTCTGTTTCCATAATGATTGACAGCTCCGTCAAAGATTAGTCCCCATTGGGAACCTGGTTATAGCCCTTCACTGGGTAGCGGTTCATCACAATCTTTCATTTTCAAATACATAACATCTTCGTCTGGGAAGTCAAATCTGACTGATTCCTGATCGTCAATCGGTTGATGAGCCAAATGATTGGCTAAAATACTTCCTTTGACGGCTTTCTGAGCATGGTATTTTATGTCGTATTCTAATAACAACATCTGCCAACGGGCAATCCTTCCCGTAAGAGCAGGTTTTTCAAAGACGTACTTGATCGGATCCATCTCGGAGATTAACCAAGTAGTGTGACAAATCATATATTGGCGAAGGCGTTTGGCTGCCCAATCCAGAGCACAACAAGTTTTCTCGAGCATTGTGTATCGAGTCTCACAGTCAGTGAATTTCTTGCTCAAATAGTAGATGGCAGACTTTTTCCTTTTGGTTTCGTCTTGCTGGCCAAGTACACAACCCATTGAGTCTTCCAAGATTGTTAGTTAGATGATCATTGGTCTTTCTTCCACTGGAGGTGATAGAATCGGTGGGTTCAACAGGTATTCCTTGATACTGTCGAATGCGGTTTGGTAGTCTTCTGTCCAAACGCAGTGCTGATTCTTTTTGAGTAATTTGAAGATTGGCGCGCATGTCGCGGTCATGAGGAATATAAATCTAGAAATGTAGTTCAAACGTCCCAGGAATCCTCTGACTTGTTTTTCAGTCTTTGGAGAAGGCATTTCTTGAATGGCCTTGACCTTGTCAGGATCAACCTCAATTCCTTTCTGGCTGACGATGAACCCTAGCAGTTTTCCTGAGCGAACACCGAATGTGCACTTATTGGGATTCAAGCGGAGTTTGTACTTCCTCAGACGCTCGAATAGCTTTGACAGGTGGGTTACATGCTCCTCTTCTGTCTTAGATTTAGCAATCATATCATCGACATATACTTTGATTTATTTATGTATCATGTCATGAAACAGAGTAGTCATGGCCCTTTGATAGGTTGCCCCGGCGTTCTTCAAACCGAATGACATTACCTTGTAACAAAAGGTGCCCCATGGGGTGATGAAGGAAGTTTTCTCCATGTCTTTCGGCGCCATTTTTATCTGATTATAGCCCGAGAATCCATCCATGAAGGAGAAAACTTTGAACTTCGTTGTACTGTCTACCAGCATGTCAATGTGTGGTAAGGGAAAGTCATCCTTTGGACTGGCTTTGTTCAGATCCCTGTAGTCTACACATATTCTGACTTTTCCGTCCTTTTTCAGAACTGGTACTATGTTGGCTAACCATTGAGGATATTCTGATGTGGCGAGGAAACCCACGTCAATCTATTTTTGTACTTCCTCTTTGATTTTGATGGCCATGTCTGGATGAGTCCGTCTTAGTCTTTGTTTTACCGGTGGACATTCTGATCTTAACGGTAGATGATGTTCCACGATGTTGGTATCCAACCCTGGCATATCCTGATAGGACCAAGCGAATACATCGGGAAATTCTTTGAGAAGCTTTATCAAACTTTCTTTGACAGTTGGACTGAGCAGTGCCCCAATCTTGACTTCTTTTCTCTCTTCTTCTGAACCCAAGTTGACCGTTTCCAACGGCTCTTTGTGAGGTTCAATGAACCTTTCCTCTTTTCTGAGTAATCGGGAGATCTCTTCTGGAATTTATTCGTCATTTTCTTCTTCAGCCTCAAATACCGGGAATTCAAAGTTGGGAGAAGGCATTGGATCGTATGTTTCAACGGGGTTTAAAATAAGCAATCTGCACGACGTGATGATTGTTTTAAGAAGAGATAGAGAGAATGCAAGGGTGTGTGCAGTGTATTTTCTGAAAACTGCTTATTTTTATTATTTGAGTTATTTTTAGGATTACCATTTTCTGAAAAAGCGAAAAGAGAAAACAGCAGTAAAATGTGGAAATTACAGAACGACGTTATTTTATTTATGATTTTGTTGATTCTTGAAACTACAGCCCTATAAAACAAAACTATGTCGCTTTGGGTGAAGCAAAGAGAGACATTTACAGAAAGTGAGCCCTATCAAAACATCCATTTCACCTGGGCAGGATGAAAGGTTAAAACAAAGACGACAATGACTTTGGCTTATGAACGACTTTCAGGACATCGACAACAACCCATTGGCGGTGAACTCCTCAGTGAATCACAAAGTGTGGTACTTTCCTTCTTGATTTGTCTTCAGAAATAACGCTGATTTCTGGTGGAGCAGGATCGTTGGACTCTGTCTCCCAGGCAGAGTTGTCGTAGACGAACTCTTGTGTTGTATCTTGCACAGTGTTTACACTCTCAGGTGGATCTCCCCATCCAGTTGGCTGGATGTCTTCGAGCCGGATACGAGAGCTTTCAGGAGCGGTGTACTTGACCATGAAGTCGTATTTACCACTCAGTTGTCCTAAGGTGTCCCATACTTCAGTGGAACTGGAGGAGTCATCCCTTTCGTTGACGTTGACCTCGGGAAAAGCATAGTTAAGGAACCCTTGTCCTGCGTTCTTTGCGAATTCATCGTTATACTGGATATCTTCAGAATGCCCTGAGTAATGATCCCATGATTCGGTGGGGATGCAGGTATTTTTTTCAATGATGCTCAGCTGATATGCATCGTTGGGCTGACTCTTTTGTCCCAAGTCTCCTGGGTACGGCTGCCAGATAGGCAGGCCATCCATTGGGCCATAATAGTCGTGGTCAAAGTTATCTTTCATCAGAGTGTCCTCCTCTAATGAGTTTAGTGGAGCACGACATCCTTCTGGATCACAATCTCCTTATATCATTTTGACATCTGACCTCGGTATATATCTCGGACTCTGTGCGGGATAGCAAAATGGCGTAGGCACCTCTCCTTGAGACATATAACCGTCCTTGTTAAGATAGGACTTCCACTCTTCATCTGTATCAGAGGAATCACCCTCGTTGATGGTATGTACTTTTTGAGATACTAGGCGGAGGAAACCTCCACTGTGGAAGAAGTCCTGAATAGGATAAAGACTTTCATCGTTAGTAGCACTCTAGGTACAGGTTAAGGAAAAACCAAGACCTTTCTTTGTCTTGTTATTAGTAGGAATGACAAGTTGTCCCCACCCTTTTGCATTGTTACTTTTGATTACTTCGAGAGCATCTCTGTACGAGGAAATCGATGTTCCTTTTTCTGACTGGTTGTCGAGAGCATCTCCTCTGGTTCTACACAAGTGGACGACGATAAATTGCTCATGATCAAGGCTTGCTCTCCACAGACTATGACTAGTTGGTCATTCTTGACGAACTTCAGCTTCTGGTGAAGTGTCGAAGTGACTGCCCCAGCCTCGTGTATCCAAGGTTTTCCTAACAAACAGTTGTATGCTGCCCGGATGTCCATGACCTGGAAAGTGACTTGGAAAGTATGAGGACCGATAGTTATGGGAAGGTCGACTTCGCCGATAACTATTTTTCGGGATCCCTCAAATGCTTTGACGATGACCTCACTGCCCCTCATCGGAGATCCTTGAAATGATAATCGCATCAAGGTAGATTTTGGCATAACATTTAGGGCTGATCTGGTGTCTACCAGTACGCTGGCTAATGCATCGTCCTGGCAGTTGACTGTAATGTTGAGTGCCATATTGTGATTCTGGCTCTCTTCCGGTAGTTCCTCATCACTGAATCCCAAGTTGTTGTAGGAAGTGATGTTGGAGGTGATGCTTTCGAATTGTTTTATTGTCACATCTTGTTCCACAAAGGCTTGCTCTAATACTTTCTGTAAAGCCTCCCTGTGAGCTTCGGAACTGAGTAAAAGAGATAGCACAGAGATTTTTGAAGGAGTTTGCAATAGTTGATCAACAATGTTGTACTCACTCTTCTGGATGAGCTTCAGCATCTCATCGTTGTTTTTCGAAAGGTCGGGATTACTAGATTGACCGACTGGTTAGTTAGGAACTTCTGTTTGAGGTTCCTTTTCTCTGGTGGGTTCTCCAACTCCTCGATTGAAGATCTGACCACTCCGTGTTACTCGGCTGATGTCATCAATATTCACGACAGAGGGTAATGGAGTTTCCTTTCCATTATCAATTGTTGTTGCACCGTATTTGTAAGGGATAGCCTTATCGGACTTGTACGGAACTGGTCCCGGTAGATAGATAACTACAGGAGCCTTTCGATATTTCTGACCATCGTAGCCGGCCTCAATTGGTTCGAGGTTGAGAATCTTTCCACTATCAAGAGGAACTCTTGATTCATGTAGTAGAGGGATTATGGCGCATACGTCTTTGGCCACTTCTCGCTTAGGGATTAAAATAACTTATTTGGCTCGATTGGAAAGATAGTCTGACATTATGTTAATTAAGCCAGAGCTTGGACATGGTTGAACCTCTTTGTGGTCCAACTGACTCTGAAAGGCTGCTCGCACGAGGTAGCATCCTTGGTTATTCTCTGAGCAAATTCTACAACGCTCATAGTTATGTGGTGGCACCCGGCCACGTCCGCTTTGTATGCAGTGTAACCTTACTAGATCTGTTTCCATTGATCGAACATCCTGACTTTGATGCCTAGTAGGGTTCCCGTCAGTCATACTGATCTGCTGTGTAGCTTAGGGGTGGCAAATGGGCATGCCCGCCCTGTTTAGGACCGCCCCGCAAATGCCCGCAAAAAAAGGGGCTGGGCGGGGTGGTCATAGTTGATGATGCGGGCCTAAAATTTATGCCCACCCAACAAAAACGTGAGGGCGGGGCGGAGAAATCCCGCGGGCACTACACTTTTTAAGCCTAAAAATGCAAAATTTTATGTAAATCCTCCTGCCCTTATGGCATACTTTAATTTTGATGTTCACCCCTAGACCTGGTTTGACTTGGATCAAGGTGAAAAATGTCCCTACATTTTGGAAAAAGTAAGACAGATTCTGACTTAGTGAAAATTTCACTAAGTGTTGGAAAAATGTCATTTTCATGTTTTTTGTGATTTTGCTCAAACAATAACTCAAAATCCATGATGAATTGGAATGAGGTCTAGTTGACATATTTGAAGAATGTAACATGAACTTCAATCTGAGCTTTGAATGGGAGAAAAAAACCTTAGGGTTTGGGAGATATGGCCTTGCAAAGTTGGTACCCTAGCCACTTTGTTCCATAACTTAGAAAAATTCTAAGTTTTTTTATGGTTACCCCTTTAACAAGTTAACACATTGTCTTTGATTTTTCTTGATGAATGATGATTCAAATCACATATTAACATTGTTTTAGGGTTAAGGAACATTGTTTGACCAAAAACCCAAAAAGTCAAACTTGGATTTTTGTACAGTTGACTTTTTCAGCAGATGAAATTTTGACTTTGTGATCCTTTTGTGAATCAATACTTGGGCTCAATTAAACTTCATGGTTGGCCTCCAAGGGTATTTAGGAATGTCTTGGACCCTTCCCCAAGGTTTGAGATCAAGGGTAGGTCCACAGTCAAGGGCAGGGTTGACTTTTTCCATCACAAACCCTAATTTGTGATCAGATGGTTTTGAGTTCTTGTGGCTTATGACTTGAGCTCTTTGAGTTAATCAAATCTTGTAAACATGCCAATATGATGTATTTGAGGTCTTTGAAGTTCACTTTGAAGCTTCAAGCCATGCCTCACTTCACAAGTTAACTCAAGGGTTGAATTAGGTCAAAACCCTAATTCCTGATTTTTTGATAGATGGACCTTCAAGGTGATTTTGCCATTGTGGATGGGCTCTTGAGATCCTTTTGAGCTTATAGGACCATATATTGAGGCATTGGCTCATGCCTAGAAGAAATTTTTCATCTGGAGGCCCTGGTCGACCAAACCCTAATTTGGGGACACAGGCGATCTTGAGGCTTGATCCACTTGGAATGTTGCAACTTTGTGCTTTTATTGATGTGGGAGTCCCCTTGATCCTTTGTGGGTGTTTGAGAGCTTAGACAAGTTGAAGATCATGTCATTTCTTGATTGATCCTTTGCCTAAGTGCTCTGAGAGGGCTCAAAACCCTACTTCTTAATTGTAGTGAATGCTCAATCATCTTTGAGGAGACTAATTAGGCATAAAAGTACATCCATATTATGGTGATGATTTGCACAATGATGGGAAATCTTGGGGTCAAAATTAGGGGTATGACAGAAACGAGAAAAAATAAAAACGCCTGGTCAAAATTTAGGGTATGACAGTATGTCCTAAAGATGTTATGCGAGATGATGCACAAAGAGGTGGTATCTTAGGGTTAAAAAAATTAGGGTGTGATAATGAGGATGTGTGTTTCACACTTTTCAAAGGGGTGGTGTATTCGATTCAATTGGAGGACAATTTTCAAGTGAAAAAAGATGATGCAAGAATTGCGGCAAAGAAAAAGAAAAATAAAGACACAAAGGTTGCATCAAAGAAAAAGAAGGAAGAAAAAGCCAATTTTGTAGAGGTGTTTAAAAAGATAGATGAAGAGGCCAAAGAGGCTTTGATGAAGTCATGTTGGGACTTTTATTTCTTAAGGAAAATTGGACCAAGAACATGTCATGATAATAGTTGAGGACTTTGGTGGTAGAGTGTTCTTCTCGGAAGCTAATCCAATCATTTTTAGTTTCGAGGTTTCAAAACTCCAGACCGTCGAGCTCAAACGACGTTAAACAAAGCGCTAGTTGGGAGGCACCCCAACATTGTAAGTACCCTTTCATTTGTTATGCTTTGGTAGAGTAATATAGTATGGAAAGTGTTGTGGTAGAATGAGATGAAAAGAAACAAATTTTTCAAACATCTGTCACATTCGCCATGAGTTCGCTAGCCAAATCTAGGGCAAATGTTTGCTGGAAGTTCGCTAGGTGAACTGAGCGAGACAGAGAAAAATAACATTTTTTTCTGCCACATCACTTAAGTGTTATTATTGTGATGGGCCTGAACTGCGTGAGCCCAAGATCCTCCTATCAGATTTTGTGGGGTAAACTTCCCCCCATTCTCCTTTATGTCCTTCCCTTTTCCCTCTTGTCTCTTTACTTTCCATAAACACACCCAACACACATTTCTCTGCTCTCTCCTGTAGCGTTGATTTTTTTTGTGACGCGACCACAACCGCTATTGGGGCTACTTTCTGATTTCTGTATTTATCCTATGAAGCTTTAAAGGAATGGGAAGATATCTTAAACTAACCCTGTTGTGCAAGTGTTTTCTTTAACAAATGTGAAGAGATCGGGGATCGGGGTTTGGCTATACAAAGGGAGGCTATTAACACCCAGAGTATCTATAATAATCTATAGGAACCTTCATTTACATATATTTTCTACTGTTTGAAATGCTTTCTTAAGTCTATCTGCTGTTGATTGGGAAAGTTTCTCCTTTGTGAGGACTGAGGGCATGTTTTTTTTTCGTTTTTGGGTTTTCTATTATTTTTGGGGAAGGTATTTGATCTAAGATTTTTTATTTGTGTGCTCGCTAAGATTTTGCAATCTTATGCCTACATATTCCCGTAAAGAGATTTGGGAAATAAGAGCAATCGTAGTTCCTCCTATTCTATGGGAGGAAAAAAATTGGTGTCTTATTTAAAGCCCAAGATTGAAGCTATCAGAGTATTTGTATCTTGTTCAAAGCCCAAGATTGAAGCTAAAAGGGTGTTTGAAAGAGAGAATTTTTCATCTCTAAAGGGAGATATCTCACCTATTCATCACAAATGCCAGGTAACTGGTTATAAGGGAAATTACTTTAATTGGGATGTGAGGAATCCAACAATGACATAATTTCCTTTATAAGAGAGATGCCATGAAGGAAGAAGCTTTAACTCAGTGTAGAGCAATGCCACTTTTTCTTTTATGAATCTTTCATGCTAAGAGAGGTTCATTGACTTGGATGTGTAGAATCCAGAGGCTTGCCACTTACAGCTGTTAGATGAAAGAGAAATTTTAGCCATGATAAAGGAGGGACTCCAGCTTGGATTTTGAATCAACAAGTGTGCCACTTACATCAAATATCTAGAAAAGTGTTTTGATTGTTTGTGTTGATATGTGATGTATATAGGGGATATCCTCCTATAGAGAGGACTCATGGTCTCATCTGTGGGGATTTTTGTGCCTTGATCAAAGACCAAAGTTGAAGCTAAAAAGGGTTAAAAACTGACTCAACTGGAGATGTTTTATTGGAGTATCTTGTTTGAAGCCCAAGATGATGAAGCTAAAGAGTTTGAGTATTGTCTTTAAATAAAGTTGACTCAACTGGGGAGTATGATGTTGGTCTTGTACAAAGCCCAAGATTAAGGCTGACTGGGAAAATCATTATATGAAGCCTAAGAGGAGGCTGACTCTTGCTGAGGATTTATTGAAATCCCGAAGAAGGTCTAAACTGTGTTGGGGAATCCAAAGGGAAATTAACTCTTGCTGGAGATTTGAGCATAGTTGATTTATCAAATGCCATGAGGCTCTGATTCTTTTGAGGATTTATTGATGTCAATCTGACCCTGGCTGGGGATTTTAAAGTGAAAGTCAAGCCTTGTTGGGGGTCAGGGGGATTTAAAGATGAGTTTAAATACCTTTGAGGTTTTAACTCTTCTGGGAATTGATGTATTGGTAAAGATGATTAGGATCTATCCTATACTTTTAGGAAGCCCGAGAGTCCTTGTGTTAAGCCCAAGAAGAGGCTGAGAGGGCGAGACTTTCCAAATATACTTGTATGAAACCCAAGAGGAGGCTGAGACTACCCAAGTCTCTTAAGAAGAGGCAGACTCTGGTTGGATAAAGATCTCTGTATGATGCCCAAGAGGAGGCTTGTGGGTTCTAGAGATGAAGATCAATTCTTGACTGATAGGATGTTTTAGAGTTTTGACTTTCCTGAGGATTGAACTAGTATAGATGAATAAACTATTTCCTATTTCTTTTAGGAAGCCTTTGGGTCCTTGTACTAAGCCCAAGAGGGGGTTGGGATGCTTCTAGGAAGCCTGTGGGTCCTTGTACTAAGCCCAAGAAGAGGATGGGATGCTTCTAAGAAGCCTGTGGGTCCTTGTACTAAGCCCAAGAGGAGGCTGTGGGGAACTTTTAAGAAGCCTTTGGCTCCAAGCCTAAGAAAAGTTCAAGAAATGTTTCACTGGGAATTAGTCTTTTATTTATTGAACAGTTCTAAGGTTTGAAGAAATTCAAAAGAAGTTTCACCGAGAATTAATCCTCTCTAGGGAAATGAATTTCTTTTATATGTTTCTAAGTTTTAACAGTCTTTAAGAAACATTTCACCGAGAATAATGTCTTTCTTTGTTCCATATTGAATAAAGCCCAGGAGGAGGCAGACTGCATTGAGCGAGTTTCCTATGAGGGAACTAGTTATTGAACTAAGTTATGAGTATCTTACTGTTTATCCTAAGTGTGAACTGAGGATCACCTAAGTGCTGAGGGTACTTAAACAGATATGCATAAGTATGTACAGATAAGTGAATTAACAGATATATAAATAAGCATGCATTGAATTGAAAAAGTGTTGGGTTTTACACTCTAAAAAGAGGCCCAGGTGTATTGTGATTGGTTGTATTGAATAAAACTGTATGTTTAGGGTTTTGAGAAATTGAATAAAGTTTTGAGAAAACTTTGAATTTGATTTTGAATTAAGAGAAAGTTGTTATTATTTGAATGAAGAGAATGTTTGTTTGGGGCTTATAACTCAAAGAGAGGCACAAGTGGTCTAAGAGCAGTTTCACCGAGAATAATGCTCCTCTTAGTACCAATTTAAAACAGACAGATAATTTTGAAAACAGAGATATGGGGCTTACAACTCAAGGAGAGGCCCATAGAGGTTGTTTATTGTTTAAAACAAAGTTTATGTACAAAAGATTGGGGCTTATACTCAATGAGAGGCCCAGATGATTTATTTTGAAAACAGTGATCGCACCGCGATACCGAAAGACGTTGTGGGACTTATACTCTAGCAGAGGCCCAAAATTTATTTATGTATATGGGGGGTTGGGTCTTACACTCTAATAGAGGCCCAAGTGTATTTAAAGAAAGAAAATTTAGTCTTTTACTCAAGGAGAGGCCCATTTGACAAACAGTAGACGCACCGTTATTTTGAAAATCGTACTGGGACTTATACTATAACAGAGGCCTAAAAAAATTTTATTTACAAAGGGGTTGGATATTAAACTCTATTAGAGACCCAAGTGTATTTAAATAAAGTTTGAAGATTTAAAATCAAGGAAAAACCCTCATTTTATTTTAAAAATACATTTTTCAAAGAAAATCAAATAAAAATGATACAAATTATCAAAATGTATTCAATAAACATGTTATGAACTTTGATTAATGTTTGAAAATAGATGCTTTATTCACATGATGGTTTGAAATTCAATTGGTTTTGAAAAATCAAGAGAAATAATTTATTTAAAATGTTTAAAAATAATTAAAAAGAAATTCTTTATAAACTTCAAAAATATATCAAACATAAAATATTTTTTTGATTTTTTTGTGGAATAAAATATTTAAATATGTAAAGGATTTATGTTTAAAAAATCATTTGAAAAAGATTAAAAATGAGAGAGATATGAATTTTTGAAATTAATTAAGAAATAATCAAAATAATTAAAAATTCAAATATTTGAAAAAGGGGGCCAATGGCTCCTTTTTCTTCCTCGTGTATACCCGCCATGGATGATTTACAAAAGCTCACTTATCACTCTCATTACGCAATAAAATCAAATGAAATAAATATCAAACTTGTTCGCTTTTGATCAAGGAACATGATGATGGCATTTAATTTCATTTATTTTAAGTGTGGAGTGAGATATATCGTGATGAATAGATGAACCCTAGTTTTTCCAAAAACTAAGTGAAATATTATACACAATAGATAACGTGCAATTGAATGAGGGTTATTACTCTCCACACATGCGGAATCATGGTGGTAACTCAAAATAATATTTATGATGCATGAAGTATGCAGTTTAAGAGCTTCAGGCTTACCTGTATAAGAGGAATTCGAATCATCAGTTGTAGGTGTTATATATGTGTTTGAATGATCTGGACAACTTTGTTGTACCCCAAAATTTTCCCGCCCTATTTCTAACATTTAAATTATTTTTAACTTTGATCTTATAAGTTTTTTTTTTGTTCAATTTTACTAACATTTTAACAGTAATTTTTATTCAAAAATAGGTAACAGTTTACTTTAAATTGTTTAAATAACAAATAGTTGTTTGACCTTCATATGCTTTCAAGTGCATTTTTGTTTTGAATAAATGAATTGGCACAATTGGAAAGGAGATAAGGCTTGCAAGTATGAGGTCGCGGGTTCGAATCTCACATGTTACATTTTGGATTTTTTTCTGTTATTTGTTACTAACTTTCTTTCCATTTTAAATTATTTCAAAAAAATCACAAAAATTGTATTTTTTTTATTATTTGTTTTTAATTTTCGTTTTTTATTTTAAGGCATTTTTGAAAAATAATTATTTATTTGATTTTATGCACTTTTTACCAAAAAGGAGTGCAAAAATCATAATAGATACCAAAAATATTTCCTTTCTCGTGTACTCATTTCCTATTGGTCAGTTTATGTCATTTTTGTGTCATACTTAGTTTCTAATTGGTCTACTTGGTGACCAAGTAAAAATCAGATACTATATGATTTTATTCAGATGTTATTTGATCAATATGAATTAAGACTGATTTTTTTTTTTTTAACTTTTAACCTAATTTTCTAGATCTATAAATACATGTTGTTTTACACGTGAGAGGGGGACCTAAAAGAAAGAAAAAGACAATCATTCTCACTCTCTCAAGGATCAAAACCCCTCAAGATCACTCTCTCCGTCCGCCCTCCGCCGTCCGTACGGAACCGCCGCCGCCGCCGTTCGTACACCGTCCGTACGACCGTACGGTCCGCCTCCTCCCTCCGTTTTGTTGCATTATTCGCTTGCGGTCTCTTTGCCAACCTTCAATCTAGGTAATTCCTCGCACATTCCTCGATTTTCTTGTGATTTGATTGTTTGGTTTAGTGAATCGATATTAAATTGAGGTTGAGGTTAGAATTGCTATATTTCTTACGGTATAAATTTTTGTTAAAATGCTTAGATGAATTTTTTTTATGTAAATTGATATTGTTTGATTTAGATAATTTTTGAATTCACATGGTGATAATGTCCAAATTCGGAATCGGTTGATTTGTTTAAAATTTGTTGTGGATCTTGATTTTGGGTTACTAATTGTGTTGAATTTTTGCAGTGAAGCATAAGCCAGATTGTTGTGATTATAATTTTGGTTTTAGACGTGGATTCAATTTCCATCCCATGCATTTTTGTTTTTCCATATTTTACTAACCTTTATTTTTTTCATTCCATTTAGTTATTTACTTTCTTGTTTAAAACTAATCAATACAATAAAACCATAAAATTAGAAATTAGGGTTTTAATTAATCAGACTTTAGTTTTTTTATTAATTTGTACATAATTAGAATTAGATTTATTTTTTATCACTAACATTAAAATCAATTCCTAAAGAATATAGAAAATCATTAATTTAGATTTTAGGTCTTTAAAATAATTTTCCTAACATTTTTCTTCACTTATTTATTCATTTGCCTATTTAAATCTCTAGGAAAATTGTATAGGTCGCACGGTTTTTTTCTGTAATAGCTGTATTTTTATTTTCCGCAAGGGTTTTCATACTTATGTATCTCTCCCAAATCCTTGTAATAGCGTAGGATTTAATTTTCCGCACTTATATTTTACGCTTGTATATATATAATTTGTTTAGATGTATGCTAATAGGATTGTATGGCAAGACTTAAAAACAAACGATAGATAACCCTAATTCAAGATAAATGATTGAAACCAACACACTTTGCACACATGCACCTCTAGGGTAACCTCTCTTCGTTTGCCTTACGAAATAATGGTCATGTCCCTCGAAAGTAAGGGTACTTTAGCAAAAGACGCTTACGAATAATATCATCATAGTCCCTTCGATATAAAGATCAAAGTCCCTCGATGACCCTTCGAGTTGCCTACGAAAAGATGATCTTGTCCCTCGATGACCCTTCGAGTTGCCTACGAAAAATGATCTTGTCCTCGATGACCCTACGGAAAAATGATGATAGTCCCTTCGAATTGCTAAGGTATCCTTATATGTTGCCTTCTATGACCATTCGATGACCCTTCGCTGTCCCTTCACATCCAATAGATAGGACTACCTACCCACTAATAGTATGGATAGTACTATCTCTCTCAAGGAAAATGATAAGTACAAGAAAGACCTTATAAATTAAGGGTAAGTAACTTTTAAATGCTTGCTCACAACTCAAAAACAAATACTTTTCACACCTCACACTTTCAAAAATATTTATAAAAAAAAACAAACACTTTGTATACATTCTTACGCGAATTATTATAAAGTCAAACCTTTACAAAAATATTCTCAAAAACAAACACTTTGTATACATTCTTACGCGAATTATCACAAAGTCAACTTTTACGAAATATTTTCTAAACACACACCACATTTCAAAAAACAAGTTAAAGTGAGCAAGCAATTAAGAGCCCGTAGATAACTACGGATGAAAAAGGGTGCTAACACCTTCCCTTTTCATAACTTACCCCCCGAACTCAAAATCTTTCCAAAAAGGTCTTTCCTGTTCTTTTCACCTTTCCTAAATAAATTGGATAAAAGAAAAGTCGGTGGCGACTCTTGCTAACCGCAACATGTTTTGCGAAAACAAAATTAAAAAGTCAGTTCTCCACCGTATTATTGAACTGCCGACTCTGCTGGGGAAGATGTCTAAAAGAGGGGTTACCTTAAGAGTTAGATCACTTTACTTGCTTTAATTGTTTTGTCTGCTTTAATTTTAAGGGTTTGTTCGGGTTTTACTTGTGTGAAAGATCCTACACCCGGATCTAGTGATTCCTTAGGTAAGTAGCAATAGATCATAAAGACTGTACGGCGTATACCGATATGGTTAATATGATAGCTACAGTTAGTGTGACACTTTGGTTTGTACTGATGTTCCTTAAGTCAGTTGAGGATAACATTAGGCTTCCGTGTGGTGTCATTAGCACTAAATTGCTTTTAGAACCTTAATTGACCCATCTTGGCCATTAGAAAGTAGTGAGATAGCCGGCTTTGGTGCAGTCCAAAGTTGGTTGATACTCGATGCTACGCTCATTGAGATTCTGATCTCGGGATGTTTTGGTTGGTAAGTCAGTTGCCGTGCAAAAATAAAGCCTTTGAGAAGGATCCATGATATTGAGATTTCTTAGAACCCGGTTACTATTTTAGGACAGGTTGAACCGACTAAACTTCAGTGGGGAGGGTACTTGCCTATGGACTTCATGCAAGCTTTTAAACCTAAGGCTCTTGTGTGACTTATGTGTGTTTTCTACTTACTTGCTTTAAACATCATAACATCATAACATTGTATTTCCATTTCAAAGACCTAGGGATTTATCTTTGGTCTTTGCCACAGGTTATGGCTTCCGCTCGCAGAAACACTATCCGAATCAACTTTGTAAGGGTACCTTCCAAGCTTAAGGAATTAGTCTCAAAGATTCCCGAGAATTCTCAATTCACCAAAAGGTATGGTTATCTACTCGATTTGGTTACCTCAGGGTTTAAAGAAGACATGATGAGTGTTTTGTTCCAGTTCTTTGATCCTAAGCATCACTGTTTCACGTTCCCATATTATCAGCTGGTGCCCACAATGGAAGAATTATCTAAACTACTTGGTGTACCTATTCTTGATCAGACACCCTTCACCGGTCTAGAGAAAGTTCCAAAACCTGAAGTTATTGCAGCATCCTTACATCTAAAGCGGTCAGACATTGTATCCAATTGGGAAACAAGAAGTGGAGTTAAAGGTCTTCTTGCTAAATTCCTGATAGAGAAAGCTCAGTTGTTTCTAGATGCTATGAGTTACTATGCTTTTGAGGAGATTGTGGCTCTATTGATCTATGGTTTAGTATTGTTCCCTAATCCGGACCAATTCATAGATGTGCACGCAATCAAAATATTTATGACTCATAATCCTGTGCCTACTTTGCTTGGAGATATTTTGCACTCTCTTCACACTCGTACTATGAGGGCGCGAGGGACTCTCATGTGTTGCATACCTTTACTATCTAGGTGGTTTATTTCGCACCTTCCTCGATCAGTGATGAAGAATGAGCAAGGTTTGAGGCGGTCTCGAAGGATGATGTCACTTTCTCATTCAGATATCTATTGGTGTTCCCGATCTCAGGAAGACGCCACTATCATTGACCGCTGTAGGGAATTCCCAAATGTGCCACTCCTTGGCATAAGGGGAGGCATTACTTATAATCCTTCTCTAGCTCTACGTCAATTTGGTTATGCTCGGAGGGACGGTCCTCATGATATGCTTATCCAGGGTATTGTATTCGATTACGAAAATGATCCTCAAGGTTACCGTCAAAGGTTTATACATGCTTGGGGCATGGTGAATAAGATTGATAGCAAGACTTTGGAATCGAAGAACTCCATCCCTTTGGAGCCTTACCTCGGATGGGTGCGATCTCGTGCTCAAAATCTTATAATGCCATATCCTGCTGTCCTACCGGTGATTGTTGAGCCTATTGTTGAAGGAGATGTTCCTTATACCATTCTTCATCTAGACATGCCTACTGACCTTAAAGAGCTACAGAAATCCTGGATCCAACTGAAGGAGGAAAGGGATACCTTTGAGACTCAGTTCTATGCTAGCGAGAAGAAAGTGTTGGAGCTGACAAGACGACTTCACGAAGAGCAGAACCTTAATGCATATTTCAACACAAAGAGGAAGCGTCCATGGGAGACTTGAGTCTTAGGTCTTAATAGTTTTACAATTTATTTCCTTGTAACCTTTTATTGTTTTTCCCTTCATTATAAGCCCGAGAGGCAGTTATATTTTGAACTTACTAATAAGAGTCTTTGTTTCTGTTTCCTTTTTAACAAATTTAAATCCCACGAGGTCCTTGAAAACATTGCATATGCATTTACATACCATATCATTGCATAACAGGATGCCAAGACAAGTTTCTCACCTTCTCATTGTTTATTTCAGCAAAGAAAATGGCTCTCGAACAAACCGTCAAAGATCTCCAAGCCCAGAACACCCAATTCCAAGAGCTGATCCTAAACTTGTCCAAGGGACAAGAAGAATTGAAGGCACTCCTGACCAAGAAGAGAAGAAAACAAGAAAATAAGTTGGCTTCATCAACATGGGTAGGAGGTTCAAAGGTCGAATGAAGAAGACCGACGAGGTTGAAATTCCAGAGGACAATGACAATAAAGACTCTGGGAAAGAAGAAAGTAGCCACCATGGTACTATTGGGAATTCTGATCAAGAAGAGGACTATTATTATGATTCTGCTGACGATGAGAAATACAAGTTGTTGGAAGACCGCTTGAATGCCATGGAGGTGCAGAAGATACCTGGTTTGGATTTCGAAGACTTGGGTCTGGTTTTAGGGGTTGTCATTCCTCCCAGGTTCGAGGTTCCTGCTTTTGTGCTATATGACGGTGTTTCGTGTCCGAAGCTGCATCTAAGATCTTATGTCCGAAAGATTCAGCCACATACTGCTGATAAAAAGTTGTGGATGCATTTCTTCTAAGAAATTTTATCTGGAGCTCAACTGGAGTGGTACTACCAACTTGAGAGTACCAATATTCGTACCTGGAACGATCTTGCTGAAGCCTTCTACAGGCAGTATCAGTATAACTCTGATTTGGCGCCAACTCGGATGCAACTCCAAAGCATGTCCATGGGCCCTAATAAAAGTTTCAAAGAGTACGCCCAGAAATGGAGAGATCTTGCAGGCATGGTTCAACCTCCTTTAGCTGCCAGAGAGTTGGTTGACATGTTCATGAGCATGCTAACCGGTCCTTTCTATAGTCATATACTTGGAAGCTCGTCATCCGGTTTCACCGAGCTGATATTGACAGGAGAACATGTTGAAAGTGGAATTTAAAATGGTAAAATACAAGTGGCTACATCTTCAGGTACTACAAAGAAGCCACATAATAGGAAGAAAGAATCTAATGCTGTATACGGCCAGAAAGGTCGCAACCAATCTGTTGGGACAGTTTTGATCTCTGCACCGGTGCCACAACAACAACAAGGTAGTCAGCGTAAGCAGGATACACCCAGGAGACAGTTTACAAAGATCAACACGTCATTGGCTCAGGCGTTGCAGCATATGTTGAAGGCAGAGTTAATTACTTTGAGGGAACCTCCTAGGAATCCTAATACTTCCACTCCTAGCTATAATCCCAATGCAAGGTGTGCATACCATTCTAATAGTCCTGGACATGATACGAACAGCTGTTGGGCGCTGAAGAACAAGATTCAAGACATGATTGACGCTAAGGAGATTGAGTTTGATCCCCCTGAGACTCCTAATGTGATTACCGCTCTTATACCGAATCATGACAAGATCGTTAGTGCTATTGATGATGGTTCTTATGTTTCTACTGTGGTTGACTTGACTGCTCCTCTATCAATTGTTAAGAAGAAGCTGTTGCAAGCCAGTTTATTTCCGGGCTGCGTTGAAAATTGTCATTATTGTGCATCTCAATTCAATGGTTGTGTGAAGCTGAAAGAGGGCATTCAGCGTTTGATGGACGACCGTACTATACTGTTTGAGAAGATTCCTTCTATGGAGAGCTTATGTGAAAGTTTGTCCCGAGGTCTGAAGTTTGAGGACGTATCTGTGGTTACTAATTCCAAAACTCCTGTGAGGATCACCTCTAAAGGTCCTGTGAAGATTACTGCCGAGCCTAGAGTGGCTCCCCTAATTATTACTACACCCGGTCCGATTCCGTATTCCTCTAACAAGGCCATCCCTTGGAATTATGGTGCTGATGTTTACATTCATGGTGTCAAGCAAGAACCTTTGACTGATGGAACTGCTGAAGTTACTAATCTCGATGTCGACAATATCGTCGGGACTAGTAAGGTTACCCGAAGTGGAAGGATTTTCTCCCCAGAAATCTCTCCGAAGACTGTTACTACTCCAGTTCATATCTCTGCCTCCAAATCAATTACTGAGACTCGAGGCAAAGAACCGGTGGTTGAGCCTGCTCAAATGAAGACCCCAGGTGAAACTACTATCGAAGATTCCTCTAAGCAAATGGAGGAAGTGCTGAAAATTATCCGCAAGAGTGATTACAATGTTGTTGAACAGTTGGGGCACACCCCCTCCAAGATCTCTATGTTATATTTGTTGTTGTGCTCCGAGGCCCATGTTAAGGCTTTGGTGAAGTTTTTGAAATTTGCGCATGTGCTGCAAGAAATCTCTGTTGACCAGTTTGAAAATTGTGTCGCTAGCCAGACAACTGATAATGGTCTAGGCTTTTCTGACGCCGATCTGACTCCCGCCGGAAGGAACCACAATAAGGCCCTGCACGTCTCTATTGAGTGTAGGGGCACTACTCTATCTCATGTATTGGTGGACAAGGGTTCCTCATTGAATGTATTACCGAAGATTTCTCTAGACAAGCTTGACTGTGAAGGGGTTGTGCTGAGACCCACCGATGTTGTGGTGAGAGCTTTTGATGGTTCAAAGAGATTAGTGCACAGAGAGGTTGATCTTCCAATCAGAGTGGGTTCTCAAGTCTTTGTTTTTACTTTCTATGTAATGGACATTCGTCCTGCCTATTCCTGTCTGCTTGGGCGCCCTTGGATACATGGGGCAGGCGCTGTGACTTCTACCTTACATCAGAAGCTGAAGTATCCCGTGAAAGGCAAGATTGTCACCGTCTATGGTGAAGAAGAGTACATGGTTAGTCATTTGAATACTTTCAAGTATGTTGAGATGGATGGCGAATTCCTCGAGACTCCTTGTCAAACATTTGAATTAGTTCCTCAGACTGTTCCTATTGCTAAACCAGTTCCTACTGTTCCCAAGGTCACTAGAGTATCTCCTGCAATGGCTTCCCCAAAGGATGCTAGAGCTGTGGTTGAAGAAGGTGGTTGCAGCATTTGGGGCCACCTTCCTGACATTCCTTACAAGTCTGAAAAATTTGGTTTGGGCTTCACTTCAGAGGCTCAGAGGGTTGTACGTCGTGCTCGTGCTATTCGTATCACCAACAAAGGAGTTCATAAAGATCAGGTCAACGCTGTGGAAGATGCTGATAGTGACTGTGACCTAGACAGTTGGATCTTTCCTACCATTGGCAGTGGGCTCAACAATTGGAAGATTGAAGACATTATTCCTATCTCCTTTAGTCAGGAGTAAATTCTATTTTCTGTTTTTCTTATTTTCAAAGTTTGGTTTTGTAATTTGAACAATAAAACTTTTAAGCCTTATGCCTTGCCCAAGGCACAGTGGCCCATTTGTTAGGGTTGTCATTTCATCGCATATTTTCATTCAATAAATCAATGGACGTTTTGCATTCAAATTTTGCGCTCTTTTTCTTTTCTTTTACTTTATCTTTATCAAAATAGCTATGTGTTCTTACACATACCCACGCGATAAACTGCAGATCCACATCCACCCTGGAGCCCATTGATAACGGTTCTGCTATTGTCAATTATGACTTCAAAAATTTGATCTACCAAGCCGAGGACGAAGGTGAGGAAGATTGTGAAGTGCCTAGAGAGCTTGCTAGACTATTAGAGCAAGAAGAAAAGACCATACAACCGCACGAAGACCCAGTCAAGGTCGTAAATCTAGGTACTGAGGAGGATAAGAAAGAAATCAAGATAGGTGCTAGATTAGAAGACCGTGTCAAGAAAAGACTGATTCAGATGCTACGTGATTATGCTGAGATTTTCGCTTGGTCTTATGAAGATATGCCAGGACTTGATACCGATATCGTGGTTCACCGTTTACCGATGAAGGAAGGTTATCCTTCGATAAAGCAGAAGGTTCGTCGTATGCGCCCTGAGATGTCTGAAAAGATCAAAGCCGAGGTTATGAAGCAGTTCAACGCAGGTTTCCTAGCTGTCACATCATATCCTCAGTGGGTTGCAAATGTGGTACCAGTGCCTAAAAAGGATGGTAAAGTTCGTATGTGTGTGGACTACAGGGATCTGAATAGGGCAAGCCCCAAAGATGACTTCCCTCTCCCACATATTGATGTTCTGGTAGACAACACTGCTCAGGATAAGATATTCTCATTCATGGATGGTTTCTCAGGTTATAATCAAATCAAGATGGCACCTGAAGACATGGAGAAGACTACGTTTGTTACACAGTGGGGCACCTTTTGTTACAAGGTAATGCCATTTGGTTTGAAGAACGCATGGGCAACATACCAGCGCGTTATGGTTGCTTTATTCCATGATATGATCCATCACGAGATAGAGGTATACGTTAATGATATGATAGCCAAGTCTCATAATGAAGAAGAGCACCTTGGCCACCTACACAAGCTGTTTGAGAGGTTCAAGAAGTACAAGTTGAGATTGAATCCAAACAAATGCACCTTTGGGGTTAGATCCGGTAAACTTTTAGGTTTCGTCGTCACTGGTAAAGGTATTGAAGTCGACCCTGCAAAGGTAAAAGCTATACAAGATATGCCCGCTCCCCGTACTGAGAGAGAAGTCAGAGGTTTCTTAGGACGTTTGAACTATATTGCCAGATTTATCTCCCATTTGACCGCTACTTGTGAGCTAATCTTCAAATTACTGAGAAAAGATCAAGTAGTGAAGTGGAACGAAGAATGTCAGATACCTTTTGATAAGATCGAGGAGTATCTCCAAGAACCTCCGATTCTGATGCCACCAGTTGAAGGAAGACCTCTAATCATGTACTTAACAGTGCTAGAGAATTCAATGGGGTGTGTGTTGGGGCAACATGACGAGTCTGGTCGAAAAGAGTATGCAATATACTACCTGAGCAAAAAGTTTACCGACTGTGAAACAAGATATTCACTGCTTGAGAAAGCTTACTGCGCTTTGGCATGGGTTGCTCGCCGACTAAGACAGTATATGTTGGCTCATACCACTTTATTGATCTCTAAGATGGATCCTATCAAATACATATTTGAGAAACCTGCTCTCTCCGGACGAATAACAAGATGGCAGATGATCTTGACAGAATACGACATCCAGTACACTACACAGAAAGCAATCAAAGGAAGTGTACTAGCTGATCATTTGGCTCATCAAGCGGTGGATGACTATCAGTCTATGAATTTTGAGTTCCCAGATGAGAATATTATGCTTGTTACTGATTATGAAGAACCTGGACCATATGAAGGACCTGAACTGGGATCCCGATGGACTATGGTTTTTGATGGAGCTTCTAACGCACTTGGCAATGGTATTGGTGCTGTAATTATCTCTCCTAAGGGTTGCCATACGCCGTTTACTGCTAGACTTTGCTTTGACTGTACCAACAATATGGCTGAATATGAAGCATGCATCATGGGTATCAAAGCTGCCATTGATATGAGGATCAAATTCTTGAATGTATATGGGGACTCAGCCCTAGTGATCAGTCAGATTAAAGGAGAATGGGACACGAAGCATCCAAATCTCATTCCTTACCGAGAACATGTGTTGACTTTGATTCCATACTTTGAAGAAATCACTTTTGAGCATATTCCACGAGAAGAGAATCAGTTGGCAGGCGCGTTAGCCACCATGTTATCTATGTTCAAAGTCAGATGGGATAATGAGGCTCCTAGTATTACTATTGACAGACTAGACGAGCCGGCATACTATTATGAAGTTGATACTGATGGGCTAGAAGAGAAACCTTAGTTCCATAAAGTGAAAAGGTATCTCGAAACTCAGGAATATCCTAAGGAGCATCTATCAATGACAAGAAGTTTCTAAGGAGGTTCTCTGCCAAGTTCTTTCTGAGTAATGGAATTTTGTACAAACGCAACCACGATTCAACCTTGCTTCACTGTGTAGACAAGAAGGAAGCAGAAAAGATTAGAAGAGATGCATGACGAAATCTTTGGCACTCACTCCAGTGGGCATACAATGGCTAAGAAGATTTTGAGAGCAGGTTACTACTGGTCTACCATGGAAACTGATTGCCATCATCACTCCAAAACTTGTTACAAGTGCTAGATCTATGCTGACAAAGTACATGTACCTCCGGTTCCGTTGAATGTTCTGACTGCTCCTTGGCCTTTTGCAATGTGGGGCATTGATATGATTGGAGAGATTAAACCTACCGCTTCCAATGGACATTGTTTCATCCTTGTTGCTATCGATTACTTTACGAAGTGGGTAGAGGCAGCCTCGTTCGCTTCTGTTACCAAGAATGTTGTGGCTCGGTTCATCAAGCATAATCTTATTTGTCGATATGGCATCCCTGAAAGGATTATCACAGACAATGGTACTAATCTGAACAACACTATGATCACTGAAATCTGCACGAGTTCAAGATTAAGCATCACAATTCTTCTCCATATCGACCAAAGATGAATGGCGCAGTGGAAGCTGCCAACAAGAATATTAAGAAGATCTTGCAAAAGATGACGGTGACATACAAAGATTGGCATGAGATGTTACCATTTGCTCTTCATGGTTATCGCACCTCAGTACGTACCTCAACAGGGGCAACCCCTTTCTCTCTAGTCTATGGTATGGAGGCAGTTTTACCTGTTGAAGTTCAGATTCCTTCCCTAAGGATTATGAAAGACGCAGGTTTAGATAAAGACGAATGGATTCAGACTCGACTTGACCAAATAAATTTGATTGATGAAAAGAGGCTCGTGGCTGTTTGTCATGGCCAAATGTATCAGAAGCGTATGATCAAGGCCTTTAACAAGAAAGTCAAGCACCAAGTGTACCAGGCCGGTGATTTGGTAATAAAGCGTATCATTCTACCACAAAGTGATCCCAGGGGAAAATGGACTCCCACGTACGAAGGGTCATTTATAATCAAGAAGATATTTTCTGGCGGAGCTATGATACTTACTACTATGGACGGTGAAGATTTCCCGCACCCTGTGAACGCGGACATAATCAAAAGATACTACGCATAAAAAGAGACCCGCTAGGTTGACTGGCCTAGGCAAAATAAGGGCATCCCGGCGAACCAAAAGGGTTCGGTCAAAAATTAGGGATATATATATACAAAAGAACTGTACATCCGGCAAGTCGAAAACCTGAAAAGGCGGCTTGGGCAAAAAAGCGTATCCCGGTGGACTGAAAACCTGAAAAGGCGGGCCAGGCAAAAGTTAGGGATTAAAGCGTACGACTATGTCCCGTTGGATCACTTATCTACTTCCAGCTAGTTATGTTACCAATATCAAGTTCAAACAGCACAGATCGGTCCAGTCACCTTTATTCTGATAGCAAGGGATGAGGTGCTTGAAGATATAGGGGCAATAGCAGAATTGAAACCCGACGGGATCATTTCCACATAGTTGTTTTTCTTTGTTTATCACTTTGTACCTTTTCAATTTTACGACAATTTCCTCTTACTAGGATTTCTTGCTCCTTGTACAAAACTGCCTATTTATAGGCCAATTTCAAAATCAATACAAGTCTATTTTCAAATTCAAAATTGCTTTTACTTTCCCTGTTTTGTTTGCGTAAACGTCCAATGGGTACTTTGAATGAACATATGCACTTGAATATGATTGATGTTTACCAAAACAAAAAAAAAATATATATATATATATATATATACATGAAAACAGGAATAGCATTTACTAAGGATTCTAGGAGTTGGGATAGTGTTCAAGATATCCACAAACCCCCACAGAGCCAGTTTCATGGAAATATCCCCACAGAGCAATCTCCATGGAACTATCTCTATAGAGCTATCTTCACAAGCTCATCCCCAACAGAGATATATTCCCCGACATAATTAGTATGCCCTCAGACAGAAATCGGGGCATCTTCCAGCGATTCACTGCCATATCTTTGATAGACAGCTTGGCATGGTCATAGATCCCCTAGCAGATAAAGAATTTGATCATTTCCCTAGCATACAGCAGAAATTTCCTCAACGCAGCCTATGAAATTCTAATCCCCATCGGAGATTATTCCCTCTATGTAGTATACAGAATTCAATTCCCCAGCTGAGTTTATTTCTCTAACACTATAAAATTCTCTCCCCTAGCAGAATTTATTCAAGGATGCTATCCCTAGAAGAGTTGACACTCGTATCTGAAACCTGGTCAGATAGTGCATCGGAGAATTATCCATCTCTTTTATTCCCAGTCAGAATACATACAATCAATTTCCACAGTAAAAGAACAACGGACTACCGACTCTCCTGACAGAATACTTCTATCCCCAAGCGGAAGTCAAAGATCCCCAGCGGAATATTTCCAAACGGAAAGTATGAATCCCCAGTAGAGTCATTCCAAACAGGATCTGAAGATTTATTTTCTCCATCCCCAACAACAGTCAGGGATTTGTTTTCCCCAATCAAACGTTATTATTCAAAGCCACCGCTACCTTCAACGACATTTCATACCCATACATCATTTACAATACATCATAGCATATGCATACAAAACGCATATAACATTCTCATTTATTTTAAGAGCATCATTACGCAATGCATTACATATATCATGACATTGCATAAAACTAACTTGGTTTTTTCAGGTTAGTTCTCAAACGGACGAATATTGTCAACAGTTTATCATCCTTCAGATACAATCAGTCGAAGATTCATTCTGATACTCCTTTGGATACAGTCAGGAGTAGACTCATTCCAGTACATCTTCTAGACACAGTTCACATACAATCAAGACACAGATTCATTCTGATACTTATTCCAGTACATCTTTTAGATACAGTCGGTCGAAGACTCATTCTAATACTAATTTTTCAGATACAGTCAGGCAAAGACTCATTCTGATAGATACAGTCAAGACATAGACTCATTCTAGAACATCATACAGATACAATCAAGGCATAAGAATCATTCTGGCACTCCCCAGCACGTCCTCTAGATACAGTTGGACACAGACTCATTCTAGTATATTTCTCAAATACAGTCAAACCTAGACTCGTTCTGATACTCCTATCAGCAGTTACTTTGGATGGCATCTATAAGACCATCTCCATCCTGTCATCTTTAAGCCCATTCAAGCAATACAATCAACCAACAAGCGTTACTTCGTGCACCCGTGAGTGCAAATTTCTGGGCACTTAAGTGTTCAATCCTCTTCCACCTTTAGATCACGAATGGCAGACATGCCAATCTAACTCCTTCGGTTTAAGAAGATTGAACAGGGGCAACTGTTGTACCCCAAAATTTGCCCGCCCTATTTCTAACATTTAAATTATTTTTAACTTTGATTTTATAAGTTTTTTTTTTTGTTCAATTTTACTAACATTTTAACAGTAATTTTTATTCAAAAATAGGTAACAGTTTACTTTAAATTGTTTAAATAACAAATAGTTGTTTGACCTTCATATGCTTTCAAGTGCATTTTTGTTTCGAATAAATGAATTGGCACAATTGGAAAGGAGATAAGGCTTGCAAATATGAGGTCGCGGGTTCGAATCTCACATGTTACATTTTGGATTTTTTTTTTCTGTTATTTGTTACTAACTTTCTTTCCATTTTAAATTATTTTCAAAAAAATCACAAAAATTGTATTTTTTTTATTATTTGTTTTTAATTTTCGTTTTTTATTTTAAGGCATTTTTGAAAAATAATTATTTATTTGATTTTATGCACTTTTTTCCAAAAAGGAGTGCAAAAATCATAATAGATACCAAAAATATTTCCTTTCTTGTGTACTCATTTCCTATTGGTCAGTTTATGTCATTTTTGTGTCATACTTAGTTTCTAATTGGTCTACTTGGTGACCAAGTAAAAATCAGATACTATATGATTTTATTCAGATGTTATTTGATCAATATGAATTAAGACTGATTATTTTTTTCTTTTTAAACTTTTAACCTAATTTTCTAGATCTATAAATACATGTTGTTTTACACGTGAGAGGGGGTCCTAAAAAAAAAAAAAGACAATCATTCTCACTCTCTCAAGGATCAAAACCCCTCAAGATCACTCTCTCCTTCTGGCCGCCGCCGTCCGCCCTCTGCCAATTGTACGACCGTAGGGAACCGGCGTCCGTACGGAACCGCCCGCTGCCGTCGTCCGTACGACCGTACGGTCCGTCTCCTCCCTCCGTTTTGTTGCATTCTTCGCTTGCGATCTCTTTGCCAACCTTCAATCTAGGTAATTCCTCGCACATTCCTCGATTTTCTTGTGATTTGATTGTTTGGTTTAGTGAATCGATATTAAATTGAGGTTGAGGTTAGAATTCTGATATTTCTTACGGTATAAATTTTTGATAAAATGCTTAGATGAATTTTTTTTTATGTAAATTGATATTGTTTGATTTAGATAATTTTTGAATTCACATGGTGATAATGTTCAAATTCGGAATCGGTTTATTTGTTTGAATTTTGTTGTGGATCTTGATTTTGGGTTACTAATTGTGTTGAATTTTTGCAGTGAAGCATAAGCCAGATTGTTGTGATTATAATTTTGGTTTTAGGCGTGGATTCAATTTCCATCCCATGCATTTTTGTTTTTCCATATTTTACTAACCTTTATTTTTTTCATTCCATTTAGTTATTTACTTTCTTGTTTAAAACTAATCAATACAGTAAAACCATAAAATTAGAAATTAAGGTTTTAATTAATCAGACTTTAGTTTTTTAATTAATTTGTACATAATTAGAATTAGATTTATTTTTTATCACTAACATTAAAATCAATTCCTAAAGAATACAGAAAAGCATTAATTTAGATTTTAGGTCTTTAAAATAATTTTCCTAACATTTTTCTTCACTTATTTATTCATTTGCCTATTTAAATCTCTAGGAAAATTGCATAGGTCGCACGGTTTTTTTTCTGTAATAGCTGTATTTTTATTTTCCGCAAGGGTTTTCATACTTATGTATCTCTCCCAAAGCCTTGTAATAGCGTAGGATTTAATTTTCCGCACTTATATTTTACGCTTGTATATATAATCTGTTTAGATGTATGCTAATAGGATTGTATGGCAAGACTTAAAAACAAACGATAGATAACCCTAATTCAAGATAAATGATTGAAACCAACACACTTTGCACACATGCACCTCTAGGGTAACCTATCTTCGTTTGCCTTACGAAATAATGGTCATGTCCCTCGAAAGTAAGGGTACTTTAGCAAAAGAAGCTTACGAATAATATCATCATAGTCCATTCGATATAAAGATCATAGTCCCTCGATGACCCTTCGAGTTGCCTACGAAAAGATGATCTTGTCCCTCGATGACCCTTCGAGTTGCCTACGAAAAATGATCTTGTCCCTCTATGACCCTACGGAAAAATGATGATAGTCCCTTCGAATTGCTAAGGTATCCTTACATGTAGCCTTCTATGACCATTCGATGACCCTTCGATGTCCTTTCACATCCAATAGATAGGACTACCTACCCACTAATAGTATGGATAGTACTATCTCTCAAGGAAAATGATAAGTACAAGAAAGACCTTATAAATTAAGGGTAAGTAACTTTTAAATGCTTGCTCACAACTCAAAAACAAATACTTTTCACACCTCACACTTTCAAAAATATTTTTAAAAACAAAAAACAAACACTTTGTATACATTCTTACGCGAATTATTACAAAGTCAAACCTTTACAAAAATATTCTCAAAAACAAACACTTTGTATACATTCTTACGCGAATTATCACAAAGTCAACTTTTACGAAATATTTTCTAAACACACACCACATTTCAAAAAACAAGTTAAAGTGAGCAAGCAATTAAGAGCCCGTAGATAACTACGGATGAAAAGGGGTGCTAACACCTTCCCTTTTCATAACTTACCCCCCGAACTCAAAATCTTTCCAAAAAGGTCTTTCCTATTCTTTTCACCTTTCCTAAATAAATTGGATAAAAGAAAATTCGGTGGCGCCTCTTGCTAACCGTAACATGTTTTGCGAAAACAAAATTAAAAAGTCAGTTCTCCACCGTATTACAAGCTTCAATGGACCTTAGTGGGTGTGTTGAGAAGCTTGGAATGGCTGTAAATCTCCTGGAACTCTTAGTGGTATCCCAACTGCAATTAGGTCTAGGTGTGATATGGAGGTTAATGATCCTGGTGTTACAGAAGTTTGGAAAGTGTTTGGATCACTTCTATATTATGTATAGGATGTGTCTACACCATTGGTTTTGACATAACTGCTCCCTATCTGAAAATTCGAATCCTACTTGTTAAAGAAGCAAATTTTGATGCATGAGAGTGAAATGAGGGAAAACATGTATTCTGATGTTTTGGTGTGTTTAAATCAATCGCAAATGACCTCTATTTATAGTAGAGGAAATTTTTTTGTAATGAATAGTGAATGGGGGCTGGTTCATCCTATTATCCAATGGATATGGCTAGGAGTCCAAAGTCTCCTCTAGCCATTGACTTAGACTGAACTTGCAGGCCTATGGTCTTCTGATTCTTGGACTGAGCTTGACTCATTTGAATAGTTATGAACTGATACATGCCACCTTTATGCATACTTTTAATACTTCATGACAAACTTGGAGTTTTTGGATTTGAAACTTTAAAGATCACATGCCTAAAGGATGAGGTTTTTAACTTACAAGGCTCGATGCTATGATTCCTCTGCAAATAGCAAGTGCATTGTATCTTAGATGTTTGTCTTACATGGTGACAAGGCTTGCAAAGTCACCAAAACAACAAAATCGTGTGTTGTTGCTAAATTTGCCTTGGAAAACCAGGGTGAAAAATGCCATTTTGCAATATCCATAACTTATTGCTCAAATTGAATCATGGGAGGCTCTTGTACTTTTTAAAAAGCTCACATTAGATACCACAACATTGATGTTTATGGTTTGTATTGAATCTATTTGGATCACAATGAAAAGTTCCTTTGAATATTGGTGTCCAAAGCTGAAAAACTTGGCAGATTTTACACTAAGTGTCAAAATGTTCATTTCTTAATTTTTGTGATTTTGATCAATCCATAACATAAAATCCATGAAGATTTGGAATGTGGTGTAGTTGACAATCTTGTAGTATGTAGCAAGCCCATTCATTTGAGCTTTGGATGGAAGAAAATGGTTGCTTGGATCACAAGTTACGGTCTTGCAAAGTTGGGTAAAAATCACTTTTTTCCATAACTTAGTGAAATTTCAAGTTTCTCAAGGTTGCCCTTTTTGCAAGTAACCTCACTTTTCTTGATTTTTCTTGATTTATTATGATCCAAATCACAAGTTAACATTGTTTTTTACTTAAAGGGGCCATGTTTGTCAAAAAATCCCAAAAGTCAAACTTGATTTTGGTCACAGTTGACTTTTTGTATTAGATGAATTTTGGACTTTGTGATCCTTTATGAAATCAAGTCCTTGGGCTAAATTGAACCTAATGGATGGATTCCATAGGTGTTTTAGAGTGTCTTGAATCATGTCCCAAGGTTTGAGATCATGTCTTGGTCAAAAGTTAAAGGTATGGTTGACTTTTTCTCAAAAACCCTAGTTTGTGGTCCAAGGGAATTTGAATCTTTATATTGCTCATGAACCAAGTTCTTTGTGCCAGTCTAAACTTGTGAGTGGATCAATATGAGATATTTGAGGTCTTCAAAGCATTTCTTGAGGTCTTGGCTCATTCCTTGCTCCAAAAGTCAACTTAGGGGTGGATTAGGTTACGAAAACCCTAATTCCTAATTTTTTATAAATGCATCCCCTGAGGCTATTTTGATCTTATGAATGGACTCATGAGGTTCTTTTGAGCTCCTTGAATCATATATTGAAGTATTGGCTCATGCCTATATGAAGACTTCTCTCTGGAGGCCTTGGTCGACCAAAACCCTAATTTGGTGACATTGGTGATCTTGAGGCTTGATTAACTGGAAATGTTGCATTTTTATGTTAGATTCTTGATCAGCCATGGAACTGGTCTAAGTTTTCTATTGAAATAAACCTCCCCTCAATCCTAGTCTTCAGTCATGGAACTGGTCACAGTTTTTTTGAAATAAACCTCCCCTCGATCCTGGTCTTCAGCCATGGAATTTGTCTCAATTTTCTTTTGAAATAAACCTCCCCTTGATCCTGGTCTTCAGCCATGGAACTGGTCTCAGTTTTCTTTTGAAATAAACCTCCCCTTGATCCTGGTCTTCAGCCATGGAACTGGTCACAGCTCCTTCTTGTCGAGTTCTTCTCTTGACAAGGAATGCTATCGGTGATGGTCTTTTTATCAAACTTCTCTCCAAAATTTGCTGGGGAGATGTTATTTGATGGAAAAAGATTTGATGTCACACTTGCTGGGGATAACCATTTGTCTGGACTGTAGAGGTTTGCAAACTTCTCTTGTTTGGATATTCCATTTGCTGGAGAAATTATAGCATAATTCCCTTCGAGACCTTTTCGGAGAGGCGTCATGTGATATAATTCAATTTTGAGGTGTTGATGGCCTCCTTGAAAGTAGGAGAAACTTCTCGGGGAGAGACTGTCATTTGTCAACTTTAATTGGAAATCCACGAGGGCAAGAACAAACTTCCTTGTTTGCCGATTGGTAGATATTTCTTGGAGGATGTGATGTCCATGTTGCCAAGAGTTTTTTGTTGAGAAGCTTCCGCGGGGAATTTTACTTAATCGGGGAAAGTAAAATATCAACTTCAATGGTGAAGAGTGAAGTTCCAAAGGTGTATAACCAAATGTCTTCTTACCTTTCATAGGTTCAAGTTGCCAAAGTGGTTGAGGACCGATTTCAATCCAAGAATACACTGGAGAGAGATTGTTTAGACGATACATTTCCTGACGAGGAAAGAACTTAAATTGGGATTTTATCCTATCAAGTGTAGAAAGGAAAACTGACAATTCTAATAGAGAGAGGACATTTATCACTTGGGGATGAGTATGACCAAAGTGATTGTAATGCAATATGAATATGAATATGAATCAATTATGCATGATGTATGTATGAAATTCTTATGCTGACAAGACAGACATGACATACGAACTAGTGATGAACACAACTAGATACTCGGCCACTCTGGGAGATGGGGGTATCACTGGAGATTTTGAAGTTAGTACTTTTGTTTGGGAACGGGGATTCCTGTGTTTGTTCTGGTTTCTAGAGGTACGAACCTGATAGGGATAGAAACTCGTTCTTGCTTTTCAAGGGTAGACTCTACTGGGGAGAAAAACTAATCATTGGTTCCTAGAGGCAGGAACTCTACCAGGGATGATAGATGGAACATTCCATCCGAAGTAATTGATCCTTCATTCAGGGTGTACTGATCATAAGGAGTATTTTGATTCTGCATTTTGAGGTTTTGTCACCTCCGAAGAAGCCGTCGACGTTCCTTTTTGTGTTCAGTAATCAAAAGGAAAATGCCATCCTTATTTTAAAAGCAGAAGTAAAAAATTTGAAACTTCCATTTTGAAAGTAATTTTTTTTCAAGAATCGTTGATCATATTAAAATGTCATTTTGCAAAGCAGAATAAATAAGAATTGAAAACAAAAGGCACAAGGCTCAAATTTTCATTGATAGAATGGTAATCAACCTAATGCGTGATTCCATGGAGCATTACAAAGTTTAGAAAATGGTAATTTAAAGGAAAAGGGGTACATTGAAACATAATGACCACTATCCTCCTATCGACTTTGAATTTTGAGTATTCTCGAGCGTCTGATGAAGGTGACCTTGATGGAGGTTTTCCTGACGGATGACGTTGCAGCTGGGGAGCAAATCTCATCGGATGCAGTTACTTGCCATGAATCTCTAACTTTTGCCTAGATTGTCCTTTCAAGTTTTCAATCTACCAGGATGATCGTTGTTTATGTCTCTAATTTTTGCTTGGACCGCCCTTTCAGGTTTTCAGTCCAACGAGGCCCTTTTTTTTTGTGAAGTATTTCTTGACTACATCAACATTTGTGGGGTAGGTAAACTATTCTCCATCCATGGTTGCGAGTCTCAAGGCACCGCCTGAAAAGGCTTTCTTAACAATGTATAGGCCATCGTAATTCGGAGTCCATTTGCCCTTGGAATCAGTGAGAAATGATTGTATCTTCTTGAGTACGAGGTCTCATTCTCTGAAGACACAGGGTCGGACCTTTTTGTCAAACGCCTTCTTCATTCTTTGTTGATATCACTGACCATGGCATAAAGCTGTCATTCTTTTTTCTTCAATTAGGTTTTGTTCATCGTATCTACTTTGACACCATTCAGCTTCCGTTAGCTTGGCTTCCATCAATACTCCCATTGATGGAATCTATACTTTGATGGGGAGTACGGCCTCCATGCCATATACTAGAGAGAAAGGGGTTGCCCCTGTTGAAGTGCGGACAAATGTGCGATAACCGTGAAGAGCAATTGGTAGCATCTTATGCCAATCTTTGTAGGTCACAACAATCTTCTGAATGATTTTCTTGATATTTTTGTTAGCTGCTTCTACCGCTCCATTCATTTTAGGTCGGTATGGAGATGAGTTATGGTGTTTAATTTTGAATTCAACACATAACTCTTTCATTATTTTGTTGTTCAGGTTCGATCCATTATCAGTAATGATCTGGCTTGGAACACCATAACGGCAGATGAGATTGTTCTTGATAAATTGGACCACCACTTGTCTGGTCACATTGGTGTATGATACTGTTTTGACCCATTTAGTGAAGTAATCAATGGCTACCAGGATGAACCGATGTCCATTTAAGGCTTTGTGTTCAATCATGCCAATCATGTCGATTCCACATATAGAAAAAGGCCATGTAGAAGAAAGAACTTTGAGAAGTGTTGGCAGTACGTGGATTTTGTTGGCGTATATCTGACACTTGTGACATTTCCTCATGTACTTGTAGCAATCAGATTCCATTGTCAGCCAATAATATCCTGCTCTCAGAATTTTTCTTGCCATTGTGTTCCCATTGGCATGAGTGCCAAAGGATCCTTCGTGAATCTCTTTCATTAACATGTTTGATTCGTATCTGTCTAAGCATCTGATCAAAACCATGTCGAAGTTTCTTTTGTAGAGCACATCATTGTTCAGGAAGAAGTTGCCAGCCAGTCTTCTGAGAGTCTTCCTATCTTTTCTTGATGCCCCGGGCGGGTATTCCTGTCTTTGAAGGAAGCATTTGATATCGTGATACCAGGGTTTGTCATCCATGACTGCTTCAACTGCAAATATGTAAGCGGGCCTATCAAGGCGTATTATGTCGATCCTGGGTACGTCGTTCCATCGACAGACACTAATCATGGAGGATAGAGTAGTTAGTACATCAGCCATGTGGTTTTCTTCACGAGGGATGTGATAGAAATCAACCTTGTTGAAGAAGGGTAACAACCTTCTTGCGTAGTCTTTGTAAGGAATCAATCCCAGTTGATATGTGTTTCACTCCCCTTTGATCTGATTGATAACCAGGGTTGAGTCTCCATACACATCCAAGTTCTTTATCCTTAAGTCGATAGCTTCTTCGAGACCCATGATGCAAGCTTCGTATTCAGCCTCATTGTTTGTACATTTGAATGCCAATCTGGCAGTGAAAGGAATATGGGTATCCTGAGGTGCTACAATGATTGCCCCAATTCCATTTCCATAAGCATTGATAGCTCTGTCGAATATTAGTCCCCACTGGGAACCTAGCTCTGGCCCTTCGCTTGGTAGCGGTTCATCGCAATCTTTCATTTTTAGGTACATGACATCCTCGTCTGGGAAGTCAAATTTGATTATTTTTTATTGTCAATCGGTTGATGAGTCAAATGATCGGCTAAAATACTTTCTTTGACGACTTTTTGAGCATGGTACTCAATGTCATATTCTGATAACAACATCTGCCAACGGGCAATCCTTCCTGTGAGAGCAGGCTTTTCAAAGACATACTTGATCGGATCCATTGCGGAGATTAACCAAGTAGTGTGACAAATCATGTACTGGAAAAGACGTTTAGCTGCCCAAGCTAGAGCGCAGCAAGTTTTCTCGAGCATAGTGTATCGAGTTTCACGGTCAGTGAACTTCTTGGTTAAGTAATAAATGGCAGACTCTTTTCTTTTAGTCTCGTCTTGTTGCCCAAGCACACAACCCATGAAGTCTTCCAAGAATGTTAAGTAGATGATCAGTGGTCTTCCTTCCACTGGTGGAGACAGAATCGGTGGATTCAATAGATATTCTTTGATGCTGTCGAAAGCCTTTTGGCAGTCTTCTGTCCATATACAGCTTTGGTTCTTTCTGAGTAGTTTGGCGATTGGCGCGCATGTCGCGGTCATGAGGGATATGAATCTTGAAATGTAATTCAAACGTACAAAAAATCCTCTTACTTATTTTTCAGTCTTCGGAGCAGGCATTTCTTGAATGGCCTTGACCTTGTCGGGATCAACCTCAATTCCTTTTTGGCTGACGATGAATCCCAAGAGCTTTCCCGAGAGAACACTGAATGTACATTTATTGGGATTCAAGCGGAGTTTGTATTTTCTCAGAAGCTCAAATAGTTTTGAAAAATTCTCCACATGTTATTCTTCTGTTTTAGATTTGGCAATCATGTCATCGACATATACTTCAATTTCTTTGTGCATCATGTCGTGAAATAGAGTTGTCATGGCCCTTTGATAAGTTGCTCCTGCGTTCTTCAAACCGAACGACATTACTTTATAACAAAAGGTGCCCCATGGGGTGATGAATGAAGTTTTTTCCATGTATTTTAGCGCCATTCTGATTTAATTATAGCCTGAGAATCCATCCATGAAGGAGAATACTTTGAATTTTGTTGTGCTGTCAACTAGCATGTCAATGTGTGGTAGGGGAAAACCATCCTTTCGCCTTGCTTTGTTTAAATCCCTATAGTCTACACACATTCTGACTTTTCCGTATTTCTTGGGAACGGGCACTATGTTAGCCAGCCATTGAGGATATTCTGAGGTGGCAAGGAAACCTGCATCGATCTGTTTCTGCACTTCCTTCTTAATTTTGATGGCTATATATGGATGAGTCCTTCTCAACTTTTGTTTGACTGGTGGACATTCCGGTTTCAGTGGTAAGTAATGTTCTACGATGTTGGTATCCAACTCTAGCATGTCTTGGTAGGACCAAGCGAACACATCTAGAAATTCTTTGAGCAGTTCTATCAGGCCTTTTTGACAGCTGGGCTGAGTAGTGCTCCAACCTTAACTTATTTCCTTTCTTCTTCTGAACTCAAATTGACTGTTTCCAATGGCTCTTTGTGAGGCTCAATGGACCTTTCCTCCTGTCTGAGTAGTCGAGAGATCTCATATGGAATTTCTTCGTCCTCTTCTTCTTCGGCTTCAAATACCGGGAACTCAAAGTTAGGAAAAGGCATTTGATCTTATGTTTCAATGGGGTTTAAAACAAGTAATCTGCACGAAGTGATGATTCCCCTTTTTAGAAAATACAGAGAGAATGCAAAAGTGTGTGCAGTATATTTTTTTTTGAAAAAAAGCTTGTTTTTATTTTGGTCTGTTTTTTCAGGATTACCATTTTCTGGAAAAACGAAAAGTGAAAATAGCAATAAACGCGGAAATTCAGAATGAGATTATTTATTTATGATTTGTCGATTCTTGAAACACAACCCTATAAATTCAGAAGAGGGACATTTACAGAAAAGCAAGCCATATATAACATCATTTTCACCCGGGCAAAGTGAAAGGTCAAAACAAAGATGTGGCAATTACTTTGATTTATGAACGACATTCGAGACATCGACCGCAACCCAATGGCGACAACCTCCTTTGTGGATCACAAAGTTCGGTATTTTCCTTCTAGGTTTGTCTTCAGTAATAACACTGATCTCTGGCAAAGTTGGATTACTGGAGTCTTCTTCCCATGCAGAGTTATCATAAGAGGACTCTTCTGTTACATCTTTAAAAATATTTTCATTTTCAAGACGATCTCCCCACCCATTTGGCTGGATGTCCTCATATCTGATGCGAGAACTTTCGGAAGCAGTGTACTTCACTAGAAAGTCGTACTTTCCGCTGGGCTGCCCCAAAGTATCCCAAGTTTCTGAGGGGATAGATGAGTCATCTTTTTCAATGACGTTGACCTTAGGAAATGCAAAGTTGATAAATTCTTGTCCTGTGATCTTTGCAAATTTATCAATGTGGCGTTTGACATCCTCAGAATGTTCTAGGTAAGGATTCCATGATTATGGGAGAACGGGTGTATTATTCTCAAGGTCATTCAGCAGATATACATTATCTGGCTGACTCTTCTGCCCCGTGTCCTCCATGTAAGGTTTCCAAATGGGCAAATAATCCATGGGGTCATATGAATTATAGTCAAAGTTATCTTTCATCAGAGTATCTTCCTCTAATGAGTTGTGTGGAGCATGACATCCTTCGGGATCACAATCTCCGTAGATCATTCTGACGTATGATCTTGGTATATATATGGGACTTCGCTTTGGAGAGCAAAATGGCATATACGTTTCTCCCTGAGATATATAACCTTCATCGATGAAATAGGATTTCCACTCTTCATCTGTATTAGAAGAGTTGTTTTCCTCGATGGTGTGGACTTCTTGAGATATTGGGTGGAGGAAACCTCCACTGTTGAAGAAATCTTGAATGGGACGAAAGCTTTCATCCTTTTTGTAGTCTTGGTAAGTGCTGAAGAAAAACCGAGACCTTTTCTTATCTTGTTATCAACAGGAACCACAACTTCCCTTCATCCTTTTATGCCACTACTCCCCCATTACTTGGAGAGCGTCTTTGTACGAGGAAATTGACGTTCCTTTTTCTTGGTGATTCTCATTGCTCACCAAGAGTGATTGAAATTGAGTTCCAATAACCTCCTCTGGTTCTAAATAGGAGAATGATGATAGGTTGCTCACGATTGAAGCTTGTTCTCCGTATACTGTGACCAACTTGTCGTTCTTGACAAACTTTAGCTTCTGGTGAAGTGTCGAAGTGACTGCCCCTGCTTCATGTATCCAAGGTCTTCCTAATAAACAACTGTATACTGCTCGGATGTCCATGACTTGGAAAGTGTGGGGACCAATGGTTATGGGAAGGTCAACTTCAACGATAACTGTTTTCCTGGATCTGTCAAAGGCTTTGACTATGATCTCACTGCCTCTCATGGGAGTACCTTGAAAATATAGTCGTACCAAAGTTGACCTTGGCATGACGTTCAAGGATGAACCTGTGTCTACTAGTACGCTGGCTAAAGCATTGTCCTGACAACTAACTGTGATATTGAGTACCATGTTATGATTCTTTCCTTCCTCTAGAAGTTCTTCATCACTGAAACCCAAATTGTTGCAGGAAGTGATGTTGGAAATAATGTTGTCAAATTAACCCACTGTCACATCTTGTTCTACAAAGGCCTATTCCAAGACTTTCTATAGAGCTTCTCTGTGAGCTTCTGAACTGAGCAAGAGAGATAAAACAGAGATCTGAGAAGGAGTTTGCAACAATTGATCCACAATGTTGTATTCACTTTTCTGGATGAGTTTTATCATTTCATCGTTATTCTTCATAGGTTCCGTGTTGCTGGATTGATCAATTTGTTGATTAGGAACTTCAGCTTGAGGTTCCTTTTCTTATGCAGGTTCTCCAACTCCTCTGTTGAAGATTCGACCTCTTCGGGTGACCCGACTAATATCAGCAATATTGACAATAAATGGTAGTGGAATTTCTTTTCCATCTTCTATTGTAGTCGCACCGTACTTGTATGAAATAGCTTTCTCTGACTTGTGTGGTATTGGTCCCGGCAAGTAGATGACCACAAGTATTTTTCGGGTCTTTTGACCATCATAAGTAACCTCAATCGATTCCAGGTTGGGAACTTTTCTACTGTCCAAAGGGATTTCCACGCACTTTGGTTCCTTAAGCAAAGGAATTATGGTGAAAACATCCTTGTTAATTCCGTAACTAACAGGTTCTTTTTTATCAGAGACTGTGATAGTCCTTTTGTCTAGTAGTCTTTGGACCTTGTTTTGGCCAAGGAGGCAACCTTGCACCATGTTGATTGACTGAGAATTCAGGCGAAATTGGGTTTCCCCTTGGTTTACCTGATGCTGGAGAGCCGCCCGCACGAGGTAGCATCCCTGGTTATTTTCTGAACATACTCGACAATGCTCATAATTGTGAGGTGGCACCCTGCCGTACCCACTCTGTATGCAGTGCATCTTTACCAAATCTGTTTCCAGCAAGTGGATGTCACAGCTTTGGTGTCTGCCTAGATTCCCGTTGGTTATGCTAACTTGTTGTGTGTCCTCGTCCTGGTATACTGGGAGCCACCAATGGTCCAACAGATGCTGAATAGTTCTTTTTACAAGTGCGCAACCTTGATCATTTTCAGAGCAAACCTTGCAGTCTTGATAATTATGTGAGGACAGAAAACCGAGTCTGGCCTTCTTGGCGTGTAATTTGACTAGACTGGTATTCATTAAACGAATGTCGAAGATCTGAATCATGTTGACCTAATGATCATTCCCTTCACGGTAGTCTTGGATCTATCCAAGATCCATTTGACGCTGGAGGGCCTCTTGTACAAAAGAGTATCCCTGATTATCTTTTGAGCAAATCGGACAAGCATTGTAATTGTGCAGCGGAAAATTGTAGTGTCGACCTTGTCTTGAATGCATTGCCACTAGATTGACATTCATTGCACGGATGTCATGATTTTGAAAAATGTTTAGATGTGCATGGGCCATATTTATTTCACGAATCCTGTGATCCTGAATCCAGCCTAGATCCATCTGCTCTTGAAGAGTTGCTTGTACGATAACATATCCTTGATTATTCTTAGAACAGATATCACACTGATGATAGTTGTGAGAGGTCACATGGCCATACCCTCTCTGACTGCAATGTATTTTCACCAGATTTATTCCTAGTAGGTGTACATTGTGGATTTGATAACTGCTGCCGAGTTCTCCTTCTATCAAGTTTACTGAAGTTTTTTCATGTTGCGGCAACGGATTCGTTTGAACATTTGGGTTCATATCTTTGACAGATAAAACCCCGTTTCTGACGAGCTTTTGTACATCAGATTTAAAGTTGAGGCAATTCTCAATGTTATCTCCTGGTCCTCCTTGATGGAAAGGGAAAAATTGATCGGCCTTGAACCAAAAAGGTAGATTGTTCGGTACTGTAAGAGGAGTCCTGGTTTTAATGTGCCCCTTGGCTAGAAAAAGTGGAAATAATTATGCATACAACATTGGTATGGGGTCAAACCGTGGTGATCGTGTGATACAATTATTGTTATTGTATTATGGACGAGCCTGCTGAAGAGGCTGTTGTTGCCTTTGCTGATACTGTTGTTAACTTGGCTGGCTCTGAGCAATCTGAGGTTGATTTATCAGAGCTGGCGCAGGGTTGATGACGGGAGTTACTGCTGCTACCTGCCGAGGTTAATACCTTCGTCTTTGCTTACCCAGAGAGATATTATTGATATCTTGCTCTTTCTTCTTTTGGAAAGCACTATCGTATCTTTTAGTACTGCTGGATGGTTTTGTATTTTTTACTAATCGGCCTTCTCGGACTGCTTCCTCTAGGCGTACTCCCATGTTCACCATTTCGGTGAAGTCATTAGTGTACTTACAACCATTCGGTCATAATAAAATGAGCCCAATGTTTTTAGGAAGATTTTTTTCATTTCCTTCTCCTCTATAGGAGGAGAGATCTGGGCGGCGATTTCACGCCATCTCTGAGCATACTCCTTGAAGGTTTCTTTATCTTTCTAGGACATTGCTCTGAGTTGGTCCCTATCTGGTGCCATGTCCAAATTGTATTTATACTGCTGAACAAAAGCTGCCCCAAGATCTCTGAAAGTACTGATCTTGGTACGATTTAGACCCATGTACCATTTAAGCGCGGCACCGGTTAAACTATCTTGGAAGTAGTGGATCAGTAGCTGTTGGTTTTCTGTCTGGGTAGACATCTTTCGGGCGTACATCACCAAGTGACTTTGAGGGCAAGAGTTGCCTTTGTATTTTTCAAAGTCAGGCACCTTGAATTTGTGCGGTATCTTTACATTAGGGACCAAACAGAGGTCAGCGGCGTCCTTGCCAAACAAGTCCTGTCCGCGAATGGCATGTAGTTCTTTCTGCATTTCCAAGAACTGTTCTTGGAATTCAGTCATCCTTTCATGTACTTCTTCATTTCTGCCAGAAGTGGCCTACAGAATTAGTTCCTCTGGGATAGTATGTACCATAGGTTGTGGTATAGACATTACGATGGTAACTCTTGGCGCTTCATTGACCTGAAGTTTGTAACCTTCAGGAGTTTCTGTCGTAACCCTCGCATCTTCGTTTACCTGAAGTTTATAACCTTCAGGCCTGGAGGTTCCTGCAATAGCTTCTAGGTCTTCAGTGGCCGGAGGTATATCTCCTTCAGGTACAAAATTGAAAGGCATGCCCCAGGGAAAACCTTTGGGCATGTTGTATTGAGGATGAATGCCAGATGTCTCAAATGCTGGTGTAGACATAATCTCTGAGATTGTAGTTCTTTGAGGTGGTTGATTCTGAGCTGTTGCCAGGGATTCAATCGTGTTGTGGATTTTATCCAAACTCTCCTTCAAAGCGTTGATTTCTTCTCTTAGTTCTTTATTCTCTTCTTCGAGATCTTCCATTTTCTTTTGCCGATTGGCCCGAGTATTGTACGAATGAGACAACTTAACTCTAGAGCGTGACACATGTGAGAGACTCAATGACAAAGATGTGCTATGTAAGAATGATGAATGATATGCAAAGAATGAGAATGATCTTTTTAGTTTTTGTTTTTAAAAGAACCTTTTAACAATCATGTTGCAAAAATCATACAGTAGTGGAAACCTTTTATTGAACTCAAAATATTGCGGTATCTTACAGGGAAAAATACATTATTTTACAAGGTGAGAGAAGGAAAACTAGGCCTATGGATCCTAAGGTATTTCTGAAGAAAGCTCAGATGCTGGTTGCTGAATTTTTCTCTTCTTTGATTGGGCCCCTTCAATCGTTGTCGGGTTGATGATCCTTTTCCATGTGAAAAGAGAGAGCAAATTTCTTCGTTCCTCTTGACTTTCTATAGCATGTTGCTCCAATATCTCAATCAGAGCATCCTTTTCTTTCAGAAGCTCTTAGATTTTTGTGCATTCCAAGCTGATAATCTGGTACTTGTTCTTCCAAGAGTTCTTCTCGCGTTGGACCTAGTTTGAAGCAATCTGAAGCTTCTCTGTGTCATTCATGAAGTAAAGAATAGACTCTTTCAGGGGAAAAACTTCCTGACATGGGTAAGGCATTTTCAATTTGATGGCTCTAGTTTGTACCCATCGGAGGTAAGGCTCTGTAGAGATGCAGTTTGGCCTTCCTAGGGATTCTCTTCCCTTCCTATGAACATGTTTCTAGGCATGCATAATTTCTTTCTTTAGTGCTCTGTCATTTTCTCTTTCCTTGAAGAAAAGACCTTCCAGATGAATGTCATGTGGTACATTCTTCATCGGGTATCCGAGTTGACGACGAGCTAAAATTGGATGATAGTTGATCCCTCCTTTAGTACCAATGAGGGGTACATTGGGAAAACTTCCACATTTGTCAATGATTTTTATTCCGTCATAGATCCGATTGTACCAATCTATGTCAGAATGGGTAAGGGACATAATCTTCTGCGACCATCGTATACCACTATTGAGATCCTAAAAAGCAGCAGACTTGGGTAAGTGAGAAACAAACCACTTGTAGAGTAATGGTACACAGCATGTGATCATCCCTCCACTGTACAAAATCCTTAAATGTACTGAATGATAAGCATCTGCGAGCAAAGTTGGGACTAGATTCCCAATTAAGAATATCTTGAAAGCATTAATATTGACGAAGTTGTCAATGTTGGGAAAGAGGAATAATCCATATATGAGCAGAACAAAGACATCCTCGAAAGCAGTTATGTTTCCTATACTAGCAAAGTATAGGGCTTTCTCCATTAGGAATTTAGCTGGTAAACCCTGGATTCCTCCCTTGGTGGTCATGTGAGTTTCGATATCTAACTCTTCCAAAGAGGTAACTCTTGCAATAGCTTGATCTTTTGGTATTTCTTCCAGTCCAGAAAATGGATCTTGATAAGTGATAGGTAAATCAACTAAATGAGAGTATTCTTCCAGTATCGGTGTGAGCTGATAATCCGAAAATGTGAAGCAGTGGTATACTGGATCATAGAACTAAACCAATGTAGACTTGACTCCTTCTACCATGTTGACCTTCAAAAGAGACAACAGTCCTCCGTGCTTAGCTCTAAAAGCTTCGGGATTAGTAATTATCCTTCCCAATTTTATTAGGTATTCCGGTTTTGGAATTTTGAAGGTGTACTTGTGCATTTTTCTTCTACCGAAATCCATTATACGACCTCTGATATTTGCAACGATTGTTTTAGTCTTTTTAGAAAAAAAAAATTTCTCGTTAAAAAAAGTTTTTTAATGAATTAAATGCATGAATGCATGAATGCAGCAAACAAAAACATTTGAAAACATGGGTTTAGGGGTTCATCGTCACGAGCATGGAGTCATGGATCTACCCATCCCCAAGGTGTGTTCTAGGGTCTATTTTTTTGTACCTGTAGAACGGGTTCTAACAAAGGTTCCCAAAATCATTAACCCCTCTCAAGAATATTAACAGCAAATCAACTGACTCATGAGAGCTGTAATATCCCCAAGATGAATCTCTTTTGAGTGTAGTATCGTGTATCAATTATTCCCGATAGTTACCGCACTACCTAATGGTCAAGTGGTTAAATGTATACTAATCCTCAGTTTCAAGGGTGCCCAGTGGAAAAAGTAATGTTTTCACGACTTACTCGTTCAACATCAGTAATTCCAAAAGGGTACCTCCACTGATTCGACATACTTTCAAGTTAGCTTGGTCGGGACTCACTCCCTATAAGCCTTCCTGAATATGCCACCACTTATCTTAATGTGCTCTCGGACTCACCACATGCGTAGTAATTGCATTCCCAAATAACGGTAATTTAAACAAGAATAGCAGATAGTATAACGGTAAATGGTATAAAATGAGAAAGCAAATAAAAATAGCAAAAAAATGTAATGCAAGGCCTAAACCTCTTAGGAAATCTAATTCTAAACTCCCCGGCAGAGTCGCCATTTTCTGTAGCGTCGGTTTTTTAAGTGACGCGACCACAACCGCTATTGGTGCTACTTTCTGATTTCTGTATTTATCCTATGAAGCTTTAAAGGAATGGGAAGATATCTTAAACTAACCCTATTGTGCAAGTATTTTCTTTAACAAATGCAAAGAGATCGGGGATCGGAGTTTGGTTATACAAAGGGAAGCTATTAACACCCAGAGCATCTATAGTAATCTATAGGAACCTTCATTTACATATATTTTCTACTATTTGAAATGCTTTCTTAAGTCTATCTGCTGTTGATTGGGAAAGTTTCTCCTTTGTGAGGACTGACGGCATTTTTTTGTTTTTTTTTTTTGTTTTCTATTGTTTTTGAGAAGGTACTTGACCTAAGATTTTTGATTTGTGTGCTCGCTAAGATTTCGCAATCTTATGCCTATGTATTCCCATAAAGAGATTTGGGAAATCAGACCAATTGTAGTTCCTCCTATTCTATTGGAGGAAAAAAAATTGGTGTCTTGTTTAAAGCCCAAGATTGAAGCTAAAAGGGTGTTTGAAATAGAGAATTTGTCATCTCTAAAGGGAGATATCTCACCTATTCATCACAAATGTCAGGTAACTGGTTATAAGGGAAATTACCTTAACTGGGATGTGAGGAATCCAGCAATGCCATAATTTCCTTCATAAGAGAGATACCATGAAGAAAGAAGCTTTAACTCAGTGTAGAGCAATGCCACTTTTTCCTTTATGAATCTTTCATGCTAAGAGAATGACATTGGCTTGGATGTGTAGGATCCAGAGGCTTGCCACTTACAACAGTTAGATGAAAGAGATATTTTAGCCATGATAAAGGAGGGACTCCAGCTTGGATTTTGAATCAACAAGTGTGTCACTTACATCAGTTATCTGGAAAAGTGTTTTGATTATTTTTATTGATATGTGATATATAGAGGGGATATCCTCCTACAGAGAGGACTCATGGTCTCATCTGTGGGGATTTTTGTGCCTTAATCAAAGCTCATAGTTGAAGCTAAAAAAGGGTTGAAAACTAACTCAACTGTAGATGTTTTATTGGAATATCTTGTTTGAAGCCCAAGATGATGAAGCTGAAGAGTTTGAGTATTGTCTTTAAAGAAAGCTGACTCAACTGGGGAGTATGATGTTGGTCTTGTACAAAGCCCAAGATTGAGTTTGACTGGGAAAATAATTATATGAAGCCTAAGAGGAGGTTGACTCTTGCTGAGGATTTATTGAAATCTAGGAAAAGGTCTAAACTGTGTTGGGGAATCCAAAGGGAAATTAACTCTTGCTGGAGATTTGAGCAGAGTTAATTTATCATATGCCACGAGGCTCTGATTCTTTTGAGGATTTGTTGATGTCAATCTGACCCTGGTTGGGGATTTTAAAGTGAAATTCAAGCCTTGTTGGGGGTCAGAGGGGATTTAAAGATGAGTTTAAATACCTTAGAGGTTTTAACTCTTCTGGGAATTGATGTATTGGTAAAGATGATTAGGATTTATCCTATACTTTTAGGAAGCCCGAGAGTCCTTGTGTTAAGCCCAAGAAGAGGCTGAGAGGGTGAGACTTTCCAAATCTACTTGTATGAAACCCAAGAGGAGGCTGAGACTACCCAAGTCTCTTACGAAGAGGCAGACTCTAGTTGGAGAAAGATCTTTGTATGATGCCCAAGAGGAGGTTTGTGGGTTCTAGAGATGAAGATCAATTCTTGACTGATTGGATGTTCTAGAGTTTTAACTTTCTTGAGGATTGATAGTAGAGATGACTAAACTCATTCCTATTACTTTTAGGAAGCCTTTGGGTCCTTGTACTAAGTCCAAGAGGAGGCTGGGATGCTTCTAGGAAGCCTATGGGTCCTTGTACTAAGCCCAAGAGGAGGTTGTGATGCTTCTAGGAAGCCTGTGGGTCCTTGTACTAAGCCCAAGAGGAGGTTGTGGGGAACTTTTAAGAAGCCTTTGAGAAATTGAAGAATGTTTTGAGAAAACTTTGAATTTGATTTTTAATTAAGAGAAAGTTATTATAATTTGAATGAAGAGAATGTTTGTTTGGGGCTTATAACTCTAAGAGAGGTCCAAGTGGTCTAAGAGCAGTTTCACCGGGAATAATGCTCCTCTTAGTACCAGTTTAAAACTGACAGATGATTTTGAAAATAGAGATATGGGGCTTACAACTCAAGGAGAGGCCCATAGAGGTTGTTTATTGTTTAAAACAAAGTTTATGTTCAAAATATTGGGGCTTATACTCAATGAGAGGCTTAAATGATTTATTTTGAAAACAGTGATCGCACCATGATACCGAAAGACGTTGTGGGACTTATACTCTAGCAGAGGCCCAAAATTTATTTATGTACATAGGGGGTTGGGTTTTACACTCTAATAGAGGCCCAAGTGTATTGAAAGAAAGAAAAGTGGGGCTTATACTCAAGGAGAGACCCATTTGACAAACAGTGGACGCACAGTTATTTTGAAAATCGTACTGGGATTTATACTATAACAAAGGCCCAAAAAATTATTTATTTACAAAAGGGTTGGGTCTTACACTCTATTAGAGACCCAAGTGTATTTAAAGAAAGTTTGAAGATTTAAAATCAAGGAAAAACTCTCATTTTATTTAAAAAATACATTTTTCAAAGAAAATCAAATAAAAGTTATACAAATTATCAAAATATATTCAATAAACATGTTATGAACTTTGATTAGTGTTTGAAAATAGGTGTTTTATTCACATGATGGTTTGAAATTGAATTTGTTTTGAAAAATCAAGAGAAAGAATTTATTTAAAATTTTTAAAAACAATTAAAAGGAAATTATTTATAAAATTCACAAATAAATCAAACATAAAATATTTTTTTGATTTTTTTGTGGAGTAAAATAATTAAATATGTAAAGGATTTATATTTAAAAAATAATTTGAAAAAGATTAAAAATGAGAGAGATATGAATTTTTGAAATTAATTAAGAAATAATCAAAATAATTAAAAATTCAAATATTTGAAAAAAGGTGCCAACGGCTCCTTCTTCTTCCTCGTGTGTATCTGCCATGGATGATTTGCAAAAGCTCACTTATCTCTCTCATTACGCAATGAAATCAAACGAAATAAATATCAAACTTGTTCGCTTTTGATCAAGGAACATGATGGTGGCATTTAATTTCATTTATTTTAAGTGTGGAGTGAGATATATCGTGATGAACAGATGGACTCTAATTTTTGCAAAAACTAAGTGAAATCCTATACACGATAGATAACATGCAATTAATTGAGCGTTGTTACTCTACACACATGCAGAATCATGGTGGTAACTCAAAATAATATTTATGATGCATAAAGTATGAAGTTTGAGAGCTTCAGGCTTACCTGTGCAAGAGGAATTCGAATCCTCAGTTGTAGGTGTTATAGATGTGTTTGATTGATCTGGACAGCTTCAATGGACCTTAGTGAGTGTGTTGAGAAGCTTGGAATGGCTGGAAATCTCCTGGAACTATTAGTGGTATCCCAACTGCAATTAGGTCTAGGTGTGATATGGAGGTTATTGATCCTGGTGTTACAGAAGTTTGGAAAGTGTTTGGATCACTTCTATATGATGTATAGGATGTGTCTATACCATTTGTTTTCACAGAATTTCTCCCTATTTGAAAATACGAATCCTACTTGTTAAAGAAGCAAATTTTGATGCGTGAGAGTGAAATGAGGGAAAACATGTATTCTGATGTTTTGGTGTGTTTAAATCAATCACAAATGACCTCTATTTATAGTAGAGGAAGTTTTTTTTTGCAAGGAATAGTGAATGGGGGTTGGTTCATCCTATTATCCAATGGATATGGCTAGGAATCCAAAGTCTCCTCTAGCCATTGACTTGGACTGAACTTGCAGGCCTATGGTCTTCTGATTCTTGGACTGATCTTGACTCATTTGGATAGTTATGAACTGATAAATGTCACCTCTATGCATCCTTTTAATGCTTCATGACAAACTAGGAGTTTTTAGATTTGAAACTATAAAGATCACATGCCTAAAGGATGAGATTTTTGACTTGCAAGGATCTATGCTATGATTCCTCTGCAAATATCAAGTGCATTGTATCTTAGATGTTTGTATTACATGGTGAAAAGGCTTGAAAAGTCACCTAAACAACAAAATCGTGTGTTGTTGCTAAATCTGCCTTGGAAAACCAGGGTGAAAAATGCCATTTTGCAAGATCCATAACTTTTTACTCAAATTGAATCATGGGAGGCTCTTGTACTTTTTAAAAAGCTCACATTAGATACCACAACATTGATGTTTATGGTTTATATTGAATCTATTTGGATCACAATGAAAAATGCCTTTGAACATTGGTGTCCAAAGTTGATAAACTTGGCAGATTTTACATTAAGTGTCAAAATGTTCATTTCTTAATTTTTGTGATTTTGATCAATCCATAACTTAAAATCTATGAAGATTTGGAATGTGGTGTAGTTGACAATATGGTAGTATGTAGAAAGACCTATCATTTGAGATTTGGATGGAAGAAAATGGTTGCTTGGATCACAAGTTATGGCCTTGCAAAGTTGGGTAAAAATCATTTTTTTCCATAACTTAGTGAAATTTCAAGTTTCTCAAGGTTGACCTTTTTGCAAGTAACCTCACTTTTCTTGATTTTTATTGATTGATTATGATCCTAATCACAAGTTAGCATTGTTTTTGACTTAAAGAGGCCATGTTTGTCAAAAAAATCCCAAAAGTCAAACTTGATTTTGGTCACAGTTGACTTTTTGTATTATATGAATTTTGGACTTTGTGATCCTTTATGAAATCAAGTCCTTGGGCTAAATTAAACCTAATGGATGGATTCCATAGGTGTTTTAGAGTGTCTTGAATCATGTCCCAAGGTTTGAGATCATGTCTTGGTCAAAAGTCAAAGGTATGGTTGACTTTTTCTCAAAAACCCTAGTTTGTGGTCCAGGGGAATTTGAATCTTTATAGTGCTCATGAACCAAGTTTTGTGTGCCAGTCTAAACTTGTGAGTGGATCAATATGAGATATTTGAGGTCTTCAAAGCATTTCTTGAGGTATTGGCTCATGCCTTGCTCCAAAAGTCAACTTAGGGGTGAATTAGGTCAAGAAAACCCTAATTCCTGATTTTTGGTAATTGCATCCCCTGAGGCCATTTTGAACTTATGAATGGACTCATGAGGTTCTTTTGAGCTCCTTGAATCATATATTGAAGTATTGGCTCATGCCCATATGAAGACTTCTCTCTGGAGGCCTTGGTCGACCAAAACCCTAATTTGGTGACATTGGTGATCTTGAGGCTTGATCAACTGGAAATGTTGCATTTTTATGTTAGATTCTTGATATGGGAGACCTCTTGATCCTTCATGGATATTTAAGAGGCTTGACAAGTTGAATATCATGTCAATTCTTGATTGATCCTTTGCCTGGATGCTCTGAGAGGGCTCAAAACCCTAATCCTTGGTTGAGGTGAATGCTCAACAATCTGTGAGAGGATTGACGAGGCATGAAGGTACATCCATGTTTTGGTGATGATTTGCACAATGATGTGAAATCTTATGGTCAAAATTTAGGATATGACATCTCCACTGTACCTGTGCGACTGAAGTTTGTTTCCAAGTTTAATTGTAAATTCCATTATACCCTTTCAACACAATTCAGGTTAGAGATTTCTTTATTCATTCCTTGTTTCTTTTAGAAAAATGTTGTTAGGGTTGATTTGAACAAATGTTAGAAACTTTATTCTAGGCTTTGTGAACCTATTTGCATGTGTTTTATTATTGGTTTACATTGCTTTGCATGTTTGGTATTGAACTATAAAAACAATTTTGAGAGTTGAACTTGCTTAGGTTAAAGTTGAATTGGATTTGAATGATGCTTTTGAACTTTGAACCTTTGCTTGAACAAATGTGGCTTGGTTGGTGTTGTTAATTGTTACTCAATTTGTACTATTAATAGCAATGATTAAATGAAGAAAAATTGCTATGTGACTGTGTTTCTTTTGAATAGGCAAAACCTGGAACTTTAAAATTTCGCAAGGTTCGCGTTGAGTTTGCTAGGCAAACCTGGAGCGAAAGTTCGCTAGGTCTCGCTAGGAAAACATGACAACAAGTTTGATTTTTGAGCTTTGCTGATATTTTTTGTTCTTATTTTTTGTGAATTGCTTTCTCACTAATGTATCATGTGTTTGGTTTTCTGGTTTTGTTTGGTGAATATGCATATGGCACCTCCAAAGGCAACTCCTTCCAAGCAAAGAAAGGCTGGAAGTGCATCCCGTCCACAACCAATTCAATTTGATTCTGATCGGTTCAAGGCAACTAAGTAAGTTGCTCGTTATATTTCTCTCGAGAAGAGGAGCATTTTGCCAAAAAAGAGGTTTAACATCAACCCTCAAGGTTCCTACCGGGCGATAGCGGCAATCCTTCACTCCAAAAAGTGGGACAAGTTAATCACACCTTGTGACAGCTATAACGTAAAGCTCGTAAGGGAGTTCTACGCTAATGCCCTTCCAGATGACGACGAGGTCTTTTCTTGGACTACTATGGTTTATGGAAGAGAGGTGAAATTTGATCGGGATACTATTAATCATGTTTTAAGTAAACCTCTCACCTTGGGGGAAGATGAGGTTGATGAGTATCATAGGAATTTGAGGCTGCATAGAGACACAGAGGCCATTTTTGGTGCATTGTTGTTGTAGGGTAAATCGGTGGAATTAAATCCATCTGGGGTTCCAAGAAGATACCACATAGAGGATATGCGTCCGTTAGCACATTTGATACTTCTCTTGGTGTGGCCAAACATCAAGCCTAAGTCGCATACCTCCACTGTGATCATTCCGGTTGAACACTTGGTTCACAGTATTTTGATTAATACTCAGATTAATGTAGCTAGGACTATCGCTGATGAGATGCATGTTGTTGTTGAGACTGGACTTAGATCAGGGTTGCGAGCTAACTTCCCCTTGGTCTTCCCATGTCTAATCATGGTTTTATGTGTGTATTCGAGGGTAAAGCTACCCTCCCGCCGTCAGGTGACGATCCCAACAGTTATTGATCACAATTATGTGGATAAGTTTTGCAGGCCGAAGGGCATGAAAGGAGGACAGACTTCTGGTGCTGGTACAGGTTCAAGAGCTGGTGAGGCTTCCAGTTCTGGAGTTGCAGGCTCCCAGGGCTTTGACACATTCTTGAGGGAGATCTGTAACTACAACTGGGAGTGGATGGCGGCAACTCAGCATGCCATGATTAATATGCATGACTCTATGCAGGTGTTACAGCTACAGTACAAAGAGCCTTCTGTGGAGCATTTGATGATGACTAGGGAGCAGTTTCTAGCTCATGTTAGTTGGCTGTTGAAGTGGTATAGTGGCAAGCAACAAACATTTTGGAAGTATTTTTCTGGGAATTTATTGTGTCCACGGATATCGGTGCTATAAAACTGTCGTTCGACAATTTAAATGTTAAAGAGTTTGGGTTTAAAATGGGTTTAAATTAAATGAGAGAATTAAAACTTATGAAAATGAAAAAGAATTCATTCTTCGGAGAGTAGAGAACTCTCGAGTTTACATTTCATCTACCCTATCAAATACTCAAACTTAGTACCCAGTTGCACGCAACCTAAATCACTCGTCCACATTATCACGTATCGCCCACAACAAAGGTTATGTCTAACGCAAAGTTATGAGAACAACCGTATTACCATCGTCGACACTCTCGCACCCGACTCAAGCTACGGATAGCATTAAGCTTCGATACTCATGTGAATATTAAGCCTCAATCTATCTCTAGAGTCAAGAACCTAATAAATGTTCATCCTAAATCCGGATTCAAGGAGGATATGTCTACCGCAACTCAAATCCATGCATAAAGCGATTAAAACAAGGATAACACCAATAGAGATTTGTAAAATAGCTCGCATACAAAGCCATGAGCAATAAATATACATACTACCAAAGTAAACTTACATACAACCTCACACCAATGGAAACTACAAAGGGCAGAGAGAAGAGGAATCAAAATCTCTCGCGGTGTCAATCACGATCCAAGAATCATCCGCCTTTAATCGTCGAGTTGCAACCACCATGGATGCTTTTCTAAGCTCTAAACTAACAAAGGATGAAGGTTTGATGAATTGGGAACAAATACCCCAAAACATACCTAAAAATAACTGAAAATGAACTTATAGTATTACAAAATCTGCCACGTTCACTAAGCGAACGTTTTACTCGCAAAGCGGGCCTCAAAAAATGGCACTTAAGTGCCTCTGAAATGCTAAACCGCCTTTGCAAAATTCCAGAAGTTCGCAGTGCGAACGATTTATTCGCAAAGCAAATGCTCGCTGCAAAGTTTGTAAAGTGAACTTTGGTCCTTTTCTCCCCTGTCAAATTCTGGGAGCCTTTGCTGGAAACTCGCCAGGCATTCGCAAAGCGAACATTTGCTGGCACACTCGCAAAGCGAACATGACAGCAAACCAGCTCTTATTTTGACCACAACTTCTGAACCGCAACTCTGATTTACGCACGGTCAGAAGCGCTGGAAAGCTTATTCAATGCTCTTTACGATAATGGCAAGATATCCATGATTGAATACCTGCAAAAAATGAGAGAAAATCAAATAAACTCAATGATATTTACACCATACGCCATATATACACTAAAATGTAAAGTAAACGTATTTATAGACAAATTGGGGTTTATTCGAACGATATTAACCAAAAAGTATCGATAAGTGCAACAAAAATTATACAAAAATAGTTACATTTTGCACTTATCAGACTCTCCCCAACTTAAACTTGTTTGTCCGCAAACAAGAATCAAGCAAACTTAAAAACACAAAAGCAATGACCAAAGAATCACAAATCAACAGGTTTTGAAAAACGGAAACAAATGTATGGTTCAAATGAAAAACGGTACACACAAAGTAAATACTTACCACTAAACTTCAACGACAACATAGTCACGAAACAAATACAAAATACAAAAATCATGCAAACATCCTAAAATAACACAAGTTCCAAAGTGAATCACATCTAGCAAACACAATCATCGGTAGATGAAAAACACAAAATGGGGTACTTATCACTCACACAACAATCATGCAAACAATATCCTAAATTATGCAACCATCCAAAAGTTCACATTGAACATACCAAGGCAAGAATCACAAGGGCTTTCAAAGTTGTAGCGTGGTCGGGTAAACAAACAAGGGGCAATTTCTAAAGGTAAATGAAACAAAACTTGCCTAAACCTAAGGGAGTGATCAACTCATAAAGACTCAAACACAAAATTCCAATCAACTTCTTCCAAAATCCCAAGTGTTACACAAAACACAATACTTATTTAGCACAATTATTTGAACTCTTTTTGTTTCCTTTCTCAAGGATTTTATTTTTCTTTCTTTTTTTCACATTTTTCTTTTCTTTTCTTTGTCATATTTTTCTCTTTTTTCTTTTCTTTTTCATCCTCATAGAAACCAACCAACGAGTAAACAATCATTCTCTCCCCAACTTGAATTCAACCACATCATCATGTGAATACTCCCTACTTTCTAAGGCAAGGCAAAAATTCATACAACAACACAAAGTTGAGGATTCAAGAAAAAACAAAATCCATTCAAAAATAAGTGAACAAAACGCTCATAGACAAGCATTAAGTTCAAATAAAACATGGATAAAAAATCTCATAGAGGTTACGAATGATCACACGCTCACAAGGTGAATGACTATTTGGATAGGTAGTTGTGCTCAAAATAAAACAAAATGCCTTGATCCTTTTCATGCTTTCATATAATCAACACAAACAAAAGATTAAGCATAATAAAATCCAGTTAACAAGAATGTTGGTACTCCGCGCATATATGAACAATGGAAAGCTACCTCACAAAAAGGTGGGAACTAAAGTGATTCACAACAAGAACAAGTATACAAAAGAATGAATGGCACGGAAGTTTGTAAAAAGCCTAAGTATCATGAATATGCTAAAGTCAAGAAAGCGATAAACACATACCTTGGACGTGTACAAAACTTAACAATATCATTACCATACATCCGCAAGTTGAAACGATCAAACTTAGAAAATCACCAAGCATCCTCAAATAACTCAAGACAAGCTCAAAGGCAAACACACAAACTATTAATATAAATAAACTAAAAGACCGGGTGAAAATGGATTAAACAAGTTGTAAAGTGAAGATTTGAGAATTTCACGAAAAATCCGAGTACAACTTGTTTAATGAATGTTCACCACACTACCTAAGCTAAAATGAAAAAGTAATAACGAAACAAAAATGATAAAACATGCTTGTTTTACGTCGTAAGCTCGACACCTTTACAATGCTTAGCTAGCAACTTCCTTCCTTCATGCCATGGTGATGCCTCACCGCGCAAACCAAAAGCAAGTGCCTTAACCAAACACTTAAACAAATGTTACGGGAATAAAATGTATACAACACTTGAACTAACATAATGGAAATAGACAATATATAAGATATATACAAAACTCAAAAACAAAGAAACTAACGCAATGCGATTCAATATCAAAACCAATCCCCGGCAACGGCGCCATTTTGTTGAAGCAGTATAGCGGCAAGTAACAAACATTTTGGAAGTATTTTTTTGGGAATTTATCGTGTCCACAGAGATCGATGCTATTGAACTGTCGTTCGACAATTTAAATGTTAAAGAGTTTGGGTTTAAAATGGGTTTAAATTAAATGCGAGAATTAAAACTTATGAAAATAAAAAGAATTCATTCTTCGGAGAGTACAGAACTCCCGAGTTTACATTTCATCTACCCTATCAAATACTCAAACTTACTACCCAGTTGCACGCAACCTAAATCACTCGTCCACATTATCACGTATCGCCCACAACAAAGGTTATGTCTAACGGAAAGTTGAGAGAACAACCGTATTACCATCGTCGACACTCTCGAACCCGACATAAGATACGGATGGCATTAAGCTTCGATAATCATGTGAATATTAAGCCTCAATCTATCTCTAGAGTCAAGAACCTAATAAATGTTCATCCTAATTCCGGATTCAAGGAGGATATGTCTACTGCAACTCAAATCCATGCATAAAGCGATTAAAACAAGGATAACACCAATAGAGATTTGTAAAATAGCTCGCATACAAAGCCATGAGCAAAAAATATACATATTATCAAAGTAAACTTACATACAAACTCACACCAATGGAAACTACAAAGGGCAGAGAGAAGAGGAATCAAAATCTTTCGCGGTGTCAATCACGATCCAAGAATCATCCGCCTCCAATCGTCGAGTTGCAACCACCATTGATGCTTTTCTAAGCTCTAAACTAACAAAGGATGAAGGTTTGATGAATTGGGAACAAATACCCCAAAACATACCTAAGAAATGACTGAAAATGAACTTATAGTATTACAAAATCTGCCACGTTCGCTAAGGGAACGTTTTACTCGCAAAGCGAGCCTAAAAAAATGGCACTTAAGTGCCTCTGAAATGCTAAACCGCCTTTGTAAAATTCCAGAAGTTCGCAGTGCGAACGATTTATTCGCAAAGCGGATGCTCGCTGCAAAGTTCACAAAGCGAACTTTGGTCCTTTTCTCTCCTGTCCAATTCTGGGAGCCTTCGCTGGGAACTCGCCAGGCATTCGCAAAGTGAACATTCGCTGGCACACTCGCAAAGCGAACATGACAGCAAACCAGCTCTTATTTTGACCACAACTTCTGAACCGCAACTCTGATTTATGCACGGTTGGAAGCACTGTAAAGCTTATTCAATGCTCTTTACGACAATGGCAAGACATCCTTGATTGAATACCTGCAAAAAATGAGAGAAAATCAATTAAACTCAATGATATTTACACGATACGCCATATATACATTAAAATGTAAAGTAAACGTATTTATAAACAAATCGAGGTTTATTCGAACGATATTAACCAAAAAGTATCGATAAGTGCAACAAAACTTATATACAAAAATAGTTACATTTTGCACTTATCATTGGCCTGAGGCCAGGCCACACTTTGGAGAGGGGGCATGTGTAGCTGGAGATGACGCTGGTGAGGAAGATGATGCTGAGGAGGCTGCAGATGATGAGGAGGCTGGTTCTGATGATGGCTCTAGATCAGGAGAAGAGGTTGATTTAGAGGAGGAGACTGAGTCCGATGAGGACTAGTTTTTGTTGTTGGATATTTTGAGCATGGTCTTAGGCTACTTCCTTTGGTTCTACAAAGTGAAGTTTTATGTTAGCTTAGATCATTGATATATTTGTTTTATGTTTATTTTATTCTCTTTTTTATTGTACAATATCCACTTGGTGGATTAATTTGGATAATTCATGTGTTTGTACCATTTTTGGGTACTAGTACTTTTATTGGTGTTTTTACACCATAACATTTTAATGTTATTTTTAGTTGAATTCTTCAATTCACGAATGTTCAACTTTCATTTTCTTTACTTTCGTTTTCTTTTATTATGTTGTTTAAGAGTTGAATTCTTCAGTTTAGGAATGTTCAACTCTAGTAGTTTTCTTTATTATTGGTAGTGTGTTTTGAATTTAATATTTCCCTTTTGTGGTGATTAAATGTGATAACTTCTAGATTGGTTGCTACTTGCTAAAAGTATCCAATGAAGAATCTCCTAAGTTTGGATGGTGATGATAGTATTTGATCATGTAAATGCTGGCAAGGTACATGGTTACCTCTTTCTAGGATGCTAGAATGTTTAAGATTTTTTTTCTTTGTGCAAATGTAATTTTGTTTCATTTTGCAACTTTGTTTGAATGCTTGTATCACTTAGGTTCCAATAGCCACAAATTTGTGAGAAACCTCCATTGTTTACTAAATGCATAGGGTGCCTGATAAATCTTGTTGAATACATTTGATTCATGCTTAATCTTGTGGTTATTTTGATTTTGTGGAAGCATTAGATATGATCATGTCATTTGTTGATAATGAGCACAACCATATCCAAAGTAACTTACCCGTGAGAAGTGATAATTTTCTAACCCATTTGAGCTTAATAGCTTAGATCCTAGTTTAGTGATGAACTTTGTATTTGTACATAATTTGAAAGATAGTTCATCATTGAATTGTGTAGGAATCTAAAAAAAAAATCTTGAACCTTTGAAATTGTTCTAAACTGTCTTCCTTGCCATAAAAAGAAGAGAACATTCACTTAAGGTTTGGTTGAATTCAAGTTGGGGATAGTGAAAAGAAAGTGGTAGGTTACTCAAAAATTTTGAAAATTTTCAAACAAGCATGGAAAAGAAAATTGTGTATATTAATTGTGAAAAAGAAAAAGAAAAAGCATGCTTGTTTGAATGAAAAAAATGAATAATGTGCAATAAGGGTGTTGGAAGGGTGACCAATGGAGAAAAGAAAGTGTTGGGTGAAGTTGTAAGATGTACATAACCTTGTATAGTGAATATTTCTTTTGCATTGGCAACTTTGAATCCATGGTCTTATAAATGTCCCTTTATTGTGAACCTAACCAAGCTACAACCTTTAAAGACCTTAGTGATCTTCTTTCTTCCATGAATTCTTTGATGATTGATTAAATGAATGTATGAATTAGATTATATTTGCATCGTTTGTCAGGTGAGTGAAATTGCCCCGCGGTTACAAACGCGTATTTCTTCAATTCTTATTCGAAGATGAGTGTTAGAGTGATTCAAGCATGAGAATTTAGTTGTTATTTGAAGCATTGCATGATATTTGTTTAAGAACTAAATTCTTTTGCATTGTTTGATTCTAGGAAGTTGTGAACATTGCTTGTGTGCATTTATGTGTTTATATGAGCCATAAACCCATTTTTGGTAGAATTAAATGCTCGAGCAAACCCTCTTGTTTTCAATGAGATGCATACTTTGCTCGAGGACAAGCCAAGATCTAGTTGGGGAGAGTTTGTTGAATGCCAAACTTGCTTTAAATTGATCCTTATTTATTGGCATTTTTCAACTCTTTTGTTATATTTTGTTGGATTTGATGGGTCATCATGAGGAGGAATCATTCACATTGGGTCAAACACTCACCTAAAGGTCAAAGACTCACCTAAACAAGTGAGAGAGACACCACATATTCACCCAAAACCTTAAGGTGATAGGTGTATGGGTCCTCTTACTTATAAAGTGCTCAACCTTCACTTTTCTAAGCAATGTGGGACTTAGAACTCACACTTGTTTCTCCACACAACTCACACTTGTTTCCCAACAATCTCCCCCTCAAGTGTGAGTCCATCCATTATGCTCCCCCTCAAGCGGGAGCTCTTTCATCCACATACCTGTACTGCCGTTGAGAGACACCCTTATCTCGTCTTGGGCACTTCAACGGAACACGCCTCCTAACCACCATGTCAGGAAGACTTTCGATACAAGGAGCCAGTCCCTTACTTAAACTGGGCTCTAATACCACTGATGGGTCATCATGAGGGGGAAGCATTCACATTGGGTCAAACACTCACCTAAACAAGTGAGTGAGACACCACATATTCACCCAAAACCTTAAGGTGATAGGTGTATAGGTCCTCTTACTTATAAAGTGCTCAACCTTCACTTTTCTAAGCAATGTAGGACTTAGAACTCACACTTGTTTCTCCACACAACTCACACTTGTTTCCCAACAGGATTTACTCCATGATATCATATTATTCTTCAATATTGTTGAAAATACCTTTGGTTGCTTTGATTTTTGTGTTATTGTGCAGAAATTAGACATAAAAACATCAAAGTGTAAGACACAAGTAATTGGACAAGGAAGCCAAAGGAAAAGAAGATATTCAGCATGTTCGCTAGGAGAACAGCCAGCGAGGAGTAGTAGCGAATGGTCGCTAGGAGAACTCATGCCGAAGCTCCGGCGAACCCTCTCAAAATAGAATCAGTAAGAAAAAGACACTAAGTTCGCTGGGTGAACTGGTAGCGAATGTTTGTTGTAGCGAGGTCTCAGCGAAGAACCAGCGAACCATCCCAGACTGAAGTCAGTAGCTAAATGACCATAAGTTCGCTGTATGAACTTGTAGCAAGGTAGTTCGCAGGGTGAAGAATTGCTCGCACAACGAACTTCAGATATTTCTCAGGGGAGGTTTAACTGTTCAGAGGCACTTCAGGTGTCTAAAAGTGTGTTTGTTGGGCGAAGAAATAGTTTGCAATGCGAACATGACAGGTTCCAAAAGTAATGCATAAGTACTTTTCACATTTTTTGGGGATCATAACCCATTTTTCACACAAAAACTTCATTTCTCATCATTTCTTCACCAAAAGGTGATATTATGCAATTAGAAGCTGGATTCGTATCCGAGTTCGATTCTTCAGCGTGGATGCCCATTTATCTTCTTTCAAAACTTGTAAAGCAAGCTACCATAGTTATGGGTAGCTAATTTCCTTTGTATCAAAGGTAGAGGTAGTCTACCATTAGCTTGTATGTATTTCTTTTTATTAGCCTTGTATGTGAACAAGTGATGATTAATATATGATGAATATTTTTGTTCTTAATGATCCATTCTTGTTTTGTAAAACTCTAGACATAGATTTTGTGAAACTTGACCTAAAATATTCATCTATCGATTTATATATTGGAGAAATCGGTCTATGGTTAATAGTTGCTTTGTGTTGAACTTAAAGCTTACTATATTGGTTGTTATATGGAGAAATCGTGTAGCGATGAATACGGTATTTCTCACGACGTTGCTCTATAGATAGACGGTGTTGAGAGAATGCGTAACGATATTAATCGGATTCGACTTCACATGCAAGATTGAAAGAATACGTATAAGTTAGGGTAGATGAAAACTACTTTTGATATACTTTGTTAATCAAACTTTTTAGAATCTATAAGCTTTGCTAATAAAAACGTGACAATTTTATGAATAAAACTTTTAAAACCCTTTTTCTTGAAATGATAAACTGTTGAAAGGCAAGCATCAAAATATCTGCAATCCCTGTGGAGACGATAACAAAAAAAACCCCTTTAACTAAGATTCTAATACGCTCTCTCAGACATCTTTCTCTCTCTCTCTCTCTCTCTCTCTCTCTCACACACACACACACACACACACACACATACCGAAGATTGCTTTCGCCGTGCCAGAAATCGCCTCCGGCGGCGGCGGAGCCTAGAGCTCAACCAAACCACCACCATTAGACTCATTTTTCCATCCTTTCTTCATTTTTGACCTCTAAACATCCTATATCCACATACCTCAACCACTCACGTAGAACCCTAACAAGAACCCTAACTATAAACAACTTAAATTAAACCCCAAATCCATGTACAATCAAGTAAATAGATTAGGAACAAGATTAAATGAGTTAAGCATCCTAGCCTCGTATCAAGAATCAAGGGGATCGAAGAAGAATTGGGGCTCATGTTTACCTACAAGGCGGAAGAGTGCCTTGGTAGGTGTTGATGTTGCGGTTGAAGATGATGAATGAAGTAGATAAAAGTCCATAGGGGAGGTTCTAGAGCTAGCTTCAGGTATGAGTCTTTCTCCTAATTACTTGATTTCTAACTAATATTTTTCTTCTTCCATATTTTTCTTCTTTGGTTCCTTATTTTTTAGTGTAATTTGTTGCTTATTGTTGAATAGGATAGGAACAAAGTAGTAGGATAGGAGATTAAGTAGTTAACACTTGGTAGGGGTGAGTGGATGAACAAGCTCTATTGCACAGAGCTTTGGAGGTTGAAGCTCGGTCAATGGGGGAAAGAGAGCTATGACTGAGGTATTGGAGGATATTTGTTATGATCTTTTGAAAACTCTTTTTCTTTTTACGGGAAGGAACTGAGACCAGGATCTTCTATCATAGCCAAAGAATAACCAAAGAACATCAAAGCTATGGGAAGAACTGGAAAGACAAACCTGAATTCCTTGTGACCTAAGATACTATAGAAAACCTAACACCCAAGCAAGGAGGCCAGTAAACTTCCACTGTTTGGAATAAATGATACCAGTTATACAAAATAGTATATGAGAGAAGATCATTACTGTAAATCCCTGAGTGAAGTACTAGTGCCACTTGTGAGTTCCATAGTAGTCTCCGGCCGAGGAAAGAAAATTGAACTTTAGAAATTTTAGTGGTACTAGAATCCATGTGTCATAGTCATACATAAAATGGTCTAATAAGCAGGTAAGCCCAAGTGCCAAGGTCCCAATATGAGCTCCCTCCAAAAAAACAAACTTCAATTTGTCACAATGTGTTAAAAAGCTCAATGGCACCAACATATACATCCATGTGACTGCACTCGTTGAGCTGATAGCACAAGATAATGCAGTCAGAACTAAATCCCACTTCCTAGAAACACATGAACTTTTGCCTGAAGAAGTTCTCATACAAGGCCAAAAGTATAAAGACACCGGTGTAAGAACAATCTCCAAGCTATTAGATAATGTGCGAGAAAAGCAATAAAACATAAACCAATTAGAAAACTGGGAGAAAAGTGCCCATTGTGTTGTGGAAACAAGAAAAAGAACTGCAGAGAGTTTGTACAAGTACAAATCAGCAACTGCAGAGAATATTGATTGTAATAACCTTGGAGCTCTCATCATGAACCAAAGGGTATCAAGATGCAACAATGCAGGAAATTTGTGAACAGGAAGAAAGGTCAAAGGATGGAAGTAGCTTCAAATACCCTGTTTCCATTCCCATGTTAGGTGACCGTAGTTGAATGTGACGCGATGTGCAACTTCGGGACCTTGCTAGTGTTCATCGGGATTGAAGTAACTTTGTGCTAAAAGTAAATCCAACATTCAAAATGCTAAGCAGAATGCGAAGATTTGTTTATCTGAAACTAATTTAGGGAAATTCGGAATTTTGTTTTGGTTGCAAAGTTTTGCGTTTCGATTGCGATAAGTTGAATTACGTTACATTTTAGTTCTGATTTTGATTGGTATGCAATTATGTTTCCCATTTGGCTGGGTTCTATGCGTTTTACAGTTATGGCACAATTATGATTTGTGCTGCAATTTGGTTATAACTTAATTTCGACACAGGTTTTGAGTTGAATTAAAGCTACAACAAGCATATCACATCAAAGAATAGACGTGGATGAAAGATTACCGGTAAAAATGGAGGAAATGCGGAATTTCGTTCTTGCTTGCAAGGTGTTCGATAGAATGTTTCAGCCAATTCAGAAGCGGTAATGTAAAATGCGGAAAAACGAGGTGAAATATTTTACCAATAGAGTGGGAGTTTACCCCTGTTAATGTTGAGAATCACCAACAAATTTACCGACGAGAAACCCAAAAAACTTCAAAGTAAGCTTCAGTAATCCAATTAACTTCCAAGCTCTTGATCAACATATGATTATGGATGATAATTATTATTCTTGAATGGAAAGCCTTGGTGAATTATTGTTGAATATTGATGATGCTTGAAACTTTGTTGATTTAAACTTTAGATGATGAATATGTTGATGAATTTTTGGTTGATGAATATAGGATAGAAATGTTGATCCAGGTCCTTGAATTCTTGATATAAGTAATGCTGAATTGTGTGAATGGTGATGGAAATGTTGCATTTTGTATGAGATTAGAATGAACATGGTTATGGAAAAATGGTAGGATTTTATGCTCAATTGAATAGATTTTCAAGTGATGAAACTCCATCAACTTGGTTTATGAGCTTTAGGTGATGATGAGGAATTTTGATATAATAACTTTACTATGAATTCATGGTTAAAGAATGATGAAAAACAATAGGTTTTTTATAGTTTTTCAAAGGAAGAGGGTGCTTATTGATTAAATGATTCTAGACCTAGGATAGTGATCCTATAGAGAATCTTATCAAGGTTTTAGAATGCTCCCCAAAATGATAGTTATGATTTGTGTTAGTTTGGAAGTTAGTAGTTGGTTAAGCTTTGATTTTGCCTGGGTAGTTTAAGGGTAATAAAATGATTGAGGGTTTTGTGAGGAATGAGGTAGTTAGAAGTAGAAGTGTTGGAATTTTGAAGAAGTACCAAGTTAGGATGTAAGGCAAAAGGTCGTTAGTGATAAAATTGAATATAAATGCTTTGGCTTGATTCTTTTGACTATTTTTTTATGAATTACTCATGGATGAAAGTTATAGGATTATGCTCTTCCATGGCCATTGAAAAGTGATTTTACATGTTGAAAAGTGGACTTTTGAATGGTACAAACTCATGAACCTACTTCTTATTTTCTTTCATAGAATTTTTTTGAAATGCATTGAAGAAACCATAATTTTGCTTAGCAAAAATGCAAAATTTTCCTTTTGTTTCTTGAGTTTTCATGACTTTTCCATGCCTATTTTATGATTTAACTTCATGATATAGTAGCTTAACTTGATCCTAATTTTTCCTTGTAGCAAAGTGATCATTATTGTGGAAGAATATGCTAAGGACATCAATGAATACATGAAGAAAAGCCATGGAAATGGAACCTTGAAGGATAGAAGACTTGCTGAAATGCTACATGTAACATAATCATGAACTCTTGGGTTTTCCAATGAATGATGATGACTCTTTGGCCAAATCTTTGTAGAATAGCTCTAGGATAATTCAGGACTCTAAATCGAGTCAATGGTCAACAGTTGACCAAAAGTCAACAGTTGACTAAAAGCTAACTATACCAAAATTTTGAAGTTTTTTCTTGTAATTGATCCATTTCCTTGTAATAAAGCTTGTGATGCTTGTAATGTACTCCAATTACTCTAGAATGAAGATATTCCCTTTCTTTCCAAAACGTCAACAAAAATCAAAGCATGGTCAAAGTAAAAATAATAAGGAAATAGTCAACAATGATAAATGTTCGTAAAGATTCAAAGTCATTAACATCCAATCAATGACGAAAAGTCAATGGTAATGATAAACTCAACAATTATGATAAAAGTCAACTCGTGGAAAAAATGAATAGTTTTGGTAAAAGTCAACATTTGCTAGAGCATGGTTAACAATATTGAAATGATCAAAGTCAATCAATAGTCAATTATAAGGCACAAACCAACAAAATATAAAGATTAACGGAGAACCTTTGAACCATTAAGTAAAATGAAATGTAAGGTCGACCAGGTGAAACTTTTTATGATGTATCAAATAAATGTAGCCTAAGCCAGAAAAGAAAGAAAAAAAAATAGAAAAAAAAAATGGGGCAAAATTGGGGTATGACACCAGGTACTAATTCCTTTTTCTATCTCAAGTAGTGTTAATGTGTTTTTGGGTCATTTACCCAAATCTTCTGCAAAACCTATTAAGTTGAGCAAACTTTTCCTTGTTTTCCCTATTGTAAACCTTGTGCATTTGAGGACAAAATCTTTGATTTAGGGTTTATGGATAAACTCCATCGTGTATTTCGTTCTTCTCCTTCTTTCAACAATGAAACTTATCACAATTGGTTGAATAAAGTGGAAAAGAAGAAAGAAAAAATTTGGAAATGCCAAGGTATTTTTGACTTGATTCAATTTCAAGAATTGGTTCCACGTATAATGCCAACACGCTCATCTCAACCCTTCATTTTTGGGAGGGTTCGACAAATACATTTTACCTTCATTGAGGAATGATGACCCCCACTCTTTCCATCGTCGCTGCCATTACTGGCCTTCAACCAACATGGGATACTTTTTATCTTACTCTTAACAATAATATTAAACCCAATTTTATTTCACCCATGCTAGCTTTAATGTATATATTCAAGATCGCCACAACCAAACTGAGGAGGTCTGTGACTACAAGCACATTGCTTTTCTCACTCTCTAGTTATTCCATTTCATCTTTTGTTCCAGTTTTCTACAAATAGCTAGGAAATTCATAACTTTAGCAACCCATATTCATGAGGGGAACAATGTCTGCCTCAACAAACTGATCATGGATTCTCTTTATGAATCCTTAGGATTTACTTCTCTTGAATTGAAAACGATAACTATTTCTTAAGAAAAACTCTTGATTTTGGGCATTATATGGCTCTTGCAACTTTGACTTAACGCCACTTTTGAACCATCTGTCAATGTCTCTGCTCTAACTGATCTAGCATGACAAGTTGAATGTACCATACTGGCATTGCTAACTCTATAAGATATTGGCTTATCGACCTAAGAAGCCTTCAGGAAATATTTCTTCATGTATAGGGATTGTGCCACATTTGTTTTTTTTTTTTTGTCTTATGAGAATGTTCAGGGAAGCTAATCTTTTTTCATCTAAATTAACTAATTCATCGAACATCATATTCCAATAATGGTCAAAAGGAATTTCAACCTGCCTTTGAATTCTAGTTGATTGTAGATGGATTTCAACAGGAAACATTGTATCATGACCAAATTTTAGTCGAAATGGAGTAGAATTAGTTACCTTTTTAAGGGAATTTAGACAAACCTGCAATATTTGGTCTAAGGTATTATGTCAATTCCTTGACTTTTAACCCAAAATTTTTTTAATCAAGCCGATTATAATTTTATTAGATGCTTCAACTTGGCAATTTACTTAAGCATAATAAGGAGTAGAAGTTAAAAGTTTGATTCTTGAGTTTGAAGAAAACTCAACCATCTTTCGACCAATAAAACTCTACCTTGATCAGTGGTTAAGGTTTAGGAATTTCAAACCTATAAATAATGTGATTTTGAACAAAATTGAATATCGGTTCTTGATCAACATTAATCAAAGGAATCGGCTACACCACTTGATAAAATAATCTATACCAACCAATATATATGTGACTTTTGGATGATGTAGGTAAAATCTCACCAATTAAATATAAAGCTCAGCCTCTATATTCACAAGGCTTAATAATAGAGTGTAATTCATATGCAGGAACATGTTGAATCCATTACAGGAATATCCAAGGTTCGTTAACTGTTTTGTTAAATTTCCACTGGATAACCCAACGAGATCATATGTAGTAGAACCATGTGTAACGACCCGTTTTTAGTGTTTCGTATATATGTGCTAATTTATGTTTTGTTAGTGAGTCTTTTGTTCCGTTTGAGTTATTTAAGTGTTATTGGCTTCAATTATGATGTTGGTATGTGAATATGTGATTTTTGGTATATGTTGACTTTTTATCGTTTGTGAGATTTCGCGGGTAAAATTGGATTAGCGGGTATAATTGATATTTTATAACTTATGGTATTATTTAATGATTAGTAAGAATAGATATTAATTAGTTAGATATTTTGTTAGAAAGTGTTTATATTATATATTAAGTTAAGAAAAGATAAAATAAGTAGAAAAAGAAAGAAAGTAGTTAGTAAGAAGAAAGAAGAGAAAAACAAAGAGAAAAGAGAAAGCTTAGGAGGAAAGAGAGAAAGTGAAGAACAAGACCAATTTCTTCAAGAACAAGCTTCATCAAACGATTTCTTAACGGGTAAGGGGGAGAAACTCGGTTAGTATATGCTTGTGTTTCATTATATGTGTTTGTTCTTGGTTGATTTCAATGTGTAGAGAGAATATAGGTGGTAATATGTGTTTATGACATAATCGTTCGAATAAATAGTTTTAGCGGATGAAATGGATTGAAACTCTGGAGATGTGATTGTTGTGTATTAGTTGTTGTATTGTGATAATCATTTTGATACTTGTTGATGATTTTGTGAGATTTTGGAAAAATTGAGTTTAGGTTGATTTTATGCATAATCGGCAGAATCGGGAGATTTCACGGATGAATTTCGAAACGGATTGCGTAGTTTAGTCGAGTGAAGTGAGGCCGACGTTATAGAAACTCGTTTCGTTAAAATCGGTTGATATTTGAAAATTTGGCGTTTTTAGGTTCCGGAATAGTGTTTTTCAAAAGTCGCGGAATCGCGTAATTTTTTATTCTAATACGTCCGTATACATTTATGGAGGATTATCGTGTATTTTGTTTGAAGAAAATAATTGAATCGGTCGGGTTTCGGGCGAAAACGCCCCAAAAATCACTGCTGAACCAGAACTGGTGTATTTTCACGCAGTCGTACGGACACGACTGCTAGTGTGAAAATTCTGGTTTCGTGCGATTTTCGGAAATTCATATCTCTTGATCCGTAAGTCGGTTTTAACCCCCGTTCGAAGCGTTGGAAAGCTAATGAGATGTTATTTCTTAGAAAAATATGTTTGGGGTCTGAATCCTTCCCAATCGGTACAGTTTTTACGAACCGTTTCGTAGTGTCGGGCGTCCGGTTTATGTTTTGCGTTATTTTGAAATATTCGTAACTTATTCGTCGTTTATCGGATTTAAGAGTTCTTTATATCGAATCGAAGGTCTTTAGGAGTACTTTTTAGTGATGATGAAAAATATTATTTTTGGCCGACTTTTCCGAGAAAACGAATTATGGACTTTTGTGTTATTTTTCAATATTGTGGGTTATGCTTTGGTAAGTGATTGTATGACTTGTGTGATGATTCTTTGATGATAATTGGTTGTTGTGGAATACTTTGTTGATGGTTTGTGGCCGTTTGGCATTGTTATATATCACTTTGTTTGTGATTGATATGCATGATTATTATATATGCATGAACATTTATTTAGCATGAGTCGTGCATGTGTCAAGCATAATAACATGCGCTCTTGCTATTAGGATTCTATATGAATCTGTTGTACGTTCGTGTGCCTTACACACTATGGGACGATAGCGACGTTACAACTGTTCGTGTGCTTGTTTATAAGTGGAAGCGATCGGATTGTGTGCCTGATCCATATAGGTGGAAGCAATCCATAAACGTCGTGTGCTTATTTATAAGTAGAAGCGACGGGGAACATCGTTAGCCCGACGGGGAGTTACTCTATGTAACAAGCGATGAATTCCAAGAGTTCCTAGGGGACTAATGTATCACCAATTGAGTCGGTACCGCATTTGCATCTATATAGAGTCGTTAGTCGGTCTCTATGGTATGCATTGATCATCTTTTGTATATTTGCATTGATGAATGAATATGGAAAAGTATGCTTTGTGGAATTATGGAATTAATGGAATATGCATGATTATATGCTTAATTACATTTTTATGTATATGATGAACTGATATGTGCGTGAGATAAATGCATTTGAATATGTTTAGGATATGTGATTGAATTGCATACGAATGGTGTTTGGTCATAGGAAGTGAATTGTTATGTGTTGAATTCGGATGATGACATTGTTGTGCTTTGTGTAGATGTGTGGTACTGTTGTTTATGTTTATGTGCTTGGTGTATGAATAATTGCTTGAATATGTCTGTAGTTATTTTCAAGTTTGATATTTGGTGTGGTGAGAAATATTATACATGTTTTGCTAATTGTCTTATAATGTTATGCAATTATATATTAATCCTGTTTCTCACCCTTCTGCTGTGGTTAATGCTGTAATGGCATTGCAGATTAGACGCTGGCAGTCTTTTTGCGAAGATTAGGTCTTCGTTCCTTTTTGTCGGTCCGTGGCTCTGATATGTAACACGAGTAGTCGGGATCGTTGTTTAAATTTCTTTTGGCATGTGTATAGCTGGTTGTATGTATTTGTACATGAAAACTTATCTTGTGGATATGACATCAGATATGGATGTTCCGTTTTAATTCTGTATCCGAATACTGATATTTTGGGAACGAAGTTCCATTGTTTATAAAATTATCCAGTTGTTGCATATCTTTTGAGCAGGTTATTTTTAGTTCACATTTGATGTGACATCCCTGTTTATATCTGTGTGATTTAATCTTTGCTCTGATGTTTTTTTTTATGAGATTATTTCATTCCGTTTTTGTACGGGGTATAAAAGGGGGGTGTTACATTAAGTGGTATCAGAGCCAGTGTTGAGTCTGTCGTGTCTGTTTGGTCTGTCTGACCGTGTCTTTGTGTCGTTGTGACTGTTGTGTTATGTGGAGTTGCTGTTTAACCATAATTGCTATCATTGGGAATGTTTAGATTATGGCTGGAAGAGGTGCTGCTGCTATGACTGCGGCCATGCAAGCTATGGCGCAAGCGATGAATAATTTACCTAATGCTGCGGCGGACGAGGAATCCCGTAGTATGGACAAGTTTCAGAAAAACAATCCACCAAGTTTCGCAGGTACTCATGATCCAGAGGGATCACAAATTTGGCTAAAGGAGATAGAAAAGATCTTTCGTTTCATTCGGTGCTCCGAAGATCAGAAGATACAGCTTGGTACTCATGTGTTAAAAAAGGAAGCTGAAGACTGGTGGGCTAATACTTCTCAGAGGTTTGAAGAGGATGGTATAGTGGTTACTTGGGCGGTTTTCAAAGAGGCTTTTCTGGAGAAGTATTTTCCGGAAGATGAAAGAGGTAAGAAGGAAATTGAGTTTCTGGAGTTGAAGCAGGATAATTCCTCTGTTGCGGATTATGCTACCAAGTTCGAAGAGTTGGTAAAGTTCTGTCCTAACTATAATACTGCTGGTGCAGAAAGATCAAAGTGTTTGAAGTTTGTCAACGGCTTGAGGCCAGAAATCAAGCAAGGCATCGGTTATCAGGAGATAAGACAGTTTACTGTGCTGGTGAACAAAAGTAGGATTTTGGATGAAGATACTAAAACACGGGTTAAGTATTACAAGAATATAAGTGATAAGAAAGACAAGGGGCAGTTCAGGGGTAGGCCTTATGCGACTCCTACTGATAAAGGAAAATAGGAGACAACTTTTGATAGGAAGCAGAGTGGTGAAGGAATGAATTCTTTTGTGAAATGTTTTAATTGTGGTGGTATGGGACATCGTAGGTCAGAATGCAAGAGGAATATGAATCAGACTGATCAGTGCTCTAATTGTGGTATGAGAGGTCATGTAGCTGCTACTTGTAGGAGGAATGCGACTAAGTGTTACAATTGTGGGGAAGCTGGTCATATTAGTACGACGTGCACGAAACCGAGGCAAGCTCAACTGAGAGGAAAAGTATTTGCATTGGCGGGATCTCAGTCTACTAATGCAGATGGTTTGATGGAAGGTATATGTTTTGTTGTTTATACGTCTTTAGTGGTTATTATGGATGCGGGAACAACTTATCTTTTATTTCACTTTTGTGGGTGCTAAGTGTTTGGATTTGGTTACGATTTGTTGGACAAGAGATTGGTAAGGTCACGTGGGTGAGTCTGTGTAGCATGTCTATGATGTTTGTTCCTTAACTCTCCGGGTTTTTCTAATCCTGTGTCTTCAGGGTTATGAATGAGATAAGTGGGGGAGAAGCTGGTACTTCTCCAAGTGACTTCAGGGGTGGAACGTTAGCTAGATGTGTCGTTGGTTGCTCAATCATAAGTGTTGTTTGGACAGTTTTGGTACAGATTCGTATAACTGAGGATGGAACTGGATGTTCTGGTTATTCTTTGAGTTGTGTGTTGGTCGTCAAGTGCATTGTATGGGCATTGCATCTTGTCGTGGTCGTTGTTGTCGTCTTTGTCTTGTTGTTGTTGCTGTTTGTGTGCTGAGTCGTTGTTGTGTTGCTCGAGGTGTGTCTTTTGTTGGTTAGTTGGTCGGTTATGTGAGTCGTCTTTGGGGGTTGTCAGTACTTGGCATATTTTCGAGGACGAAAATTTCCAAGTGGGGGAGAGTTGTAACGACCCGTTTTTAGTGTTTCGTATATATGTGCTAATTTATGTTTTGTTAGTGAGTCTTTTGTTCCGTTTGAGTTATTTAAGTGTTATTGGCTTCAATTATGATGTTGGTATGTGAATATGTGATTTTTGGTATATGTTGACTTTTTATCGTTTGTGAGATTTCGCGGGTAAAATTGGATTAGCGGGTATAATTGATATTTTATAACTTATGGTATTATTTAATGATTAGTACGAATAGATATTAATTAGTTAGATATTTTGTTAGAAAGTGTTTATATTATATATTAAGTTAAGAAAAGATAAAATAAGTAGAAAAAGAAAGAAAGTAGTTAGTAAGAAGAAAGAAGAGAAAAACAAAGAGAAAAGAGAAAGCTTAGGAGGAAAGAGAGAAAGTGAAGAACAAGACCAATTTCTTCAAGAACAAGCTTCATCAAACGATTTCTTAACGGGTAAGGGGGAGAAACTCGGTTAGTATATGCTTGTGTTTCATTATATGTGTTTGTTCTTGGTTGATTTCAATGTGTAGAGAATATAGGTGGTAATATGTGTTTATGACATAATCGTTCGAATAAATAGTTTTAGCGGATGAAATGGATTGAAACTCTGGAGATGTGATTGTTGTGTATTAGTTGTTGTATTGTGATAATCATTTTGATACTTGTTGATGATTTTGTGAGATTTTGGAAAAATTGAGTTTAGGTTGATTTTATGCATAATCGGCAGAATCGGGAGATTTCACGGATGAATTTCGAAACGGATTGCGTAGTTTAGTCGAGTGAAGTGAGGCCGACGTTATAGAAACTCGTTTCGTTAAAATCGGTTGATATTTGAAAATTTGGCGATTTTAGGTTCCGGAATAGTGTTTTTCAAAAGTCGCGGAATCGCGTAATTTTTTATTCTAATACGTCCGTATACATTTATGGAGGATTATCGTGTATTTTGTTTGAAGAAAATAATTGAATCGGTCGGGTTTCGGGCGAAAACGCCCCAAAAATCACTGCTGAACCAGAACTGGTGTATTTTCACGCAGTCGTACGGACACGACTGCTAGTGTGAAAATTCTGGTTTCGTGCGATTTTCGGAAATTCATATCTCTTGATCCGTAAGTCGGTTTTAACCCCCGTTCGAAGCGTTGGAAAGCTAATGAGATGTTCTTTCTTAGAAAAATATGTTTGGGGTCTGAATCCTTCCCAATCGGTACAGTTTTTACGAACCGTTTCGTAGTGTCGGGCGTCCGGTTTATGTTTTGCGTTATTTTGAAATATTCGTAACTTATTCGTCGTTTATCGGATTTAAGAGTTCTTTATATCGAATCGAAGGTCTTTAGGAGTACTTTTTAGTGATGATGAAAAATATTATTTTTGGCCGACTTTTCCGAGAAAACGAATTATGGACTTTTGTGTTATTTTTCAATATTGTGGGTTATGCTTTGGTAAGTGATTGTATGACTTGTGTGATGATTCTTTGATGATAATTGGTTGTTGTGGAATACTTTGTTGATGGTTTGTGGCCGTTTGGCATTGTTATATATCACTTTGTTTGTGATTGATATGCATGATTATTATATATGCATGAACATTTATTTAGCATGAGTCGTGCATGTGTCAAGCATAATAACATGCGCTCTTGCTATTAGGATTCTATATGAATCTGTTGTACGTTCGTGTGCCTTACACACTATGGGACGATAGCGACGTTACAACTGTTCGTGTGCTTGTTTATAAGTGGAAGCGATCGGATTGTGTGCCTGATCCATATAGGTGGAAGCAATCCATAAACGTCGTGTGCTTATTTATAAGTAGAAGCGACGGGGAACATCGTTAGCCCGACGGGGAGTTACTCTATGTAACAAGCGATGAATTCCAAGAGTTCCTAGGGGACTAATGTATCACCAATTGAGTCGGTACCGCATTTGCATCTATATAGAGTCGTTAGTCGGTCTCTATGGTATGCATTGATCATCTTTTGTATATTTGCATTGATGAATGAATATGGAAAAGTATGCTTTGTGGAATTATGGAATTAATGGAATATGCATGATTATATGCTTAATTACATTTTTATGTATATGATGAACTGATATGTGCGTGAGATAAATGCATTTGAATATGTTTAGGATATGTGATTGAATTGCATACGAATGGTGTTTGGTCATAGGAAGTGAATTGTTATGTGTTGAATTCGGATGATGACATTGTTGTGCTTTGTGTAGATGTGTGGTACTGTTGTTTATGTTTATGTGCTTGGTGTATGAATAATTGCTTGAATATGTCTGTAGTTATTTTCAAGTTTGATATTTGGTGTGGTGAGAAATATTATACATGTTTTGCTAATTGTCTTATAATGTTATGCAATTATATATTAATCCTGTTTCTCACCCTTCTGCTGTGGTTAATGCTGTAATGGCATTGCAGATTAGACGCTGAGAGTCTTTTTGCGAAGATTAGGTCCTCGTTCCTTTTTGTCGGTCCGTGGCTCTGATATGTAACACGAGTAGTCGGGATCGTTGTTTATATTTCTTTTGGCATGTGTATAGCTGGTTGTATGTATTTGTACATGAAAACTTATCTTGTGGATATGACATCAGATATGGATGTTCCGTTTTAATTCTGTATCCGAATACTGATATTTTGGGAACGAAGTTCCATTGTTTATAAAACTATCCAGTTGTTGCATATCTTTTGAGCAGGTTGTTTTTAGTTCACATTTGATGTGACATCCCTGTTTATATCTGTGTGATTTAATCTTTGCTCTGATGTTTTTTTTTTATGAGATTATTTCATTCCGTTTTTGTACGGGGTATAAAAGGGGGGTGTTACACCATGAGCTTAATGAGTATACGGATGGGTGAAAACTAAAAGCTAGAAACCTTAAATCATATATGAATATTGGAAACATCAAAGTACTGCACTGGAAGCGTAAGAAACCTTCTGTGCTCAGAAATAATTTGGTCGTAGTCAAAAGATCTTCGACAATTAGCATAGGTTGAGCCAAGTAAGTCTTGAATAGTTCAAACTCGATTTATTGGATTCATTATGCTAAAAATTGCTTTTAATAATGCTTTCTTTTACTTTAATAGCTTTGAAAGCACTATTAAATCCCTTCTATTATAGGTTAGTTTCCTACGATAGCACTTCAAAGCACTATTAAAAGTACAACCGTCAATAGCACTTTTTATAAAGTGTTATTGTATCCTAGTTTTTTTGTGCACTTCAGCACATGTTAATAAAATAAAATGTAACATACGAGATTTGATATGTCCTTTTGTAATGTTTATTTCAAGTTGGAAGTGTTGTGGACACCTTCCAAATTGGAGAGAACTATTAGAAATATAGTAAAATAGTTACTAGTTAGAAATGGTTACTAGTTTGTTAATACCTATAAATATACTTAGAGTAGTCAAATATACTCATATTTCTCATTTTGTAATATTTTACTCTTATCAATATGCAAGATTTTATGCAATTCTTCTCTCTTCTTTGATGGATTTCATGTTTCATAACACTATGCACTTTAGGAGAACACCCTAGACACCTTTATTTAATAGTTCACCATCCATTAGAAAATAGTTAGTTATTTTTTGTTTGAACTTAAGATATAGTGGAGATGAAGGGTTTTGTAAGTAAGACACCGCCTCTTTGATCCAAACGTCAATCACTTTTACACATTCTTTCACCAAAATAGTTGTCTTTAGTTAAAGATGATAATTCCAATTCCATCCGTCCCCCTTTTAGGTTCTACATCAATAAAAAAAATTAAGGGCTGGAGTTTGATTGTTACAAAAAAAGAGTTAGGATTTAAGATCTTGTACTTTTTAACAAGAGTGTTGTGTTTAGTAGTATGTCATATTTCCCTATATTTACCCCGAGGGAAACAAATCCCAATGCATATACATTAAGCTTGATTTTTCATTTCATTAGTTGACCACGTGTAATACACGTATATTGGAAAAATATCTAACAATGTCATGTTTTGATAATAGTGAAACCTCTCGAAGTAAAAGCCTAAAAAAATAATTTTTTTTGTAAATAAAGAGAATGAAGACCAAAATATAGAGATAAAAGAATATAAATGGCATTACATTATTCTTAAGTATCATTTTACATAATAATCTAAGTCTTATTTATGGTATGTAAATAGAGTAGACAAGAAATCAATACATATTAAGACAATTCATATATATTTACTTGAGAGTGTTTATTAGGGGACAAAGGCATTGAACATCCATTATTTCATAACACTCCCCCTTGGATGTTCCTTGAGAATGTGCCTCATTAAAATCTTACTAAAAAACACAATGGAAAAAATTCT